>CM062364.1:11335765-12671531 GCA_031216115.1 Senna siamea
TCAATTGCCTAGCCCAGTTGAATTTCTTGGTCTTTTTCATCAAACTTTCCTAGGAGATCACCAACAAGTTGAAAAGTAGGCTAGACAAGAATACTTTCAAATGAAATGCTACTCTTTGAAAAAGAAAGACCTCCAAAGGCATTATGAATAGATGAATAAAAAGTTTTACATTCTAGGAGGGCATGACCAGCTAAGCCTAAAGTAAGTATTTATTGCTTCTCTTCCTGATGAGATACAACTAGAACTACTAAGGGCTCTTAATGCTCTTAACAGGGAACTCTCTCAAATAACCCTTGAAGAAATCTACCAATTAGCGCTGTCAACAATAGACAAGCTCTGTGAATAACACAAGTTCTTAACCCATCTCATGAAGCATAATCCAAAGCTGAGTAAGGTTTTTAATAAGTCTTATTTATCCATTAAGTGTGGGAAGAAAGACTGTCAATGTTCTCCTCGATACTTAAAAAAAAGCACTACTTCAAGTATCCAAGGCAATATTCCAACAGAAAAACCCACAATAGATTCTTCAAAAGAAAGTCTTCCAGGAAGAAATCTTCTGACAAATGTTACATTTGCAGAAAAAAGGGGCATTTTGCAAAAAAAATGCTTCAAGAAGAAAAAGAAGACCAAGGCTTGTCAACAGATCAACATGATCTTTTCGAAAGATGATTTCGATGCTGATTTAGAGTCTCTTTACTCTGAACAGGAAGAATCAAATGATGATATTATCTTTGCAATCCTTAATTCTGATGAAGAACTATTAAAAAAAGAATTAGACTCCTCTGGTAGTGATACTAATCACGTTTTCTACCTACAACTAGAGCCTACTCAACTAGTTAAACCCTAGAGTCTCAAGCAGATCACACAGAAAGGAAACATTCCACAGCCCTATGTGTGCATGGGAATTCTCTTGTCCAAATATGACAGACCTATTCCTGTCATCTCTTTGATAGATACTGGAGTAGGAAGAACGATCATGAATCCAAAAGTTCTTCCCCTATCTGAATGGAAAGAACATAATGAATGGTTTCAAATGGCCAATCGTTAAACATACCAGTCTCATCCCTAGAAGAAAGATTTGATTTAAGTTCTTCCTAGATTGCATCATATGGAAAAAGTTATTGGTTCTTCTCTTCTAGATGAAGATGTTCTCATTCGCATGGATATCTTATCAAAAGCTCATGAATTATTCACAGGAGCTACTGGAATTAAATTTCAAAATCAATTCTTGAATTTCACAACTATTCTTAAGCTCTATGAACTGAAAAAATCTCCAACCCAATATAGGCATATCAAGGATCAAGTCCTTCAGTATTGCCTTGAATCTCATTCTCAATTCAATCATCCAACATCTCTTTGGAAAAATGAAGAATTCTTTATTGAGTTGCCCTTTTAAATGAATGAAGATATTAATCCCACTAAAGCCACAAATCTAGGAATGACTCCTATAGACATGGATTTAGCTCATAAAGAATGTTCTAAATTAGTAGAACAAGGATTAAGCGAAGCAACTAGTTCATAATGGGTATGTCAGGCATTTTACGTAGAAAAAAGATCTGAGTTAAAACGAGGAAAAAAGAGGTTAGTAATTGATTACACTCTTCTTAACAAGTTTTTGAAAGATGATAAATTTCATCTTCCAAGAATAGACTCCCACTCAGTCTTCTCAAAGGAGCACAATACTTTTCATAGTTTGACCTTAAAGCAGGATTTTGGCAACTTGGGATTAAGCCTATAGATAGACCCAAAACTACTTTTTGTATCCTTAATGGCCATTATAAATGGATTGTTATGCCATTTAGTCTTAAAACAACTCCTTTACTATTCCAAAAAGCCATGACCAAGATTCTAAAGCCCATCCTACATAGTGCATTGGTGTACATTGATGACATCCTTCTTTTCTCAAAAATTAAAGAAGAGCATATAGATCTATTACAACAGTTTGAAGCCACCATTCGGCATTATAAGCTTATGCTTTCCTCCTCAAAAAGTTGTTTGGGCTAAAACAACATTGAATTTCTTAGGCTCAAAATTGATAATGGATACCATTAGCCTAGTCCACATTTAACTGAAGAACTATTGATTTTTCTTGATGAAAATTTGACAAGGCGACAAATTCAACAGTTCTTGAGAATAGTAAATTATGTCATAAGCTATATTCCTCATGTGGCTAATTACACTAGTGTCCTCTCTCCTTACTTAAGAAGGATCCTCCTGAATGGAGTCCAGCTTAGACCCAGGCAATACAGAAACTTAAAGAAATCTTGAAAAATCCTCCCTCTCACTAAAAATCCCTGGTGATGGACAAAGGAAACTGTAGACAGATGCTAGTGATGAATACTAGGGCACTATTCTCTTGGAAGAAGGTAAAGGTAAAAGACATTATTTTGGGCATATTAGTGGATAGTTCAAAGTTTCAGAAAAGCATTATCACACCACCTACAAAGAGATCTTAATTGTTAAAAAAGGAATTGAGAAGTTTGAGTTTTATCTCAGCTCCTATCACTTCTTGATTCAAATGGACAACTCATCTTTTTCGCACATGCTAGAATTCAAAAGAAAGATTGTTCTAGACAAACAATTACTTTGCTGGAAAGATTGGTTTTTCATATATGAGTTCATAGTTTCCCATATAAAAGGAACTCACAATGTTCTTGCAAATTTACTATCTAGACCAAAGAAGCCTTCACAGATTTACCTGCTCACCTCTTCTAAGCCTATCCCTTTCATCTGCATCATGAATCTTATTCCTCCACCTTCTCCTAACTTGTACATGACTATAGAAAAACTTTTGCAATTCCCTCTTTCTGATCTTATCCCTACTAATCATTCTATGGTCTTACACCTTGTAAAGAATAAAATGCTTTATTACATGTTTAAATTTTGGCCTTCCTAAAATAATCCAAATAATAGCTTCAATCCTGATACCCTATACTTGAACCTTATCTAGATCAATGAAAAAAATCAAAGAGTATGAATTGTGGTACATTTGGTATGTTTTAGTTCCATATTGCATGGCTATAGAGTTTGACCCTGTTAAGATATATAAGTATCTTTGCATCTCATGTTTTAAAAACTCCTTCATTTGGACCATGTTAGAATGGTTTAGTCCTCTCACTGTTTAGAGAACAAAGCTCAGGGACATCATTAGTACACATAATGCATGGAGTAATGTACCTGTACTTCAAGAAGATCCTCATCCTCTGTCTTCAATCTTCATTGTTCACAAATCGTATCTTCTCATTAACACTCCTAAAGGATACCAGACCATGACTTCTAAAAACTAGAGAATGCATGAATGGATGACTACAAAAACTTTGACTAATGGAATTATTAATAACTTAAGATTCTTCTTAAGACAAATTAATAATTTTAATCCATTCACGACAGTCTTTAGCATTGCTCTTAGACCTCTTCCAAGAGAATTCATCTTAGGAGAACCAAGACATCTAAATTTTGATACTGGTCCAGACCTCATGCAAGAATAAGGCAGCTCCTACCAAGGCTCATCTCACAGTAAACCAGCAAAAAACAAAAGACATGCAAATTATGATCTAGAGTGTCAATGCTGGCACTAATTTCTTAACTCTCAAGACCCTGATCTAGACATTGAAGATAACATTGAAGAGTTACTTGCCAAGTGAACTTCAAAATATGGCTCGGATGAAGATTCTCCTGATCTAAACTTATCTCCATCACATGAGCCAATCTTATCAAGAAACAAAAACTGATGCCTAGTCCCCACAGCATATAGAAAGATGACTCTTTGACTTTATCTTTTAAGCATTATTGTATGTTTTTTAGCTGTAAAGATGTTTGTTTTATTTCTTTATGTCAGTGTCTGTATTAAAGTGTGTCAGCCAGTATGCTTTTATTATTGGTGTCTGTTTATCCTCTTATGTAAGGGTTTCTCTATAAGCAGCCATTCCATCTTTCATTATGAGCAGATCGAGATTGGAGATAATAATATATCTTTAAGTGTTTTCTTCCATGACTCTCTAAAAATTCTTTCTTCTTCCTGAAATCATCTTGAAATAAGATGGCTATCTATTTTTCTTCCAGAGAGATATGAGTATGCTCTACACTTGCCTCTGACTAGAGGATCCTGTGTATTAGAAAATATTAGTCTTTTTGATCCTTGTTAAAGTCTGCTAAGTTGCATATATAGATTCCTTAAGATGAAGCTAAATTCAAGCAAAATATTAGTATTATAACAGGGTCTTGACCGCTTTGATACCCTAGGAGATGGTTTTTTATGGTCGACTATACTTTGAATAGAAATAAGATGCTTGGTTTTAGCAAGACTCTTGAGTCTTCCCTATATACGCTTCACTGGCCTTGGAATGGTATCAGAGCCTCACATATTTACAAAGGAAATAGTAATCCATCTTATTGAAGTTTGAGAGTAAAGAAGAAAACTCTTAACCATGGAATCCCAAAATGATATTGTTCATTGATCTTCTTCTTTCTCCTCCCTTGATTCCCTTTCTATTCCTGAATCTTGTAGATCTACCTTTTTTAATCATATAGACAACCTTGTTAAGATTACCCATCTTGAAGATCCCCTGAATATTCACAAAATTCCTCCCATCCTTAACCCTTAAGGTTATTATCATCGTCCTCTTATAGCCACATCTCAAAGAATCTGATCCATCATCTTCAGACCTTCCATTCCTGGTCGAGATTATGTTTAAGGAATAAAATTAAACCAAAGTTCTATTCCAGCCATGAAATAAGAACTTTATTATCTTTTACATATCTCTCTTGACCTCATTCATCTTTGGCAAAATAAGAATTACACATATTTTCATTATGATGCCATTCATCTTGCATTAACCTATTATGGTAGAAAAGAAAATCCTGTGTATTAGAAAATATTAATCTCTATGATTCTTCTTAAAGCCTGCTAAGTTGTATATATAGATTACTTAAGATGAAGCTAAATTCAAGCAAAATATTTTGTATCATAACAGGACCTTGACCGCTTTGATACCCTAGGAGAGGGTTTGTTATGGTCGGTCATACTTTGAATAGAAATAGGATGCTTGGTTTTAGCAAGACTCTTAAGACTTCCCTAAGGGCCAACGAACTGTATGAATTTGAGCAGAGCATTCATTTACTCTAGTGTCTAAATGCTAAGATGATGTGGATAGATGATCAAGCTTTTTATCGATTCTTTTCAAGACATTATTTTGTGCTCTGGAATTTTAGCTTTGCCAATTGAGAACTTCTTCAATAGAATTTAGTGACATAGATCTAGTTGGTGAAACTTCTTTTGCTGAGATAAAATTTTAGGCTGTAATTCTTCTAGTAGAATCAATTCTCCTTTGAAGAGGAGGAAACTCTTCATCTATAATATTTTGAGGAGAAAAAATTCTCAAAGGAATTGGATTTTCTTTCTTTTAATCATCTGCCTTTCTCTGTTGATTTATGAAAATAGATAGCCATCTTATTTTAGGATAATTTTAGGAAGAAGAAAGAATTTTTAGAGAGTCATGGAAGAAAACACTTAAAGATATATTATTATCTCCAATCTCGATCTGCCTATAATAGAAGCTGGAATGGGTTCTTATAGAGAAACACTTACATAAGAGGAAAAACAAACAAAAATAAAATCGTACTGGTTGACACACTTTAATATAGACATTGACATAAAGAAATAAAATAAACATCTTTACAGCTAATAAGCATACAATAATACTTAAAAGATAAGGCCAGAGAGTCATCTTTTCATGTGCTGTGATGACCAGGCATCAGTCTTTGTTTCTTGATAAGATTGGCTCATGTGATGGAGATAAGTTTGGATCAGGAGAATCTTCATCTGAGCTATATTCTGAAGTCCACTTGGCAAGTAACTCTTCAATGTTATCTTCAATGACTAGATCAAGGTCTTGAGAGTCAAGAAAGTAATGCCAGCATTAACACTCTGGATCATGATTTGCATGTCTTTTCTTTTTTACTAGTTTGCTATGAGATGAGCCTTGTTAGGAGTTACCTTCTTCTTATATGAGGTCTAGACCAGTATTAAAATCTGGATGTCTTAGTTCTCCTAGGATGAATTCTCTTGAAAGAAGTCTGAGAGTAATGTTAAAGACTGTCTTGAATGGATCAAAATTATTAATTTGTCTTAAGAAGAATCTTAAGTTATCAATAATTTAATTAGTCAAAGTTTTTTTAGTCATCCATTCATGCATTCTCCAAGTTTCAGAAGTCATGGTCTGGTATCCTTCGGGAGTGTTGATGAGAAGATATGATTTGTGAACAATGAAGATTGAAGACATAGGATGAGGATCTTCTTGAAGTATAGGCTTATTATTCCATGCATTATGTGTATAGATGATGTCCATGAGCTTTGTTCTCCAAACACTAAGAGGATTGAACCATTCTAACATGGTCCAAATAAAGGAGTTTTTAAAACATGAGATGCAGAGATACTTATATATCTTAATAGGGTCAAACTCTATAGCCATGCAATATTAAACTAAAACACACCAAATGTACCACAATTCATACTCTTTGATTTTTTCATTGATCCAGATAAGGTTCAAGTATGGGGTATCAGGATTGAAGCTAGTATTTGGATTATTTTGAAAAGGCCAAAATTTAGACATGTAATAAAACATTTTATTCTTGCTAAGGTGTAAGACCATAGAAGGATTGGTAGGGATAAAATCAAAAAGAGGGAATTGTAAAGGTTTTCTTACAGTCATATACAAGTTTGGAGGAGGTAGAGGAATAAGATTTATGATGCAGATGAAAGGGAGAGGCTTAGAAGAGGTAAACAGGTAAATCTGTTAAGGATTTTTTGGTTTGGATAGTAAATCTGCAAGAACATTGTGAGTTCTTTTTATATGGGAAACTATGAACTCATATATGAAAAACTAATCTTTCCAGTGAAGCAATTGTTTGTCTAGAACAATCTTTCTTTTGAATTCTATTATGTGTGGAAAAGATGAGTTGTCCATTTGAATCAAGAAGTGACAAGAGCTGAGATATAACTCAAACTTCTCAATTCCTTTTTTGACAGTTAAGATCTATTTGTAGGTGGTGTGATAATGCTTTTCTAAATCTTTGAATCGTCTAAAGGCATGCCCACAATAATGTCTTTTACCTTTCTCTTCTTCCAAGAGGATAGCGCCCCATTATTTATCACTAGCATCTATCTGCAGTATCCTTTGTCCATCACCAAGGATTTTTAGTGGGGAGGATTTTTTGAGATTTCTTTGAGTTTCTGTACTACCTGGGTCTGAGATGGACTCCATTCAAGAGGATCCTTCTTGAGTAAGCAAGAGAGGACGCTGGTGTAATCAGCTACATAGGGAATATAGCTTTTGACATAATTTACTATTCCCAAGAACTATTGAATTTTTTGTCTTATCAAATTTTCATCAGGAAAATTCAATAGTTCTTCAGTCAAATGCAGACCAAGCTGATGGTATCCATTAGAAATTTTAAGCCTAAGAAATTCAATGTTGGTTTGACCCAAACAACTTTTTAAGGAAGAAAGCATAAGCCTATAATGCCGAATGATGGCTTCAAACTGTTGTAATAGATCTATATGTTCTTTTTCAATTTTTGAGAAAAGAAGGATATTATTAACTTAAACTAGTGCACTATGTAGGATAAGCTTTAGAATCTTGGTTATGGCTTTTTAGAATAGTGAAGGACCTGTTTTAAGACCAAATAGCATCACAATCCATTGATAATGGCCATTAGGGATACAAAAAGCAGTTTTGGGTCTATTTGCAGGCTTAATCCCAAGTTGCCAAAATCCTGCCTTAAGGTCAAACTTTAAAAAGTATTATGCTCCTTTGAGAAGACTGAGTTGGTGTAATCAATTACTAACCTGTTTTTTCCTCATTTTAACTTAGATCTTTTTTCTACGTAAAATGCTTGACATGCCCTTTTTGAATTGGTTGCTTTGATTTATCCTTGTTCTAATAATTTAGAACATTCTTCATGAGCTAAAGCTATGTTTGTAAGAGTTATTCCTGGATGTGTGGCTTTAGTGGGATTAATATCTTCATTCATCTTAAAGGGTAACTCAATAAAGAATTCTTCATTTTTACAAAGAGGTGCCAGATGATTGAATTGAGAATGAGATTTAGGATGATACTGAAGGAGTTGATCCTTGATATGCTTATATTGGGCTGGAGAGTTTTTCAGTTCATAGAGCTTAGGAATAGTTGTGAAATTCAAGAACTGATTTTGGAATTTAATTCTAGTAGCTCCTGTGAATAATCCATGAGCTTTTAATAAGATATCCATGGCAATGAGAACATCTTTATCTGGAAGAGAATAACTAATAACTTTTGTCCATATGATGTAATCTCAGAAGAACTTAAATCCAATCTTCCTTCTAAAGATGAGATTGGTATTGAATGTTTGATGATTGGCCGTTTGAAACCATTCATTATGTTCTTTCCATTCAAATGTGGGAAGAACTTCTGGATTCATGATCGTTCTTCCTGCTCCAGTATCTATCAAAGAGATGACAGGAATAGGTCTGTCATATTTAGACAAGAGAATTCCCATATGCACATAGGGCTGAGGAATTTTTCCTTTCTGTGTGATCTGCATGAGACTCTAGGGTTTAACTGGTGATTAGTATCACTACCAAAGGAGTCTAATTCTTCTTCTAAGATTTATTCATTAGAATTAAGGATTGCAAAGATAGTATCATCATCTGGTTCTTCTTGTTTAGAGTATAAAGACTCTAAATCAGCACCAAGATCATCTTTTGGAAAGATCATGTTGATTTGTTGACAAACTTTAGTCTTCTTTTTCTTCTTGAAGCAGTTTTTTGCAAAATGCCCTTTTTTTTTTTGTAAATGTAACATTTGTTAGAAGATTTCCCCCTAGAAAGATTTCTTTTGAATAATCTGTTGTGGGTTTTTCTATTGGAATACTTCCTTGGATACTTAAAGTAATGCTTATTCTTTTTTTAGTATCGAGGGGAACATTGAAAATATTTCTTCCCACACTTAATTTGTAAATAAAACTTATTGTAGACCTTAGCTTTGGATTATGCTTCATGAGTTGGGTTAAAAACTTGTGTTATTCACAAAGCTTATTTATCGTTGACAGTGCTAATTGGTAATCTCCAAGGGTTATTTGAGAGAGTTCTCTGTTAAAAGCATTAAGAGCCCTTTGGAGTTCTGGTTGTATCTCATCAGGAAGAGAAGCAATGAATACTTGCTTTAGGCTTGGCTGGTCATGCCTTCCTAGCATGTAAAACTTTTTATTCATCTATTCATAATGCCTCTAGAGGTATTTCTTTTTTAAAGAGTAAAATTTTATTTGAAAGTATTCTTGTCTAGCTTGCTTTTCAACTTGTTGGTGATCTCCTAGGAAAGTTTAATGAAGGAGACCAAGAAATTCAGCTGAGCTAGGCAATTGAATGAGTTATGGCTGCCTGTATTCACCAAGTCTAAGAAACCATTCTCGCAGAGTTTCTGTTAATCTGGAGAAAAATTCTCGCAAAATTTTGCTTAGTTCTGCATTTTTTTGGCCAGTTGTAAGTCTAGCCATGCTCCAAATTCTAGAAATCTGTCTCGCCATTTTTCTGGCAGAATGTCATCAATTGTGAACCAGGGACTATTGATAGGTTTTAAGAAATGAATATGCTGGGCTGAATGGCTATGAGATGTCTCAACCTCTTCTTCCTCATCAGGGTTTTCTACCCTGGGTTCTTTTGAAGGCTCTTTTGGATGCATCATAAGAATAGCTGTAATATCAGCAGTTTGATAATATTTTGATAAAAAGAGACTTTTTGATGAATCTTTTACAGAATTATTAAGAGAATGGATACTATAAGCATCAAAAATGGATTCATCTTTATCTGAAGGAAAAGGATAGAGAAAGTTGATGGTTGGCTATTTATCTTGCTGATTCTACGTGGGTTTTTTAGGATGGGATGGTCTTTTTGGTTAACGAAAATGAATTCCTAGTGAAGAGATAAGAGGTGTCAAGGATTGTGAAACAGAAGATGAGGGATTTTCGTAAGGTGGTCTTTTAGGAGGTCTGGGCTTTCACAGAGGAGGTTGAGTGGAGCTTCTAAATTAGATATTTTTAAAGATGTTTGAGGTCATTTGGTAGTATTTGGAATAATCAGTGGAGGAAGGATAGGAATATCTAGGTTGAGGAGGATATGGTGGAGTTAAGATAGATGAAGGTAGGTAGCTTCCATAAATTGTTTCATTTTGGTGTCTCTTTGTCATGTCTGCTTCAATTTTTTGTACTTGACTTTTCAATTGTCTAAGTTCCATTTCTTTATCAATGAATGCAGGATTGTAAAAATTTGTTACAGAGAATTATCGTAACTCAGAGTCAAGTCTATGAATCTTGCTTTAAACATATTTATACAATTGTTGAATTTGAGCAGCGCATTTATCTACTCTAGTGTGTAAATGCTAAGCTGATGTGGATAGATTATCAAGCTTTGTATCAATTCTTTTCAAGACATTATTTTGTGCTCTGGCATTTTGGCTTTGCCAATTGAGAACTTCTTTAGCAAAATTTAGTGACATGGATCCATTTGGTGAAACTTGTATTGTTGAGACAAAAGGTTGGGCTAGAATTCTTCTAGTAGAATCAATTCTCCTTTGAAGAGGAGGAAACTCTTCATCTATAATATTTTAAGGAGATAACATTCTTAAAGGAATTGGATTTTCTTTTTTACAAACATCTACCTTTCTCTATTGATTTACATTCTAGATCTCGACTTTTAATGTCTAGATCTTTGTCTCGTGTCTTAATCTTTTTTCTTTAAGTAATGATTCTGCTTCTGCTAGTTTTTTGCTTTCTCACAAACGACCAGATATTGAAGTCTTCTTTAGTTTTTCAATAAGAGAACAAGGAGGACAGGAGTATTAATCTGGATAATCTTTTGGATAGTTAGAATGAGGATTGGAGCAACATCCTTTTCTTGATAATCTTTTAACAGGTTGAGGGAATTGAGGTTCTGATTCTAAGCAGCAATCACAATTTTTAGCACATATTGAAGGATTAGCATCCCAAATAAAGTGTTTATTTATATGTGACACATATGAGATGGAAGCATCAGGGTAGATTGAATGAATTGGCAGTTTTTCTCTTTTGTGTTTCCTTTTCAGTTCATTTGTAACCATAATGACTTGAGAATCATGATTATGGATGGGTCGCACCATGTTGATTCTTGAAAAGAAAATAAAGGTTGATGATGATGAAATTGGTGAATTTGTCATGACAGTTGAATTAGAGGGTCTTGGCCTTTTGAAAACTATTTTTACACTCCCATTAGTCTAAGTGACTAAAATGGGGGCTTCAGTTGTATAGATAAGCTCCTGCTGATCAAATTTCTTTTCATAGCTAGTCAACCATTCCAAAGGCATCAGTTGAAGATCTTCTCTGGGAATCTGTTTGGAATGTTGATGATGGTAGCCTCAGTGTTCACCTCAGATCTAATCATTAAAGTATCTTTATAATGATTAAGTAGCTTCAAATCACAAG
The DNA here is from genome assembly GCA_031216115.1 of Senna siamea. Taxonomy (NCBI): domain Eukaryota; kingdom Viridiplantae; phylum Streptophyta; class Magnoliopsida; order Fabales; family Fabaceae; genus Senna; species Senna siamea. The sequence continues at coordinate 11,347,256 of CM062364.1, forward strand.
CATAATCTTGGAGTTTGTAGATCATCTGGTGATGAAGTGTTGCAACTATGGCTCCTGACTTTTGTTTATGATCTTTGATCTGAATTTGGACTTGTAGTCTATTAGGCAAAATAGATTTGCCAGACTAGCAACAAAGTCTGGAAAGATAGTGAACATGGTGGTTCTTGCATTTAAAAAGGTGATAACGACTCTAATAAGAGCTTTGGAGTATTCAATGCAGTTGGTATCAACAATTCCAACTTTTGCGATCACAGGATTTCCTTTTCTACCATGATAGGTTAATGCAAGACAATTGGCACCATAATGAAAATGGGTGTAGTTCTTTTTTTTTTTGCCAAAGACTAATGAGGTTAGGAGAGATATGTAAAGGATAATAAAGTTCTTCTTCCTTACTCTCAAACTTCAATAAGATGGATTATTATTTCGTTCATAAACATGTGAGGCTCTGATATCATTCTGGGGCCAGCGAAGCGCGTATAGGGAAGACTCTATGGGTAGCTTGATTGATAAGGGTGAAACTTGTACAAAATAATATTATGGTTCAAATTTCTAGGAAAATTTTAAAATGCTCTATGATTTGATAATTTTTAATTTTGGGACAATTTAACACTTGGTGCTTAAATTATAATTTCAAAGGATAAAATTTCAAAATGGTAAATAATAATCAAAAAGTAAAAAAAAAGTAATAATATAAAAAGGATAAAATAAAATAAATAAGTATCAAGGTAATTTAAATAATTATTAGGTCGTCTTATTTTACAAATTTAATGTAGGATAACCATCCTTTGGATGGTTTCTTAAGGTACCTAACACCTTTCTTAATAATCAATTAGCCTCTTGAGCGCAATCTTTGTTTTGAGAATAGTTTTCTAAATATTTGAGCTTTGTGTACCATTTTTTTTCAAAATTGTTTTCAAAAATAATTTTTTATAATTTTTTATAATTTTGGTGGCAACTCCATGTTTTTTTTCCTAAAAAACCAAATGTTACAAACTGCCATCTCCTCCTTTCGCAATCTCTACCATCGCCGCTCTAACCCTCACGAGGGAACCAATCTCTAAGGAAACCTTTAGTGCTAGCACCTTTGAGGGATCGACCATGCTTGTCCCCTCAACCATACAAGAAACCATTGTTAGTGTAGGGTCAACTCCCTTTCCTTCCTCGGTTGGATGAATGGCCCTATCTTGAACCACGTTCTTGACACTCATGCCCTCGATTGAAAACTACAAATGCAGACGAAGAAAATGGAGCTAGGCTAAATAATTTTCCCAAGCCCACTCAGTAGTAAAGTAGGCATTTTCAACCATCGCGGTTACCTCAACCTCTAACTCCACGATCTTAGCCTCTAGTGTGGAAACCTTAGCCAGAGCTTCGTACTTTAGTTTGGCCTTAACATCTGCCCTAGCAAGAAGTGGGTCGAGCTGCTCCTTCAAAAACACCACTTGCTAGGACAGACTGGTAGATGAGGATCTCAACCTGTTCAGCTCCGAAGAAAACTCTGCCCTATCTCACTTTGCTCAGTAGTAACCCCTCTCAGCACGCATGTCTCCTTCTCCCTGTCCTTCTCAATCACCTCTCTGCCTAATTTATTAATTTCATCATTAACTTTCATGAGCTCATCTACTTGGCAAGAGTGGTAAGAAATCACTTAACCCTCTACCTCGACTAAAGCCACGTAAATGGAACAAATCCGAAGCAACTCTCGACCCATCAAATCACGAAGCCCTCAAGTGTATGATTGTGCACAAAAGTCTCCATGGCATAACAGTTCGAAGTACAATACAACATATTCTAAATAATAGAGGTAACATCGTAACGGTTATTAAACAAAGACTCTCCCATAGATGTATCAAGATCAAGAACATTAACAAAATCTGGCCAAACAGGGACCGTCACCCTTCCTGGGGACTCCTTCGAAATGCGCTCAATATCATAATAAATTAGAGGAAGCGAGCGCCCTATTTCAAAAAGAAAAGCCTCCGAAGGAACTTTCAGCGTGAAGAGATGTAAACGTGACCCCTTGATCCACGAGGTGGTCAGGCACGATATTGCAAAAACTCTTGGAAGAACGAAACTCAACCCCTTAAGATCTATCCCTTTGACGCTTGTCACCACCATCAGAAATCCTAAGCAGACCTCCTATGCTAATAGGAGGTCTTTATTTAGGCTTTGTTATAACGACTCTCTTTCCCTTCAACCACGGGAGCCATCATCAAGACTAAGAGGCCCCCTAAATCGAGAAGATGGAGGGCGGGCAAGAGTGGGGATGGACGGGCGAGAACCTTCTTGGAGACTTGTCCTATGGTCTGAGTGGCCTGACTCCCCTGAGCATGATAGAAAATATGTGGCCCTTATTGGATTTTACATTTCCCACACATGAAAACCCTTATCAAAAGAGAGAGAGAGAGAGAGAGAGAGAACTAGAAAATAAACAACACACAATAATTAAAAAAAAAAAGAGAAAGAAAGAGAGAAGAATAGATACCCTCTTCACTTATCAACAAAAGGAATTCCTAAAGAGGAGAAACTCCCCTCAAATTATTCAAGGTAACCAGAGAAGTGGGGGACATTCCCTTCAAAGCAAGACAACTATTATGAGAATGTGGGAGAACCCACTTGTAATGAAACTGAGGCTTCCCACCCTCGTTAAACCACTAGTCTAGCTTACGTCCTGCCCTCAGGATGATAAAAAAAGAAATCTCCCCTCCAGCTCTTCATCGACTCAGACAACCTAACAATCAACTCTTTGAAATCTGGCCCTTTGGGACTGTGAATGAAGATAAAACCATCCTTCATTTTGCTGCTTCGAAGTGTGATGAAAGTAAAACAAAGACTCCACTGTAGGCTCAGCTCCCAACTCCTGACATAAAACTTGAAAATCTTTAAGCAGAAACCAACTATTCAAAGTTAACATAGAGGGCATACAGCAAATTTGTGTGACCTATTTGCTATTGATATTCGTGAATTTTTGTCAAATTTTGAGTGCATTGTAGATAAATTGTGTTAACAAATCGCTAATGTTATTGAAGAATTCTGTTGAAAATTTTGTTAATAATATTAGCAAATTGTACATTCCTAACTTTTTTACAATAAAAAGTATGTTTTTGTAGATAATTAAAAAATTAATATTTATAAATTTTTAAAAAAACTAGTATATTTTCATGAAAAAATCAATATTAACGATTTTACTATATTTATTTTTTTTAAAAAAAATTAGAATAGGTAACACCCAAAATATAGGAGGGCAAAAGTCATTACCAATACAAATAGGCATTGATATTTTAGGCAACGTCTTTTGGTCATTTCCATAAGCCTTGAATGTTGTAGTATAAAAGATGAATTAGACAATTTCTTCAAATTAGAATTTGAACTTAACTCTTCATTCTCTTTTCCTAGTGTAATCACTCTTTCTTGTTTTTGGTTCGTTGGATAGGATTCGCAATCACAATTTACATTCCTATGTGTACATCCCTTACACATATAGCATTATTAAACGAGAAAATCTCTATTAATTATGTTTATATAAATTATATAAACTTTAATTTATAATAAATTACGTTATAAACTATTTATAATATTAAAATAACATTTAAAAAGCTCATAAGTTTTACTTTTTTTTATCTTTTTTCGCACATAACATAAAATTAAATTAGAAAAGAGAAGAAAAATAAATTATGTGATAAATATACAGTTATTAAATTTAATTCTAAAAATAATAATTTTTAATATTTTAAATAATTTAGAGAGATAATTTATTACAAATTAAAAATTAAGTGATATATTATATAGATATAAATAAGAGAATAAAGTGTACTTTCTCATGAACAAAATAACTATTTTGAATCTATGGCCTTGTATATATGTTTAAATTCACAGACCAATATTTTTACAATGAGACCTATAATATTTAGAATACTTGCACCAAAGTATAATATAACATACCAAACTTAAAAAGAGGATTAACCAAACACCTCAATTTTTTAAAGTAGATGCTTTTAGAAAAATCATAGTTTTTCATGCTTCAAAGTTTAGCAAACAAATGGAATTAAATCTTTTAAAATACGTAGAGTGTGCTGAAATATACATTAATTCATCAATGAGTTAACGTGTGAAAAGATAATTTATTTTTATTCTTACTCATATATTCAATAACAAATTAACTTGTAAAACGATATTTTCAACACACTTCACCGCTAGCATGCGAACTCTAAAGGATCCAATTCTGTCAAACATCCCCATTTGCTTTGCGCTTCTTCCAGAAACATTTCTCAAGATGAAACTGGCAAGGTTCCATTTCTCAAGTTAACTTGTGTGAGATGTACTTCTTGAGGAAGGAGACGGTACTTGATGCCAAGGTTCTCAAAAATCTTCTTCAGTTCGAATAAGAGCTCTGATCTTCTACTATTCCTCTCACCAAAGTTTTGATGGTTGATGGTGTGCTGAACGCATAAACTCATTTTCATTTTGTCCATATTCTCAATTTCCTTCACAATAACTGTGTGTTTCGGGCTCCAATACTTGGGTTTGCTCTCAAGATACCTGCATTTCATACCAAAGAATCAAATTCTACGTAGTGCGGAAGTAATTTTGTTCACATTATTAGTAAGACTACTCTTCTTCACAACTATCTCCTATGAATAGAATAATCGCGGTTCATAATATAATAATCATATTTAATTTCTTCCTACATTATTCTGGGGTCCATATCTCCCGTAATTGTAAAATGTTACATTTTTTATAGTAAGAGAAAGATAGAAAAAAAAAATTTAACTCCAACCATTCAATTTTGGATTCTCTGCAATATTTATTCTATACAATAATTTTCTATAATAAGAGAAATAAAAAAAAAAAAGAGATTTACATTGATAGAGACTCACCCTAATAAATTAAGGGTCAAATTTTTTTTTTATCACTCTTTTACTGTAGAGAAATAAATTATTTTTTAATCACAGAAAATGTGAACCCAATCTATTTAGAGTGAGTCTCTATTGGTGTGGGTTTCTCATTTTCTTTTTCTTCATATCTCTCACTGTTGAGAATAAGTATTACAGAAGATCAAAAATTATTATTTTGTTATAAAAGTGAGGTTATTCACAAGGCAAATTGGCACTTGCTTATTGTCACAAAAGGTGCTTATTGCTGAGTCTATGATGACTGACAGCATTTTAAAATATAGTTCCTCTTTTGAGGCCATATAATAATTTTTCCAATATATACTTCTCTAGCTCATGCTTACTTATTTTCCCAATTAAGTTCATGAAAGTAACTTTCCCAAATATTCTTCAAGTAATAATTAATGAATAGAAATACTTACGTTTGTATAGCCTTCTTAAGAGCAGTGACATTGTCCATAGAGGTAGACACATCAATTGTGAAGTCCACACTATCAGCCATATCTGGGCTTCTTCTGAAATTGCTAATAGGCTTGGTGAGAAGAACGGAATTAGGATAGTATATTTTCTCATTGTCATATCGTAAGAAAACTGTTGTCAATATATTCATCTCTTCCACAATCATCTGCAACATTAACCAATGGGAAATCATGAGGTAAATATTATCTTTAAAATTTAACTAAAATACACTTTCTGTTTAAAAATAATTGTAAGAAATTTTTCATATTTTGACAAATAAAAGATGTTCATTTAAATTTACTATCTAACTTAATCATAATTTAAAATTAGATTGTGTGAGTATTATAAAAAATAATTTAAATTATAATGTCTATAAAATTTCAATTTATATAAAGTATTTTGAACTAAAATAACTATAAAAATTTTAATACTACAATATCATGGGCCACATCACATGATTGGCTTCTGCCTTCTACAATTATTCTAGGGCGATGCTAGGCGCTTGACCATCAAAGCCTAGCTGTGTGAATGGATGATTTTAAGCATTAAGTTTTGTGCGTTAAATTGTTGTTGATTAAATAAAATAATAATAAATCATTTTTTGGTTAATAAATAATTTATAAAAAAAATTAGGAGTTGTTCAATACGTTAAAAATTTATTTATAGATATTTAAATAAAGTAAATTGGAAAAGTTTTATATGTGTGTGTGTGTATTTAATAATACGATATATGCCAAGAGGTAAGGTAGCAAGAAATACCCAATGAACTACTACTTTCAAACCTGAAAGTATAATCTTGCAAATTTTATAATTTTCTTAGGTAAGTATGCCTAGACTTTTTCTGGCTCTTAAACTTAGGGCCCTTCTCTAGTTTCAAGGCCTTTTAAGCTATAGAGAGATCATAGAGCTTGACGTACACTTTCCAAAGGCATTGAGGCAATAGTTACTTTCTCAGACTATTACTTTTTTATGCACAAGATCATCAAGAGAAGCAAGTGCCAGGCATACTAGTATCTTAGTATGCTCATTTAAGATATGGAGGATAGAATTTCAAGATGAGAAACTTAAAAAGCCATGGATGTTTGAATTCACACTAGGTATTATTCAGAAAATTTTCTTGAGATTACAACTAGATAGACCTCTTATTTATAGGCCTTTTGAAAGACTAAAATACAAACTACTTTGGACACATACCACGTGAGACAATACGATAATTGTTGGAAATACAATACTACTTTGGATAGACACCATGTGAAATAGTAGAATAATTGTTGGGCAAACTATTTTGGACAAACCCCACGTGACAAAGTACAATAATTTACTAGGATCATATAGGTTTTAAACAAAGACGATTACTTTTAGTACAAACACTTATTAAAAGATAAGGTTGAGGTAGATCATATAGGCTCAACACTTAATTATTAGCTCATGTGAGGGTGACAAGTTTAGATAACTTGTATATTCATTTGGTTTTATTTTTTCATCTTCATGATGTGAAATGAATATATCTTTTCCATATAAGTCTTTAAACCATATGCTCAAGTCAGGGATATCATTTGGATCTTGTGCATCCTACATATAGTCTTCAAGATCAGGAGTATTGAAATCTGGGCAATCTAGATTCTGTTGGAATGAATTTTTTGGTAAAAGGACCAAAAGAAGCACAAGTTAAATGATAGATTTGAATAGGCATGATAATTGTTAATATCACATAAAATATTTTTAAAGTTTTAATGATATTAACATGATGTTTTTTGAAGTCCGAATAAGTATGCCATTCATAGGCATAATTATGAGTGAGAAGGAGTCCATTATTGTCGAGTCAATAAGGTTTGTGAAGGATAAACATGGATGATGTGGTTTTCCTATCAAGAGGAATGCTCCATAGATTGTAATAACTGAAAAGTTTTCTAAAAGATAAAACCTAATTTTCGATGCTAATTCCAATCAAACGAAGCCTGGCACGACTTTTGAGAATGATGATTCGAAATGGAAGGTTGTTCGAAGTCAGAAACACGATCGAATGGAAAGAAACGCAATCCAAAAATCAGAAACTGATAGACGACATTTCGTGCGTCAATTTCACTAACGGAGGCCAAAACCTTCGTATAGAAATGCGTGCCAATGTTTGGAAGGAATTCGACACCTTAAAGTATCCCCGGGTGGTCCAGGAAAAGTCAAAATCGCCCCCGGAGGCTTTAAATTTCCCGGATTCCCTCCATTTATCTTAAACCTCTCTCTCTCCTCACTTTACTTTCTCTCTCCTCTCTCTCCTCCCTCCTCCACCGTGCGCTGCCACCACAGCCACCGTGGGCTGCCACTTAGCATACCAATCGATAGCCCTTGCCACCCACAACCTCCAGCAACTACCCACGGCAACCAATGGCAGCCACCGCCGCAGGAAAATGCCATTTTTCACCTCCATCGTGCGAAAACTTCGCCAGCTGAGATCACCGCCATCCGCCACTGCTATCGCCACCGCCCCACCATCGCAGTTCGAAGCTTCTAGCTTCCTCCACCAGCTCACCGACGTTGAACGGAGGTCTGATGAGCCCGGATCGAGGATTTTTTCGTCTACCGTGCGTCGTTCTTTATGGCCAAAAAACGCCATCCAAACGGCCGTGAACTGCCGCGCCACCACCATATTCGGACTCCTGGTCTTGCGGGCTTCACCATGGTATAAATTTTGAGGCCAACCGCACCCCTCCATCGTAAGCCACCGTGCGCCGCCGTGCCAGAGCATCTGGACATACACCGAGAGAAACCAAGATCACCCCGGGACAGAATTCCACCATCCGACGACATTGGTAAGGTCCGATTTCCAAAAAACTGATGAATTCTGATTGAAATAGCTGCCAAACGTAATTAGGAAATAAATTGACCTAGATATTAGGGCAACCGAATTTAGAATTGTTAAACGGATGACGTGACAAGCCTGAATATTCAATTTAATGTCCAGGAAATTAATTGGGCTCAGAAACTAATATTATGTGAAGTTCTGAATCGAGTTAGAGCGACAGGATACCAGGTAGGATAATTTATGCTTCCCGAACCCTAGATTTGACCTAGTGATTGCCTGAATGATTAGATTTAATTGTATGGAATTGCGTGCTGCTTTCGATGGAATAAATTGCATGCCTGTGTGCTGGATACCCTAATTGCATGTTAGACGTTTTTTTTATCAAGTTTAGATGCCCTTATGACGGATTTACTTAGGGTAGGGTACTTGATAACCAGTATGGGACGGCCGTTAAGTATCCCGAGTACAGGGAGCTTTTAATTGACATTGTTTTTACCTGATTTGGCCTGTACTGCATTAGTGATCACGCGATAAATCAGGATGACCCTAAGAAAGGTTTAAGGAGTATAAGGAGGGATAGCCTACATGGGGAAACGTTGTGATTTAGGCGTAATACCCTAGAACCCTGAGGAATAGCCGACCGTGAGCATGTGAGTTCGAATAGACTGTATGAGGATGAGAATTCAAGTATGTGCACATGCTAGGGATGCTCCTAGATGTTGATTCCTCACCAGCCCTGAGTGAGTGATTGGTGTTACGGATCACACTCACAATATAGGCTCGATTCGGGTAATTGGTGTTACGGATTATACCCAACGATAAGAGAGGTATTCTCTCTAGATGACGTGCAATTAGATGACGATTTAGACTTGGTTACAGTGAATTTGTGGCCAACGTGGATTTAGATACACCGGGCATGGGATTTTATCTAATTTTGAGTATCGATTTTAAAAGAAATGGATTTTTATGATTTTGACTATTTGCCGTAATTTCCATGTGATAAAATGATTTTAAAGATAAGGTATTTTACTGATTTTGAAATGATTTCGGGAAGATGATTTCGGTGCTTGCACCGCTGAGTATTTAACCAGTTTTTGAATTGTATTTGAACTGTAAATTATTCTACTGGGATTTTATATCTCACCAAGTTGTTTACTCAGATGAACAGGGACAGGGACAGGAACCTAGACGTTAGCTAGACAATGATTTGATGATAGACAGAAGAACGGCTTAGTCTAAGCTTGAATCACATTGTATATATTCTGATGATAATGCTATATAATTGGTCTCTGTAAATTTATGTTTTTTGTTATTGTTGGACTGGCTGTATAATTGTAAATAGGTGACTGTTGTATTTTTGGGTATGTTCGAAATACAGAGGAAACTCTGCCAGATTTTTGGTAGGATTTCCCACAGTAAACTTGTGAATTTAAGTTGGAATGTATATGAATGCATGATGTGATGTATATATGGATTTTAGATTTCATTCTAGAGCAATTTATGATGTATGTATGTATAATTAGTTAGCTGCGTGTGAATTAGGGTTGAACGAAATTTGAATGGACAACGGGAAGTCTATTTGGGTTATACTCAACCAGTAACGATCCCCTGACATTCCCACATCGGGAATAACTATGTAAACCAACCCATATGCTTCCGCTAATCAGATAAGCATCGCGTATGTTGTATTAGGGGGGTCGTTACATAGATGATGCTTCTGAATGATTTTATTTAGTTCTTTTCGCCACCACATGAGGGTTGCAAACCATTCGAAGAAAGTCTAGAGGTTAGAGGTTGAATTTTGTTCATTGCGAAGATGTAGGTAAACCTCCATGGGGGGGAACTTCTATGTCTTCAAAATAAAGAAATGTGAGGCTCCATAGATACAACAAGGCTTATTCAATAAGGAGCGGTAGGATGCGAAATAAGCTAAGAAAGGAGGCATTTGAGTTAAATAAGGATAGTCATATTAGTAAATTAGAGTCTTTTTGATAATGGTGAAGGTAGTAGAACAAACATTTTTTTTTTCAAGATGATTAACTTCAATAGGGTTAGTCAGTTTCACAATGAGATATAGATTTTTGGTTTTTGCAAAAATAGTAAGTGAAGGACGCAATAGACTGACCATAAGGATGAGGGGAATTGGATTAAGAGTGGTAAGGTAAGTATTTGTTTTGGTGAGAAAAGCGATCATCTAGAAGGTTATGTTTGCCTTTGATGTCATGAATTGTGGTTTAAGGAGAGTTTTTGCTTGGATTCAAGAACTTTGGGAAAGGAAGAGTTATCCATTTCTACCACAAAATGATCGTTAATTAAATGAAATTCTAATTTCTAAATGCCATGTTTTACTACAAAGATTTCTCTGTAAATTGTTTGGTAGTGTTTTTCTCATTCTTCAACTAGCTGCTTCCATGTCTATAATAATGTCTTGTTCCTTCAATTTATTCAATGAAGACTGGTCCCTAAAGATAATCACTGACATTAGTCTATAAGATTCATTTTCCTACACTAGGAATCTTAAGAGGTGAAGGATTTTAGGCAATTGTTTTGAGATATTGGACAACTGTTGTTTGATCAGATCCCTAAGATGAGAGGGTCCTTTTTCTTTAATGTTTGACAGGTAGCTAGTGTGGTTGTATGCATGTGGAATAAAATCACTAAGATAATTTATAATGCCTAGAAATTGTTGAATTTGTTTATTGGAAAGTTTTGAATAAGGAAAATTGAGTTCTTTTTGAGAAATATATGGACTTGGTTGATAATATCCACCAAAGAACTGCATTTCCAAAAATTCTATTTGGGTTTGACATATGTGGTTTTTTTTTTCTAAAAGTAAGATCCCATATTTTTTTTTATCAAATGTACAAATTGTTGAATTAAGGGTTTGTGAGTAGTGTCAATTTTGGAATAAAGAAGGACATCATCAATACAAATAATTACACTTTGAAGGATGGGCTCGAAGATATTTTTTCATGATCTTTTGGAAATGAGAGGGGGTTACTTTAAGTCCAAATGACATCACAATCCACTAATATAGGGCATTAGTGATGCAAAAAAGTCATTTTGAGCATATCTTGGGGATTAATGCCTAATTGCCAAAATTCTACTGTAAGATCAAATTTGAAAAATATCGTAGCATTTTTCAATTGAGTGCTAACTTTTAGTAGTAGGAACTTATCATCCTAAACAAAGACATTGAGGGGTTTATAATCAATGACTAAATCCTTCTTCAATCTCTTTAATTCTAACCTTTTTTCAACATTGAATTCTTGGCAAGCCTAATTTGATTTAGTGGGTTCAACCAGTTGTTGCTTGAAGAGTGTTAAACATTCTTCTCGACCTAGGGCCAAATTTTCAAGACTTATACTAGGATGAGATGTATTGGTATGAGGTCTTGAAGATTTAGCCATTGCATGAGAAGAATTTTCAACACTACTCAAGGACTAATTGAACCCACTAAATCAAATCGGGCTTGCCAAGAATTTTATGTTAAAAAAGGTATGAATTAAAGAGAGGCAAGAAAGGGTTAGTCATTGACTATAAACTCCTCAATTTCTTTCAATCAAACAACATTCTTGGAAGGTTTTACAATATTTTTCAAATTTGATCTTAGATCAAGATTTTGGAAATTAGTCATTACATAGGCCCCAAATAGCTTTTTGCATCTCTAATGCTCAATAACAGTAAAATGTGATGTCATGTGGGCTCAAAGTCGCCCCCTCTCTTTTCCAAAGGGCCATGACAAAAACCTAAGTTTATCCTTCAAAGTCCATGTATTTATATTGATGATATATTCCTTTATTCCAAACTCCCACTTCAATAGTTTGTAGATCTTAAAAAAATATGGGATCATGCTTTGGCACGAAAGATCCAGATATGTCAAACCTAAAAATAATTTTTGGGAATACAGTTCTCTAATGGATATTATTAACCAGGTTCACATTTTTCTCAAGAATGAGTCAACTTTCTTGATTCAATACTTTCACAAAAAAAAAACAAAAAGAAAGATTCAACAATTCCTAGGCATTATAAATTATCTTAGAATTTTATTGCATGTGTCCAACCACACTAACCACTTGTCAAAGCTATTAAAGAAAAATGACTCCCCATCTTGGGGATCTGATCAAAAAGAAATTATCTAATTTTAAAAATAATAATCTAGAACCCTTCACTTATTATGATTCCTGGTGTAGGAAAATGAATCTTGTAGACTAATGAAAATGATCATTTTTTGGGCAGTAGTTTTTATTAAAGAAAATGAAGAAAAAAGACATTATTTTGGACATAGAACTAACCAGTTCAAAGAATGAGAAAAACCTACAACACAATTTACAAAGAAATCCTTGTAGAAAAATATGACATTTAGAATTTTGAATTTCATTTAATAAGTCATAATTTTGTGGTATAAATGGATAACTTTTCCTTTCCTAGAGCATTTGAATACAAGCGAAAAAAACTCACCTTGATCGACAATTGCTTTGCCTGAAGAATTGATTCTCTCACTATAAATCCATAGTTCATCACATCTAAGGTAACCATAACATTCTATTTAATATCTTTTGTTAACCCAAAACAACTACTTGCCTTACCACTTTTAAACCAGTTCCCCTCATCTTCATGGCCATTCTCTTAACTCCTCCTCTTGTTGCTTCTGAAAAAACCAAAAAGGCTTTTCCTCTTTGTGACAAATCACCTTGCAAAAAAATTTTCTACTACTATCACCTTTATCTCAAAGACTCTAATTTACTATTTTGTCCAAACTTTAACTCAAATACTCCCTTTCTTTTCCTATTTTGCATCCTACCTATCCTTATTAAAGAAGCCTTATGGTATCTATGGAGCTTCAAATTTCTTTATTATGGAGCCATTGAAGTTTCCCTTAGAGGTGTACATCTTTGCAATGAATAAAATTTAACCTCTAGCTTCTACGAATGGTTTGCACCCCTCATGTAGTGGCAAGAAGAACTATATAAAATCATTCAAAAGCATCATGTATCAAGCATTCCTCTTGATAGGAAAACCAACTCATTCATTTTTATCTTTCACAAATCTTATTGACTCGAAAATAATAAACTCCTTCTCACTTTTAATTATTCCTGTGAATGACATACTTATTCGAACTTCAAAAAAATCTTGTGTTAATATCCTTAAAACTTTAAAAATATTTTTATGTGATATTAACAATTATCATGCCTATTCAGATCGGTCATTTAACTTGTAGTTCTATTGGTCTTTTTCCTGGAGAATTCATTCTAGGAGAACCTAGATTGCCAGATTTCAATACTTATGATATTGAAGATTATATATAGGATTCAAAAGACCCAAATGATATCCATGATGTGAGCATATCGTTTAAAGACTTGTATATATGGAAAAGATATAGCTATTTCATATCACAAAGATGAAGAAACTAAACCAAATGAAGATAGTTATCTGAACCTGTCACCCTCACATGATGAGCTAAAAATTAAGTTGCTAAGTTGTTCTAGATGATCTGGCTCATCCTTATCTTTTAATAATTTTTTTTTACTAAATGTAGTTTTCTTTATTTAAAACCTACATAACCCTAGTAAATTATTGTACTATTTCACATGGAGTTTGTCCAAAGTAGTATGTCCAATAATTATTGTAATATATTCAAGTGATGTCTATTTAACAATTATTATACTGTTTCACATGGTTTTTTGTCCAAAGTAATTTGTTTTCTAGTATTTCAAAAGGCCTATAATTAAGAGGCCTCTCTAGTTGTAATCTCAAGCAAATTTTTTGAATAATATCCTATGTGCATTCAAAGATCTATAGATTTCTAACTTTCTCATATCTTTGAAATTCTATCATCCATGGAAATACTAATATGGTATGTACTTACCTCTCTTGAGGATTGTATGCATAAAAAAGTATTAGTTCGATGTTCCTAAGTAAAGCGAGATAGAAAATACCTATTGTCTCAATAAATTTGGAAAGTGACAAGCTCTATAATCTCTTTGTAGCTTTAAAAGGCCTTGAGACTAGAGACGAACCCTAAGTTTGAGAGCCTAAAAAAGTCTTGGCATAGTTAGCGCTAACAGAATTATCGAATTTGCTCAAGTTTGAAAATAGTATTTCATCAGGTATTTTCTAAGTGCCTTACCTCTTGATATATTCTACTTCCAAGAAAATTAAAATTTTCATATTTACTATGTTCAAATATTTTATAAAAACTTATTGTCATATTATTTAAGACCTATATAAAACACAAATATAAAATTTTTTTATAGTTATTATATCTAAATATCTTATAAATAAACATCTCACTACTCGATAATAAAATATTCATTATTTATTAGCTAACATAATTCTACTTTTTATTCTTTTATAACATTATTTTATTTAACCACAACAAATTAATGCACAAATATCAATACTTAAAATCTCCTAATTACATAGTGAAAAGCTCTACATTTCGAATAGTTGAGGCTCAATTGCTCAAATTTGAGCCTTTTTATTATTGTTCATTATTTCTTGATGAAATAACACTTTTCTTTCTTAACATATACTAAAATTATACTCTCTTTCTCTAAGAGATAAAAAAATTTATAATTTCACTCATTTTATTCAAAATACCTTTATACTTATTATTTATATAATTCAATATGTGATTGACCAATATAATTTTTTAAAAAATTTAAAATAAAATAAAATTTTCATTTTTAACTCAAAATAAATAATAATAAAATAATTTTTTAAAATATATTTTTCTAATAATTTATATTTTTAAAAAAATTATTATTAAGGATATTTTAGTTAAAATGAGTGAAATTATTAATTTTTTAATCTTTCGAAGAAGAGGAGTGTAATTTATTTTTTTTCAAATTTTAGTCCAAAAAAATTATTATTATTTTATCAAAATATTCTTTAATTATTACAACTATAATTTAAGACTTTGCTATATACGTTGTCTCAATTTACTCTAAAAAAAATAACATGTCTCAATTTACTCTAAAAGATCAATTTTTAATTAATTTGATATTTTAATGAATGAGATGAATGAAAAGTTAATCATTATGCTCATGTGACATTAACGAATATCGACTTATTGTTAAATGATAAATTTAATCTTATTTAAAAAAATAAAGTACATCAAATTTATAAATTATACTTAAAAAAAATGTAAACAATATGTTTTCACTATGTGTAATTTATAAATAAAATGTTTTTTAATTTTTTTTATTGTTGAATAAGATCGAATTTATTATTTAATAGCCAAATTAACATATGTTAATACTACTTCTACTTAACTTTTCATCCATCTCATTAAGTGAATGACCAAATTGATTAAGGATTGATCTTTGAAGATTAAATTGAAACATTTAATACAAGGACTAAATTGAGAGAACATAAATTTTTAAAAAACCAATCATTAATTTACTCTATACATGAAAATTGAGAAGAAGTATCCCATACCTGTACACCATCAACGACACAGCGATCTCCCACGTCGAATGGGTGCATGACAAAAACAAATATAATGGATTCAAAGATTGTTTTGCACATATTTTGGAACATGAAACCCACCAGCAATAGTTGAGATGTTACCACAAAAATGACCTTAGTCGTGGCTAACCCCATGACCAAAAGAGAGACCACAGTTATGGCAACAATTACAACTGCACTTGCCAATTTGTGAAGTTGATGAACAGCTGTCTTTGTATCATTCAAGGAATGAGCCAAAGATTTTCTCTCAATGTAGGCATGCACCTACATGCATGCTAATATGTTAATCCTAAAATAATTTTGTAGTATAAACTATATATATGTGTATGATGGCTCATAAAATGCATGGAGTTTGCATTTTTTAAAAGAATGTATTATATGAACTAAATAGTAATACAATGGATGAAAATTAAATTTAATTTTTTAAATGAATGATAACAAATTAAATTTTATAACAACATATTGCTAAATAAATTATGACAATATTAAGGATTAATAATTTTCTTAATATTGGTATCATCATAACTTATTTTAAGAGTACTAATATAGCATAACCTAAAATGCCTATTCTTCCAAATGAGTTTATTAAATTGGTAAGAACAAATAATATATCTTTATAATTAACAGCTTCACCCATGTTAGGATATATGCTCTTAAAATTACTTAGAAAGAAAATTTAGAAGTGCAACTCGATGATACCCTCTATTTGTAATACACAAAAGGAATAAACAAATACAAACACCATGGATTTGCAAGATTCAACTAAATTTTTAACAAAAACATGATTTTCAACATTAATTTTATCCAAAGAGTCTTGGATGTAAGAGTATTTTAGATTTTAGATTTTTGTCTATGATTAAATTCATATATATAATTAGGATGACTAAATAAAAAAAAATTAGGCGAAAATAAATAAAAATACCTTGGGCCATGAAATTGATTTCTAAAACAACTATAAAACTAAAAATTGTTAGAAATATTGCACCTTGGTTTTCTCTCTTCTTGCTCAACCTATAGGTGATGTTATAGTGAAGAGAGAAAGCAAGAGCCTATTTATATAGCTTTCATAACTCAACCCATCAAAGAGTCATGACTCTTCACTTTCCTCTATCATTCATTTATCAAATTATTTAATTTCATTAAGTAGAAGACTATTTATGTGCATACCTACTATAATACCAAAGGATACATTACCTTTGGTTAATGAACCTCCTAAATTTAATGTAAATAAATTATATTGACCAAATATTTACGTGTAATTATTGATAACTGTAGGTTTCTTTCGAACTTTTAGATCTTGTACCCTTTCATATAGACTAGAACTCTTTATGTGGTCATGGTCTTAATAATAAACTTGTTTTCAAAAACATAGGTAATTCACATTATTTCTTAGGTATTGAGGTTAACATTCTTGTAGATGGTTCTCTTCATTTATCCTAAGGAAAGTTCATTTGGAATCTCTTATCGAGGGCTTTTATTGTAGTTGTTAATGGTATTTCTATTCCTATGACTTTTGAAACCAAATTATCTAAGCTTGGTAGTGATACCTTTGATAAGTCTAACCTTTATATATCAACAATGCTGCCTTCCAATATGCTATGATAAAAAGGTTAAAATATCCTTTGCAATAAGTAAAGTGAGTCAATTTATGCATGAGCCACATAAAGTGCATTAGAAGGCTATCAAATGCGTTGTGCATTATCTTACAAGTTCCCCTTCTACTAAATTACATCTCAACTGTTTCAAATAACTTACACATTCGTGTTTTCTTTGATGCAAATTATGGGTAGATATTAATGATAGGAAGTCTATGTCAAGATCATGTATTTTACGTGATGATCTCATCACCTAAAGCTTCAAAAAGCAAAACATGGTGGCTATATTAACCACAAAAATTGAGTATAAAAGTCTAGTGAATGTGGTTGTTAACATGATATGGTTAAAATCATTGCTTAGTGAGCTTGTTGTGCCAATTATCACAAATCTCATTATTCATTGTGATAATCTTAGCACTACGATACTTGCTCATAATCCTATTTCACATGCAAGAACAAAGAATATAGAGCTTTATTTATTCTTTATTTGAAAAAGATATTGATGAAAGAAGTGGTGGTGAGTTCCTTAAGATGATCAAATCATAGACAAATTTAGTAAGCCACTACCTTGATCACTTTTTAGATTTTAAGAGATAAACTCAAAGTTCATGATATTCAATATGTTCATAATTCACTAACTTGACTTTGAGGGGAACGATATAGTGGTTTCAGCATGCATGCATGGAATTTATGTATCCAACTAGATTTGTTTCTAGAGTATTTAGTTGTTATCTTAGTCAAAGTTAAGAAGAAGGTTAATATAAGACAAGTTAGTTAGATTTAAAGTCCTTTCATGTGTATATTACCCCTTGAGTATGTAAACATGAATTATTCATCTATAATACAATATTTTCTTTAACTTCATAATTCTATTTATTCAAACTACCATTAGTCAAGGGTTAATTTTATTGAAAGATTAATTTCTCAACTTTCAAGTAACTTTGAAATCCTCACCTTCCTAATTAAAATATTCAAGTGAAAATCATAATGCATCTAAAAGTGAAAACTATGTTAGAAATACTATTATGTACTTAAAGGGTAATTATTAAGGCTTACCACCCAATTTCTGAATGAAGACTTTGTAATTTTTCCAGTTTCAACTGCTCCTTCAAATAGAGGAAATATCATGTAGACTTCATCTCTCTTCAAGAACTTGAGTAAATCTTCTTCTTCGATGCACCTAAATAGGAGAAAGAGGAGATGTTCATTTGGTAATTAATCATTTCAAAAAAATTGTAGAGTGAGTATAAAATTATCAAGATAAATATCTTAAAGTATAAGATTAATCTTCACTAACAATATAACTTTTTTCATTGATTCTTCATAATTAAAACAATACTGTATATTCTTTCATTTACTACAATGAAGATATGCAATTACGAAACTATAGTTTGAATAATGTAGTAATTGGAATGTATAAATTTGACACAATTGATTATTTAAAGCATAAATAAAATGCAAAAATGATTTAAATGTAAATAAATTAATAAGAAACACAAACTCTAGTTTTTCTTATACTTTTTTACCAATGCATCATATCATATTAAAAGAACACTAACAAAACATCAAATCAAACATAACTAAAAAAATCAAGGAAATAGAGTGATGCAAAGGAATCTAATAAGCTAGGGATTTCCATTAATTGAAATTTATCATTTGAATTTGTTGTAGATAGTGTGAATTTAGAGGCAAAAACCCCTTGTTAAATTACAACGGAGCTTTCAAAAATTTTTCATTAAGAACAAGAGCCTTAATTTAGAAAGGGTTTGGTGAAGGATTATTTATTGCTAATTTTTTTTAGCAAATGGATCAACAGTGGTGAAAATTTCATACTTATTGCCCACCCCATGGTCAGCAAACTATTTTATTATTGTTCTTTTGCTAAACAATACTACCTAGGGATCTAATATTCCCCTCACTAATTCAGTTTTTTCTAATGGGAATGAGGGATTGATTTGAAATAAAAATTTATGGGGAGACTAATTAAAAAAATTCATCTATCTTTTTGTGCATAAAATGAAAAATTTTTATTTACTATTAATTTTCCAAAATCAACTTCACATAAATGAATTACAAAATGAAAAAAAAAAAGAAAAAAAAAAGGGTGCATAGTAGAGTTTTATGGTTAGGTTAATGACAAGGAAAGACCTTGATGTTTTAATGAGAGGATTAATTAGAGTATTATTCATTGAAGATCGATTACATAAGTTGAATTAAAGCTTTAATGGTGGCTGCAAGGCTTAGTATTGTATATTCTAGTAAAGTTTTATTTATCACCCAATAATGTCCAAGTTAGCAACCTATTATCTTTGACTTTAAATTTTGGATGAAATGTAATGAAAGGAAACATTACAAATTAATATACTATATGATTTAAAAACTAACTTGCAATAATTTATGAAAGAATAACTTTAAAATTCACTTAGGTATTAGAGACCAAAATATAATTCTCCTAAAGAAATCTTGTTGCCCTCGATAATAACTAGTATTTTGTAGAATGTGATTCGAATATATAATTTTGTTCATATTACTACACTGTTAGTCTAAAATAAATTATGTACCTGCTCAATCCTTTATACATAAAGAATAAATTGTAATGGTTGTATCCTAAGTTGTTAAGGCATAATTTTTAACCAAAATAGGACTCTCAATCAAATCAAGAGGAAATTATTAGTGAAAAGCCAAGACATTATTATGTACAAATATTGTACCATGTAATTTCACTACTAGAAACACACTAAATAGTAAAGGAAAGAATGAGGGACAAATTCCTCACCATGTAGCTAATAAATAATGAGGGATATATAGACAATCACTCACTAAATAGTAAATTGTAATGTATTATTTTAGTTTTTCTTGCTTTTTTTGTTACCAGATTTCTTTACAGAAGAGTTGAGACTATGAGTTGGTTTGTTGATCACTTTTAGAGGTTAGTAGACATGGTTTTTAGAAGTTTACTTCACTTGGATTCTCTCTATGTGATATAACTAGAAATTGTTGTGTCTAGATGTCATTATACACTTAATAATGATGGACTTTGTATATTGAATATAATATGTTAAGGTTCTCCAAAGTAGTATATTTCTCACTAATTGTATATTGCAAGATATTGTTTATTGGGGTTCCCAAAAGAAGTATTTTCCATTCAAAATATTCTGTATTGAATATGGTTGGGGATTTTGAGAGGGGTAATTTCCATTACTAACTAGCTTGATTTGTTTTTCAAAATTAAAATCTTAGAGAATAAACCTTCAAGGTACATCTCATTCAAGATTCAATACAAGTGACAAAATAAAACTTCAAGGTACATCTCATTTTATAGAATCTTGAATTTTTCAATGTTGGTTAGTTTGGAAAGAGTATTTTCCTCTATTTAAATATTAGCACTAAGCCAAATATTATTCCTTTTTATTACTAGATGAAATTTCATCTTTCAATGTTTCCTCATGTTCTCTAAGTGTATACTTACTTGCGTAGACATACTTTATCTTGCTTAATTTGTGTACATAAACAAAAGGAGAGACGTTGCCAAAATTTTGCAAGTATAGGAAATGAGGTTTTTATGGGTGGTCTTCATTTGGATTAAAAGGCTTATTAATCTAACAGTTAAAATGATATTTTAGCAACTATAAGAATCAATCATAGTTAGATGTTATGGAGAACGGATCCCACTAGTTGAATAACTATAAATAAACAAAAAATAAAACTTGTTCTTACTTAGTGAAGTCAACTATATGAATCAAGTAATAATGTATTCTATCTTGGCTCATTTTCTATACTTTGATTATTTATAGTTAGATTCATCCTAATAATTGATCATATTATTTTTTGTACTTCTAGTTATTGAACTATCTTTCATCTAGTCAACTCTTTGTACAAAATCTTCTAATGGTCTCATTTGTCATAAAAAAACCATCTAAAGCACATTTCTACCAACTCTTTTTATGATAGGTGTTATAGCAAATTTCTCTCTAATGCAATCATCTCTAATTTTATCTACTCATCCAGTTTAATATTATCATTTCTGCGACGTTGAACTTTTGCTTATGTTAACTTTTTATCGCCCAATATTTAGTATCATGCAACAATGCAAGTCTTATAATTGTGCGATAATATTTTTCTTAAGCTTAAACGGTACTTTTCTATCACAAATAACATCTAAATCCTTCCTTCATTTCATCCACCTAACTTGGACTTTATAATTTACGTCTCCCTCTATTTTTTCATTATTTTGTATTATAGTCCCCAAATACTTAAAACTGTGACTTATTGTATGAAATGATCTCCAAGTTTTTCCAAACACTAGTTGAGTAACTATATAGCTCTAAAATGGTATTGAGGATTTTAGTGATTTTGTTAAGGAAAATCTTGCTATGTTAGTAGATTGTTTAGGTCAACTTCCTTGTGTATGCACAAGTGCAAGAATTATCTTAGGATAGACTCTTTCAACATAAAAACACTTATATACTAATGGTTTCTTGGAGAGGTACATTAATGGGATATGTCATGGTAAGGAGCATTGTGAACAGGGGTAAGCATCAGTTTGGTTTGGATTGGTTTTAGCCATCCAACCAACTGAATCAATTATATTGGATGACTAAAAAAGACATCCAATTAACCTAGTGTTTTGAAGA
Source organism: Senna siamea (assembly GCA_031216115.1). Taxonomy (NCBI): domain Eukaryota; kingdom Viridiplantae; phylum Streptophyta; class Magnoliopsida; order Fabales; family Fabaceae; genus Senna; species Senna siamea. The sequence goes on from CM062364.1 coordinate 11,369,109, forward strand.
GTCAACTAATCCAATCAAATCGACCTAAATGAGTTTGAATTAGATCTGTTAATCAATTTTTAATAGGAAAATTCTATAAATTATGAAAAAATTCAACTCTAATCATTTTTTCAATTTCAACTATATATGAAAATAAGTATTTCTAACCATAAATTTACATTATTAAAATTACCTTAAGACAATTCTAAAACAAGTATAAGAATAACTATTACTATGAATTAAGCACAATCTAACAATATAAAATATAATAAATAATATATTAATTTAATCGGCTTGTGTTTGATTTCATTAGGATGAAAACCAAATTCTCCAATCCATCTAATAAAATAATCATTTTTGGTCGCATCAATTTGATTGAGTTTGGTTTGGTTTGGATTTGCTCACCCCTAGTTGTGAGGTGGTATTTCAATTTGTGGATTGTGAGTGATGGGGTAGAAGACAAGAACCTCTACATAGACATTTTTATGGATGTAGCGAGTGATCGAACATGATGATAGGTAGTCTCTCTAATATGTGGGTGGAATCCACAACTCAATCAATTTTATGTTTATCTTTTTTCTTATATAATATCGTGTTATTTTTTTAGTTCAAGAAAAGTCCACTAAGAAACAGCAAAAACTATTATTATTATTATTGTTGTTATTATTATTATTATTATTATTAACATGGGTTCAAGAAAAGTCCACTAAGATTAATATTATATTTTTGCAAGATTATGAATGGTTAAAGATTCAAGTAATTATTTTCATTAGGAAATTTCACTTCATATTGATATTTTATTTTTATTGATACACATAAGTAGCTCTATTCAAACAAGTTTGAACCTGTTATAAGTTAGCTCATTTAAGTCGTCCAAGTTTAGGCCGTCCCATGGACGGGCTTGGACTCCTAAATAATAAACCAACAAATTTAGAAGGATGAACTGTAGACTAGTCCTCCAAAAAAAAAATTTATAAATATGAATTACTAACACAAATTAATTTGAAGTAAATATATTTAATTTTCACATTTTTACTTTAATAGAATAATTAAATTAATAAATTACAAAAATAAAATAGTCATTATTTTATTTCCCTACATACTATAAATTTATATTTTTTTAATATTTTAATCTAACCTCTGCACTTCAAGTGGTGAAGGTCTAATTTATTTATTTATTTTTAATTTTAATGTACCTTCGCCATTGCTAGTGGCAAAGGTCAAAATTTTTTTTTTATTTTAATACGTCGGAACTTTGCCATTATTAGTGGCGAAAGCCCTTTTTTCTTTTTTAATTTTGATGCTAAACTGCTTCAATTTCACATTGCTTTCTTGGCATTTTCAAAGAAAAAAAGCTATTTTATATCATACCACATTGATAGCAATGTAAAAGCTCATTCTGATTTGGTCCAATACATCAATATTTTATAATAACATCATGTTCCATATTCATTAGCCCTCTGACACACGGAATGACAATAATAGCTTATATATAAAGTTAACAATAGTACGTGAATAATTCAAGATATGGATTACATATATAGGTATAGAAGTAGAGAAATTTCAAGCTACATATAGTACATGATTAAAATTAAAATTATGGTATAATTATATTTCATCATATGCATGAAAACCTATAAAATAATTGTTTGGATCTTCCAATGGTCTTATGTCTTAGATTTGGAGGAGGGTTTCATCAGCGTTATATAAAGTATAATTGAAATTTTAAAAAAATAGAAAAAAAAATAACCTTCAAGATAAACAAGTACCATCAGGCTTTAAACTTTAATGTCCCAATGGGCCAAGAGACTTGTTTGATAATTGTGGCACGCATGCAAGCGAATGCATTATTGCAAAATATCAAAGTGTGAAGGGTCTCATCAATATAGAAAAGTTGTATAAAATGGATGTCAAAAGGTTTAAGAGATAAGTGTGACGCCCAATATTGAAGACATGTACTTTTGACAGCAATAAAGATGACTAAAGTAGACAATAAAAGACGGAAAGAAACAACCAAATAGGACACAAAAAAGGGCAAATATCAACGTAGAGATATCGAAAAAGATTTCGTGCATAATTATAATTTTAATAAAGTACATAATTGTTAATCATTATATCTGAATTTATAATAAAAAAATTAAAATTTTGGTACTTTGTGTTGTTTCAATCAAGCAATTCTCAATAAAGTCGAAAGCATTTTGCGTCCACTAAAATGGTTTTACAATTTTTTTAATTTTATTTTTAATCATAAATCTCAATTAGTTCTATAATATTTGTCAATAAAATTGGTTTATTTCTTATAATTTTAAAGCTTTCAATTAAATGATTTTGTATTTTTTTGTTTGTGAGAAAATAACTTAAATAATTTTTTCAAGAATAATATTCATACTATAATATATAATTTTAGAATTTTTAGTCTCTTTCTCTCAAACTATATATTATAGTATAGATTTGATAAATAAAAAATGAGAAAGTAAAGAGTTATAGAAGACAAATTTTTTTAAAAAATAATAATAAAGTAAATTTTCACTTCTTTATTTTATTATATTTAAAATTAAATTAAAAATATTATACATTACATTTAAAGTACATGCAAAACCCATATAGTTTATAATTTTTATTTAATTAAGAAAAGGTAGTTTATTATACATTTTCTTTTTTAGTTAAAACAACTTATATGGAGAGTGTCACATGCACGAAAATTAATTTAAATAAATTTTTAAAGTATAGTTTAAATATGCTTGTATTTACATTTATATATATATATATATATATATATATATATATATATATATATATATATATTATAATTTATGACTTCAGATATGTCTCTATGGTACAATACCAGTAAACTTGACATGTACTTTATTTTTTTTTTGAAAAAGTTTAATTTTAAATATAAGTGAAAAGTTAAATTATTCCTTACTCTCATGATTGTTTTATAACTCCTTAGTCTCATATGCTTATACTATTTATTATATATATGACTTGAGCTACTATATATAAAGAGATGACAACTCCAAAATCATATAATATAATATAAATATATAAGAAAATAAGAAATTTTAAAAGGTTACTCAACATTTCACTTATACATGCATTTTACTACATGCCAATAATAATAATTTGAAGTTTCGCATACATGTCATTTTTTATTTTTAAAATATAATATAAAACAATAATTATTAAATTTTAAAATAATAAATTAAATAATAAAAAATTATTTAACTTTTTTATTATTTTATTTTAACTTTTTGTTATTTTTATTTTTTCTCTCATTTTATCTTTTCATATCACATTTTTTATATTTTAAATAATATAATATATAATTTTTTATACAATGACTAAAAAACTTAGAACTAAATAATAATAAGTATAGAACTAGTTAATGGCAGAAGGAATTGAAGAGCTTACTTGGCTCCATCCTTTGAAACATTCTTGAATATCCTTTGAGCTCAAGTCCTTGCTTCCCACTCGCTTGTAATCTCCGATTCTGCGTTTGCAAAATCGTCCACCGTCCTCGAAATCGTCGACAAGCCAGACGACATCACATAGCTCACCAACCTCTTCACACTCCACGCCGTGGCTCTCCCTTGCATGCTCAGCTTCTTAAGCTTCTCAATGTCAATCCTCCTCGGCCCATCACCCTTTGCCCTCGACAATGGCTGAGAGTACTTCCCGTACCTCAGCTTAGCAGGCAATGATTTTGATGCCTGCAGGTGACGATGACGTTGTGGAAATTCCATCTCTGCCTCATCCAATGGTGGCCCAGAAAGTGCTTCCAACACGTAGTGATGGAAAACACTCTCTTTCATTCTATCAAAGAAAGTAGCTACATGGAAGGATGAAGCAAGGACCTTAACTAATAGTATTTTTAATAGCCAAATGGTTGCACCAATGAGCACAGCTACGAGAGCTCTGAAGAACTTTTTGAGGACTTTATGTTGTTTGTGGACATCATGGAACATAATCATCCATGCCACTAACACCAAACCTAGCCACACACAGTTTTGAAAACTCTTTCTCAGACCATACACAAAGTACAGAACTTTCTCTCTCAACATGAAGTTGCGTTCAATGAGAAACACTAGGAACCCAACTACCCAACCAGAGACTAGACGGCCACAGAAGATTACCATTACCATTAAGCACCATTTCCAAACTTGGAGGCCCCATTGGACCTTTTGCTTCAGGGATTTAATAGTTAGAGAGCATACCAAGCAAGTCATGATAATGAGGAACAAAGTCCATTCCATTAAGACCCTCTTGTTGATCTTCCTTTTCCTCTTCTTCCTGTACTTTCCATTGCTTTCGTCCTTGCCATATTCGCCTCCATTTTCGAACCATTCTTCTTCTTCTTCTTCCTCATCTTCGTCTGTGGAAGAGTTAGGGTTGTCTAAGTCTAACTGGGAATTCCAGGACTGGTTTTCTTCTGATTCAGGGTTGGGTTTCGGTGGTGGGATGGGGTAGTTGATCTCATCAAAACGAGACTTGGGTTTGGAAAAATTGAGTCGTCTTAATGTTTTGTTTTTAGGTTGGAATTGGGAAACTGGGAGATTGGAGTTTTCTTGGGAAGAATGATCTAGTTTGGGATTGGGCTGTTGCTCCATGGTAATGACCAATTGGTCTTTGTCCGTTTTTTGGCTCTCCATGAATTCCTTGAGCCTAAGATAGAGAGATCGTGTGGGAAGTATTGAAAGGTTAGTCTACAGAAGACTACAAAAGAGAACACAAAGCAATAATCACGGAGGGCCTTCACCATTAAAAGACTATAAGGAGTGAAGTTTTTCTTCTTCTACTTTTTGGTAAAAAATTATATTCATCTACTTAATGTTTGAACCACATTTATATATAATTTTTATATCTTTATAATAAATTTTTTAATAAACATAAAATATATAAAAAATTTAAAAAAAATTAATTATAAAAAAAAATAAGTTATATAAATTATATATATATTAATATTTGATCGAAGAACTTGATATTAAAGATATAAAAATTATACATAAATTTTTTCTTTAATATTTTGACTAAATTATATCTAATACGTCATTGTTTCAAAATTTAATTAACTTTGTTTTATTTTAATTTTTTTTCTGTTATAGACGATGATTTTATTATTAACATGATAATAAAAGTACTTAAGTTTATGATAAGTTCCAATATACAAGACTATGATATTATTTTTAGTATGACATTAAAATAATTAAATAATTTTATTTTTTAAAATATAGTGTAGAAAGTTAACTTTGTTGACAAAGATAAATTGGAGGTACATTTTTGAAATATCATATCAAAAGTTAGAGGAGATGAGTGTAGTTTGAAAAAACAATATCAAGCATGAAATTAAAGTTAATTAGTGTAATTTAATTTTTCTAATCATCTTAGAAAATTTTGAATACTTTATTTACTTAGTTAGGGCCATATTTGAAGACACATAAACGACAAAATGATGGCTACTATTAGCTTAAAATATTTTATTTAAGTTAGGTCCCATTAATTGGGTCCAATTCTAGACATGATGTTAATGTGTGGTCAAAATATGATGGTTAGTGTGTCGAGGTAATTATTAATAGAATTTTGTGAAATAGAGTGGGTTAAAATATGAAGATTTTTAAAAATATGAAGAGATTAAATCACTCCTCACGTTCTTATATTATTAATAAAGTGAAGTGGTTTAAAGGATAAACATTTTAATATTATCTTTATAAAGAAAGGTTTTTTAAAATTTTAATACAAGTTATTTTAATTGAATAAATTTATTTTATATATCTTTTTTAATTTCTTTTAATTTTTATACTTTATATCTCATATTTTATTACATATTTATTTTCTATTCATTTTTATTGATCTAACTATTTAATATAAAAATACAAAATTAGTGATCTAAATTACAAAACAATCTATGTGTGTGTCTATATATATATATATACGGGCGCGCGAATTTATTTTGTTATGACAATAGAAATATAGAGCTATCCTAAAATTTGCATAAATGTAATAAAAATTGAAATAAGAAATTGTACTTTTGAAATGATTAGAGTATAAAAAAATAATTAAGTAGGAAATAAGCAAATGGAAATAATAAATAAAAGTAAAAAATAAGAAATGGTTAAAATTAGAACTAAAATTTTAAAAAATTCAAATCATCCCAAACACTCCAATTTGGAGGTGGGATTTGAAAAATATAAAGTACTTCGATAGTTTAGAATGGTTTTCAAACGATTTTAAATCATTCCTTCCCATCAGTTTTATATAATTTTAAACATCTAATCAAGGGTTTATAAATCTAAAGCTACTCTCACTCCACTCAACACCACTCTCAAATCATCTTTTCAATTATTTTTTTTAAAAAATATAATAATTATCACTTCAACTAATTATTCCATGGGTAAAAACTCATTAATCTAATTCAAAGGATATAGGAGAGATATTGGATATGATTTTTAGCCTTTGATATTAATAGCATGTGTACACATTTGATAAATTTTCTATCAAATTTGAGAGTTCAATTTGTGATAATTAATATGAATAAAATAAATTTTAAATAATAAAAATTTAAATACAATTGATATGTAAATATTAAATAAAAATTCATTCAGACCATAGGCTTTATTTATAACTTATATATTTATCAGAGATTTAGTTTTTTATATTTAAATATTTTTTTTAAGTTTATACAATGAAATACTATTATTTTTTAATTAATTTTTTAATTGAGAAAGTATTGGTCAGTGAATTTTACTAGAAACTAGGAGGCCTTCACCAATAAAAGACAAAATAATGAGAGAAGTTTTAAGTTTTTCTATTTCTTTTTATTTTTAGTAAAAAAAATTATATTCATCTACTTAATGCTAATATCATTCTTGTTTCAAAATTTAATTAATTTTGTTTTCTTTTAATTTATTTTCTATTATCGACTATGATTTTTTTGTTAATTAAAATGATATTAAAATTACTTAAGTTTATGATAAGTTTCAATATTATAATTATAATTTTTAGCATGACATTAGATAATTATACAATTGTATAATTATATAATTATATTTTTTAAAATATAGTGTAGAAAGTTAACTTTGTAGAAAAATATAAATTGGAATTAAGGCGGTACATTTATCATATCAAAAGTTAGAGGAGATGAGTGCAGTTTTTGAAAAATAAAAATATCTAGCATGAAATTAATTAAAGTTAATTAGTTTAATTTAATTTTTCTAATCAACTTAGACAATTTTGAATATTCTATTTATAGTTAGGTCCAAATTTGAAGACATAAACGACAAATGATGGCTATGATTAGCTTAAAATATTTTATTAATGTGTTAATGGACTGCGTGGTGAGAGAAAGAGGAGGGAGGAAGTTAATGGAGAGCAATGGCAAGATCAGAAAACAATGATGAAATTAATCCATACAGAATTGGTAAGGAAGTTAAAAGGATGCATGCACCTCAAGCTCCTCTCAAGGATGGATCGGAGTTCAATCAAACTAAAAGCTAAAAATAGAAGACCCATTAATTTTTTTTTGAAATTATATATATTTGAAAATTTATTAAATTTCAACTAATTTATTTTAAATTGATTGAAATCTAATGACAACAAAACTCTTTTAAAATAAGTGATTTCATATATAAAACTTGAATTTGAGACTTTCTTAAGAAAATAGAATATATGTCACTAACCAACCACACAAATATGATGTAACTTTTTTTTTTATCAAAATTATCAGTATTTAAAAATTTATTAAATTTTAACTACTCTAATTTGAATTAAAGAATGTTTTATAATAGGGATAAAACTCTTTTAACAAGAATTTATTGATACATATAAGATTTAAACTTTAGACATTACTTAAAAAAAATAGAGTACTTAATAAATATGATGTAGCATTTGATATTAATAGAATGAGTATACATTTAATCATAAATTTTCAATCAGTTGTTATGTCATGGATGCACTATAAGTTCTAAGAGAATGTATTTGGAGAAATAATCATAAGCAGCAAATTTGACTTGTATTATAATTTTGAAGGGGCTTTCTTACAATAAGCTCAACCTCTCGGAAGAGAAAAAAGAATAAAACATAGTTTATTTTATTTCTTAATAGTCAATGAAGTCACTTTGAAAACTTAACCTCTCCATAAACAATTCCGCTTTAACATCGAAAAAAAATAATTTTGTACATTAAGTTATTGTTATATTTAGCGTAAAATATTACTAATATAACAAAATATTTTTTTTATTAGTACTCATCTAACCTCGCCAATTCAAATTTTTAAAGGCTTGCTAATTTTTGAAAGGTGATGTTGTTTTTCTAAGAGAAAAACATTACACCTTATCCAAAGCCTAGATAAAGACTAAATAAATGAGATGGGCCAAAGCTATAAAACTGGCCCAAGCTCAGTTCACGAACATAGGAGCAACAAAAAGGCAATGCGCCCTAAAATTCTCATTGTTTGAATTTTGTAATTTAAGGAAATAAAATAATGTTTGAAATTATTTCAATTACTTGGTTACAAAATCTTTAAATTGAATTCAGAGGAAACAAAATTTAAAAAGCTTATGATCATTTAATTAAATAATTTAAGAAGAATTTAAAATTTCATTTAAATAAGTGAAGTTTCAAATTTTTGTTGTTTCTTATTTTTTAAAATATTATTTTTTTTTATCATTTTTTATACTTATATAAATATAAATACATACATATACATAAATATATGTATACATATATATCAACATACATACATACATAAATATATATGTATATATATTTTTACATATACATTTACAAATATGCATACATAAATATATTTATGTACACACATGAATACAAATGTATATGTATACACAAATAAGAATGTGTGTGCATGCACGTGTGTGTGTGCACATTTGCGTATACACTTGTATATAAATGTATACATTGATATATTATACAAATATATTTTTTAGTTACAATAAGAGATTTTATAAATATTATAGTTATCCAAACAAGAAATTTAAAATATAAGCGATTTGAATTGTAGTAATTCAAATTTCCTTCATTTTAAATTTCATGAAATTTGAAATTTCACAATCCAAATATATTATAGAGGTTGTGCAATTTACCTTCATCAATTTAAAAAGTTGGCAAAAAAAAAAAACTCTAAAATTATACTTTTGAGTAACATATTTCTTTATATATCTTTTTTCAACCAAAACCTTACCATGTTATCCTAGTTAGAAAAGATGAAAAAACAAAAAGTTCCAAATAAGCTCTAAAGTGATAAGTGAGATGGCATTAAAGACAATATAGTCATTTTATCCTAATTTTCTTCCCCAAAATTATATCATGAAAACAATTTAAGATTTGAAACTTTTCTTCATCAACATAGGCAAAATCATTGCACTTAAACCATTTTGTGTGAAAGAAGAAAAAAAATTAGAAAAAAATCTCTTAGTTAGAGAAGCTCTAGTCTAGTAAGAGAAAACGATGGTATCAATACTCGTTAGAGCAATTCCAATTCAAATCTAAAGAGTAGTTTCACCAACAAGTTATCCTCCAACTATAAAAGTTTCATTTGAACTATAGATAATTATTAGGAAAAATTCAAAAAAAGATTTGAAATAACAAGTGTTGTTGAGATCAATAATTGGATTTGAGGTGTAACCCTTTCAACAATATTAGAGAAGAACCCTTCTCACTTAACATAACATCATTTGAAAATATAGAAAAAAAAATAGGAAAAAGTGATTTAAGTATTTAAATCCTATTTAGGTGAACTCATTATAAATTATAAGAGTGTTTAGATATACTTAGCTTGAACCAAATAAGAAAAACCAGCAATGAACACTTTTAGAAATCTACAAGAGATGGGATGGGTGGATAGCAATGAATCTGAAGATGATGTTAATTTGGAAGAGATGTATGATTTAAAAATGTTTGAAAATCCATGAGTTTCACTGTTTGATAGACCTGAAGGAGGTCTAATTACTAGACCAAACTATCAACTTGTTGCAAAAAATAGGGTTATTTTGGTGCTATTGTCTAATAGCATACTTGGTTAGCAAGAGAAATTTCTCAGTTAAAAGATTACAGATGATAATCGACTCAACATGGAGAGTACAGGGATTAGTCCATGTTGTTGGTAAGCATGATAAATTTTACATGATTCATTTTAAAAATGAGGAGGATAGGAAATATTTTCATGATCACAGCCTTTGGGCACTTTAAGGGGCCCTTTTGGTTATAGGAGTATGGCAACCCAACACTCTACAACACTTGAGAGATAACTATATATCAATATGGTTACAGATTTGGGGACTATCTCTTGAATACCAATATGTGGAAATAGCTTATCAACTAGGTAGTATTGTAGGTGCAGTGTGAGACATAGATTAGGAAGACATTATATCGAGAACACATCATATTCATGAGAATTAAAATTAAGATTGACCCATATCGACCAGCATTTATTGAAGAAATTGAGGGGAAAAGAAATTATTGTGTACATGGAATTGACTACCAATTCAAATAATCAGAAAAACACTACCACACAATCTACAAAGAGATTCTTGTAGCAAATTATGGTAATATTCACAAATTTAAATTTCATATCATTAATCATCACTTTGCTAACTTATTCTCTCAACCTAACATCACTACTTGCATTACTTCTTTCAGACTAGTTCCACTCATCCTCATGGAAAACCTGTTAGCCACTCTTATCACCACATTTGAAAAAACCTAAAAACACTTTCCCACCTTTTGACAAACTTCTTGCCAATAGTACTAAGGTTACTTTAACTTGCAATAAAAGCCTATTTTATTACCTCTACCTTTATTTAAAAATTTTAAACTTGCCATCTTAACCTTAATTCTTTAACTTAGAAACACCTTTTCTCAATTTTTTTCTATATACTCCCTTATCCTCCTTATAAAAACCTTATGATACCTATTAAGCCTCATTGTTCTCTACTATAGAGCCACTAAAAAGTTCCTACTATAGAAGTTTATTTTCACCTTTTTAATGAACAAGATTTTAACTATAACCATTGGAATTTCTTTGAATGGTTTGCCCTTCTCTTGTGTTGGAGAGAAGAATTAAATAAAATAATCCAAAAACATTGCTTGTGGAGTATTTCACTTGATAAGTAAACTCCTCTTTTGTTTTCATTTTCTACAAACCTTATTGGCTCAAAAATAACAAACTTTTAGTAAACTCAAATATTCTTGCAGAAGTGTACAAGGACAAATTTGGTCACCTTTAGCTACGTTGTCTTAGTGAATTTGGATTATAAAAGCTTCATGCTATAGAGACCATTAGTGGTTATAGCAAGTATAATTCATAAGCTTTAAAAACTTGTTATAGGTTCAAATAATGTTTTATTAAAATTTAGCTCATCGAATGATGAAATAGTTGGAAACTTAAGCACTTAATTCATTGAGTGAGATTAAAATGATCAACTCTTAGTGTCCTAGCTCCTTAACTCTATGTTAAAAACTATGTCAATATGACTTATAGGCTATGAAAGGTCATAAGAAGCTAGGGAGCGAGTTTAGAAGTTCTTTACTTCTCAAACAAGGGTAAAGATTAGGCAATTCAAGACAATACTTAGGAACACCTAGAAAGAAACCAAAGTCATCCATGAGTATCTACTTAGGATTAAGGCATTGGTTGATTCCCTAATCTCTTTAGGATGTTCAATCATTATGCAAGAACATATAGAAGCTATCATGGAAGGTTTGTCAAAGGATTATGATGCATTTATAACCTTCATCAATTCATGGATTGATCCTTAAAATGTGAGTGAGATCGAACCATTATATCTTACACAAGAATCACATATTGAAAAGCATAGTAAAGTTTCAGGAGTCAATACTATAACATTCCAATCTTATAACTTATTTTTAGAAATATTTTTCATAATAAATAATTTAGCTATAAGACTGGTATGTTATCTAAACTTTTGTCCTTAGTTGTTACCCGAGTAAAATTTTATTTTGATTTTCTCCATTTATTAATTGGATTAGGTCTGGGATTATTTACTCAGTATTACATCCATACATTACATAGCGAAAGACTACATAAATTAAAATAATAACGCAGCGAAAAAAATTTAAATTTTCTTCATCTATTTCCATACAACTAATGTTTGCAATGCTATACAAATTCAATCAATTTCTTAGGGTGAAGAGGCAGCAATCCTACCACTCAAACCCCTTTTAATAATATTCCTATATCATTTCTCCACAGACTATTAGAACCCCCATCCTCTTGCCAAATTGATCTTTCGATTAACGTTATTCTTATCTCCATTTATAGATTATACCTGGTTATCTAATACATACTAGGATAACTTATGAGAAATAAATTCTCAGTAGCTAAACATTCCCAATTTATTTTGAAAACACCGGTATGTACCACCGTAATGATACGAAAAACAGTTCTACATTCTTTATCAAAAATTTCATATTTCATTTTATGGGATTAAATAAATGATTCTCTTAAATGTGTATGGTCTACATATATGATTACATTATATGGCAGTGTATTATGACAATTTTGACCATTCACCTTATACATTTTTCAGTATCATGATTATATGAAACGTTTGTAGAACATCAATGATATATAGGGAAACTATTCATTATTCATAGGAAAACAAATATCAGTCATGAGGAAAATAGTAAACAATCTATGGATAACAGCTAATTCTCTAAGAAAGAAAGACTTAAGAGTGTCGAGAGCGTCACCCAGTGAACTACTCCACGTACCACTACTTACATGAATGAGATAATTTTATTCTTTATGTGACAATTCTACCAATGGTAATATTTGAGGCGTCCCTCAATGGATCCAGTACCCTTCTGCGTATCTATGTTCGGAGGCAACTGTATGTCTATACCCAAAGGCACAATGTTAAAATTAAGCTCATGGGATCATTACTACTGCATAGATCATTTTCTCTCCGCTTTTTGGGTGGATCATGCTGCTATGGAATCACCACCCTTTACCAGTGGATCATATTCCCAATACGCTATCTCTTACATATATTCTAGGATGATTTAGCTTGTACCTATGATTATGCTAAATTCTAAGTAAATATTTCCTTTTATTGGCCATCTAGACTACACTAATTTAGAATTTGCAACCATCATGACGTTTTCTAAAATTTTTATTCCGAGTGGATATTTGACCATCCATAATTATGATACAACCATGGAATACCCAACGGTCATCCCATACCGAAAATTGGTCACTCGGTTACAAGCTTGTCTATCCTAGAACATATATCAGAAATACTTCCTCTAAGTTTTCTTTCTTATATTTCTATGTTTTCCTTTCTTTATCTATGTTTCCCTCTCTTTTTCTATATCTTATCATGATACTATAATTTCACAAACTATGACCTTTATAACAATCTCATGGCCAAATTGCATAGAAATAAGGGTGTTATCTCAGCTAAGAGAAGAAAATAAGGGAAAACTAGTAATTTCTCAATTCAATTTCCCAATTTCTACTCTAGCCTTTTTCATAAACATAATTATATAATTTCCCTTATATTTCTATACAACCATTCATGCCATATTTTTCCATTTCACATTTAGGGTCCTAAGGTGAATATTTGCACTTTTTCTTTGCCATCCATTTCCCATTTCATTCTTTATCTATCTATACATACCTAAAAGTATTTCTATTCTCTATCTATACACACAATTTTCCTCATTCTCAAGATACATTAGAATTTCTAGGATAACATGATTTTGAAGCTTTTCATTTTAAGAAACTTATTAACACAAGGACTTCCTTTCTTTCCACGTCTTGACCAAACTATTTTTGTAAACCATTTCTCATAAAATCCATCATGCTTTCGGTCAAGGATATGAATTTAGAGAAAATGGAATAATCTAACCAATCATCAATTTCCTTTTTTCTTTTACTATTAGCCAAAATACCATGAGAATCTTAGGCAAGGTTTCACAATATTCTTTTTGTCAAACAACATGATGTCTCGGCCAAGGAAGGAGAATTAATGGAAATATGTCATTTCATCAAGCTACAAAATTTTCTTTCTCCTTTCATCCATAACCAAGAAAATATCATGTGAAATGGATAATATTCAAACAAAAATCCTTTGTTTTACACTTCATTAATTTCGGCCAAGTGAAGGAAAAAGGGAAAAATTAATGTTTTGTTATTGAATAAAAATTCTCTTTCTCTACCTTGGCCATAAACAACACTAACATTTATTCATGTTAAGTTTAAATTGATCTATCTCTTGCCTACCAACATGATGCCTTGGCCAAGGAGGAAATTTTAAGAAAATCCATCATTTCATCAAGATATACATCTTACTCTCTCTTAGCCAATACAATTTCATGGTACATGGATAAGATTAAGCAATTTCAACCAAAACTTCTTTCTCAAACAACTTAGTGCTTTCGGCTAAGCATAGAGAAAAAGGAAAACCATATTATTTCATAACAAATTCACTCCTTCTTTCTTCCTCCATCTTTGACCGAAACCATGATAGGAAAATAGGCAATTTTCTACAACCTTTTCTCTTCCATAGTGAAACATAGTCACGACCAAGATGAAAGAAAATAGAAGACATCATGGTTTCCATCAAATCTCTTCATTTATTCCATTTTCAACATAAAAAGGTCATGAAACATCATCTTTCCAACAAAATCATGTTCATCCAAGCATTATATCATAATGATTCAACCATAGGGAATTTTCATGGAAATGGAACTAAAATTGCAAAATTGGCACAAACACTTCAAAGCTTTAAATCAACATTCAAATATGCAACCATACATCATTTCAAGCAAATCCCAATAGAATTTTTGGCATTTTAAGCATGTAGAAAGAAAAGTGGTACTATTTATGGCAGCCATGGATGACATTCAAAAGCTTAAAAACAACCATGAAACATGAAATAAATTGCATAGGAATGTAAAGCTACCTTAACTTAGCATTAAAAGTGGATTTATCTTGGAATTTCCTCCTTTCTTTCACTTCCTTCTTCTCCCTTCTTCTTCCTTGGTTTCACATTGCTCCCTTCTCTTGTTTTTCATGGTTCATTTCTGGTTGGAAGGAGGAAGAAAATGTGCACTTTAAAATGGAGGGCAAAAAGACCATTTTGCCCTTACTTAAAATTTTCACTTTATTCTTCATTTTTTCCACCTTTTCTCTTCATTTTTGCTTCAAAATTTTGAAAAATGATACAATATAAATTCCATAAATAAAATGGTAATTTTATCCCCAAGGTGTGAAATTACAATTTTTTTCCTTAGTGTAAAATTACCATTTTGCCCTTTTATCCAAAATGGCTATTTTACCCCTTATTGGCTTCCAACAATTTTGAAAATTAGGGGAATTATTTTTGAGAGAATTTATCATCATTTCCCAAGTAAAATGATAATTTTACCCTTATGGTAAAATTACTATTTTACCCTTGGGTAAAAATTATCCATTTTGCCTTCAGATATTTTCCAACGTCATAATGACTTTCAAATATTTTACCGAAATAATCATTACACTTTCATATATTTTTCCAGTATCATAATGATGTATCATAAATGTACAAAATATTTTGGAGGCATAATTATTATATTTTGTTCTTTTATGAAAACTTTATTTCCTTCACTTTAGTCCCTAACGTTTTCTTTCATTTTAGTCCCTTCCATCATCTTAGAGATCTTTAGGCCAATTTCATTAAAATTTTAGACATAAAATTGCCAAATTCATAAATTTAAAGCATAGGTGAAATCAGGAAAAATACGAATATTACAGATACACTATCTATTAGTCTTGCAAAGTCAAATGTAAAAACAAGGGTTACTAGCATAGAAAACTATAGTAAAAAAATCAACAAAGCTTAGGCTTGGATTAATATTCTTCTCCTTTCCCAATCTGACTTTTCTTGAAATATAATATGGAGAAAGTTGAAGGTAGCATTAGCTTTCATCTATCACTCGCCTTTGTTTGTCATTCACCTTTGTTCTTCAATGTCACCAATAATAATAGTAGTAAAAAAATGCATGTGAAGAGATAGGTTAATTTTAAAAATGAATTTTATGGCATGTCTAAAATCATTAGTAAAACCAATTGACTAATCAACCATAATTTTATGGAAGCCTGAAATCTCATCTTTAAATTAAACTTACCTCTTCTAGTGCATTGTGTTGCCATTTCTATTGTTGACAACATAGAAGGGTGAAGGCAAGTGATAGACAAAGGTAAGTGGTGGATGGAGGCTAATTTTGCCTTTGATTTTCTCCACACTACATTTCAAGAGAAGTTAGATTGGAGAAGGAGAAGAAAAATAATCATGCAATACGCACATGCTAAGTTTGTTAATTTTAACCCTAAGATATAAGTTCCATTTTTCATGATAATTTAGGGTGGTGATTTGTTACAAATCAAAAGGCAAGTGATGTGTTATTTAGGCATAATTTATAGGGGTAAGTGTATTTTCCCCAATTTTCTTTATAAAAAAATACTCAAATAGAAAAAACTTAAAGATACTAGACCTCATAGAGATTTCCTTGCCATTTCATTTCCCAAGTCTTTTCACACAGAGAAAGAGGTAGAGAGTTTTTTTCTTTATAGAGACCAAATTTGCCTCAAACCTTAGAAATTTCCATACACATACCCATTTTCAAAACACTCATAAAGAAAATGTTGAACTCTACTCTTATTATGAAAGACACCCATGGATAGTTAGTTGAAGTGTTAAGAATTATATTTCTCTTAAGCAAGGTATCAATTTTGAGTCTTTCATATATACACTTATTGGAAGAACTCAACTCTTATTATGAGATCTCAACTACCTTGAGTCAAATTAGTCAAAATCTAGTAAATTTTTGTATACTAGTAATTTTGACAAAAAAATAAATAAATAAAAGATGACCAAAGTACTCTTGAATATAATAATAATTTTCTTTATTAAAAATATAACTTAATAGAAAATATTTTTTAAAATTTTTTTACAATATTATTTATTTTACATTAAAATCATAAATTTAATTTATTCTAGATTTTAAAAAATTAACTATTGGATAAATAAATATTTAATATTTTTTATATTGAATAAATAAGTGCATTTTGGTCAAAATAAGTAAAATTGTAACTTATATTTTTGTTGCAACTTGTAAGGAAGTTCAGTGTAAAACATCTTTTTTGAAAGGAGGAAATAAATGTAATTTTAAAAATAAAGAAAATAATTGTGTTAATTTTTCAAAAGAATGAAGAGCAAAAGGGACTAGTCTCTCAGGATAGCGAACCAATGTTCAAATTCATATTGTGAGAAGTACCAATATTTAGTTCTTGAAAATGTCTAAAAGAGAATTGCCTTTAAGTTCTAGTAGAAAATACTTTTTAGAAATAAAAAATAAAATAAAATACAAAAAATGATCTTTTCTCATGGTCTATTGGAAAGATTTGAATCTTTTACACTAACTATAACCCCACCACCTTTCCCTTACCATTTGAGCTATTCTTAAATGAGTCGTAACTAAATTCAGATTGACCAAGATACCATCCCTTTCCCTTTATTATTAAAAGTAATTTTTAAAAACTTTTATTTTCATCTTTTTTATTTTTGTTTAAAGAAATAATTTTAATTTATTCTATAATTTTAAAAAAATGGCATTTGTTCTATTTACATACAGCATCTAAAATTCAAAAGAGGTAGGTACAAGTAAACTCATCATCTAGGTTCTTTGATAAACCTGTCATCTGGCTTTTCTAATAAACCAATCAATTGGGTTCTCTATCCACAACTAAGGTTCCAACAATAACCAAGCGAGGCTCACTAGAAACCAATCACATGCAAGCAAGGAAGGATTTTAAGCTCAGAGTAATTGACATAACATACTTGATAGTAGGTTGAGAGAATCATGAAAAGAGGTATGTGCAATAAATGTAATCACTTGATAGTGCAGCACTTTAAGACCCTAATGCTCCCACCAACTTAGAGCACAAGTATCCATTCAAATTTCAACCACAACAAATTTACAATATGGTTCTTCTCTAATTAACTCTTTTCCATCTTAGTACACTAGCACAAACTCTATAATTAGTACTGCATATTTATTTTCTAGTCAACGTAACATATTTCCCCTCCTTGCCCATTCTCTTATTTTTTCTTCATTGTATGCTAGTGTGTAAACGTTGCACTACCCCAAATGTCGCCCATGTAAGGGAGATTTGTAACATCTGTTCCTAAATTTTGAGAGATATTTATTAATTTTAATTAATTACTTGTGTATGTTGCATTTATATTATGTTAGCTTGCATATAGTTGCATGAATGCAAGAATTAGACTAGAAATGAGTGAGAAAATTGACTAGAATGAAGAAAAGGACTAAAATGAAAGGTGAAAGAGTTTAGGTATGACAATTGCAATTTTAGCCAAAGGATTTACTGTAGCAACATAATTTTGAAAGCTTCCCACCAGTGAGCTAAGGACAAAATGGTAACTTAACATATAGTTGGAAGAATTATCATTTTGGGCCAAATGGTCAGGAATTGGAAGTAAAATTGTAAAGGACTGGATCACCTATAAATAAGTAAACACCTCAGAACCCTTCCATTTCATCTTAAATCCTGAGTTTCTATAGAGAGAGAGTGGACGAGCTAGAGAGAGAAGCTGAAGGAAAAAGGCAGTAAATCTCATTTTTAGCAAGATTTGAAGTTAGAAAAGTGATTAGGAAGGCATCTACAGCATCAATAAGCATTTATACATCAGTTAAACACGGATTAAGGTAGCATAATAACCCAATCCCTTTATTTCAGAGTTTACTGTTCATACTACTAAAATTTGTGAAATTAAACTTGTTTGAAAAAAAAAAGGGATTTAAAACTACATTCTTATTATTTTTAATCACTATTGGGTATTTTTAACCGATTGAAAATACTTGTACATGCTAAAAATCGTTTCTGAAAAATGGGTTTTTCAGCTTGAACGAAAATGAGTTTTAATCTCAAATCTGGACAAGATTACATGATGTTTTAGGTTGTTTTCTTGTGTTAAATGTTGCTAAGGAGTTTATCTTGAGTTCATCAATTTCAAAATGGGTTTAGAAATAAGTTTTTGGATTGAAATTTTGGGTTAATAGCAGTTCACAAAACAGAGCAAGACGCAGCAGCCGACTGCCCCGATGCAACAGTCAACTGTCGTGTTCTTAATATGCCCAGAAACGTATATAGAATGCTAACAGTCGACTACCGCATTCTTCATTTTTCCAGAAATGTCCAAGAACAGAGTAGCCAATTGCCACGACCCACCAGTCAACTGTCGAGCCCAACAATAAGCTAGCAGTCGACTGCCAGTACCTATTAGTTGACTGATAGCTCTCTGTTTGGAATTTTGAAAATTTAGACAAAATGCAATTAGTCAACTTACAGCATAATACCAGTTGACTACCACCTTTTGTGATGAAAAGATGAACTTAATGATATATTTGAATGATATCTAACCCAAAAACTAAATCCAAATTAGAGATTAAACTCAAATTACAAGCAAGGTAACATATACTTTGAATGTAAACGAGAAAGAGCACGAAAGTGATGAAAGTTAAAAGGAAAGAGCAAGAATGCATAAGAGAAATGAAAATTATATTCTTAATATATGTATTTGTGGTAGATAGGTTCATATCTGAATGACTGATTGTTGGTATGGGACGATGATTGGATATTCTGCGATTATCGTGATAGTTGTAAATTGTAAGTTAGTGACTTAATGGCCAAAGTAAATAAAAAGTCACATACTTAGAATTTACAGAACTATAGTATGCACCGATTCACCCATATATATATGTTTATGAATAGCGTTTTGAGGACCCCAGTATGTACTTAATGTGTGAAACTCAGAGTTGGGGACCTTATGGTACTTGGATCCACTGGAGGACGTTCCAAAATGTACACAAATGTTATATGCAGTCGAGGACTGCCAGGCAGAGTTGCCACAGTACATATGCAAAAACATGGAGTGGTACACATGTTACCCCTTCATATTTCTCTTATTATGCAATTATATGATGATGATTGGTAGAGGCCAATGTATGATGATTGGCAGAGGCCAATGAAAAGTGCTCTTATTTCCTATTGCTCTTTATGTTATGATGAAAGTTATATGAATGATGCTATGTTACCTATATATTTTGATGAATTGATGAGATATGTACTATGAGTTAAGTTTATGTATGCAAGTATGAATGTTAAATGAAATGTTATACTAAATCACCTAATAGATGTATTGTTTTATGAAAAAGGATATATAATTTTTGTATGAATTTACGATGGTACAAACTAACTATTTTAAAAACTGGTTATTAATGCTACTGAGATTTATTCTCATAAAAAATGCTAGTTTGTATTAGATGCCTAGGTTCCATATAGTACTAGAAGTGGAGGTGGAAGTGTGGAGATACCCTTCTTAAGGTATTTTCCTGTGATTCATGAAGTGTGGGTTGTGTATATATGGAAATTTCCTCCCACACCTTGAGGATGTAAAGTTCTAAGAAAGTTTTTGGTATGCCCCATACCCTGAGTTCTTGTAATATTTTTGGTAAAAGGATCAAGAGAATAGTTTTGATGTATAGGATATGGGCATATATGTATTAGGATATGTGAGCTAGGAATCCACTAGCTATTTTTGTTAAATAGGTATGAATGACGAGCTTGTTGTCTCCTTACCTTAGCTAACACTCTCACATATCATTAGATATATGTCTAATGAATGATATGTATATATTATAAATGAATGTTGATGTTTATGAATATATGTATGCATATGTATGTTATTTTAACTAATATATTTTTATTTTTGCTGCGTAACGTGTGAGATCCCGAGTGTAGTAGCCCAAACCAATAATACTAATTACTTCATTTGATAACTGTTTAAAAATTGACTCGGGTAAGGGAAGTAGTAATTCACCAATCTTATGGTATATAGTCTATATTATTTAATCAACTTAAAAGGAACTGTAGGATTAGGGGGGTTTACAAGATTACACTAGCCAAATTTTGTGACATCGTCCACACATCGAATTGTCTTCCTCCCCTGTCTTTGCATCATAATTCCCCTTATATTAAATACTTAGTAGTTCCATAGACATCTTCCATCCCAAACCCTTCACATCTCATTTCCCCCTTTGGTTGGAAACTAAGGCACCAAAGGACCCTCACTCCCTTTCTTCAATGAACAACCTTAGAGAGATATGCTGGGGTTGAACCTAGTGATTTAGAGATTGAAGAAGATGTAGATGAACTTATAGATATGGAAGCCACACTCAATACTAGACTAACCTTGCAAAAATGGCTAGCATATGTACCTATCGTTACCATTAATCAAGAAAGAATTGCAAACAATAAGGCTTTTTGATTGCATTGCCTAATAGGATTTTTCATTGATGTTAGAAAATTTGCATTATGTAGAATGCAAACAATCATTGACTGCTTTTAGAGGTTGATGGGTAAAGTAAAAGTGGTAGAAAAAGATAAAAACTACTACATCTTTCACTTTAAAAGACTTAATTATTTATTCAAGGCATTCTGCATCAATTTAGAACTTGGTCATAACTAAAATCTAATAGTATGAAATCAAAAATCACCTTTAATCCTAATACTGCTAGAAGATTCCAAAAATTTATGATGAAGATCTTTACATGCCAAGTAGTAGAACTCCTAAACAAATACCTGGGGGTAACATTGATAGAGACAATAGAGATAAGAGAACCTTCCATGTTTTCATAAAGTAACTAGAGAAAAGGCTTAAGGGGTGTAAGGAAAACATCCTTTCTTAAGGCTCTAGGGTTACACTTATCCAATCGGTCCCCTCAACCATTCCTTTATATCACCTTTTGTATTTCAAACTCTCGACAAAAGAGGCGAAAAGGTATGACTCCCTTGTGGCTAATTAAAACCCCTTCGAATGGTGCTATGGGAAAGAATTTGTAAACCCAAACCCCAAAGGAGGATTAGGCCATAGAAAATTTTTCCAATTAAATCAAGCCTTTCTAGGAAACCAAGTGTTAGGGATCATTCAACAAAGGAACATGCTTTGTAGATACGTTTTGGTCCTAAAATCCATCAAGAGAGGAGACATTGAACAACTATTTTTAATTGATACTACTTCACCCAACTAGAAAAGCATACTCCAAGAGCCCATAATATTTTAGAGAGTAGTGAATGGAGGACGATAAGAGAAAGTAAGGACATAAAGATTGAGGAGTACACTCTGTCTTGAACAAATAAGAACTCATCCAAAACTAAATTGGTAGTAGAATTAATGATAAACAATGAAAATTAGGACATGGAGAAAGTGACCAACCTTTTTGCCATGAATAATGCTAGGAAAATTTCACAAACCTTTATCTCCACCATAGAATCTCCTAAAAAAGTCATGTGGAAAGGAAGCTACTTAGGTGAATATTCAATAAAGGATGCCTACCATCATCTTTGATCCTTACTAGAATCAAACAACACAGTAAAACCAAATTGAAAGAGTGTATGGAAAATTAATCTCCCACAAAGGATCATCCTTTTTTGGTTAAAATTGTACCAAAAGGGACTTCCATTAGGAAGCACGCTTAAAAAAATAGGATACAATCTTAGTGGAGAATGCCCTTTTAGTTGTAGTGATGAAGAGGATGATAACCAACTTTTGACGAAATGCTCCTTTGTTATAGCAATTTGGTTTGACACCTGTTATGGAATCAAAATGGACCATAGAACCTTCACTCAAGTCATTAACTAGATATCCTCTCTTTTAAATCACAATAACAACCAATGTGGCAATTCTAATGCAAATTTTAAAGATGTAGTCACTATTTGCTAGAGTATTTACACTTACAAAAATAACGTCACTTTTAAGGGTACAAAATTAGATGTCATGAAGGTGCTTAGACAATGGAAGAGGTTAAAGTTAGACTTGTTAGAAGCTCACAACCTTAGAAAGATGAATTAAATATGGGACCTTAGATAAACCTACACCCCTTGCAACAATAGAATATGCCCTCAATAACACCTAGTCTCCCCTCAACTTAACATCTTGCGTAGTTGGGTAACAAATATATAGAAGGACAAGGCGAAACCTCTTTATGACCAACATCTTAAAATAGGGAAGAATTGTTCCTTTCACATCTCTCATCAATGACGGGGATACAATGATCATGGTTACAATTCCTAAGGGGATAAGAGATACTCTTAATATAGCCCACCCACCAAGGGACCAAAGCATAAGATTCAACATCCCTAATAAAAGAATAATTTAGCAATTGTTCACAAGAAAAGGGATGGAGAGACACATAGCCACTCAATAAGAGGGTATAAAGAGGACTTTAAACTCTGGAAGCCACATTACAATTAAAGATTATCAAGACATGAATCTATGAATATATAATATCATCCAAATATACCCAAATAGATGGTTTGTTTTCAACTATTTGTAAAATTCCATGTTTCTATAAATTCCAAAAAAGAAAGTACAATATCTAATAAACATGCTACTACTAAATTAAAAATATACAAAATTATGTGTATTCCAAAATATAATTATGTGTATTCCAATTATTATTATACTTAAGAATATTTGTATCATTAGAATGCCTAAGTAATGCTCACTACAATTTTGGGAAATTTTCACTCTTGTGCCTCTACTAACAAATTAGTAAATTAGGTCTCTTTAAAAAACTATTCTTAAAAGTAATTTTTGATTTTTAAAAATTAAAAAATTTAGATTAAATTAATGTTTTAGTCCTTAAAAGAAGGAGACAGAAAAAGAAAGACTTGAAGAAAGAGTACATATATGGAAAAATTAAAAAGTTAGTAGGTAGAATAAAAGAAGAGAGAAAAAAAAGAAAAAGAAGAGAAAGGAGATGGAAGAATATATATATATATATATATATATATATATATATATATATATATATATGAGAAAAATAGTAAATAGATAGGTAGAGTTAAAAAAGAGAAAAAAATAAAAATAAATAAATTTAAAGTTAAATAATTTATATAGTCTCTAAAATTTTACTCAACTTTTAATTAGATCCATATAGTTTAAAGCTTTATAATTGATTCTCTATAGTTTAATAATTTTTTAAATTAGTTTCAAAGTTTAAATTTTTTTAATTTTTTGTTAAATTTTGATAATATGTTAATTATATATTATCTTAATATTATAAATTTACTTAATTTAAATTAATCTATTCATATTAGTTAATATAAATTATATTTTATTTCATATGTTCATTTTATTTAAAAAAGAAATATGAGTAAAGTACTAATTTTTTTTAAAACTTTAAGATGTATTATATATTTAATGATATATTTTTTATTTTTTTTATTTATAATAAAAAATTAATTTAGGATTTTAAAACGTTGGAGTAAATCCTGTTAGCCGGATTAATTTGATGCCTGAAGCATTGTTCACCAATGGCATAGGAGACTTTTTTCGGCTGTCTACCAGTAACTGTGACTGAAATACACAGCAGCCGAAGATATTAGTGGGAATCTGTTGTCAAATATATGCTTAGCTCTACCATTTTCGTCCAAGCGAGCAAATTACTATCTTTACAAGGACCTTTCTGGGCATCTTTTGTATCAAGAAACGCACACTTCGTGGCCACGGAGGAAGAGATTTACTCTAATCTCTTGCGAGGATATACGAACAATTTAAAATTAGTCAATGGAAGAGCTATTCATGCTAAATTCGTTAAAGGGTGTCTTCCATTATCTCTTTTTCTTCAAAATCATTTGCTTAATATGTACGCTAAAAGTGGGGATGTTCTTGGAGGCCTCAAGGTGTTTGAAGAAATGCGTCAGAAGAATGTAGTGTCCTGGTCTGCTGTCATTGCGGGCTTTATCCAAAGTGGATTTGCTGAGGGAGCTCTTTCTTTGTTTTCCCGCATGCATCGTGAGGGAATGACAAAACCAAATGAGTTTACACTGGTTAGTGCTCTCCAGGCATGCTCATTAGCTGAGAATATGACTCCGGCTTACCAGATTTATGCATTAATTGTGAGGTTAGGATTTGAGTCTAATATCTTCTTAGTGAATGCACTTTTGACAGCCTTAGTAAGGCATGGGAAATTGTCAGAAGCCTCGGAAGTTTTTGGGAGTTGTCAGGACAAGGATATCGTGACATGGAATACCATGATGGGAGGTTACTTGCAGTTTTCTTACAAGGAAGTTCCTGGATTTTGGTGTTGCATGAATCAGAGGGGTATTAAACCTGATAACTTCACATTTGCCACTGTCCTCACTGCGTTGGCTGCTCTGTCTCATCTTCAATTGGGAATGCAAATTCATGGACAGCTTGTCAAGAGTGGTTATGGGGATGATATTTGTGTAGGAAATTCTCTTGTTGATATGTATATAAAAAATCAAAAGTTAGCAGAAGGTTTTGAAGCTTTCAATGAGATGCCTCACCAAGACGTGTGCTCTTGGTCCCAAATGGCTGCTGGATGTTTACAGTGTGGGCAACCAAGAAAGGCGCTTGCAGTCATTGCACAAATGAAGAAAATAGGTCTGAAGCCAAATAAATTTACACTTGCAACTGCTCTAAATGCCTGTGCCAATATGGCCTCGCTAGAGGAAGGTAAACAACTTCATGCCTTGAGGATCAAACTTGGGAATGACATTGATGTTTGTGTTGATAATGCTCTTCTTGATATGTATGCAAAATGTGGGTGCATGGATAGTGTATGGGGTGTTTTTCAATCAATGAATGACTGTACTGTTGTCTCATGGACAACATTGATAATGGCATGTGCACAAAATGGCCAAGCCAAAGAAGCTCTTGAAATGTATGATGAAATGAGCAAGAGGGGTGTTGAACCAAATTACATCACCTTCATTTGTGTTCTTTATGCATGTAGTCAAGGTGGATTTATTGATGAAGGAAGGAAATATCTCTCCTCCATGACCAAAGACTATGGAATCTCTCCTGGAGAAGATCACTATGTTTGCATGGTAAATCTCCTAGGCCGAGCAGGACTAATTAAAGAAGCTAAGGACTTAATTCTAAGAATGCCATTTCAACCAGGTGCACTAGTGTGGCAAACATTGCTCAGTGCTTGTCAGATTCATGGGGATGTAGAAACTGGGCAACTTGCAGCAGAAAGAGCCATACGACAAGATAAAAAAGACCCATCAACTTATGTTTTATTATCTAACATGTTTGCTGCTTTGAGCAATTGGGATGGCGTGGGGAATCTGAGAGAAATAATGGAGTTAAGGGATGTAAAGAAAGTACCAGGATCCAGTTGGATAGAAATTGAGAAGATTTAAATGTCAGGAAAATGTTGGTGAATGAAGTGATTCAGAAGATTTCGCCTCGACCCTCTCTATCTCGGTATTTTTTTTCCAATAATTGTCCACTGAATTATATTGATGCTGTTTCAGATGTTTTTTTTTATCTTTTCTTTTCTAAATATATTCCATCTCATAGAGCTTCTTTGGGCTTGTTGATCTTGTTCACTTTTTTACATAAAACACAGGCATCCTCATTTTTCTTTACTTAAACATGTGACATGTAATAAGTTAATGTTATTAGGCACCAGTAGAACATGTGACATAACATATGCTTTATAGTAGAACTACTATCTATGATGCAAAAACTTGGACGAAGATGTGCTTATGATCACATATAATATATCTTATCTGGCTTCCAAATTGACATGTACACAACTTTTTTTTTTGTGTTTTGAAGACTAGTTTTTGCTTTGGTAGCGTTTTATTTTTGTTTGATTTTTTTGATTAAGATCAAACCTACACTAAAGAGTACAGGTAAGAATAGAGGGGATTGTATCTTGATATTTATGTGTTGAAATATGTTAGAGACCTCTGAGAATTACTTGAAATTATATTAAGAGACTGATGCAACCCTAGTTTCTAAGCAATACAAAAGGAAGTGAAGTCAGAAAAAGGACCCTGCATCAACAATCTTAAAAGTATATTCTAGAATGAAAAAAGGGGGGTGAACTGGCAGAGGAGAGAAGGGATTCCTAACTAACTTGGCAGAAGGATTTGTGTGAAGGTGGGCCCAGGTGTTTTGAGAGAAAGGTTTTAGAGGTGGTTTTGGCTGGAGAAAGGCAAGGAGGATTTTGGAAGGAACTTGAGAGAGTACTAGCCTCTCAAATTCTAGCTTTTGTTCTGCTTATTTACTATTTCTCCATTCCGGCTTGTTGTTTTCTATTTTGGTTGGTTGTACTGTGACACTTTTGTGTGATGTTGCTTAGCTCTCATTGAGAGCAGTTGTTGCTTTATTTCCTATATTGGCTTTTATATATATACAGTGGATTCTATTAGAGACCTTTATTTGCAATAGATATATGGATAATGGACGTCAATGAAAGGCTCGTCCCACCATGTCACTGATTGTGTTCCATTTTTATTGTATTACAAAAATGAAAAGTGGTGCTTGATACATGGGAAAATTAACTTTCGAAGTACTTGAAAATCTATTCATAAGATATCTAAGCATAAAATGCATGAAAATAGTTGAAATTTATGTGTTGTCTGTGTCCTAAAGAAGGAAACAAAAAATGAAGCCTTCTTCTACTAGGTGAGATCAACTATATGGATTAAGCAATGTTAATGTGTTCTATCTTGCTCTCCCTTCTTTAAATTTTTGACTCACAGCCCAAATCTTGGTTCTAATATCTTGTTTAATTATTTTTGAAAAATTAAAGCTCCTTCTAAAGTAAAGGCTTTTGTATGGACAACAGTATTTAATAGAATTAACACTAATGATTTGCTTCAGACTAAACGTCCTATCAAGGCTTTATCTCTGAATGTTTGTATGATGTGTCTTAGAAGTTCTGAGACAAAGCCATCTCTTCTTGCACTGTGATATGACTAGGTATTTATGGAATAATTTGTTTTGCTACTTTGAAGAGAATTGGGTTTGCCTGGCTGATCTTCACAACTTTCTTGCTATCAAATTTGTGGATTTTGGGAGGAATAAAGAGCATTAAACACTCTGAAAATGTGCAATTCTAGCAACTTTGTGGTGTATTGGGTTAGAGCGGAATGCTAGTTTTTAATAATAAACACCTCTCACCCATCTCCTTTGGGATAGAATCACTTTCTTGACTTCTTTGTGGGTTTCTTCAAAAGATTTGTTTAGGAGGGTCTCTCTTATGGATCTCTAAAGGGGTTGGAAGACTTTATTGATTTAGCTTCTTGTTTTTTCTTTCTTTTGTTCTTCTATTTCTTTGAGTAGAGGAGAACTTATCCTCCTTCTTATATTTACTTGTATCTTATCTATCATCAATAAAATTCTCTTTTTTTACAAAAGAAAATGTGTTCTATCTTGGCTTATTTCTATAGTTAGATTCTTAATAGTTAGTTCTATCATAATAGTTTCTTTTGTTGTTTTCTTTGGTCTCTCTCATACTTTAATTATCGAACTATCTTTCATCTAATCTACTCTTCATACAAGAGCTTCTATTTGTCTCTTTTGTATATTACCAAATCACCGATGGTGGATTTTTACCAATTTTTCTATGATAGGTGTTACCTCAACTTTCTTTCTTGTATGATTCCTAATCTTATCCTTTCTACTTTGTCCATTCATCCAATGCAATATTCTCATTTCTGTGATATTAAATTTTTGCTCATGTTGACTTTTTATCTCCCCAACATTTGGTACCATATAACAATATTGGTCTTATAGCTGTGCGATAAACTTTTTCCTTTTGTTTGAGACTTGAGTAGTACTTTTCTATTACAAATGACATTTGAAATCTTTCTTTGTTTCATTTGCCCAATTTAGACATTGATTTACATCCCCTTCAATTTATCCATAATTTTGTATTATAATCCCCAATTCCCAAATATTTAAAACTTATAACTTGTTGTATGAAATGATCTCCAAGTTTTACCTCCACTCTATAATTAGTGTATCTTCACATTTCGTATATTCTGTTTTACTTCAACTTATAAATAAACTATATGCTTTCAAAGCTTGTCTCCACATCTTTGGTTTTTTGTTTACTTCCTTCGAATCTCCAACAATGACTATGCACTGTGCACCATCTCTTGGATAGTTTAGTAACCACATCCAATACTTAGTTAAAAAGGTAAGGGATCAAAGCTGAACCTTAGTGCAATCCTATGGTTGTAGGAAAATCCTTCATGGTTCCATTTTGTGTTCTTACACAAGTCAAGGCTCAATCATACATAATTTTTATGACTCGAATATAAGTTGCACATATTCATTTCTTTTCCAAAGCTTCCCACAACACATCTCTTAGTATTCTATCATAAGTTTTTCTCGATCAAGAAAAATCAAACATTGGTCTATGAGTTTTCTGATATCTCTCTGTCAATATTCTTGATAAGTATACCGCCCCTATAATTGACCTCCCTGGCATGAAACCAAGTTTGATTTGGGTGTCCAACCTTAATCTCCACTCAATGTCCTTCTCTCATAACTTCATAGTACAGCTCATGAAGTGTAAAAAAAAAAAAAAAATTCATATATGTCATTCAAAATGTTCATGTATGTTGTGTATCAATTAGGATCAGAGTATATCAATTAGAATGAAGTTAGCCTAAAGTTTAGGCTAGACATTAGGGATTGTCATTTAATTGTATTTATTATGGTTTCCTAGAATAGGTCATTTCTTCTTGTATAAATACTTTACACTTTGCTCTTGTAATACACACAAAAGTTTTTTATTCTACATGGTATCAGAGCCTATTGTGATCCAGTAGTATTTCTTTTTTGGACTGTGTTTCTTTCCAGCCCAAACACTTTTCTATTCTTTTTCAATTCTGGTCACTTATTACCCAACCACTTCCCGGACTTTTCTTGAAACACGCGTCCCACCACTGTGTTCAGAAGGTTCCGATCGGCCAGAAGCCGGAACACCGTCGCCATCGCCACGCGCCGCCAACTAGAACTGCGTTTTTGCCACGCGCCGGTGCGTGACGTCACCTCCGTCGTCGTCGACCGTTGCTGTTTTCGCCGTAGTGATCGCTGTGCTGCCTTCTTATCATTTCTGGTGGTTGCCATACTGTCCTCTTCCTATTTTTCAAGTTCCTTCAAACCAAAAATAAGTCAGGTACTTTTTCCACCCTTAGTGGAACACCTACCATTACTTCTGAAAAATTGCATGGGGCATCCAATTACAAATCTTGGGCTACATCAGTTCGCTTATGGTTTAAAGGACAAGGATATTTAGAACATTTAACTAAGTGTGACATTGATATAGCTGAAATTAATAGACCAGATTGGATAAAAATTGATGCTCAATTTTGTTCCTTATTATGGCATTCTCTGGACTCTCGATTACTTCCGACATGCCAAGTTTATGAAACATGTTATGATGTGTGGAACAAGGCAGCCTCAATATATAGTAATGATATTCGCCGCTATTATGATGTTTTATCTAATCTTGTCAATCTCAAGCATCAGGACTTGGATACTACCACATATGTGAGCAAAATTGAGGCTCTCAAACATGAGTTTAGATCATTGATGCCTGCCACAACCTCAACTTCTGATCAAGAAGCACAACGGGACAAATTTTTTATGGTTATGACACTAATCAATTTACGTCCTGATCTTGATGCAGTTAGAGATCAAATTTTGGGAGGTTCTAATATTCCCAAATTAGATGATGTCCTTGCTCGTTTGGTGTGCATCTCTGTATCACAGACCCCAACTATCCATAATACTGTTCCTCCAGTTGTTGACTCTTCAGCCTTGGTATCTCAAATTGGTGAGAAAGGGAATCCAAGTGGAGGAAGCAGGCGTAATAGTGGCCATAAACGTCCTCAATGTACACATTGCAATAAGTTGGGACATACGCGAGACCGTTGCTAGGTGCTCCATGGTCGACCATCTCGTTCTATCAATGTTGCTCAGTCTGACATATCATTGACCAATAATCATTCTTCACAGTCTATCTGTTTAACTGGCGAATATTACAACGAGTATCTATAGTACTAACAAGCTAAATAGTCATCTGTGGCTGCCTCGGTTGCTCAAACTGGTAATGTAACTGCTTGCTTTGCTCGTTCCCCTGACATTGGACCATGGGTTCTTGACTCGGGTGCCTCTGAACATATCTCTGGTAATAAAAATCTATTTTCTTATCTTTCTAGTTCCTCTTCTCTTCCTTTAGTAACTCTGGCCAATGGTTCTAAAACTGCTACTACAGAGATTGGGCAAGCCCAAATTCTTCCTTCCATATATGTTGATTCTGTCCTTTATGTTCCTGAGTCTCCTTTCAATCTTATTTCTGTTAGTAAATTGACTTTCTCACAAATGTTCTATTACCTTTTCTAATCAAAGTGTTTATGTCCAGGACCGGAGTACGGGGAAGACAATTGGCGTAGGACGTGAATCACAAGGCTTATACCATCTTTCGCCTACAACATCTCCAGTTGCATGCACATCCAGTTGCTCCCCATCTCTCATCCACAATCGTTTGGGACATCCAAGCCTTTCCAAACTCCGCAAAATGGATGCTTCTCTTTCTACCTTGTCCTCCCTCCCTTGTGGGTCATGTCAGTTGGGTAAACAACCACGTAGTTCCTTTCCTACTAGTCTTAATAATAGGTCTACATTTCCTTTTCAACTTGTTCACTCTAATGTCTGGGGTCCTAGTCGTGTGTCTTCTACTTTTGACTTTCAATATTTTGTAACCTACATTGATGACTATTCTCGTTGTACTTGGTTGTACTTGATGAAAAATCGTTCTGAGGTATTTAACATTTTTCAAAATTTTTGTGCTGAAATAAAGACTCAAGTTAATACCTCTGTCTCTATCTTACGTTCTGATAATGCTAAAGAATATTTATCTACCTCTTTTAAGACATTTATGACTTCTCAAGGGATTTTACATCAAACCTCTTGTCCCTATACTCTACAACAAAATGGGGTAGCCGAACGTAAGAATCGTCATCTTATTGAAACAGCTCGTACTTTACTCATCCATCATAATGTTCCTACTTCTTTTTGGAGTGATGCTGTTCTCACTGCATGTTATCTAATTAATCGCATGCCTTCTTTTGTATTAAATGATCAAATTCCTCATTCTCTGTTATTTCCCAATGACCCTCTTTATCATCTTCCTTTTCGTGCTTTTGGTTGTGTCTGCTTTGTTCATGATTTGACCCCAGGTAAAGATAAGTTTGCTGCCAACTCCATCAAGTGTGTTTTCCTCGGATATGCGCGTCTCCAAAAGGGCTACCGATGTTATTGTCCAACCACTCGACGATGTTTCACCTCTGCTAATGTGACCTTCTTTGAGTCTTCTCCATTCTTTGTGTCTACTATACCTGACAGTACCTCTGTGACCCTTCATGTTCCTTCCCTTGCTTCTTTAGAAGCTTCACCACAAGTCCCCCCTAGTCCTCCTTTCCAGACTTATCATCGTCGCCTGCGTCTTGAGTCCACAGATGCTCTTGCTGACTCACTACCTTTGTCCAAATTGCCCGTTGCTCCAATCCAACATTTGCCTACTACTCCTCCAATTGCCATTCGTAAAGGTACTTGCTCCACTCGTAATCCTCACCCTGTTTATAATTTTTTGAGCTATCATCATTTATCTATTCCATATTATGCCTTTGTGTCTTCTTTGGATTCTATTTCTGTTCCTAAGACTACTAGTGAGGCTTTAGCACATTCGGGTTGGAGGCAAGCTATGCTTGATGAGATGACTGCCTTGCATTCTAATGGTACATGGGACTTGGTTCCTCTCCCTCTTGGAAAATCTCTGGTTGGTTGCCGATGGGTATATGCTGTTAAAATCGATTCGGATGGTAAAGTTGAAAGACTAAAAGCCCGTTTGGTGGCAAAAGGATACACTCAGATCTTTGGCTTGGATTATGGTAATACTTTCTCTCCCGTTGCTAAAATTGCTTCAGTTCGCGTCTTCTTATCAATTGCGGCTATAAGTCATTGGCCACTTTATCAACTTGACATTAAAAATGCTTTCCTTCATGGTGACTTGGAGGAGGAAGTCTATATGGAGCAACCACCTGGTTTTGTTGCTCAGGGGGAGTCTAGGAAAGTATGTCGACTCTGTCATTCTCTTTACGGACTCAATCAATCACCTAGAGCTTGGTTTGGATGGTTCAGTTCCGTGGTTCAAAATTTTGGAATGATTCGCAGTGAAGCTAATCACTCAGTCTTCTTTCGCCATACATCACAAGGCAAGTGCATATATCTAGTTGTTTATGTAGATGACATTGTTATTTCAAGCAATGATGATTTAGGCATTGTCCAACTCAAACAACATCTATGTAACCACTTCCAAACCAAAGATTTGGGGAAACTTAAATACTTTCTGGGAATTGAGGTTGCCCAATCCAGTACTGGTGTTGCCATTTCACAACGAAAGTATGCACTTGACCTATTAGAAGAGACAGGCATGACAAACTGCAAACCAGCTGACACTCCAATGGATCCAAATGTCAAACTCCATCCAGGACAGGGAGAACTGATTGAAGATCTTGAAAGATATCGAAGACTTGTTGGGAAACTTAATTATCTCACCATCACTCGTCCAGATTTATCTTTTGCTGTGAGTATAGTAAGCCCGTTCTTACAGTCACCGTGTGATAGTCATTGGGATGCAGTTGTTCGAATCCTTCGATATATTAAAGGAGCACCAGGCCAAGGATTATTATATGAAGATAAGGGGAACTCTCAGGTTGTTGGCTTTACTGATGCAGATTGGGCTGGTTCACTTAATGATAGGCGATCCACGTCAGGATACTGTGTGTTCATCGATGGTAACCTAATCTCTTGGAAAAGCAAGAAACAAAACGTAGTTGCAAGATCCAGTGCAGAAGCTGAGTATCGTGCTATGGCTTTAGCAACTTGTGAATTACTATGGTTAAAGCAACTTCTTCAGAAGATACAATTTGGGAACACGGAAAAGATGGAGCTGGTCTGTGATAACCAAGCAGCAATGCACATTGCCTCAAACCCTGTGTTCCATGAGAGGACCAAACATATTGAAATTGATTGTCATTTTATTAAGGAAAAAATTCAATCTGTGTGTCTTGTTACTCGATTTGTCAATTCAAATTATCAATTGGCAGATATATTCACTAAGTCTCTAAGATGCCCTCGGATAAAATATATATGTAACAAGCTTGGTGCATATAACTTATATGCTCCAGCTTGAGGGGGAGTGTTGTGTATCAATTAGGATCAGAGTATATCAATTAGAATGAAGTTAGCCTAAAGTTTAGGCTAGACATTAGGGATTGTCATTTAATTGTATTTATTATGGTTTCCTAGAATAGGTCCTTTCTTCTTGTATAAATACCCTACACTTTGCTCTTGTAATACACACAAATTTTTTATTCTACAATGTATAGCAGTATAAATTTCTTAATATTTAGGAAATTAAGATGTTTATATACTAAATGCCACTTTAAGTTCTACAGATAGCCTGAAAAAGAAGACAAACAATGAAGTGAATAAATGGGTATCCAGGTGTTTTTGTAGGCATTCTATGAAATTAATCCCCCCCAAAAAGAATTAACAGTGATATCGAATTTCTGCATGAGTAACAATGTTAACTACTTATAATCAAATTTGAAGCATCTCATAGACTTTATCTCTTTAAGTCACTTGAAGTGACATGAAAGAGGAAGAAGGAGCTGAATTGAAAGGAACAATACTGAGAATTTCTAAAATAGGTTTGGAAATTAAGGACTGGAATTGTTAATGTTGCCAATTTTTATTTATTTATTTATTTTTGCAGGGGGGGTGTTTGCCATTGTCATTGTGATTTTTTTCATTTTAAACCATTCTTCTTGTTGCCTCCATGAGAATAACTCAGCAGGTGAATAAAGTATGTCCGTTGCACATATATCAGCTCAACTGCATCTGGATTTATTCACTAGTGGTTACATTCGAATTTTGATTTTATCTTGTCTTTACAAATTGAGCCTATTTTATTTGTTAGTTTTGTTACATAAGAATTTCACAGTTGCTGATAGGTTGGTTTTATTAGAAAAAAGGGTTTCATTGGTTTGCTTGTTTAATCATTCTAGTAAAAATAGTTCGTGCAAATTTTGTAGACACTGGTGAAGAATATATATGAATTCAAACTGAAGAGAAATGCAATCCTGCACACATAATACTTCTATTTAGGTTTAGTGCTTGACAAAGTGAAAAAGCAGAGACTCTGCTTTTTCATAGATTCCTTAAAGGATATAATGTTTTGTACTACTACTGTTATTCTAAACTAAATTTATGTGAAGTAGTTTTGTCTTATGAAATGGCATTTCTTATTTGTTTTAGGAATTTACTTTAATTTTGTTATATTTTTACGTACCATGGATCTTATGAGTTGAATTGACAGTGACTTTCTCTTGGATGATATAACTCTGCTGTACAAGTCAGAATGCTAATATGCTATCTACCTACATATGTAGTTGGTTAAATACAAGGAAAAACTGCATTTTGTCTCTGAGATCCAGGATCTAAATGTTTAATTAGAGGATTAGTATAAAATTCGGAAATGCAGAAAAAATCTTACACTTGGGACTAAACTGGAAAGGTTAAATCCCAACTAAAACTAAGATAAAACTTAAATACAGTTTTTATGTCTTTGCTATTAGATTATTTGGGTGTTATGTTTTTTTATTGTTTTTATAGGACAACTTTATAAAAAATATCTAAGAAATTTTATCTAAATCCAGTCTTTAAAATAATATGCCAGATGTTGCTTCTTGTTTCAACAATTTCACAGACCAGCATCAGGTTGAGATGAAAATGCAAGTATCATGTGACCTCTTACAGTTAATTCTAATTGAGATGTAATGTTTTTATTTTAGTCTAAAGTTTAGAAAGATAAAATATAATTTTTACTAAATAAAGCAATGAATTTCATGCACAAGATGTGCAATTGTGTACTTGAAGATGTTGATAACACTCAGGGTTTTGGACCGGTGCACACAGCACCAATATCTTGGACATGGTGTGTACATCAGGGCAAAAGTTTTGTTCCCAACAGACCACAGGTGCCACGTAGTACCCATGGTCTGTCTTTATTTTTTAAAACTATTTTTTATGGGGACTTGTCACACTGGGTGTTAAGTTCAGTTGTCACTCTGCGTGTTGATTTCAAGTTGAACTCGTCATCTATCTATTTCTTCTTCCCTCAATTCTCTTATTTGTCTTTTCTCCCTCATTCCCTTCAACTTTAGCTTCATTCTGGTGTCTTTTTCCATTCCTCCATAAACACCCTTCATTCTTCCTGACTATGATTCATTCTATTTTGTGGTCTGAAAATGACAAGATGGCTAGATACACAATTTTTTTGAAGATATGATGTAAATATACATACATACATACATACATATATATATATATATAATTGATATTCACATGTGTTTGTTATATTCACGCTATACTTCTACTAGCATAGCTTGACGAGTGAGATAGCTGAGAGAAACCTCAAACCAATTCAACTAATTAAAGCATCATGGGTAAATAATTAAAATGAACTTGAGTAGATCTATAGGTTAATATATGTATAATACTTTTAGGGGATGGGTGTTAAAGAGTTGGTATCAGAACATTGCTCTAACCTATGTAAAAGAGTTGTATTCCTTGTACGAAGAGTTGGGGGTTAAGCTATGTGGCTGGTGTCCAGATAGTTTACTAGCTAGTACTTTAACTTGACGTGAGAAATGAAAAGTTAGGTTTGGATAGCCAGTATTTTATGGTATGTCTTCTATTTCCTATAAGATATTGTGTTATTGAGATTAATTACCTTAGTGATATTTATTTTGTAGAAGAAAACTATGGCACCATAAGAGAAATACTGGAAATGATGAAAAGACTGAGGCTGGCATAGATGGAATGATGCAAACCTTGTAAAGGATGGCAGAGGCTATAAGAGTACAAGCCAATGCTACTACCCAGTTGCTACAACATCTCAAGGAAGAAAGACACCTTATGCCTCAAAATGAATAGGAGGATAACCAAAACTATAAAGCTTAGTTTGAATTCTAAAAAATAAAACCAAAAATCTTCAAAGGAGAGTATGACCACAACTTGGAAAATGAGTGTATAAAAGGTATGGAGAAGTTGTTTAAGGTATTGGGGAGTAAAGACAAGTAGAAGGTGGAATTTTTTACCTATATGCTTGAAAGGGAAGTAGAGTACTGGTGGACGGGGGCTCAATAGTTGTTAAAGGCTGAACGTATTCCACTAACCTAGGATACATTTAAAATGACTTTCTTTGAAAAATACTTCTGTATGAGTGTGAGGAACAAGAGGGAAATTGAGTTTACGCTTTTGAAGCAAGGGAGTACCACTTTCGAGAAGTATTTAGCTTGATTTGAGGGGTTGTCTAAATTTTTCTCTTATCTAAGGTTTCACCCTAATGAGGCAAGAAAATTCATGCATTTAGAGGTAAGATTGGATCTAGAGATGAAGAAATTGATTTCCCCACTGGAAATCATAAATTAAGTCACCCTAGTGAATAAATGTCGAATAGTAGCTAAAAATATAGGAGATTGGAAGAGAGAAAAGAATAAAACCTAAAACCTTGTGAAGAGACCAAATCGTTTTCCCATACCAAAGAACCAAAATTTTAGTAGAAATCTAGAGGGTTAGAGACTATAAATGAGTCAAACCACCTATAACCCTTATCGAAAGTGCATAAAGAATCATGAAAATAAATCCTGTCTATTGGGTCAAGGAGTATGCTTTACCTGTGAGAAACCAGGACACTTCTCCTGCGAATACCCATAAAGCAAGAAGACTAATGGTGGGCCCAAAAATTAGACATAGAGTCAAGTGTATGCTCTAAAGGGCAAGGAAGTGTTAGACTCGAATGATCTCATTAAGGATAAGTGTATCACATACTTTTATTTCTAATAAACCTGTGAAGGATTTGAAACTACCTGTAACTTCTCTCCGCTATGACTAAAATATCTCCACTCCGATGGGAGACAATGTTGTTGTTTCCCTAGCCAGTTTAAATTGTCATGTTAATGTGGAAAATAGAACCTTTGTTGTTAACTTGATATGTTTACCTATATCTGATATTGATGTCATTTTTTTTATAAATAGGTCGTCTAAAAATAATATGGTCCTGGACTATGGCAATAAGACTGACTTTTATAAGCCTTAATAATGTGAACAGGGATATTAAGGAGAAAAACTAGAGAATGGATTTTCTAAGTTCAGTAGCAGTAGAATTATAGCATAAGTTCAACCAAATACCCATAGTGAGAGAATTCCCTGATGTATTTTTAGGTGAGGTGTCCAATCTACCACTTGAAAGGGAGGTGGAGTTTTCAATCGAGTTGATTCCTAGAGTAGGACTTATATCTATAGTGTAATATCTGATACTTGAAAATTTATTATTGAGGCTAAATTGGTAGGATGTAAATGGGATAAGTGCTTAAATCCTAGAATAAAACTTGGGGAGAATAATCTTAGAATTTTCTTCATGTAAGGACTAAATTGAATAATTATTATGGGGCCAAGGTGAATGGAAAATAGCTATTAAGGGCACCTCATGAGAATTTTGAAACCTAAGGACTAAAAGCAAATTTATTGTTTTGCTAGGAGGTCTCTAATACTTCATCATCCTATTTTCCTTTCCTATATCCCACACCCACCTTCCTATACCAAACAATAAGTGCAGCCTGCACCAGGAAAGAAAAAGGGAAGGAAAAACGGACAAGGGGGAAAAGAGGAGAAATCAAATTGGAAACTTTCCATAACTAGATTCCAAGTAAGAAATCTTCACCTACACTTATAGAAATATCTTAACATCATTTAGGAGTAGATAACTTCACCTAAAATTCATCAAATTTGCTAAAATGCTTAGAGTTAACAAAAAATTTAGATATTTCTGGTTTTTTAGGTTAGAATGATGATATTGAGGTTGTTTAGAGATAAGAAAAAGATTCAGAACCATAATGTTAGAGTCTTTAGTTTCTATTGGTCATTTTTTAGGCTGATTTCAAATTTGGAGAATAGGTTTTAATGTTCACCCAATATAAAGTATAAATTTGACATGTATGATTGATATTTGAGTAGAAAAATGGCTAAGATTTGGGGGAAAATGGTTAGAAACTAAGTTTACACCTTTTAATCTTGAAAAGTACTGGATTATGGATTGGAAATTTTGAAAACTTGGATTTTTCAAATTTTCGCAAAACATAACAGTCGACTGATAACATGTACCAGTGGACTGTCATGTTTTTGACAAACCCAGAAATTTATACAAGAGTGCAGCAGTTGACTGGTAGCCTTAGCAGTTGATTGTCGGGTCCAATTTTTGCCTAACAGTCGACTGGTAGCCTTCTAACAGTCGACTGGTAGCCTTCTAACAGTCAATTGGCAGGCTACTATCTTGCGAAATCCAGAACTCTAGAGAGCCACCAATCGACTGCCAGCTTCACTACAATCGGGCAGCCCTCCAGAGAGCAACCAGTCGACTGTTTGCTCCATATCAGTTGACTGGCAGCCTTCTAACATGGAAAACAATCTTCTAAACGAGAATTGAGCTTAGAAACCCTTAGTTTTGGCTGGAATGAGGCTCAAAATGTCATCATACTTGAGAATTTCACAGGTTGGGTGATAAGAAACATGAGTGTAGGAATGGAAAGAGAAGAGTTGTTAAGTTACCAAATATCATAGTAGGAATTTGAAGGAATTCTATAGTAAAACTCTAAGCCTTGGTTGTATAGGAAGCATATTGCAATAAATGCATATTTGAGAAGGATTAATGTGAAATCTAAATTGTTTCTCAGGAAGTGAATTGTGAGGCCAAGTTAAAGAGGAAAGAAGGAAGCCTTGATCAAGAAAGGAATAAACGATTAAGGTAAAGATAGAGTAATCTATACTCCCCTAATTTGAAATGATGATGTGAATTGCTTGTTTTAAAATGATAAATTTATTTTATAAGAATTTATTTGATGAAATGAATTTTGAGTTAGTATATAATTTTCATATGAGTATAGAGGATTTTCTGTGTATGATGAAAAGCATAAAGATGACTCTTTGCTGTCTATTTTGATTTGGCTATTGGTTTATATGCTTGTAAGGTAGATGAAAGTTGGAGTGAACATTTAATGGCTGGTATGGGACAGTTATTAAGTGTTTCTTATGCAGATTACTTTGTAAAAATATAATTGCTTTCATCTAAATTGGTTTGTATTTATTAGAGATTAACCCTTTAAACTAATACAACCCTATGAATGACTTTAAGGAGAAAAGGGAGGATAGTTTAGATGAGAAAAATGTTTTGATTTAAGTGTAATACTCTATAACCTTAAGTATTAGTCACCTATTTATATATATTGTTGTATAGTCAGAAAAAGGATGAGACTAGCGATGTGCATATGTCAGGAGACGCTCTGAAAGTTAGATTCTCATGTCACATGGATAAAATAAATAAAAGGAAGTGTGATAATCATCGGAAGGATGGTCCTCATGATAACAACAATCTTAGTCACATGGATAAAAGGAAGTGTAACCATCACATAGATAAAAGGAAGTGTGATGATAGCTTGAGATTGGAAAATAACATGCAAATAAGATTATGATTTTTATAATGATTGTGATGGTATGCATATTGATTTCTTAAAATATGCAGGGTTATATGATTTTTGCACTAATATGAGAATTGTCATGCAAATATGGTTTGAAATGTAATTATAAACACTATGAAAATGTCGTTTTGACCAAAGTAATGATCCTATACTCTTATAAATTTGATATGAATTATAGCTTTGATGAAAATATGTTCAATTCCCATATGTGTAATTCCCATATGTGTAATGATGATAGTATTTTGCCATTCACATGTATGTTAAAGATGATTCAGCGGAAATATTTTCTGTACTAAAAGGGTGCAACTGAACTTTCAATTGTTTTACAAACTTTAAAATTGTAAATTACTCTATTGGGATAATTATATCTCATTAAGTTGTTTGTTCAGATTATTAGGGTTAGAATATACCTAGAAATTAGGTATGCTGAGATATATGTTGGAGTTGCCAGGTAACTTAGAAGGATGTGTAAATCCTAAATTGTAAATAGGGAATTTAGAGTGGCATGTAAGCCATGAATTATATATATAATGATGATTATATGGTTATTTTGATGAATGCCATAGAATGTGAAAATTTTGTAATGATAATCATGTTGGAATGTGATTAGTTAATGGGAAATATATCTCAATTATTTATGAATGAATATTTTAGAATTTCATATTCCAGAGTATATGGTTGTATAAATTGTGGTATTAGAATATGCTGCACATAAGAGGTAATTGAGTGAAATTCAAATAGACTAAGAAAAGAGTTTATTTGAGTTACATTTAACTAGTAACGACTCGAGTGGTATAAGTTCTTATAAGGGAAGAAAAAAAAATTTTAGTGAAAAATCTACACTTCATGATTTCTCTGATATATGTATATAATAAGGGGTCGTTACATATAGCGCCTTATAGGATGTCCTTAGTAGAGTTAAAAAAGCTTAAAACCCATCTAAAGAACTTTCTATCTAAAAAATTTATCAAAAACAGTACTTCACCATGGGAGCAATGGTTTTGTTTGTGAAAAAGAAATATGGAAGCCTTAGGATGTGTATAGATTATAGACATTTAAACTGGGTGATAGTAAAAAATAAATACTCACTCCTTAGGATAGATTGTCACGAGCCAAGCTACTAGGCCACGATCGACACATAGATTAAGTCGACAATAAGGCTATTTCTAGCAAGCCAAAAAAAAAAAAGGACTAAGACAACTTTATTGGCCTCCAAACTCCATTTCATATCTCATTAAATATACCAAGTACATGGAATTCTTTACAATAACAAGTTATTTGGAGGTTACCAAAATTTGTCAAAACCTCCCTTCAAACTCAAATATCACCTCAGTACTATAATACATATATCCAACATTAATCGTAAATAAATAAAAGAAGCAGCCTTTACTTACGCTTTTCAAACAATTCAAATCTTGACTAACCTAATCATACAACTTAATAGTTGCAACATCATGAGTCAATCAATTTTCCACTTGCCAGAGAACTTACCACATAAAATCATTTCAAATCATGCTAGCCCAAAGTACTTTAGTCAACCACCTACTGATCTTGAAAATGGTAAAAGAAAGAAGAGTAAGTCATATAGACTTAGTAAGCTTATAATTAAAAAAAGGTACAAGGAATGAGAAACAATCATATGAACACACTTCAAATAAATAAAAGATAGAATCTCATCATCATAGATTAGCATTTATAAATATGCATATCCTGAAGAAGGAAAAAAGAAATCTAATGACTAAGTCAAATAACCAAAATATAATATGCATGTGCTCCCTTTTAGAAAGATTAAATAAGTTCTCGCCCATGGTATATAAAACATACCTATTTGGCTTAACTAAGAAAAAATTTACATGACAGAATTTAATTATCCAAAGAATCATCATTTTTTTGTACATAACTAGTATATCACCATGCCAAAGTATTTAAACTCTCAATTGCCAAACAAAATCAGAGATCACCATGCCGAAGCACATAAATAAATTACACCATACCATCGCACTAATATACTTTACATTGTGTCGTCCCATGTAAATGAATTACACCGTGTCTCTCCACGTAGATAAATTATACTATATTGCAACACGTAAATAAATTATACTGTTCTGTCACATATAAATAAATTATACTGTGCTGTCACACATAGATTAATTACACCATGCCACTACATATAAATAAATTATTATTATTATTATTATTATTATTATTATTATTATTATTATTATTTTAGATAATTTTTTTTAATTTTGATTTTTGTACTTTGATTAAGAAAACAATTTAAAATGATTTAAAATATTTATATTTATTAAATTATAGTGAAAAATTCTAGAGCATCATTTTTTACAATTCTAAAATGTCACTTGTCACAATTCTAGAGTATATATATATATATATATATAAAATATGATTTGATGTAAAAGATTTATACTTCTCATAGAAGATTATAAAAGTTCTAAAATAATATAATTCTATATTTTTTTATTACTTTTATATTTAAAATTAAATTGAAATACTCCAAAAATGATGAAAGTGAGATAATATATTTATTAAGATAAAAGCATTTTACCAAAGCATATGATGTTAATTTTTACTCACTTTTTCTTATAATTTATTTAATCTTTGTTTAATATAAACAATATAATTTTATCAAAATTATTTACTATTTCAAGAATTAAATATAGGATTTCATAACTTAAAAGAATTGAAAATCAAATGCTCCATTTCAAAATTTATTAAATGAATATCCATAATTGCTAATTTTAATTAATAAATTATTTTATAAATCAATTTCAAACTTATTTTGAAAACTTTTACAGAAAATCTAGATTACTCTCACAATCCAAAGATAAGGTGATTTTTTTCAATGTGTATCTCAGTTGCAATTATCACAATTTAAATTTGAATATATTCCAATGATGAGTCTCATACTATCAAGTATTAACTTGCATTTTAAATTACAAGGTTTTAAAAACTTTTAATTTAGTAACTATAAACTTCAATGATTTAAAAAGTTAATTAGCTTCATCATTCAAAGATTATAAAATTTTTCAAATATTTTTTATTGATGAAATTCGTGTTTGTTACTCACTTAATATCAATTTAATTTAGTTAATACAGCAATAAATATATTTAATTTTCTATTAGATGCAAATAAAATATCTATAAAAACTTTTAAAAAAAGCTAATCATGGGGTGGTGAGTTGTACAAAAAATTAGCAATTGATTTTCTTTATATGTTGATATCATTTGGTTTGTATTTTATTTTATATATAAACATCTTCACTGCTTTTGAATTGTCTTTTAATTTTTTTTAAAAAGATATTTTGATATTCATGGTTAAATTATATCAATAGTTAGTTATTATAAATAAATAATAAAATAATTAATCAGCATATTATTATTAACTCTACATTTTCTAAATAAATTTAATTATACATTTTATCATTATGAGATGTAACCATTTATCAACCATGTCTTTTATTTATTTTAGTTCAAGTAAACAATATATAAATCAAGACAAAAAGGAAACCATAAATTGTAGAGTTCATAGTTAACTTTGCCTCAATGGGTGCTATT
The DNA here is from genome assembly GCA_031216115.1 of Senna siamea. NCBI lineage: Eukaryota > Viridiplantae > Streptophyta > Magnoliopsida > Fabales > Fabaceae > Senna > Senna siamea. The sequence continues at coordinate 11,413,207 of CM062364.1, forward strand.
AATAATTTCATGTTACTTTATTTCTGAGTCTTTACAGTTTCCACTCTTCCATTTTTGTTATAGTATCATTACTCTATGACTTCCACACTTACAAGTTCAACAATGACCTAGATTTGGAAAAGCCCTAATCAGATTAACAACAATAATATGTGGTAAAAGGTTGAACACATGCTAATAAGAAAAAGTGAAGATCAGGCCATTTTAAGCAATTAATCACTCTGATAGTAATGATTGACCACTTATTTCGAAATCAAGCAATTACTTTATGTTTCTCATATAAGACAAAAAGTAATATGCTTATTTTCATACATATTTGCCAATCTCTCTACCTAATGGACCACAAAAATAAATGCCACGTGCAACTATAGTGTGTGTGGATTGTGTAAAGTCAGATTCCACATTACATAAAGAATCGTGAAGTCCCATGTGCAATTTACAGTGTGTGTAGACCACTCTATGCATCAATATATAAATAGCAAATAGAGAAAAGTAATCTCAAATCTCAACTTACATTAAGAGGATGTCCAAGGAGGAAGAAGGAAGCACCCTTGAACCATCATCGAAGTGAAGCACCTTCGAAAAATCCACCAAACAAAGTTAAGCAATCAAGCAACCACTGTCAATCGTCATGAACCACCGTGAACCTCCGCTGTCACAAAAATGGCTTGTTAGGGTTTAGGTAAACACTCCAATACCCCAATATCACACTCTAAAAATGCAGCCCCAATTTCGTACAAAATTTATTGTCCCTCTAATGCATCATTTTGTTAGTTTTTTTTTTTTTTTTTGATGTGTACACCTAAGTCTCCATGACATAATACTGAAAAAGCCATGTCATATTTCTATTAATGTGTGTTTTGGATTGAAGGATTAAAATGAATGAGAATTTATCTTTGAGGGGACTAGATTGAGACTTTTTTTAGGGACCAAATTAAGAGAACATTTATTTTTCAGAGACCAAATCATTAATTTAAACAAAATTATTCAAAGAAATCCACTGAACAAAACTCTAATATATATATATTACATATATTTATATATGTAGTCTATTTAAGAGAACTAAAAAATTATATAATGTTAAAAGGATTCAAGATTTTGATTTGTGAAAAAGAAATACAGCTACAATCTAAAACCACTAATGTAGCATTCAAAATTTTTTAAAAAAACTTATGAATTATAATTATGAAATAATACTTTTTATATATATTAATTAACACAAATCTAATTAACACAAATACACACACACACACACAGAGATATATATATATATATATATATATAACTTATAAATACTAAAAAATATTTATTTTATATGATCAGAAAATTTTTAGAATTTTAATTATTTTTTTTTATAAAGTATTATTTTTTCCCACTTTAAAGAAGTCAGAATGTAATTTGTGTTTTATCTTATAAAACAAATTGTTTTTCAAAAAATGTAAAAAAAGAAAGAGATCTAAAGGTTAATTTCTTTTTCTTATTTGTTTCAATAGTATATCCACAAAAATTTAATTTGTATTTTATCAATAATTAGATGTGATAAAATATTATTTTCATACTTCATATAAATATAAGTTTAATTTATATGTTAATTTATTTTTATGTTATTGTCACTCTTAATTTTAACTTAAGTTTTTCAAGTTATATGTCTTGAACATCCTTATTATTATTTCTGGGGTAAACTATAAAAAATCTCCTTAAACTTAAGGTCATCTACAAAAAATTTTCCTGAACAACTTTGATTAATAACCCTTTAAACATTTCATTTTAGTGCAAAAAACCCTTATACACCAAACTATCATTTAAAAAAGTTTTCTTCGTTGCCATATCAAAAAAAGTAATACATATCAGAAGGGTATTTTGGACTTTAGCCATTTAAATAAATATTCAAATTATCAAAATACCCAATATTAAAATACCCATTGTGGAAGACGAACGCTAATCTCCCCTCCATTGCCGTTTTTGTCTATGATCGTCGGTGAGAAACCCGCTTTGGTGAGCAAATTATGGGGATTGAAAGAGCAAGTGAGCCTATTTTCTTTTCTACTCTGATGATTATTTTTATTTGTAATTTGTGATCATATAAGCCCGAGAATCAAAAGACATGTAGATCCTCGTTTGTACAGGTTTTTTGTATTCTGGACATTCATATATGGATTATTCTTACCTTTCTCTTTTTAATATGAGACTATCCTCTTCCTTTGCATATTCGATTTTGGATCCTCTGTCGTAATCCCCTGCATGGCGCTGCATGGCGTTTTTAGCGGCGGTTTTTTCCGTTGCTAAAGTGTTGATAATATTATTGTAACGAATATTGTTGCTGCTATATCTTTTGCTTAAATAATTAATTTAAAAAAGTTATAGTAGCAGTAATATTTGTTGCAAAAAACTTTAGCAACGGAAAAAACCGCTGCTAAAAACGCCAAACAGGCACCAAGCAGAGGATTCACGGCAGAGGATCCGGACGCTGCATATTCATATGAAGTATAAGAAACAGTGGTTTTCTTCTCTTCTCTTCTTCAGCCCACAGTGAAGAAAAAAAGTACCACTCTCTTCTGCGTTAACATTCATCTGTGAAGAAAGTGTCTTTTACAATGGTTTTCTCTTTATTTTGATTTAAATATTAGGGCATTTTGATAATTAAAGTATTTATTTAAATGACCAAAGTGTCGTTACTGATGTGTTTTACTTTTTTCGATGTGGTAATAGAAAAGGTTTTTTAAGATAATAATTTGATACATGGGGGGTTTTTGCACTAAAGTGAATGTTTGTGAGGTTATTAGTTAAAAAGTTTATGGGTCAATGATTTTTTTGCACTTGACCCGGAGTTCAAAGGAGATTTTTAGCATTTTATCCCCATTTCTATGTTTGCACGTGTACAGGATGCAAGTCAAAAATTACTTTTCTTGTCTTTTAATATTTAAGGTTATTCTTTAAAAAAAAAAAGATTTATTTTTAAGATCAAACCATATTTTATGTTTTTAAATTTTATATTAATTTTAATTTTATTTTTAAAATATTTTTGTTATCAATTTTATTTGTGAAAAATTTGAATTGTAATTAATTTTTTTTTAGCCTAATGCATTTTCTTCAATGACAGTTTCACATCAATCGTCCTTTAAATAAATTTAATAAAAGAATTCTGTAACATACATGACGTTTGGAGGGACATAAACATTGAGTCACAAAGTTCTTTCATTGAGGTTGTAAACATCACGCATCTTGCAAAATTTTTTCATTGAATTTGTTTAAGAGACGTCGTGTTTGAAAAAAAATATAAAACTATCATTTAAGTTATAAATAAATTATTTCATTAAAACTATTATTAAAAATTTAGAGATAAAATTACAGGAGGCTGCAGGATAAAATAAATTGCAATTAAAAAAATTTAAAGACAAAATTAATCTCAAAAAATTTTTAAGGACAAGATTGAAAATTGATGTAAGATTTGATGACATAAAAGGTATTTTTGCTTATTTTTAATGAAAAAATTACAACAAATTCAAGTTTTTTGCATTTTTAAATTTTTTGTTTCTGGATAATGGTAATATCTCGTTGGATAATGGCACAAGTTCAACGCACTAATGCTTACAAGATGGTAGAAAAATGTATGGATAGTGCTACTGGGTTTGTTGATTCATGTTTTCAATTTTACTGAAAATAAAAGATGTTCGAATATCTATTTAGTCATAGATTAAGAAAATATTTTTTAAAAAATTGATTAAAAATAAAAAATAATTAAAAATATTTTATCAACCTAAACTTACTCAAAATATTTATATCACTTAATCTGTGGCTCTTAAAGGCTTATTTTATGTGAGTTCATAAGGTTGAATTTGATATCATGTTTCTAAAGTTGAATTTGAACTATAGAATGGAAGATTTTCAAATATTTCTTAAAGTTCTCAAGACACGAGTGAATACCTATTGAAAGACTTTGTTGTAAAAATTTAGATAATAAATATTTGAAGAATTTCACTTCAAGGCTTATTTAATCCTCACAAGTTCCTTTTGTTGTTACATTTTGAAATAAATTTGATTTATTCAAGACTTTCTTTTATCTGCAGTCAGGACATTTCAAATAGGTACATACAATTACTTAATGTGATAACAGTTGTAAAGAAAAAGACAAGTTTAAATTTTAAAATACACATTTATTAGAAAAATTTTATCTTGATATTTTTGACTGGACGGAAATTAATTTTAAGTTTAGTGTAGTTTAAAAATACTATAAATTTTACAAATAATCTATTTTTCGAGCTGGGCTACTATTCAACGTAGAGTTGTCCAAAGTTTAAGCTCATCTCGTACTATTACTGTAAGGTATTTTAGCATAAACGTTGTTTGAGTTAAAAAAAAATAGTTATCCATACCTTCAATACAATCCTATTGAAAATCAAACAAACAAGGGGAATAAATTTCAAGCTTTATTTCTGCACGAGTTAGATAGTGAAGTATGCTGTAAATCAAAGTTTGGAAATATGGAGTAAAAGAGAAAGAAAGGAATTGACAAAAAAGAAATGGACGAAACAAATTAAATGATAATTTTTTTTAAATCTTTTAAAATTTTTTAATTTAAGATAGTTAAAATTAATAAAAAAATTAAATAAAATTAACTTAAAATGTTTTAATTTTTTTCTTCTAAAATTTTAAAAAATAAACAAAAAATTAATACACTTCTTTTCTCTCTAAAATCTTCCTCATAAACACACTTTTAAACTTATATTTACTGTTGCCAAAGAAATGGTGCATAATAAACTTTTTTTGAAAATGGTAGATAATCACATTAGTTTTGAGAATTAAAAAAATTCTTCTAATGGTGTGTCATTGCCAACGTTATTAACAAACATTTAATTTCACTATTTGAATTTCTCATCAATTTATATATTTAAATAAAAATAACAATATATGAAATTCATCATAAAAAACAGTTACTTAGTGGCATTCCCACATTAAGTATAGATCTATTGGAAATCTCCATATATATTTTCATCTTTCTCTTAGGAACCCGTATAGACCTGGCAAAAGCAATTTTTTGTCGCATTCTTTCTCTGTATACATGGGATACAAATAAGGGTGCACGCAAGAAACTTTACCCTCTAAGCCAAAATCAAGTGGTTTAGTTACACCTTGTTTCTTAATTTAGCTATTTATTTTGGATTGAAATATCTTCATTTCTCACCACCTAGGAAATCAATTTTGGCATTGGCCAGGCCAACCAAATATAATACTTGAAATTCCTAAGAAATCAATCTATTCCTTGACACTTCCCTGGGGTAGGTAGGGACTGAAATCTAATATATCTCAAAGTCCATTTGGCACAAGGCCTTCCGGTCCAATAAACTTTCACAGGGCTTTTTGGAACCGGCTCAGCCCACTAAAATGAAAAAACCTTGTGGGCTTGGCCATCCCACCCTGAGAGAGAGAAGGACAAAGTCAACACTTCTTTTCTCACTGATTGAGAAATAAGAAAATCACCTGAAGGTACAGCACACTGGTATTCTTCAAAAGGGCCAAAGGTCACCCCAGATCGATCTTTTGGCCTGATGATGCAATGCTGGATTTTTGCTCTGTGTAACAACAATACGATCAAAAGAACCCTCCGAGGCATCCCGTTTGGTGGATCTACAGACATTCATTGCAACCTGTCTACCCCTTCTAACAGGCATGAAAACTATTCTGCCCCAGCCACCTCCAAGATCAGCACTACCCACTGTTTCTTCTTCCCCTTCTTCCTCATCCTCTTTATCATCAGCAGCATCAGTTTCCATGACATCAGAATCATAAGAGACCAAATCTGCTTCTTCATAAGGAGCATCATCAACTTGTTGTAACTTCAACAAGTCCTCTGAAAATGTGAAAGGAAACAAATAAAAATGACAATGAATAGTTGGTATCCAAAACACTTCTCCCAGCCCATTTTTTGTAAGAGGGCTGACAATTTCCAATTTAAAGAAGATTGAGAGGTTGACAAGTCAATCCGATAAAAAATACATATAAATTTTAAAATTATTAAAATTATTAAATAATTAATTGTTCCCTTAGTTATGCCAAAAATCTTAATTGCAGTCCAAAGTTATTTTTAAAATAAAACTTCTAATTTCAAGGTAGACAAGTTTATTCACTTTAACCAAGTAATTTTCTTTTTAAACTGAATTGCTTTTTCATGAGAAAAACTAAATAAATTTTCAGCTCATATGGTTGAACCAACCCAACCCTCTCTAACATGTCACCCTGGACAGGGTTGATCCTCTTTACAAGAATCTAATTTTGCAAGCCCAACTTACTATTTTGGTAGGTTGGATTGGGCAAGTTTGATAGCCTCAACGCTTTTTGAAAGCTTTAAATTAATGGAAGGTAGTTTTACAATAAGTCAGACCATACATTATCTTGAAAATGATATTAGGGGGAACAAACATGCACAGGTATAAGAGATACCATAGTCAATTTCTAGATCTTCGGGATTTCTCTTGGCGTGCTGCTCTTTCAAAGTCTCGAATTTCATCCCGTCAAGAGGCCAAGGTTCCCTGGTCAAGGAGAGGGGATAAAAAGTGATAGCTTAAGAATAAAAAATTGCAACCATGAACATATAAGCAGAAAAGATTAATGGTAAGTTAATTAGGAAAAATATGAGAAAAGTGAAAATATGGTGATATACATGTCCCTCCATCAAAGTTGCATGAGAAAGAACTCTTAGCATTGATTTTGTTATTTATATGTATATCACTCATCTACAAACATGAGAGACTTATTTGGAACACTTGCCTCGGTCTCTGTCCTCGTTTGAAAGCAACAAAAGAAAACTTCTCATCTTCAAATCCCCGTAAGGGCTCACCCTTGGAATGCTTTAGAATGATATAGTGGTTAAAACATAAACATATTTCTTGTTAGGATAATGATGTCAAAAAAAGAGGGATCATGTGACTGATTCCAACAAAGAAAGTAGTGTAAGAAATATGGGTTAAGGAGAAACCTTGTACGCTCGCTGTGATGTTGTCCTCTCCAAGCGCTGAACAAAATGACAGTATTTTCCAGTTTTTACCAGTGGACAAGGACCATCATGAGGACACTGCATCATGAAAATCTTATCAGATGAAACAATGATGAAAAAGTAAAAGGAGATGTTTTTTCTTTTTTTGGGAGGTGAAATGTAATAAAGAAAATTGAGTGAAAATCCTAACAAACTTACAGGAGCAACAATATAAGCACCAGTTTTGTCAGTCATCAAATCTTTACAAACTTCATTGGTCCCAAGGGTAGATTTACGATATTTCTAACAAGTCAGAAAATTTTGAAAACAAACAAAATAATTATGCCCATCCAAAACCTTTTAAATAACAAAAAAAAAGGAGAAGTTAATTTACCCTTTTTTCCATCCATAATATGTGAGATCTCATTTGAGCTATAATATTGGATCCATGAGGTGTTCCAGGTTCAAGCAAAACCTACAGATGTTGATTGTAGAAATAGAGATAACATCAGATTGAAGATTGCAAAAGGATCAACCAAGAGAGAAATTTTTTAAATTCAACAATGCTTTCATTTGCAAGCATTACCCCCTCCTGCTCCTTATTTCCCTCTCTACATAAAAGTAATTGAAAAAAAGAAGCCAACGAATTAATAAGTACTAGAAAATCCTCACCATGATGAGGAAAAAAACTAAAATTTAAAGCATACCAGAACATCTTGCGTTAGATCCCAAAGTTGGCGAACCATGGTAATTCGATCCTTTAGTGATGGTATCTCTCCAAGCACATAGGACTTTGGCCCATAAGAACAAATTGCAAAGATACTTAGCACCAATTAAAGGAAACAAGGACAAATGCTTAAAAAATTATATGCAAAGAAAGTATGCCTCTTCCAAGAATATTGAAAAGAAAAGAAGAGTTCAACAACTGAACAACTAAAGTGAATAAAACAAACAAATCCAACTGAGTTTACTTAGTTTGTAAGTTCCAAATTCAAGAATTGAAAATAGAAAGAACAAGTATCAACATTGAATATGTAAGTAAAACTTTGATTTGATTGAACACAAGAAATATATATGATATTTCTTTTATGTATATATTACATGATATGGTATTGTGTAATATACTGGCAGAGAAAAACAAAAGTTGACCTTTAGTTCTTTACACATCTGACTGTAAATTCGAGCTTACTACATAATAAATTATGCATAAACATAACAATTTTTATTATAAATATAGAGTATAAAGTTTTATCATTGATATAATTTACGTTTGTGGTAAACATGATGTTTCCTGATAGACAGTTAGTTATGGCTGATAACAATGCTGAATGAGATATTTTTGGATATAACACAGGCAAATTTTCTTACAAAACTTGAAAAATTACAAAGTGAGGTCAAACAGATTAACCAAACCAAACCAATATGGTTTGATTTGATACTACTTATTTACCACTTTATGTTTAAACAAATATCATAATTTTCCAGACCAGTTTCTTTAGTTTGCTATAGTCACATCTAAATGACACAAACTAGTATCACGCTGAAATTGAAGAACAAACAAACTTGTTGACAATTAAATGTAAAAAATAAATTAAAAAGAATAAACTTACAGCGATTACAAGGTCATGTCCTCTCTCTGATTTACCAATACTTTTGGAAAGTGCTTGAATGCTATCATAGCTATGAATAAGTGGCAAATTCGGTAGACCTAAATTATTAATAGCAGAAAAGAAAAACAAAATTTCATCAACCACTAACTTCCTTTTTCTTATGAACATGAGAAGGGAAAGATTTCAGCACTAGCAATCCTTAATCTGATTAATGCATAAAGATATCTGATAGAAAAATTAAATAGAACTTTGTACAGAATGCAATTAAAAACAATGGCACTACAACAGGGCATTGAATATTTATATACCATTGTAACTCTCAAGTGAAAGATCAAATTTCCTTTTCTTTTTCTTTTTTATAGTACTAAACTTGAAAATTAATTATTTACTACCATGGCAAAAGAATCTTTTTCTGGATAGAAGTAAACATTTATCCACTACATAATTTAATATTACTTACATAGCATTTTATATCAAGGAGAATCCTGATGCAAAGGAAAGATTAATTCATTTCAATAGCTGATATGATTCAGGTACCATCAATAATAAATTTTATTTGCACTAATAAAGAATCAACCATAGTGAGACATGCTTTTTTTTTTTGAAAATTTTTATAATTTTCTTGTGCTTTTTCTGACTGTATTCTCTTCCAATAGAAAAGAACCAACACTTCTCATTTTCTTTCATCAAGTTTCAATTACATTAGTTCATTTGGCATTGTTTTCAACAAAATCAGTCTTATCTCCACCAATAGTTTGAAAAAATCAATAATTATTGAATATCTCCAACCAAGGTTCTTTCTAACATCAATGACCATTCAATAGCCAAGAAAAGAACAATTTTACTGCAATCAATATGCTGGTCCAGGTGGCTTTGTTATTCTAACTAGCATAGGTGATTAAGGATACCTAATTCATGGAAGTTGAACACAATCTGGATTGACCCCATACTCCAATCACTACTCTCAAACATATGCCTCAGGGAAACTTAAATTATATTCCGATATTTCATATAATTCAAGTTAGCATAGGTACTAAGTTGACCATAGTCCAACAATTATAAACTAAGGTAACAATGTTATACACGCAATGACCTTGACAATATTAGTTTATCTTCATTGCTCCAGAGTGAAAGAAGGTTTTCAGAGCATAGACATCTAAATTTTGCATGGTTTTTTGGTTATTCTGCTAGTCATAGAGACAGTATCTATTACTGATAGACAGAATTAGATGTCAGACCATGTTATAAAAGATCTCAATCAATATCAAAAACACTACTGCAGGACCCTTGGAATCATGGTCTTGGTCATACAATTGTTGATCTTACTTATCAGTTAATGAAAAGAATCAAAGACTAGTAAGATTGTAATCTTTATGTCTGTAAAAACGTTTAGAAAGTGACCTAAGTATGTTCTCTAAGCACACAATGGCCCAAACTACTCAACTGCAAACCAATTACGCCTCTACCCTTTTCCAAGTCCACAAACCACATAGCAGAGTGATGCATTTCATCTGGGTAATTATATTCTCTATTATATGACAGTTATTACTAATTTGTCACCAATGATGCACCAGGATACAAAAAGGAGTTAAGCCCCCTAGTCAACCATATACAAAATTTTTTAGAATAAACCCTACTCTTATAGTACATTGCTTTCATTAAGAATAGTGTCAAATAATAAGGAAAGTAGATATCCTAATCCACAATCTTAGGGAGTTGAAAATTTTTACATTATAGTATATGAAAATTATACAAAATTAGTAAAGTCAAAGTTCAGCCAATTTTAAATATGATGATCATAGTCAGTGTGTGCTCTTCCATTTCCATATGTATTTAAAATGTCAGGCTGTCGCTTGGCTAGCCTTTTCTCAAGACTTTATATTGCTTATCCTCATTCACCTCAAATTGAAAAGACTAGGAACCTAATATTTTCAAATAAGTTAATAAATAATTACCTTGTATGAGTCTCCGACCTGCACGCTGCATTGACTGTGATGGTTCTATTAAATTAACCTTTTCTAAAGACTTTGGCCAGACTTCTCGCAGTGCCCTAGATCAGCAAATTTCAATCACCACAAACGTGTTCAAGAAATAAGATACTCAAAAGTTATATTATCAAAGCCACCAATTCACCATAACAAAGTTCAAGAGCCTTTTACCAGAAAGCTGACCCCGTTCCAGCACCAAAATCTAGTACCTTAACTGGGGAGAAACCAGGAAGCCTTCTACGAATCTGAAGAGATATAAAATTTCAAATTTTTAAAGAGATTCAATTCAAATGCAACAAGATTTTATTTAAGGCTAAAAGGTTTTTGTTTGGTTATTCATAATAGTAACAAAATAATGTAGAGACCAGGTAGTAAATACACACTTCACCCGTTATCACCCATGTGTTGAACAAAAAAAAAAAAACCATTAACAAAACACTGTAATCCCACATATTAGGAGTTTACTATGTAAATCATTATTCAACCAGGTGCATGATTTTGTTTCCCTGTATGATTAATTATATTTAGAGCTAAAATCTACCACCATAGTTTTTTCTGCCATAGAGTAGACTCTCAGAAAAGCATTTGAGTATAACTAATCTCTTTCCATTTTAGTGTCAAATAAGCTACCCCTGCCTTTGAAGAAATATTTTCATTAGTAATTTGCCACACCTATGATTATTTATATTTTTATTACATATCACTTCAACTATTTTATTTCACTAGGAATTATTAACGAAAAATGACTAAGAAACTCATTTCCTCTTCCTCTTTCAGTTTTGGCTTTTTAACACTAACTGTTTCAAAGATATGCTTTTTCCCTTTTTGGGTTTTTCCCCACCTACCTCCTTGAGTACTCTGTAACATGCAGAGTAAACGGCAGGCATTCGAGAAGCGACATAAGCAGTAGTTTCATCATCTTTGTACGTGAGACCAATGTCACCATAAGAGCTCGTAATCTTCCAACGCTTTGCCTGTACGACAGACTTCAATGGGTCTTCAACTAGCTCCTTTGATGTGGAAGTAGTCAGCTGTAGATTGACATCCTTGATTTGATTGAATGACTCAGACAATCTTAAAACTTTCTTCTTCATATGTGGCTCCTCCTCCTCTATAATCCCAAACCCACCATAAAAAATTGTATACACGAGCTTGAAATTATAAAATTATATAGATATACATAACAAATAAGAAGATGAAATTAAAACAGAGAAAATTGGAGACCTTTAAGGTATTTTTTAATGGCACGACGAAGACGCACAGGGACAACGAGGCAACGTTGGGACTGTTTGCCTGCACTGCGAAGGGTTTCAGGAGTGATGATTTTTTGGGCAGTTTCAGAGAATGTCGGGGCAGCCATGCTAGCCCTGGATTTGAGAGACTTCGATTCCTAAATCAATGAGAGTACAATATTAGAACTGAGGAAAAGTCATTGCTGTGTACAGCATTCATCTTCCTTGTTGTAAACCCCACGCAGAGAAGCATCATTTGTTCCCAAAGATAATCAACATTCTGCTACCACTAATCAATCACCAATATATTATATTATCATTACTACTTATAATAGAATTTTATGATGTAATTCACTCTCATGATCAACATGAGCACACAGGGCTAGCATGGGCAACACACAAACCAGAATAAATTCTTCCCTGCCCTGAATATTCCTCCCTTCAATCTCATAAATCATGGGCAACACACAAACCAGAACTAGCACCTAAACCGACACACAAACAGAAGCACACAAACTATCTTCATCAACACTTAAACAACTAAATCATCACCTCACCTGAGCACTGAGCAGCAGCGGGCAGAGAGTCTTTCTTCTTAGCAAAGTCGTGACTCTTGAGCAATGAGCCGTAGTCACTCTTCAACCAGTAGCCAGCACCGCAGCAGCTTCGTCCTCCTCTACTTGCAGTACATTTCCATCAACAACCAGAAGCTCCTTCAAACAGCAATGGCTATCTCTCACTGCCTCACAAATCACGATTTCATTTCACAGCATCACATATGGGTTTAGGTTATTTTTAGATGGATTTTGCAATTGGGCTAGTTTGGGTATCTATCAGGCATTGCTAAAACTGAAACTAGGCTTTTCTACACAAAGAAAAGAAACCTGAAATTTACCCGAGTTCACTTCAACTCGCAAATTTGACAACCACAAAGTAGTGAACCAAGAAGGCATAGATGAACAAGTTAAAAATTGAAATTTGGAAGAAATAATGATTTGTAGATCTTGAACAATACTAAAATTATATATAGGATACACTTGGAATCTAAAAGTTAGAGTAACTTAATAATCTAATTTATGATTTTTATTAAATTTATTCTTTTAAAGATTAAGTTTTTTTATTTAATCTCTCAAATATTTTTCTTCCATCAAAATAGTCTTTTTTATACAAAATTTTCCTGAAATAATATCATTCAGACAAAAGTGATGGTCAAAATAAATCGGTTTTAAGTAAAAATTTACTTAAACGAAAAAATATCACTTGAACTGTTGAACAAATTCATGTTGTAAATTAATAATTACATGATTGTGTGTTTACGTAGAAGTTATAATTTGAGAATAATTAAAAAAAAATTACATATGATTTATTCTTTTATCATTTGCTATTTTCCTATTTTATGTAATCTGAGACAAAAAGAGCCCCAAAACATCCAAACAAGGCTCACAGAAACAGCACAACATGAAAACAACAAAACAGAAATTATTATACTTAGAAGAGGCCATAAGACACCCAAACCAGCCTAATAATAAAAAAAAAAACAAGATTGCATGTGACCACAAAACAATACTTATTAATCTTGAAAGAGACTACAAAATACCAAAAGAGGTATAAATAAGAGAAGGGACAGCACATAAACTCAAGACTATGCTTATTAAGCTTGAAAGAAACTACAAAACAATAAAACAAGCCTAAGTGCTAAATATGACAACACATGACTCAAAACAGCACTTTACCAACATTTAGAGGAGCTATAAAACTCCAAAAGATGCCTAGCAAAAACTAGAGAGCATATAACACCTAAAACAGCACCTGAATTGGCCGTAAAATAAACCCCAAAACACTAGAACATGACTCACAAAGGGGACAGCATGTAAACAACAATATAGCCCCTGAAATACCAAATCATGGTTCACAAGAAAATGGACAGCATATAACTAATCAAAACACACTCCCCACACACACATTTTACTTTAAAAACATGTTCTAAGATCTAAAAATCCAACTCAGATGCATCTTCTATAGCCACCCACACTTTTAAACCACCATTTGAACATTTAAAGTGAGATTTCAAGTGGAAGAATTATCCCAAGCAAGCAACACTAAAAACAACACCTTAAAACACCATCTGAATACTTTAAAATGAAGTTCTAAGTGAGAAAGCTGAGCCAAGCAACGTGTACTTAAGACGGCAGTTTAAAACACCCTTTGAACACTTTAAAATGAGGTTTTCAAAAGGAAAGGCACATCACAAAACCAGCACTCAAACAACAACACAAAACCACCATATTAAACACTTCAAGTGGGGTTCAATAAGAGAAAAATTGGATCAAGCATAAGGCAGTAAAACAACAACCTAAACCACCATTTTTAAACACCTAAAGTGAGGTTTAAGGAGAAAAAAAATTGAACCAACTAATAACTCTATGAAATAGAGTTATTTAAGTTAGTATTTTAATGTTTATCTGAGTTCTTCTTGCTATTGTGCTGGTTTTAATAGTGTAATGTAGTGCTTTTTGTTATTTAGACTTGCACTTTAAGTTCTTTTAATTTTGGCTTCTTAATTATGTTTTATGTTTAATTTTTGAGCTAAGTGTTGTTAATTTTAGGTTGTTTCTTCTTGATTAGGACCAAGAATGGCAAGAAGCTCGCAAGAATGTGCATTTGGGGGTTAAGACATCAGTTTCGTGCTAAAGGCACAAAAATTTTGAGCTAAGGCACAGAAATCCTAAGTTAAAGCATAATTTGGACAGAGGCTTTGCGCCTAGGTGCAGAAGCCTTGTGCCCAGGCACCGTCGCAGCTTTTTGCATAAGGGCACTTCTGTCTTTGAGTTTTTGGGGACAGATTTAAAAGGGGTTTCTTAGGGTTTCGAAGGGAGACTTATTCTGGATAGAAGAGGGCGGAAAAGGAGGAGAAACTTGGAGAGAAATCAGAGTGCCAAGGTCGATTCAAGCGGATTAAGAGTGAAGAAGGGCAATTTGAGCTTCAAAAACAGAGTTCCTTCTTCTCTTTTCCTTTTTATCTTGAGTTTGCTATGTTTTTTGGTGTGGGACTAAAGTTTCTTGTAATTATGATAGGCTAAACTCTCTTCTCCTTAGGATTATAGCTTCTTAGTATGTAAATTGTAAATATAGCTACTCTTTCTTCTTTTATGCAAGGTTTATGAAATTTATTCAGCTTATTTTACTTTGTGCCCCTTTTTGCTCGATCACCAATTAGAGAGATTAGGAGAATTTGAGTTCATCTTGGAAAAGAGACTTGAATTTAGTCCTAGGGCTAGATACCACTTGTTCTTAGTTAATTAATTGAGTAATTAACTAGATTCAACCAAAGGATAAGAATATACCAATGGGTCTTGTGGAGTCATAATTAGCTAAACTTAATGCATTTCTTTAATTTGGGTTCTCACAAGAATATAGAGAATTATATTAGAGAAATAAAATTTATAGGAGATTGGGAGATTCTTACAAGGCTAAGGCAAACTCTTAAACATTGAATTTGGTTGGCAAGAGTAGTGATTTCACAATTGAAATGCTAAGTTAGACTATAATCCTAGGGATTTTATTTCATTTAGTTTCTTTTATTTAGCATTGTTACTTTACTTTGAGTTTTAAATCTTTCTTAACTTGGACATTAATCATTGCTTGGATAAGGTGATTACGATAGCATTAACTTTGGCTAAAATTCCTTAAGGACGATACTCTTATTCATCATTATATTGCTTGTTGACAGTGTACACTTGTACTATGTCAATTTGCACACCTTTATCCCATTTAAACATTTCGACATGAAATTTAAGTGGAGGGAAGCAAGCCAGACATCAACCACTCAAACAGCAATTTGAAACACTATGATAGCATGTGGGATCAAAAGACCAAGATGGAGAAACACACTAGTAAGCAGTGCTGGAACCAGCATATATTTAATCATCATTTGAGAGCGAAGACATTGATTCTACGTAGAAGAAATGAACCAACAAACAGTATTTTTAACAATAGTCTTAAATCATCACCTTAGCACTAAAACATTGATTTTAAATAGAAGAAAAATCAACTCAGTAACCAGCATTATCTTGGAACACAAATCCACAATTTCAACATGCAAAATAAGATTTTAATCCATCATAATTACAGAATAACGAAACCTCACATTCAGCCACATCAAACCACAATCTCAGCATCTAGAACGAAGGATTATTCCACTAAAATTGCAGCAAAATACGATGAGCACATCAGCCACATTAAACCACTATTCCGACAAGCAAGACATGCATTCAACCCCCAAAACTTATAGCAAATACAGCTGCACTTCCACCCTCAAAACAGATCAGGTTTTAGCATTTAAAAAATGAATGGCCTTCCACCAAACTTGCAGCAAAGTGTGATGTTTACATCAAACAACAATTTTGACAAGCAAACACACATTTAACACATAAATTCGCAACCGATACAGCACCATTTTCAGCCCCACCAAATCAAAACCGAAATAGAACGAAAACAAGCAAGAATGGCTTACCTCACAATCAACACAGGACCTCCCCTCAATGGATGCATCTCAGTGCATCATTCACTCCCAAAACAGATTGAAATTGACAAAATAAAGCCAAAAGAGTGGGTCGAGTTGCTTACCTCTCTCGGGCAAACCGAGATGAAACACGAACAGGGCAGAAAATAGCGGTCTGCAGCGTCTTTCGACGTCGGTCACTGGTGCAGCGGCGACGGTTGCTCAACAACGACGACTCACGATGGCAACGGTCCGCGACAGGTGCATGCGATGGACTCTCTCACTCACACTGCCTCAACCTCTCGGTGAAGAATGGAGAAGCTCTCGGAGAAAAGAAATGCCTGCTCCCTCTACTTCTCATCAAATGGGTATTTTGGGTTTTGTATTTTTTTTATATATATTTAGGTTAAAAAAGTGCAAAATGGTAAGACAATAAAATTAAAACCACCTACCTTTTTCTACCTTTTTATTTTTAATCAATTTTTATTTTTGTTTTTCCTTTCTTGTAAATAAAAATTATAAAACTAGATAAAGATTAAAAATTATTTTCTTTTAATTTTTTCTTTTCTCTTTTTTAATTTTCATCTTTAATTTTTTATTTTATTTTTGAGATCAATATAAAAGTTTAAAGTATGTTAAATCAATTTTAAATATATTTTTTTATTATTTTTTATTTATTACTTTTAATATATATTAAAAAATACTCGAACAATACGATAATTTCATAACTTAAAAAAATTGAAAATCAAATGTTTTATTTCAAAATTTATAAAATAGATATGTATAATTACTAATTTTAATTATTAAATCATTTTATAAATCAATTTTAAATTTATTTTGAATACTTTTACAGAAAATCTATATTACTCTCATAATCCGAATAGAAGATAAAGTGATTTTTTAGGCAATTTTAATAAAATCATTTTTAAAAATTCTTTAATATAAAAACCCTATTCACAAATTATATATTATATTTTTTTTTATTAAAGTAAGGTAATTTGTCTGCAGTGGAGACGAATTACCAATTGTAGGGTCAAACGCAATATTGTCTTACACCACTTTTATATATAATTAAATATGTAATTTTATATTTTAATATTTTAATATATATTTATATTTTATAATATTAAATATGTAACCATAGTCTGTATAAAGTAAACACAATTTAGATAAAAAGTAACTAGAGTCAAAAGAAAAAGTAACCATACTATAGTACGGTTATTGAATCTATAAATATTTGTAACCTCAACTGAGTAAAATCATCGAAAAAATAAAGCTTTAAAATTTCATACTCATTATGCTCTGAAAATTCTTTATATACTGTTGTTATATTTTCAAACTCTCTTTGAGTATCTCCAACTACTTTTATCAAAGATTAAGAAAGATATTCCAACTACTTTTATCTTAAAAATTAAGAAAAAATGTTATCAAATTCTAATAACTATGATGATCTTATAAAAAATATTATTTGTAATATTATTAGAAATAAAAAAAATTGATATGCCTCACGAAAGAAGACTATGCTATAATGATATGAAAGAAAAATGTTTGAGTACATATATGTTATATTCTATAATAAAATTTTTACAAAAAAGATATAATTTTTTTTACTAACTAGATTATTGTTGGTCAATAATAATATTTCTTATTTCTGGTAATGTTACAAACAGGCCACATAATAATTTAAAAATTAATAATAATAATAATAATAATAATATGATTTAAAGTATAAGAGAAAGTTACAAAAACTTCCTATGTTGACTAATTATTGTCCAATATAAACCACATATGTTTATGTGGGAGAAGGTGTTATGTTATTAAGAAGACTATTAAAATACATTACTTCTATTTTCAAACATGTGTATGTAAAAAATTTATAAAAATTTGCATTGAGATTTGAGATATATTTTTTTATATACAGTTACTCTGTATCATTGCTATTAATTTTTTGATGAATTATGTTCTGTACATACTTTTTTCCTTTAATTTCTTTTTCAGCAGAGATAATTAGAAGTAATGATTTATTATCTATTATATATTATATTCCTAATTAATGTATATGTCAAATATTGTGACATTATATATATATATATATCTATCTGTATATAATAAAAACTAATGACATTATTACAGCATCTTTTTTTCAAATCTCAAGTATTATTAATTTTTAATATTAAGGAGTTTGATCCCATCATTCTTCTCAAGTATTATGTCTGCATGTTACTTTTTTTTATTTTAAAAAGCATGAAAGTACAACACATATATTCATAAGGGTATCGTACAATCTCCCTCTACAGATGCTTTTATTTTAAAAAAAAAATATTCATTACCTTTTTAGGCTTTTAGACATAATTAATTTTAAGAAAATTTAGCTGAGAAGAATGAGGAACTAGAGTATGGGAACTGAAAGTTCCTAATTTGGTTAATTGATGAGTTTTTCTTGGATAGCTAAAGCTAAATAATATATTTTTAATAAAATATAGTTCTAATACCATAAGGAGTAGAAGGATTAAGAGATGGGAAAAGAAACAGATAGATAAGTAGGGACTGATACGGAGTCATTTACATGTGTGCAAATGTAAAAATTAAAATTTAAAACAATAAAAGGGAACCTAAACCGGCAGTAATCAGCATTGGCTAGGTATGGGGAAGAGGAGAATATGCAATGAAAAATTTATTGTTTTATAAAATTTATAGAAGAAAACTTATAAAGAGGCAATATCAAAGACTCTCTCTCTAAACTCTCTCTCTAAACTCTCTTCATCTAAAGCTTCCTCGAAAAACTTGGTTTTTGCTTCTGCCTAGAGGTCCAATATATAGACATTACAAAAGCACTATTTGTTCACAAGTACACAATAAAAAGTGCTACTGTGAGATATACAATTATTGTACATAGTAAAAATGCTACAAAAAATTGAAATTATTGTCTTCAGGAAGATTCCTTGACAAAGAGAAATTTACAGAAGTGGGAAGCAGCTGGCAGATTAACTCAAGACTACTCATCCTCATCAAAATTGATTCCATAAGAGTCATCTTTATTGCTCTAATGAGAATTTGAAGAAGCTGTAGAGGAACTTGATGGAGA
Organism: Senna siamea; assembly: GCA_031216115.1. Lineage (NCBI taxonomy): Eukaryota > Viridiplantae > Streptophyta > Magnoliopsida > Fabales > Fabaceae > Senna > Senna siamea. Next base: position 11,432,590 of record CM062364.1, read on the forward strand.
ACTCGACTACTTAACTATGGAGAAGCTAAAGAATTTAATTGAGTTGTTTAGCCAGTTCATCTTTATTTGTTAAAGAAGCTAAACAAGACTAATTTTTTTATTTTTGGTTAAGGAAAACACAAGTTTTCTTGTCTTCTGCTAAAAGAAATTTGGGGTTGCTCTTAAACCATTTTTTGATGAATGGGATAAAGACCTTATCAACACCTTCAAATTTGGGCCACCATTTAATAGAAGGGAACCTTTGAAGTATTGGAGAGAATTTTGGATATAAAGACACTCTATATTTATATTGCCATTTGCAAACCTAAGCTAAAAAAAATTTTCAAAATAAATGAAGATTTACTAGGAGAGGATCTTCACATAAATTTATTCTACTAGAAAAATAATCAAGGCCATCTTTCATAATGAAAGGGAAGATATTTGAACAGGGTCCAAAGAAATTCCACCATCTGATGAACCATTGTGAAAAATGGTAATGAATACCTGTGTTTGAAAAGAATAAGCCATGAATGGCTAAATTTCTTATTTTGGTACCAAAAGGTACAAAACCAGACACTACAATAGTCTTAGTAGTTGTATCCATTTGGATTAAAATTTTGGAAATTTTTTTCATTTTTATTATGATCTTAACTCCAGTTAAGAGGAGACAAAACCTGAAGAATTTTTAATGTGGAGTAAGCATGTGAAGACTTATCTCCTTAATCAAAAAAAGTTTGATTCCAAAAAATTTTGTATCTATTAGAATAAATTTATAAAATAATTGAGTTTTCAAAATAGAAGGGGAATTATAATGAAAACCAGAGGGAAAAATTTTGAAAGTAAGGATCTATAGCTTTTTATCAAAGAATCCTGCTTCTTTTTTTAAAAAAAATTTATTGCCTTTTCTGGCTTTTAGGCATAATTGGCTTTAGGAAGATTTTGTTAGGAAGAATGAGGAACTAGAGAATAAGAGCTGAAAGTTCCTAATTTGGTTAATTGATAGGATTTTTCTTGGATAACTAAAGCTAAATCATCTTCTTTAGCAATATCCGTCCAAGTTTTTTTAGATAAATTTTTGTTGGACTGAAAAGCCAGCATGGTTTCTGTTGGAAAATCTATGAATTACTTTTGGTGAGCAAGTCTACCTAAGTTGTTTTAGGGAGATTTGAAAGCTTTTGATTTGATTGGAGAGACAATATGGTATTTAAAGGAATTGCATAATCTTTTAGGTTCTTTAAAGAGGATTGATGAGTAGAAGACTCAAGCTTTTGTTAGGTTGCAGACCCAGATTTTGGGAATTGGGTAGATGACCCAAATTTGATAATTTTTTCAAAATTTACCTGAATTTTCTTTTCTTTTGTACGGGCTATACCCTTACCTTCGTCATTTTTTTTATGGCATTTATTTTCCCTATAAAAAATCTCTGGTTAGGAAGTCAAGGAGAGAATTTGAAGACCCTTTGAGATATTTGATTTCAAAATAAAAAAATACTAAGAATTGCTTGCTATCTTGAAAATTCAACATAAGCCATGAAAGAGAAAGATTGTTTTGTGACTATTGATAAAACAAATAATGTCAAATAAAACTAATCAAATAATACATTGAACCTAATAGATATTACAATAATGTCCAAGGTTGTCTCGCAAGGGAGGCTTTGAACTAACAGACTATAACACAAAATGACAAATCTAGTTTACCAAAGACTTTAATCATGTGCAGGTTTTTACTTTTATTTTTTGTATATATGTTATATATAATATCATATTCCCAAAACTTTGACCAAATGCAATGATTTAAGTGTAAGATTTAAAAAAACTTAGTCACAAGACAATCTTTCTCTTCTATGGGTTATGTCAAATTTAGAGTGATTTGATTTTGGGCAACATTATTTTTGTGTGGAGGAAATGCATGTTTTAAATTTGAAAATCAATCCCAAGACTTCAAGTAAAAATAGAACTAAAGTAAGAGATAAGACTTTAAGCACGTTTTTAGTTAATTTTAACTACAAAGGTAACTATTTCAACTTTTTGAATAGTTTAGGGGATTGATTTGTTACAAATCAAAGTTTAAGTGGATAATGTGTTATATAAGCATAGTTAAGGGGGGTTAAGTGTTATTTTCCCAAAATTTAAAGGTGGTTAACCCATTTCAATAGATTAACGAATGCAAGCAAGAGTTACTCCAGCACAAACATTATTTCAAAAATCTCGCAGTACTGTCAAAACCATAGCTTAGGGAAACATTGTACGTGCACATAGTTATGATTAGTCAATCATTTAGCTCCTTAATGCATGAGAATTAGACAAACCAATGTCCAATTTATTTCACCAGTTAAGCCTTACAAGGGGCTGAATTCGCTATTAGAACATGGAAAAACTATTGTTCACTTTAGTGACATTTGCCAGAAGGTTACGACCTTATTTTCAAAAATATACCATAATCGTTTTATCAGACTAGTCCCTTAAAAAAATCCTTCACAAGCCTAACCTCTTTGGGCGATTAACATGATGGGTAATTGAGTTGTCAGAATTTGACATTGTCTATAAACCTTAAAAGGTGACTAAAGCATAATTTTTAGCAAACTTTGTGGCCAAAATGATGTTCCCTCCTCAAGAGGAACCTACGGTTTCATATGAAGATGCCCAATTCTAGAAGATTTATGTTGATGGTTCTTCTAGAGTTACCTATAGGCTAAGAGTCATTATAGAAATATCTGTCAGAATCATAATAGAGCAAGCAATATGCTTCTTCCTCAAAACATCCAATTACTAGGGCGAGTATGAAGCCCTGTTAGTAGGTCTCTAATTGGCCCCAAACTTAGGAGCCAATTGTGTTCATTTATTCAATGGCTCATAGTTGGTAGTACTAAGACATATTAATGATGACCACGAAGCTAAGGATGAAATAATCAAACAATATGCATAACTAGCGAAGGATAAAATGGAAAATTTTCAACACATCTAATTTGACTACATCCTATTGGATAAGAATGAAGGGGCTGATGCCTTATTGGCCTATCTAGGCTTGCAAAGGCAAAAATAGAAGGTATTTAAAGATTGGGTATATGGAAACAATTGTAAAAGTTCAGCATTTAGCAAATAGAAGTCCTTCTGAATGATAATCAAGATAAGTCATATATATTATTTCTATACATATTTCAAGATTCACATCCAATTTTTATTATTCTGAAAAACTAATAAGATTTATAAGTGCTTCAAACTAATTTTCAAACTATCAATTACTTAAAAATTTGGGTCATTATAGTACAGGGGAAAGAAGTTGGTATTAAAACTTGGGTTATCTACTATAAAAATTGATGTTTGCTTCAGTGGGTGTATATTGTGTTACAAAGATGACATAAATGAAAAAATATTGCAAAGGCTTTATGCCTTAATGAGCTCAGTCGAGCATATGCGATGATATTAGAATAACAGAAGATGTGAGAGTACATTATATCATCCTTCATATGGAGAAGGATGGAAACATTCTAATACGAAGTACCTTAATTTTGCTATGGAACCACAAAATGTTAAACTTGATTTATGTATAGATAGATTCACTTATTAAAGTCAGTCAGCTTCACCATACTCATGTTGGCATGTGAGAATCACTCCTTACAATCTTCCTCTTGAATTATGCATGACTGCCCCTCAATTTTTTATTATTGCAATAATAGCGAGACCATATAATTCTAAGACTAATATGGATGTGTACTTGTAGCCATTGATTGAAAAGTTAAAGGTGTTATGGGAAGAAGGAGTATCAACATTTGATATATCAAAGAAACAAAATTTTTAGATGAGAGTAGCATTAATGTGGGTGATAAATGATTTTTTTAGTATACAAAATGTGGTCTGGGTGGAGTACTGTTGAAAAATTAGTTTGTTCATATTGTATGAATAATTCACAAGCTTTCACTTCTAAATATGAAGAAAAAATTTGCTAGTTTGATTTCCATCAACAAAATCTATTGGTAAACTATGTTTTTAGAAGAAATAAAGATGCATTCAAGAAAAATAAAGTTAAAAAAGATTATCCACCTCTGAGATTAAGTGGGAAACAATTATGGGAATATGTTAATAGTGTTCCAAAAGTATTTGAGCATGAGGTTTTTAGATTGTTAGACTTCGGAGAATATCACAATTGGATGAAACAAAGTATATATTCTGGGAGCTTTTATATTGGAAACATCAATTGATTCATCACAATTTAGATGTGATGCACATTGAAGAAATGTGTTTGATAATATATTCAATACTTTTATGGATATTAAGATGATGACCAAAAATAATATTAAAGCAATGATGGACTTGAAGGAATATTGTAGGCAGAGAGACCTAGAGTTGTAAGAAACAACTAAGGGAAAGGTGTTCAAGTCTAAAGCTAAGTTCACTTTCACATTGGAGCAAAGAAGAGCTATTTATGAATGGGTTAAAGGTTTAAAAATGCTGATGAGTATTTCTTAAATTTGTCAAGATGTGTTGATTTGAAGGAAGGAAATTTATATGGATTAAAAAGTCATGATTGTCATAATTTTATGGATTGTCTGCTTCCAATTGCATTTAGTGCATTTATAGACCAAAATTTGAAAGTTTGTAAGTGAGATCAACCATTTCTTCATAAACATATGTTCAACAACCTTAAAGGTGTATGATTTGACACAAATGGAGCATAATATTTCTATAATTCTTTGTTAATTAGAAAGAATATTTTCACTTGGATTCTTTGATTCAATGGAACATTTACCAATCCATTTGCCATTTGAGGCTAGAGTTGGTGGGTCAATCCAATATCGATGAATGTATCCATTTGAGAGGTAATCAATGTTTATATATTACAATTTTTTATATTGATTTTTTATTTATTACAATATTTTATCTAGCTTACTATTTTATGTCATTTGATTATACAAATTCTTAAACAACTGAAAAAAGACATGAAAATAAATCTCAAGTGGATGGATTTATCTATGAGGCTTATTTATTATCACAAGAGATATTACACTTTTGTTCATATTAAGCCGAGTCACATGTATATTATATACAAAAATGAGTTAGTTTAAATGATTCTAGAGGAAACAGAGGCAAGTCAACCAACTTCGTCAATTTTCAATAAAGTTGGACGTCATGCTGGAAGGTGTTCCATTTGCTATTTGGATGATAGGAAATTGAGTGCTGCTCATCTTCATGATCTTTTTAAATTATGATGAAGTCTAACTATATATCAAGTAAGAAATAAAAATGTTACTTCAATGAAATTAAATATTATTTTATCTCTAAATTTTTTTTTTTTAGAATTTTTGAACAATATCTTAGAAGATCATTTCCAAACATTAGCTTGAAAGAATTGACTCAATATTTTTTTAAAAAAAATTTGCCTTATAATTCAAAAACTTCGTAAACAGTTAAATTATTTAATTTGATTGATATTGTTCATAATTATTTATTTGCATAATATGTATTTATATTTTTTATAGACAAGTGCAAACATGGCCTATATATTTTGAAATGGATACAAGTTTCACACTGATTCTTGGAGTATTGGGAAGAAAACAATCAATAATGGTGTGTGTGTTGAAGGTACCAATGAAGATGATGAAGCAAATGATTATTTTGGCATTCTTAAAGAATAGAAAAATAAAGTTTATTTTAATAAGAAATTTTAATGTAAAATTAATTAAATTATTATCTTCCAATTAATAATTTTAAAAAAATTGATATTTTTTATAGATGAAACTAAATAAATCTAAAAATTATATTTTAAATTAAACTAATTTGATTATCAAACAATTCATCTTCATCTTCATCTTCATCTTTATCTCTATTTCCAACTACCTCGTTTTTGTCTTCATCTTCATCTTCATATTCTAGCTTCTCATTTTCTTCCTCTTCATTTTCGTCTCTTTCTCCTTCATTATTCTGATATTCATCTACATTATCAATTTCTTCTAATTGTCCTTCATTGTCTTTTAATCTATCATTTAATAAATTATTGTCTATATCAGTCATATGAACCCTATTACTTTGATAAGCTTCCTCTAATATATGTTGATGATCTACTAACCTTCTAGGCTTAGTTTTGATGACAATCCACCAATCTAATTTATCTATAATTTTCATGGGATGTGGCATATAATATACTTGTACCACTTCTTTTGCAAACACAAATAAGTTTTTTTTTTAGTAAACAAAATGGTAGTAAGGGGAGGCACCCTAATATAAAACTTTATTAAACTAGCCTACAACCTTTAATTATTTTACTAAACTTATTTAAAGTTTTAAATTTTGAAAATTTCTCTATTTATATAATGCTTTTCTTCATTTTTTAAGTATTATGTTTACCTTACACTTCCAAACACTTAGGAAGTTCTTCTTCCCTACTTTGTGGCTTCATCTTGAAATTTCATATTTATTATTTTTATTCAACTTCTCCACCTCCACATATGTGGCTTAAACCTCACATATTTGTCTTTATATATTGTCTTATAAACCTTAAATCCCACATATTATCCCCACATATCTTATGTTATTTATTTGAAAATTTTTTTATATCAGTTTTTATCTTCTAAAGGTATGTACAGATAATTTTTTATATAACATTCTACTATTATTTATTTTTAATAGATTTTTCTATACAACTATACACATATTTTTTTTATTAACACATAAATTATTTTATTTTTTATTTTAGATGGCTTCTTAAGAAAGATTTGAACTCGACACCTCATCTAGTGGGGGAAAATCACAAAAACAAGTTTCTAGTTCTGAAACTGAAAATTCTTATAACTAACTCGTCCAAAGACCAACAATCATTTGAATTTTCTACTCTTTCTTGAGATTATCATAGTACTTACCATATTACACCATATGATGTTTCATTTTCACCCTCTCAATTATTATTAGAATCACAAGTCTCTTTAGATTCTCCTTCTCCATTGGACACTTCTTCACACCCTACTAAAACTAAACTCAAGGAAGAATTCAAAGAGCTTATGATGCATATGAAAATTCCAGGTATTTATTTATTTTATTTGCATAATTTAATATTGATTTATTTATTGAATTAATGTATTATTTATTTATATGTTATAAAAAACCAGGTCATTTTCTCTACAATAGTAACTATAATAAAAAGCAAATATGACAATCCTTATGAATTTTGGTTCGAGATTCCTCCTATGTTAAAAGATTTCTGGTGAAAAGAATTTTAGGTAGATTTTTAGAATTAGTATTTATATTATTTTTATAAAATTTTATATTTTTATTTATTAATAATTAACAAATTTTATTTGTAGAAATATTACAATAAATGAAGTCTTCAAAAGTGAAAAAAAGAAGAAGCCCAATTTGTATAGGACAATTTATTTGGCAATATTTGTATGCCAATAGAACTAATGTAACATTTAAATAACTTGGTGAACAAAAGAAAAAAGAAAGAGCATCTACTTCCGAAAATTTTGGTACATCTCTTCACACTGGAGGTTCTATTTCATCATCGAAACATGCTATAAAATTGGTAACTAATTTAATTTTTAAAATATTTATTTATCATCTTAAGTTTATATATACAGTATCTATAATTCATTTTGCTTTGTATAAAAGAAACAAGAATTAGAGAGACACATAACACCATTGAGGTTATTTCTTCAAACACATCAAAAAAAGAAGGATCAAAGTTGGGTGGATAAAAAATATGAAGCAATATTTGTGTTAAGTTACCTCCGTCAACATTAAAAGTTGACCAAAAAAAAAAACTCTGAACTTATAATTTTGACCAAACATATCTACTTATCTAACTTTGTAATCCAAAGTTTTAAACATGTTGTCCTAATCAGTGAAAAAAAAATCCAAATCAACTCTAAGGTGGTAAGTGAGATGGCATTGAGGACAATATAGTCCATTGTCTCCTCCTTTCTGCATTCAAACCATTTCGTGTGAAATCCCAACCCAGTACTGTTCGAACCTTTCTGCATTCTCCTCAAGCAAGACCATTTGATGATCCCATATTTGGATTAGATATGTATACATTCGACAAAACAAAAGACCATTTGATGATCCCATATTTGGATTAGATATGTATACATTCGACAAAACAAAAGACCATTTGATGATCCCATATTTGGATTAGATATGTATACATTTGACAAAACAAAAAAATTAATTATCTACAGGATAATGAGAGAAAAAGAACTCAACAATGCTATCAAATATTAAATCCCCCTTCCTCCTCCTATAAGTCATTGTATGAGTTATTTGCAGTTTAAAATTAATGCCTAATTCATTTATGGTAGGTATTTATCAGTGTGAGTCTTTTATTTCTATCTTTCTCTTACTACAGAGAAATACACTAATTTTAAACTGCAGAGGATCTAAAATTAAATCTATTCTATCTCTCTCTTACTGTAAAGAAATATATTAATTTTAAACTGTAAAAAATCTAAAATTAAATCCATTTAACCATAATTTTTAATAGTCTCATCAGATAATCTACTACTAGAAACACCCAATGAGATAATGATGCAAATTAGAAGATAATGATACTGATTTTATTTATTTTGTTGTTTAAATAGATAATAACCATTTGGAATTTGATGAGGATTTTGGAATGGTGCCAAAATGAGACTTTAAAATGATCAAAAAAATGGAGATTTCGCACTAGAGAAGAAATGATTTTCAAGGGAATGAGCAAAGTCGAATGATTTTGCTCAGGCTAGATGAAGAAAAGCTTAAGAAGAAATTTTAGTTTGTCCAAGCTCTTCTTTTATTTGAAGTTAAGAAAGAAGCAAAGCGAAGTAAAATGACTTATTGTCCTTCCTGCATTTGAATTTTTATGGATGACTATGTTAACAAAGGGTTAGGGTTGTGGTCTTTTGGATGAAAAAAAATAGTTTGAGAGATATGTTGCACAAAAGTATAAGTTCAATACCTTTTTTTATTATCTTTTAAAGTTGAAGGCAGTAAATTTTATTTTGACCTATTTTTTATTTTCAATTAAAAAACACTTGGTTTCGTTTTGTGGGTCAAAAACCAATCCAGGTAATGGCACATAAAGTTGTGGACCAAAAGGGCCCTCATTGGTTGGCCTATCAAGGTTACAACTTTGAACGGCCCATAACAAGCTTCACACTCACGATTGTGGGTCCATTCTTTGAGATCAAGCAAAGTTAAGAGCCTGTTTTAAAAAGCTTCTCTTAGAAAAAAAGTTATTTATTTTAAAATTTTAAAGTATTTGAAAAAATATCAAAAGTAGTTTTGGGTGGTAAGAGACTCACTTTTTAGTTTTGGAATAAAAGTTAGAAATTAAAACTTGCTTTTAGCCAAAAGCAAATATTAAATATTAAATATTTTAAGACAAAAATATTTTTACTAAATTTCATATTTATATATCCTTATATAAATTTATGTGATTATATTTTAATTTTAATTTTTATATTTTATTTAATTAATAAAAATAAATATTTATAATAATTTATCTATTTAAATAATATTAATAGATATTTAATTATTAATAATAATAAATAACAATATTTTACTAATTAAAATTAATAATTTATTTAGTTAAAATTTTATTTAATTAATAAAATTAAAAATAATAATTATTTATAATTATTTATCTATTTAAATAATATTAATAGTGTAAAATTAATATATATAAAATATTTCACATATTTTAATAATATTTAATATATTTTAATATATATAACATATTTTAATATATATAATATATATACTTAATATATATAAAAAAATTCAAATAAATATAATATATAAATATAATAAATATAAATAAATATATATAATACGTCCTTTTCAATAATTTAACAATCAAAAATATCTTTTTTATACAAACGACTTGAATACAAAATATTTCTTAGATATTAATAAAAGTATTTTTTAACTAAATTTTTTAAACAAATTATTTTTCTCTCATGACACTTTTTCTAAAAGTATATTTTAAAAATTATTTGAAAATAAACAAATTTTTAAAATAATCCCAAACAGATAAGTCAGCTTATAAGAAATTTAACGGTGTCTATTTTGGAGTTATTTTACTTTTAAGTCACCCATGACTTTTGTTAGAGCTGCTATCAGTAGTTTTTTTTTATTTATTATTATTAATTTAAGTTATTTTTTTATAACAATGAGTTAAATATTTTTTATTCCATTATACAAACCTTAGTAATTTTTTTTTTTTATCTCACCGAGTTTGTTTTATTTTAAAATAAGAACAATATGAGTCTCGCAAATAGAAGGTTTGAAGCGTCCCTCTGCGAAAACGTTCCCAAAGAACTCAACAAAAGCATCTTCAACAATATCTCTATTTTTTGAAGGAAAAAAGAAATGTTAGAATCATCATTGCACATATGGACCATGGCTTCGAGTTTCACCCATACAGAATCGCTACATTGATAGAGTTGAGTGCAGTTCCACTACTTCCTCCTCATCGATTTTGGATCCTCTGCTTGGCTCTTGCCTGCTGGGTTTTTTAGCGGCGGCTTTATCCGTCGCTAAAGTGTGTTTTAATATTATTGCAACGAATATTATTGTTGCTATAACTTTTTTTTAAATAATTAATTTAACAAAAGTTATAGTGGCAATAATAGTTGTTGCAAAAAACTTTAGCAACGGAAGAAACCGCTGCTAAAACGCCCAGCAGAGAATCCAGACGCCTCTTCATCAGCTATTCCTCCCCAAGTTGAAATGGATATAACTGCCAAGAAGAAAGGGAAGGTGCGGATGGAACATGTCCCGAAATTAAAGGACTTACCATGGAACCTCTTACACTTGGCACTTGCAGTTTGCTCAACTCAAATTCCTCCACTACTAAAATACCTGTCATTAACATAAAGGATACTAATGTCGGCCTATCTAAAATAAAGGCTATTATGAAACTAATGAGTCAAAGGATTTAAGTAAAATTTTATTAGGTGAACTAATGAGTATTTTTTAAGCACTAGAGTATAGAGAGACATTTAGATAAGACTAGGTCATTGAAGACAACATTTTTACACAAAATTATGACAAAAGCAAAGGAACGATGATAAAATTTAGGATAACAATAATAAAAAATATATATTTATCTTGTCAATGTTATAAAAAAATTGCACATCTTAAGAAATATTAATAGTGGACAAGTTACCAACTTTTACTTATTTTAAAATGACTTCTTTTAAAATTGACTCTAAAGAAAAGTGTTAAGAGAAAAAAGTAACTTAGATTTTATCCAATTCAATTAAAAATATTTTTATTAGTAATGATAAATAGTTTGAGTTTCATCAATTTATTAAAAATAATATATATAACTACCAAAAAATAATAATTAGTGAATGATTAGGTAAAATAAATTAAGTGTATCACGTATGAATGGTAAATAACAAATTTTAGTAAGGGTAATTTTGCTATTTTTTAAGAAATACTTTTTAAATTATACTTTTCATTAAAATAAAAATTTTAAATTCTAACTTCTGTTTTACAATTAAAAAAATTACTTTGATTATTATTCAAAAGTGTTTATTTATTAGAAAATGTTTAAATTAAACACTCAAATTTTTTAAAAAATAATTTTTTATAAATTAAGTAGTTTATTTACCCTAAAAAGATTGGGCAGATAGGCACAACCAGCATTTGGTTGGTACATGCTACTCTTCATGAGTTCATGTTTATATTATATGTCATATATATTGTTTATAAATACATTTAATAAAATACATTGTTAAACAGCAGTGTCTCTGTTTTAGGTTTCTTTTATTTTGTTGCATTTTTTTTTATAAAATAAAATACATTTAGTAACATCATAATCTTGATTCTTGATTGTAACGAAACATTTTCAATTCATAAACTCATTAAAGGTGATTATTACTTACAAAAATTAGATAATCGTTCGATGTAATTACTTTTACATAAAATTACTATTGTTATTAAAAAATGTCAGAATAACATTAAAAGTTACTTTTTATAAAACTTTTAAAGATTATTAACGAAAGTTAAATTTAGTGAAAAAGACTTATTTTTTATAATGTGATAAATTTAAATTTAAATTTTTATTGAAAGAGATATCTATATTTAATATCTGATAATATTTCGAACAAGATTATCTTCAGTAAAAGAATATTTATAAAAATTAAAAAATAAAAAAGATTATGCTATTTTTAATATTGACAAAAGAATAGTTTTAGTATCTTAACTTTAATTCAATTTTTAATATTGTTTCTTAAGTTTGATTAGTTTATTTTAGTAATTTAATTTTAAAAAATTAATAAAAAAAATTTAAATCCTTAACAACGTTATTTTCTTTAACAAAAAAATATTAATTTAAAATTAATTTTAGTATATTTATGTCATACTATTATTAATATTATTGATATATTAATCTTATATAAAAAAAACAACAAATTCTCAAATTTAAGTTTTAAATTTTTAATCAAGTACTGATAAAACTTAAACTTAAATATAATGTTATCTTTAAATTTGTTTACATGTAAATTAATAGATTGATTATAGATATTAAAATTAATTTTAAATTATATTTTTTATTAACTAAATTATCTGTATCAAGAATTAAAAATAATTTATTAATTTTTTAAAAATAAATGACAAAAATAAAATAAATTAAAATTAAGTAACAAAATTAAAATTTAAGTGGAAGTTAAAAGGGAGCAAAATACTCCTTTATCTGTTAATATTGTATTTTTTTAAAAAAATATATTTTACTGCCACGTATAAGTCTACGACCACGAGAGTCGAAGGGACTGGGACAAAATCGTCATTTCGCTTACTTTACAAATAAATATATATATATATGCAAGTATGTACAAAATAACTGTGAAATTGTAAATAGAAGCTGGAAGTTTCTTACCTCCTTGCCTCTAACTTCTGAAACGAAGCGACCAAAGTAGAAGCAACAGTGACACAAACTAAGGTTGTTGGAAGAAAAAACCTTAGCCAAAACAAAATCATCAAATTCTTGCTTGCTGCTATACATCAAATTTCTAGTCTTATGGTATCCGTGAATCCGAACCCAGCTCAAGGCTTTTACTTCTTCGGTCCTTCCAATATGGGTCTTCCCGGTGGCAATCCTTCGCCGCCGCCCACCACCACAGCGACGGCTTCGTCTTCCACGGCGGCTAGCTTCAGTACGGTGTCTTACGGGGAGGATCCGAATAAGAAGGTCCGAAAACCGTACACGATTACCAAGTCCAGGGAGAGCTGGACGGAGCAGGAGCACGACAAGTTTCTAGAAGCCCTCCAATTGTACGTTCTGGTTTATCTTTATCCTTCTAGAATATTCACGTTCTTGCTGTTTTTGAAACTACCTACTGTTTTGTTATTCGGTGAATTTTGGATTCTGCTAATGCAACGATTAGGATTGGCGATTTCTATATATATATATATATATATATATATATATATATATATATATTCATTTCTTTAAAGGTAATTTGGGGGTTCGTGATTGGGATTCTTTGACCAGTGACGTTAAGAATTTGTGACTGAATAGTAAATCTTCTAGCGCTGTGTTATAGACTTATAGCTCCCTTTTTAAGTTGGGGGTCTCACAATTCTTTACCTTTTTCTTCTATTTTTCTTATTGGTATAGTTTGGACTCTGGGATTATAGTTTAGAGTTTTAAATTTTGATGAGTGACGGAGCTTAGGGTTGAAAAAGGAACTCCTTGTTGATGCGGAACCACATCACTTGTGGAGGGGAGCTATATATTCTGTTTCTTTTTTATTTGAAGGAGTGCAAGATCAATTTTATTTAATTTCAGCTATGGCAGATTGTAAATAATTTACATCTTCCAATGTGGGGTTATAAACTTATAATAGTGATAAGCAAAGCGAGCCCCTTAAATGACTGCTATTTTAAATTTCTGTATGCTGTGAACTGGTGATATTGCATATTACTTTAGTTAATGAAATTGTGGAAAAGCAGCATCATAGGACTGGGATGGGGTGTGCTCATTATCAGTGCCTAACTGCCTATCTAGATCTATTGGCGGAAGAATTTTCAGTTTCAGCCATCATTTTTTTCTTTTCATGTGATTATAGTTTAGAGTGTTCTTTGTGTAAACTTTTCAACAACAGCTATTACTCTTTTTTTTTTTCCTTCCTTTTTTGGAATGAGGGCTTACTCAGCAGTTTCTTAACAAAATTATAAAACTTTGGAACTTTACTGTTGCTGCATGAGTGGTATTACGTGAGTTTAATAGCTATGTCCAAAGCTTCTGCCTTAGTTAATTTCCACTTAAAAAAATAAGCTGCAGATGCCGTAAGGAAATCTTGTTTTTGAGGGCAATAGAGGAATTTTTCTACTTTGATAAAAAGAATAAATTAATTAGAATATGTTAGCGTCAGTCCGTTGCTTAATTCATGTAGTCGATCCCATTTAGTCGGAAAAGACTTCATTTGTTGTTCTTCTTGTTGATAAAAGAAGAAATTAATTAGAGAGAAGAGAAGAGAAAATACAACTTAAAGGAGGATAAGAAATACACAAAACAAAATGGAAAAGAAAGAAAAGCTCTAATCAGAACTAAGTATCAAAATCTCTATTCAACTTTTAAGTGTAGGAGAGCAGCCCAATCCCTTTGCATATCAGATATACTGACTTCCTAAAATTACCCATGTGCAGCACACCAAGAGAAGCCATATATATAATTCTATCAAATAACATATGTAACCCTTGAAGATGTGGGTTTACCTCTCTAACTGGACAACCCAAAGAATCCCATTGACCACACAATGCAACAAAAGTTTTTTTTGGCGTTCTTTTTATCAAACCTTTTGAACTGAATTAGGTGAAACTCTTCCAAAGTACTAAAACACACCCAATTCTCTTCATTAATACCAAAAGGTTATTCCAAAGATAACCCAGTACAGGAAAATGGAGAAATAAATGGGGCGAAGTTTATGGGTAAGGGGAAAATCTCATTTATGCTTTTGTCTCAATAAATAAATCTCATTTATCCACACCTGACATTATTACATTTTCTGTAAAAATTGGATTTTCAGGGTCTGAACTCAATGTCATCTCATTCTATGCTATTTTATTTGTTTGAGCATTCACATTCTATGAAAACCAAGAATTAAAGGAATCAGAGTTTAAGTTACTCCACAATTACAGAATTCATCATCTCATGAAGTAGCTGAAAAAAAAAAAACAAGATGTGTGATATTTGTCCAGGAAAAGCCACAAGGTTTGCTATATGCTATATTATGAAGTTACATAGTCACCAGGAGATTGTTAGAAACTAAGAAAGATAGAAGGGTAGAGAACAGAAAGAACAAAGGAAGAGGAAGAATAACAAAGAAGGGAGAAGAAACTATTTCATCCAAGATAACTTCTACGTGAAAAACCTTTGCTTTTGATTTTCAACATCCAAATCAACTAACAATATGAATATCTTCTATTAACAAACTCAATTACCTAAGATAGTGTGGAATAAGAGAACTGCCCTTCTTTACATTTTAATCCCTACCAGTAAGATTATAATTCTGATTCTAATCAACCAACATCTAACAATAGATGGAACCACTTTTCTGCAATCCAAACACAATCCCTTGTTTCATATTCCAATAGATTTTCAAAGATCTTGGTTTTCCATCTTCTGCCACTCAATTTCAAAAACTGGATATCCTCAACCTAGAACATAAGAGAACACATCGATACATGGATTCCGTTCTATAAGCAGACAAACTAACTCCACCATAGTGTCCATGGATGGCACCACATTCACCTCCTCATGTGTCAATGGTGGTTCAACAACTAAACCTACAATAGTTGGCACCACCTTCACCTTTGTAGGTAACAATTGTGGTTTAACAATCAAACCTATACAATAACAAACAAAGCATTTTTTCACTAGGTGGGGTCAGCTCTATGGATTAAGTGATGCCAACCTATTCTATCTTGGCTTAGTTCTATAATTAGATTGTTGATAGTTAGATCTATCCTGATAGTTTCTCCTATTGTTTTTTTTTTTTTTGGTCTCTCTCTATTTTAGTTATTGAGTTATCTTCTATTTGACTTACTCTACGTAAAAGAGCTTTTATTTGTCAATTCTATATATGACCAAATCACCTAAGGTGTGTTTTTATCAGCTTTTCTATGATAGGTGTTTCTTCAACTTTCTCTCTAATATAATCGTTCTTAATCCTATCCTTTCTAGTGTGTCCACTAATCCAATGCAACATTCTCAGTTCTGCAACATTGGATTTCTGCTCATGTTGACTTCTTATCACCTAACATTCAATACTATACAACAATGCAAATCTTATAGTCGTGTGATAAATTTTCTCTTAAATTTGAGTGGTACTTTTTCTATCATAGATGATGCTTGAAACCTTTTTCTTTTTTATCCATCTAGCTTGAATTCTATGGTTTTCATCCATCTCTATTTCTCCATTATTCTTTATGATATTCCCCAAATAAGATATTGTACTTGTTGTATGGAACGATCTCCAAGTTTCACCTCCACCTTAGATTCAGTGTACCTTTCACCAAAATTGCATTCCACATATAACACCACAGTATCAATTATTCACCTTGGGCAGCCCATCTATATTTTCCATCAATTCATTGTGAAAATCCACTTATCTTGATTTTGAAAAGTGCAGAAGCAGAACTTATCCCAACATTTGATTCTGTTCTCCATATTTATGAAGTTGAATAGCCTTCATGATCTCTGTCAATTGGAGGGAAACTCTATGGAGTCATTCTTGTAAGGCTGCAAATTGTTTATCGATATGTGCACACAAATTATCCCTCTTTCTTTGACTAGAACTAGGAAATATAGAGGGGCAGAAGAGAGAAAGAACAGATGAAGAGGGAGAGGAAGAAGAATAGGGAAGAGAGGATAAACTATGTCATTCATCCAAGTAACTTCTATATAGAACCTTTGATTTCATTCCCAACATCTAGTAACAACTAACAACCTGAATATCTTCTGCTGACTACCCCAACTGCCTAAGACAGTATGAAATAACATAACTGTCCTTCTTTACGTTTTAATCCTTATGAGAGATGCAGTAGATCATACTTTCTGGATAACATGACACCTCCTCCTCCCACCCCCCACCCCCCTAAATTAAAAGGAAAAAAAAAAATCCTCTCCTCTGAAAAACAAAAACAAAAGAAAATTTTTAATTGGTTGCCCAAAAATTGTGTGATGGAACACCCTAGGAGATTTATTCTAGAAGGAATAAAAGAAAATAATAAAATCTTATAATAGGATAAATATTTAATATTTTGAATATTTTATGATGAGATATGACATTTAGTATGTTTTGAATTAAGAGGTTGTTCATCTTTATCTTTTATTTTAAATAATTAGTTTCCCTGATCACTTAAGATTTTATCTCTTTGGCCTCTCTATATAAGGGGTCCTTTATCTACTTGTAAGATAGCTGTATGCATTGTGTGAATAATATTATTAGTTTTGAGTTTCTTCTCCTTCTTTCATTCTTCTCCCTCTTTTTCTCTATTATCTCCCCGCATTCTCCCATTCTCCGCACTGGTCCTACATTATTGTGTCTTTATGATGAGTTCTGATTTATTTATTTATTTATTTATTTTGCTTAATTGTTTCTGGGTTTTGCCTGGCTGATTTCAGATTTGACCGTGACTGGAAAAAGATTGAAGCATTTGTTGGTACCAAAACTGTCATCCAGGTAATTATCATAGAAGGGTAAGGGAAACGAAGAACAAGTTATCAAAATGGACAATCGTTGCTTTTGATTTCCTTTGAAACAAAGAAAGATGTTGATAAAAAAATTTTATTTCATTTTGAGTGTTGAATTCCAACTGGATATTTTGTAGATTTGGTCCAGTGTTGTTACTTTAATTTCAGGATGGAAGATAAGCATAAAAACCTTGTCTGATTGTATTGTTTCCTGAATTCAGTAAACGTAGACATGGTGGTTTTCAGAAGAATTCCAATTAAAATCCCAGACCTGAATTATGTATGATGATGAGAGTTAATATTCAATCCTACCAGTCCTTTTTCATATCAACCCTAAGCTAGGGAGTTTAATTCTTCATCCATGAAACAAATATACATACATATTCTAGTATGGCTTTATTATTATTATTATTTTTTTAATTTGTAGTGAAATTTAATTTATTCTTGCTGTCTTTTTCTTCAAAAACCTAGGTCATTCAGGATAAGAGAATAGAATTATTATTAATTTGTTATTTAAATATGTAATCATCATTTGGAACTTTCAATGATTTTGTATTTTGATAATTGGGTTAATTGTAGGAGGAATTTATCAATAAAGGCATTTTAGCCTAAGAAAATGTTATCCCCCTGTAGTATTTTCTTATGGTTAGGTTTCTTATTTAGATTGCTTATGCCCTATCATGGAATAAAATAGTTCCCCCTTGATTAGTGACTAAACTGGTATTGATTTTTTGAGAAATTTATTATTGATATTTTATTTTCCTTCATATACTACTTCATTGGGGGTAAGAGTAAGAGTGGGGAGGAAGCCAGAGCTGGAGTTTGTTGCACATTTAATTAAGTGGAAAAGAAAGGAGGAGATTAAGTTTTGAACTTGTCTTGGATTATATAATGAATTCTTTTTATTAGTCTGCTGTGTTGACAATATAAATGAGTCATGGACTGATGTGATTTTTATTTAGTGTTTGCTATTGAACTTTTTTGTTTTGGGGTAAAGACAATGTATTGATTATTTCATCATCTTTCTCATGGTAAATTTCTGTATGTTACATGGAACTCTCACTATTCCGGCCTTTATCGTTTTATGCAAAACTATTTATTTTTTATGTCACTTCCTCTCTTCAACAGATACGAAGTCATGCACAGAAGTATTTCTTGAAAGTTCAGAAGAATGGAACAAGTGAACATGTACCTCCCCCTCGGCCCAAGAGAAAAGCTGCTCACCCATACCCACAAAAAGCACCTAAAAATGGTTAGTAACTTAGCATAGTCAACCACATTTCATATATTTGTTACTTGAGTCCAATATATCAATTCTGAATAACACCTTTTTTAAAAAAAAAATTTGCATTTTAGCAGCAGTATCTCAAGTTACAAGGCCCTTGCAATCTTCATCTGCTTTCATTGAACCTGCATACATTTATAGGCCAGACTCATCATCAGTGCTTGGAACTCCAGTTACCCATGTGCCTTTGTCAAATTGGGGTTATAATGTTATGCCACTGGCCAATGTGCCACAAGTGACTAAAGGTTTTGTTTGATCTGAACTCCTTTTTTTTTTTAAAAAAAAAAATTGATTCTGTACATTCCTCCATTTATTCTATGAATTTGGATAAAATGAAGGTTCTGCTAACTCAAAAGTTATTGATGGTTATTAGATGACGTGGGATTGGCTGGGCAAGCTGCTCCTCTTAATTGTTGCTATAGCAGCAGTAATGAGAGCACTCCCAGGGCTTGGCCAAGTTGCAAAGGGATTGATCAAGGGGACCAAGGCAAGCCAATGAAAGGTTGGTATCTTTATCTCCATTTTGAACTTGATTAAACTTGAATTTGACATAACGGCATAATCACAATATCAATAAATATGTTTTATGGCTAACTTGAAGAATAGGGTTTGCATTTCCACATAACCATTTGTTTCCTTAGAGGCACATTCTATTAGTTGTGTTATAGATGTGGCTTATATTTATTGGGTACATTTTGGTCTTTACTAAAATCATCATTCTGTTGTATTAAGTTATGTTTCCAAGCTGAATTTACTTTCGCAATGTCTCAACTGTATTATTTGATTGCGTGTAATTGCCGAAATTGTTAATAGGCATTAACTTAGAAAACTTTTTCATTCCATAAGGATGGTGGGGAGACAAATGGTGAAAGGAAATTATGCGTAAAGGCTTTACCCGATAGACTGGCCTTATCTCACAAAATTTATTAGAAATGTTCTTGTTGAATTCCAGCTGTTTTGTCAAGAAGTTGCCTTGACTTTGAAGTCCTAGAGTCCTTGCTAAGCAAATTTGATTGTTTTGTGAAACAAGTGAAGTGGCAGGGAGGAGCTTTGAGTATATATTTTTATGCTTTTCCTTTATTTTGAAGTTCTTCATATTTGGATAAAGTGTTCAAATATAATAGATATTGGTATGCATCTTAGGCTGGACCTAGAACTAGTTTGTACTAGTCAGGTTGGACTGTGCTAGAGATTCTAGAGAGTGCAATTTGATGCTGTTATAAGAACAGGAGGAAATTTAATTAATAATTAAATGAAAGAACCTTGCAGCTACTACATTAAGGAGAAGTAAAGGAAGAAAGAAAAGTGTAACGGTTGCAAACCAGTTCTATTGATAATATGATAGGGATGAGGGTAGTATGGGCTACCCAAGTCTTACATCGAGTAGAATGGGATGTTTGGTGGGGTACTTAAGGGGATTGGTTCTCCCTCTTTAATAGCTAGCTTTTGAGGGAGGATTCCCCCAGCCTCTTAGGTACTTATCAATTGGTATCAAAGCTGGTTTGCCGACGGTACGGAGAGGGCTACCTGCAGAGGGTTCTAACTTACAAAGGGTTCTGACTGGCGGAGGGGTTGACCTGTGGAGGAGTGAAGCAACGCCGAGTAAAGTGTCGTAGAGTGAAGTGTCGTAGAGTGCAACTGCCGAGACGTCGGCTCTTCAGGGCGGTGCTATGATAGGGATGAGGGTAGTATAAGCTACCCAAGTGCCACATCGAGTAGAATGGGATGCTCGGTGGAGTACTTAAGGGTGTTGGTTCTACCTCTTCAATAGCTAGCTTTTGAGGGAGGGTTCCCCAAGCCTCTTCAGTACCTATCATAACATAATATGAAAAAATTCAAGTACAAGGTGGTTCAGGGTTTGATTACCTTTGGGTTTGGGACTTGTCCCTCAAAATTAAATTTATGCATTTTGGCATGTTGTTGGGGCTCCCTTGCTTTATAAAATGAGAAGGTCGGGCAAGAAATGTTAAATACAGCAACTATGGACCTTATAAATTAAGGATTACTATCGTTTCTTTTGATGTTAAAATATTTCTCTACTTGCCACTCACCCACATCTTCTACCTCAAGGATATTGGATGCTCCATTCTGAATTTAACATCTAGAGTACTGCATCAAAATCCATTGTGTCACTTTTCCTAAGATTAGTACTGTGCTTATGATGGAGACCTAAGCAAGTGGGTGGTATCCACCCTTATAACCAGCTTGTATGGGGGAAGAGCCACACCCCTTAAGCACTGTAGGGTTACTCATAGCTCCCCAATGTCAAACTGGTCACACTCTACAGTGCTCACGCGGGCCCTCAAGGTTGAAACCTCCAGAGGTAGCATTTATTGTGGAAATTGGTCCCAACTTTGATACCAATTTATGAGACCTGAGAAAGTCTTAAAATTGACTTCTAAGGGGGAGGAATTATGCCCCTTACATACCACATGGATTACCTGTGGATCCCCAATGTGGGACACCATCACCTACTTTCTAGTTCTTCTTCATTTACATTATTCTTCAATTATGCATGATGCCTTGTGTATGTGTTGTCATTTTTTATTGTCTCTTTTATTAGTATGTTAATGATATTTGCCATACTTCTGTTGACAAATTCACCTGCCCTATGCAGTCATGCCAGATTTTGCACAAGTCTACAGCTTCATTGGCAGTGTGTTTGATCCAAATGCAACGAATCACATACGGAGACTTAAAAAGATGGACCCAATAAACGTCGAAGCAGTAAGTAATCTCTAGTTTATCATTTTCCTTTCATCCATATTTTTTTTTTTACTTTTGGTTTAACTATCAAGAGTTTGTTGTAGAGGGAACCCTAACATTTATGGCTGAAGTTAATAACCTGATCAACTAAGGAGCTTACATGGTGCTTTTTTGCAGGTATTATTATTGATGAGAAACCTCTCCATCAATTTAAGGAGTCCTGAATTTGAAGATCATGTAAGTTCTGTTCTTATTAGATAGAATTTTTCTCTTGATAGTTCTTAATCAGATAATTACTACGCACCTAAATCTATTAGATGCCTTTATAATCTTTCAATCAACTACTGCTTATTTTTTATAATATGATTCTAGATATCACATGATATGAATTTGCTTCCGACTTTCTCAATTACTTAAAAGTTAGGCAAATGCATTTGATATTCTATTTTGGTATGTTATGAGAAACTGATGGATCCCAGTATTCAAGGCTCGTCCTAGAAGGATCAGAAGGAAAGTTGAGGGTAGGAAGGATTTAGGTAGGTTATGTAACGGTTTTGGGCAAGGTAGGGCAGCAGACACTTGTTATTCTTTTAATGGAAGGGTTTGGAAAATCTACCATAGAGGGAAGCTTATAAAGAGTGAAGGAGTGGGAAAGGAGTATGGAAAATATTAGGGAATGGTTTGGGAGACAGCTAGCATTTCGAAGACCTAGCAACTGTGTTATTTTTCTGCATTTTATTCCTTGTTTCTGTGAGGCAACTCTGCCAGGTGGTTTGCCTTCGTATTTGGTGTTTAAATCTTCAAAAAAAAAAAAGAAGGTATCTTTTATATAATTTCCGTAGTTTTCTGTTTGGGGTTCTATCAGAAACTAAATCATGTTAAAGGCTGGGACAATAAAATCTTGGCTCTAATACTTATGTTTGATAGCATGGATGATGCCAATTGAACTTTGAATTTTTTACATATATGGTATTCCTGAATCCTGATGCAATAAGTTATTTTTTTTTATATTGGTCCAATAAACAGGCTCTGATTTTTTCCTACATTTAAAGTTGTATATATTACATTGAAGATGCCTATGTTTACATGTATATGCATTAAGTATGTGCTGACTTCTGTAATATGCACAGTATTATATAGTCTACAAAATAATTCACCTTTTGCAAAACCCTTTGAAATTAATGCAGAGAAAGTTGCTTTCGTCATATGATCCTGACTCCGAGAAGGTGAAGTTTGGCAGTCTCTGCAGCAATCCTCTAACTGATAAAACTGAGAGTGTTGTTCTGTCTGTTTAAAGCATTATGAGCTGGGTAGTTTCTTCTCCTCAACAGAGACTTCAGATACTTTCCTTAAAGCACAGAGATTTCCCTGTTTATTACCACTGACGCTGAATACTAAGCTATTTGTCACAAGAGGGGAGAAGATAAAAGGTTTTACTAACAGATGTTGTAAGGTGCAGATGTTGCATTTGTATATAACATAATATAATGTTTGGAGTTTTTGTTTGGCTTAGGTAAGACCATAGTTGTCCTTGTGTTCTGCATAGGGACTTGTGTATATGTTAAGAAGATAGTTGTCGTGGAATTGAAGCTTTAGTTTCCTCTAGGTAGGATTGTAGATATTGAGTCTTGTTCAGGTCACTTTCGGAGGCTATACTGTATAGTACTTTGAGTGCTTGTGTGTTACCTGTGAAGCATATATAGTATCCCACAAACGATAGGAGTCGCGACTTGGGGGTGCTGCTTGTGTATATTGTATATAAACTAGGACACTGAAAATATGCTGTCTTTTTTGTTCGAGTAAATTACACTATAAATCTTGAAATTATATATATATATATTATTTTAAAAAATTATATTCTCTTTTTTTAAGAGATGAAAATTTTTTTACTTTTATTTATTTTGATCAAATTATGTTTATGTTTATTATTTATATAATTAAATATGTATTTTATTAATTTAAAAAATATTTTTAATTTAAAATAAAATAAATTTATTATTATTAACTCAAAATAAATAATAAAATATTATAATTTTTAAAAATATATTTAATAATAAATTATAATATTTTTATAAGATTAATAATATCATTAAGAATATTTTAATTAAAATAAAAAAAAAAAGAGAATGTAATTTTGACATTTTTTAAAAGAAGGCTCTTTGATTTCATGAGATCTCTTATGTTTAGTGTTGAAATATTTTATGGGAGTCTTTGGTACAAGGTTTAAATTCTGTTTTTTGAAAATACAAAGTTTAAAATATTGTATTCTCGTGTTTAGTAGATAAGTTAAAAAAAATTTTAGAAATATTACATTATTAATAATAGAATATTTTTATATTTTTGTAAATTTTTTTTCACACCTAAAGGGGAGAAATCTTATATGGCATGATCCTCATTCCTATCTCTAAATTAGTTCCTGAAAAATTTTGGCCCTCATCCCCAATCCCTTAAAAAAAATTTCTATATTGAGGTTCTCAAATGGGATAGTACTGGCATGGATCTCTAAACCTAGAGAGTTTTTTTATCTCTAACTTTATTATGATTTATTTATGATTTGATTTATTTTAAAGTTATCTTTAATAAAATTAATTTTAATTGATTTTAATGATAAAAATTTAAATTTATTATGGTTGAAATTAAAAAAAATGTTCAATTAAAATTAAAAATTTTACAAGATTTTTTTTTCAAAATTTAACAATTTAATTTAATTTAACTTGGCTACAGTTAATTTAGATTAATTCGATTGAGATAAAAAAATATTTGATAAATTAAATAGATTTGATTAAATAAATAAATGTGAATAAAATAGTAGAAAACAAATATAAATATAAATTATAAATATAAAAAATTTTATCTTACTATCTAATTACATACTTAAAAAATTAATTCTCCTTTTAATATAATTTTGAGATACTTTAATTCTAAAACAAAAAAATTATAGAAAATAAAAAATTCAAGCTCAGTTGTAGCTATTAATATAAGATTTTTATAAAATAATTTTATTAATATTAATTACATAACATTAAAATATCCAATAATAAATAATTAGATTTAAAAATGACAGATAAGAGTTAGTGAAATAAATTTTGTATTCTAATGACATGAGGATATAAATAATTTAAAAAAATATAGTTGGTTATAATTTTTTAAAAACATATTTAAAAAATTGTCAAGAGCATATTTAAAAAATTGTTAAATATTTTTAAAAATATTGAAGTTGAACCAAATTTAGAATGTAATATTTTTAAGAATATTGTAAAATATTCTAAAAAATAATTTAAGTAAAACAAACAAATTTTAAAAAATTTCAGAGAATCATATTCTTAACCTTGTAAATAAAAAATCTATCTGTATACTAAGTGGGAACAAAAGAGAAAATACTAAATAAAATTTTTACAAAAAAAAATCTTTCAACGTAAATTTCTCTTGTATTTATTTTTTTAAGAAATTTTTTTTATGTTTTTTCAACTAGTTATTATAAGTTTGCAATTGTTTTGATATATATACACACATTTAATTATACAGTCAAAATAAATGAGTATTCCTGTGTATATATAAACATATATTCGTGTATATATACATATGTAAATAAACATATAAATATATATAAATACATATACACTTAATAGACTTGTATATACACACAGGCATTCAAGTGTATTTGCATTGCATATAAGAGCATAAACATATAATGCTTGAGTTGCATCACCAACTGGTTTAAATTTTTGACTTTGTTTTTAACAAAAATCAGATTTAAAATGTATACCTAAGTTCCTAGAAATTATTGTGCAAATTTGATGTACCAAAATTTGGCAAATTAAATCACCAAAGAATTATAAAAATTGAGTCTAGCTGAAAAAGACTAATCTTTTATAATATGACTAAAAATTATATATCTTAAAATTTTAATTAAAGATTACGTGGAATGTTGACTTTTTCATTGGAGATTTTTACTTTAATTTAATGTACAATTCAATAAAATGCATTACGCACTGAGAGGTAGAAAAAGAGATAAATCTTAGAATTATCCTTTTACAGGAAGCTATTAAATTTGGTTGATGCTCAATCGTCATACTCTCAGGGATGTAAATGAATTGAGATTCTTATAAATTATTTAGATTTGATTTGTTAAAAATTTAAATGAGGGTCGATTCATTTATTAAATGAATAAGCTTATCTATATATTAAGTTTGTTTAGTTAAATTAATCAAATTTATTAATTTAATGTTTTATTAGTTAAATTTATGAACAAATCAATTAAAAAAATATTATTTTATAATATATATATTAAATTTTTAATATTTAAATAATATTTATTGTAATCATATATATATTTATTATAAAAAAATTTAGATAAATATAAAAACTCATGCATAACTAAAAAATACAATATATATAAATTTATATAATTTTCATATATATATATATTATATGAAAGTTGATATTTTTTTATTTAATTTAATTTTTATATATGCATATAAATATATATTATATATATATTATGTTGTTTATGAACTATTCGACCTCGACTCATTTATTAAATAAATCGAGATTGATCACAATTTTTTGTTTATTTTAAAATTAAGGGTCGTAATCAAACTCGAGTTATTTTATATAAACAAATTTTATCACACTAAGGTTCGGTTTAACTCGTTTATAGTCCTACTCTCCCTTAAGATGCGTTAAAAATGATGGAAATTATTCATTAAAATGTTCAAATCAAACATTTTTCCTTACTCCTCCCTAAACAATCTAGAAATTTCTATTTGTGCAAGTTGAAAATCAACAAGAAGCTTAACTTCCTTCTCTGGAGAATTTTTATGGTCTTGCTGTAACGACCCCCTTACCATAGCATATAATTTAGGAAGTGTGAAATGCTATAAAAAAATTTTCTTTTCAAAATATGCATTGTTCGGGGCCATTACTGGTTGAGTGTAACTCAAATAGCTGTCCCTATTCAGATTTCACTCAATCTCATACCTGCATAACTAATCTAATACCTCAAATCATCAAACAATACAGCCATCAACATATTCTAGAATATACATCTAAACTACCATTCATACATTACATTTGATATACTAATTACAGGATACACTTAATCATTTACCACAATAGTACATAAATATCTTCAAATACAAATACATTGATTAATAAACGCCATATTAAGGCCATTAAGCCATCTACAATTTATATTTTAAGCTACGTCATAGCTTCTCAGTCTTTTTGCAATTCTACGCAGTAAATACATTCAATCTCAGGCTAATTCTTGGCGCCATCACGCCCTTGATTGTCTGAACACACAACTTAATGAGATTTTGAATCCCAGTAGAGTAATATACAATTTATTTTATTCAAAATAGCTGAGTGTTCAGCTATACCCCCGTCCGGGTATAAAAAATCTCTTCCCAATTTATTCAATTAATCAAACACGTGAATTGAAGCTTCATTTATCAAAAATCAATAAATATGGGAAATATAGTGGCTATTCAAAAATTATAAATAAAAATCATTCACTCAATCAAAGAGTATAAGTATTTATGAAGAACCATCATTTTTCAAATGCCCGCAGTCAATTTTTAATATCCATTGCGTAACGTTCCTACGTTACTCCAAGAATCTCAAACATCTGTACATATATTCATAAAATTATATAAATAAATTCACAATTCATTGCCTGCTATTTTCCAATCTCATTTTAAAATCACGAGGACCGTCCTCTCGGTGATTGTCACAGGACCGTCCTCTATGTGATTGAGATTGTTGCTATCACGGGGACCGTCCTTTCAGTGATTGTCACAGGACCCTCCTCCTTGTGACTGAGAACCTAATATCAATAAGTGGTGTCCCCTATCATGTGCACATTACCAATAAGTCTTATTTATCTATACTGACTATAAAGTAACGTATACATATAGGTGACTAATACTTAGGATTATAGGGCTTTACTCTTAAACCAATCCATTCCCTCGTATAGACTCTCCTCCTTTACTCCTTATAGTCTTTCATATGGGTGTATTGGTTTAATGGGCAAATCTTAACAAATATAGACCATTTCAGTGTTCAAATAATAAAAGTGTAAAAGTAGGTTTGAATATGGAATACTTGACAACTGTCCCATACTAGTTATCAAGTATCCATCCCAGGTTTCGTCTGCACTATAAGTATACAATTCCAATAGTCCAATCAAAACTAACAGCAAAGAATTTTCAAATACATTTCAAACACATGCAGGTATTTTCTTATACTCATCTAATTCGGCATACATTTCCCAGTACATGTTCGCAAACACAATCACAACAGTCAATTCACATTAAACATTCATCAAAATAAAAGAGAGTGTAAATTACTCTACCTTAATCGGGATTTCCTTCACTTAACTTAAGATTCTTCTTCCTTTCCTTGGATGAATTCTTCAAGCTACCTCTGTACATTTTTATAACCAACATTCAAAATTAGAACTTATTTTCAATGCCTAAAAATAATAAGTTTGCACTTTAGTCCATTATTTATCCCGAAGTTGGTTTTTAGCTATAAAATGATCCAATTCACTATATGATGCTTCTAGGAAGCTAAATAAACTTAATTCACTCAAAAGTTCAGAATGTACATGGTTTACACTGCTTAAATAGGCTATATCAACCTTTTCAGTTCCCTAAACTTGAAATTGAAACTTTTCCAACAATTTTCTTCCATTTTTCAATTTCATATATTCATGAGAGTCCTAATTAAGCTAAGGATTACAGGGATGCATCAAATTTTGTAATTCTACTTCATACCAAACTTTTTCAAAATTTACAATTTAGTCCCTATTTTCAAATTTATGATTTTCATCGTTCTTCTCCAATCTAACCCTTCAATTCATCCCTAATGGCATTATAGAAGCTAGAAATTTTAGAAAAAGCGATTAATTTAAAGTTTTTCAGTGTATACCAAAGATTTTAAAAATTTTTAGTTTAGTCCCTGTACCTTCCTTGGCTTTTTTCGACGACTGGTGGTGGCTAAGGTCACCTACAGCTTGGGGATGTTGCTGGGTAGCTCAAGCACTGATCACCAGCGGTCGAACAACGCAGAAATAGCCGAATCAAAGAAGTACCTTAGAATCATGACGAAGGAAAAAAATTCATTTCTAGTGACTGTGGCAGTCCGACGAGCTGCAGGAAACTTGCCGCAGTGTTAGTCGGAGTTGTTGTACCTTCCGGTGGCGATGGGCGACGGTGTGGTGGCTGTTTGGTGGATGAACGACAATGGCAGTGAGAAAGGAAGGAAAACACAAGAGAGAGAGAGAAAGGAGAGAGTATGCATGGGGAGGGAGAAAATTTTTTGAGAGAAATGGAGAAAAAAATGAGTTTTAAATTTCCTAAGAGCATTTTGGTCTTTTCTCACTTCGTCCTAGACAAATTTCAAATGCGTTTTTCGATTTAGGCAAGAATTTAGGACGATATGGAAGGAATTCAAAAATTTTAAACTATCACAAGCCTCTCAAAATTATCTGCAAAGTTTCTCAAGGAAGATAAAATTTTTGCTATTAGATATAATTTAATTCTGAAAAATTTTCAAATTTAAACCACAGACTCAAAAAAATTTTCTTAATCAACTCCCAATAATATTTCAAGGTTTCCAAATATTTTATTCCATTTCTTTAATTAATTTAAATTGGGTTATTACACTTGCTATGAGAATTAATTAGATTTTGAAAATTTAGAAGTTTATGCTGTATCCATAAAAGAATGGAGTTTTTTTTTTAATCAGATTTTAGTCGAATCTTTGTATAAAAATACTGTGAACACTTTCCCCAAGTATCATTCTGCTTGGAATCAAAATTATAAGACCCATACATCTAGGATTAAAACATGTCAGCTATAATCTATATCAATGTTTAAAAAAATTAGACCGATTATTAAATTGGTCAAACTACAGATTCAAGGGTCAATAATTCAACTATGGTCGAACCGTAGTTGATTGGTCATTTTTTCTTTATTTTTATTTTTTATTTTACTTTTATTTTATCTTTTTTGTTATAAAATATTAAAAAAACACATCAAAAAGACCATTGTTTTCAAATTGGTTGAACCATTAAACCAGCTAGTTTTGACTGATTCATTCCATTTTTGATTGATTTTTTTTTATTATTGATCAATTTTTTGCAAAATCAATTTTGAGAGTTGACCAGACCAGAACCATAACAAATTTATCAATTTTTCGGTCAGACTGACTGGTCTAGTTCCATTCTTTAGACAATGATCTATATAAACTTGGAGTAATTATAAAGGAGCCCGAGCATATAGTATTGAAATATATTAGTGAACCTATTAGAGATAAAATATGCTTAATTATTTCCCAAGATTTTATTAAGTATTTTTGTAAAAATGTTTTTTAAAAATTTTAATCATTTGAGAATTGCGTGAAAAATATTTTATTACTTGAGTTTAAGATAATTTATCTTTTCTACCAAAAAAAAAATTTACCATTTAGATTTAAGCTTCAAATACTGTAGATTTAGGATTGTCCAAATGAAATTGTGCCAATTGAATGTTAAAAGAAATTGTTCGGGCTTGGTCAAAATTGATTTTGGATCCTCTGCCGTAATCCTCTACTAGGTGCCTGCTTGGTGTTTTTAGCGGCGGTTTTATCCGTTGCTAAAGTGTGCTTTAATATTATTGCAACGAATATTATTGCTGCTATAAATTTTGTTTAAATAATTAATTTATAGTGGCAATAATTTTGTTGCAAAAAACTTTAGCAGCAAAAAAAACTGCCACTAAAATGCTAAGCAGGCGCCAAGCAGAGAAACGCCAAGCAGAGGATCTGGACACGTCAAAATTAGCCTTATTATTTTAAATAGCCTGGTTTTGAAATATAGTTTTAATTGTTTTGGGCTTTAGAAAAACACCCATTCACCTCAACCTCTCTCTCTCTCTCTCTCTCTCTCCACACATGCACACATACACAATGTTCTATTTGAAATGAAAATGAAAAATTAAAATTATGGGTGTCTAGAGAAAGTAGGTTATATGCCAACAAAATTTAGAAAAAGACGAAAAATATTTTTGCTAACTAGGAGCTGGACCTTTACCTGAAAAAAATTTAATATGCTTAATTTTTTTTTTGAAAAAAATGACTTATCTACCTATAAATTTATAAAAAATATATATATACAAGTTACATTAATTTTAAATTTCAAATTTATTCTTACAAAATTATTAAATACAATAATTTATAGATTTATATTAAAGTTAAATTATCTTATTGATAAAATTGAAGTACGAGTATTTTGATCATCCTTACCAAAGAGGATTGCACATTGACTAAGGTAGTCAGGCAACTTCAGCTTGATGCAACTTGCTGGAAAGGATTAACCCCTGAATAAAGCTTTGGAATAGCAAGTCTAGTGATTACTTCTAAGTCTTACACAAGATAAAGGGGATATGCTAAAATAGTAGTTTGAGACATCTACTTAACAAAATCCATCATGCCTTAGCTAAATCAAAGAGATATTAGAGGAACACAGTTGGAAAGTCTGTGTGTTCTCTTATTAAATTCTTGACCGCTAATCCCAGTAGCATTGAAGATATCAAGCAACACTCATCGTTATGATTCCAAAGATTGAGCACTCAGAATATATTTATCAATTCAAATTTACTAGCCTTTGCAATCTTATCTTTAAAGTCATCACTTAAATCATTGCATCTGTGATTAAGAGTGTGATGCCTTTAATTATTTCTCCTAATCAGTACAGTTTTATTCCTGGTAGACATAGTAGTGATAACATTATTATTGTAAAGGAACCCATCTATACTTTGAGAAGTAAAAAAGGCTTTATAGCTATAAAAGTGGACTTAGAAAAAGCTTATGATAAAATTCATTAAGACTTCCTCTGTGACAATCTCAATAAGGTAAACATTAATGACCACCTTATAAATATTATCCTGAATTGTGTTTCTTCTTATAATATTTTGGTCCTTTGGACTCGAGAGAGAACATATTCCTTTTTCTTATCACGGGGAATTCGCCAAGGAGACCCCTTATCACCTTATCTATTCATGTTGTGCATAGCAAGATTGTCTCATTGTATAAATTTGGCAGTCAACTATGGTAAATGGAGACCATTGCAAATTTCTAAGGATGGACCTTTGATATCCCATTTATTCTTTACTGATGAGTTGATCCTTTTTGCTGAAGCATTGTGTGAGCAAGCTAGAATCATTAATAATTTTCTTGATCTCTTTTGTCAAAGTTTTGGTCAAAAAGTGAACAAGGACAAAACCAGAGTTTTCTTCTCCAAGAATGTTAACCATACTAGAAGGGAGGAGATATGCAAGGATTTGGGGTTTAAAAGCACAGCAAACCTGGGCAAATATTTGGGAATCCCTCTCCGCCACAATAAAGTAAAGTGCAACACTTATCATTACCTACTTGACAAAGTGTCTTAGAGACTTAACTTTTGGAAGAACAACATTCTCTCTATGGCTAGTAAAGTAACTCTTGCCCGTTCTGTCATCTTAGCCATCCCCAACTCTGTTATGCAGTCTAGTGTGATTCCCAAATATATATGTAACGATATTTAAAAAGCTAGTAGGAATTTCATCTAAGACTCCCTAGCTAGTGCTCAAAAAATTCATCTAGTGGCACACAATTTATACTCCTAAAGAGGTTTGTGGTCTTGGCCTTAGGAAGCTTCAAAGAATTAACTAGGCTTTCATGATGAAGAGTGGTTGGGGATTAAGGCATAAAAAAGATGCTCTTTGGGTTCAAACCCTTAGAAATAAATATTCTTGTGGACAAGATCTCATTCATAAAATCACTCAAAAGAAGAATTCTTTGAATTTGTGGAAGGGCATTGTTAAACATTGGCATGGTGTTACTAGAAATACTGCTTGGAATGTTAGAAAGGGCTAGTGTGTAAAATTCTAGAATGACTAATGGATTCTTGAAATAATTTTCTTAGCAGATCAAGCCAAGAACAATATTCCAGAACAAGAGCGTAATGCCACGATGAATATTTATGTTACACCTAATGGTGATTGGGATTGGGAAAGGATTAAACGTCACCTTGATAATAATATTTGTGACAAAATTGTTGCTCTTATGCCTCGAAATATCATTAATAATCTTGATAGTATTCATTGGCTTGCTTCTTGGGATGGTTCATTCACTATCAAAACCTCCTACCACTCTCTTAGTCCCATTAGTCAGGACCTAAACGACATTAATTGGAAAGCTTTGTGGAAGTGGCTGGTTCTGGAAAGAGTGAGGAACTTCTTGTGGCTAGTTTCTCATGGTAAACTTATCAAAAATTGCTATAGAGAAAGTATTAATGTCACTTAGTATGATAGTTGACCTAGGTGTGGTAAAGCCTCAGAAACTATTCTGCATGCACTACGTGACTGTATAGAAGTACAAATGTTGTGGATGAGATTTGTAAACCTTAGACAATGGCGTAAATTTTTCTTGTGCAACTTTGTAGACTAGATAAAGCCAAACTGTTATAACAAGGTTTGTAGAAACAATGGTTTTGAGTGAAATGTTTTATTTGTTGGAATAGTTGGAAGTGACGCAACAAGTGGGTCCTTGAAAATAAGACCAACAACATCGAGGACATATACTTTGCAGTGTTAAACATAGGATGCAAAAGCATCACCACTAGAGATCAAAGCCACCTTAAAACTCATCGTTCGGTGACTCTAGTTGGCTAAGAGGCTCCAAAGTCAGGATTGATGAAATGCAATATTTATAAGTCTGTGTTTGAAGTTTCCATAAAGGCAACATGTGGTGGAGTTATTAGAGATGCAATGGAGATCTTAGATGGTTTGAATCTCATTGTGAGCAAAGGTTTCTCCCATGTTGAGGTTGAGTTCAACTACAGCATTGCCATCAAGATGATTTCTAAAGGGATTGCATATTATCCCCCTTGTTTCCACATGGTGAATAGCATACATCAGCTTATGAACCATATTTGGCATGTCAAGATCAAGAATATATAAAGTGAAGGTAACTATATGGCTAATTTATTAGCAAAAATAAGTGTAGAAAGTCCTTATGGTATGCAAGTTTATGAATAAATTCCCCCTAGTGTAGGAATCTTGTTCTTCAGGACATGGTAGGAGTTTGTTTCCCTCATTCTGTTGTAGCTTAGTTTTGTTTTTGCTTTCTGATGCACAAAAAAAAAAAGATGAAGATATGAACAATTAATAAAAGCCAACAAGAAGAATTTTTAAGGCAAATATAAGCTGGATTCTCCTTACCATTTGAGTTGATAAAGAGTTATTGCTCTTTGTGAGTTAGTTAATATTGTGCTAAAAATGCTTCAATCATTCTCTTCATCTTTTATCTTCTGGATTATCAGGCATCTATTGAGAGCCTATAATGGTTGAGTATGACTTTAAGGAAGTTTGCAAAGACTTGAAGTCACTTTTTGTTAGAAGGTTTATAAGTTCCTTTGTGTGTGAAATACTTAGGTTTACTATAGTGGTAAAGGCAATTTATGTTGAGTCTTAAGAAGTATAGCTTTTGGATTTAGAACAATCAATGAATTAGTGAAATACTTAGGTCATCGAGTCACTAGTCCAACTGTTGGGTCACCAAAAAATCATATCAAAGGTTCTAAAAAATAGATTGTGGAAAGTTATGAATGATATCATCTCTCCCTTTCAGAGTGAACAAGAAAATATCGAACAACATAATTCTAGTAAGTGAGCTTTTGCACTATGTGAATAAAGCTAAAAGGGTAGAGCTTAAGATTGACTTGTATAAAGCTTATGATAAAGTTTCTTAGCACTTCTTGGAAGCAATTTTGAAAGAAATGTACTTTCCTAACTATTGGATTAGTCTTATAATGGAATGTGTCACAACAACATATACAAGAGTCATCATCAATAAAGAACCAACCAAGTGGTTCAAGCCAAAAGCAAGGCTCAAATAAGGAGACTTAATTTCACCATATTTGTTTATGCTTTGTATGAATGTACTATCACATTGTTTACTTAAAGCCTAGGATAAAAAAGAGGTTCAAGGTATCAAAGTCAGTAGAACAACCCCCATAATAAATCATCTATTTTATGCAGATAATAGTATTTTCTTTTTTAATGTAGACATGTAGTCTTGCCAAAATTTGAATTATATCCTAAACAAATTTGAAATATTTTTGGGAGTAATGGTAAACCATAAAAAATCAAAAATCAAGTTTATTCCTAATACACCCACCAAGTTTGCCAAAATGATGAGTAGGATTTTAAATAGTAAAATTAACAAAAAGTTTGAGAACTATATTGGAGGTCATATAGATTGGGATGTACAAGACATAATTCAATATAAGAATATAGTTGAAAAACTAGAAAAGACAAAAGAGAAGGCAAACACTCGTAACTCAGTCCTCTCTTTGATTCCCATCTATCACCTAATGTACTTTAAACTTAACAAAAAAGAGACATGAAAAATGTGAATCTATCTTTCTTAATTTATTTGGAGAAAGGAAAAAATTAGCAACAAAATCCATATGATTTCTTGGAAAAATTTCCAAGACTAGTAAAGCTTTACTAGCAAAAATATATTTGGAAAATGTATAAAGATAAAGATTGTCTTTTCATACAATTTCTTTTGGTAAAATATGGGAATAAACAGAAATAACTACATTATTTTCTCTAGTCAAGATTCCCTAACTTGAAGAATATTTTCGAAACAAAAGAAATTATTCTCAATAGGCTCAAATGGAAAGTTGGAAACGATGACTCTATACCCATAAATGACTAACTTTCTTTCCAACCTACAAGATCTAGACCAAATGTTGTTAAGGCAAAGGATCTCATAAAAAATAATGGAAGTTGGGATAGGTAAAAGCTATTGGACATTTGTGTCAATAGGGAAGAAAACACTATTAAGTAAATGCCTATATCCAAACACAACCAAAGTGAAAAAATTATCTAGGATGGGAATTACAAAGGTTTGTACAAGGTAAAGGATGACTATCATTTGGTCAATGACCAAGTTCAACAAATGCTTGAGATTTAATTTCCATATTTGGTCATACTTTTGGAAGATCAAGATTTCAAAGAAATTTATTTTCTTTCCCTAGAAACTTTGTCATATTGTACTACTCACTAAGGTTAATCTTAATCGGAGGGGATTCAACATCTCTTAAAATTGTGGTTTTAGTTGTGAGGAACGTGAAACAATGGAACACTTATTTTTTAACTTGTCTAATAGAGAGTGCAGATTGGATGAAATTGATCTTAGGATTCCTAAATGGATTAATAGAATCATTGAAGAAAATAAGGGATCGAAGGATATCCAAGGGTCTTATAATATTGTTCATTATATTATTGAGAAAGTTCTAGTGATATTTGGTGTGTGTACTTCTTCAAAAACATATCAATCTTTAAAGGGAAGAATAAAGACCCAATAAATATCATCCATATGGCAAACAAGACAATAGCATATATCCTAGACTATAAGTAAAGTAATACAATAAAAAATCTTATGGTATGTAAGACTTTAGACAAATGATAGTAAACAAGAGAACAAGTGCTCAAGATGCAAAGAAGATAATTATAGCTTGGTTTAAAGACAAGAAGCATAAAAAAACATGTTAATTCTCTTTTATATGGGAACACAATGGGTGGAACCCAAGAGTGGATATAGTCACAATATATAAAGAGAATATCTTCAAAAATTCCTTCAAAGGAAACATTTCTACCTTGGAGATCACCAATTATGGTTGATTAAATATTCAAATTCTTGTTCCAAATCAATAGCTTGTTATCTAGGATGCTCAAAATAGATGAAGCTTGCTAAAGGAATTTGTAGTTATTGGAAGGGATGCTACTTTTCTCTTAACGCAATTTAATTCAACAATTATTTTCTTAATATATTTCAATCATAGAAGGTTCTTTGGCTATCTCAAAAGAGCCTTGGTAGGTTTCTATATAAACTTTTAACAATTTTTTATCATCAATTTTTTGAACCCGTAAATTAAAAAAAATATTAATTATAAATCTATATGCATCATTAAATTAAAAATTAAATTATGAATAATCAAGATAAAAATAAGTTAATTATGTTTCTTTCAAGTTCATTTTTTGTAGTTATAAAATAACAAGATTATATTAATATTCA
This sequence comes from Senna siamea, assembly GCA_031216115.1. Taxonomy (NCBI): domain Eukaryota; kingdom Viridiplantae; phylum Streptophyta; class Magnoliopsida; order Fabales; family Fabaceae; genus Senna; species Senna siamea. Next base: position 11,469,347 of record CM062364.1, read on the forward strand.
TTATAATAAAAGTGACAAATCTTAATTTAAGAAATAAAAAGTCATAAAAAGTACATATATTTAGAAAATTTTTAATTTTAGACAAACATAATAAAAATAAAATGTATTAATATATTTCAAATAATAATAATAAATAATTCACTATACAACCTTTTTATTAAATTGTATAAAAAATTAAAGAATATTTTTTAACTAATAAACAAAATAAAATGCCTACCATTACTAAGGAAGTGGTTCTGACTGAGTCGTAATATTGAGCAACTTCATCCTATGTGCTTGTTGTTCAAGTTTGTGTAGCTCTATAATTTTTTACTTTTAATTAAAATAAAAAATAGGTTGATGGGTCAATTGGTTCATCAGTTTAGTAAAATTGGTTGGGTCAAACTGTTTGCAACCAGGTTGGTAGTAATCTTGTCTAAATGGCTAAACTGAACTCGTTTGGTCCCTAGTTTATAGGGCAATTGGTTGGACCGAATGGTATAGTCTAATTCCCAATTCATTGTTAAGAAGGGTTGTCAAGAGTATAGTGATATGACAGTAAAAGCATTGTGTGCTAATTCCTTGATAAGATTGTCAAGTGTATTTTATTGGTAAAAAACTCAGGTGTATTATGGTCATAAAAACAATTTGTGTTGAGCCTTACAAAAGGTAGTCAGGTGTATTGTGGCGATAAAAGCATTGTGTGTCAATCTCTTAGTTAAAGTTATCATGTGTAATTTTGATTATCGAAGTATAATGAAACACTCTTCTTGAAATGTTTGATGAATGAACATATGATCAAGTTTTTTTTTTATCTAAACCTTTATACATCACGTTTGGATTTGTTGCCATTACTCTTCCTACCATTACACTACCATTACTTTTAGCAGCTATTTTTTGCGTTGCTAAATATTATTGCAACGAAAATTATTGCTGCTATAATTAATTATTTAAATAAATGTTATAGCAGTAAAACCTTTCATTGCAATAATATTTAAAAACACTTTAGCAATGCAAAAAACCGCTGCTAAAAGTAATGGTATGGTAACAGCAAAAAAAATAATGGTAGCGGATCCAAAGGCCTATACATCCTAGTGTCATATATATTTTTTATACTTCTTTTCACTATCAACCTGCTAATAATAAAAAAAATTGGTAAATTTTTTTTCACTTTAGTTCCTTGTGAAAACTTATGATAACCTAACATGAACCTATTTTAACATCCACTTGACAAACATTTTAGAGAATCAAGAATTGTTCAAAATTAAACTACCCAATTCAGTCATATTTCTTAAGTATATTTTTGTCTAATATAGAAAAATATAATAAGAGAGCGGATTTGAATCTGTTGGAATATTTTTTCCTAAATATTAAGAAAAAAAATTATTCTGAAAATGGAATTATTTATTTTAAAGTAAAATCAATTCACTCTCAATTTTGCTTATAAAAATTGGTCTTTTGATAAAAGCAAAGTACTTGAGATGTTAATATTTGGGCTTCGAATAAAAGAACAAAGTGTTTGGTCGACAACAAAATCATAGTAAATTGATTTTTCAGCCTATATAAGTTTGTAAATAAATTTAAAAGAAAAAGTTTGGTTCAAATTAAAACTTAGATTATAACTACATTTTTTGGCCCAATCAAAGAAACCCAATTTTATTGAAAAATACAATTGAAATATAAAATGGAAAAGAATGCAAGTTGCGTGTCTGTCCAAATAAGAAGATGCCAAATGCCAACAAAAGAAAAGTTAAAAAAGTAGAAAAGACATTATTGTTAGAGGAACTTTGAACAATTCAAGAGAAAAGGAGAACTAAAATGATAACTTGATTGTGCAACTAGAGAAGATTTCCAATATATGAGGAATAGATACAATAAAATATGCTTTTATTGGATTACCTAGCAGATAAAAATTAGTTTCTACCTATTGTAGTTTAAATAAAAATCAGTTTCCACCTCGGATCTGAGCAGAAACTATAGATGAGATTAACACACTAATTTAAGGTAGAGAGAGGACCTTAGCCATATATTTATAAGGCCTCGAATGTTAGGCCTCTTGTGTTATTGGGCCTTCTCATCATGATCCTTAGTAACACAACCTAACTTACACTTCTTTGTCGTTGACTAGACTTAATCAAATGTGTGCCAAAGCCAGTAAGTAGCAATCACTTAATAACCATATTTGGGCTTTATTTCAATATACCTTAGTGGACCACCCATCAACCAATTTTATTTAGAAATATCAAAATTAATACGAGCCCAAAAACATAATTTTCTAACATTCTCCCACTTGGGCCACATTAATTAAAATTTAAAATAATAACAATAATATTTTGATTAAAAAAAAGACTCAGGTTGATGAAACAAACAAAACCTTTTGTGTACACATTTAAAAATGGTCCAAAACAACACAACGATCACAATCTGGTTTAATGTAGCTTCCAACATAGGATCATGGCAATCATTATACTGATTATCGGTATAAGACTATTCCATAGTCACACATATTGGCAACTACATTGAAATAGATCAAAGCTTTGAATTTTAGTAAGAAATAACCTTATAGTTATTGATAACACAATATTTCTTTATCAATCTTTCTTGTGGTTTCTCAATAACCTTATGTTTTAAACTGCAAGAGAAATCCCTTGGCTTTAAACAAGCTCATATTTCTCAATACTTATCTCGAGAATACAAAATAAGGCCACCAGAAACATATCATATCAAATACAACTATTACGCTTAAGATAGTCACTATGTCCTAAGGCATATGTTGTATCCACCTTTAATTTCTTTGCACAATTGTCACTCTTAAGACAGACTCTATGTTAAGGCAAATGTTGTCTTTACCTTTCTTTGTGCAATGGTCACTCTTAAGACAGAATCTATGTCTTAAGGGATATGTTGCATATACCTTTCTTTGCAAAGTTGTAATATATCGATGATCATCATAAAACACATCAAACTAATACGATTAACAAACTTGCATCATGATACCATAGAGTAATAAAATTCGTAGAGACATCATATAAATAACCTTAAGTGCACTAAACTCCTACTGATTGCCAAGATCAAAAGGCCTTTAAACTTTAAGTGCATAAAGGTCCCACTAACTTAATAAATCAAAAGACCGTTAAACACACCCCAATCTGAGTATGTTCTTCCAACTGTATGGGACTTGACCTTTTCATTAAGGGATTAGCTAACATTAGTTATTTACTAATGTTTTCAGTAACTATGTCTCTGTTCAATTGATTGTAAGTTATCAACTAAGTATCAATAATCATGCTTCAAATAGTCATACAGTCAAACCATAAATGATTGTATTTAAGCACAATAATGCAATTATTTTTAAATGTAAAATCAAGCAATTTTACTAGTATACTATTTAAAGTACATAGCATCCTTATACCTTAAGTAAAATTGATTAAATTAATATAATCAATTAAGGGAAATAACCTTTTGCCAAATTAACTTTAAAATTTTCCAATCAAAATGAATGATTTAATTACCCCAAAATTAGACATAATATCCTTATATATTCACATGAAAATTTCAAATGTTAATAATAACAATTAATGCCTATATACAAGCCTTAAATTAATTCTTGCAAATAAGGCATCTTGCATGCCAATATAGTCCATTTTAACCTAAATTCATGACAAATTTGTTATATGTGAATTATATTTAAGTAATTACCATTTAATTATCCACTGATTTTATGCCTCTAGTAAAAACAAGAATTTACTCATTAGGAAACATAGAGTCTTCATAAGAAAACCTATGATATGTTTAAATGCATTGGGCCAATACTAACAATATCTTAAAATTTCATAGGCTTGTCACCTTTGGACAGAAAAACATTCAAAATCTAAAATACTAATGTAGGTAAGATGCTCTATTTAATTTCAACCTCTTTAGACATATGATTGTGTATAATAGGAAATTTCATAAATTTTTCAATACTTGAACAAGTCATGTTTTTAAGGAGCACTGAGTACATCATTATAAACTCCTCTTTGGGCAAAGAGTATAACATGCTATTGGTGCCCTTACTCATGAAGCCAATGAAGAAAACATAAATATCTAAAGAATTTAATCTCCTTTGGGTATAAAAATACCTTAAATTTTATATTTTAATTTAAGAACAATGAGAGAACATAATCATGAAAACATATGCCCTTTGGGTAGATTATTTTTCAATGATATGTACTCCCACTAATGTACTTTTTGAAATCCAAGAATTAATACACATAATAACCCCCTTTGGGCAGGCAATCATATGCACTAATTCAATAAAATTTTATCAACAAGGGATTTGCAAATTTTGAGAATTTTGATGGCTAAACCACTTTAGTGGTAAAAGTTGCAACAATTCACAAAAAAGAAAAGAAAGAAAATTTCCTAGACTAAAATACGTGAAATTGCCCCACTTCCTATAAACATAAGGATTTAAATGCTCTTTTTGGATTTTGATGAATGAACCAATTTAGTGATAAACATTCTCAACAATCCAAAAAACTAAAAAAATCCCAGACTAGGAAGAATAAATTTTCTTGATCTCCTATCAACAAGAAAACTAAACGATTTTGTAAAATTTTGATGTATGAATCACTTTAGTAATAAACATACTCAACAACTTACAAAACAATGTTCTTAGATTAAGAGGAATAAAATTAACAATCATAACCTTTACTTGATAATATGCAATCAAGTTCTTTTGGTATGAGAAACTCCCTTGAGTTCTTTTCTTATGAGAAATTTTCATGATAACCCCAAGATAACTAAGTTTTGACTATTGGAATTTAGCTAGATATCCTCTTTCCTTATTCCTTTCAAGTCTTTGTATACATTTTGTCTCTTTTAAGGTCATGATTGAGTCTTCAAAAATTTCATAGAGTTATAATTAGCCATATAGGAATTAATTATCTTAACATTAGAAATCCAAAATGTATCATTACAAGTCCTCTGTGGGAACAAACATGTAACATACAATTAGTTGAGATAATTAGTCAATAAATGGATCCTTTAAGATACAAAATTCAACAACAAAGATGATAAATTTCAATCCACAATAAAGATTAATTACTCTATGTCATCCAAATAAATTTATATAATGACCCTTGTAAGTATTCAAATTATAAAATTCATTTTGGTAACAAGATTATCTCCAATATATATTACCACATAATATTTTATGCGATAAATAATACACTTTCAACTCCCTTTTATATCATAATATATAAACAAGCCTTTCAAGGCATTGTTTTCTTTATGATGACTTTACTAGGTATAATTGTAATCCCTTGTTTTCTTTATAAAAGGCTAAATGACTGAAATTGAATTGCAAGAACAAAATATCTTGCATTTCTAACTATATGAATTTCTAAAATTTCCTCAGTTAATAATAACCTTAGCTAAGAGTTTATATCCTAATGATAATTTAAGAACCTTTACCCCTTTTGACTAATAAATTTGACTTCATAGCCAAATAAAATATTATATTCATTTTTCTCATTTATAAGCAATTAGCCCAAATTGAGCAAAATAATTGCCAAAGACATCAAATTATTGGTATCATATGACACCTCTATTTTAAATTCTCAACAATTACTATAACTTTTCAAGTCACAAGTTTAAATCTTGAGTTATCATAACTAAAACCAATTCCCACAAGATATATATATATATATATATACATCCCACATCCCAAAATCAATTAACTAAATTAGATTAACTTATGAGTAGCACTAATGGGCCTAAAAGCCCAACTAGTTGTTTCATATAAGTTTTATAGGTATATGTATTCTAGAAAAATTTCACAATCATCTTAAAATTTTTCACTTAAGCATGGATGGGATTTCAAAATTCATAGACTTCCTAATATATTATGCTTTAGCCCATCTCTTAAAGGATAAAAATTCAGAGTTGGCCAGCGTTATGTTAACAAAAATGTTAACAAAGAACATCGTTTTATGGATGACTTTAATGTCATACATTAATAAGTTGTCTTATCTTGCCAAATACCTTAGGATATACCAAAATTTTAATGAAAATTCAACCTTGTCAAGGCTTAATATATCTATAACCCTTAGTAAGACCTTTAGAAAATTTTCTTTTATTGAAACCATTAATAACATCCCTAATGGCACACAAAACTAGGTTGTTAAGATAACAACTAATAGTTTATTACAAATCAATGTCCTATACTTCTTCATCCAAGCATTAGATTATAAAACAACTGAAGGGAATCAAACTTTAACATTGAAGGAATTTTCATAAAAGTAATCAAGATTTTGGATAGTTATTTTCACACATTTATTATAGAAAAATGTTAATAGTTATTAACTTGATACTTGTGGCCAGTCCAAAAGCAAAGCTAAATCAGTGTTCCAAACAACTTGATGTCCCTACTTGGGTCACATGCTAACACTACCTAACTTGGCACTATTATGAGTAAGAGGTTTCTTTCAAACTACCCTTATATATTTCCTTTATGTCTAGTAGCCATGAAGACATAGCCTTTGCCCAAATTCCTATAAGATATATGTCCCAAATTTTTAATAGTCCCTATCCTATTATATGTAACCAACATAGTGTATTATACACTATTGGGAGTTTTGCTCAACATGTGGGCTTTTATATGAAAGGCTCCTAATAAAAATAGGCTTTGCGCTCACAATAAAAGAGTCAAAGGGGGTTTATGAGTATAGAAATTTAAAAATCATTCCACTAATGGAGTTTAACTGGACTAATGATTGGTTTACCAGTTTAACTAGATGCTTTACTCCTTGTAACACCACTTATTAAATTGACTTTATTTTTGAAAGTGAGAGAAAGTGTAATCAAAACTTTTGACAACACAAGGAAAGCTTTATTTTTGCATTGAGCTATAGGAGCTTAAATAAAAAATTTTCAAAATTTTAAAGAATTTTAGGTATTTGAACACCTTTAGCATTTTTCTAGATAGTATATAAAATTAAAAAATAATTAGAGTGAGTGAGTGTCCTCTTTACGTTTAGAGGCCCCAAAAATATTTTGCTATGATTTTTTGGTACCAAAATTATTCCTTAAAATATTTAGTTTGAATTATAATTATAAAATTCAAAATAAATATTTATATGCCTCAAAAATTAAATTTAAAAATATAAAAAAATAAATAAAAATAAGATAAGTAAAATAGGACTTGAACGATTAGTTTAAGCCTTAAGGTGGGCTTTATGCACCACCTCTTCAAATGGCTGCGAGCAGGTTTCATTTTAGGAGGTTATCTTCAACTTTTGGTAGGTTGACCCATCACCAAAAATGGGTCATTCATCCTATTTCCAACCTATCACAAATTTATGTGTTTTTGGAGGTAATTTTGAACATTTAATTTCATGAATCATAGCTTCTAACGTGAGATCTAGAGTTTGAAACTCCTAGTATTTTTGAACATTTTCCATTTTGGTTCACCATATGATTAAATGTATTTTAAGAATTTTAAAGCCAAATTGCTTGAGGGTTTGATTCAAAAATTCTTCCAAAATATTATCCATGCATTTAATTTATGGGAATTTGGTCTAAAATTAAGAGATTTTGAGCTTGAGCTTGTAGGGCTCATGTTTCATGGCAAAAAATTCAAGCTATAATTTCTCCCTAAATACAACACCATTTTACACTATATCAAATCAAATATCATTCGAAGATGAACAAAAACCCTAACCTGATTGAAAGCAAATAGGCTAAAACAAATCCAAAACTTTCAACAAAGAATGGCATGTTTTATGCAAAAATCCATCAAATTCCAAGTCTTATAATCATATATGTCAAATCTAATACCAAATGTCGATCTAAAATTCATATATGATTCATAGAACATTGAATATAATAATATGGAAGATGGATTGCATACTTGGATTGTGCCATAGCTAAGTTGTTGAACACCGAATCTTAGGTCTTCCTCTCTAGTCCTTAGATCTGAGCAGTTGCTTTGGATGAGATCAGCATACTAAGTTGGGGTAGAGATGGGACCTTAGCCATATATTTATAAGGCCTTGGATATTAGGCCTCTTGTGTTATTTCTTTGCCACTGACCAGGTTCAATCAAATGTGTGCTAAAGCCCAATAAGTGACAATCATGTCATAACCATATATGGGCTTTATTTCAATATACCTTGGTAGACCACCCACCAACCTGTTTTATTTAGAAATATCAAAATTAATGTGAGCTCACAAAACATATTTTTCTAACAGATCTTTCTTCTCACCAACTCAAGAAGGGTGTGCTAAAAAATCAGAAGAAAAACCTAAAGTTATTCTGAGTTATGTAATACCTATTTCCTTGAAGATATCATTTATTGAGGATAATTTTAGAAGTTTCCTACAAAGATTTAAATGAAGAAAGAAATTGGAATTTATAATGAGGAAGAATAAAATGTAAATTTCATGTTTTTGTAAGATGGTCCCTGAAGCTTTCCACCGTGCTATCCCTTTTTATCCCTCCTTGTGCAACATTTCCTTCCTACCAATACATTTCCACCCCTGAGAAGTGAAGGAAACGCATGAGCAGACGAGAAAAAGGAAGGGAAGCAAAGTGGGATTCTTCCATAACCAGATTTAAGGTAAGAATTCTTCATCTATAGCTTAGTAAACATCATAAATACTATTTAGGCATAAATTTATGCACTTAGAACTCCTCCATTTGATGAATATGAGAGAGAAAGTGAAGATAGGAAAATTGGGCATTTTCAAATTTTTGGGTATATTGAGTAAAAGAGCCGATTTTGAGGTTTCATGGAGATAGAAATAGGTTTCTAAACTGAAATGCTAGCATCATTAACTTCCATTTAGCAATTTCTAGGCTTAAATCAAATATTCAACCTAGGTTTCACTATTCACCCAATTTGAATGTATGAATTCACCTGTATGATGGATATTTGGCCTTGAAAATGGTTAGGATTTAGGGCTAAATGATTAGAAACTAAGCTCATGCATTTTAAAACTTGAATGGGAAGGAATCTGGACTGGAAATTAGTAAAAACCAGAGTTTATGAACTGTTAAAGAACATAACAGCCGACTGTCATCATGTACCAGTTGAATGTCGTATTCTTGACAAACCTAGAAATTGATACAGAGGTGCAGCAGTTGACTGGTAACCTCATTAGTCGACTGGTAGCCTACTAACAGTCGATTGACAGGCTACTGTCTTGCAAAACCCAGAATTTTAGAGAACCACTAGCTAATTGCCAATTTTACGAGAGTTAATTGGCAACCTTTCAGAGAGCAACCAGTCGACTAGTAGCTTCCTGGCAGCAAATTGGAGCTGACTAGCAGTCCCTTAAAGTGAAAAATGATTTTTAAAACAATAATTGAGCTTGAAAACCCCTAATTTTGGCCGGAATGAGGTTCAAAATGTCATCATATATGAGAATTTTATATGTTGGGTGATAGATAATATGGAAATAGAAAGGGAAAGGGGAAGGTAGCTAAGTTATCAAATCTTATAAAGGAAATTTGGAGAAAACCTATAGAGGAACGCTAAAGTCTTAGTTACATAGATGCATATCTGAAGAGAATTAGTATGAAACTTGAGTTATTTCTCAAGAAGTGATTTTTGAAGGCAAATCAAAAAGGAAAGAGGAAGACCCTGGTCAAGAGAGGAGCAAACAATTAAGGTAGAGTAATCTACACTCCCCTGTTTTGTAATGAAAATGTGAATTGTATTGATGTGAAATGAAATGTATTTCTGTGGAATGAGAAATATTTGATGAAAATGCTTGTGAAATGAAATGTTTTCATATTAGTATAAGGAAATATACCTATATGTGTTTGAAATCATGAGATAAACCCCTTGCTGCTTGTTTTAATTTGACTATTGGGTTGTATGTTTGTAGTGCAGACAAAATTTGGGGTGGACATTTAATGGCTGGTATGGGATGGTCATTAAGTGTTCCTTATGCAAATAAATTTTTATAAAATGTAACTATTTTCATAGCAATAGTTTGTATATATTAAAGGTTACTCTTTAAACCAATACAACCCTATGAAAGACTTAAGGAGTAAAGGGAGGAGAGTATATACAGGGAAAATGGATTAGTTTAAGTAGAAATATTCTATGACTCTAAGTATTAGTCACCTATCTATATACATTGCCGTATAGTTATGGATAAAGAGATTAACGAAGGATGTGCACGTGCTAGGGATCGCCCTGATAAGTTAGATGCTCAGTCATATGGATAACGGTCCTATGACAATCGCCTAGATAACGATCCCCGTGATGATAACAATCTCAGTCACATGGATGAAAGTCCTGTGACATTCTTTGGGATAACAGTTCCCTGAAATATTTTAAAAATTGAGATTAAGAAACAGCATGCATTGTGATGGAGATGTAAATTGCGAGAAACATACGCTTATCAATTATGTGATATTTACAGTAACACAAGGGATGTTATGCAAATAAGAATTGAAATGGAAATACATGTGTTTTGAAATAAAGATTTTTAATGCAAATGGTTCTCCTATACTCCTATGATTTTGATAAACTTATTTGATTTATGAGTAACTTTGATGTGAATTTCCCATATGATTGATTTTTCCTCGAATGGTAAATGTTAGTTCGCATGTGTATTATAATCACAAGGGGGAGGTTTTCGGTACTCAAGGGGGTACCGATGAACTTTCAACTATTTTTATAAAACTATAAATTTGTAAATTACTCTACTGGGATAATGATATAACATAAAATTGTTCGTTTAGATGAGCAGGTTAGGATATGTCCAGAAATTAGCTGGGCTCAAGATATGAATTAGAGATGTAGGGTGATTTAGAAGAGTTGTAAATATTGAATGCTTGGACAGGGAATTTGAATTGGCACGTAGGCCATGATTTGTATACATGTAAATGATAACTATATTGTTATTTGATGAATGTTATAGGATGTGGGATTATGTAATGGAGAAGGTTACGCTTAGTAGTATTTCTATAAATTATATCTCAATTGATTTTGAATGGATGTTTAGAATCCTACATTCCAGAGTATATGTTTGTGTGAATGATGGTATTAGACATGTTGCACAGGGAAGGTAGTTGAGTGAAATTTGAATGGACTGAAAGAAGAGTCTATTTGGGTTACACTCAACTAATAACGACCCTCTGAGCTTCCCAAATAAAAGAAAAAAAATTTAAAAAAAATTCTTTGCTTCCAATTTACTTTGATAGATGTAAGTGAGTAAAAAGGAGTCGTTACAAGTTGCATTTAGTGTGCCTTAATGCTCAATTGCTATATGTGAGTTAAGCTTCTTACTATGAAAGTGATTCATTAAATTGTGAGTAAAAACACTCAAAACTTGGTTGTAAAAGTGAATTGTGCTATTCTTTGAAATGGATTGTCAAGTGTATTGTGAAGATAAATGTAATGTTTGTTGATTCCTTAGACAAGGTTGTGTTGTGTACTTTCTGTGATTACCCAATATAGTGAATTCTCTTACTTTGAGCTTGAAAAGGAAACTTATGATCATCATAATATTCATTTGAACCTTTATAAGTTTTAGCATATTTTTTCTACACTCCTCTTTAACATTAACCAAAGACCTTCAACTAAGTGTTTCTCAAAGATGTCTAGTGATAACTTATTTTTTGAAAGTATAACAAGAACCTAAATTTTCAGCGCCCTCGAGACAAACTTTTTTAAAAATTCAAAAATCATTTTAAAGAAAATATTCAATTCAACCCTCATTATTGGGTATTTATTTGGCTTACAGAAGCTAAAATCTCAAAAATTTCAAACTACAATATAAATCTAAAATGATTTAATTAATACTTGGAATCAAAATATTTTGAATATGATCAAATTGGATGGTTTATAAATTAATTAGATGAGAATATCATATTGCAACCAACTTTTTTTTTTTGTACAAAGACAGGGTATAGGCCCAAAAGAAGAAAATAAGCCCAAAACAAGGGCCACGGGGCATATGTTTCCCCGAAACTTCAGCAAGAAGCTCCAGGGTTAACGTAGAAGTGTCTACCCAATTCGGAAGAAAGTCCAATATTGGCGAGCTTGTCTGCACTGGAGTTTCCTTCCTTTAGGGTGTGAATACATATCAATCTGGATTCCCTCCACCAACTATGTTGAACCAATCAGTGGCCTTTTTTTTTTAAGTAAATTATATTTTCATTTCTTTGAAAAATAAAAAAATTTACAATTTTACTTATTTTAATTAAAATTCTCTTATATTTATTATTTTTAAAATTAATATGTATTTGATTAATATAAAAATTATTTTTAAAAATTTAAAATAAAATAAATTTATCATAGTTAACTCTAAATAAATAATAAAATAATAATTTTTAAGATATATTAAGGCGTTGCATTTTATTCATTGTAGTTAGAAAGAAGTCTTTAATATTTGCATATTTTAATAAAAAAAACCTATATGCTGAACTATTCATCCTTATTTGAAATATAATAGTATATCTATATTATAATAATTTTAAAATTTTTATAGTTATTGAAATTTAATATGATAAATTTAAAATAAAATAAATTTATCATATGATAAATTTTTGAAATAGTTATTGAAATTTAATATGATAAACTTATCGAAATAAAATATAAATAAAAAAAGTGAAGAAAATAAAGAGTTAAAATATACCACGTGGAAACATAAATAACTTTTTAATACCTTTTTATTATTTTAAAATGTGAAAATAATTAGTTTTATTTTATATTTAATTTTTTAAAAAAATACATGTATTTTAATATATGCCAAATTACTAGTATTATTACCAATAAATTTTTAGTTGGAGTGGTAAATATTTCATTCCTTAAATAATGTTTTGAATCCTAATTTTGTATATAAAAATTTTTTTGTTGAGTTTTATCTCTATTATAAAACTTCTGTTAGTTCAAATTAAATTAATCAAAATCTAATGAGCTTTTGGACATTAACAAAAGAAATTACTAATATTATTTATTATTTTTAAAAGTTAGAGTTAGTATATGTATATAATTATGAGTTTTTTTAAAAATTAAAATTTAGTACCTTGAATATAATAATAAATAGGTTAAAATGCACATAATTCTCAGTCATGTACACAAAATTCTTTCAATTATAAGAATTGACTTAGAACCCCTCCAAACTTTATTATTTGTGCAAAAAAAAAAAAATTTGTTAATTTTTTTATCTAAAACCCTCACGTTAAATTATTTAAGAGCATTTTCTGCATAAAACCTAAAGTACATAAGAGTTTCAAGGTTTAAGGCTGCACAAGATTTAAAGTTTAGAGGAGTTTTTTTACATGAAACCTAATGTTCAAAAGATTTATTTTATATTTTGATATTATTTGATTTTATTAACAAATCATTATTCTGGTGAGATTTTGGATTAAAAATTTAATAAAAAGACTTTTGGCACAAATTACAAAGTTTAAAAGAATTTTAAATTAATTTTTATAATTAAAAAAATTATTTACAGTTCAAAATTTTTTTATATATTTTACCCTAATAAAATTGTACTTATTTTATTGGACAGCTATTGAAAATGAACTTAAAACATAAAGAAATATAAATTTAATTTTCTTTTCATTATTTATAATTCATTAATTTATTTTCATTTAATGATATGTAGATTTATAATTAGAATTTTTTTTTATTTACATATTTTTAAACCACTTAGACGTTGACTTTTTTGGTTCGTAAATAAAAATGCATTTAACACAATAAAATTGAACTTTAAACTAATTATTCATTATTTGTTTTAGTAAATAAAAATTTAATTGAAGAAATGACATCTTTGTCCTGCACAGGGTAAACTCCCAAATATAGAATACTCTTAAAAAAAAAAAACTTACAGATTAATCACTGTAGTTTACCAAAAAGATAATTAAATGAACCAAACCACATTGTCATATGAAATATAACTTATGTCAAAATTTAAACTATTAAATAAAGACTCAAAAGTGGTTTAATTAAATTATCACTTCTTATCACGTTTCCTTTCGGCTTAAAACCCCAGTCCTCTATACCCAACATCAAAAACACTTTCCTACGACATGGAACAAGTGTCTTGAAAGTCCAACAAAATGACAATTAATGCGTTTTCATTAATTACAGAAATCATCCAATTTCCCAGGAAAAAGAATGATCATCTTAAACCCATCTTCCATTCAGGAGTTGCAGATCCAGAAGACAGTACAAGAATACATCGTAGTATACACATCAACAATGATAATACCACTATCTATACCCAAAACCCAAGTCTAGCTCTTGACCATACATTCCCTGGCTATGCCCTTCAGTAGCAAACGGCTGGACCATTTTTGAGTTTGACCTGAGTTCCATCTCAAAAAGTCTCTGCAACGCTTCTGGATGATTTCTTCCACCGGCAACATCAGGAGCTATTAGAATAGCCAAAGAGAAAAAAGTAAATCAAGAAGTGAAAATAGAGCAAGAATCTAAATGAAGATGAGAAAACAATGAGTAGTCATTATCAAAAAACAAAAAAATTGAGGTGTGATGCAAACCTCAAAGTAATTACTAAAACAACAAGCTAAGGGCATGTTTAAATGTTATTTTATTCTTTTATTTTTTAGAAATGTTTTATAAAATTAGTTCTGAAAATTCATACTAATATTATTTTTATATATTTATATACATGTTATTAATAAAAAGACTTATTTTTTGTATTTTCTATGTTTTAAAAAATTAAAGTTCAGAATATCTTTTAATTGTTCTATATTTTTTATTCTCAAAACACATTTTATTTTTTTGTTTTCTGTTGAAAACAGTTATTTAAACAAGTTTTTTTGTTTTTCTGCTTTTAAAAACCAAAAACAATTTTAAAAAATTATAATCAAACATGCCCTAAAAATACAAGTTCCTCTATGATTATGCAAGGTGTTTTCCACATCAAGGTATTAAATTCTTAAAATTACATGGCCTCAAATATTTGCTATAAGCATACAAGTTACAACAAACTAGAGACAACTGTCTAGAATAGAACTAAGCAATCACAATAAAAAGTAGCAGGCTTTCATCTGGAAGGTCAGTGTGAAAGAGCAAGCGCAATGGTGCAAATGTGCACATGCACGCAGATTGTGGGTGTGCACACACGAACGTATGTACAAGTGTCTGCCCTGCTAGTGTCCAAGCTTGTTTATGTCTAGCTAGAACTGCCAAAATTGACCAATAACCCAAATAACCAACCTATGTTTATGTTGTGATCCACTGAAACTCAACCATTTAGAACCATGGGTTACTCTAGATCGAGTCATTTATTGACCCTTTTAAATGATAGTTGGGTTAACCTTTACCTTCAGTTAACCCTTTGATCCAATCTAATTCCTCTAATCTTATGTTATTATTTCTGAATTATAAGATTTTTATAGTAAATATATATATATACCCGTATGTATACATATAAATGTAATCAAATGTATATATATACACGTACATACACACATATATATATGCATGTGTATACAAATACATGCATGCACTATATACATTGGCACACGTTTACATATATGTATAAAGACACGCATAATTATATATGCAATCACACATGTATATATAGGCGCAAGCCCCATTTATATATAAATATATTTATAGACAGTGTATACATATATATAGACATACAGGGATACATTCCCATATAAGCAGCACAAGGGCACCCGTGCTCATATGCTCACACACATATATAGAGAGAATCATATATAGTTATGGAAGTTATACTTGACCCAACTACAATCAATCCAACCCAAATCCACTCATAACTACCCATTTACCACCCCTAATCATAGCTCTGGAAACAGCAGCAGGCCAAGCTCTAAAATAAACTTTAGCAATCAAGGTCAATGGGATGAGCAAACCGGAAATCCGTCAAACAATTAACACAATGCTTATGAAATAAAAGTAGGGCAATATGAATTAGAAATAACGATGTGATGCAAGTAATAGGTGCAATCAATATTTGACTACAAGTAAACATATTACTATTTTTGTTCAAAAAAAATTTGTAGAAGTTTATGTTCAAATATAAAATGCTAAGCTTTATAAACTTAAGGGTACATTCGGGGTGGCAAGGAAGAGAAGGCTCCATTAATAAAACCTTCCTCTTATTTAGTAGTTTTTTATAAGGACAGAAACACAGAGAGAGAGAGAGAGAGAGAGAAAGAGATTATCAACCAATCTCCAACTTTCAAATTATTGGGACAATAACTTTGATATACATATGAGAAGAGATTATTTGATACAGATGTAAAATTTAACACTTTTACACCCTTCAATATTTTATTTTAGAAATTGATTATCATGGATCCAATGGTTGGATTAGGAGTAATAACTATGTTGATCTTCCAAAACCAATTTTCTAAAGATCAAATAACTATAAATATGCAATCAAATAGTGATAAATTTCTTATATTTGAAATGTACATTATATGATAATTTTGTATATATTAATAGTGCATCAAACAATTTCGGATTAATATCAAATTTTGTGAAGATGATTTTCATGATAAGAACTTTTAATCCAACACTGGATGTTGTATAAAATTCATTCTATAAGAAGTTATTTAATTGTGTAAGAATAACTTTGATTAACACTCAATTGTTCCTTTCTCTGTACATAAATAGAAAGAGGGTGAAAACTATGCATAATTCATAACCATCCAAATAACTTAAGGGCTTGGTTAAAGAGTTTTGAAGAAAGCTGGGTGGGACGATTATTAATGGAGTAGGATAGAATGTAGTGGGTTAGACAAACCACTCAATTGATTGGAGGTTTCTAAAAAATGAAAGGGACAAATCATTCTCCACTATTTGAATGTTATTATTTCATTAATGGAGTAGAGTGGTTTGAATGGTAAAAATTCAATATTACCCTTATAATGAAAGCTCCTCTAAAATTTTAATACAAGTTATTTTAAACGATCAGTTTAATATTTTCTTTCAATTTCTTTCAATTTGTATACATCATATCTCAAGTTTTCTTATTGATTTATTTTCTATCTATTTTTTTATTGATCTAATTGTTTAAAATAGGAATAAAAAAATGATTTAAATAATAAAACAATCTATGTAAAATAAGGGATAAAACAAACAAAAAATTTACATAATAATATCATAAGAAAGTGAAAAATTAGTCAGAATACAATCAAAAGTCACTTTCTTGTTTATTGCATTATTCATACTTCTTGTTGCACACTATTTTTCTATGAAGAGAAAATAGGAATAAGCTGCTATGAGTAAATACGGAAGTTGCATAAGTTTAAAGGGAGTTGGAGTAAGGAGTTATGCTTTTGAAGTGATTAGGGTAGAAAAAAAGGTAAATAGAAATTAAACAAATCAAAATAGAAATTAGACAAGGGTCAAAATTGGAAGAAGTTTTAAAAAATCCAAGCCATCCCAAAACCCACCCCCTCCCCCCCCAATTTGGAGGGGTATGAAAATTAGGGTGTTAAATGCTCCTAAACCATCCCATCCCATTAATTTTTTAAGCAGCCAACCAAGGGTTTAAACACTCAAAACTACCCCACTCCACTCCACTCCACTCCACATCACTCTATGTTTGGATAGGAGATAATGGAGAGAAAGGTAATGAAAGACTTTCAACTAACATTCTAAAATCCTCCAATGTCTTCCCTCCTTTATATTGTAAATTCTCCCAATTTGATACTGCAAAGAAAAAGTTTCTCCAAACAAGGAGATGAGAAATTATCATTTCTTCCGTTTTATTTTCTTTGGTTTCCTTCCTTTCTCCAACCAACTCACAAACATATCAGAAAGGACTTACATATTTTTTGCAGTGAAGGTAGCTACAACTACAATATAAAAAGAAACAAGCATAGCTAAGAGACACCAAGTATCATCTTACCTGGCAGTGGTATTCCAGGTCCACCAAAAGCAGGCTGCTGGTGACCACTAAGTGGAAAGCCTTGCATTGCATTTGGTTCCTGCATAAAACCAACCATTGAATTGCTGGGGTGAGCTGGCAGGGGTGTACCCCTTGAGAATCCCCGTAACAAATGAGGTGGAGGAAGATTCCCTTGCAGATGCATCTGTTGCAACATAGGGTGATGAGCAGGAGAATCAAATCCAGATCGCTCAATACTTGGTTGATGGTAGGGAGGTCGAAGCATATTTCCTGGAAATTGATTTGGTGTAGAGTTATGATGAATCATTCCCTCTGGAGTTAATTGTTTTATGTAAGAATTAATGTGAGGAGGATGAGAATCCAATTGACTGAACATTTGGCCCATGTGATTCAAATGAGGGGTTTGATGTTGCTGAGAAGACTGTTGGACATTAAGATTCTGAAATGGAATGCCCGGTTCCCTCATATCATAGGGAACATGAGGATACGCTGGACCTTCTTGATTTCCTACTATTCTTCGTTCATCTCTAAATGCAGGATTTATAGTTGCTAGTTTTCCAACAATATCAATTGGTGTGTCTTCAGGCAGCTCAGCTTTAGCTGAAGTAGCAGCAGATAAAAATTTTTGGAGAGGATCACCAACACCAATCAAGCTATCTTCTTCAGGAAGGTGAACACCAGTAGAACCATTAAAACCACCAGACTTGGGAAATTCACTTTGATTTTGTGATGAATTAATGTCTCCCTGAGGATTATCAGTAGATAACCATTGCTCCAAAAATCTATTTGGTTTGGTTTGATGAATTTTTTCTGGTGGCACGACACCACTTCCATGCCTGCTCAATGCAAGTTCACCTACAGGGGGTTGACCATTGTCAGCAAAAGGAAAACGAGGAGACTCTGAAATATCAACACCAGCTGATCCAACTGAATCCCTTTGAACAGATAGCGGAGCTCCAACTGACTGAAGCTCCTTCATAAACGCTGTCCCAAAAAGAGTTTCCAGAGTCAATGTCTTCAATGAATTGGAAACTTCAGCATTCACCTCTCCAGGATTACCCAATTTGTCACTAGTGGCGACAGCTTCAATGTTATTTACCTTGTCCACTGAATCTATGTCTTGAATAGATGGTTTCATATCTTTATGGAAGGTTCCTTTCTGTAACAAAGAAAGGATATGTACAGATGCATGATCATCAATATGTGAATATGATTGCTCAGTCTTTGCATTAAAATCAGCGTCCTGCCTGGACTGATGAAGTGATGAATTATTCTCGTTAACCAGAGACAGAATTGACTGTTCCAGATCTTCACATGTAAGAACAGCTGGAACCTCAGGTTCATCACTCTTGTATGATTGTTCAGAGTTACTAATAGTTGTATGTGCTATATTCGAGGCCACATGATCATCTGCAGGTTCAGAAATTTGGAATGGAAAATCATGTGCACCGTGCTTTGTTGACTTCACATCAGGAACCTGCAACTCACCTTTTTCACCACCAACAATCAGTGAGAGCAAGTCATTTGGCCTGTGTGTGAAGTCATCCACTATTGGCTTCTTTTCTGCATCAGGGTAAGTAGAGAATAAACAAAAGATTCCAATTTCAAGTCACAGTAAAACTAACGAATTCATGTACTGAAGCCCAAAAGAATATTTACAAGTACCTTCTTCAACAAACCAATGAGCAAACTTGGAAGACTGAAAGGTGTGTGGACTCCATGTCTCATCTGCTTTGTGATCAGGCTACAATAAGCAATAGCGCATATAGTCAAATCCATAGGCAAAAATGTGGAAAGAAGGAAAAGAACATTACATATTTATCCAAACCACAATATATCCAGAAGCTGTCTATCCAATTTCAGAAAGATATCTGCCAATTATGGTTTCCCAAATGTTTATAACCCTCAAATAGGAATTGCTGACCAAATTGATGGCAGATACAATGCCTTGAATTATATAATGAAGATGATAAAAAAAAATGTCAGACAAAAACAAACATAAAATTGATTACTAATCGCAAATGCACCAAACAACATTGCTGAAATGTAAATCATCCTGAGCACTATTTTAAGTAGGACCATTAGAAGGAAGTTATTATATGCTACGATGGTCTGGGGTCTTTGGTAAAAACTAGTAGATAGACTAAAATCCACGTATATCAAGTTACAGGCATACTATTTTAAGCTACGATGCTTTGGAGTCTGTTACATATGCCACATATTGAACCAGCAGTATACATTTACAATAGCAATAAAAGAACCTAACATTCAACTCGCACATAAGTGTATTATATGAGGAGGGTTGGAGAATCAGAAACTTCAAAAATCAGCCAATTTAATAAATTATCTGCTGGGATCATACACTAATATAATGCCAAAAATATATAATTAAATAGTGAATCTTCCACAATTACCTCAACAGCACTATTTGAGCTGCCACCATTTGCTGTCAAAGCCTTGCCAAAAAGCTTATCTAGGATAGACTTTGAACTGTCCCGAGTGAAATTTCCTACAGTATCCTTCCCTTCCACTTCAGCATTTGGTTGGATAACTTCACTGTTGTCTGATGCTTCTAAGGCTACCGAAAGAGCAGATTTCTTCCTCAATTGATCAACCATTCTAATTTTGGTGTCTGGAACATCTCCAACTGATGATAAATCTAGAACCTTTTCCTTCTCATTGCTATCTGAGACATTTAGATTCATACTTTGATGATCATGCTGATCAACATCTGCATGCTTAATTGTTAATTGCTCTTCTTTACTTTCAGAGTTTGTGTCAAATATATCGCTACCTTTTGTACTGCCAAGCTCAGTTCGTCCAACCTAAAAGCACAATAAGAATCAACATTGTATTAAAGGAGAGCCCAGACATATGACATTCATTCCAGGATCAGAACAAATTGATGAACAGTGAAATGTGAGACAGCAAGCACAAGAATTAGAGGTCATCTGCTGTTAACATTCTACATTAATTAAATACCAACATAGTAATGTTTTGAAGATAAAGTAATTGAAAAACTACAATTAAATTAGGCCCTTTTTTAACTTCCAAATCATCATTATGGGTCTTCATGGAGAGCAGCGTATCTGTAACATAAATGCCATGCAACCAGCATAATCCTCCATATCATGTTTTGGCATCCATTAAGCAAAGAGGATGCGTAGTCCTTACATGGAGACTCTAAATATGACCCTGCCTCTTAAAACAAATTGAGACTGGAATTTGATAATCAGTCAACTTCAGTTCACTACTATATAACATCTCCTTAAACCAAGGCTTCCTTCCTTAAGAGAGGTCTTCCCCGCTTCCCCACCCCACCCTCAAAGGAAAAAAAAAAAATTAAAACCAGACATTCCTAAATTTTAGTCACCTTTAGACATGAAACCAACATCTAAAATAACAATCTTAAAACCACTCTCTGCAATGCTCTCAAAACCTGTTAGAATTGGAAAGACTTGTGTCTTCAGCCCAGCCACCATTTTTCCTCGAACCATTGAACTTTATATGACTTCAATTGCTCTTCAGGAACCCATTCATTTTGAAGCTACACTCTAAAACCATTGACATCAATAAAGTCCTCCAGAATATCAAATTACAGGAAATTTTTTCAAGCTGTCTTATGTTGGCAAAACAGCAACAGAGAACTAAACTACAAAATTGCAGTGAGTGCAATCTACACATGCATCACATACCAAAGACCTAATTCCCATTTAAAAAAAAAAGAACTTCCATCATATCTGTAAAAAATATAACTACAACAACAAACAAAGCTTTTTCCCACTAAGTAGGGTTGACTATATGGATCAAGTGACGCCAACGTATTCTATCTTTGCTCATTTTTGTAGTTAAGTTATTAATACTTAAGTCTAACCTAATAGTTCCTCCTATTATTTTCTTTGGTCTTTTCCTACCTATAATTATTGGGCTATTTTCTATCTAGTCAACTCTATATATGGGAGCCTCTAAAGGTATGGTCTCCTTTGTACATGACCAAACCATCTAAGGTGTGTTTTTATTAACTTATCTACGATAAGTGTTACCCTGACTTTCTCTCTAATAGGCTCATTTCTAATTCTATCCTTTCTAGTGTGACCACTTATCTAAAGCAACATTCTCATTTTTCTATCGTTGAATTTTTACTCAGTTGACATTTTATCGCCTGGAATTCGGTATCATACAACAATATAGGGCTGTACAATAAAATTTTCCCTTAAGCTTGAGTGATACTTTTCTATCACAAATAACACCTGAAACCTTTCTCTATTTCATCCACCTAGTTTGAATCATATGATTTATGTCCTCCTCTATTTCTCCATTATTTTATATTATCGTTCCCAAATACTTGAAACTATTGACTTTTTGTATGAGATAATCTCCAAGCTTCATCTTTGCCCTAGAATCAATGTCCCTTTCACTGAAATTACATTCTATATATTCCATTTTACTACGACTTATACAAAATCTGTATTTCTCTAGAGTTTGTCTCTACCTTTCTAATTTTTCGTTTACTTCTTTTCAAAATCTCCAACAAGGACTATATCATCAGCAAAAAGCATACATCGTGGTGCTACCTCTTTGATATGTTCAATGAGCACATACAATATCAAGTTAAAAAAGTAAGGGCTCAAAGCTAAACCCTGATGTAATCCTATGGTTATAGGAAAATCCTTCATGGCTCCACCTTTTATTCTCACGCAAGTCGTGGCCCCATCATACATGTTTTTGATTGCTCAAATATAAGCTACCCAAACTACTTTCTTTTTTAAAGCCTTTTATAACACCTCTCTCGGTAATTAATCACAGGCCGTTTCTAAATCGATGAAAATCATATATAGATCATTGTAAGATCTTCGATATCTCTCTATCACTCTCCTCAATAAATATATCGCCTCTATGATTGACCTCCCTAACATGAAACCAAATTGGTTCTCCTTAATTCCTATGTCCAGCCTCAATCTCCGCTCAATAACTTCTCCCATAACTTCATAGTATGACTCATGAGTTTGATACCCTATAATATGCACAATTTTGTATGTCACCCTTATTCATATACAGTGAGATTAAAATACTCTTTCCTCCATTCATCCGGCATCTTCTTGGTTCTCAATATCACATTAACCAACTTTGTTAACCACTTACCCCTTTTCTTCTTAAAGTCTTCCACACTTCAATGAGTATGTTATTAGGTCCTACTCATGAGTTTGATGCCCCTATAATTTGTACAATTTTGTATGTAACCCTTATTCTTATACACTGGGATTAATATACTCTTCCTCCATTCATTCGGCATTTTTTTGGTTCTCATTATCACAATAACAACTTTGTTAACCAACTTACTCCTTTTCTTCCTAAAGTCCATCGCACTTCAATGGGTATGTTATCAGGTCCTAAAGTCTTCCACACTTCCACAAAGACAGATGATCTACATTTATAACAAGTAGGATCAACAAATGCAACTTAGAAGAAAAAGTAAGGCATTAATAATTCAATTTATCAGAAGCCTCAAGCAACTTTGGTTTGAACTGAAGATTTGAAAAATTACGACATATATAAATGACTAAACTTGACAGTGATCATGAATAACATATAAGGGTTACAAAATTTTTTAATATCTAAAAAAAAAAAGGTTATCAACTGACTACCTCTGTTGCATATGTGTTAACAGGTGTTTTTGCCACCATACTTCTTTCAAAAACTGCACTTGTGAAACCAGGAGGTACAAGTGGTCTTGTTGCTGAAGAAGTTTGTGCAAGGAAAGAATATTTCTCAGAATCATTGCTTGAAGCCATTAAAGTCACAGGAGACTCCATAGACTCACTGCTTCGGTTGAATAGTCTTTTCTCATCCTCATCCAGCAGTGTAGTGATGTCAAAATTATCTTTATTTTTGTCTGGGTTCAATTTCTGCTTTTCTTGGAAAGCTTTCTGTTGTTCCTTTCTCAGTAATTCAAAAGAAGCTGACAAGAAAAGAATCAATCAACCATTTAATTTAAATTTATCAGACATGAATGCATCAATGGCCATAACTCATAAGTACAGAGGTCAACAAGACTTTGCAAATCCATTTAAGGAAAAAGAGAGAACAAATATGTCTCTACCACAAGAACTGCTGTAAGAAAGATCAGTTACCTCTTCTCTTTCTTTCCTCTTCTACCCTGTCCTCACTTGTACACTCAAAGGAACCAAAAGTTTCATCATTATATGAATCAGTATCCCTTCGTGAGTGAGGTGCCTGAAATAAATCAGAAGAGGAAAAAAAATTATAAGACATCTAAGTCAATTAGATAACTTTTAGTTTTAATACTTTCCATTTCTGCACTTGTATCAAACAAATGTTGAGACTTGTTGAAGGTGACGTACACCACAATTTAGCCAACATACAGCTGTTAAAGACATAACAGGTACAACTAACCTTATAAGGACGTGGAAGTTGATAAGGCTCATTAGATTGAAACTTTGGAGCAGACAACCCGGATGCATATCCAGGTGGTCTTGGAAACGAACCGCTACCTAGAAGTCCATCATGCTCAGGACCTTGCCAAGACCTGTGAGATTGGTTGCCAAAACGTTTTCCAGAATCTGCTTATTGACATGAATAACAAAACAGATCAATGTAATGCTTGAATTAAGAGCAACTTAAAATTCCACACTCATCAACAGGATCAGAACAGCATAAGTTTGTTTATTTTTTACAAACACTACAGAGTTGAGAAAATAAAAGGGAAGGCTTACATTCTAGCAATTGACCAGAAGAAACAACAACAACAACAATAAACAAGAAATTAAATTGACCAGAAGAAACGTGATGATTAAATTCAGGTACAACTTCTAATATATTGCCCTTTCTTTTCTTTCTTTCTTTCTTTATTTATTCTTCTTCCTTTTTCTTTTTAGCTGGGGATTGGTTAGCTATAAGAAACTCAGTCTAATTTTATCTACAGTCATAACAGAAAAGAGAAATTAAGAACACTAAAATATTTGTAGTGAAGTTTAACTACACATTTGAGGAACTTGACCAGTAGTATTATCTCAGACTATATTTGAGCATAAGCAGACCTCATCTCTTTTTTCTTTAATTGCCAATGAGTAACATGATCTTAATCTATCATTTGTTCAATTTGGTCAATCTGAACACTTAGTTAACTCTTTTTATCTTGATCTTCCCAGTTCACACTAATACCTAATGGATAACAAACTTAAATGGCTCTTTTAGGTTCAATTCCATCTTTTTTTTCCGAGGCGTTGTTCACTTCAGAGACATATAAGTTTTTATTTATAAGTTTCTTATTAACACAAAAGGGCTTAAATTGTTGAATTTCTAAAATCCATAAATGTACTCATGAGAATTCAGCTATATTCAAACAGACATAAATACATATCATTCCAAATGGTTGTAAAGCAACTTATGGATTCTTTAAAAGAAAAGGAGCATTAATGTTGATCTAGTATAAGCCACACCTGAATTCCATTCAGATCGAGAGTCACTATCTCTATCAGGCCGTCCAGAAGAAAGAGTTTCCCATTTTCCATGGCTTCCCCGAGAAAAGCTACTCATATCCCCTCTAGTGGGAGGCGATGAATTGTATTCATTACGTCTGAAATTGTTCATTGTCAAGCCACCAGTTCTCTGCCGATCTTGGTAAGTATCATCAAATTCACTGGATTTGTATTTTAAAAAAAAAAAACGTCAGAATCAAAAGCAAGGCATAACACATTAATGGAACGCTACCAATTCTAAAATAATGAACACAATGAAAAGTTTAGCACCCTGCGTTCATTAATTCATGTAAAATGGCTGGTATTGTGACGTATATTTTACCTTAAAATTGATCGGTCAAATCCACTAGGCAACTCCTTGCAGATATCCAATTCACTTAAGGACAGTAAGAATTCTCTTGTGTATGAGATTTTTAACTTCCTGAGTCACCAGAAATTAATTGTAAAAAACATTATCATATTTCCAACAAAAATACTTTAAAAATAAATGAAATAGATGAAAAGAAGTTACTTCTGCAGTTCATGTTTAGCTGACTGATTCCACATGTTTTTATCTTCGTTTTCTAAGCTCATTTTTGCTACTTGACCCAAGAACTTCACCGACTATAGCTGATTAATTACGCCAATTATCAACTGCAGAAAGTACTAGTTACCACTTCTATGATTTAGTTAAACAAGCTCACCCTCTGATGCGACGACAGGTAATAATATTAGCGGCCAAAGCAAAACACCTCCTATGTCCACAGGGGACCAAGAACTATATTTACTGAAAATGTTCTTCTGCTCCCAACACCCAATCCAGTAAACTAAGATAAAATATTTAACCAAGGCAGAAAGTCAATATCGCCTATCCATCACCCTTTACCACTTTCATACGAAAATCTAAAACTAGCGGAAAATTAGAACCTATATTCCAGCAATTCCATCCACTGATCCAGCTCAATCTACACGGTCTATCATTCAAAACCGCCCAAGCTCCCTCTTTAGCGAAAAATGTCCGTCACCCGCAACCAAACCAGTCCTCTTTCAATAGAATTCACGAAAGAGACGTAGATATATATACATGTTAATGTTACCGCTCTTCTGCCCAAATCAAATTCCAACCTCGCAAGAAATGGAACAATATGTCACAAAACTTGTGAAATGCCCATGAAATTTAGCTCCGAATAAAAACGTATGGATCAGAATTAAAGAGGCGTTCTGTCTAATCTAATAGCACCTCCATGGAATGAAACTAGGGTTTTGATTAACAAATAAACTACCCGGATCGAAGATAGGAGAGAAAGAGAGAATCAATCACGAGAACGTGATGTATGAAACTTTTACATAAATTAAAAAAAAAAGGTCGATTTTCAGGCTCTTTCTGCCTTCTTCGATCGATCTTAGAGGTAAAGAGGGAGAAATTCAGTGAGCGAGGAGATTTGAAGAGAGAGGTTGAGGAAGGAAGACGGTGAGTGGTGCTTCTTCCTGTGACGGAAATGACGTTCTTCGCCTCCACTTCTTCAATGAGTTAAAAAAATAAGAGACGCGTGAAGACCACGCGCATGAAATATCTATGTTAGAACGTTATGCTCTTAGGCTTGAGAAATTGCTATTTAAGAATTGAAAATCATACACATTTATTACTTTTCTACAAATATATATTGAATTTTTTATTTATTTTAAAAATATGTTTAATTTACAAAATTATATTTTTTTTTTAGAGTCGTTATCATATTAATGAATTATAAAAAATTTACTCTTTATGAAAGTGAATTTGCCTAATAAAATTTTGACTAACAATTTGCTAAATGTAAATGTGAATTTTAGCAAATTGTAAATGTGAATTTGTTGAAAAAAGTTGTAGTGAGACTATTAGTAAATTACAATAAATCCCACTTCATGAAAGGGAGTTGTTTAGTAAAATTTTGATTAACAATTTGTTAAACGTAAATGCGAATTTGTTAAAAAATAGGACCCACCAGAATTCATGATTGTCTCTCTTTTATTAGTAACTGTGAAATACTGACTGATTTGAAGATGGGTCTCTTAATAATATTTGGCCCTAATTCACGGTCAATAGCAGCAAATTGTTAATTGACCAGTAATTTGGTATAGGAAAGCGCAAAACCTACTTTGGATTGTGTGCCTTAAGTTCTCTTTTTTAGCGGCGATTTTTTTCGTTGCTAAATTGTGTCTTAACATTCTTGCAATGAATATTACTGCTGCTATAACTTTTGTTTAAATAATTGATTTAAAAAAGTTATAGCAACAATAATATTTGTTACAAGAGACGTTAGCAACGAAAAAAATCGCCACTAAAAAATATGAGCAATATTATAAACGACAAACTTTTAGATTTTGGATCTTCTGTCGCTACTTGGAGTTTTAGCAGCGGTTTTATCCGTTGCTAAAGTATTCTTTAATATTATTGCAACGAATATTATTGTTGCTATAACTTTTCTTTAAATAATTAATTTATAGTGGCAATAATTTTGTTGCAAGAAACTTTAGCGACGAAAAAAACCGCTGCTAAAAGCGCCAAGTAGGCGCCAAGCAAAGAATGCTAAGCAGAGAATCCGAACGCAAACTTTTAATACATCCAAACTATCTTCTTCATCATTCTGCCTTCCCTCGTCATTTCTGCTCTCTTGCTCCCCCTCTTTATTTTTTTTCTCATTTCTTTCTTTTTTCAATTATTTTAGCCTTTTTTCTTGTATAAACAGCACACCTATTTGGTCTAGATTTTTACTTCTAAGTTTTTTTATTTTGATACTAATTTTTTAAAATATATAACTTTGAGTATATTTTTTTATAATCTTTGTATATTTGTTCATTGAAATATTATTTTTTTTCAATTTTTCATTTGTTTTATAATTTTTTTATATTTTTATTTTTTCATATATTTTATTTTGTATTCTTGCGCATATGAGTTGGATTGTTTGACCACTTGTTTGTTTGCTTTTTTCCATGTGCTAGCTATTATTGTGTTGTTGTCTAATATTTTATTTTAATTTAGGTTTTTAATTCTTGTTATTGTATTTTTTTGTTCATTTAATATTTTTTGTTCTATTTTTTATTTATAAATTTGCAATAATTTTTGCTTATAATTTTTTTGTTAGATTTTGTTTATAGTATTTTTTTCTATTTTTTAAATTATTTTTTAGTGTTGTGATGATGATGTCTGGTATATTTTTTAATTTAAGTTTTTATTTTTTATATTTATTTAACATTTATTTATTTATTGAGTTATGATTTTTTAATAATTTTATGTTTATAATTTTTTTGGTATAATTAGTTTATAGTGTTGTTTTAAAATTTTTATTTTTATTTTTTTAATTGTTGTTTTTTAGTATTTTTTAATTTAAATTTTTCATATTTTATTTTATATTTATTTTTTTGTTCATTTAATAGATTTTTTTTTATTTTTTGAGTTATAAATTTTTTAATAAAATTTTTGTTTGTAATTTTTTTGTTATAATTTTTTTATTGTATTATTTTTGGATTTTTTATTTTAATATTTTTTAGTGTTGTGTTGCTTAGTAAGTTTTCAATGTTCTTTGTATTTTTTTGTGTATTTAATATATTTTGATATGTTATTTGAATTAAATTTGAATAATTTTTTTATTTAAAATTTTTTTATGATTTTTGTAAATAGTTTATTATTTTAATAATTATATTCATTATAGAATTTATAATTATTCAGGAAAAATGGACCTTAGAAGAAGTGCAACTAAATTTATTCGACTACACCCAAAAGATTAGTCAATTATGTACTTGCAGGAACTGCGTATATTTGAGACAGTTTGGCATGGACAAGCAAAATGATAGTTATGATTAAATATTTAATATTTTTTGGTAAAAGTGATAATAACTTACTCTTATTTGTCATCTGTTTGTAACCTAATGGGGAGCTTTACCCACATCATCATGCCTTCAAAAACTTTCACTATCTTTCACAAGACTGGTTGGATTCCTGTAAATGGTAGGATTTTAGGAAGCTTCTTGGACTTGTTATTTTTCATATGACCACCATATAGTATTAGCATTGGTTGAGCTATGGAAGCCAAAAACCCATACTTTTCACACGCGCAATGGGAGAGTGCATCATAACTCTTCAAAATGTGAAAGTCTAGCTTGGCCTCCCTATTGATGGGATGGAAGTGATTGATAGCACCAATCACAACAAGGTTCAAGTTTGTGAAGGATGTTTCAAGAGTCATCTAAGCCATACAAATATTAAGGGACAGAGACCTAGAATGAATTATCTTGATGAGAATTTTAGAGATGACTAAATTTCAGAGGATGCCACAAAAATTTAGTTGTAGTAGTTCACCCCGCACATATATAATGTGCTTAATTGGAGGATTTCTTATGTCAAACACATCAAGCAATTAGGAACAGCTAATATACTTGTCATTACTACAAGATTTAGCTGAAGCAAGCATATATAGTTAGGGTTAAGAAGTTCTCACATACTTATATCGTGAGTTGTGCATAGTCATCCAATATGATGAGGTAAACATTAAAGGTTGCATGCATGGTATGGGATAAATTTCCTATCCTGCCACCTAAAATTAGAGGATGACACCCCTTTCAAATTTTTTTAAAGGATGAACTACAAATGTATCCTATTCATCCTCTTTTAGGTATGTATTAGTTAGTAATTCACATTATTGAAAGGATAGAAGTTTGATTAATTATCAACTAGCATATGTTCTTATTTCATAGGTGAACTAAATATATAGGATTGAATTCCTCTTGGATGCATATAGTTTCATGGTATAGGAAGATCCTTGACTAGATGCTTGACATTGATGTAAGCTTACTTTTGAAGTCAAATTGTGTTGTTATTTTTTTTTTATTGTATCATTTAGTACTTATAATAAATATTGCAATTTGCAAATTGTGTTGGAGTCATATGATCCAAAGATTTGTCACACACACATCCCTGCTTATTGTATGGCAAGGCTTGAGTTGAAGCGAGTTGAGGTTTCACTCATTTACTTCCACATTGCTTAATGGTATTAGCCAAATAGAGTCTTTTGACAATTTGTTCTACAACAACCTATTCCCCCAAATGCAATTAACATGGATCTTGATCACATAAAAAAATTAATGGGGAAGACTAAGATATATTGCCAACAAAACAACTGCAGTACTTGTAACTTTGGGAGCAATGCTGGCAGAGGGTGTATCACAACGCACTTTGCATTTGTACCCCTTACCCATGACTTGGCATATATGTAGTGGTATCTAAGGATCACCTGAAAATGGATTGATATAAAGGGTATTGCACTTATTTTAGTGGTATTAATTTTTATTTGTTGTTTAGTTATATTTTTCTTACTTCTTGTGTTAGTAATTTACTTTTTTTTTCTTCCTAAAGCAAGCTAATTCATTCAATTTCATTGACCACTCCTACACTGAAGGGGTGGAATGGATAGATGATATATAAAAATTGAGCAGACAATTGAAGAACTTTATATTTATTACCAATAATGATGATGAACTTGCAATAGATCAAATACCTCCACCATGTAGCCTTTATATCATCCCCCTACAGGGATTCCAACTCTAATAAGGTCGAGGGCCATTAATATGAGTATATTGTTCCCAAAAGTGCCCTGTCTACTTGATAGTGACAATGATGACCATGATGACAATGCTAATGGTGACAATGGTGCTAGTGGTGATTTGGTGCCAGCGATGATGCCGTTCCCAATGGTGTTAGCCCTTCAACATTGGATCCATCTCTACTAGATTGGAGATCTTATAAAGAAAATAGACCATCAGAAAACACAATGACTAATAGGCTCGAGCAGATTTTTTAACTCCTCTATATTGTCCAACACAATAAGACAATGTGATAAAGGCAAGCATTTCACAACTCCCTCACCAACTAAGCATCAGGGTGATGATGAACTATTGTAGCAGAGGCGAAGAATAAAGTGCTAGAGGAGGCCTGACGATGCAAGACTAGGAACCATTATTTTTAGTTTTTTTTTTTTTGCAAACTATGTAATTTTTTTAATTAATTTTTAATTTCTTCCTTACTTTTTTTATTTTTTTTAATAATTAGTAATTAATACTTGTACTTATAAAATCATAATTAATACTTATAATTTAATAATTAGTATTAAAATCAATATGATTCTTAAATATATTCAAATAAAAAGAAATTCATATTTGACAATATTTTGATCCAAAAACTAAAAATTTAAATTAAATACAAATGTCATTCAAACCAAGTTTTATACATGCAGCAAATTGCAAACCATTCAAAAGAAAATAAATTTTACAAAAAAAAATACTAATTTTATACAAGTAGCAAATTGCAAACAAAGTTTATGCAATAACATCCATCAGAGTTGCATTTGCTACCTATTTGGACATGTCATGGAAGTGTGCCCCTCTTCTCTATAAAGTCCAAACTTTGGTTTCACCCCTAGGTCCTTCCAATCCATTTTGTTTCATATTTTGTTGAACATAGTCTTCTAGGTGGATGCAACATATAAGGTTTAGGTATAAATTTAAGACCATTAACAACATGCTAGTACTGCTCCCCCCTCCAATAGGATGGAGTTGACTATTATATGTAGTAATGATGTTATCCAACCTATAAATAGGGTCTATGTATAATTGGTAAATGTGACTATCAATTTCATTGATTATATGGTTCTTCTTGTACTTTAAAGCGGGCAATCTATAGGTTGGATAGTTTGATAGTGCAAATAGAAGCTTTCGCCACATTCTTTCATATAACATTATGAAATTCTTAATAAGCAAGGTCTGCATTCAATTGTGCAACAACTTGTTGTTTTCTTATTGCATAATGAGGAGCAACCTTATACATAGTTGCTTACACCAATGAAGTGATAGGCAAACACCTAACACCTTTCAATACATTATTCATACACTCTGCAAAGTTTGTTGTCATGTTCCCATAACGTCAATCGTTGTCATATGCCTGGGACCACTTTTCTTAGGGGATTTCATCAATCTAGTCTATAGCTTCACTATTTAATACACGAATTGTTCTCAACTTGGTTTCAGCATGTGGTTGGTACTTATAACATATACATAAATTTTCACATAGCATTAAACACCTCAAAGTAAAAAATAAAATAATTAATTAATTTTTTTGTTCAAATAACTTTACCTATATTCAGCAAAAGCTTTCTTAACACCTCATTCTTGTAATGGGTGTTAAGGTTACTGGCCAAGTATCGAATGCAAAACAGCTACCATCTAACTTTTTCATCCTCAACTATTACCAGACATCTAATACCTTTATTAGATATCAAGCATTCTTCATTCCTATCTTTCACAATGCCGAATGTTAAAGGGACTATATGTCAATTCCTATATCGCCCTACAGCAATCAATAGCATCTGTCGATATTTTTCTTATTGGAAAGTCTAATCTACTTGTACCACCAGTTTTAAGTGGGTTTATGCATTAATTCACAATTTAAAGGCCCAAATTACATGATGAAACAAGACAGAACTTTCATCATTTTCTTTTAGACGCATCTAGAATGAAAAAATTGATCTAGAAAAGAATTTTTGAACAATGAGCATCCGTTCACATAATCTATCATAAGAAGCTTTCCAATTCCCACATACAGTGGCTATGGCCTTTTGATTTCCTACCCATACCTTCCTACATGAAAAAATGAATTGGTATTAATTTTTTACTCTTTTGGATGACCTGTGAGATAGGAATATCAAGTGTTTGATTTATCATTCCTATAATACACCTAGCTATGATGTGTAATACCCCAAAAATTAAAAAAAAAATTGAAGTTCATAATTATGTCACATGGGGTTTATATATTATGATCAAATAAATTAAAAATACTTTTAGAAAAAAAATTTGAACCAATATTGGAATTTTATTAATTTTAATACTAGACAATTGTAGAAATTAAAATCAATAGAAAATTTTAGTAGAAAATTTAAAATTGAGTGAAATGGTGATTATATGAATTATTTTGAACTTATAGTTTAAATTTGAGAATTTCTTGAAATTAAAATTTTATTGGGTAGAAATTTTCTATCTGTTAAAAACCTAATGATAGATATTTTTAAGAGACTTATGACTCCTTAAAAGTTTTTAAATCTTATCCATGCTTACCTATGAATTTATTTTGATCAAAATTATATCTAAATTTTTATTTTTACAAAACCCAAATTTATCCTTTTTAGCAAAGGGAGCATGAAATGACCCAAGTACCCCCAAACTGTCAAAATTTGTTTCAATATATCATACTTCCTTCCTAATGAAGTTGCTCAACTTGTCTAGTGAGAGTGAGAGAGAGAGATGACTATGAAGAAGGGAGAAAGAGGGAGGAAGAGGATAGGGAAGATGTATGGAAGTTGAAAACCACCATAGCTAAGGGAAGATCAAAACTTGGAGAAGAAAAAGAAAGTTATCGAAGAGAGAAAAAGTAATATGTAGAGAGAGAAATTGAAGGAAAAAGCACTTAGAAAGCTTAAAAGTAGAGAAAAATGCAAGCAAACATGAGGTAGGGTAATTTATCCTTTGATTTGCACATTTTGCATACACTTTGTTCCTTCCTTCTTCCTTATGATTTCTTACATAAGGCTATAAATGGGACTGAGTTTTTAGAATTTATAATTCCAAAAACTCCATGGAAACTATGTATGCTTCAAGCTAGACTTAGAGGACCATTTAGACCCATTTCATGAAATTAGGACTAATCTAAAACTTTTTAAAAAAATTTGGGGCATTTCTCTAGCTTATAAATGTTTGGTATGTTGTTGTAAACGATGGGATGATGGGATAGAAGTTAAAAAAATGGAAGAAAAGAGGTAAATAATTTTAGATAATGAATTAAATTTTAGTAAATTCGGTACTTTTCTATAATTCTTAATTCTATGAAGGCCTTCATGTAAATTTGGGAAATTTTAGAGACCCTTGGAGACTATTTTTGAAATTTTAAATATTTTAAGGACTAAATTGAAAAGATTAGAAAACATAGGACCACCACGAAAAATCCATAAATTCTAGATCTTTTTTGCATCTGGGGACTATAAAAGAATATTAAAAATCTTATCATGATCAAATTTAGACAATTATGTGATATTTTATTATTAATGGTAAATACACTACCAAAAAATAGAGGAATTCTGACAAGCATCCAGCAATAGTTAGGAAAATTGTCACAAATCCTGGATTCGCAATGATTTATGTAACCATCATAAAACCTTTGTGGCTTTGTGATAGTCAATAGCAGATTGTCACAAAGAATTGGCATAGTAACGATTGATAAGGGACTGTCGCTAGTCTATTACTTTTGCAAAGGTTTCTCGTAACCATCGTAAAGTCACAAATTAGCGACAATCTTTTAACCATCATGATTCCCGTCTTTACGATGGTTGTTATCAACCATTGTAAATACTTTCGTAAATCTATTTTAATTATTGAAACCCTCAATCCCCTCCCATTCTTCCATTTTTGAGCAAGCTATTGAGAAGGGTTGTGAGAGAGAGCCATCTGAACCATTCTATCAAGATCATTCTTCCATTCTTCCATTTTCCTATTCTTTACCCTATCTGATCATCAATCACCGACCACCTAAATCCTTACCATTATTCCCTATCCTCTACACTTAAGGACCTAGCTTGACGTAGTTGAGGTTTTTTCCTTGTTTGGCAATACTATAGGTAGATAAATATGTTTCAATACATCTTTTATTTCATATATTATCCCTTGATGAATCTTAAATCGATTTCATCTTCTTCGGATTCCTTTTCAATTTAAAATCTATGTTTTAATTGTATTTTGTATATATGTTATTTTGTGCCAAGACTAAATATTAGCCTTAAACTATTTTAGATTTTAAGAAGGTTTCATTTGATAAATGATTTAAATGAGCTTTTATTCTTGAAATTGAACTATGATGGAGATTATGGAAAGAGATGCCTATTTATATAAGTTTACTATTTATGGAAGAAGTCTATATGTGTAATCTGACGCTATTCATATTATTGGAAATTGATAGAATGAGATTTTATTTGATATTAGATATTTATAATGTGGTAAAGTTAAAATTCTTGTTCCAAATATGAAATTAAGGACTATTAACTAAATATATTTAGTCTCCAATTTCTTAATTATTTCTCTACTATTTGAAATTTTTTTCTAAGGGAAACTATCAAATACTTTATAGCTAATGAGAGTATTTGTTAGCCCTTGGTGTACCTCGGTTATCCTAGCTAGCAAGGGTGTTGCTAGCCCTATTTGTCGACCAATAGACATGAATTAGATCTGTCTGAATTATATGATCAAAATAATCCTCTAAATTATATGAGTAAAATGCTCCTATAAATTTCATGAGAAAAATTTTCCTCTGAATTATAATAAGCTATAAGCTTTTTTGTGGTTATTTTACCCTTATGAGCTATGTGCTCACTTTTGTGGTTAGTTATCCTATTGATGCTATGTACTCATGTATGTTCTGATTGGTTCTATGGATGTGCATTCCCTAGCTATGATTTTTGATATGATATTGATAAGTTTTTGAGAAAGTGACTTTATTTTGAGAGACTAGTAATTGAGTTTACATGCTCATATGTTATTCCTATTTTATGACATTGCTTTTAGAAACAATATCTATGACATAGTGGTTTGCAATTCATTTTTATCACTTATTCTTCCATAACATCGTGATTTATTATATTGTTAAGTACAAATCCTTCGTTTGAAATTCTACCACTTATGCGTTACTCATCTCGACTTCTGTGATTGTGGTGGCTTTATCTATTCACTAGGTGGTTTTCCAATCACCCTTCCTTTTATTTTATATTTGAATTTTAGATAGATAGGTAAAGTTTCCATATTCATGTTATATGTCATAGAGGTAATCCCATAGTGCGCTTAATGTTGTCTCATTAGGCATAATTTTCATTTTTTATATGATATTTAAACTATAAAGTTAGCTCTGTATCCATAGGTAGGTTCTCTGACCCTTCTCTTATTTTGGTATTTTTGATGTGTAACATAGAGATTAGAGCTCTCCTATGTGTATTTATTAGATATGACTATTTGTATAAATTTTGGAAAATTTTATTTTAAAAGGAAGCTTTACCAAAAATTTTGCAACTAGTTGATGTGTAGATTATCGATTAAAGTAGACAAATAGTGGAACTAAAAGGTTATGATTGACTAAAGGCTATAAAAATGAGATATATGTATAATTTTGCCAATTGTAGTTATTACATCGAGTGCTAGGTTCAACATTAGTTCAAGGGTTGTAGGTTCTTAGATTTTAGGCTTACAGAGATGAGGTAATCACCTTGTATCTAGTTTCAATTGCATTTCCCTAAGTCAGGGTGTGACATGATGTCTGAGTCTAACTTGCAATGGTCATAGGAGATTAAGGAGGACACACACATATGGTCGCCATCATACTTTTTAATAAGCCACATTTGAAATGCTACCTTTAAATATGCCCTGACTCTCTACTTCCACCCCTTATTGTACTTGACACACTTGACCTCAAAATTATTCTCTATCTATTAATCTTGATATTTATAATTGTATTGTTATTTTATTGAATATATTTTTATTGCCCCTCTCAATAAAGTTTTGTCTAGAAATACTAAGCCTTTCTGTAGATATGAATCATCATTCCATACGCTTGGCTTATATATACCTAATACTTCAATGGCCCTCTCATCTATGGCAACGATATTTCTTTGTGACTGAGTTGTAAAAGAGACAAAATAACTAATAAGTCCACTAAGATTATCACCCACATCTATAGGATTAACTTCTTCGTCGTTACCTAGTTCCTCATCCTCAAGGTCACCTTGATTCTTATTTTCTTCATCTGGATTATCTTCAAGATTATTCCCCACTAATGAGTCATATAAAACATCATCCTCTATCATGTCATAGTGAGATGTTGGTGGCATGTTAAGATACATTTCTACTAATAATTCCACTTCGTCTGCTCTCA
Organism: Senna siamea; assembly: GCA_031216115.1. NCBI lineage: Eukaryota > Viridiplantae > Streptophyta > Magnoliopsida > Fabales > Fabaceae > Senna > Senna siamea. The sequence goes on from CM062364.1 coordinate 11,506,655, forward strand.
TTATAGGAGTACTAGTACCATAATCTTATGCAGCGAGTAAATTAAGATCAATAGGAATTTGAGGCAAAGTTGTAGGTTCACAGTCTACACTTGTTGGTTGTTGTTCACTTGTCACAATGTTAGAACATATCTCAATGTAGGACATGATTACAATGCACTAATTGTGACATTCTATCATCCCCTCAACTCTATCATCGTCCACCATCTTAATCAAGCTAAATTGCAGGGGATTAAAACTAAAAGGGATCATGTAAATCAATTATGACACTTTTTGGTTTGGATGTTATTTTAGCTTCTGATGTATTAGATGTTTCAATGCATCAAAGGTTGTGTCATGCCTAACTCTGTTACAATTGGAAAATTTGGGACATCACAGTAAAATGCAACAACACCCCCTTGATTTTCAAGATGGCTACTCTTTACAAACCTTTAGAATTTTAGTTTGGTAAGCTGTTATGCTAATTGGCTATCTGACTTGATAAGATCTACTTAGTTTAAGCTTGAATGTTGAGTACAGTCAGATATAGATATTCTTAAATCCATATGTGTTTTTTTGTCACTTTCTTATCTTGTATGGTAATGTTGTGGCATTTCTTTAATGGGTTAGAAGAGAAGAGGTCTCATTTTCTGGTTCGTATATGCACACTATGATGTTGGGCTTATATTTTAATTTAATTAAATTTATTCACTTAAACTTAAATTAAGGTCCCAAAGTACAATACTAACTTAACTTCTTATTCGTTGTCAGCACATGGAAGCTATATGGAAAAATCAAGATTTGCATAAGGGAGTTAAACATTAGAAGGAGGTTAATAGATAGAGGAGACTGGGACCTTGATCTCCATCTTCATTTTTATTTTTGTTTAGTTTTTATTCTTAGGCTACAATTAAATGCTAAATAATGTTATTGCCATGAATTTAAGACATAATTGTAACAATTAGTAGTCCTAGGAGTTTAAGCTTATCATGGGGTGGGAAGACTGTCGAGCTCAAGTCAGGTAATCAATTATTCTTCTCCCCAAAGCATAATTGATTGTATCATTGTACGCGATTTTTTATCAATGCTGGTGAGAATGGACATAAGAATGCATTAGGATTGCATTGCACGTTTATATTGAGTTTTTGTTTGCAAAGTGAATTATATATCTACTTGCATGCTTCGCATTCGGGTTCCAACAACCCAATTTTATCATGAAATTAGGAACTTAATTTTTCCTTTTTTTTAGGAACTTTATTATTCAAAATTAAAAATAAAATAATTTCAATTTCTTTAGAATTTTCCTTAGATTCAAAATATTTTTTCTAAAAAATATATCCAAAAATAAAAGAGATAAAATCAAAGGGGGAAAGAAGTGATGTTAACAAATATTTTCAAAAGTAAAATCAAAATCACCAATTCAAGTAAATTTTCTTTTGAAATCTTTCATGCTCTTATTTCTTTCTTTCTAAAAATGAACCAACCGACAACTATTTTCTACTCAGACTAAATGAAGTTAGATTCACCTGAATGGTACGTAGGCCCTAAGGTACCTTCCCTAAGTTAAGTCCCCACATCCAAACATTTTTGCTCTTGCATTTGATTTTTATGGGTAAATAGGGCTTATACAAAATAATTGCACATCTTTGACATCAGATGTTATGGGGTGCTTAACACCTTCCCTACACGTACCAACTTCTAAACTCATCTTTGTTTTCAAAGACCATTTTTCATTTTATGTCTCTTAAAAAAGGTCTTTCTAAAGTTTCCTTTTAAAAATAAAATTTTATTGGTGACTCAATTTCATTTGCCATCGTGCCACATTTCGAGTGTGATAAATAGCTATCTGAGAATCATTCTGTAAAGGTAATTTAGATACATGAGCTCTTAGACCTTTCAAAAATCTCTTTATAACATTCTTTTAACTTTATTTGAGACTTAGTAGCTCTTTCTCTTAATCTGTACACTTAAAAACATTTTCCCTAAAGTTACAAGTCGATTGCTAGCTTCTAGACATGTACTAGTACACTTAAGATTTGGAAAAACTAAGACAATAAGCTGCATGTCGATTGTTAGGCCCACTAGCTTATTGTGAGTTAAAAGTCCACTACTAGATTCTTGGAATTTGACTTCCAAACCCATAATTTAAATTACATAGAAACTTGAGAGCTCCTTATTAATTGTCAAATGCCCATCAGTCGACTACCACTGCCCAGTCCTAAAAATTTTGAAATTAAGAACACAACAGTCGATTGTTAGGCTTGTGAAAGTTGACTTTTATAGTACAAAATAGTACAATAAAGGTATAAATGACTATTTTTCTGAAGATATGCAAAGATATGGTCTCCAGCACTACTTTTCTAAAAATTATATATATATATAGCCTTTAGGAAGTCTAAAAAAATCAAGAGAACATCTTAAATCCGAATTTTAATCCTTCCTTCTGAGCTCATTGCTCTAAAATTTCCTATAGCACTTCATTTCTATTATCTAATTTAAAAGAGAGAGTTTCTTTTGATATACTCTTCTCTTCTATAAAATAAGCGTGTAAAAATCTCAAGGAAAGGTTTTCCTTTAGTGCATTGAGAGAAAGAAAGTGTTAAGATTGTTGTAGTAATTCACAAGCACCTATTTAAATCTTGTGGAGTATAGTGAAAATCTCAAATTTTGCTTAGGGATTGAATGTAGGTTTTGTAGGATAAACTGAACTAGAATAAATATGTGTCTAGTTATTTTCCAACACTTACATTTCTACAAATTTAAATATCAGTATTTTACATTGTGATACTCTGTTTTAATGTCTTGAGCTCTATTTTGTTGTATAATCTGAATTCCCTTCTAGTGTGAACTACTTCTTTGAGTTTCAAGGTTTTGCAAAGTATTTTAAAATAGATTGTACTAAGCATTTCACTTACTTAAAACCTCTTAACTTCTAAAAGTCAAATAAAAAATTTAAACACCAAATTAACCCCCTTTTAGGGTTCTAGTCATTCCTAACAAGTGGTATTAGAGCTTGGCTTTTGGTAAAAGGACTTAACATTCTAAAGAGTTCTAAATGGTTGGATTTGGTGATCATGCTTTACATAAATGTCTTTTTATTAATAAGCCTTAGGTTTTAATGGTAAAACCTACACCTTTTGTAAGCTAAGAATGAAAATATTTTTTGAAGCAATAAATGTAAACCTTTTGAAAGTAATCGAATATTAACATATGCTCCTACTAAGGTATAGAATGGTCAGTCTATAAAGAAACTCAAAGATGAATGAAATGAAATTGATAAGAAAAGATTCTACCTAAATGCTAAAGAAAAACTAATACTTACAATTACTTTATAAGTTAAGATGAGTATTTTAGAGTCTCTAATTATGAAAATGATAAAGAGATGTGAGAGGCCTAGGAACTTCTGGTGTTAGAGATACCAAAATTAATTTACTTACTCACCAATATGAAATGTCTAGAATGAAACATGGTGAGTCTATTAAAGATGTACAAATAAGGTTCATTCACATTGTTAATCATTTGGTAGAACTAGGGAAGACTTACACTCTAAAGGACTTGGTGTCCAAAATTATGAGATCACTTCCCCTAAAATGGCAGCCAAAAGTGACAACAATTGAAGAAAGGAAAGGAGACTTCACAATATTAGTTTATGCACTTTTTTTAAACCTCTAAGAGCATGAGGCTAAACTTCAATAACTTATGTTGTATAAAGATCAAGAAAAAAAGAAAAAAAAAATCTTATCTATAACCTCATCTTCTCATCAAGTAAAAGAAGATGATAGATCAAAAAAACCTTTAGAAAACTTTGAATTAAATGAAGAAAAATTTGGGTTGTTTGTTAAGAAGTTTGGTAAGTTCTTTAACAATAGAAGACAAGGAGGAAGGAGACCACAAAAGAAAGAATGAAACAAAGAATCTCTTACTTTATATGAGTCTAGAACCTCCAAGATATAGGTGTTACTATTAAAAATGTTTCAATCAATTTTGATAGCACTAGTACCATTAATCTAACAAAGAATCCCATCATACATTCATGGACTAAGCACATTGATTTCGAGAAACATTTTATTAAAGATCATATGCTAAATCATAATGCCTTATTGGAATTTATTGAAACTAAATATCAACTTGCTAATGTTTTTACAAAACCTCTTCCTGAAGAAATATTGTTTCACGAGAAAAGAACTTGGCATAACTAATCCTTAGACTTTTTAATTATTTTCCTCGTTATGCATATTATTGGTTTTTCATCTTTTTTATTCTTTACTAGCTTAAGCATCAGAGTGGCCTTAGATTTTTTTTGTAGGTCCTCTTGATCCCTAAAGGCTCACTCATGAAGTACTCTTGATTGAATCTTTCTTCAAAGGCTAAATTTGGTTAAAATGGGTGAAAATAATTTAAGGTTAATGGAAAAGGGTCAAATTTAGCTAAGAATGTCCCAAAAATGGACAAACTAGGTTGAAAAGGAAGGATGAAAGAATGAAAAAGGTAGAGTCATTTAAGCCTTGAATCTACATTTTGGGAGACTAGAAGTCGACTTCCACAATGCTAGCAGTCAATTAGTAGCTCTCAAGATTTTTGAAAAATCTTGATAGAGAGCAACTAGTTGACTGGTAGGGTAGTACCAATCAATTGCCATGTTCATCCCTTTTATAGGTTTATGAAGAGAATAGAGTCAACTTTCTTATGGCTCCCAATCGATTGGAAAGTCTCTAAATCTCGACAGTTAACTAGTAAAGGCTTACCCATTGATTGGTAGGCCTTTATAAGGTTTTTTAAGAAGAATTGAACCTTGACGGTCGATTGCCACCTCTGTGCAAGTCGACTGTAAAGGCTCTAAAATGCTTTATACAAGGAGGGAACGCCATTCTTTTAAATATTTTTCAAAATATCCATCCTTCCCTCTTAAAATCCTCTTAACTCATCTACAAAAGATCATGTTTTTACACAGATTAAAAACCTCCAAACATCTTAGTAAACAAAACCCATCATTTTTCACCAAGATTCATCTCCACTTCATCTCATAATCCTTAAATTCTTAATTTTTGCTACCTTCAAAACCCTAACCCTAATTATCAAAAATTCACCACTTCTATGAGTTTTCTCCCAAATTTTCTTGATTAAAAACTTTTAAATAACTTTCTTAATATCTATAAACACTTTTTTTATCTCTATACCTATAAATCTCTTAAATGGCATCCAAGTAAGGTACCAAAAGGGTAAGAGTCATAGGTTTAAGCTCTAATCCTTCACCACTGAGCATTCACTTCTCTTCTCTGACTACGGAAACAAACTATGCTAAGAAATTTGCTTAAAAGCTAGTGAAATTCCAAGTGTGCTGATGTCAAATTATTTAAGGAAGAGTATTTTGGAAATTTTCCTATGCTAAAAGCTATTGGTCTTTATAAATTGATTAAATTAGAAAAGAAATGGAGTCCAATCATAGTTAAAGTCTCTCATGTAAATTTGAAATGAAATGACATCAATTATTATGCAACCACTGAAGTTAGAGGCCAAAATATATCATTTACTTACCAACAATTAAGAGCAAAAAATGAAGGTTATCATATCTTAGATCATCACTCTAGCCTAATTTCAATTCTTGATTATGATAAACAAGTGATTCATAATTTTCTTTTGCTTATCTCTGATGATGAAGTTGCATAGATTGCATCTTGTAAATCTATAACACTCACAAGTGAATTTGATTTGGATAAAAGTATTCTGCTTATAATCATTGCTCATTATATGGTGACTAAGGAACTTTGCCTATGCTAATGAGGTAGAGCAATTTATCATGCACTGTGTACTCACTGGAAAGCTCTTCAATCTGCCCTATTTCATAATCCAAAAAATCTCAAGAGTGCCATGATTAACAAAATACCTCTTTATCATGCCTTTGTCATTACCCTCATCTTAGAAAAATGCCACATTGCCCCTCATGATACTAAGGTAATAACTCCCTCCAAGATTAACATGAACAACCTCTCCAGATTCCACTACACAAAACATAGAGGAGTATGGGTACCAAAGATGGAAACTATAACACAAAGGCAGATCAAGGAGGAAAGGGCATTAAGAGAAGCTATGAGAGCTCAAGCTAATGATGACCTTATGAAAAAAGAAAGACCTTCCTCTTAGCCTCTTCCTATGCACTTTGATTAGTCTACATTTATGGACTCTTTTCAAACTTTTTAGGCATCAGTTCTTAGCAAATTTGAAAGCCTTAACAATAGAATGAGTGGCCTTGAGAATAGAGTTGGGAGTCTTAAAGTTAGGTTTCAAGCCATAGAGGTAACCACGACTGACAATAATTTTCTTTTGAGGCAGATATCACTGCATGGATAAGCTAAGGCAGATGGGGGATCAAGACTAGTTCTTTTATTATTCTATGTTTTCTAGACTTACCCTTCCCTTTTTTTTGTTAATGAAAAAAGGGGTAGAAATAGTGAGCTTAGGATGACTTTACTTTATGGTTTATGTTGCTTAGGATGACTTTACCTTATGGTTTATGTTTTTACTTTCAATCTTAACCTTTGACGACTTTTGATTTTAGTTGACCAAATCTGATGAATGGGTTAAATTATGATGATTCTATGACTATGATTATATTGGTTATGATTAGTTTTGAATTTTGATGATTCCTTGGTTATATTGTTTATGTTGGTTCTAACTCTATTTTGAATATTTTGGCTTAACTTCTATATTGAGTAGTTAATTTTTTTGGCTTCTTTTGTGACAACCTGCTTAAAATGAAAATTTTAAACATTCTAATATGTTTTTAACAAAAGCTTTTCAATTGAAAAAACTATTGAGTATACTGCTATGTTTTAAAAAAATTTTGTGAATTTAAATGTCCTAAAATTTATGAAAATCATTTTTAGAGAATTCCTACAATTTAGAGCTTATCAAAGTCCATATATTTAGGGGGGAGTTTATCTCTCCAATTTTCTTTAAAAACTTTTATAAAATAGGGTGCATAAAGTTAGAGGGAGTTTTACACCCCAACATATGTTGACTAACCAAAATCCTTCTTAAAAGCTTTATGGAATTCAATAGGTTTGTCATCATTAAAAAGGGGGATATTGTTTGAGCATAGAATCTTTAAGGTTTTAATGATAACAAACTCATTGAACGATTTTTCAAGTTAAAAGATAAAGTCCAAAGGCCACACTGAGTATACAATGAAGAGTTCAAGTTAGATAGATACATAGTACTCATTAGATACATAAGCTTTAAGACCTTTCAAAAATCTCTTGGCAACATTCTTTAAAATTTTTTTAAGACTTGGTAGCTCTTTCTCTTAACTTCTTCGCTTAAAAATAATTTTCATAAAGCTACAAAGTCGATTGCTAGTAAGATGTAAGTCGACTGATAGGCTTCTAACAGTTAACTGTTAGCTCACAGTCAACTGCAAGATTCCTAGAAATTGACTACCAGCTCTAAAATTTAGATTATATAGAAACTTAAGAGCTCCTAATTGACTACCACTACCCAGTTTCAGAAAATTTGAAATGAAGAATAAAATAGTTGACTGCTAAAGTGCAGAACAGTACAGTAAAGATACAAAACAAATATTTTTTTGAAGATATGCAAAGATATGGTCTCCAATAGCTACTTTTATGAAAAATCTAAATATAGGGGCTTTGGGAAGTCTAAAAAAATGAAGAGAAAAACTTAAATCCAAATGTTAATCCTTCCTTCTGATTTCATTATTCTAAAATTGCTTATAGCACCTCATTTGTATTATCTACTCTAAAAGAGAGAGTTTCTTTTGACATATTCTTCTCTTCTATACAAGAAGTGTGTAAAGATCTCAAGGAAAGGTTTTCCTTGAGTGAATTTAGAGAAAGAAAGTGCTGAGATTGTTCAAGTATCCAATTAAAACTTGTGGAGTATAGTGAAAATCTCAAGCTATGCTTGGGGACTAAATGTAGGCTTTTTTGGATAAGTTGAATTAGGATAAATATTTGTATCTATTTATTTTCTAGCACTTACATTTCTACACTTTACATTTATTAAAATTTAAATATCAACATTTTACTTTGTGATACTTTGTTTTACTATCTTAAACTTTGTTTTGATGCATAATCTAAATTCTCTTCTGTTTTGAAGTGCTTCTTTGAGTTTCGAGGTTTTACAAAATATTTTAAATTAGATTGTACTAAGGTTTTCACTAATTTAAAACCTCTTAACTTCTAAAAGTAAAAAAAAAATTTAAATACCCAATTTATCCTCCTCTTGGGTGATAGCCTTTCCTAACAATGGGGTCAATATGTAATTATTAAACTCCAAGATTAAAATTATTTTCTTCAACCCTAAGAAAATTTTCAAACTTCATTTACCTATAGTATTCTTTTGGTTAAAATTATCCTTCCATCCTTAAGTTCAAATTCGAATTATTTATTTACTTTTAAAATTTTATCTCAACCCCAATCCTCTAACTTTCCTTTCACTTTTATCCTTTTGCTCTCTCATTTATCTCATAAGTTCCCCTATTCAAACTCTAATGCAATGACATGTTCACTAATGTATCATTCTTTGTTTATATACAGTCCTCATTGCTAGTCTTGTAAATAAAGTCAAGCCTGAGGGTATTTCATAGCCCTACATTCTAAACTAAATCCTTTCCTGAAGCTTGAAAACCCAATCCTCTATCACTGTGAGGGTGAGAAAAAGAAAACCATGATCTATGCTAATCCTTCACTTCTTCAGTCCCCTAAGTCATCGTTTTTGGGTCAATTTTGGGTCTTTCCATCTCTATTAATAAATTTAGTCCTTGAAAGATGTATTCTCAATCAATTTAGTCCTAAAATTAATTGAATGGTTAAAATATAACAGATTTACTTACATGGGCTTGATGACTCTGTTAAGTGCTGATGTGTAGGCAAGTATTTAATTTTTTTAATATATTATATCTGAATTAATAAAAAAATACCAAACAATGCATTTTGAAACAAGTTTTTCAAACTTATCTCTAAGGATTGTTGAGGCATATCTTAAGAAGTTTTCATCAAGGATCCCATGTCGTCATCTTCTTTAGTGCCTAATTGTTCGCAATCGATGCCATCATTGTTTGCAGCTAATGCCATCATTGTCTGCAGTTGATGCCGTCATTGTCTGAAAATAAGATTTTTAACCTGAGCAGCATAGGACGTTGTGGATTTGAGAGGCTAAAATCTCACACTCACACCATTGTGGAGTTTGTGTAATCTACAAGCTCTAATATTTTTGTTTCTTTTGTTTAGAGTTTGCATGAGTTTTTTTTTATGTGTGAGAGAGATAAAGGTATAGGGACCTTAAGGGAGGTTTGAAGGATTTTGGATCCTCTACAATAAATTCTTTGCATGGTGCCTACCTTTATAGCGGCGGTTTTATCCATTGCTAAAGTGTGTTTTAATTTTATTGCAACGAATATTATTACCACTATAACTTTTGTTTAAATAATTAATTTAAAAAAAGTTATAATAGCAATACTTTTTGTTGCAAGAAATTTTAGCAGCGAAAAAAATCGCCACTAAAAACACCAAACACATAAACAAGTAGAGAATCCAAACGCAGTTTGAAGAGAATATTTGAGATTTGTAGCTTTTGGGTTTCAATTAAGGTATTTTCATTTTCATCCTCCATCGACCCTCCATTTGATTTTTTTCTTTTCACTTCCTCTTTGTTATGCTACACTTCTGTTTCTCATTTTTCTTAGAAATCCAAGCTTTTAAGTTTCTGTAAAAGATGTGTGAAGAGTAAAGATTGGGACAATTCAGATGGTGTGTAATTTCAAACACCAAGATCCAATTTTTTAAGTTTCATCCAATTTTGTAATTTTGTAATTTTTTTTATTAAGATATAATATGTCAAAAAAATATTTTAAAATAATAACTAGGACACACATAATCACTTAATAGAGCCGCTCAGTCTATATTAGTAAATTTGTTCAATTATAACCACCTAACTCACTGTAAGACTATATTGATGAGGAATATATTTTTTAAAGACTAAATTTATTAATTTTATTTTTTAAAATTTAAATTAAGATAATTATTATTTTTTAGAAATTAAATTATTAATTTATTCTTCTTTATCAACATATGGATAAAAATTAGATTATGTTTATTAAACAAGATTTCAGTAATTTACAAAATGTTAATGAGTCCATGTTCTAATCTCCAAAATGGTAAATTAAGTGAACCATTTTTTTTAATCATCTAAAATATGCCGAAAAGCATTTACTTATTCCTTACTCAAATACAACCCCTATCCATTCGCCGAATCATAAAGACCCCTGAACTTTGGCTGTACTTTAAGAAGTCCTAATTGTAAGTCTTGTAAATAAAGTCAAGCCCGAGGGTATTTTACGGCCCTGTACTGTAAACTAAACCCCTCACTGAAGCTTGAAAACCCAATCCTCTGTCACTGCGAGGTTGAGAAAGGGACGACCACAATCTATGGCTAATCCTTCTCTTCTTCAGTCCTCTACGTCGTCGTTTCTGGGTCAATTTCGGGTCTTTCCATCTCCATTGTCCTCCCAACTCCTTTATAGAAATGGGAATGGAGTCTCGGCGGCGCCAGTGAAGGCTACGGCGGCCGGTATTGTGCTGGTTGAGAAGTCCGAGGCAGAGAAGGCCCACCGGCTCAAAACAACTTACAACGAGAAAATTGTTCCCTTGCTTATGGAAGAATTTTCCTACACCAATATACACGAGGTAACGAAATTGCTTTTACATTCGGTTCCACATCATGAAAATTTAGTAGAACCCTTGGAATGTTGGGTTTAGTGGGTTTTGACAGTGAAAGATAATAATTTTTTTCTGGTATAAATGTCATACGGTTTAATGGTTTTGATATATGATAATGGGGAAAATGAGATAAAAGCATGGTAAGTTGATTTTCCTGCAGTTTTGAAATTTTGGGGTTTTCTCTTTTGCCTTTCAGGTCCCAAAAATATAGAATCCATGGTATTTTGAGTTTCATGTGTTTTCACAGTGAAAGTCATACTTTCTTCCCCTTGTTTTTGTTTCAGGTCCCTAAAATAGAGAAAATTGTGGTTAACTGCGGCATTGGAGATGCCGCACAAAATGCAAAGGGTTTGGAAGCGGCAATGAATGATCTAGCAGTCATCACAGGACAGAGGCCTGTTAAGACACGAGCGAGGGCTTCCATTGCCACCTTCAAGATCAGGGAAGGTCAACCCCTTGGGATTGCTGTGACACTCAGGGGAAAAGTGAGGATGCAGTATTCAATAAATATCGCATTATGCATATTTTAATTTGTAATTTGAATATATTTTTCCTCTGCATTATGGATAGTTTAAGCTAATTATAAATAAATATATAAGCATGTCAACCACACTTCTCTGCAAGACCCACATTTGACAAGCTTATATGTTTATTTATAATTAGTTTGGTCTACTTGTCTTATAGACATCAAGTCTACCAAAGCAATTTTCAGCAATATGGGTAAAATGACTCTAACTTATGACTGCTAAGCTGCTACTAGTCAGTAGTCCTAATTCCTACTACTTTCATTTATCATTTGCAAAATAGTCTAGTTGATTAGTACAAGCCTACAAGAATCTTCTAAGATATGTTTGGTTAGAGCTGAATTATAGTTGGGAGAAAGAGGATTGAATGTGAAACATGTAGCTATTATTTACTGTTTCCCAAAATTTTGTGTCTTGCTGCATCTTAGGATCTGTGTTTAAGTTTATTGATTCTCTTAAGAGAAAGAAAAAATGAATGAAGTATGAATAACAGAATATACTTTATGGAGATTATATGGTTTTGGATGCACTTGATGATATCTTGATTAAGGCATATCCTTTAGATTTGGTAAGGAAGTAATTCTGGATATTGACGATGGACTTTTGGCCATGAACTTATAACTCTAATGATTGAATAATCTTTCAGAATAGGTCACTACAGTTGCTATATGGATTTGGATTGTATCTGCATTCTGAAAATTTGTGTTTTTCTTTTCACTGTTTAAGATTTAAACAATCATAGTCAACAGCAAACGTTGATATAGGGTAGTTGAGCCATGGAGCAGTGAGGAGTGGGAGGCATTGTTGTGGACTAGTTTTCTTTTGGTTAAGCTACATTTTAAATGCTCATTATAGTGATGACTGTTCTCAACGAGTAACTTTTACATTTGACAATTTGTGAGATTTCCATGGTGCCAAATCTTGTGTTTGTTGAATAATATGTCAGACATGAATTTCCGGCACTCTGGCTCCTGCATGCTTTAAGATGATGCATTGATTGTAACTGAAGTGTTAGAACCACATAACTTAATCGAAAACTAGAGCCATGTTTGATTGCAGTTTTTAAAATTAGAAAAACAGAAAAATCTGTTTGAATAACTATATTCGATAGAAAATAAAAAAATAGAATGTCTTGGGAACAAAAAATATAAAACAATTAAAAGATGTTCTGAACTCCAGTTTTTTAAAACAAAGAAAACACAGAACATAAGTCTGTTCTCATATAGCAATTAATATATATATATATATTTACATACATACATGAAAACAATAGTAACATGAATTCTCAGAATTAATTTTATAAATAAGTTTTACTGAACGAAAGAACAGAATATTGCTCAAACAAGCTGTAGATTTTTTCCCATATAGCAACCTAATGCTGCATATATATTTTCTGATTTTGACAGATAATGTACTCATTCCTAGACCGAGTTATCAACTTAGGGCTTCCTAGGACAAGGGATTTCCAAGGTCTTAACGCTAACAGCTTTGATGGGCATGGAAATTACAGCATCGGCGTTAAGGATCAGAGCGTGTTTCCGGAAATCAGGTATGATGCCATTGGTAAACCTAGAGGAATGGATATCTGTATAACAACGACGGCTAAATCTGATCAAGAAGCACAGAAATTGCTGGCTCTTATGGGTATGCCATTCAGAGAGGGAGGTGGTCCTGCTACTACAATTCGCAAAAAGAAGCTGAAATCTCACCATTTTGACGCAAAATCAAAGGGAAAAGGAAGGAAGTAAAGGTATGACCGAAACCTTGTATCATTCATTTTTAACATCATTGATTGTTTTTGTCATCAACATTATGTTATTTAAAGGTTGTAATACGGTTATGTAGATCTTGATTTCTAACTGATCACCATTTTTGTTTTTGCGAATTATCTCGTTTGGAATCAAAATTATATTTGGTTTATGTATATCCTTCCATTATTCTACAATGTACAGACTTATTTTTTGCCCCTTCCTATGTTTGTATAATTTAATTGGAAAAAAAAAATACAAAAGTTCACATGAAAATTTAGTTTTAGCGTTAGATAATTAACGTCACTTGGATGCTAAAAGAGAAGGTTAATTATATAACTTTTAGTATATATAAATGAATATCATTCATTATAATGGAAAATGAAAGAGAATTTTATCAAGTTTTATATTTTAAATTCTTATTTTCCGTGTGTAAATTTATATGTAATGCTTTAAAAATATATATATATATATATATCATAAAGTCGATTTCATTTTGTTAGGTGCTTCAATGTGATCACAGTGCTTAATCTGAATTGGGTTTTTTTACCACAATATTATGTACTAAAAGTTTTACATAAATTAATTAATAAGAAATTAGTTAATCTATTTATTTTTTGTAATTTTATATTATTTTTATTTTTTATTTTATGTTTTTATATTATGTATTTGAGTTTATATTTTATACGTTAGAATTATTATAATATAAATTAAATAATTAGATCCCAGAACCCAATATTTTATTAACTTCTAATAGAAATTCTCTCTCTAGAATGGTGAACTTTACACATCTTATGAGTGAAAAATTCCGTTGATTTATTTTATTTTATTTTATTTTTATTACACCAAATTTTACAGAGTTACAAATCAAATTTGGCTACATTTTTTTTGTAAGTTTAAATATTTTCTCCACCATTGGCAACTCATTTGTAGTTATAAAGATTAAATATAATTATTTTACTAAAAAATATAATTCTAAAGTGATATTAATAATATATTTTACTAATTACGTATAAAAATAATTTTAAAAAATTATATATAATGGCTCTTTGTGCCATAACATGCCCTTACTATATAATTATACATAATGGCTCCTTGGGCACACTAGTGGTGGTTATGTTCTCGTTGTCCTTATTCGTTATCATTTCTCGTTTGTTTTTCAAGTAATTGATGGATTATTCAATTTTAAGTCTATACAATTAACACGACTTTTGTAGGAAAATATAATTTTTTTATATTTTTAAAATTATTTTATTTTAAATTAAATTTATAAAAATATACTAATTTTACTGTAATAGCATTAATTTGTTAATAATATTAGTAAATTTTATAAAAAATTTATTCAAATTTTAAGAATAAATTATAAATTAAAATAATTATTTATCAATTCACTTTTGTTAAGAATGAATTTATGATCAATCTTTTAACTATAAATTTATTTTTATTAAGAGTGAATTTTGACTACGTTATGGAGCGAATTTCAAGAGCAACTTTATGGTCAATTTTTTGACTTTCAATTCGTTTTTATTAAAAGCAAATTTTGATTGTTTTGTGGGCCACCTTAAATTGGCTCATGGTATTAGCGAATTAGCAAGAGAAATTCACTAATACGGTGAGCAACTTCGCCTCAATGCGGCTCCATTGCCAATTGCATGCTCTTTGACCTTACATGTTAAGTCATATATTTACTGTAATGGCTCAAAAAATTTTAACAAAGCTAATGTTTGAAAATGGTTTAGTAACAATTAAAAATTTTAAGTAAATAATTAACCATGTAAATAATTTTTTTCTCACAATAATTAACAATTTAATGATTTAATACTACTTAAAAATAGTTTTTATTAGTATAATTTTTTTCATAATTTTTTAAATATTAAAAATCTTTTAAATAAACATAAATTTTTAAATATTAAAAGTATAGTTTTTATTTAAACTAGAACACACTAATATTTCTTTACTTTGTAAATGAATATAATTTTATTTTTAAAATAACAATTACAAGAATATTATATCTTTTAATTTCAAATAAATACTCTTACCTATGAATATAATTATATAACAAAAGAGACAAATAAAAATATGTTTTCAAATATCAAATATAATTGGGAATAAAGTAGATATTATAAGGAACAAATAATATTTTTGCACGAATACCAAATTAGAAACCAAGTTTATATAACCACACTGATCAGGGTTACATCTGTTGCCTATGTGGACATGACTTATGTGTGTGCCCTTCTTTTTTACAAAGTCCACACTTTGGTGCCCTTAGTTCCTTCCAATCCATTTCATTGTGTATAGGTGTCCTAGTGGATGTAATGTAGAAGAATTAGGTATCAATCTAAAACCACTAATATCTGGCTAGTACTGTTCCCTTATTGGATGGAATGTACTACTATAAGCAACAATAATATTTTTCAACCTATAAATTAGGTTTACATAACTCGTAATCATGTGACATGCTTGCACACAGAGCAAGCACATGATAACATGGGAATCAGAGTAACTGAAACTTTTTGCAATCACAAAACCTCTCGCACATGTATTCCAATTTAAAAGTGCACATGTATTCCAAAAATTATAGTTCAAAAGTACAATAATTTCATAAGTTTTTTATTTTTTTTTTAAAATAGTAATAACAATCATTATAGGTAATTTAAAATTAAAACAAATAACACTATGGTATCTAAAAGCACATGGTTACATTCCTTACCTTACTTTCATGCCTAGAAAATTTTGTATTTTAGTATTGTTTTAACCATAGAAAAACAACATATGATTAACTTTTGCATTTCTCACTACTTGCTTCCTTCACATTCTTCTCATTCTCTTTAATTTTCTAACTCAGTCATTGCACAAATAATTAAGACATATGACAGTTAAAGGAAAATTTATTGGCCTTTTTGATCTTGCAATTTCATTCTATGCCTCAAATACTAAAAAATTGATAACAAAAAATAAGAGCAAAGAACACAATACAACAACAAAACAACCTAGAATGACTAAAAAAATGCTCCATTCAAAAAAAGCATAAGTGATATGAAACTTAAAAATGATATAAAAAAAACTTGAAGCTGCCAAAGGGAGAGGAGTATGATAGAATGGCAGATCTAGTGTGCCACAATGTGCTTACCAAATTGGATTGGGATTCGCTAGAAGAAGAGGAAGAAGATTTAGATTCGCACAGAGAAGACGAAGCTGTCAAATGCCAGAGTGGGTGGCCGAATTCGCTTGCCAGAGTCACAGTAACAAATAGCGCCAAATTTTTGATCGTAGCCGACAACAAAAATGGCAAAAGTGAGAGGAAGGAAGAAACACAGTGAAAAATGACTGTCTTCGTGGAGAGAGGAAGAAGAAAATGGTTTTCAAATTTATGGATCCCATCAAATTTGCTCTTAGTAAGAGTGAATTGGTGGTCAGACGTTTTGACCGATTTAATTTACTCTTAACAAGAGTGAATTTGAATAATTTTTTTAAAAATTTGCTAATACTATTAGCGAAATGGCACTGTTATAAAAAAATTGGTATATTTTTGTAGATTTAATTTAAAATAGAATAATTTAAAAAATGATATGTTTTTTTAAAAAAATCCCAATTAACACGGTCAGAAAAATGATTATTAGCAATATAAAAATTCTTTATTAAAAGTAATAAATTTCGTTTGGAACAAAACATAATCCGCATCTAATGCTGGTGAAAAGAAAAAAATTGCTTTAATAGAGAAGGGACATAATTAGTCCAAAATTGATTTCATCTCTAATACAATAAAAAAATATTTTTAGTAATAGAAATTCCTGTCTCTAGAAAAGAATAATGTATTATAGTTTAGAGAAAGAAAATTTTGTCATTAATTATAATTTTTAAGCAAAAAAATATAGGAGTGATAACATATATCAACAAAATATGAAAAAAAAAGGTATAAAAAATTCATAGGTATTGGATTATAGACAATGATGACTATTGATAATAAGGGTAGAAGAAAATAATTTCTTTTTTTCTACTTTAACAAATCAAAATTTAGAACAAGTTTCAAAAAAACATTCAAGCCTTCTGACATCTGCAATATGAATATTTGAAGTTATCAAAGCACCTATAGGACAACACCAAAATAATCATGACCAGGAAAAAAGAAGCCAAGCATAGCAAAATAAATTTTTGTTTAGTTTATTTCTATCTAATCTGTGAATTTTCATAAGTAGTACTCATGTTAGATCGATTCACATGTTAGTCAGATAATAAACCAAGAAGGAGGTTGAGTTGTTTTTATTTTCAAAAACTTGATTTTCACAAATTTACAAAATTGTTAGTTAGGTGTATTATGAAAATTATGTTCTTATTCAAAGTAGTTAGTTTAAGAAAAACGTTAAGTTTGGAAACTATTTTAGAAATATTTTTAGGTTAATGGTGAGTAGGGGTACAGAAAGAACCACACACAAAATTTATAAAGGTTTATATCAAAATTATGATCCTATATTCTCTCTCTAAGCACAAAGTAAAGGAATTCATTAAACTAGGCATTCACCAAAAAATACAACCTAATAACCTTCTTCCAAGGAATCAACAGACACTACTTCTATGTCACTATACACTTGGCAACCCTTTGAAGGATCAACACACATTGCTTTTACATCTCTATATATTTAAACAAACTCACAGAACACACAAAAAATGACTTGGGCAATTCACTAGAAATACACTTAGATAACTTTACTCAAAGGGATCAGTTTCCACCACATTCATGTCAATATTAACTTGGCAACCCTTACGAAGGCTTAACACATGTTTTTACACTTACTATTTCAAAATGAAAAACCAGGAATCTCTTATACAACCAAAAACCAGCACCCATTTGATTTGCATCCAGCAACTAATCTCACCAACTATCTATTCTAGGTTTCCTAGGTCTACCTAGACAAAATTGGACTGAGATGAAAAGAATTTAAGACCTACTAAAAGTTTAACAACCAACTAATTCACGAAGAGCAAATAAGCAATAAAATATAGATAAAAAACTTTATAAGAATGAGAAGCATTCTCTCAATATTTTTGCCCAACTACTTCACTTCTGAATGGAGAATACACTAGAATTTTAATCTTTACAATTTTACCTGTTGGAATGTGCAATAAATACACTAGATATGTTGGAATTTGAATCATGAGCTGAGCATTTAATGCAACACATTTCACCCATCAACTTGAGACATTTTTTAAGCTCTGGTAGATGATACAAGTCCATTTTAGCTAAGTAGGCACTTGGAAAAGTATAGACATAGCTGATAGTAGACTTAGAATATTTTTTACCTTATGGCCTCCACTTTTTCATTAATACTATTTGTCTTGGAAAGAGAGAAGCTTCTTTGGCACTTAAGAGAAATATTTGCTTTTTGTTGCTATATTTTCTTCTCACACCGTGTAGTAGTATAGGAAAGAGAAATTTTCTTTTCTTTTATGGTGTATGTCAAACCTGCATTATAGCTTCCTAATTTCTTGTAGCCTTTGGAAAATGTTAAAAACTCATACTGTTGATGTGTATTATTTCAAAATTAATTTGAAGGCTTTTGGAAAGATTTGACCAAGACATGTTTTGATGTAAATTTAAAATTCTTTCAAAAACAAAAATATGGTATTAGACCTTTTGCTTTATCAAAATGTAGAAAGGCTTTAACCAAAATGTAAAGAGCAAATGTGCCTCTTAAAGTATTTTGGGATGATTATAAATTAGCCTCAATTACAAGTTCATAATATTTTTGTCTATTTAAATATGCAAGCCTTACTCAAATTATTTATCTTTCTTAAACAAATGTTTTTATTATTACATGGATCAAATTGAACATGTTTATAATATTCCATGGAATATGTCAGATTCAATTTAACAACACTATCCCTGGGCCAAATATATATAAAAGTTTAGAAAATGGGGATTAAATTTTTCTAAGTAAAATTTCTAATGGGTAAGGTACAAAACCGACTTTAAATCTCTTGAAAAGAGCGTTATAGAAGTCAATTTTAGAATTTGATCACTCAACTATGGGCATTGCACCATTTTAATACCTTTAATCCATCCACTTTTAGCATTGAAATTAATAATTTTTTAGAACACATCTACCACAATTATGAAAGGGTAAAGAGAAAGAGGATTTCCTCGTCATAATCCTCTTCTCGATATTGTTCATGCTGCCTTCCTTCTTGATTGCAATAGGTTGTATTTTACCCTGCTAACACACTCCATTATGCATTAACCTATTTTTCCTCTCAGGTCAAGCATGATCTATATAGAGAGGAGAGCAACTCGCATGAGTGAGAAAGTCCCCTTCTCTCTAAAAGTTAAGAGAGTGTGTGGGAGCACTTTTACCTTCAAAAGAATTTCCACAAGTTGCTTGCCATGTTGCCTACCTTTCTTTCAAATTTAATGTGGATTTCTTAGTAGAATAGAATAGACCAATGTTTGTTAATTAGGCTATGGCTTTTCATGGAGTGAAAAATAGGAAAACAACTAGTATAATTTTTGTTAGGAGAGGCAACTATATATGGATATTATCAAGTCAAAGATCACAGTCCTTTTAGTTTTCAGAGACCACCTTTGAATTCCTCATCTAACTCAAGCAATGTTGAGGATTTCAGAATTAGAGTTCATTCATTTGATGAAGAGTACAGCAGTGATGAAGATGATGTCTCACAAAAATATTCCCCAAACTCACCGGAATCTAGCTCTTCAATGGAGATAGAGGTGGAAAGGAACAATCTTGCAGGTCTAGAAACATATGGTAAACTAATGGGTAGACATGTGGATTATGATTGTACTATTATCTCTAACACACAAAGTACAAATGTTCATCTACATGAATTTAATTTTCAAAATGATGGATACATATCTCTTGTACCTCTTCATTATGTGGTTGAAGAAGGTGTTACTAACCCCTTTCCTCTACAAGAGGTGGAACCCATTAATCAAAACACGTGTTCACAGTTAGACTTATTCTGGTTGGACTCCCTTATGTACAATGAACGACAAGAAGACACATCAGATGGATGAAGAAACAAAACAAACCAAGATGACATTTCGCTTCAAAATCTTTTTCAATTATCAGAACGATTACTCAGTCTCTTTAATGATGACTTCATGGAATGTTACAAGGTTCCTATTCTAACTAATAACCACAATAATCTATATAATTGAGCTAAAGCCAAACTGAGCATGGAAGAAGGACTGGCATTGGTGATTAATTCGAGATCTCAAAGCAATGTCAACTGGGAATTAGTACAAGTGAAGTTAGGAAACACAGATTTTTCTACATCAATAAAATTTTCCTAGCAATCCCTGGTACAATTGGTCCCTTCCTATTATCTCCAATCAATTGGTTCTTCATTCACAAGCTCAGAGAATCCTACTTCTGTTCATTTACTATAAAACTTATCTATCAAAAAACAATGAAGATGAAGAAATGTTCCCTGAGGAATGTCTTGAGCATACTAATTCACAAAAAAAGTCCAAAAGGAAGTCTCATTAAGAAGTTATTGCTACTAAAAAAAAAAGCATAATGGTCTCCTTTCATCTGAAAAACAAAGTAGGAATAGGAAGAAAGTTAGCTTCCATGAATCAGTAAATTTAGCTAATTTTAAGGAGCCTTATGTTAAGAAATTCCAAAGAATGAAGATAACATAGTTAAATGAGACTGGTTTTGAACTCAACTGTTAGGAACAACATCTATGAATGATCACTGACATAGGCATTGGGGAGGCTGGCCGTAAACAACCCCCCAAGGATCCATTAAGCTCCTCGCCTGAAACTTTCGTGGTTTGCGCTACACCACGACAATTCAAAGGCTCAAGCAGTTAGTAAATGATAATAATCCTACTCTTTTTTTTTTCAGAAACTAAGCAATTAGTTGCCTATGTAAGCAATTAGTTACCTATGTCTCTAGGAAGCTGAGCAGTATAGGTTACGAGAATGTGATGGGCTGTGATCCAGAAGGAAGAAGGGGAGGAGTTTGCATAGCTTGGCAACATGATCAAAATTATAAAATCATGGAGTGTACCCAACACTAGATTCATTTTCTAATAAAGCTTTAATTTGGTTAAAAGATCTACATCACTTTTATATATGGTTTTCCCAATTACTATAGACATATACTTTGGGAGTGGTTCATCAATATGCATTCCAATATAAATGCTCCTTGGATAACTTTGGGTGATTTTAATTCGATTATATATCCTAATGAGAAGATCAGTAGCTCCAGTAAAGATGAAGGAGCTACTTCGTTTAATCAAATGATATATGCTTGTGGTTTTGTGGATCTCTCCCTAAATTTTCCTTGGTTCACTTGGTCAAATAGAATAAAGGGTGATGCAGTTGTTTGCGTAACATCCAGCTCCGAGCACCTTAATACTTTGTTCAGGGTTTAATTAAAATCTTTTGCACGTGTTTGACATTGATTGTTAACTAAAGTCAGATATAATTATGGTAGTGAAATTGATGGAAAAACCAGGCTAAACGAAGACCCAAATTCTAGGAAATAGGATTATAGATAAGATGGCAACGTTAGCTAATTAGCTTATATAAGTAGTGTCACATTTAGGGAATAAAACCCAAGTAAATAGTGGCACATTAAGATGGAAATTAAGGGAAAAGTGGAATCCTAGGAGAATTAAAATGTCAAGATGGCACATATTGGGAGAATTTACCCAAAAACTAGGAAATTGCACAATTGACTGAGGACTATAATTGGTAAATACCTTTAGCTCAAAACCTTCCTCCAAAACTTAGCAACGGTTTAAATAGAAATTTAGAAAGACAAACTTTATAAAACCCTAACCTAGTGAGAGAAAATCTATTCTAGAGAGAGAAGAAGGGAAAACTGAGGAAGGAAGGAGATTGGAGCTAAAAGTTTGGAGATTAAGTTAGGAAAACTTTTAATCAATCAAAGTTTGGAGATTAAATTAGGGTAACTTTTAATCAATCTTTAGGACACAAAATCACGTACAAATCTATTGAGAAAAGAGGTAATTGAACGCCTTGAGTTTCAATTTTGAAAAATATGAATTTTGAACCATACCTTCGAATCTATGAAATATATTGGGAACCAAGGGTTATAAACTTGCATTCTATATGTTTTTGACATGGATGAGTGCTGATTATGCTTTGCATGTTCTTTGTATGCTAGATTTGACTGGAAATGAAATGGGTTTTGTTTTCTCCTCCCTTTAGCTTTGTGCATCCTTAAATTTGAGTTGATTTATGCCTTAAATTCTATTATTTTATAGCTATATGATGAGTGTTGTAAGTAGGAATTAGTCTATGAAATCATTTGTGATTAAAAATTTCATTATAGAATGGTTTATGAATTAAGCAATAGCTTTCAAAAATAAAGCATAGGAATAGCAATTAACTTCTAAGCCTAGAAGTTAACTATCGTGTTTGTTGTTGCCCAAACAACCTAGAAAATGAACGTGGTAGTTGACTACCAAGATAAAAGCATTCGACTGCTATGTTCATACTTTCCTAGAAATTTCCAAATTTTAGAAGCTAATTGTTATCACTCTAGCAACTTACTGCCAGTTCTCAGGTTTGAAATCCATTTTTGGGTGAGAGCTAACAACTGCTGCCAAGATCTTAGCGGTCGATTAGTATACCTCTATCTTGGAAAGTAAGAACTGGACTTAGTTCTTTCTTGAATGTACCGGGAGGATAAAAACACACTAAAATTAGGGATTGGAACACATAAAAGTAATATAGGACAATGGGTTGCAAGGAAAAAACAAAAAAAGAAAGTTGAAAGTGCTCCTAATGTATGTATTAGCAATAGGTAATTTTTGGATTGAATGGCCGATAGTCAGTATGGGACGGCCGTCAGAAGTTCGACAGTTAAACCATAAATGGGGATGGTAAAACATTCATTCAATCTTAGAAAGTGTTGTGAAAATACTGTGTTGGTGGTCAACCCTAAGTTAGTGTACTCTAGTGACCATAGAATTTCCTACTTAGAGTTAAAGCTACCACTATCTGGATGGTTTGGCTATGTGCCTAAGTAATGGTTTGGTTTTGTGCCTAATCAATGATTTAGTTGTGTGCCTAAGTAATCTCTTATGAAATGTTGTTTCCTATCCATATCTATCTAAATGTCCATATTACTGTGTTATTTGAGCGATGTAAATGAGCATGCTTATGAAATTATGAAATTACTAATGTTTAGTGCATACTAGAGAACTTGGCATGGCATTGTATTATATTGTATTATATTTCATAGCATGGCATGAAATCCAATACCTATACTTTTTTTAAAAAAAGATACACTATAATGCATGATTTTTCATATGATTCATGATTAGTACCTTCAAAGGTAACTTTCCGAACTTAATTTACTTGATTACTAAGATTTCATCTCACATGTATGTTGATGTTTCCAGATGGCTAGATACACAGTATTTTTGGAGTTGGAGGTAAAGTTGTTAGAGGTGCCTGGCTTAAGGTACTTATGATCTTGGGAGATATCATGTTGTGGTTGGTAGTATGACCTCCAATGTCCCCAATGGGTTAGGAGTTGATGATGAATATACTTTATTTCTATTGCTTACCCTACTCTCCCCTTTGGTAGTTATCTTTTTGGAAGTTAAAGAGGTTACTTTATGATGTATAGCTATCAGCGAGAGTTTCGTTTTGGCATGTATATACATGTATAGATAGAAATCATGTTGTATAGCTAATTAGGTGGTATTTGTGAGGTAGGTTTACTACCCCCAAAGCTTTCACCTTTTTATTTCAAAGATGGATTTTGTGTGTGTGTATATATATATACATGTTATTTTTTATGCTTTTGGTGTTGTAATCATAACGGGTGAGATACCCAAGGGAAATAACAAACCAACTCAATTAATTAAAGGATCTTGGGTAATAATTAAAATTAAACTCGGGTAGAAAAATCAAGTGACAAGATAGTGCCACATCACCTCTATCGATTAGTACATGTATAGTACCTATAATGGTGGGATGTATTAGTATGGGCAAGACTTGATAAAGCCTTATGTAATACTACTTTGCCGTTACTTTTTCCTAAGTCAGTTTTATATACATTACCTATAGTTGCCTCTGATCATAGGCCTATTTTGGTTGATGGTTGTAATATAAAATCCTTTCATAACCCTTTAGGTCTGAGAATATGTGGCTATATTTTGATATATGTTATGACATTGTAAATTCTATTTGAAATACTATGGTATGTGGTTCTCTTGCTTATAGATTGAATGGAAAAATTAGAAAAGTCAGCAACCACTTACAATAATGGAATAAAAAGGAAGTTGGAAACATTCACATCAAAATTAAGCAACTAAACATAGAAACTTAATGAAGTATAATCAAATATTTCAAGATGATAGATATGCTTCAAAGGAAAGAATGTTAAACATGATTTGGATTTCCTTTTAGATTGTGGAGAAACACTTTGGTCTCAAAAAGCTAGATAGACATGGTTGCTACAGTTTGATAGAAATACTGCATATTTTCACACTCTAGTTAAGAAAAGGAGTCTAAAATTCAATTAACTCCATAAAAAATGACTAGGGTCAATGGAATAAAAAATATGAAGAAATTTAAATGGTTGAAACTAATTTATTTACTCAAATTTATACTAATTCAACTAAAATAAATGTGAACCAAATTTTGCAATTCTAGAAAAATACACTATCTCAATTCTTTAACAAGAACATCTTAACATTCTTAAAAAGCCATTCTTAGCTGAGGAGTTTACAATTGCTTTTAATCAAATGAAATTAGATAGTGCTCTAGGACCAAATGGTGTGATAGTAAGGTTCTTCAAACAATTTTGGTTAACATTATGGTATATCTGGATTAGCTCTACTAGTAATATGCTACCATGTAGCACACGACCATTCGCCAGTCTAGCAATCAGTGCGATTGCACTCGTAGGATAGCAAATCGCCTATAACTAACTGTGTAATGATTTCTCTCACTTAAATGCTTATATAAAGAGCTACCTTTGCCTCCCTAAGGTATGACACTCTTAGTACTCTCAAGCTTTCTCATTTGTATCTTTATATCCTCTTTACTGACTCGAGCATTGTAACTTTGTGCATTCTTGTTTTAGGTTCCTCATCCTCAACAGTGTTCCTACCTAGTTTAGAGAATATCAGTGGTGCCCATTGTGGTCTTTCCCTAACCACCATATCGCTCTTATTCGTTGCCCTTACTTGCATAGTTTCTTTATTTCTAAGAAACTTCCAAGATGATGACCTTTTTAGTTCTTGACACTTCTAATGCAAAACCCATCGCAGCTAATCCTCTTAAAAAGAGCCCTTATGTCACTCGTAGTCATAGGGGGAAGCAAGATGCCACCTTGTCAAATCCTAAGTTTGTCATTCAATAGCTCCCAACTGATGATCAGATGGTTGATGGTAAGACAACCTTGCCATTCACTAACTCTACCCCTTGTTGGTTTGTGGAGAGAGTGAAGTGGGTCTAGTGACCTAGAAGAACCATAGTCTAAGCATTGAATGGAGGTGAATAACCTCCACAAAGAAGTCTTGAGCCTTCTTCAAGAACTTGCCACATTGCATCAAGCCTCATAATAGCCTGTAGATCCAATAATTATGGCGTCACATCCCATCTTGGCCATTCCACTGTTGCCAAAACCACCACTACCTCAACCAACACCAATGCTAGTGGAGCCACCTCCTCTTAGGGTTAACTAATATAGGCTCTCCACTATTGTTAATGCACTATTGCTACTGCAAATCGTGCCACCTCCTTTAAATTTTCCTATAGCATCTGTTGCTCCAGTTGAACAACCATTTAGACCACCACCATTCAACACATACTATCCCTATCATCATGGAGGCACGAGGTATCCACCACCACAGAACCCTCGCCCCATGTTATAGAAGAGTATATCCTAATTGGCTTCAAAATGCCAATGAAAATCCATTATATGGCAAAGAAAAAGATCTAAGAGATCATATTAACACTCTTAACTTATCAATGTCCATCCTGAGCATGTATGAAGTTGAGCAATGTAGAATCTTCTCAAGCACACTAACGGGCCTAGCCCTCTAGTGGTATTCTCATATATCAGTCAACTCGATCAGCACTTTTGATGAATTATCTAATGAATTTCTCAAGCACTTTGCCATCAGTAAGAAATACAAGAAAACTACCGATGACCTAGTCAATCTCATGCAAGGAAAGATAGAAAACTTGCAGAGCTTCCTCTCAAGATTCAAAAAGCTAGCCCACCAAATTCATAATCTTGAGGATAGTTTGGCGATACATACGATCAAGCAAGGGTTACTTGCTAACCATTTTACTTCTCTATTTCAGGTAATTATCCAGAAACTCTATCGGAGCTCCTTGAATGCACTGATATGTATATCATCAAGGAAAACACTTATCTTACCAAGAAAGGAATAAAGACCAACAATGAAGAAGATAGTAAGAAAGACAAAAAGAAAGATGAAAACAAGAAGGAGCAAGACTTTAAAGATTAGAAGAGGCGATCGTCCTCGAAGGGTCACTTCTCCTCTTACACCTTGCTGACCAAACCTTCATCTTACATTTTGGACAAAGTCTACAATACTGACATCCTCCGCTTTCCACCCATTTGCCAACATAAGAGTAGTGAAAGGGTAAATAAAAGCAAGTACGATATATTCTATAAAGATTATAGGCACACTACGGATGAATGTATCTAGCTGAAGGACAAAATTAAAGATTCGATTCAATAAATGAAATTCAACAAATATGTGAAGAAAGATTGTTGAAGATCTAAGCGAACACCTTCTTAACAAGAAACTTTTGATCACCTTCAGACTGACTGATGCAATTGCCAAGATGATTGAAATTTGCGCCCATGAGGAATGATCGATGTAATTATAGGTGACATCCAAAAAGGTACTTTTTAGTCGCAATCCAAAAAAGAAGATTGATCGATTGATCATAGAGCTCGATTTTTCGTCAAAGAGAGGAAGAACATCCTCTAACAACACTGTGGTGATTACATTTACATTTTCATATTTTATGGAGATCGACCCTGATCATGAAGATCCCATAGTCATAATGATTATCATAGCCAACTACGAGATTAAGTGAGTCTTGGTTGACCAAGGCTCCTCCATCGATATCCTTTATTATGATGCATTCAAGAAACTTTTCTTAGATGAGTGCGATTTAAAGAAATTCCATGGCACTCTTATTGGGTTCTTTGAAACACAAGTACCAACGAAAGGCACCATCAAAGCAAGGATGACACTAGGATCCCTTCCACAGACAGCTAATGTCAATATATAATTCATTATTGCAGCCCCATCGACATATAATGCCATCCTTAGGAGACTGTCATTAAATAAATTACAAGTTATTATCTCTATAGTACACCTTCTTATGAAGTTCCCAACAAAAAAAAAGGGTTAGCTAAGTTTGATACAATCAAAAAATTGCACATGCTTATTACAAAGCCAGCCCCACTATGGTGGCCAAAACACCTTCCCTCTAAGAGAAGGAGCAATCTAGTGTTAATCTACCAATAAAAATAATAGAGATAGTTGATCTCTAAGGTGAAATAAGTGGGGTGCAATGAAAACACATGGAAGACCTTGTTGGCGTTAAGATTTACGGGGATGAAGACCTAAGGGAAATATTCTTAGGATCCTTACTAACCCTCGAACTACAAAAAGCCTTGATAGCGCTTCTCTAGGAGTTTAAAGATATTTTTACATGGTTCCTTGCGGACATGCCTAGGATAGATCCTAACCTCATTTGTTACTCTTTTAAAAGCTCCAATCGACCTCTAGTCATTCAAAAGAAGAGAAAGTTTAGAGAAAAATGCCAGAAGGTGATCACTGAAAAAGTCTATAAGTTGCTCAACGTCGATTTTATCTTGTAGAGCAAGTACGCCCAGTGACTATCAAATGTAGTAATGGTGAAAAAACCAAATAGGAAATGACACATGTGCATAGAATTTACTAATCTCAACAGGGCTTGTCCCAAGGATGCATATCCCCTCCCCAATATTGATAAGTTAGTTGACGAAACATTTAGGCACCACTTACTCAGCTTTCTAGACGGCTTCTCAGGCTATAATCAAATAAAAATGAACTCGGTTGACATAGAGAAGACTTCCTTCATCACAGATAAAGGATTATTTTGCTTTAACGTAATGTCTTTCGGCGCAATGTACCAACGCATGATGGACATTATCTTCCAAAAGTATATTGGTCTGAACCTAGAAGTTTACAAGGATGATGTGGTTGTTAAGTCTCCTACTAAATAGCATCACCTCCAAGATCTCTAGGAAATTTTTAGAGAACTTAAATGCCACCAAATGAAAATAAACACATCCAAGTGCACCTTCAGCGTATCTGCTAGAAAATTTCTTGGATTCATGATTACTTAGAGTGAAATTAAAGCAAACTTAGAAAAATGTCAAACAGTTCTCAACATGGAGCTATCTAAGATAGTGAACAAAGTATAGCCACTCATTAGAAGCCTTGCTGCACTATCAAGATTCCTATCGAGGTATCTAAAGATGCCCTTGCCTCTAGTTATGATATACATCTTTATTCTACAAGTTATCATATGATAACCTTATAATAATAAGCGATCATACACAATCGACTCACTTATTTACCTAAAAAAATTTCTAATAATAAGAACATTTCTTTTCTCAAGTTGTTTCCTTTATTTGCTTTTTCATGATGAAACAAGTCAGTGATTTTCATTCAA
This sequence comes from Senna siamea, assembly GCA_031216115.1. NCBI lineage: Eukaryota > Viridiplantae > Streptophyta > Magnoliopsida > Fabales > Fabaceae > Senna > Senna siamea. Next base: position 11,535,367 of record CM062364.1, read on the forward strand.
ATATGATTGTGATACAGGTCTATTGATTGATATTTACCATTTTTCAAAATCTTAAAAGCGGCTAATCCTTTTTCATAGACAAAAGAATGCGAACAAGCATTCTCACAACTCAAATAATAATTTTCCAACTTACTTGTACTCTCAAAACCACAGCCTGGGGAAACATTATACTTATACCTTGAGATGATTGATCAATTGGTCAGTTCAATGTTGCTACAAGAAGAAAAATGACCAAAATCTGATCTACTTTACCAATCGAGCCCTTCAAAGGGCCGAATTACGTTACCAAAATGTGAAGAAACTAGCTTTTGCAATAGCCACATTAGCAAGGTGATTATGCCTCTATTTCCAGTAACACTTTATTGTTATTTTGACTTATCACCAACTCAGTCAAATTCTACACAAACCCATTTGTTAGGTCGATTAACCACTTGGGCAATCAAACTATTAGAATTTGATATCACTTTCAAACTAAGAAGAAACATCAAAGCTGAAGTACTCGTTGACTTTGTCACTGAGATGACACATCCTCCCAAAGAAATTCTTTTCAAGCAAATCAATGAAATCCCCTCTTAGACCATCCACATTGACTATTCCTCAGTAGCCACATGTGGCATAGGTATCATCATTGAAAGCCCATTTGGCATTAAGGTCGAGCAAGTAATTCTCTTCCTCTTCAAAACATCCAATAATCAAATGGAGTACGAAACCCCCTTAGTAAGTCTACGATTAACCCAAGGCCTTAGAGCTGATTGGGTCTGTCTCTTTAGCGACTCTTAGTTGGTCGTTAAGAAAATATACGAACAATATGAAGCAAAGATCCCATGATTAAACAATATGTCCAATTAGTAAAACAACTAATAGGTTAGTTCAAACATTCACAAATGGAGCATATACCAAGAGATACTAATGAAATGGCAAACGCCCTATTAAGATTAGAAAATGCAAAAATTAAAGGGATCTACAGATCGATATTAAGAAAGCAGCTAGAGAGACCAAGCATCTAGCAAACTGAAATCCTCTCGGTTGATGTTAATTGTGAATCTTGGATGACATCAATCATCTAGTACCTCAAAAATGACACCTTGCCACCCAAGAGAAACGAAGCTCAAAATATCCAACAAAAATCTGCTAGATATTACATTTGGGGTACCAATCTACATAGAAAATGCTTTTTAGCCCTTTATGAAAATTGTATAACTTTAGAACAAAGAAAAGAGGTACTCCACGAACTTTCTAAAGGGATATGTGGTACCCATAAGTTTGCAATTACCTTAAGGCATAAAACATTAAGGGCATTCCTATATTGGCCTACCTCAATAAAGGATGCCAATTGGCTAGTACAACACTATGACACGTGGCAAAAGCATAATAACTACATCCACGTTCCAGCTAATAAGCAACACATCATCTCCTCCCTGTAGCCTTTTGATATTTGGGGAATGGATATCCTAGGACCCTTCCTGATTATTGTTGATCAAAAAAAATTCCTAATAGTGGTAGTAGAAAACCTCACCAAATGGATTGAAGCTGAGCCACTAGTAGCCACAACCTCACAAAAGATTTAAAAATTCTTATGGTAAACATAATCTACTACTTTTGCACTCTACACTTAATAATCATGGACAATGGTAAAAAGTTCATGAGTGAATCCTTCAAGGATTACTGCCAATAGTGGTACATAATCCTACAAACGACCTCTATTGAATACCCCAACAAAAAATGGGCAAGCCAGATTAGTTCATAGAATTATCCTCCAAGGATTCAAAAAGAGACTAGGATGAGCAAAAGCTAATTGGGTAGATGAATTGCACTTGGTACTATGGTCCTACAGGATAACTCCACAAATATCAATGGGCAAGATGCCGTTCAGCCTCACATATCAGTACAAATCTATAATCCCAATAAACTAGAATGCCCATTTGATAGGGTGTTTTCTTACTCGATTGAAAACAATAGACAAGCCTTAAATTTAAGCTTAGAAGCATTGGAAGAAAAGAGAGAAAAAGTGAAAATATAAGTTGCAACATATCAACAAAAAGCCACCCCTTTGCATGATCAGGGGATTAACCAAAACAGTTATAGGAAGGAGACCTAATCTTGCGAATAACCATTAACAATTGAACTAACCCTTCCCAAGGAAAGTTAGCCCCATATTGCAAAGAATTATATCGATCCATGCAAGCTCTACCTAATGGAGCTTATTGCTTATCCACCTTCACGGGTGAACCAATTTTGAATACATGGAACGTATCAAGCCTTAACGTTATTTCTTGTAAATTGTAAACGGGGTTTCACCCCTTCCATCAATAAAATGAAGTTTGTTGTAATCATTCTCTCTCTCTCTCTTCCTCTATAAAATGCATCGAAGGAAAATAACATAAATTCCTAACAATCTGACCCTTAGCCTTTACCAGCCAATTGGTAGACGATCCCCCACCTCAAGGATAGCTCTTCGACTTTATTTTTTTGGTCCTTAGCCCCCACTAGGAAAATTTTTGGATGATTTCCTATCTTAAGGATAGCTTTTGTACATCCTTCATCGACCTCAAGGCCCTTTCTAATCAATCGATAGACAATCACTTACCTAAAAATCACTCATCGCATTAGAAAAAAATCAAAGTTTGTAAATAAAAGTGAGCCACTATCAAACTAAGATAAAGGCCATTGTTAGGCTTATTGATTGCCTACACAAAATAGTGCTTTTCAAATATTACTTTTTGGCCTTTCAACCCCTATTAGGCTAACTATTCACCTATCACCCACTTATTGTGCAACATAATAGTGCAAACTATACAAGTGAAAACAAAATTGTTATCACACCTTAAACCAAAAAACCCTCGCCAAATGTTTGAAGGGCCTACTAAGTTTATACAAAGTATATTTAATAAAAGTTCAAAGGCTCGAAGGCCACAACAACACAATTTTTAAGTCGAGGAATCAACCTTATATCAGCAACTAAAAGACCATAACCTCCTCCACCAATATCATTGTAACCTTCATTACTAGGAGGTATAGTTGGCAGAAATGTTGTGATCAACATAGCATAAAGTGCACCCTCGAAAGGGAGATCGATAGCAATTTCTTCAGCCCTCAATTGAACCCCTTTGGCAGTAGTTAGGTCTTCTTGTTGCACCTAACTCCATTGAACCTCTGTGCTAGGTGGTCAACGCAGACCCTCTAGTAAGGCATAGTCGTATCTTAGGGTTTCATCTCACTTTAAGTCATGAAGGCAAATTTACCTGTCAAAAATCTCACAAGCAAAATCTACCCCATCGAATTGCAGGCAGGTTAAGGATGCCCACTGGAGAATGCGCTTCTCCTAATCAGACTCCACCATACATGCAAGGGCGCCTCCTATGAAACTATCTCAAAGGGAGACCCCACAATCTGCTGCCCTTGTTGATAAGGGGCAATCAGCTTTTCCTCCACTGCTTGAGTTCTTTATCCTTTTCTATTAGGTGGAAATTAGTGGCAACAAAATCATCTTTGGTGGTGTAACAGTTAGGCTCCACCTTACTTCTTTGGATAGTAAGGTTTACCTCCACCTCCTGCCTGTTTGCCCTATCTTGGTAGGCCTAAACCCGAGCTTTCTTATCATGTAGAGTCTCCAACTGAGCTTTGAGATTCACAGTGGTGGTAGCATATATTCACCTTTAAGTGATCCAACTCAAATTTCAGAGAGCTCCTCCTAGACTTCAAAAAAAAAAGAAAGAAAATCAGAATCAAAGCATGGTTAGAAATTAAAAAAACACAAAAGATACAAGTTAAATACCTCAGAGGCCTTAATGACCTCACTAGCATTCTTAAGACATCGACCGCTACATGAAAATAGGATATAAGGGTCTCGAATTATCTAGAAAGTGAACATTTTCTTCATTCAGTTCATACACCGGAGAAACCTTAATGACCCTAGACAGGTTTATGGGTGATCAATGATTCACTAAAACATCCTAGACGTAATGGGCCTCCTAGGATAATGCCTACCTACTTCCTCTTCTTTACCCTTTTTCCCCATTGTTCATAGTCTCTTTGCATTTAGGCAAAACCCTAACTATAAAGGAAACCTCCTCACGGTCAAGCTCCCCTTTTTCGTTAAAGAATACCACCAGTCCAAGGTTTTGAGAGTCATCCTTACTTATTGGAGGTGTATCGACAATGGTAGATACTAATCACCTTAGTGTTTTTACAGAAGTAAGAAATAGAAACATACCTAAAGAAGAAGACATCTTCAAAAATAAAAAAATCCCCAAAATATTCTACAAAATAAAAAGAGGGAGTAAGCCAATAAACAAAATTGAAGGAAAGAAAAGAAGGGAGAAGGCGTACTCACGAAAACATAAAGAGAAATGGAAAAACCTCAAAGAATGAATAATAGAATTACAAACTCCTTTCTTCGCAAACCAACCACTCACGAACACTCAAAGCAAAACTCTCATAGAGGAAGCATGTAGTAAAAGTCCAAAAGTGAAAAAACACTTATGAAAACTAATCGATCTGAACCTTAGGCACAAAACCTAAGGAAAAAGACCAAAATGCCATAAAAAATCATTAAGATACCTCAACAGACAACTCTACTACCTATAATATGTGTTGACATGCTCAAAAATGCAATTGGTATAAAAACTAAAGCGTCAAGAATTGAAAATGCATGCGCCTCATTATGGAGGACTCGTACGCCCATGTTTTAAGCCCATTACAACTTTCTCAAAAGCTCAAGGCCTAAGATCACATGTACTCTTAGGCTTGGGAGACCTATGGTATATTTAGATTGGCTCCACTAGTAACATGTTGCCAAGTAGTATATGAAAATCCGTGTAATTGCCCTCTTAGGACAGTGATCCAAACGATTGCCCATAACTGTGTAATGTGTAACGATCCCTCTTATATTACATGCAATACCGAATTCAATTTGGAAGCGTGAAATTCTCCCAAAAAATTTTTCCTTTGAAAACTTGTACCCTTCAAGGCTATTACTGGCTGAGTGTAACCCAAATAGACTTTCCCATTTAGGTTCCACTTAACCCTCCTTTATGTGCAGCTCACCTAATACATCAATTCACACCAATATACACACATAATCTGGAATATAAAAAATCTAAACCATTCATTCATTAACATAAATATCTTCAAATATTTAAATTCTCAATTATCATCAAGAACCCTACTAAAATTTCGGCAAAGTTTCTCTTAAAAATAAGACCTTTCTTTAATTGTACAACAGCCTAAAACATCATCTAAATAACCATAAGTTTACAATTACATATATGTTCAATCATACATATATTTATACAACCATTTGTACAAATCTATAATCTTCTAGCCATTCAAAATATTATCTAAAGACTCTAATTATGAGTCTTTTTGGTTACCTTTTTAGTCACTAGCCTCTTTCAACATCTTGCAAGCAAAACACATTGCAGGCCTAGCTAATTCCTAGTAAGGTCTTTGTCCTAGTTATCTGAACAATTAACTTAATGAGATAAAAATCCCAATAGAGTAATTTACAGTTTTACTTTTTAGAAAATAGTTAAAAGTTCAGCTATACCCTTTATGGTATAGAAAACCTCTGCCTAGTATTTATATTAAAACATATGTGAATTGAAATCTCTTATCAAAGCATGATCAAACATATGGGAAATCTAGCATTTTTATAAATTTCACAATTCATATAGTTTCATGAGAATCACAAGAGTATATGAAAATCATCTTTATCAAAATCATCATTTCGTAATACCTGTATACATATCTCAAATTTCATTTGCATAACACTTCTCATGTTATTGCAAAAATACATAAATCTGCATATTATCTCAAAATCAATATGCATACGTTTACAACAATTAAAATCCTTATCACATTACATGCTGTTTCCCAATCTCACTTTACTATTCACTAAAACCGTTATCCGGTGAATATCACAGGACTGTTATCTATATGATTGAGATTGTTGTCATCACGGGGACCGTTATCCTGATAATTGTCATAGGACTGTTATCCAAATGATTGAGAATATAACTAATAGGGCGTCCCTTGGCACATCCACATCATTCGTTAGTCTCTTTATCCACAACTATACAACAATGTATACAGATAGGTGACTAATACTTAGAGTTATACAGTTTTACACTTAAACCAATCTGTTTCCCCCATATAAACTATCCTCCTTTCCTCCTTAAGTCTTTCATAGGGTTGTATTAGTTTAAAGAGTAACCTCTAACAAATACAGACCATCACAGATAAAAATAGTTACATTTTTACAAAAATAGTTTGCATAAGGAACACTTAATGACTGTCCTATACCAACCATTAAATGTCCAACCAAAATTTCATCTGCACTATAAACATACAACCCAATAGTCAAATTTAAAACAAGCAGCAAAGGATTTATCTTATACTTTGAAACACATACAGGTATATTTCCTTATACTCATATAAAAAAATCTTATTTCATAAGCATTTTCGTCAAACATTTCCTATTTCACAAACATACATTTCATTTCATTCAATACAATTAACATTTTCATTTCAAAACAGGAGAGTGTATATTACTCTACCTTAACCGTTATTTCTTCTTCTTGAATCAGGATTCTTCCCTTCTTTCTTTTTGTTTGATTCCACAAGTCACTTCTATTAATTTTTGAAAGAAATGTTTCAATTTCTCACACTAATTTCTTTCAAACATAAATCTATTGGAATTAAATTTCTAATTCTCCTCAAATTTAACATTTAGCTATAAAACTCTCAAATTTCTTCTAGGACACTTTTGAAAGGCTAAATAAACTTAACACAACACAAAATTTCAGAATTACTTGGTTTTCTATTCTTGAACAGAAAAATAAAAACATTTTCAATTTAGTTCTTTAAACTTTCATAGCCTTGAAAGTAGCCCTAAAGGTCTCAAAAATTTCCCAAATTATTATGAGAGTCTCCATGTAACTCAATATCACATAAAATACCAAAATTTATGGAATTTTAGTTCAATACCCAAATTTTCTAAAAATTAAATTTTATTCTTCATCTTTTAAATGATGCTTTTATACTTCTTTCCTCTCATTTTCTACTTCTATCCATTCACAAGAGTCTCATTGGGGCTAAAATTTATAGAAAAGCATTCAATTCCTGAAATTTCAATCATAACAAGAATTTCTGAAACTTTCAATTTAGTCATTATATTCTCATATGATGTTTGTGCATTCTTTTCCTTCCATTTTCCACTTCTATACAATCATAAGAGTCCCATTAGAGCTAAAGATTATAGAAATGCATCCAAATTTGAAATTTCAATTCGAACCAAAAATTTTAAAAAATTTTAGTTTAATCCCTCGTACTTTTCTGGCAATTTACAGCAGCTAACGGCAACGAGAATGGCTCCAAAGGTTACAAGGAGTGTTGGCGGTCGACTGAGGACCCATAATTGTAGCTCACTGGTAGCCTATCGACATGAAACCAGAGATCAATACTGCAGAAGGAAGCTTCAAATGGAGGGGAAATGGAGTCCATTTCGGTTGCTGCAGTGGCCATCGACGGCGACACAGGGGCGTAGTCCTGTAACGATGCGGCACGGTGGTCTTAAGGGAAGAATGAGCTATGTGATTTTGAGAAGGAAGGGAGAGGGAGTTGCGAGGGACAGAGAGAGAGGGAAAGGAAAAATGGGAGAAAATAGGGAAATTTGAATATTTAGGGCATCCAAGGGCATTTTGGTTTTTTATTAATTTACTCCAAATAAATTTTAGATGCATTTTTTGATTTAAGCAAAAATATAGGACAATATGGAAGGGATTTGATAATTTTTAGAGTATCCTAAGTCTGTTAAAAATATTTGCTAAGCATCTTAAGACAGATAAAAATTTTCTTATCAGATGAAATTTTATTCCAAAAAATTCCCCAATTTAAGCCATGAGCACAAAATAATTTACTTAATCACTTCTTAATGACATTTCAATATTTCCATTAAATTTTTTCTTAGTTACTTAATTATTAATTGGGGTTATTACATAATGATTTCCCTCACTTAAATGACTACATAAAGGCTACCTTGGCTTCCTTTAGGCATGACACTTTTAGTACCCTCAAACTTTCTCATTTACATCTTCATATCCTATTTACTGACTTGACCATCAGAGGTACATTAGGGAGACCATCTTCCTTTGTGCATTTTTGTTTCAGGTTCCTCATCCTTAATGGTGTTCCTACCCAGTTCGGAGAACATCACAGTCTATTATGGCATGTTCACTATGATCAAAAGTTTCTTGTGTAAAGGTTTTTTGCTCAGACAGATGAACAACACTTACATTATTCTATTTCCTAAATCTAATGGTCCACAATCTTTTAAGGACTTTCATCTAATTAGCTAGACAACGTAACATACAAGTTGATCTCAAAATTTTATTGCAATAGGTTAAAGAATAATTTCCCCTCAGAGCTGATAGCCCTAAATAAAAGTGTTTTCCTTAAAGGTAAGCTCATCATGGATAACATTATCTTGGTTAGTGAGCTAATGCATAAAATTAAAAATAATAGCAGAGGAAAAAAAAAGATGGCATGCTCTAAAGCTTGATATATAAAAAGCATATGACAAGTTAACTTGGTCCTTTATTGAGGACGTTCTTATAAATGTGAAGTTTTCTACCATTTAGATTTAATATACTTTGCAAAGCGTTACCAAAATTTCATATAAGCTTCTTTTTTATGGTAACCAACAAATATCATAACACCCTCTTGTGGCATCAAGCAAGGAGATCTTATCCCTATTTGTTTATCATGTGCTTTGACATTCTCTCATTTATGATAAAAAAAGAGGATGATGAAAGGCTTCATAGAGGTCTTGAAATTGGTAGAAATGTGGTTAGTATTACTCACTTAATCTATGCTGATGATACAATGCTATTCTTTAAAGCCTTTCTTGAAGGTTGTCAATTAGTGAAGAAGGTTCTATAGCTTTATGAAGAGATAGCACTAGGAAAAAAAATGAATATGCATGATTTTTTCATGATCTTTAGTCTAAACACCTCACATAAATCTAAAAAAGAAATGGAAGACTTCTTTGGTTTACATTTCTCTAGCAGGTTGGGAAAATACCTTGGCACCTAGATCAATACTCATTAGAAAAAAAAAGAAATTTTTGAGGAAGTAATGGGAAAAATCAAGTAAAAACTTCAGACCTGAAAATATAAATGCTTGTTGTAGGTTGCCAAAATGACATTAATCAAATTAATTATCAATTCATTTCTAATTTACCCATTGTCCTGCATATATTTTTCAAAAAAAATATTGTTAACAGATGAAGGTCTTGATAGCTAATTCCTCCTATAGGTATAATGGTGACACTCCAAAAATGCATTTGTAGAAATGAAACTCGCTTTGCCTGCCTAAAGATGAATGGGGTTTGCCATTTCGTAATATGAACTTGTTAAACTAGGCTTTATTGGCAAAGCCAATTTGGAAGGTTATTAATTAGCCCAATTCTCTTAAAACAAAAGCTCTTTAACTAGAAAATATTCAAATGCTCAAGCTGTTGGATATATTAAAACTCATTCCAGTTCATCTTGGATATGAAAAGGTATCAACAAAGACAAAAGATATCATCCTAGATAACCTAGATTGGTAGGTAGGTGATGGTAATTTGATTAAAACCAACCACCATCTTTGGTGGCAGATGCTTAGAGATCAATTGTAGTTTCTAATTATGAAGGATCTCATACAGCATGAATCAACTTCCCGAAATTTGAGTGCTCTCAAGTAAGTATATGATGAATCCTTAGCCAGACGTATTGCTACAATTCCTATGTCAGTTTTCTGGTATCTGGGATAAAATCATTTGGAGTCTTTCTAAGGATGGGGAATACAATTTTAAGGAAGGTTATAAAAACCTACTAAGGAAAGAATAGGAGTTATACATATCATAGTCAGGTTATAAAGAGTAGTGGAAAAAGTTGTGGAGACTTAGAGTTCCAAACATAATTATTGTATTCTTATGAAGAATCATGTAAAACAATATTCCCAATCTTAACAACTTGAAAAGGCATAATATGAATGTACAAGATTTATGATGGGCCTGTGGAAAAATGAAGAATTAAGTAATCTCATTTTCATTAAATGTGATTTTGCTAGAGTAGTGTGGTTTGGCAATTAGAATAAAATATATTCAACATAACAACATCAAAGATTGGTTGAAAGAGTGGATGGATAAAAAAAGATCATTCCCATATTAATTATAATGATCTCATTGTGTTTTGTGTAGGTTTGCAGGTAATTTGGAGATGCAGGAACTTAAGAGTAATGGAAGGAAAACTAACATCCCCAGAGGCAGCAATCTAAATTATCTACAAGCAGACAAATGATGTCAAGAATGCATTCAATAGAGGCAATATGGTACTCAAGTCAATATCTCTATCTAAAAGAGCAAATCAATGTACTATACTTGAAGAGCTTCCTAATGAAGGTTGGTCAATCATCTACTAGGGAAAGAAAATAAAAAATAGGAAATTCCCCTGAGCTTCGACCAAGATAATAATCATTATTAAGATAAATGGTTAAATCTTGGTAAAGCTTGGATACAAAGCAAAGGAAAAAGAAAATTTTCAAAAAGCCTTGCTCTTGATTGTTCGAATAGGTTTACAGGTCATCTTAAACCAACACGGTCCCAATAAAGGATGCAACTTAAAATGCTCCATAATAGTCATGCAAAAACCATCAAATTTGAATATAAAATGAACAAGTCCCTCCAAGTCATGGGCAAAGACATTAAGAACCTAAGTAGTTTGTTTTCAACTTTCAATGTCTATTGCCTTGGCCTAAACATAGCTTGTCATCTAAAGGACAATTGCAATAAGAATAGTAGGATGTTAGACCTTGGTTGGACTATACTTATGTAATATCTTTTCTCTTGATAACAAAAAAAACCTATTTTTCTTCAAAATCAAGCTTGAGCAGAACCAACCTAGAAAAATTCCATTGGTTTTGGTGATAAGCTTTATTGATGTTTATTTTCAATGCAAGACTTCTCCTTTACCCTTCTTTTCCAGTTAGGCACAATAAGAAAGTGGTACAAAATGAAATGTAAATAGTATTTTTTTTTTAATTTCTTACAAGGACTATCTATTTGCATTATGTATAATAATTTTAAATCATAACATACATAAAGAAATATTGTTAAAAAATTTAGTAATATCATAAAAATTTTAAAGACAAAATTAAAATATTTATAAAATTTAAATTAGAATAATAATATATTAAAGTTACTATGAACATAACATTTATTGTTTATTAATCTAATTATTATAAAAAAATAATGCTATATGTAACATATATAAAAATTATTTTTTAAATATTTTAATTCTTTGAATTTGATCACGTAGTTTAACTGTTAAAATATGAATCACTATCTTTTTCAATTTAATAATTAGTCCAATTATTAAATTATTGACCATACTAAAAAATTTGATTGAGCAATTTGCCAAATCAAATGGTGATCTCAAATCTCTTTTACCAAGAGAATAAAGAACCCAAAGATGCTATGTTTTGCATTAAAGAACTAGTTGAAGAAAGCCCATAAATTGAAGAATCCTCTTAAAAAATATAAATGATGTCAAGAAGAAATTTTTTTCATCTCCCTATCATCAAATCTAGTAATTCTTGTTGAAGTCCAAATAATTCATAGAAAATACGGTAACTAGATCTGTGTAATTGCATCTATAATGAACCTATGTGACATCATTCATGCACGAGTGTATAGGTGCACGCATGATACTTGACATTGCACATACATTGACACCTTGTCAAATTTGGGTTAAATAATTATTTTACAAAAGTTATTTAAAAAAATTTACCTAAACACATTTGCAATCTTTTTAATTTATAAATTTAATTTTAGAAGAATTATTCAAACCTTTTTTTATTTTTCAAAGCTATATTTAAAAAAAAATTTCACGAAAACGAATTTTTAGTACGGGCACTCAGGCAGCGAGGGACTCAATGTCATAAATAACTTCGCGAGCTTGTTTCAATTTCTTTTTGGAAAAAAGAAAAAAGGATCTATATATAAGAGCCCTAAGCGGTAAAGGGATTACTGTCTCTCTTCCTCTCACTTTCTCTAATTCATCTCTTGCCTGGGATTGCAGCGCCAGCAACTGAGTCAGCCATGGCGTTTCCGTACATGGAAGCTGTTGTCGGTAAGCTCTTTCTTCTCTCGGCAATGGTGCTGCGGCTATTGTTTTCTTGCTTCCCCTGTCGTCTCAAAAACAGCAGCTTAAATCATTTCATCGAGCTATTTGTTGCTTGGCTGTCTTTTCGTCTAGCTTGTTTTCTTTAGATTCTCTAGGCTTATATGTTTTTCTATGATTTTTTCCTTGAGAATGTTTTTGGTAGGAGTTTAGGTTTTGTTCAGCTTTACTGGCTTCTGAATTGAGGGTAATCATAAATTTAGGGCTTCTTTTGAAACCTAGTCAAGAGATTTTATTTTTCTCTTTTACTAGCTCTAAGGAGCAGTTGACCTGGAAGATAGCCATTAAATTAGAGGTAGAGGAAGACCCAAGAAACAATAGGAGAAAGGATGGATTTAACTATTAATAACTAACTGTAGAAATGAGCAAACTTGATCCATATATGGGAAAAGGCTTGGTTTGTTGTACTAGCTCTAAGGTGCAACATGCATTCGTTGTTTTGGCATTTTGTTTGCTGATTACTTGGGGGAGACTGGATAGTGGAATATTATTTCTAAGCGGTACTTTTACTTTTACTTTTATTATTTTTAAGAATGAATCTTGAGCATGAGAACTTCGTGAGTTATACTGCATTACATGAACTGCTGCCATTGGGCTCTGTGGATAATTGTGAACTAAATTCTAGCAGTAATAATTCTTATTCCTATTAGGCGTTTTTTAAAAAAGAAAAGTCAATTAAAAAGATTGTATTAGTTGAAAGCAAGAGGGAATTGAGCTGGAATAAGGCCTTAAAGTAGCTGGTTTACCTCAAAGGAATATTTTCATTTATTGATAGTAGTAAGAACCAGTGTTGCCTATTTGTTGGTCCCCCTCCAAACATCGATCTCCATCCTTTATTCCCAAACACGATACTTTTGCAAACTGGAACACTAAAGTGAATTAACTAGAGTTCTTTATACGACAATATTCTATAGCCTTCTTGGTTGGCTAAAATAAGGAGGAAACTGTGGGAGCTTAGGAGTTAAGTCGCAATGAATTTGAAAATAGGATATAAGGAGAAGATTCTGGAGAAGTATAAGAATTGTAAGTGTTTTTCTTTGAGAAAAAGAAAGAACGAAGATAATGTGTAGAGATTAATAGGATGTGACAAGTAAGAAACAACTAAAAGAAACGTGTAGATTTTTTTAATTTTTAAAGTGATCCAAAGCATATTAATTAAGTATACTTTCCCAAATTATACAAAATGACATACCATGTATTTGTACCATAACATATTATGAATTAGGTAACACTGGTAAGAACAGCACCATAAGCAAGTCTTTGTGGATAGAACATATATATTTGCTTCCTATAGTGTATCGCATAAGTTTTCTTGGAGCAACTTTTGATAAGTGATTGCAATAGTAAACTGAGAAGTGGGTATGTCTGAGGGATTTAGAAAAATTCCTCCTTGTATGATTGAAAGGTTTTGGCCAAACAAAGGAAGGTAGAAGTATGTGGTATTGCACTGATTTTGCAGTGATTTGCAATATTTGGCCGGAGCCTGGAGTGCTATGCTTGTGTTTTCAGGGGTGTTTCCTTTCTTTAAATGAGATGACCTGTGGTCAAGGATTTTGTTTGGGGCTTCTTTGCGGTGTTCAGCTAAGGGCTTGTTCAACGGGAAGTACCTTTTAGATATGCATAGGGATTGTGTCAGCTCTGTTGCATGTTGTTATTTCTTTTTTTTAAAACTTTTGTTTTGTTGTGGCCTTTGATCTCCTCATCGGAGGATGGCCTATTCTTTTCATTTGCATCTTTCTTCTTTCTTAATATAATCTTTTAGCAAAAAATAAGAAAATAAATAAATAAACTGAGGTGTTCAAATATCAAATTTCTACTTTTCTCTTTCCACCTCAGTAACAGAACAGGTGAATTAAGCTGAACATAGTGAATCACTTTGCCTCACTGATATAAAATGATTTCCAATTTCTAAGGTTTTACAAGAATTTATCATCGATCGATGTGTGTGACTAATAAATGATCAATTTAACTTCTCCTTGGGGTGTCCTAAAATGCACCTGTCCTTTTACTGTGCTAGGTAACCAATTCCTCTTTATGAGGATCTTTTAGTTAGTAGCTTCCTAGCATTGGTCTAATGTTATCTTTTCATTCTCTCTAATCTAGTCATCATATTATTTACTCTTTTGGTATTATTCAACTGCCTCGCCACTGTAAATTGAATATTGGATTTTTGGTATTATGTTCTTTAACTCATTTCCTGTTTTCCTCTGTTGTGTCATCAGGGTTTATGATATTAGTGTATATTTTCGAAACTTACTTGGATGTGAGACAACATGCGGCTCTCAAACTGCCTACTCTTCCAAATACTTTGAAAGGAGTAATCAGCCAAGAGAAATTTGAGAAATCTAGAGCCTATAGTCTTGATAAAAGGTTTGTTTACTCTATTTCATATGAAGTGTGCGGGGTGGTGGTATTTAATCCTTTAAGTTGTAATTCACAGTTGACTGGGTTTCTTGTTAACATTCTTATACGTGGATTTTTCTTTAATTTCAGCCACTTTCATTTTGTTCATGAGTTTGTGACCATACTGATGGACTGTGCAGTTTTGTTATTCGGCGTGTTGCCTTGGTTTTGGAAGGTAACAATTTGATTCAGTGATTGTGAACCCATCTTTTCAGTTGCAATATCACCATTTTTCTGTTCATTACTGCAGAAATCAGGAGATTTGGTGACATTAGTTGGTCTCAATGCAGAAAATGAAATACTGCATACCCTTGCCTTTCTGGCTGGTATCATGACCTGGTCACAGGTATTTTTGTCATTTCGCCTTGTTAATAGCAGATAAAGTGATATCTGGCTTTATGTGTCTAAAGTAGGCAGTCCAGTTTTAATGCATGTCAACTTAACTAAAAACTGTGGGATTCTTTATATAGTTTATTATTCTGTACATGGTCTCCCATCACCAATCTTTTTGCATTAAGTTATGGAAGTTCTCATTTTGTTTCTTAACTTTACATACTACACTGTTTCGACTCTAATTTATAAGACTTGTACAAATAGAATAGGATCCATTTCTTGATCAAGAAACCCTTTTAATTTAGCAATGTGGCATGAGAAAATGATTGTCCATATCTCTCTTTTTATTACCTTATACAATAAAAGGATCATAAATTTAAGACGAAGAGCTGAGCAAGAACCTCAGTTTTAAACTTGCAAATTGACTTCTAATTCTGAGACTATGATTTAACTGACAATTATAAATCCTAAAATCATGCCAATTGGCAATATTTTAAGTTGTTAGAGTAGATTCTCTTAAGTGGCACATGGTAATCAAATAACCAATTGTTAATTAACTTAGCCCTTCATTTTGGGTGCTAACCTTTTTTGTTTTAAGGGTAGGCTGCCTTCAAGGCTGCACATAACAAAAGGGTAATGTAACATGACTTCCGTATTATGTGGAGGTATGTTGGTTGTCTTGGTTTGACAGGGGGGATTCAAAACCAACTGAAATTCTAATGGACTTGGTGGCACTATTGGGGGAAGGATCTTGAGCTAGAAAGCATGGACACATTGATGTAGGATCAGTAAATAGGAAGGAGGAGGGGGGAGAGGTAATAGGGAAAGAGGGAGAAGGATATAAAGGGGAGAAAATTAAAAGATGGAGAAGAGAATTCAAACTAATAATATTATTCACTCAATGCTTAAAATTGATTTACAGGTAGGGAAAGGACCCCTTATATAGAAAAGCTCAAGAGACAGAATCCTAGTTAATCTGAAAAACTAATTCTAATCCTAACTAATCAAGGAAACTAATTATTTAAAATAAAAAACAAAAATAAACAACTTTATAATTCAAAACATTCTAAATGTCCTATCCTATTAAAAATATTTCAAAATATTAAATTTTTATCCTATTATAAGATTTTATTATTTTCTTTCATTCCTTCAAGAATAAATCTCCTAGGGTTTCCTATCATTTCTCCTTAGCTGGGGAGAACTCTCATTTGAAGAGGAAAAATGCTGGTGGGGTTTCAATAGGGCAATAGGGTAGGGTTGAGACAGAGCAACTCTTCCTTTGTGATCCAAGTAATATCCACATTAGGATTCAGGACAACCCTTCTAATGAACAAGATTGTAGTAAATATAGTCATGAGAAGCGACAATCTGATCAACAGGGGCTGTAACTATTGGTAGGGTGGGTGCAAGGACCTGGTGATGCCGAGTACTTGCAAGATCATCCAAAAGTATTGGGGGAGGCTCAAAGGGGCCTTGGTAAGTAAACAAACCCTCAACATTGAAAACTAGACTAATGACCTTATCTGGTGGTAATTTAGGCTATTATGAACTAGGCTTATGCTTCATGCTAATGCAAAAGAGACCAAATGCTTGAGTAAAGGAATTTGTAGGACAATTCTTTAGGCAAATACAACCCATGACATAGTCAACTACATTTAAATTTTGAAAACAACAGTAAACATTAGCAGAAAATTTATAAGGTTTATTGCTTAATGCATTTTTTATTCTATACTTAGCATATAAGTCAAGAATGAGGTGGTTAAATGAATATGATGAATATGCAAATTTAAAGGTATGAGATATCAAAAGGATGGGCATAAGGTTGATAGGCTTGTGGGAGGTGGATCCATGGACAATCTTGTTATGCACAGGATAATTGTCTGCGAGTCTAACCTTAGTTTATACTTTGGGAACAAAGGCAAGTATGACACCAACTTCGTTGCTTTCATTTGCAAACTGTCTATGGGTTAAGAGATGAAGTTTCTTGGTCTCTTGGTTCCTAGATGTAGTGGGTGCCTTGGTCTCAAATTTAGGTTTAGAAGGATGGAATGTAATGGTTTTTCCTTCATGTTTGAATGTATGTGTAACTAGTGACATTATGATCATACAACCTAGGTCTTTCTAATAAAACATGGGCAATGTCCATGGGAAGATCGTCACACAAGACCTCCCCATGATATTCTCCTAATTCCTTTGATGATATTATTTGTGGGACTTAAAACTTGGTTAGGAGTATACTGGGAGCTAGTACTATGTTGAGACATCCTTGTAGAATGATCAGTTGAGATTAGGGATGATCAAAATATCCAGACGCTATGGGTACCTGTAAAATTTATTCGTTGTGTTTGGGTTCAGGTATCAAATAAGCTGGAGGGTGGTACCCAATGTACCCAGACCCGCTCTAAATAAATTATTTAAATATTATTTTTATATTATAAATATGTTTTTAATTTTTCTATTAAATATGTAAATTATGTTATTTTCTTAAATTTCATCAATAAGATATCTTAACTTTAATATAAATTTATAAGTTATTATATTTGATAATTTTGTATATTAAGATTTTATATTGATTATATATTTGAAATTTACGTATTTATATAACCTGTGTGACTTTTTATGAATTTATATGTAGATAAGTTACAATTTAAAAAAAAATATTAATCATTTTGAATTTTTTTGAGTAAATAGGTCCGGGTTCGGGGATTTAGGGATTTTACAGGTCCAGGGATGGAATTGATTTTGTTACCTACTCAAGTCCAGGGGACTATAGTATCCTACCATACCCTACCCCATGGTCATCCCTAGTTGAGATGAAACTATGAGCCTGATGGAACTTTGTGCCTAGGGTACTGTTTGCTTAGAGGGAGGGTACCTAGACATATTCTATTTCAAGTGTCTTGTTGTAAGCCTCTTCAAGAGAGTCAGGAAAGTTCAACTTAAGTTTCCATTGAATTTCTAATTGAAGCCCATTAACTAACCTAGTGACTGTAATCCATTATTCTTGAAGGTCACATCTGAGCACAAGCTCATCAAGCCTTATGGAGTTATTCACTGTCTCGGGGTTACTAAGCTAGTTTGACTACTTAAGATGTAATATGTTAGTTGATGAAACTTGTTTCATTTATTATTAATTTCATGTGTATTGAATTGCGTTTTGGTTTGTCCTTAAGTTGGGTTAATTAAGTCTGATGCCTTTCTTTAGTCTTTACTTAAATTGGTTGATTCCACCAAATTAGCACATATATGATGTAGGTTTGTTTCTTCTTGATGGTTTAATCAATTTTATTAGTGTTTGTTTCCTATATTGGCTTTCTTTTTATGTGCTTAATTGGGATTTTGAAAGAAGTCCTTTGACAATTTGAGAAAATTATGATGTATTTTCTGTGGTCTGAAGTCTAGACCTAAAGTGTGCTGGAGAGCCATATTTATTGGGATGTTTGCTGTGAATCTAAAGAAATGTTGTTGGAAGTAAACATATTTTACTTGGGAAGTGGTTAAGCTAATATCCTTTGGACCAAACTCTCTTTGCCACAAAATTAGTACGAGCAAATATGAACTCCATCAAAATGATTCAGATGCTAAGATTGGATCAATGTAATGCATTATAGCCTTTGGAAATTGGCTTGTTATATTCCTTCTCTCTTTTGTCCTTTCATCCAGATAGAGAGGATATATTAGAAATGGGGTTTTCCTTCTTAATTGCATTGCCTATCCTCAATCACATTTTACATTGCTTAGAATGATGAGCCTAGTAGTTTTAATTCTTCATTTATTATGATACTTATAAAGTATTTCATTTATTAAAAACCTTATCAAAGAACTCATATGGACTTATCTATGATTTTCATTGATTTAGAAAAGGCTTATGATAGAGGATAGATGTATTATAGAAGGCTTTAGAAAAGAAAGGACTTCGTGTGGTTTATATTTGAATAATTATGTATGATGGGGCCACGACTTGTGTGAGAACACAAGGTAAAGACGCAAAGGATTTCCTTGTAATCATAATACTACACCAAGGTTTAGCTTTGAGACCTTTTAACTTAGTATTGGATGTGCTCATTGAACATATTCAAGAGGTGATATAGTCCTTGTTGGAGATCCGAAAGAAGTAAACGAAAAACTATATGTGGAGACAAGCTTTGGAAACATTCGGTCTCCTTATAAGTTGAAGTAAATGAAGTATATGAATTATAAATTTCGTAAACGGTACACTGATTTTAGGGTGGAGGTTAAACTTGGAGATTGTTCCATACAACAAATCACAAGTTTGAAGTATCTGGGGTGTTTGTTAAACAATTGATTTGACTATGGCTGTGGGAAAACTTTTGTTGAATAATTTTCCTCCTTTTGAAAGGAGGAAATGATATAAAACCCTTTGGGAATGCTAAATGTCAGTAGGGGTGTTCAAATGTTTGGTTTAATTCGGTTTTACCTTAAAATTGAATCGAATCAATATAATCATGTATCAAAATGAGTGGACCTTGTTGGTTTTTTTAATAGTAAGTTAGGTTTGGTTTGGTTTTGGAATCAGTTTGATTCATGCGAGCTTTATTTTTTCATTTGGGCATATATTAAACAAAACTTGCTTACATGTTTTATACATTTATGAAGCCTAAAATAATAATTTAAAGAAATAGTTATAATAAGTTCAAAACTATAATATTATACTCAATAATCAATCTTAAATTGTTATATCAAGATTCTAACAATATTAATAAGTAATAAAAGTCTTACAACTAATTAATTATATTATCTAATAAAATCATATCAAATATTCTTATCTATCAAAATTTAATAAAGCAGTATACGTTGTTTCATTCTTTTGATGAGTAGAAATATCATATATACTAGTTCATTAACAGCTATTTTACTGTGGCTTCAGGCTTGTCTAAAATTCTACAAGATCTTCTGAAAATTATAAATTTTCATGTATTTGTGATCGTTGTCCATCATTGTTGTTCTATATTTACAAATATTTTAATGAGTTAATTGGGGGCTTCTACCTTTTGTGCAGATAACTGATTTGCCTTTTTCACTGTACTCAACTTTTGTGATTGAAGCCCGCCATGGTTTCAATAAGGTTCATATCCCACTTTCAATCATCTATCTTATTTATAACTTGTTATCCCATATTTGTAGTCCCCAACTATTGAATTTGGGTTAAAGTCTCGTTATGCAAACATTGACATGAGTTTATTTGTTCCAAAATTCTTAACTTTCTGCTATCTTACATCTTTGTCATTTGTCACACAGCAAACAATTTGGTTATTCTTCAGGGACATGTTGAAAGCAATTTGCCTCTCTATCATAATTGGCCCACCTATTGTGGCTGCAATCATAGTTATAGTACAGGTAAGATCCTATGCTTCCGTTTAAATGGAAATCGCTTGCAAACTTTGCTTGAAATTGGTATCTTATTCTTACCCTGTTCTGGATTTGGAGTTACTTGTGAGTTGTAATATTTACTGCTTTATGTTATATGTTCTTTAAATCATTGCAATATTGTGGTGGGGCTCTTAGTTTCCTTTTTAATGTTCATATAAATGGTTGCAGAAAGGAGGTCCTTACCTGGCCATCTATCTTTGGGCATTTATGTTTGTTCTTTCTATTGTCATGATGACACTTTATCCGGTTCTTATAGCCCCTCTCTTCAATAAGTTCACTCCTGTGAGTATTTTAAAACTCTTCATGAAAAACTATTAATGAATTTACGGCTCTAGTTTTTACTAATCTTATCTTTGATCGTGTTCTGATAACCAGCTTCCAGATGGTGCTCTCAGGGAAAAAATTGAGAAACTTGCTTCCTCTCTCAAGTTTCCGTTAAAGAAGTTGTTTGTTGTTGATGGATCCACAAGGTCAAGCCACAGCAATGTGAGAATACACCTGTTAATCAAATTTTTTTTTTCCTTCTTGCTATGATGCATACATGATTGCATGAACTTCTTTTAGTAGTATAACTTTTATTCATATGTGCGTGCGACACTGTATTGCTTATGTCATAATCTTATTGTGCTTCCCTTAGTAAATTTGATTGAAGTAATTTATCTCAACCTTTGTTGTAGGCTTATATGTATGGATTCTTCAAGAACAAGCGAATTGTCCTTTATGACACATTGATTCAACAGGTTTGGATTTACTAACTGGAAATTTTAATTTATATTTCAAATTATATATGCATTCTCTCAGATCTTATAATTTCGATCTGCTACTTGTTTTAAATTTTGGAATGAATATGAGCATGTGTTTGTCATGGGATTGTATATTTTTTGTATTCTGGTTTGTTTTTACATTATCAACAATGTTTTGCAGTGCAAAAATGATGATGAAATTGTTGCTGTTATTGCCCATGAACTGGGGCATTGGAAGCTCAACCACACTGTGTACTCATTTGTTGCTGTGCAGGTTTGTGTAATAGCACGTGTCAACTTAAAATTAACAGTTGACTGCCTATTGATTACTCGTGATATTAGAAAAATGTGTGATTCACTTTATGAGGCTATTAAGGAGATCAAGAAGTACTTATAGGTTATAACTATTGCATTTGATATGGCAAGGAAAATTATGCTTTGAACTTATTCTATTCATTGTTATTCTCTTTTCTGAAATGCCTATAGAAAATTAAATTCTTGTTTTAGGAATTATCTTCAGATACAATATGATTATATAAGATATAACATGATTCTCGACCCTATTATGTTCTGTCTCTATCTCACTTTGGAAATAGCTTCAGAAGTTAAATCATATGCGTAGATGTTGCATTGCTTGAGCTATCAAAGGACTATCATCTTATTAGAGTGTAAATTAAAAATAAAAGGAATTGGAACTGTTGACTTTGAAAATATTCTTAACTTATTGATGTTTCCCTTACACATTATTTTGATGTAATGAAGATTCTTACTTTATTGCAATTTGGAGGATATACTCTTGTGAGGAACTCGACCGATCTATTTCGAAGTTTTGGGTTTGATGCACAGCCAGTCCTCATTGGACTTATTATATTTCAGGTAGTTCTCTATGGTGCAGTTGTGAAGAATAGCATGCATGATATCTATTTGCCTGTTGAATGAGTGAGATTCATGTATTCACTTGATATGCTTCAAATTTGCATACTTGATATGCATAGGTTGGTTAATGAGATTTTGTCTGTTTGTTCTTTTGTACTCTATTTTATTTCAAGTATGAGATTCAATAAATAGATTCTGGGGCGTAGATGTGATGCTTTTGTCCTTGGCATGATATAGTGAGAATCTACTTTGACACATCAAAGGTATGAGGTGCCTCAGATTTACAATCTTACCCTTAATATGGCTATTTGGAAGGGCCTGATTGTGTAACTGTTTGTGTCAACAGTGGCATATCATGGATTCTGCTTAGTCTGAGACAGATTTGATTGAAACATCTGTTCTGGATTGTGCTTGGGGAATAGGGTTGATAAAATATCCTTTTTTTTTTTTTGGGTGAAAACTTAGGGTATCTCCAGGCCATATTGGGCTTTGGACTAAACTTTGTTGGGGTGGGAGTGTGAAGGTAAAGCCTCTAAATAGGTGTGCTTTTTGGGATTTGAACTTGTGTTCTCTTTACAGTTGCTTCCACCTTAACGAACAACTTGTTGGTAAAATATTCATATTCTATGGGTACACTTATTGGGTTCAGGTATGGGTATTAAATAAGTCTGGGTGCTCCAAACCCATAGTATCTATAATATCTATACTTAATGTTTGTATAAGATTGGCTAGTTATAGTATGTATGTTTGTTATGTTTTATATGTAGGGATAAACTTGTTGAAAGTTTATATTGATTGTGTATTTAAAGTTTGGAGAATATAATGGGTTGCAAAACTTTTTTTTTTTTTTGGTGATTGTATATGAATAAATTTCATATACAAAAGTCTCAACTTGAGAAAAAAAAATTCTTTTTAAATTTTTTTGGGTAAACAAGTCTAGTTCTGGGGATTTAGGGATTCAATGGGGATGTAATAGAGATTGATTTTGTTATCTGTTTGGGTTTGGGCTTGAGGATGGGGAAAATACTTTTCTCTGGGTTTGAGGAATGGAGAGTGGAGACTGTAGTATCCGATGGTTCCTATTGGGGGACCATATTAGGATACTAATCTTTTAAAGTCATCCAGCTTTACTCAGTGTCATTTCTTTGCTCCAGCTGAAGCAGAGGGTCTCTAGACTCTTCAACTTCTTTACAACTAGTGATTTGTGTCATAGTGATCCTTTTATATGTATATGCTTAATCTTTTTCTATCTGGCTTTGTTTGCAGCATACTGTTATTCCGCTCCAGCACCTAGTCAGCTTTGGTCTGAATCTTGTTAGTCGATCATTTGAATTCCAGGTACCTTGCCTGTGCTACACCAGCTTTAGTCAAGTTTATGTTTCTCTCCAGTTAATTCTGTGTGTATCATCCTATGCAGGCTGATGGCTTTGCTAAGAAGCTTGGTTATGCATCTGCATTACGCTCTGGTCTTGTGAAATTACAGGTGACTTTTCAATATATGTACTTTCTTCCTTCCTCCTCCCTTCCTGTCCCTGCCCCTTTTTTCAGGGTGAATTACTGTTTACCCTCCTCTGATTTGGCTGAAAATTGGTTTACCACGGTGGTTGTAAGTGTCACTTAACCTCATGCATTGCTTTTATATGATTTAGGACTATTTTGTTGATAGAGACTCCAAATAATAACTGAGAAATCCTTACTGAGTATTCTGCTATTAGGACAAATAAGCAGAGGATCTGCCTTACAAAAGATAAACCCAGTACAGTATTAAAGCAAAATCAACAAGAGAAAACCTGAAAAAAGAAACACAGTTCCTAACTATTCAAGGTGCTAGGCGTCTCCTACTCTTCACCACAATAATGATAGCATAATCAACCTGCCCCCATACAACCCTTTTTACAAATGCTTCACTACCCTCTCAAACATGTCAACCCGTACTAAAAACCATTACCCATTTCTTTTCTCTCACTTCTCTTTTCTTTACACCTTCTAGAATACACCTTGTTGGGGGCCATCATTTGGTTGTTGAGTGAAGCAAAATTTTCAACTAGTCATTCTTATAATGTGCTAACACTTTGTGCCCTTCATTCTTAATCAATTTGTAGCATTGGCAAACCATTTTTACAATGTCCATACCTGCCCAACACGACCTGCATGCTAAATGGGCCCAGCTTAGGCCACTTTCTATTTTTTATTTTTAGAATTTTCATTTTTAAAAAGAATATTATTTTGTACTTATTATATGTTATCAAACAAATAAAAGATATTAATTTAAAATAGTAGTATAGCAATACATAAGAAATCTAGTCAATATTAAATATAAAGATACCATTATAAGAATTATTTTTATTTTGCATAATTTTTTAATACTTTATGCATTCTTGTTTTGATAGTACTATCTATTTGTAATATCAAATCATAATAAAAGTTAATGACAAGTTACATGAAGATTTGTATATGATAATCAAGATCTTGATCTTGTGGGCAAGAACCTAGTCAGATCATAGGATCGTGAGACCACATGATCTTGACAGATACTGTAAACCTTAATTATTTTTTTTTTTTTTAAGGCAAAATGTTGCCTTGGATATTTATAGAAGAGGGAGAAAGTTTCCAAAAGAGACAGGAAAGGCTTTTGATCGAGATCAGAAAGGGAGAAACCTGCCTTAATTGTTCACCTTTGTATTGTTTCTTCTTATTTAACATTGATTCTTCGTTTCTTCTCCTCCGTGCTTCAATCATTGAGCTGGTTTGTGCTTGTTAGTTCTTTTGATTTATTTCTTTTAGCTTTAACTATCTTTTATCATTCTGGTTCTTGAATAAGAACCACCATTAGCCATAGTTCTCTTTTCTCATAGTTTTGGAATAGATGAAGATAGATATGTATGGCCACACCTTTAGGAGTGAAGGATTAGACTAGTGACTAGTTATCACCCACCATTTGATAAAAAGGCTTACCATTCTTCCACTTTTACTTAAATATAGCTATAAATGAGAGATAAGAGGATGATTTGTTTTCTTTCTATTTTGTTAAATGATATTGATTAGAGCTTTATTACGATGGTAAATTTTTTTTTTTATTTTGTTATGAGTTATGATTTTTAAGGCTTATAACTTGTACTTTATGATAGGTTTCATAGAAAGCTTTGCGTTGATTGTAAAGTCATACTTTAATTACTCAGCATAGGGTCTTTGTTATGTACGTATATGTTAAGAGAAGAGTTGAAAGAAACAATAAAAAACAAGTCCAAGGATAAGTGATGACATTTGAGAGATGAAAAACAAGAGTTTCCAGAGAAGGGCTAGAAGAAGGGATTTGAGAAGCACCATTGCAAACTACATGTGAACAAAATGACTAAAGAGATTAGGAATGTCGTAAAAGAAACAATGAGTGTATTAAAAGGTTTCGGATCAAAGGAAAAAGAATCTTGGTGGTGGGATACAAACGGGCAAAATAAGATTAAGGTCAAAAGAGTGTTATAAAGCATGATGCTCATGTAAGGATGATAAAAAATTGGAAAAAGTATGAAGTAGTGAAGAATGATGTTAACAAGACAGTTTTTGAGGCGAGAAATAGAGTATTTGAAGGGTTATACAAGTTTGCTAAAAGTAGGGAGAGAGACAAGAGACAGACAAAGTGACTGTATTAAGGATGAAGAGGATAACATCTATCCTAGAATGATAGAAGAGTTATTTTCACATACATTTCAATGAAGCACACGTCTCCTTGTCACTCTGGTAGGTTTAGTACTAAAGGGGAGGATCAAAATTATATATTTTATTGGAGAATCCAAGAGTTTGAAGTAGTACAAATGTTGAAAAAAATAGATAACAATGAAGTAGTAAGACCAGATAATATACCCATTAAGGCATAAGTTGGATAACAAAGTTGTTTAATGAGATTATGAGATCTACGAAAATGCCAGATGATTAAGAGGAAAAGTACTTTAATTCCTATGTATAAGAACAAGGGAGACACAAAATTGTGCGGATTTAAAATGGGTCAAACTCATGAGTCATACTATAAAGTTATGGGAAAAGATCATTAAGCGAGATTAAGATTGGATAATTTAATGCATTGCTTTAGTTTCATTTAAACTTTTTTTTAAAATACTTGTTATATCTAAAGATTTTATAATTATGTTTTACAGTGCTTAGGAAATTTGAATCCCATACACGAAATAACTCTTCAGTAGATTTTTCCACTAAATGGGATTATAATACCTTATGCAACGTTTCCATTTTTAACTTGTCAATTCTTCAGGAGGAGAATCTGTCTGCTATGAATACAGATCCTTGGTACTCTGCTTATCACTATTCTCATCCGCCCCTTGTTGAAAGATTGGCTGCACTTGACAAACCCGATAAGAAGGAAGACTAAGACATGCAACCTATAGATGAAGAGCAGCAAAAAGTCATCGTATTGTAACTGATTAATGGTACTGCAATGAATGAATGAATGTCGTCAATTGCTGTGACGTTACTTTACCCCAATGAATCATATCAGGGTAGACGTTTGTTTGGTCAGGTTTAAGAGTGACCGTGCCTTGATAGGATGCTATATGAATTATGACACCACTTGGCTCGGATAAAGAGATAGCAAGAATGAAAGGGAATAGGGTTAAAAAACATGACGTAATACATATGTATGCCTAGATTTCTTGTTTTTCTTTTATTGTCCCCCTTTTTGACGTGTTACTGAATAATGTTTTTGACGCCAGTGCTGTATACCTGCTTTCTTTCCAATTTTACTTTTTATTTGTTTAATCATGTTATCTAACCTATTTTTACCTGTTTTTGAACACAAAATTATGCCATTATTTGGAAGTTACGCATTTTTTTGTAAGAATTTTGATATTTTCATTTTTTAATATTACTAAATGTTTCAGCTATAGATTTCTTGGAGTTGTTCAAAGGAACCAATTTGAGAAGTGCGTAAATTGTTAAAAAAGGGAAAAGAAAAAAAATAAGTGTGTAAATTGATCTGTTTTTTTTTTTTTTAAAAGTTCTGTGCCAAGCTATTCCTGACGATTTTGTAACGTCCAATTTATATTGGATGTGCAGGCTAGCATACCATAACAGTAGACATGTAGAGATTCGAGTAGAAGTCTTAGTTCAATTGCCTGTTTTAGGGTTACCAAGTTGAAATTTACTTCTGGAAAATTAGTTACAAGATTCTTGAGGTGGCTTAGATTTTTGTTGACATATTCGTTGAGATTAAAAATTTTCACTATTCTGGCATTGTAGTAGTATTGCATTTTATTTTCTATTTAACAAGCATAGCATTCATAAACACAAGGGTCACGAAATTTAGTAATAAAAGCACACTAAGAACCTCATCTCAAAGAGGGACGTAGACATGATGGGAATAAAAATTAAAATAAATTGCAGATGTCAAAATTGTAATTCTCTTTGCTCTATTTTGAAAGATTAATAAATTTAGACTTTCATTCATTTTGACTGAAATACTTTAAATAACATTAATTTTTTAAAAATATTATAATTTATTTCAAAATATATTTTTGAAAATTATAATTTTTTTATTTTTTATTTTGAGTTGAAAAAATAAATTTATTTTATTTCAAGTTAAAAATATTTTTTTATGTTTGTTAAATATGCATTTAATTATATAAATAATAAATATAAGAACAGTTTGACCAAAATAAATAAAATTATATTTTTTTTTTCAAAGGATAGGAGTGTAATCTTTCACAACAGAGGATAGGAAAGTGTGTAAGTTTTTTCCTCTCTCAAGAAAAGGGAGTGTAATATTTCAAAACATAGGGAAGAAGACTGTAATTTCAAGATCTCAAAGGAAGAAAATATACTTTACTCTAAAAATTATTTTAGATTGCCAATAAGGTAGAACAAAAAAAATTATGAACATTATAAAAATTGGAATGAACTAGTTAATTCGATCAAAAAATTAGTTAATTAGACATGATTTCAGTCTAGTTAACCATCAAAATTGCCCTTGCAAAAAATTGAATAAATTGGTCAAATTTTGGCTAGTTGAATGATTTTACTAGTATGAAAAAATTGATCTTTTTCATGAATCTTTTAATCATCTATAACAAAAATAAAAAAGTAAAATAGAAAATTAAAGAAAAGGACAAATGAGGGAAAAATGAAAAAAAGAAGAAGAAGAAGATTAACGGTTTGTATATTATGACATATTTTTAGGTTATTTTTTAAAAAATTGAAAAGTAGTTTATTGTTTTGTTTAAAAATATAAGATATATTTATATTTATTTTATTTTTAAATTATAAAATCATGTAAAATACTTATCACTATACTTAATTATAATATAAATTAATATATAATATTAATACCAGTTCAACAATAATTAAATTATTGAATCGTAAATTAGTACTTTGACTGATTTAATAATTAGTCCTACTTTTAAAACATTGATTATGAATAATTTTAACTCGCCAAATGTGACAAATCGAGTAGTTAAAAAAACTAAATTTATATATATTAGAGTAAATTATATCAAAATTTTGAGACTTGGTTAAATCACATTAATTTTCTCTAATTTTAAAAAAATTATATTTACCTCTTCTCTAATTTATTTTCTATTAGTAAAAATAATTTTTTGTATAGAATATGACTTATTTTATTTTTAATTAGACACTAGATGCTGTTAAATTTGAACTATATTTTAACATGAGATTCTTAATGTAATAGTAAAGATAGTTAATTTCATTGAAAGAATATAAGTTAAAAAAATTATTCAATATTATATCAAATCTCATGATTATGAAGTGTAATTTTTAAAATAAGAGGAACATTAAATGTAATTTTAACAAACTATAAGAAAAAATAGTATAATTTATGAGGTTATGTTAATTATTATTTTTAAGGCACTGATTAAATTTTTTTAATTAGTTGATAAAATATTTAATCATTTAAAATTTATCAAACTCAATAAAAACCTTAACAATTGCTTTGGGCAATATGGGGCTACTGTTAAGTGGTAACGATTTGAAGGTTGCTCAGTTTCAAGGATGGGTTGAGAACACGAGGGAAATGGATTGGAAAAAGTTAGAAAATTGATCAAACTAAAAGAAATCAATAGTGAAAGCTCAAAGTAATAAGTTATAAGTTGACACTGGAAAAAATAAAATTGACATTAATAGGATGTTTGGTATATAGATAGATTTTTTATTTTAGAAATCATATTCTTAGGAATAACATTTTTATAAATATCATTCTTGAAAATTTAAAAAAAAAAATTTGGTTTATTTAAAAATTCTTTAAAATATTTTACAATCTCATGCTATAAGAATACAAGATCTATCACGCCTACTGTTGTCCATCATTTTTTTATTCCAATTCTTTATTGTTGGAAAATTTTAATGTTATGTAATTAATATTAATAAAATTTTTTTATGAAGATCTAATATTAATAGCTACAATTCTAATAAGCTTGAATTTTTAATTTTTTATAGTTTAATTTTTAGAATTAGAGTGTCTCAAAATTATATCGGAGGGTAAATTAATTTTTTTTAGATATATAATTAGATAGTAAGATAAATATTTTTATTATTAAGAATTTTTATTCATATCTTTTTTCTGCAGTTTGATTTGATTCACATTTATTTATCTAATCAAAATTGTCTCAATCAAACTAATTTAAATTAACTTGGTCAATTTAAATTAAATTAAATTATTAACTTTTGAAAAAAATTTCTTGTAATTTTAAATTTTAACAGTACTTATCTTTTTTTTTGAATTTAAACCATGATAAATATAAATTTTTAACATTAAAATTAATTAAATATAAATTTAAAATAAGTAAAATCATAAATAAATCCATAATAAGGAATGATTAAGTTTAGAAAGATAATTTAGTAATTTTACTAATATAAAAATATTCTCACGTCATGAAAATATAAGATTTTCACCCCTTATATGAGAATGAAAATATGCAAAAGCATAAGAATACTCTATTCTTAAAAATATTTTTTTAATCCGTGTACTAAATGAAGGAATAGAACATTTCGAACCTCTTATTTTTTAAATTTTTTTTTAATCTGTGTACCAAGCACTTCCTAAAAGTAAACCCAATGAGTTGAAAATCCTAGGTAAAGAGGTATGTGCTGTGAAATTTGAAAAAAAAAAATAGGTACACTTGTGGTGCTGCTTCATTTGTGCATTGACCAATATAATTCAATTAAAAATTCTTATTTTGTATATCATGTGAGTTCTCAAGTTTAAAATGAGAAAATTAAATGAACATTATTGGTCAATTTACAGATAAGATAGTAAAATATATACATCTAAGAGGTTTTCCTAAAATATGGTTATTTGAGGCTTGGTCACCTATCAAAACACATTCAATGATGAGTTAGAGATGTGATAGTGAGTGAGAGATAGAGAGTAGGCAAGAATGAAGTTTCACAAGTGCATGGGCATGCGTGGTAACCTGATGAAAGAAAAAATAATGACAAACTCCTCCAAATCATTTGGTATTGGATTAGAGCTATCATGAAAGAGGTTAAGAATTGTACATAATGAACCCCTTCCTCCAAGCTAACCTAACTTCTCTCTAAGATGGGTCAAACTAGATCCAAGAGATTGGCATTAGTAATACGCGCTTTGATTGGAAGTATCAGCATGAAAATCACTCTATAATTTAAGATCACTCATGGAAGGATTTTTTTTCTATCACATTAGTGGAACCCTTAGGAAGACCATAGCCAAGTTTCTTGATCACCCAAAATTTGAAGAAATCATGGATGTTAATGAAGACCGCCAGCTTGAAGAGCCTACAGAAACTCCTCAGTAACAATTGGATTTGCACACTAGCATGGAACCTGAGCAAGCATTATTCCTAGTCACTTTGACCTCATTGGCTAGCCAAGACTTGAATCTTAATTTCTTAGAATGGGAATTCCTATACTATCACCAGGAACCTCTTCGTCACATTAGAGACAAATTATATCTATCTTTTATGATCAATCATTTTCTTCCCTTTGAAAACCTTATTCTCTTTCTTTGATCATTTTTTGAAAAAATAAACTATATTGTTCTTTATGATCAATCTTTCGTTTCCTTCCTTGAGCATTATTCTCTTTCACCCTATGGCTCACTATTATGACACGTTCTCCCAATGGCTAGCTATTGTCGCGTGACCTTCCCTCACGAACACATCTAGAAATATGTTTACCTTTCAGTACAAGTACATTTACTTTGAGTAATATAAGATGCTCTCAAATTCCTATATGTTTTACATTGAGCAATATTCGCGGCTCCTAAATGTATGATCAGTAAATAACTGTACTACATGTTATTTTAGAGCTTTAATAAAAGCCTAATTTTAGAATCTCTACATAAATTTTTTTACAAACGTCACTAGACATTAAAATTAACTAACACCTAGTATCTTTTATCATTATCATAGATTTAATGATTGACTGATGTTTGCATACTCATATGCTCTTTAATTTCTATGAAAGCTTAGTTTTTGTTTAAAATTTGAGAAAGACAAGAAGGTCTTATGACCATTTAAACAAGGAAATTGACAAGGCCTTATTGATCATCATTGATCATCCTCGCCAACAAGGTTGCTCTTTAGCACACCCCCGAATTTTAGGTCCCTACTTAAGGATCTAAGAACAATTTAACAACCTCTGCCAAAGGATCAAAGAAATTACCTTAGCCTCACTGAAAGTATTTAGCTTTCGCCATTGGTCTTTTGGCCACTATAAAAAGGATCAAACAATTATCCTCTGCCTCAAGGATAACTCTTCACCTTCCTTTTTTGACCTCTCAGCCCTCGCAAGGTGATCGATGGATGATCCCCTACCTTAAGGATAGATTTAGCTTCCTTCTCTGGCCTCTCAGCCCTTGCCAAGCGATTGGTGGATGATCCCATGTCTCAAGGATAGCTCTTTAACTTCCTTTTTCGGCCTCTCGGCCCTTACTAAGTGATCAATAGATAATCCCCTGCTTCAAGGATAGCTCTTCAATTTCTTTCTTTGGCCTCTCAGCCCTAACCAGGCGATCGATGGATGATCCCCTGCCTTAAGGATAGCTCTTAATCTTCCTTCATTGGCCTTTCAACCCTTATCAGGTGATCAATGGACTATCCCCTACCTCAAAGATAGCTCATCAGCTTTCTTGGTCCCCTTTGGGCAGTTGATTAACGATATCGTGCCTTACAAAAAAGCTCTTCACCTTTCAACTTTGGCTTCTCAGCCTTCCAACCCTCGTCAAAGGATCAAACATTAATCCTTTACCTCACGAAAAGCTTTTTAGCTTATAATATCGGGCTCTCAATCCCTTTCAAAGAATCAGAGGTTGATCCTTTACCTCATAGAAAGTTTTTTCAACTCTCTTCATTCAGCTTATTAGATTTACCAAACCCCCTCAAGTGACCACCATCAACCTATCAACCTCAATATATATATCCGATTGGCCCTAGGATAGATTTCAGCATCCTATCTATTAGGCAATCTTGCTTTATAGATCGTTCATTAAGAGATTTGACTTCGTTGATAATCCCTCAGGCGATCTGAATTCGCTGATCATCTGTCAGGAGATTTGACTTGGTCAATAATATGTTAGGTGATTTAACTTCCCTAATCATTTGTCAAGCAATCTAACTTCGATGATCATCCATCAGGTGATTTGATTCTGCCAATAATCTGTTAAGGGATCTAACTTATAGTATCTACAATTTAAAAACCTCCAGGGACATTTTAAAATTTTGAAATTCAGCAATTTTTGATTAAAAACTTAACTGAAAATGCCCTGAAAATTCGAAAATGGAAAAAAAAGGACTAAATTGAAAGAAAAAGTTAAGGACTAAATTGAAAAGAATAAAAGTTCTATAAAAAGATGAAATATAATCATTACACTTTCAAAATATCTCCCGCATTTATGATGCATCATTATTATGCTGAAAAAATATCTTAAAGCATTTATGACAAGTCATGATTATGCCTGGGAAATATTTGGAAGTCATAAAGGCTTAAGAAAATATCTCAAGGGTAAAACAGTCAAATTTTAACGAGGGGCAAAATGCCCAAAGAGTAAAATTGTAATTTTACCTAATAAATAAGATTTTTATTTTACTTAAGAAAATTAGAGAAAATTTTCTCAAGAAATTTTCTTGTTAATTCTGAAGCAAGAGAGGAGTAAAACAGTCATTTTAACTAAAAGGGCAAAATAGAAATTTTACACTAAAGATTTTCATTTTTTCACATAAATAGAATGACTATTTTATTTCATAAATTTTATTTACCCCAAATGGAGGGCTTAAATATCTTTAAAAGAATGAAAAAGGGCAAGAAAAGGAAGGGTAAAAAGGTAAATGTACATAGGGACATATTAGGTATTATAAAAAGTTGTTTAAAAAGTCTTCTTCTTCCCTTCCTTCTCGAAGAATGTGATGCACAGGAGAAAGAAACCAACTGCATAGAAGAGACGCAGGGGAAGGGAGAAGAAGAAGAAAAATTTCATAAAACTTGAAGAAAACACCATTTGCATTGGGAAATCAAGGTAGTTAAGCAACTTTCTAGCATTTATTTTTGGTTTCATGGAATTAATGAAATTTCTTAACTACTAAGATCATGTTCTCATAAATATATTTGACATGTATTAGATGTCCCGATACATGGTATAGATCGAAGTTGACGTGGTGACAATAGAAATCCCTTTTCTGGGGATATTTAATGTAGTGCAGGGTATTTACGTAGTAACATTTATGGAAGTCCATCCTCAATAAGAGGATGAGAATTATGTATTTTTGGAATATGAGTATGTAGTCTAATTGATAGCCCATTTCATCCTAATTCTAATATATTTTGGAAATAGAATTGGGATGAACATTTTTTTGAATTGTATATAACTGAATAGGCATATATATCCGAATATGTGAAAGTGTATTTTTTTTAAAAAGGAGTTTGAGTGGCAGGGTTGTTGCCTCCTTACCCTTAAAATATTAAAGTCACTACACATATCCTGAAATATATGTACAGTGTGAATATATATATATATATAGTAAATGTAATTAGAAGAAAGTTTTATTTAAGACGTTGTCTCAAATTTTGATTCTTTATTTAGTTTTGCTGTTGCATATCATATGTAATGAACACTTAAGTAGAAAATTCCCGAGCCTAATAATTATTCACAAAAAACAAAAAACAAGAATAATAATAAAGATTTTTAATATATATCTTACTCAGGCAAATAAATAAAAGGTTAAGAGAAAACATACCAATCTCATAGACAGTAAATATTCCTGGGAAATAAAACATATTTATTAAGTATTTGGCTATGAGAATGGGATGTTACATGACTTTGCCGATCATCTATTAGGAAATCTGACTTCGCCAATCATCTATTAGGTGATCTAACTTCGCCAAGCACCCATAAAATGATTTGATTTCACCAATCACCCACTAAGAGATCTAATTTTGCTAATCACCTGTTAGGCGATCTGACTTCATCAATCATCTTTCAGGTGATCTGATCTCGCTGATCATCTTTTAGGCAATCTGATCTTTTCGATCATC
The DNA here is from genome assembly GCA_031216115.1 of Senna siamea. Lineage (NCBI taxonomy): Eukaryota > Viridiplantae > Streptophyta > Magnoliopsida > Fabales > Fabaceae > Senna > Senna siamea. Next base: position 11,569,862 of record CM062364.1, read on the forward strand.
TTTCAGGAAATATGATCTCGCAAATCATCTTTTAGGTGATCTAACTTTGCTAATCATCTATCAGTTAATCTAACTACATAAATCATTCATATGCGATCAATCCTCGATCATCCAACATAAAAAAGTGATCAAACCTCTCTAAGAATGATCAAATCTTAACAAATGATTGACCTATTTAAAAAGGGTGATCCAATCTTATAAATCATTCAGCGATTAACCAAGCATAACTAATCAATCCCAATCCACACATACTAACTTGGGAACTGGTAAGAACAAACACCTTATCGTGTGCTTTTTAGCATACACCCCTTAAAAGTTATCCACTTGCCTCATAAAGTTTTTTTAGCTTCCACAACTGGACTTTCAACCTCTACAAAAGTATCAAAGAAAAATCCAATGGCATCTATCAAAAGGATTTAAAGTTGATCCTTTAACTAAGCTTTCTAGCTTTCATTAACCCATCAGCCTCTACATAAGGATCAAAGAGTGATCCAACGACATTCACAAGAGGATCAAAACACAATCCTTAAACTCAGCTTTTTAGGTTCCATCGGCCTTTTGGCCTACACCTAAAGATCAAATAGCAGTCTGATAATATCTGCCAAAAGCATCAAAAGGAAATCCTTCAACTCAAAAGCTTATTAGCTTCCATCAACCCCATCAGCCTTTGCTTAAGGATCGATGAGCAATCCAACGGCATCCTCAAAAAGGTTCAAAAGGCAATCCCCAAACTCAACTTTTCATCTTTCATCATCGAACTTTTGGCCTTCACTTAAGGATTTAACAACAATTTGACAGTTTCCGTAAAAGGATTAAAAGGTGATCCCAATAACTTACAAAGAGTCTTTCCAGTTCCATCAGCCCCTTTAGCCTCTGTCTAAGGATCTAAGAGCAATCCAATAGTCCCCACAAAAATTATCAAACAAAGATCCTTGATAGAAAGCTTTTTAGCTTCCACCGACCCTTTGGCCCCCTGCAAAAAGGATTAAACAGTGATTCTCTCCTTCATGAAAATCCTTTTAGCTTCTACCAAACTCACAGGGTGACCTACTGCCTTAAGCGAACTTCGCCAGGTGACCTAACCTCCTTGAGTGAACTAACCTTACCAGGCGACCTAACCACAATGAGCAAACTTACCTCATTGGTCGATCCAATCACCCTATGCAACCCAATCGCCTTAAGTGGCCCAGCCCTACCAGTCAATCCAAACACTTTAAGGTTACCCGAAGCCTCGCCAAAAGATCATCTGGCAATCCCTCCCCTTGAAAGCTTTTTCATCTTCCATCACACGCCTATTGGCCTCCACTAACAAATCAAAAAGAGGATCCTCAACCTTAGAAATCTTTATAACTTTTGCCACTTGCCTCTTGATCTTAATAAGGACAAGAAAGCCTTTCAGCATCATTAAGGACGAATGCCCCTTGGAGGTCATCTCAATGTCTCCGACCATACTCCCCATTCAGGCAATCGATCCCTTTCAAAAAGGGGAGAGAATGAGTATTAGGCTTTACCTAGACACAAAACATACACCTCTTAAATAAAGAACCTTATCCTTTAACACATATACTCAAAATATACCCTCCACGCATACACACTAAAAAAGATGGCTACATTACGTATCAGATTTTCAGCCTCTCGCACAAACTTTTCAACCTTCCTTACAGGCTCTTCAGCTTTCTTGAGAAAATGTATCCAAGTGATAAACACTTGGAAGAACCACCAAGCTCTCCCCTCTCAAACTACAGGACTAGCTAAATGAATGAAACAAGTTTAAAAAACTCTTGATACTAGAAAAAATCCAGAAGATGGAAAAACTACTCACTCAAGCATAATCCTAAAATTGATCTAAGAACAAAAGATGCAATTTCCTCTGCCAAAAAAATTCTATCAAGTGATCTTAAGCACATAAGAGCAAGCAAACGCTTACTAAAAGTGATGTCATTTAGGCACTAGAAGACTCAACAGATATCGAGTTAACCTTCACCTATGAAATGATACTAGAAACCTGAGATATGTGCTAACATGCTCATAAAATGCGACTAGCATGAAAATTGAAATGCTAGGAATTAAAAACGTGTGTGTCTCATGTTGGGGAACTCGTACGTCTGCGTGTCGGGCCTAATCCATCATTCTCTAAAGCTCAAGGCCCAAGAGCACACGTGCTCTTAGGCTTATGGGGCTTATGGTAAATCCAGATTGGTCCACCATTTATATACTGCCTCATGGTGACCAATCACCCTTAGGCAAATCGCTCTTAACTAACTAATAATTGGCAATCGCCCCTACCTAACCAAGAGTTCTAATCTTAATCTTACATCTAGAAGACTCTTAAAACTACTATATAAGGGCCCTCCTAAGTATGCTTCATATATATTCACTCATCTATTCTCTTTATTCTCCACCCCATACTGACTTGGGTGTCAGAGTTCACAAAGGAGCCCCCCAAACTCCCTTGTGGCTTTGAACCTCTCTGTTGTTTTGCAAGCCCTCTGCAACTCTGATATTCCAAGTTTTGACTCTTGAACATTTTGAAAAATATCATTTATTAATATAAAATTAGTCTAAAATAAAAATAATACTAGTTTTCAAAAATATATCCACTACTTTTTTATATATTATTTTTATCAAAATAATTTTAAATCTATTTAATTTGTTTGTTAAATTGTAAAAAAAAATTTAATTAAGGTAATTATTCTCTCTTTATTAAACCATAATTAAATATTTTAAAAAATAGTCGTAATGTTTAGATGGGCAAACTTAAACATCAATTTTTAAGCCCATTAAATAAAAACCTAACTTATCATATGCATGTGGGCCAAACTAAGCCGACCCACTTGCAAAGCTGCTTTCATACTATATATAAAACCCAAATCTATATACCTTTCGGTGCTGGGTTTCATTTTTTTTAAAAAAAAGTCTAAAATAAGTTTAATTTTGCTTTCTACAAGTTTACAATGAGGTTGAATTTACCAAAAGTTTATTTCCAAGTTTGATATATATATATATATATATATATGTATTCACAACTTGGATCAGTCTTTCTCCCCTCTCTAGATTTCAGTAATCAACTTGTTATACCATGCAACATCTTCATAACTAGTCCATGGTAGAGTAGAGGAAACACAATTCATGAGGTCTTAAAAGTTCATCAATTTACAGTAACAAAACAAAAAAGAAGAAAAAACTTACCCAAACATCTACGTACTAATTTTTTACTACTTAAACAAAATATATAGACTTAAGAATTTTAGGATAAATTATTTAGTCAACTTATTTTTGAGTAAATTACACTGTATTTTTTTCATAAGTGTTAAAATTACATTCTCGTCTCTTCTGTTTTGAAAAATTATATATTTTCCACCTTTAAGATATTAAAAATCCTACAGTTTTATTTATTTTAATCGAAATATTCTTATATTTATTATTTATATAATTAAATATATATATATTTCTCATATAAAATTATTTTTAAAGAAGTTTAGAATAAAATAAAATTTTAATTTTAATTCAAAATAATAAAACAAGAAACAATATTTTTTAAAATATATTTTTATAATAAATTATAATTTTTTTTAAAAATTTAATAATGTCATAAAAATATTTTAGTTAAAATAAATGAAATTGTAAGTTTTTTTAATTTTTTTAAAAAATATAGTGTAACTTTTTAAAATAAAAAATATATAATTTTGATATCTCTTTTAAAAAATATAATTTATTCTTTATTTTTCTAAAGCTAGCTATTAACTGGATCATGGAACATACATATGGATGCACATGTGCTCAGCTCAGTTGCCCACACGAATATGGCATAGTTTTCTTACAAAACCAAACATCATTATAATTGCAAAGCGAAGTCTTCAAGAAACCACTATTGATGTGTGTTCTCATTAATCATTATTACCTTTTCTTAGAGCAAAATAGCATGACGTTGAAGAAATTATTTCGTACCATTCATTCTCTTGTTTCTTCTGTATATTCTCTGTTTGAAGGATGGAATATATGGGTTTGTCTCAATGTTATTTTCTTTTAGAATTGTTTTATAAAATTAATTTATAAAATTTATACTAGTATTATTTTTATATATTTATATATATGTTATTAATAAAAAAAAATTTGTATTTTTTATTTTAAAAAATTAGAGTTTAAAATATTTTATATTTTTTATTGAGAAGACACACATAGTCTACTTTTTATTATTCTCTATCAAAAATAATTATTCAAACAAGTTTTTTTTATTTTTAAAAGCTAAATAATTTTAAAAAATCGCAATCCAATTGACCCTATGACTTTTTTCTAGGTTTCTTTTATGCAGAGATAAATAATTAAATTTTTTTGAAGTGCATGTCTCGTAAAGTATAATCAAATATACTAAAATGTATTCTTTTATATATTAACCTGTTATTAGATTAATTTTTAAGTAAAATAAAAATAAATTATTATTTTACATATTAATTTATTATTGAGTTAATGTATTCAACACACTTTATAAGATATAAATTCCAAAATATCTAGTTTCTAAAAATAGACCCTTTTATAAGTAAAAAAGTTTGGTGGTAGATGCCTAATTCAGTTCTAGTACCCGCAATACGTAGTCTTATCTTTGAAGTCACATATATAAATATTGTCCATGAATTGCTTTATGACATATATGGAGCATATATATAAATAATGTACTTTTTCTTCCATTACCATGTCATCTTTCAATAGTGTTATACATGGTTTAATTAGTCGCCTCTTGAAATATTATTTTTAATTATGTAATTATTTAGAAGTATTGAAAGCTTTTATATTATTTAATATATTTATAATAGTCCACCAATAATATATTGCCACGTGGTGAGATTGCCTTCACCTAACTCCCCATTGATTCCCTCACTCAAAAATTATATATATATATAGAGAGAGAGAAAGCAAACATTGTATTTTTCATGTAGGATAATCTTAACACTCTTAAACTCTTTTACTTATATTCTCGTATTATTTACTGGCTTGTTCATGAGAAGTGTATCAAGGAGGTCTTCTCCCTTTATATATATATATATATATATATATATATATATATATATATATATATATTTAAGTATTTTATTCTCATCAGTGTTTTTATCTATTTCAAGAAACATCATCATCCATAAAAAATAATGTTTCCATCAATTCAAAAGTCCTTAAAAATTGTTTGCTATCAATTTAATCATAACTCTAAATTAGAGTCAAGACTAAACTGATGTATTTTAAAAATATTAAGACTAAATTAACTAATAATAATAAATTTTTGTAAACTAAATTGATACTATTAAAACTTTCATGGATTTAGTTTAAAAAACCCACTTTCATAGATAAGGATATAGAGAGCTCCAATATTATTAATTTTAGTTAGGTACTATTGAATATATATATATATATATCTATACAAACACATGAATAGAAGCTTTCTATAAATATGCACATATGATATTTACATATATACAATTATCAAAAAGATTCCTGGTGATAACATCATTTGCCTCTTAGACTCAAGTTATTCAACTTCTAATGAATAATATAACAATATATATAATCTTTGATCCCATCCAAACCATACATAAAAAAGATAGGCCACCTATGAGCTTTCCAAAAATAACCCCACGTTGTGGCATAAAGATGGGATAATAAAAGGCAAGTCAAAATACATATATTACCTAATCCAATTCGTAGGAGCCTCCAGCACCACTAGTATCCAAGCATCCCAACAACCAAAAAGTAACCTAAGAAAAGTACTTTCACCCATACAACTTCAATCTCCAGAATAATGTGAAATCTATGCATTTAGACACATCAGCATACATAATGAGATATATAATCCCAATAATCATAACATCTTTGTTTGAAAACTAATAATGGTACCATCTAGAAATGCTACGAAAATTTTGTACATTCATACATATCATACTTGTATATAATGTTATGCTCTTCAATGTGATGCATTATCATATATCTAATGGCATGTACTCATATAATGCAATGTGTCATCTCATGAATCACATTTCATAAATCAGGGATATAGAATTCGTCAAATTATGGTAATATAAACTCACAAGCAATGAATTATCATTTCATTAAATTCATAGGCATCATGTCCTACATTTCATGACAAGTGAGAGTATAGGGAGCATTGTCTAGCAAACTCTCTTTGGAAGGTCTTGCCTAGCAAACATTCCTTCTCATTCCTTTTATAACATATTTATAGAAATGATAAATGAGCCTAAGCTGTGGTTTACCTATAACCTGGCCTTGTGGCTGAGAAATTATCTGAGGCATCTTCCAATGGATCTAATAGCACTCACTAGATCACGCTCTGTGATGGATCATCTCAAGCTCATAGGATCCCCACCCTATGACGGTTCACTTCCTTCTGCCCAATGATGAATCACTTCCCTAATATGTTACCCACAAGTATATATACTAGAATGAATAAACCCAAATATGGTCGTGCTTAATTCTAAATACATGACCCTTAAGTTAGTCAATTAAGAGGGTTCATTAACTTAGAATTCACATCAATCATGGTGAACATAAAATTTAATCAAAATACTTAAATAATCAAATAGGTGTTTTATCATACCTCCCTCCCCCCTCCCCCCAAAATCATTTTTTATCAACTGGGGAATGTCCTACAATCGTCCCATACCGATTATCAATTACTGGACCATGAGCCTATCTATCACTTTTACATACATTATGAGTACTTAACCTTTAGTGCCATCTAGTGTCACATTTTTAATGTCATAACTTAAGCTCTCATTTTTCACTTTCTCTTTCTCAAACTATAGTTTCATTTTACCCATTCCCTCATTATAAATCACAATGATCACAAATTGGAGTGTTAACATGTCAAAATATAAGGCAGATTAAGCTCATTACTCATTTTGGAGGGTTACTAATTGACTATTGACCTTAGCGATCAATTAGTGGCTCTCTATCCAACCATCAATCAAGTTAGTTTGTTAATAGTCAACTAGTGACTCTCTGTTTAAACATATAGCATAACCCACAGGGAACCAATCGACTTCTAAAGATCTAGCAATCAATTTTTGCTCCTTAGATTGAATTTTAGGCTAGTTTGAAGCTCAATAATTGAATACTCTAAGGAACTTGTCAATTGCTTACTTTATAGAAAATTTTATAGAAAAGTATGAATGTTGACAATCGATTTCTAGGCCTTAGAAATCGACTAATAGGCCTTGTTTTTCCAAAATGTCTTGTTATCCATTTATTCAAGAGGCTTTATCACTTATATAAATAACAAGCTTAGGTCCCTTTAACTTCTATCATCATATACTTTTGAAAAATGGCTTAACTTTAGCTCAAAACACACTTAAAGCCATGATTCAATGCAAACCCATTAGATAGCCAAAAACCTATTCTCAAACAATCACTTAAGCATATATTAGAACATATAACAAGTATAATACGTAAAATAACATTTAAATTAGCATAACATGTATGTTATTTCAATCTCCTCAATCACATAATTAAAAAATTAGTTCATACCCACTTTTCAAACCAAAGAAAAGAGTCGTGAAAGAGAAAGATGGATGTTATGCCTACCTTGATTTCAAACTTAATATGATGTATTGATGATTTAGATGCAATCCTTTAAATTTTTCATGCACAATTCTCCTTATTTCCTTCTTTTATTCTCCTTCTATCTCTTATTTTAGTTTCCTTCTGTAACGACCCTTTTAATCATGCTATATATTTTTCTATCAGAATAGCGGAAGCATACAATATTCTAAATGAATTTTTCAGTTTTCCCATGTCAGGGAACGTCAGATTTCGTCACTGGTTGAGTGTAACTTAAATAAACTCTTCTCACAGTCCATTCAAATTTCACTCAACCATAAATCCTGTACAGCATTTTTATTATCACATTATAAACCATATCATACTCTGGAATATAAATTCTAACAACGATTCAAATACAATTGAGATATATTATGTCATACTACTAAATTCATTTATACATCAATAAATAAGACTACAATTCATCAAATTCATTACAAAAATATATAATCCAAATCATTTCTTACCAAAAATTTGACTGAGTTTTTCCTAAAAATTGGATATTTTTTCATTTATACAACAGCCCAAATTCAACAAAATCCAGCAATTTCATCAATATAACTAAAAGACAACAATCCATATTCATATATATAAATTCAAGCCTAATTTTTACATCCACATAACAACGTTATAATTCTCCAAGGATATCCTGACATCCTTCTTTGGCCCAGCTATCTTCTAGGCATTCCTTGTTCCTAGTCATCTGAGCAAACAACTTAATGAGATTATTAAACCCCAGTAGAGCAATTTACAATTAAATACTTACAAAATAGTTGAATACTCAGCTGTGACAAAGCACAAAAAACATCTCCCTAAATTGATTTAAATACATGTGAATTACTAAATACTTATAAATTCAAAATAGATATGGAAAATCAATGCAAAACAATATAATGAGTATAGTATCTTTAATCTAAAAAGTTATACTGAAAATCATGCCTGAAATTCTTATATAGTCATCTATCACATATCTCATGTGATTATTCATTATTCATCTCAAGTTGTATGTTATTTTATCTGAAAACATAGTTTTGTTTGGGTGTAATCCGTAACACTAATCACCCAAAAAGAACATCCTATTTTGTAAGTGTGATCTGTAACACCAATCACCCGAAAAGAACATCTTATTTTGTGATTATGATCCGTAACACCAATCACCCACTCAAGGATTGGGTGGGAGCTAACATCCTGGGCGTCCCCCAGCATGTGCATAATAGCTAGTTCTCATCCTCATACAGTCTATATAGCAATACATACATATAGTCAACTGATACTTAAGGTTATAGGATATCATACTTAAACCAAAACATTGCCCCGTATAGGTTATCTACCCTTTACTCCTTGAACCTTTCATAGGGTTGTCTTGGTTTAATGAATAATTCCTAACAGATGCAGACTAATTCAAATAAAATAAATCAATTTACAAAACTATCTGCATAGGGGATATTCAACGACTGTCCCATACCAGCTATTGAATATCCACCCTAAGTTAGTCTGTCCCTATGGCATATAATCCCAAAAGCCAAATCTAGCAAACATGCAACAAGCATTTTCAATACACAGGCAATCTTTTATACTCATATAAAATTCTCATGTAAATCATCATTTTCAGCACTTATTCTCATTCAATACAAATTATACTTAAAGCAGTAATTTACAACGTCAATCAAAAATCAGGGGAGTGTAGATTACTCTACCTTTTATCGTTTGCTCCTATTCAAACCAGGGTTTTCCTTTTTCCTTGGAGATTTTTCTCACAACTAGTGTCCTGAGGAAATAACTCAAGTCTTATGAAAATTTCCTTTCAATTATATTTTCTTACAATTAAATGCCTATTTTCCACTTATATCTATTAAACTAGGCATAATTGGAATTAAAATCTATAGAAATACATCAAATTGGAGTATTTTAAATTATACTGAAAGTTTGCAAATTGATCCCTGCTTCTTTCCAACTACTCTGGCAATGGCACATTGTGGAGCACGGCGGTGCACGACAACGCACAACAGCAGACAGTGGTTGGCATTGAAAATTAGTCCAAAACGTCAATTGAAGCACGAGGATGGCGAATCCAAGACCGGTTCAATGAAAAATGGCAATTTAACTGCAATTTTTTGGTGAAACATGAACAATGCTCTGAAATGTTTCTCCTCTGTTTGTGGCATGTGACAGCGATTCTTCACCGGTTAGCAGCTGACGAAGGAAGAGGGGAACCTGGGCTAGCTGTTGGTAGCGGCGGTGCGGTCAGAAGATGACGTTTTTTGGCCGAATCAAGGAGTTAGATGGTCAAACGAAAAAGAGAGGAAAACACAAAATGTGGCCACTGCAGTGGCTGTCGGCTGCGAGGGATGGCAACAAGAGCTCGACGGCGACAAGCTGCACAGGTGGCATGGTCCGGTGGTGACGCAGTACGACAGTTCTGGCGATGGCAGCATCGCGCAATGGTGAGAGGGAAAGAGAGGAGAAATCGTGCGGGAGGAAAGAAATGAACAGGAAGGAAAGAGATTTTGGCATTTTATGGCCTCCAAGGACATTTTGGTTTTTTCTCACTTTGCTCTAAACAATTTTTGGATGCATTTTCTAATTTAGGCAAGAATATGGGATAATATGGAAGGAATTTGAGAATTTTTGAGGATTTTAAGCCTTCCAAAAATATTTGCTAAGTTCCTAAAAACAGGTAAAATTTTCTCCATCAGAAAAAATTTTATTCCGAAAAATTCTCAAATTTAAACTACGAGCTCAGAAAAATATTCTTAATCACTTTCCAACAATATTTCAACATTTTCCTTTATTTTTTATCCTAATTATTTAATTTTTAATCGGGTTATCATACCTTCTCTCTCTAGTCTTTTCTCTTTTTTTTCCTTCTGTTCTCTCACTCTCTCCCTTCACTCCCTTATGTTGGAATAGTATGGTTAATATTGATCATTTATAACAAATTAATTAGCCTTAATACAAAATAAAACTATCATACATTTTTCTTTTTCCTTCATTTCTAAAAGCATAACCTCTTATATTATTTAAAATAGAGATTATGTAACTTGCCTATAAGATAAGGACAAAACAATGCACGCACGTGTGTGTGTGTGTGTGTATATATATATACGCACATATGTATACTTGTTTGGTTAAAATGAAACAAAATGGTATCAAAGCTTAGTTATCTTTGTTAGAATCATTTCCCAAGCACATATGTTCTTTTAAACCTAAAATTGCCACTATTCTAATTTTCTTTCATTTTTTGAAAAATTTTATGATTTTTTGTTAAATTATTTTTTAACTCACTTTTGTATTTTTGAAATGATGGAACCTTTTGTCTTCAACAGAAAAATGAATCAGCGGCAAAATGACGTTGAAAAGCGCCAAGAAATTGCCAGAAATGGTAGGTTACTCGTTGGGTCTGAGTTAAACTCGGGTCAAGTCGAGGAGACTTATCGGGAGGTTGAAGACAACCTCTCACATGACCGGCTCGTGTCCAGTTCCCTAAATTTAAAAAAAAATATTGAAATACATCTATTGGGTTCAAACACAAGTTATCTTCATTAAAGCACGCTTGGCCACTATGGCAAGGTTTTGGTATTGTTATTTTGACACTTTAAATAATATTTATTGTGCCTCAAATGCATTTAATTGCAAAATTAAATGTAAGAAATGCTTATAACTGGTCTCAAACCCAACCTTAATATTCTTTATTACTAAGTTTACAATTTATATTATATATATATAATTGTATTTTCAATTTTTTAAAGAAATTAATGATTAATTTATTTCTTGTGTTATCCCTTAGAGAGAAATCATTAGGGCTTTATTTATTGAATAAAATTTTGAACAAAGGATTAAATAAATAATTTTACATTTAGTGGTTGTAAGTTCACCTATTGTGGGCCAATTATTATGATGTAATAATTTTGTAATTTAAAAGCCTAATGACAATTAACAAAATTAATAATCCATTTTTGTGGATGAAGGGTAGTAGAAAACAAACCTTACAATTTTTGGGCCTTATTCTAGGGTCTGAGTGTCCCTAGGATAGAAGAAATCTATGGTGATTTCCCTTTGAGAACTTGAACTCTTTTGAGGTTATCTACTACGATTTCACTTGGATTGTAACCTATCATGTGGGCTTGGTTGGTGTAAGACCAAATTCTTTACTTGATGGGGTCTTCATCTTGAAAAGATGGGGACAAACCAATGACCTAAAATCCTATTAGTTTCTTTTGGACTTTGAAGACTTAAGAATTTAATTTTGGGCAACAAGACACATATTGAAAATTATTAAAATTTAATTAATTTATATTATATTGATGAGAAAAATACCTATCAGTATGACAAAATCAATATAACCATATGTTTCTCATTGGTCAAACAACTTAATGCTTACATAATATAATGCATCATATCAATGCAAATATTATTACAACATTTTTTGTTTTTCTCTTGAGCCAAATTTTTATGAGTTTTCTTGGTTTATTATAGTCTAGGACCTTTAGGTGAGATTATAATAAACTATCTTATTATGATATCCATATGAAACTGAGTTTTGTGAACAAAATTTTATTTAATAAATGTGTTGACTGAACATCATTAATGTTTCCTAATTTTGTGATTTTCAGTTTTTTCAATTCAACAACTATCTACAGTGAAAACTCTCAATGGCACGAAATATGATGATTGGAAAAAATCCTTGGATTTTTATCTGATTATCTCAAAAGAGGATTTGGTTCTAGGGAACTTAAGCCAGCAAATTTAACTAATAACTCTAGTGATGTTGAAAGGGTTTTACACAAACAGTGGTATAATTTAAATAGATTTTGTTTGAACATTATCAAATACACTATGGACAAGAGTATTAGATAGAGCATTCTAGACAGAGAGTTTTTTGTGGACTATCTAAAAGCTGTTGGGGAAAAATTCAAGAAGTTTGATAAGAGTTAAAATGCTTATTTTATTTCTCTCCTTGACAATACTCACTATGATGGTGCATCTAGCATCAGGGAGCACATCATGAAACTCATTAATTACTACAATAAGTTGAAATAATATGGATTGGACTTAGGGGAGAGCTATCTAGTTTATCGAGTCCTACAATTTCTCCCTACTAAATATGGAGATTTGTGAACCACATATAATTCTCAAGAGGTTGAGTGGTCCATTGATCAAATGATATCAATTGTGACTCAGGAATAAGAGTCCATTAAGAAGTCCGCTTTCCATTCTCAGTCAATAAATTACATCTCTTATGGTTCAAGCATTAGGTCTATAAAGGGTAGTTAGAAAGGGAAGGCAATAGATAACCAAAGGAATGGAAAGAAATATATGGGGGCCTAAGAAAGGTGTAAAGTATAACCAGAATCATAAGAAGAAGTCTTTTAAAGGAGAATGTCATTATGCAAGAAGCCTGGTCACATAATTTTTGACTGCGTCAAGCTGAAAAACAAATGTGAAAGAGAAAGGAAAATTACCCCTTTAGTTCTAGTTTTTTTTGAATCCAATAATTTTAAAATATACCTTGATTCTTAGTGGTTAGATTTTGGTGCTACTGTTCATGTGAAAAATTATGTGCAAGGTCTCAGAAACAAAAAGAGGCTAAGTGCGAGGGGAAAGACCATTGTCAGAGTAGAGGGAAGCTTAGTTGTAGTTAATAGTATGGGAACTGTCAATTTGAATTTATGTTCTAGACATTGTTTGACTTTAAAGGATGTAGTTTATATACCCTCTTCAAGGAGGAATTTAATTTCCAATTCATTATTAGAAATATATGGATACTCCTTTTGGCAAGGAAATGGAAAAATAGACATTTATTTTGATTTAATTGCGGTTGGAACTATAGCAACCCCCTTACTCATGCTATATACTCATATATCAGAGTAGCAGAAGCATACAAATTATGAATAATTTTTTCCCTTTTACCATATTAGGGAATGTCAGAGAGTCGCTACTGGTTGACTATAATCCAAATAGACTCTTCTCATAGTCTATTCAAATTCCACTCAACCCTAAATCCTGTATGTCATTTCTATTATCACATTATAAACCATATAATACTCTGGAATATAAATTCTAACAATTATAAAAATATAATTGAGATATATTATATCAGGGTACTAAATCCATTCATACGTCAACAAATAAATCACAATCCATTAAATTCATTATAAAGAAAATTTATTCTCTCAAAACATTTTCTACCTAAAATTTAGCAGAGTTTTCCCCTAAAAATCAGACGTTTCCCTTTTATACAACAGCTGAATCAATACAATATCCAGCAAATTCACTAATAAATTCAAAAGAAAGAAACACAGATATATGTATAAATTCAAGCCTAATTTCTACATCCATATATCAACGTTATCCTGACATCCTTCTTCTACCTAGCTATCTCCTAGGCATTCCCTGTTCTTGGTCATCTGAGCAAACAACTTAATGAGATGATCAGATCCCAATAGAGCAATTTATAGTTAAATATTAAAAAAAATAGTTGGGTGCTCAGCTGTGACAACGCTTAGAAAATATCTCCCCAATTCAGTTTAAATGCATGTGAATCACTAAATACTTTTAAATTTAAAATGAGTATGGGAAATCGATGTAAAGCAATATAATGAGCATATTATCTTTAATCTAAAAAATCATATTAAAAGTCATGCCTGAAATTCTTATATATGTCTCTATCACACATCTCATGTGATTATTTATTATTCATTTCAAGTTGCATGACGTTTTATTTGAAAAAATGGTTTTAGTTTGGATGTGATCCATAACACCAATCACCCACTCAAGGACCAGGTGAGAACCAACATCCAGGGCGTCCCTTAGCATGTGCAGAAATGCTAATTCTCATCCTTATACAGTTTATATAGCACTACATACGCATGGTCGACTAATACTTAAGGTTATATGATATCATACTTAAACCAAAACGTCACCCTGTATAGGTTATCCACCCTTTTACTCTTTGAACCTTTCATAGGGTTATACTGGTTTAACGAACAATTTCTAACAGATGTAGACCAATTTAATTTAAAATAAATCAATTTACAAAACTGTCTACATAGGGGATATCCAATAGCCATCTTATACTAGCTATTGAATATCCACCCTAAGTGAATCCATCTTATGGCATATAATCACAATAGCAAAATTCTATCAAACATGCAACGAATATTCTCAATACATAAGCAATCTTATATACTCATATATATATATTTTTAGCACTCATTCCCAATCAAAACAATCATACTTAAAACAGTAATTCACAATATCAATTTAAAATTTAGGGGAGTGTAAATTACTCTACCTTTTACCATTTGCTCTTATTTGGGTCGTGGTTTTCCTTTTTCTTCAGAGATTGTTCTCCCAATTAGTTTCTTGAGGAAATAATTTAAATCTTAGGCGGGTTTCCTTTCAGTTATACTTTTCTACAATTAATTGCCTAATTCCTACGTTGATCTAATTCTTAAATATATTCGGATTCAAAATCGATAAGAAAACGTCAAATTAGAGTATTTTAAATTGTACCAGACATTTCGAAAGGTTGAAATTTAATTTCTATGCAACTTTGGTGATGGTGCACGGTAGAGCGCGACGGTGCATGATAGCTGGGGTCAAAAATTACTCCAAAATGAAGCTCAAAGTTCGAGGATGTCAAATCTGGGGTCGGTTTGACGAAAAATGACAGTTTAACCATGATTTTTTGGAGAAATGCGGCGGACTTCAAAAAATATTTCTCCTCCGCACATGGCACGTGGCAACGGTTCTTTGCCGGCTAGCAGTTGACAGAGGAAGCCAGCAGCTCGGGCTAGCTGTTGGTGGCGACGGTGTAGTTAGACGACATCATTTTCCAGCCAAACAAGGAAGAGAATAGTTGAACAGAAAAGAGAAGGAAACGAGGAAATGTGGCTGCTACGGTGGTTATCAACATTGGGGGATGGTTGCAGGAGGTCAACAGCAACGAGTGGTGCAGGTGGCGCGGTTTGATGGTGGCACAGCATGGTGGTTTCGACAATAGAGGGTGGCGCACGATGGTGAGAGGGAAGGAGAGGAAAATCACTTGGGAGAGAGAGAGAGAAAGGGAAAATGAGAGGAAAAAAATAGAATTTTGAATATTTAAGGCATCTAAGGGCATTTTGGTATTTTTTTCATTTTGCCCGAGCTAAATTTCAAATGCATTCTTCAATTTAGGCAAGACTATAGGATCATATGGAAGGGATTTGAAAATCTTTTGAGGCTTTTAAGCCTTCCAAAAATATCTGCTAAATTCCTGAAGGCAGATCAAATTTTCTCCGTTAGATAAGATTTTTATTCTAAAAAATTCTCAAATTTTAACTACAAGCTCAGGAAAATATTCTTAATTTAATTCCAAAAAATTTTTAATTTATTTCATCCAATTTAATTTATTTTTAATTCAGGTTATTACAGTAACTACTTCCTTGATTAATAGACTATATCTATTAAATATGAGTATCTGTATAGAATAATCTCCTTCTACGTCTATTAATGTTGTCATAAGACACAAACATCCTAGAATTGATGAAAATTCTTCCATATGATCTTGTATTGTCTCAATCTTGAAATTTTCTTGAATTAATCATGAATGAATTGGTTCTATAGATTAATTACAAGTAATCAGTGATAGGTTTGATTACTTACAAACTTCTTGGATAGAGAGCCCAACTTATAGCCCAATGTTAATCAGTAATCATCCTGTCAGAGAGAATTTTATAATTATTTTTTGTTGATTATATTGATGAATTAATTAATATCATTCAAGTGGGATATTGTTGGAATCTTTTGAATTAATATTAATTAATTATAACCAATTTTCTTAAGAACAATTTATTTCTATTGGAGGTTATGATAAGGCAAAGAGTTTCATGACATATGAGCCTGAATGGTTTTATAAAATTACTTTCTCCAATGTTTTGTGAAATAATTTTTTCTGTTTTCTCTGTGTGTGTGCTTTGATTCTCTTTGTGACACTGGTGTTGTAAGTTGTAATCTTTGCTTTACTCTATTTCTTGTGTTCATCTCAATGACACTACTATCAGGTATGTATTAGTTCATATATATATATATATACTGTATCCTAGTTTACTTGTTCAATTCTTGTGGCTTTTCTCAACTCTGTATATTTGTAAATTCGATCTATGAAGTAGATGCACTACACACACATGTGTGTGTGTTTAATCCTTCACCTTATTCTCCAAACTTAGCCTCGAGGGAGTCTTAATTTTCTCAAGGAGAAAATTTTATTTCAACCCATTGGATCATTTTGAAATTTTAGCCACTAAGGAGAAATTTTAACTTCTAGCCGTATGGGTCAAAATGCTATTATTGAAAGTTAAGAAAAAATTATATTTCTGCCCCTTAGCTAATTGGAGGGAAATTTTAAATTTCAATTGCCTACTTCATTCATTTGGTGAAATTATAATTTAATCCCTAGGGCCAATTTCTATTTATTTTCCATTTGTGAAGAATTTCACTTCAGCCCTAAGCCTCAAAATTTCCATTTCACTTTCATCCCTGTCTTCATGTAGGTTTCCTATTGGGATTCTATTGCAACTACATGTTTTACTCAGGCATAACCAATGTCAAACACAAACATATCAGTCAAATTACATTCATCAAACAAAATTACACTGATTATATAAGTTGTTAAGGAGCGAGTGTTACAATTTTATCTTGAAAATTAGAGAGAAATTAGTTTGAATAGTATTTACTCTTTGATTATCATATATCATTGTTACCTTCACTCTATTCCAAGTTCCATCTCTATTTATAATACCACTTACCTTGTTGAAGTCATATCTGTTAGTCTGTGGTTGGAACAACAAATCAATATTCTCTTGAATGGAATTCTCATTTCCTACCTGCTACCTCAGATTTGTCTTGACCAACTCATGAATAGAGAAATTCATTTTCATTTTCGAAAGGCTTTTTTTGGGCACTTTGTCTTCATGAGTTAACTGAAGATGGTTTTATGGTTATTATAAATTCGCCAAATCTATTTGGCAAGACAGGCTTTGTTTAAGTCTTCCATTCCTTTGATGGTAATCCTACTACCTCTTGAATTGGCTTACAAATCTTATGCTAAGCAATCATTTGGACTTTACAGTGTTTGTATCACTTCCCCATAGGAATCTAGCCATTAACATGTCACATTTTTTTGGCCTTTGCTATTGTGATCTCCCTTGCTTGTATTAGACCATATAAGGCTATGAAAACTAAGTTAAAAAAAGAAAAAAAAATCATTTGGTCCCATAACTGAGTCTTAATTTTTTTTTCTTATACCTTTTTTTTTTCAATTTAATCCTTCAACTTTGACTTATTTTTATTTTTTTCCTTACATATATACATATAATATATATATATATTTGGTTCCTTAACTTTAAAGATATTTTGGACTCTAATTTTTTTTAAAAAAATCCACTAACTTTGTTTTACTAAACTCTATTTGTATAATAAACAAAATTTGCGTATCTAGTTGCCTCAAATAACTTTGGTACGATGAATATCTAATCTCTTTCTTGCTCGGATTAACAAATAATCAATGATTAATCAAATGAAAAAATAAAAAATAAAATAACTTGAACTTTCTTCCCTTGAATTATGTAAAAATTACACAAACCCTCCACTCTATTTAAAAAAATAAACTTCCCTGAAATCAAAATTTTTGTGCTATAACTTGAACTTTCTTCCCTTGAATAATGTAAAAATTACACAAACCCTCCACTCTATTTTAAAAAATACACTTCCCTGAAATCAAAATTTTTGTGCTATACTAATCCTACCTATAAAAAAGATAATTTATAATTCCAACTATTTTGAACAAAGCATCTTTATATTTATTATTAATTATTATAATAAGTATCATACATATATATATATAATCAATATAAAATAAATAATTTTTTAAAATTTAATATAAATTAGATTTATTATTTTTAACCCAATAATATTGAAATAAATACTTTTAAATATATATCTATATATATTATTTTAATAATTTATATTTTTAATAAAAGAGTTTAATATTATCTTGAATAGTGGTCTTAATTATTTTTAGTTTCATTGGGGTTTGTATGTCAAAATAGAGGGGAGACTTTTACAATTTAAATATCTTTTCTAAGGGAGAGTGTAATTTATCTGAAAAGAAATTCTTCATAAACTCTATGAATTTGTGCTTGGATTATATATATTATACAATTCCATATATTATATGGTGTCGTTTCATATTTTATATTGTATAAAATTTTATACAAGCAAATCTTTTTTATCTAGCTTTATCCTATGTGTTGAACCAAACTGAGACCTAAAAGAAAAGAATAATCACATTTATATTATAATACAATGATTAAAATTAATATAAAAATCATTAATGCATAATAATATCTCTCTGATAATTTTCTCATCTCATTTCATACACTTAATGTATCTATACTATTATATATGCCTTTTTAACCTTTTGGTATCTTGATTTCTCACACTATAATACAAAATGTGAATATAAATTATGATCTAAGAGAAATTAATTAAAATTAACGTGGGAGATAGCAAAAATTTATTTAATTTTTCATTTTTTATTTTTAAAATATAAAAAAATTAAGTTATATTTATAAATTAATAATATAGATAATATGGAATATAAAATCATTGAAAGTAAAGTAAGAGGATGGAAAGTTAAAGGGTAAAATGTAAGAAAATCTTCTTGAACTTTGGCCTACAAAAACTTTCTAAACATGATCTTTGACTAATAATATCTTTTAAACTTTTATTCATGTATAAAAATCTAAAATATTACTAAACTCATTTATACATAAAATTTAATTTAGGTTAAATTATTTATATAGTCTCTTCACTCAATTTTTAATTAAGTCCCTACAATTTTAAAAATTTGTAATTAAGTTCTTATAGTTTAACTTTTTTTTTTGTGAAAAGGAAAGACAGAAAACTAGTTTAATTAATTTTTAAATTACTAATTTAGATTAAATTATCCATATAGTCTCTATAGGTTTACTTAATTTTTGGTAATTTGATATAAAAGAATTTATGTAATTTAAAAATTTTGTTTTAAATAGAATTTGACAATTTTATCTTTAATGATGTGTAAATTAAATTTGATATGTAAATTATTTTAATAGCATTTGATTTTTTTTTACACATGAATGAAAGAAAGTACCAAGAGTTATTAGTCTAATATCAAAGTTTAGAAAATTTTTTTATACATATATCAAAATTTTAAAAAAGGTTGTTTTTTTGTATATTACTGAAAGTCAATAGTGTATATAAAATATTTAATGAAGAATCAATGAATACGGTTTCTACCAAAGTTATTTTAACACAATTGAACAACTTTTTACAAGCTTACTTTTTTGCAAAATTTATTTATTAAATTAAGAAGAAACTCTTATCATGAATATCATCTTCAAAAAATTTAATATTAATTCAAAATTTTTTAATAATTCATCAATCCTAATTGAACCTCCTATACAAAGATACAAAGTTGTGGCAAAAGATTGAAGTTTTTTAAAATATTTATAAACTAAATTATTAAATATACATCTATAATTCAATTGTTTAAATATCAATTTATCAGATATAATAATAAAATACTAATACTGATAGTAGAGCGGTGTATGTCCATCCAAGCCTCGAACAGATCGACATCATTCACATGTCACGTCCGGATCCTCTGCCTTAAGTTTTCTGCAGTCTCTTTGCCATTTTTTTTAGTGGTGGTTTTTTTCGTTGCTAAATTTTTTTGCAACGGATATTATTGTTGCTATAACTTTTTTGAAATAAATGATTTAAACAAAAGTTATAGCAGCAGTAATATCCGTTGCAATAATATTCAAACACACTTTAGCAACGAAACAAACCGCCGCTAAAAGACAGAGGATCCAAAGTCCCACCTATCATGTTCCCTTAAAATACTAATCTGATAGAGCAGTGTATGTCAATCCCTTGAACGAGGGTTATTAGGTTGTATATTTTTGTAATTTTTTAGTATAGTTAATTCTCTTGCTTTGTGTTTTGAGAGAGAATATTGGATCATTATTTTGATATGAACTTTTATAAATATTTTGCGTGATTTTCTTTATACTCCTCCTTACCATTAATTTAAAAATATTTCAAACTTAAAGTTTCATTTATTAAATTAACTTCTTTAAAAATTATAATAACAACTTAACTCTTCGTATACACTTAATAAACATTTCTCAAATTTAGCATAAATTAAGTTTTTGAAAGATAAACAATTCAATCCCTTTCTTGGTTTATCGTGAAACTCAAACCAACCCAACCAGTACTTGTACAGTTGGCATGTTGATTTTTTTTTAAAAATAAAATATATATTTGTATTTAATTTTTTTAAACATATATAAATTATAAAGATAAGAAAGGAATTATTATTAATTTCTTATTTATATGTATTAAGATAAATTAATATATCAAAATTATATTATTTTTCTTATCTATAATTATTAAGATAAATTAATGTAAAACTCATATCATGATGATATCTAATTTACATATATTATTTTGAATTATGATACTTTAAATTTATTTTATTTTTTTCTATATTTGCACAAAGGTGATTAAATGATGTTAAGTGGTAAATGTAGAAAATTATAAAAAGCACTCAAAATATATAATATAAATACTTAACAAAGTTTTTTAAAAAATAAATCAATGCTTCCGGTTAATTTTCTTCAACTTGGAAGTTAAACCATTAATAGTAAGTTGGAAGAAAATCTCAACCCGAACGAACCTATTAACCCAACCCAATTATGTAGATTGAGTTGAATTTGACATGTTGGGAGGTTAACTCGACTGAATGAACATCCCTATCAGGTAGCCTGGGTCACTAAAAAATACTAGATTGCAGTTAAAACAAGTGTAACCTAATGGGTGTTATGCAAACTGGTAACTTGATTCACAAATTTCCTTCTTTTTTTTTTTTTACTTAAGCCTAAAATGACAAAGTTTTGGTTGATACTTAGGAAATCCATTTTTGATTTTGATTAAAGGTGTCAAAACAAGTTGAGTCTTACATATCAACCCATTTGGCTTTATAAAATATATAAACTTGGGTTAAAAAAATTTTGGCCCAATTAAAAATGGCTAAGCCTTAAGTAAGATATGGTTAAATTTGGATACACTTAGTACTACTCTACTTGACATTTATTCTAAATGTTGATGTCTTGGGTATGCTTTTGGGGTTCTTAAGAGGATAGCTTTTAGAGATGTAATCTAAATGGCTAAGAGGATAGCTTTTGAGGTGCTTGACATGTATGCTTGGGTATGCTTTTGGGTATTTGGATGTTGTCACAATTGAAGGACCAAGGAGGCTCTTGAGCAATTTAGGGTTATGGTTGAGGAAGGAATCAAACCAAACCATGTGACCTTTCAAGGTATTCTACTTGCTTGTGTAGAAGAAGGCCTTGTTGAGTATGGTGTCCAATGCTTTAAGTCAATGATGAATGAGTATTGTGTCTTGCCTCAGGAGCACTACAACTGCATGATTAAACTCTACAACCGTCATGGATACATGGATGAACTTCAGAATTTTATGAAGATAGTGCAAGTTGAACCCACTATTTCAATGTTGAACATAACCCTTGATGCTTGTAAGAAAGACGAGCACTATAGATTGAGAGAGTCAATTATGGGAAAAATTAATGAATTTAAATATTAGTTCTATTTCAATTTTCTGCATGCATGTATCATAGGATGGAACTAGATCTGTATTTAACCTTAGGAGTATGCCATATAATAACTAGTCATGGAATCATAAACCTTAGAGTTGCATTACTATAGAAAATTATGATTTTTCTGGTATGAGCTCATCAAGTTCGTGCCTTGATGAGCTCTTTACAAATGTTCAAGGGTTTGAATTCCTAGTCCAGTCAGTCTTTTTACACACGGCAAGAAATTTGTGAAGAAATCTATCAACATTTCCTCCTAGTCCAAAGTAGGCATAACTAATGCTGTGGCCATCTCTAAAATGTCAAATATCTTGTATTCTCATCAACATTGAAGCCTCATAATACAAATCTGTAATAATCTTTAAGCTTCTTATATTGATACTATGCATATCTCCGAGCTTCTTGTTTTCCCCTGTGACACCTCTGCACTATTAAACTTTAACTGCCTTACCAGAAACCAACACTTCTCGCCAATCTCTATTTTGGCCCAGCTTGAGTTCTGCCACTGAAAATGGAGTACTTCAAAATTCTGTCTACTTTGTCCGCATTGCTCAGCATGGCACCTAATGTAGGAAGCATTTCCCATTTATGGAGAATGAGCCAAACAAAATGTCTCACATTCTTAGGAGCTTTGAGACACCAAACCCATTTTCAGTCGATATTATGATTGAGGTTGAGATGTCTATAAGAGCTATACTTTCCGCAATACTGTATTATATTTGAGAATTTTTTTAATAAATAAAAAATACAATATATATATATATATATATATAATGTAAATTTCAAATATCATTTTGGCTTCATTTGAGGTTTTTTTTTTGTATTGACTTTAAAATTCATTAGGGGATTTAAAAAATTGGATACAATAAATATTAATAAATATACAATATCAAAATTTTTTTCTACCTTCTAAGTTATTTTTATTTCTATGAATATTAAAATAAAAAAAAATCATAAAATACAAAAAAAATTATTTAATAACAACATGAAAAAAAAAATGAAAAGAGACAAAATGGGGCTTCAGCACCATATACTTCACGCAACATCCACGAGGAATTGGCAGGGCTTGCAGAAGAAAATGCTTGGAGAAGAAATATAGCTGGGAGACAAGAAGGGAAATTGAATTGGATGGACCTCACGCTGAATTGGGGGGAAAACATGTTAGGTCTTCCCCCTTCTTAGCCACTTTCTTCCATCTCCTTCGAAGGGAGAAGAAAAAGAGATAGTGCGAGGGAGAGGGAAGGTGAGGGTGAGTGAGCTCTCTGGCTCGTCTCCAGTCCATCCCGCCGCTATAGTAGTGATCGCCGGAGGGTGCTGCCGCCGCTGCACCATTGAAAGACGACGTGGGGTGCCGGAAATCGCGTAGCATTCTTTCTTCGGTATTTTCGTGACTTCCTCTCGGTTTGGCCAAGAGAGGTAAGTAATCCTAGCCTCTTTTTTTTTTTTTTTCATCTAGTACCACTTTACTTCCCCCATTGATTTGTTGTTGGGAATTGGACGGTGCTTTCTTCCCCTTTTGAGGTTTATTTTTCGTTTTTTCTCTCTACTCGATTCTGTTTTTGGGGCTGAACATAGTACTGCATTTTCTGTAATTTTGGTGTGTTAAATCCTTGCTTTGCTTGTTAAACTTATAGCCTTGTGATGCTAATATGCTGACGATGTCCTGATTGCATTTCTGGTGAGTTTGACCCTTATCTTAGTGATTGAAATAATGCTGTGTTGCTGAATGGATAATGTGTTTGTTGGATTTTTTGTCTGCTTTTGGCCCCATTTTTGTGTTTCAAAATTAGATTTGAGTATATGATACGATGATTGGTGTTTTACTGTATTTCTTGTCTTCTTTGGTTCTATTTTGGGTTTATTAATTTAGGTAGCTAGTGTGTGAACCTCATTTTGGTTTTGTTTTCAACTTTCCGATTCTCATTTTTTTATCATTGGCCTGATTCCAAGTTCTGGTGTTTCAGAGATGTTTTGAATCATTTTAATGTTTCCAAAATTCTATATCTTTGTGTCATAGTTTTCACTTGAGTGCCTTATGTGTTAATGCCTTTTGACTCACTTTTAGGGGCTTTGAAACTCGATCTTGGCATGCTGAAATTCTTATTTGAATCCATCTTTGTTTTGGTTGTGCTTTGGGGTTGATTTCACCTCATGTTCATTTTTTCAATGATGTTTAAGCTTATTAAGTTTTGTATTAAGTGCCTAAAAGTGCTGGTCTAACAGCTGGTGATTAGCTTGATTTCCTCATTTGAAATCTCATTTTTAGATGTTCCAATGGTGAATTGAAAGTGCTGGTTAAATTGTTGGTGGTTAGTTTGTTCTTCCTCTTGAAACTTCATTTTTGGATGTTCAAATGGTGGTTTAAAAGTGCTGGTTTAATGGCTGGTCCTCAGCTTGTTCACCCCACTTGGAACCTATATCTTAATGCCATAACAATGATCAAAAGTGTTCTGTTACAAGTGCTGGACTTTAGTGTGTTTCTTCTTCTTTAAACCTCTTTGAAGTGCTTAATCTGTTGTTTTAAAGTGCTGTTTAAGTGATGGTTGTGTGGTGTGTCTCCTCCTGAAAATCATTCATAAAGGGCTTTTAAAGTGTTGTTTTCTAGTGATGATGTTTAGCTTTCTTTTTACCACTTAAAATCCATTTTAAGGTGCTTAAATGAGGGTCCTAAGATGCTACTTTTGGTGCTGGTGTTTTTTACCACTTGGAATCCATTTTTAGAAGTGCCTAAGTAGTAACATCATGCTTCTGCTTTCAGCGCTAGCATTTTTCTTGCTTTTTACCTCTTGAAAACCTCCTTAGAGTGCTTCGAAAGAGTGTTTTAAAGTGTTCTTTTTAAGTGTTGGTTGCTTGATCCACTTTTCTCACTTAAAACCTCATTTTAGAGGTGGTTCAAATGGTGTTTCAGGGTGTTTTTTTAAGTGCAGGTTGTTTGGCTTATCTGTCTCACTTAAAAACCTAATTTTAAAATGATCAAATGGTGTTTGAAGTGCCATCTTGATGTTTACATGCTGTCTAATTCTCATTAGGTTTGTTTGGGTGTGCTTCTTAAGGGTATAATCTGAGTGTTTTTTGTGTTTATATGCTGTCCATTTTATTTTGAGTATGCTTTTGAATTTTAAAGTGTTTGTTTTAGAGTCAAGATGTGTGTGAGAACATGTAAGTGCTATCCACTTTGTTTAAGGTATTTTTTTTACATCTTGAAGTGTATGTTTTAGAGTCAAGATATGTGAGGAAACATGTGGGGGCTGTCCATTTCGGTTTTGAGCACGTCATTTGCACTTCATAGTATGTTTTTTACACGAAATTGGTGAGAAAACATGTGGTAGCTGGCCATTTTATTTTGGACAAGTTTTGGCACCTTAAAGTGTATATGTTGGAGTCAAGCTTCTGTGAAAACATTTGGTGGCTGTTCATTGTGTTCTGAGCATGTTTTTCTTACATCTTGAAGTATGATTTTGATTTGAAACACTGTGGGTAGCTGTCTGGATGCGTTTGAAGCTTGATTGTCACATCTCAAAACATGTTAGCAAAATGTGGGTGTGGAAGAGCTGTTTTGGTTATTTAAATGCTGTCCAACTTCTGTGAGTCTTGTTCTTGTGATATAGAGCTTCTTCTAATGTGTTTCGGGTGCTGTTCTATTGTTTTAATGTTATCCAATTTTTGTTAATCATGTTTGTGGTATTTTGAGATTTTTTATAGTGTTCAATTGCTTTTATGTGGCCCACTTGCTATCTAGTTTTTGTAGTTAATATTTATAGTGTTTTTAGGCTTCTTTTTCTGGTGTTTAAGTGTTGTCATGCCATCCACATGCTGTCTAGTTTGTGTATTTCATATTTATGGTGTTTTTAGGCTTCTTTTTGTTCTTTTTTAGATCTGATGTTACCCACATGCTGTCTAGTTTTCTTATTTCATATTTGTGGTGTTTTTAGCTTCTTTTTGTGGTATTTAATTGCTGGTATGTTGCCCACATGCTTTCTAGTTTTCGTAGTTCATATTTATAGCATTTTTAGGCTCCTTTTTGTCGTGTTTAAGAGCTGTTATGTCCTCATATGCTCTTTAGCTTTCGTAGTTCATATTTAGAGCATTTTTAGGCTTCTTCTTGTGGTGTTTAGGTGTTATGTTGCTCACACACTTTCTAAGTTTTTGTAAATCATGTTTGTGGTTTTTCGTGGCTTCTTTTATTGTGTTTAAGTGCTGTTATGTTATCCACGCTGCCTAATTTTTGTAAATCATGTTTTTAACAGTTTGAAGCTTCTTTTATGGTGTTTTAAGTACTATTATGTATTTCGTATGCTGTCAATCTTTGCAAATCTGGTTTTTGGCATTTTAGTGCTTTCTTCTATGGTGTTTTAGGTATGGTCTTTGTGGCTTAAATTCTGCCCAAAGTTTGTGAAACCTGTTTTGGCTTTTGAGGCATGTTTTAGTATTTTAAAATTTCTTTAAGATTAATGCAAGTTCTGTTTTGGTATCCATGTGCTGTCAATTTTGTTGAGTATGTTTGAATGTTTTAAACCTCTTGAGGTCAAAGCTTGTGTTAATTTGTCGTTTATGTCATGTTCCAAGTTGGTGTTTGAAAGTTTAAAGCATGTGTTATTTTGGTGGTTCTTTGTTGTACCAGTCTCTTGTTTGAAGTCATGCATTTCTTTTATATGAACTTGGAACGTTGTTTTGATAAGAACTTCTATAAATATTTTGTGTGATTTTCTTTATACTCCTCCTCATCATTAATCTAAAAGTTTTTCAAACTTAAAGTTTCATCTATTAGGTGAACTTCTTTGAAAATTGTAATAGGAACATAACTCTCAGTATACACCTAGTAAACATTTCTCAAAATTAGCATAAATCAAGTCTTTGAAAGATAAACAATTCAACCACCTTCTTGGTTTATTATCTAGCAAACAAAATTTATCGTGAAACCCGAAGCAACCCAACGAGTACTTGTACAGTTGGCAAGTTGATTTTTTTATGAAAAATAAAAATATATATTTGCATTTAATTTTTTTAAACATATATAAATTATAAAGATAAGAAAGGAATTATTATTAATTTCTTATTTATATGTATTAAGATAAAATTAATATATGAAAATCATATTATTTTTCTCATCTATAATTAGTAAGATAAATTGATGTAAAAATCATGTCATGATGATATCTAATTTGCATATATTATTTTGAATTATGATACTTTAAATTTATTTTATTTTATTTTCTAAATTTGCAAAAAGGTGATTGAATGATGTTAAGTGGTAAATGTAGAAAATTATAAGAAGCACTCAAAATACATAATATAAATACTTAACAAATATTTTTTAAAAAATAAATCAATGCTTCCGGTTAATTTTCTTCAACTTGGAAGTCAAACCATTAGTAGTAAGTTGGAAGAAAATCTCAACCTGAACAAACCTATTAACCCAACCCAGTTATGAAGATCGAGTTGAATTTGACATGTTGGGAGGTTAACTCGACTGAATGAACATCCCTATCAGGCAGCCTGGGTCACTAAAAAATACTAGATTGGAGTCAAAACAAGTGTAACCTAGTGGGTGTTATGCAAACTGGTAACTCGATTCAAAAATTTCTTTTGTTTACTTAAGCCTAAAATGATAAAGTTTTGGTTGATACTTAGGACATCCATTTTTGATTTTGATTAAAGGTGTCAAAATGAGTTGAGTCTTACATATCAACCCATTTGGCCTTATAAAATATATAAACTTGGGTTAGAAAAATTTTGGCCCAATTAAAAATGGCTAAGCCTTAAATAAGATATGATCAAATTTGGTTAGGGTCGAATTAAGTTAGCCTGTTGTTGATACTTTTAAAAATATTATTAATTTTTAGTATTTATTTTGTTACTAAAATAAAAAAATTATTTATTATCATTAATTAAATTGTTTATTTTAAAAATATTATTTAATAATTTTAAATATTATTTTGACCTTACAAACCAGGGCCAAATGGGACTGCGCTGCTCGTCACAGCTCCAGCTGGTTCATCATCAAACTGCACAGGCCGCAGCTCCTCTGGTTCTGGTCTAGCATCGAAAAGCAGCAGCAGCTCATCCCAGCCACCGCAGCTCTCGGTTGTATCTTGTCGTTTGTTCCGTGACCCGCAGGCCGCAGCAGCTCATTGTTCGTCGCAGCTCTTCCAAATTTCTTGTGCGTTTTGCTTTTTTTATTTTTTTTTTATTTTCTTGATTTAGATTCTTGAATTAAGATTGGTTTATTTTGGTTTAGCTCATCCAAGCAGCTGGTTGTTGGCTGGTTCTTGATTTAGCCGTTTGTTTGGGTATGACAGACGAGCATGTTACCGATTCTATGAATTTTTGGTAAATACTAGATTTGTCCGAGAGTTTGAATCTGTTTCTGACATGCTAATTTTAGAGGTCTTCAATTTCTCTATAAGAAATTATTTGATTAATTGATGGTGTTAGTGCGTTAAGTCTTATACTCAATTGATCCTCATTGACGTCTAAAACATCCTTCTATATTTTGCCATGAATGTCCTATTTGAATTGTAGACATACATGACACTATGCTGTTAAATGACCTTATGATCAAATCATAAGAATCTGCATTATTACTTCATGTTATTTGATCTGAAATCCTTGGTTTGATGCTCCATACTTTGATTTCTTGTGGCCCGTATTTGTTGGATACTAGGATTTATGTCTTGGTTATATTTGTGGAAATATAAATCGGTGTCTTTGCTTTAACCATGTTCAGTTGTTAGTGTGCTATTGCTCCATTTAATTGTTTTGAATTACACTCATTATAGAATATGAACTTGCCCTCTCTGCATATCTCAAGCTTACAGGAATTAGTGACTATTGACTGATTATTGGCCAACTCTTGATTATTGACTGGTTATTTTAGAATGTGATAAATTTAATATTTGAAAATTTCATTATATATATATATAAGTATATATTTATATATTTTCATTGGATTAATCGACTTTTTAATGACCCGACAGTTGAACTAGCGACCTGGTGACCCCCGAGCACATCACCAGGTCAATGGCCGATTTGGGTCCAAAAACTATGATACTACAATTCATCGCAATTACATAGTAACTAGCTCATTCCCTCCAAATTTCTTCATAAAGGATAATTCCCACGAAATCCCTAACAAAAAACCCCCTTGCTTCTGTGGTTCCCTTCCCTCTCTTCCCTATTGTGATTGTGGCTTTCATTACTACCCTGCAGCGAGCCAGAAACGACGAGGCGAGATGACCCTCTGAGTCTGTGATTGCGATGGCAAAGCTTGCTTTCTTCGATTCTTCCCTTTTGATTTCCTAGCAGAGTAGCAAGTAAGTGTTTCTCTCTATCACTTTCACCTCATCCCCTTTTTGAGTTATAGTAGTTTAATCTATTCCTAGAAATGATTGCTGTATATTCTCCACACTTTTCTTTCATCTATTCCCTTGATTGGCATTTTTTCCTTGTCTGTTTTCTTGTTTTGGATAACTGGTTCTAGTTTGTGATGTGGTTATATGCTACTGTGGAAGATAACAGAAATGGCTCTGTATAAGAATGTACTGTTGTGTGGTACTTTGGCCACTGAGATTACCTATTGCAGTGCTTAAAAGCAGCACAAGTTGTACTGTTTTTGTACATTTTGATCAGAGTACAATACACAACAGAAGTTTTAGAAACAGATACTTCCCAAAATTTTTGTATGACTTGTTATTAATTCACTATCTGTTAAGTTTTTTTTGTTTGGTCTTTTTTAAAATTTCTTTCTTTATTATTCTCTTATCAGAAATTTATCCTACATACAATTGGAATTAAATATTTCAAGGTTTTTCTCCTCCTCCTCCCTCTTTCATTTTGTAATGCTTATTTATAAACTACTATGATTTAAAACAATTTTGATGTATAAATATTTACTAAATTGATATATTTTTTAAATGTTTCTTATCTTGGTTTTGAATTTGCTCAACTCAAAAAGGGGAGGAATTCTGAAACATCATTTTGTGTTCTTTTGAGATAAAAGCAAGAAAGCAATTAATGATGTATAATATATATATATATATATATATATATATATATAGATTGAGGAAATTTAATTTTTGTTTCAAAGATACAGACCTTCACTATTGGACCTTAAATCTTATACCTACTTCACCATTTGGTCCTGAAATATTATAACTACATGATTCAGTCCCTAAAAGTTTTCTATCGTTTACTTATTTCTCCTTAGAGTATCTATGACTAAATCGTGTGGGGATATGATTCAAGCACTAAATAGTTGGGACATGTGGCATTTAGAGACCAAAAATTAAATTTCTTCTATTTTTTCTTTGTTTACTAATATATTTCCTTTCTACTGGTAGGAAAAACTCATTTGAGTATCAAGCTAGAAGTGGTTTGAGCACATCAATTGTCCATTTGAAAAGTATATAATATAATTGAATTAGAGGCTCAATAATTGTAGGTACATGGAAACCTGTTGTGTGACTCACAAGACTAAAAGAGAGCATAAGTAATGACAATTTGTCTTCACTGTGCCATTGGTGGTTTTGGGCTCAGAAAATGTGCCCACTTGCAAATACATGGTTGATATTCATTGTATCACACCCCAATTTGAGTGTTGATATTTTGTTTCAAATGAACATTACATTCATAGTTTGTTTTCATTTTTATTTTTCTCTCATTTACATGTCATCCTCCTATTAAAGCAACTATCGAATCATATATGATCCTTTTCACATAATTATTTTTTATTTATTGTTTTGCAATCAAACTTCACTATACTATAATAGTTTAATTAAGAAAGCCATGCTATAATGTATAGAAATTATGTTATGGGGCTGTCAAAATTTTCATGGATTGTAGGAAAACTATACTACTTGTGCTGATCTAACTATAAAAGAAAATGTTTCTAATGATACACAATGGCAGGTGAGAAATTGAAGGAAAGGAAAATGAAGATTTGAAGTAGTGTAATGCAAAGGACTTGAGTAATACTCAACTAAAAGGACTCGTTACATTTTCATAGTCAGCTTGTTCTGTATCATTGAGATCACTTGTTGACAAGGCAATAAGATAGAAAGCAGAGAGAATTAAGATGGAATTGTTTCAAGCACTATAGGATAGCATGCCGTGGGAAATTGGAATCCACAACATAATTTCAAGTTTTGAAAATTTAAATATCCAGCCATCATTGTTTGTTATATGAGTGAGACTCCTGCCTCTGTACTCAACCATTTCTTTCACAACAGAAATCTAAAGCCCCAAACTGAAGCCACCAATGCCCAAAAATCAATAAACAAAATCCTCAGTTATCTCAAAGCTGGTTGCCTCCAAAAAGCCGTGTCCATACTCTTTGCTTTTCCCGAACTCTTCCCTTATTCTCTGTATGCTCATCTCTTCCAGATTTGTTCCTCACAACATGCAATTGTTGAGGCTCGAAAGGTTGAGTCTCATTTGGTTACATTCTCTCCTACGCCACCGATCTTTCTTCTTAATCGTGCAATTGAAACATATGGAAAATGTGGTTTTCTAAATGATGCCATGGAGCTGTTTGAGGAAATGCCTCAAAGAGATGGAGGATCTTGGAATGCAATGATCACAGCCTATGCGCAGGGGGGTTTCCCAGATGAGGCATTGTCATTATTCCTCTGTATGAATAAGTTGGGAGTCTATGCCAATAAGATCACATTTGCTAGCGTTCTTGGCTCTTGTGCTGCAGCATCTGAGCTTAATCTCTCAAGGCAAATTCATGGGCTTATAATGAAATATGGTTTTCATGGCAATGTAATTCTGGGGAGTTCCCTTGTTGATGTCTATGCGAAATGTCAGGTTATGAGTGATGCTCAGAAAATGTTTAATGAGATACGGTATCGGAATGCCATTACTTGGAATGTGATCGTGAGGCGGTATCTTGATAATGGTGATGGTAGGGAAGCAATTTTCATGTTTTCTAGGATGCTCTCAGCAGCAATTAGGCCATTAAATTTTACATTCTCTAATGCTCTTGTTGCTTGTTCAAGTATATCTGCACTAAAGGAGGGAATGCAAATACATGGAGTTGTTACTAAACTAGGTTTCCACGAGGATGATGTTGTTTCAAGCTCTCTTATTAACATGTATGTGAAGTGTGGTGAACTATATGAGGGTTCTAGGATCTTTTATGAACTTGGTTCAAAAGATTTGGTTACTTGGACTTCAATTGTGTCAGGTTATGCAACAAGCGGGAAAACATGGGAGGCAAGAAAACTTTTCAATGAGATGCCTGAACGTAATATGATCTCATGGAATGCAATGTTAGCAGGGTATACCCATTCTTCTGAATGGTTAGAGGCATTGGATTTTTTATATTTGATGCTTGATGAAACTAAATCAGTGGATCATGTCACTCTTAGTTTGATGTTAAATTTGTTTGCTGGACTTTCAGATCATGAAATGGGAAAACAAGTTCATGGATATATCTATCGACACGGCTTCCACTTGAACCTTATGGTTGGCAATGCCCTTCTTGACATGTATGGTAAATGTGGGAACTTGAATAGTGCTAGAGTATGGTTTGGCCTAATGAGCACTTGGCGTGACAAGATTTCTTGGAATGCTTTGTTGACTAGTTATGCTCGTCATCAATTAAGTGAACAGGCACTAACTTTATTTCCAGAGATGCAATGGGAGACAAAACCGACTAAATATACGTTTGGAACCCTTTTGGCAGCTTGTGCCAATACTTTTGCGCTTTACCATGGCAAACTAGTACATGGATACATGATTAGACATGAAATTGAGATGGGTACTGTACTTAGTACTGCTTTGCTTGACATGTATTCTAAATGTCGATGTCTTGGGTATGCTTTTGAGGTTCTTAAGAGGACAGGTTCCAGAGATGTGGTCCTTTGGAATACCATAATATTTGGATGTTGTCACAATCGAAGGGCTAAGGAGGCTCTTGAGCTATTTGGGGTTATGGTTGAGGAAGGAATCAAACCAAACCATGTGACCTTTCATGGTATTCTACTTGCTTGTGTAGAAGAAGGCCTTGTTGAGTATGGTGCCCAGTGCTTTAAGTCAATGATGAATGAGTATTGTGTCTTGCCTCAGCTGGAGCACTACAACTGCATGATTGAACTCTACAGCCATCATGGATACATGGATGAACTTGAGAATTTTATAAAGACAATGCCAGTTGAACCCACTATTTCAATGTTGAATATAGCCCTTGATGCTTGTAAGAAACACGAGCACTACAGATTGGGAGAGTGGATTATGGAAAAAATTAATGAATTTAAATATTAGTTCTATTTCAATTAGATTTGAGTATATGACATGGTGATTGGTGTTTTGCTGTATTTCTTGTCTTTGGTTCTATTTTGGGTTTATTAATTTAGGTAGTGTGTGAAACTCATTTTGGTTTTGTTTTCAAATTTCTGACTCTCATTTTTATATCATTGGCCTGATTCCAAGTTCTGGTGTTTCAGAGATATTTTGAATCATTTTATTGTTTCCAAAATGCTATATCTGTGTCAAAGTTTTCGCTTGAGTACCTTTTGTGTTAATGCCTTTTGACTCACTTTTGGGGACTTTGAAACTTGATTTGGTTGTGCTTTGGGGTTGATTTCACCTCATGTTCATTTCTTTCAATGATGTTTAAGCTTATTTTGTACTAAGTGCCTAAAAGTGCTGGTCTAACAGCTAGTGATTAGCTTGATTTCCTGATTTGAATGTCAATTTTGGATGTTCCAATGGTCAATTGAAAGTGCTGGTTAAATTGTTGGTGGTTAGTTTGTTCTTCCTCTTGAAACTTCATTTTTGGATTCTCAAATGGTGGTTTAAAAGTGCTTGTTTAATGGCTGGTCCTTAGCTTGTTGACCCCACTTGGAACCTATCTCTTAATGCCATAACAATGATCAAAAGTGTTCTGTTACAAGTGCTGGACTTTAGTGTGTTTCTTCTTCTTTAAACCTCTTTGAAGTGCTTAATCTGATGTTTTAAAGTGCTGTTTAAGTGATGGTTGTGTGGTGTGTTTCCTCCTCCTGAAAATCATTCATAAAGAGGTTTTAAAGTGTTGTTTCTAGTGTTGATGTTTAGCCTTCTTTCCACTACTTGAAATCCACTTTTGAAGTGCCTGAATGTTGGTTCCAGGTTATGTTTTGTAGTGATGATGTCTAGCTTTCTTTTTACCACTTAAAATCCATTTTAAGGTGCTTAAATGAGGGTCCTAAGATGCTACTTTTGGTGCTGGTGCTTTTTACCACTTGGAATCCATTTTTAGAAGTGCCTAAGTAGTAACATCATGCTTCTGCTTTCAGCGCTAGCGTTTTTCTTGCTTTTTACCTCTTGAAAACCTCCTTAGAGTGCTTCAAGAGTGTTTTAAAGTGTTCTTTTTAAGTGTTGGTTGCTTGATCCACTTTTCTCACTTAAAACCTCATTTTAAAGGTGGTTCAAATGGTGTTTTAGGGTGTTGTTTTAAGTGCAGGTTGTTTGGCTTATCTTTCTCACTTAAAACCTAATTTTAAAATGATCAAATGGTGTTTGAAGTGCCATCTTGATGTTTATATGCTGTCTAATTCTCATTAGGTTTGTTTGGGTGTGCTTCTTAAGGGTACAATCTGAGTGTTGTTTGTGTTTATATGCTGTCCATTTTATTTTGAGTATGCTTTTGAATTTTAAAGTGTTTGTTTTAGAGTCAAGATGTGTGTGAGAACATGTAAGTGCTGTCCACTTTGTTTAAGTTTTTTTTTTTTTTTTATATCTTAAAAGTGTATGTTTTAGAGTCAAGATATGTGAGGAAACATGTGGTGGCTGTCCATTTCGGTTTTGAGCTCGTCATTTGTACTTCAAAGTATTTTTTTTACACAAAATTGGTGAGAAAACATGTGGTAGCTGGCCATTTTATTTAGGACATGTTTTGGCACCTTAAAGTGTATATGTTGGAAGCTTCCCTGAAAACATGTGGTGGCTGTTCATTGTGTTCTGAGCATGGTTTTTTTACATCTTGAAGTATGATTTTGATTTGAAACACTATGGGTAGCTGACTAGATACGTTTGAAGCTTGATTGTTACATCTCAAAACATGTTAGTAAAATGTGGGTGTGGAAGAGCTGTTTTGATTATTTAAATGCTATCCAACTTCTATGAGTCTTGTTCTTGTGATATAGAGCTTCTTCTCGTGTTTTGTGTAATAGTTTAAGTTACCCACTTGCAGATATTGTCTGCTTTAAAAGTATACACCAAATCATCTTATTTTACGATTTTGCTTCTCCTCGCCTAAAGGGGAAAATGTCTATAAAGGAGAGGTATCTATATTTTTATAAGACATGTTTCGTTCTGTTTTTCAATCGATATGAGACTTTATAATTCATCCCCTGAAGGGAGCCTAGCATTCTCGCTGGCACACCTATCTGGGTCTCGATTCTGATACCAACAAATGTAACAACCCATTCTCATAACTAGTTACTTAATAAATATAATTAATTTTCATAGATGTCCTCTAGCCATAAGACTGATATGTTCTCTTATATCTCTTTATTTATTTGTCTGAGTAATACATTTTTTTTGTTAAATAATTATTAAGTTTGGGATTCCTTACTCAGGTATTCATTACATACAATAAACAATGACAAAACTAAATAAATAATCAAAATTTTCTTACAACGTCCTAAATAAAATTTGATTATATTTACATCTGCTATATATATTTATATTGTCATACATATATTTTAGGATATGTGTAGTATTTTTAGTCTTCAAGGGTAAGGAGACAACAAAGGAGGCAACAACTTTGTCACTTAAACTTTGTTTTCAAAAAGTATATTTTCACATATTCGAATATATATGCCTATTTGATTATATACATTCCAAAAATGCTGATCCAAATTCTATGAAATGGTTTACTAACTAAGTCATAGTATTATGTCCAAAAGTATATATTACCATCCCTTTATTGGGATGAACCTCCATAATGGTGACTATATATATTCTTTGAATTACATTAAAAGTCCCTAAAAAGGGGACCTCAATCAGCAAGACGTCAACTTTGAATCATACCATATATCTTAGCATCTGATACATACAAGATATATTTATGAGAATATTATCTTAGTAGTTAAACAATCACATTTATTTTATAAAATATTTAATGTATAACACCGTAATTATACGGAGAAATATCTCTACCTTCACTTTAAGAAAATAGTGTCTATACTTAAAAAAAGAATGTAATACAATTTTGTATGAATTATAAGGATATGCGTGGCATGTAGCAATTAAAACATTACAACCATCAATTGGTCATTTAAAATAATTTCAATTAAAACAAAAGATCATTTCCCAATTAGAGAAATTGGCAGTCACTTTTTTACCCTTTTATGCTGTCAATTAAGGCCATCTCTTTTTTTTTTTTTTTTCTTGTGCCACAATTTACCTTAGGGGAATAGTTTAGTGTCATGCCTATAGGTATCAATTCGGTGCCAAGTTACCATAGTCAAATCACTAGAGAGGATAAATTTAGTATCATATCCCTAGGTGTAATTCTTAGTGCCATAATCAACATAATTTAATTAACTTAAGGGAAAAATTTAGTGTCATGTTCCTAAGTGAAACTTTTAGTACCATAATTAATATAACCAAATCACCTTAGGGGATAAATTTAGTGTCATGCCCTTAGGAGTCATAGAATACATATCATCTTACTGTAATGCTATAAATGGTACCATTACAATATACATAAAGTATACATTCCACTATTCCATCTTTTCTTTTTAATTTCTTTATCAACAATTGTTCATCTTAGCTTCTTTTCATTGAATGATAAAATTTGAATTTCTTTTAAGAGAAAAGAAGTATCAATTTGGCCATTAAAAGGGAGAAAAGGTAAACAAGGCATATACAAAGAAAGTGTTGTATTTATTTTTCCTTTTTCCTTATTTAATCTTAGTTATTTTTCATGAGAACTTTATTTCTCTTTATTAATTTACATGACATTTTCTTTCTCACTAGTTGACAAAATTTGCACCTATTCTTCATTCATGATGGAAAGAGGTCATTTTTATTATTTCCTTATCTCATTTAAATCAATAAGAATAAAATAATCATTCTCATATAATAATCCATTTTTATACCACTTATGGAAGGATTCTCGGCCAAAGCTACAAGGAAGAGAAGAAAAATATATTTTCACTCATTCACCTCTTATTTGGACATTTTGTAATATGGTTATAACTTCAAATTACCAAAATCCTCATTTAACAATTTCTTGCATGCCATTTTGAGGGGAGTTTCGGCCAAAATACAAATAGGAAGGGGAAACAATTCAAGTCAATCCAATCTCTTCCTATTGCTTATTTTCATCATCATTTCAACATCTAAGCATCATAACTCACTCAAAATACATTATTGGCAAGTTTAACAAGCACTAAGATCTAAGGAAACAATTATGAAGGTGGGTGAGTCATAAATGAAGTTTCCATCCAATGAACTTAATAATCACTTCCAACCAACATAAATTCATCCAAACACTCATACAAATGCATTACAACAAGTTTTCAAGCTCAAAATGAGGTAGAGAGAGAAACTACTATTGTTCATGGATTTGGAAAAAATGAAAAACTCTATGAAAATTACCATGAAACTCAAAAATAATAGTGAAAATTTGCTTAACTACCTTGTTTTTCAATGAAAATGGTGTTTCCTTCAAGCTTCCTTGGATTTTTCCTCTTCTCCCTTAGCTCATGGTGTATAGCCTTTTTTTCCTCTCTTTGCAGCATTGTGTTTCTGCCCGTGCTAAGGAGGAAGAAGACAACTTTTATTTATAAATTTAAAATGACCATTATGTCTTTATTTGACAATTTACCATATTACCAATCCTTTTTCTTTTCTTTTCTCATTCTTTTTGGGATATGGAAGCCTTCTATTTGGGAAAAATACAATTACAAAATTTATGGAATAAAATGGCTATTCTATTTGTGTGAAAAAATGACAATTTTACCTTTTGAGGTAAAATTACTATTTTATCCTTTTTAGTGAAAATGATCATTTTATCCCTTTCTTGCTTCAAAATTTTCAGAGAAATTTCTTGAGGGAATTTATCTTTAATTTTTCTAAGTAAAATGGCATTCTTACCATTTAGGTAAAATTATTATTTTACCCCTTAGGCAAAATTATCATTTTGCCCTTAGGTAGAATTTGACTGTTTTACCCTTGGGATATTCTCTTAGATCATCATGGCTTCTAAATATTTTTCAAGCATAATTATGACGCATCATAAATGCTCAAAGATATTTTTTCAGCATAATAATGACATGTCATAAATGCGGGAGATATTTTGGAAGCGTAATGATTATATTTCGTCTTTTTATGAAACTTTAATTCTTTTCACCTTAGTCCCTAACTTTTTCTTTCAATTTAATCCCTTTTTCCAATTTTTGAATTTCTAAGACAGTTTCAGTCAAGTCTATAGTCAAAAAGTGGTAAATTTCAAAATTTAAAATATCCCTAGGTATTTTAAAAATGCAAATATTACATTTCTCTCCTCCTTTAAAATAATTTCGTCCTCAAAATTTATATATACCTTACAAAAATAACCGAGTATTTCCTTCATATATCTTCCTCTCCCAAGTAACCTTCTTTTATCTACATAGCTCTTTTGCCTATCCTAGGCTTTGGCTATCTTTTCCTTAATCATCTTTATTTGATCTATTGT
This sequence comes from Senna siamea, assembly GCA_031216115.1. Lineage (NCBI taxonomy): Eukaryota > Viridiplantae > Streptophyta > Magnoliopsida > Fabales > Fabaceae > Senna > Senna siamea. Next base: position 11,608,835 of record CM062364.1, read on the forward strand.
CTATTGTACTAAATCTCACCCTAATAATTGTCTCTCACTTACCTCATACCAACACGATGAGGACCTACATTTCCTTCCATATAAGGCTTCATAGGGTGTCATACCTATACTGGAGTGAAAACTGTTATTATAGAAAAACTCTATTAAAGGTAAACTCTTGTTCTAACTCCCCTGACATTCTAAGACACAGGCTCTAAGCATATCCTCTAAAGCTTGGATTGCCCTTTCTATTTGTCCATCCGTTTGAAGATGATAGGCGGTACTAAAGTTTAGTCTAGTACCAAAAGTATGTTGCAAGGATTGCCAAAATCTAGAGGTAAACTTAAAGTCCCTATTTGACATGATACTGGTAGGTATCCCATGCAATCTTACTATCTCTTGAATATATATTTAAGCCAATTTGTCCAAGGAGAAATTGATCTTAATGGGTAGGAAATTAGCGACCTTAGTTAATTTATTTACTATTGCCCAAATGACATCGTTTCCCAATTGAGTTTTGGGAAACCTTACTACAAAATCCATGAAAAATTTATCCCACTTTCACTCTGGAATATCTAGTGGTTGTAATAATCTAACAGGTTTCTGATGCTCAATTTTCACCTGCTAACACACTAGACATTTAGCCACATGTTTTGTTATGTCCTTTTTCATACTTGGCCATCAAAATATCTCTTTTAAATCCTAATACATTTTTATGGCGCTAGGATGAATGGTATAATTACTTTAATAAGCTTCTTCCAATATTATATTCCTTAGTCTTCTGACTCCAAAGACATAAATCCTATTCTAGAAGATTACCAATCCGTTTATTCCCTTTATGAATTCCTTCGAATCTTTTAGGGATTCTAAGAATTCGTCTCTTTTTTGTGCTTCTATGATTTTGGCTCTAAGTGTGTTTTCAATCTTGAGTTCACTTAAGCAAATCTTATGGGGTAATATCAAGGTAGATAAACTCAAGTCTCTAAAATTCTTTATTAATTCCATTTCGTTAACCATCATTTAAGCTACATGGAGGGACTTCCTACTCAAAGCATTTGCCACAATATTAGCCTTACCTAGATGATATTTTAATTCAAAATCATAATCTTTAATAAACTTCATTCATCTTCTTTGCCTCATATTTAGTTCTTTTTGTCAAAGAGATACTTAAAACTTTTGTGGTCACTAAATGCCTCAAATTTATAATTATAAAAGAAATGAGTCTAATTTTTATAATAAATACTATGGTTGCTAGTTCTAGATCATGAGTAGGCAGGGTCTTAATTGTCTAAAAGAATAGGCCACTACTCTCTTTCCTTATATCAGGACACACCTTAGGGCCTTTTTGGAGGCATCACAATATAATTCAAACTTCTTTAAAGGGTCTGGGATTATTAATATAGGCAACATGGTTAATTTTTTCTTCAAAGTTTGAAAGCTTTGTTAGCATTTTTCATCCTATACAAATGAAACATCTTTTTAGGTTAACTTGGTCATTGGCATTGCTATTTGCGAAAAACCTTGGATGAACAGCCTATAATAGCCTTCTAACCCAAGAAAACTGTGAATCTCAGTTATCGTGGTAGGTCTTTACTAATTCACCACTACTTCAGTTTTGCGGGGTCTACCGAGACTCTATCTTTGGTAATTACATGTGTAACAACCCGATTTTTAAATAAATTAAATTTGGTAAAATGAATTCTGATTTTTTGAAATTGAATTAAGGAAAATTTTTTGAACTTTTAGCAAAAAATTTGAGAATTTTTCAGAATTAAATTGTATTTGATAGCGGGATTTTAATCTGCCTGAGAAACCTTGCCAATAGTTTTGCGAAGCTTGCGATCGTTCAAAAATTTCCAAATTCCTTCCTTATCTTCCTAAATTTAGCCTAGATCGGAGAAATGAGTTCAAAATTTAGCTAGGGAAAAATAGAAAAGACCAAAATGCCCCTATATGCCTTAAATATTCAAACTTCTCTCATTTATCCTATTTTTTCCCTCTCATGCAACATTTCTCTCTCTCTCTCTCTATCACCTCTCCCGCGCACGTCACCCACGTCCACCACCTTCACCACGCCTATCCATCGTCCAGCCGAGTTACGGTCGCTTGTTACCACCGGAAGTTCCAGTAGCTCAACCCGACACCGCAGCAAGCCACCATAGCGACCAACGACTGCCACAGCCATCGAAAATGACCTTTTTTTCCTTCCCGTTGCATTTTCAAGGCCAAGTCATGATTTTCGCCGTTCGACGTCATTCGGCCACACCACCACCACCTTTGGGAATCCTGAGCTGCTAGCTTCCTCTGCCAGCTTCCAGCCAGTGGAGCGCTACCACCACGCACCCAGAACATGAGAAAATAGCTTTTGACGTCTGCCACATTCATCACCGAAAAATGTCATCTAAACAGTCATGTTTCATCGAACGAACACCGAATCTGGCCTCCTTGAGTTACGGGCTACATTCTGGTGTATTTTTCTAACCCTAGCTACCATCCGCCGCTGTGTGTCGCCATCTACCATTGCTGAAACTGCTAGAAAATCACAGAAATTAGATTTCAAGCTCCCAGAGCCTTTGGTATAATTTAAAATACCCTAATTTGATGTTTTCTTGTAGTTTTTGTGCCAACTATTCCTTAATAATTGAACCAAAGTGAAAACTTGGCATTTATTGTAGGCAAATAAGAATTCAAAGGAAGCGAGGTGTAGAAGGAGATCAAAGGGAGGTCAAGATCAGCTTTTTCTAGTTATTCTCTAGGTAGTTTAACAATTCTTGAAAGTAGTGTCCCACGATTTCGTATGTGTATATCTGTTTTTGCCAGCTTTAATGGGACATTATTGCAAACTTACATTCTTGATATTGTTTATGTTCACTGGCCAAAATCATGGAAATAGAGTTAAATTAAGTTAGGCAAATAAGAATCATAGCTAAAGGTGACAAAAATATATTGTACACTGACAAAAAGAAAAGAAAAGAAACACAACTAATAAGGAGAAACATAGATAGGTACATGATTTACGATGTGTAACCAGAGGTGATCCACACGGGTGACCTAACAAGGTGTGGCTGAAGGTGCTCTATGCCCATAACCTAGTGATTGCAATTACACTATGTACGTGGCCAAGTGACAACGATTTACGATGTGTGGCCAGAGATAATTCACACAGGCGACCTAGCGACGTGTGGCCGAAGGTGCTCCATGCCCATGACCTAGTGTTCGCGATTACGCTATGTACGTGGCCGAGTGACCACGATTTACAATGTGTGGCCAGAGGTGATCCACACGAGCGACCTAGCGAGGTGTGGCCGAAGGTGCTCTATGCGCATGACCTAGTGTTCGCGATTACGCTATGAATGTAGCCGAGTGACCACAATTTACGATGTGTGGCCAGAGATGATCCACACGAGCGACCTAGCGACGTGTGGCCAAAGGTGCTCCATAACCATGACCTAGTGTCTGCGATTACGCTATATACATGGCTGAGTGACCACGATTTATGATGTGTGGCCAAAGGTGCTCCACATAGGCGGCCTAGTGAGGTGTGGCGAAAGGTGCTTTATACCTATGAACTAAGGCTCACAGTGATTTCATAAAAGGGACCTAGTGTCAAATAACACCCCAGACATTCAATTAACTTAGATTAAAAAATGTAAAAGTTAATACATAATTAAATTGCGTAATGCCGCGATAACATGTATAATTTCATTTAGATGTGTTTCATTTGAAAGAGAACATCTGATTTTTATGTTAACATCTAAATTATCACGTAATGCTTGCCTGATTTCATTTATGGTTAACGTTATGTTTTATTATCAAGAATGTAAAATAAAAGTGTTTTGGTGCTTGCACCCTGATACATATTATTTATTTTTAAAACTTGAATTGTTAAACTACTGGGAAACCTGTGTTTCTCATTATTATGCTAATGTGTATCAGATATGGACGCTTAGCAGGGCAAGGAGATAGGAGTTTCTTTTTGGTCTGAGGAAAACCTTGTAACCTTTATTTTTTGAGTTCTAGTTCAGATTTATTTGGTTTAGAACTAGGGTTATTCTTTTGGGCAGCAGACATAGGATATTTGAAGGACTGGTCCATCTTTGAAATTCTTAAAGGGGTCTGAGTGACATGATTGTTGTCTCCTGACTTTCTAAGGACGGGTACTTCATATATCCTAATACGTGTTTACAGAAATGTAATGGACACTATTGATTATGTATTTAATTGAATTACATGGATACTTTAATTCTGCCGTGTAGTTAGTATATTTTGATCTATTCTGCTGTGCATGTAAGTTTTAATCTGAGCAAAAGATCCCGAACCTAATCCGCTTAAATTAATTTAATGGTATAACTGCTCAGAAATTAATTAAATAAAGGATAAAGATAATGTACTGAACCTATCTGTTTATATCAGAGTTAACAATAAGACTAGATAGGGGCGTTACAACATGTCTTAAGAATTTTACTTCCTTCAACCAAAACTCACACTTAAATAGTTTAGCAAAAAACTATTTCTCTCTAAGTACTTACAATACAATCCTCAAATGTTGGACATGCTCTTCCTTATCTCTTGAATATACAAGAATATCATCAATAAACACTACTACAAATTGATCTAGGTAGGGTCTAAAGATGTGATTCATGTAATCCATAAAGGCAGCTAGAGCATTTGTCAGTGCAAAGGGCATTACTAAAAATTCTTAATGCCTATATCTGGTTCAAAAAGCGATCTTAGGAATATCTTCAATTCTAACCCTAATCTAATAATACCTTAATCTAAAATTAATTTTTGAAAAAACTGTTGCTCCTCTTAATTAATCTAATAAATCATCTATCATAGAGAGAGGATATTTATTCTTTATGGTTACTCGATTTAACTATCTGTAATCTATACATAGTCTCAGATTTCTATCCTTTTTATTTACAAACAGCACAAGTGCTCCCCAAGGTGAAGAACTAGGCTTAATAAATTGTTTATCTAGAAGATCTTCAATTTGGATCTTAAGTTCCCTCAATTCTATAAAGGACATCCTATAAGGGGCTATAGAAATTGGTCCTATTTCTGGGATCAATTCTATAGAAAATTCTACCTCTCTATCAGGTTGAAGGTTGGGAATTTCCTCTGGAAAAACATTTGAGAATTCATTAATTATGGGAAGGTTAGAAAGCGTCTGTTGCATCTCGAGGTCAGAGGAACATAGGAAACTCATTCTCTGATTTTTTTTTCCTCAATTCCCCTATTTATTGGTTTGATTTCTATAAAATTCATAGATTTAGCTAAACAGTCCAATATAATATTATTTGAAGAGAGTCAGTCCATACCATGGATAATATCCAAGTCTACCATAGGTAAACATATCAGATCTATAGTAAAAGGTCTATTTTCAATAACAATTGGGCATTTCAAACAGATCAATGAAGTTAAAATATGTTCTTTTGTATGAACAACATTAGAAAATTCATATGGAAATTTAGATGTTGGTAGGCATAATTTTCTACAAAATGCAAATAAATGAAGGAATGGGTGGCACCTGAATCATACAGCACAATTAAGGGCACATTATTTATAAAACCATTACCTTTCATTAAATCGTTAGACTGAGTCACTTCTTTACCTTTTAAGGTATAGACTCTCCACTGGTTTTTGATATGCCAGACAATCCCTTACATAGTATCTAGGTTTGCCACACTTAAAATAGACATTTTGCTCTACCATACATGGTCTGTTCCTATGATTTTTACCGCATTTCAAACAATTATTTATAATGGGTTGGGTGATTACAAGTCTCCTCCTAGTTTGATTCTTGATAAATTTACCCCCTCTTCCTTTAATAAATCTCAGCTATATCTTCCTTTTAAGGGAGTTTGACTTCTGTTTTCCTCTCTCTATTATTGCTAAAGTTCTAGAGATTATGCAACATTTATTAACCAATGACGCAAAATCTCTAATCTCGTGTGGAACAACTACAGTCTGTAATTTGGGACTTAGACTGGCCTCTAAATGCATTAACTTCCAGGCCTCGTCGATTCTCTATTTTAAGTAAGATGAAAATTTAGAAAATTCTTCAAATCTCGTCAGGTGTTCTTCAAAGGATCTATTTCCTTGTCTTATTTGCATAAATTTCACCTCCTTTGCATTTCTCATACTTTGTGGAAAATATTTGTCCAGAAGGTCTCCTTAAAAGATTCCCAAGTGATTGGAACTCCTCGACCCTCCATCAGTTGTCTAGCTCCGTTCCACCAGTGCTCTGCTTCACCTTTCAACGTATAAGTAGAGAAAGAAACCTTTTGTGCATTTGTACTTTCTAGAATTATGAATATCTTTTTCAGCTCATTCAATCATTTTCGGTAACTTTTGGATCATAACTTCCTTAGTAAGTAGGAGGTCTAGCACTCTGAAATTCAGTCCAACCTTTATTTTTGTGATTTCTTCTTTGTCCCTTGCCAGGGTTTTCCTGGAAATTTCTATTCTCATTGGCTTGTCTCGAAAACTCTGTTGTAGCGGTAGCCTGTTAGTTAGCAGCCTCAGCCTGTTTAATAGTGGCATCAGCCTGTTCTCTCATTGCTTCTGCCATTCCTATCAGAGCCTGCATGAATCTTGTCACATTGGTATCTCCATCCTGACCTTGGTTACTGCTTTTCCTTGGAGGTGCCATAACTTACTCTACAAAACAAACATTATCGAGGTGATCAGTTTCAACAACATAATATTCAATAGAGAGTATATGACATCTACAGGAACTACTATCTTTCCAAACCTAATACTTCATTCCTCAAGTCAAAACAAACACAAGTTAATCAACTGCCTAGGTTTAATCAAGTAACTTGGATCAATCTCTTTCTTGAGAAATCCACCTCTTATTTAACTTGGGTCGTTGTTCTTTGATACCATTTGTAACAGTCTAAGATACCCACTTGCAGATATTGTCCACTTTAGTGGTATATGTAACGACCCCCTTTCCATAGCATATTATTTAGGAAGCGTGAAATGCTATGAAAATTTTTGCTTTCAAAATATACATCGTTCAGGGCTGTTACTGGTTGAGTGTAACCCAAATAGTCATCCTTATTTAGATTTACTCAACCCCATACCTGTGCAGCTAATCTAAAACCTCAAATCATAAAAAATACAGCCATCAATATACTCTGGAGTATACATATAGGTTACCTTTCATACATTACATTTGAGATACTAATTACAGGATATAAAACATAAATGTTTACAACACTTTTACATTACTAACTCCCAATACAAACTCAGTGACTAATATACACCATATGAAGGCTATTAAGCCATTTACAACTAATATCATAGGTTACAATGTAGTTTCTCAGTCCTTTGCAATTATATGTAGCAAATATATTCATCTCAGGCTAATTCCTGGCGCCATCACGCCCTTGACTGCCTGAACACATAACTTAATGAGATTTGAATCCCAGTAGAGTAATATACAGATAATTTCATTTAAAATAGCTGAGTTCATCTATACCCCCATTCGGGTATAGAAAAATTCTCCCCAAACTCATTCATTAAACAAAACATGTGAATTGAAGCTTTATTTATCAAAAGTCAATAAACATGGGAAATATAGTGGCTATTCAAAAATTATAAATCTAAAATCATTCACTCAATCAAAGAGTATAAGTATTTATGAAAAACCATCATTTTTCAAATGCCTGCAATCAAATTTTCATATCCATTGCATAACGCTACTACGTTACTGCAAGGATTTCAGTCATCTGTACATGTATGCATAAAATCATATAAATAAATTCACAATTCATTACCTGCTACTTTCCAATCTCATTTTAAAATCACGAGGACTGTCTTCCCTGTGATTGTCACTAGACCGTCCTCTATGTGACTGAGATTTTTGCTATCACGGGGACCATCCTCCTAGTAATTGTCACAGAACCGTCCTCCTTGTGACTGAGAACCTAATATTGAAAGGGGCATCCCTCATCATGTGCACATTACCAATAGGTTTCATTTCTCTATGCCGAATATAAGGCAACGTATAAATACAGGTGACTAATACTTAGGATCATAGGGCTTTACTTTTAAACCAATCCATTCCCCCGTATAGACTCTCCTCCTTTACTCCTTATAGTCTTTTATAGGGGTGTATTGGTTTAACAGATAAACAGTAACATATACAAACTATTTCAGCGTTCAAAGAATAGAAGTTTAAAAGTAGTTCTGAATATAGAATACTTGATAATCGTCCCATACCAGTTATCAAGTATCCATCCCAGGTTTCATCTGCACTATAAGTATACAATTCCAATAGTCCAATCAAAATAAGCAGCAAAGAATTTCTAAATATATTTCAAACACAAGCAGGTCTTTTCTTATATTCATCTAATCCAGCACACATGTCCCAGTACATATTCGCAAACATACTCACAACAATCAATTCACATTAAACATAAATCAAAATACATGGGAGTGTAGATTACTCTACCTTAATCGGGAATTCCTTCGTTTAACTTAAGATTCTCCTTCTTTTCCTTGGACTAATTCTTCAAGTCACCTCTGTACATTTTTATAATCAACGTTCAGAATTGAAACTTATTTTCAAAGCCTAAAAATAATAAGTTTTCACTTTAGTCCCTCATTTATCCCGAAGTTGGTTTTTAACTATAAAATTATCCAATTCACTCTATGATGCTTATAAGAGACTAAATAAACTTAATTCACTCAAAAGTTTAGAATGTATGTGGTTTACGCTGCTTAAACAGATTATATCAATCTTTTTAGTTTAGTCCCTAAACTTGAATCGAAACTTTTCCAACAATTTCCTTTCATTTCGCAATTTCATACATTTATACGAGTCCTAATTAAGTTAAGGATTACAGGGATGCATCAAATTTTGCAATTCTACTTCATACCAAACTTTTTCAAACTTTGCAATTTAGTCTCTATTTACAAATTTATGATTTTCATCAATCTAATCCTTCAATTCATACCTAATGGCATTATAGAAGCTAGAAATTGCAGAAAAATCGATTAATTTAGGTTTTTCAATGTATATCAAAGATTTTAGAAATTTACAATTTAGTCCCTGCACTTTCCAAGGCTTTTTTTGGCGACTGGTGGTGGCAATGGCGGCGGCCGAGGTCACCGGTAGCTCGGGGATGTTGGTGGGCAACTCAAGCACCGATCACCGGTGGTCGAACGGCGCCGGAACGGCCAGATCAAAGCTCTTTCAAAATTAAGACAGGAAGGAAGAAATACTATTTTTCAGCGGCATTGGCAGTTCGGCGAGGTTCCTGGTGGCGTCGACGGTGGCTGGCGAAGCTGCTGCACCTTCCAATGGTGACGGGCGGCAGTGCGGTGGCCAATTGGTGGGTGAACGGTGGTGGGCAGCTTTGATGAACGAAAAATGCGAGAGAAGTGAGAGACGCAGGGAAGGAGAAAAATGCAGTGAAATATGAGGAAATATAGATTTTAATATTCCTAAAGGCATTTTGGTCTTTTCCCACTTCGCCTTAGGCAAATTTCGGACGCATTTTCCGATTTAGGCAAGAATTTAGGATGCTATGGAAGAGATTTGGAAAATTTTAAACTATCACAAGCCTCCCAAAATTATTTGCAAAGTTTCTCAAGGCAGATAAAATTCTCTCTATCAGATATAATTTAATTCCGAAAAATTCTCAAATTTAGCTACAAGCTCAGAAAATTTTTTTTAATCAACTCCCACTAATATTTTAAATTTTCCAAATATTTTATTGTAATTATTTAAATAAAATAAATTTGGTTTATTACAGTATACACCAGATCATTCCACCTCACGGTTTTGCTTCTCCTCGCCTAAAGGAGAAAACACATCTACAAGAGAAAGATATCCACGCCCTTATAAGGCATGCTTCGTTCCCTTCTCCAATTGAAATCAAATGTAATATCTGCATTTTAAAAATATCCAAGGACGTTTTAAATTTTGAAATTTAGCACTTTTTGACTAAAGACTTGACTAAATCTACCCTAGAAATTCAAAAATGGGAAAAAAGGACTAAATTGAAAGAAAAAGTTAAGGACTAAGGTGAAAAGAATTAAAGTTTCATAAAAAGATGAAATATAATCATTACGCCTCCAAAATATCTCCTGCATTTATGACACGTCATTATTATTTCAAAAAAATATCTTAAAGCATTTATGATGTGTCATGATAATGCTTGAAAAATATTTGAAAGCCATGATGACCTAAGAGAATATCCTAGGAGCAAAACAGTCAAATTACCATTTTGCCCAAGGGATAAAATAGTAACTTTACCTAAAGGGTAAGTGTGTCATTTTACTTAGGAAAATTAAAAATAAATTCCCTCAAGAAATTTCTCTGAAAATTTTGAAGCAAGAAAGGGATAACATAGTCATTTTCACGAAAAAGGACAAAATAGTAATTTTACTTTAAAGGGTAAAATTATCATTTTTTCACACAAATAGGATAGCCATTTTATTCCATAAATTTTGTAATAGTATTTACCCAAATAGGAGGCTTCCACATCCCAAAAAGAATGAAAAAAGAAAAGAAAAATAAAGGGTAATATGGTAAATTGTCAAATAGGGACATAATGGTCATTTTAAATTTGTAAATAAAAGTTGTTTTCTTCCTCCTTGGCACGGGCAAAAATAGAACGCTGCAAGGGGAGGAAAAAATTGTTGCACACCGTGAGCTAAGGGAGAAGAGGAGAAGAGGAAAAATCCAATAAAGCTTGAAGGAAACACCATTTTATTGGGAAAACAAGGTAGTTAATCAATTTTCCACTATTAATTTTGAGTTTCATGGTAGCTTTCATGGATATTTTCATTTTTCCCAAATCCATGAATAGTAGTAGTTTCTCTCTCTACCTCATGTGGAGCTTAAAACTTGTAATGCATTTGTATGAGTGTTTGGATGAATTTTTGTTAGTTGGAAGTGATTATTAAGTTCATTGGATGGAAACTTCATTTATGATTCACCCACCTTCATAATTGTTTCCTTGGTTCTCAGTGCTTATTAAAATTGCCAATAATGTATTTTGAGTGAGTTATGATGCTTATATGTTGAAATGATTACGAAAATAAGCAATAGGAAGAGATTGGATTGACTTTGAATTGTTTCCCCTTCCTTTTTGTATTTTGGCCAAGACTCCCCTCAAAATGGCATGCAAGAAATTGTTAAATAAGGATTTTGGTAATTTGAAGTTATAACCATATTACAAAATGTCCAAAGAAGAGGTGGATGAGTGAAAATATATTTTTCTTCTCTTCCTTGTAGCTTTGGCCGAGAATCCTTCCATAAGTGGCATAAAAATAGATTATTATATGAGAATGATTATTTTATTCTTATTGATTTAAATGAGATAAGGAAATTATAAAAATGATCTCTTTCCATCATGAATGAAGAATATAGGTGCAAACTTTGTCAACTAGTGGGAGAGAAAATGTCATGTAAATTAATAAAGAGAAATAAAGTTGTCATGAAAAATAACTAAGATTAAATAAAGAAAAAGGCAAAATAAATACAACAATTTGTATTTATATGCCTTGTTTACCTTTCCTCCCTTTTAATGGCCAAATTGATGCTTCTTTTCTCTTAAAAGAAATTCAAATTTTATCATTCAATGAAAAGAAGCTATGATGAACAAATGTTGACAAAGAAATTAAAAAGAAAAGATGGAATAGTGGAATGTATACTTTATGTATATTGTAATGGTAAATAAGTGTGATATTTAAATGGTACCATTTATAGCATTAAAGTAAGATGATATGAATTTTATGAAATCTAGGGAAATGACACTAAATTTACCCCCTAAGGTGATTTTGTTATATTAATTATAGTACTAAAATTTCACCTAGGAGCATGGAACTAAATTTTCTCCTTAAAGCTGATTGAATTATGTTGATTATGGCACTAAGGATTACACCTAGGGTTATGACACTAAATTTATCCCCTATAGTGATTTGGCTATGGTAACTTGGCACCGAATTGATACTTGGGGGCATGGCACTAAACTTTCCCCTTAAGGTAAATTGTGGCACAAAAACAAAAATAAAAGAGGTGGCCCTAATTGGCAACATAAAGAGGTAAAAGAGTGACTGCCAATTTCTCTGTTTAAGGAATGTCTTTTGTTTTAATTGAGATTATTTTAAATTCCTAATTGATGGTTGTAATGTTTTAATTGCTACATGTCACATATGTCCTTATAATTCATATAAAATTGCATTACATTCTTTTTTAAAGTATAGACACTATTTTTTTAAAGTGAAGGTGGAGATATTTTTTCATATCATTACGGTGGTACGCATTAAATGTTTTATGAAATAAATGAGATTATTTAACTACTGAGATAATATTCTCTTAAATGTATTTGGTGTGTATCAGATGTTAAGATATATAGTATGGTTTGAAATTGACATTGTTCTGGTTGAGGTCCCCTTTTTAAGGACTTTTAATGTAGTTCAAGGAATATGTATAATCACCATTATAGAAGTCCATCCCCAGTAAAGGGATGGTAATATATACCTTTGGACATAATACTATGACTTAGTTAGTAGCCCATTTCATCCTAATTATGATATGTTTTGGAAGTAGAATTTGGATGAGCATTTTTGGAATGTATATAATTAAATTTGCATATATATCCGAATATGTGAAAGTATACTATTTATAAATAGGGTTTGAGTGGTAGGGTTGTTGCCTCCTTACCCTTGAAGACTAAAAACACTACACATATCCTGAAATATACGTATGACAATATGAATATATATAGTAGATGTAAATGTAATCAAATTTTATTTCGGATGTTGTAACAAATTTTGATTATTTATTTAGTTTTGCCTCTGTGTATTGCATGTAGTGAATACATAAGTAAGGAATCCTAAACTTAATAATTATTCAACAAAAAAAAATGTATTACTCAAGCAAATAAATAAAAAGATAAAAGAGAACATACCAGTCTTATGGCCAGACGACATTTATGGAAATTAATTATATTTATTAAGCAACTAGCTATGAGAATGGGTTCTTACATTTTGGGTGCTATTCTATTGTTTTAATGTTATCCAATTTTTGTTAATAATGTTTGTGGTCTTTTGAGATTTTTTTTAGTGTTTAATTGCTGTTATGTGGCCCACATGCTATCTAGTTTTCATAGTTAATATTTATAGTGCTTTTAGGCTTCTTTTTTTGGAATTTAAGTGTTTTCATGCCATCCACATGCTGTCTAGTTTTTTTATTTCATATTTATGGTGTTTTTAGGCTTCTTTTTGTGGTGTTTTAGATATGATATTACCCATATTCTGTCTAGTTTTCTTATTTCATATTTGTGGTGTTTTTAGCTTCTTTTTGTGGTATTTAATTGCTGGTATGTTACCCACATGCTGTCTAGTTTTCGTAGTTCATATTTATAGCATTTTAAGCTCCTTTTTGTGGTGTTTAAGAGCTGTTATGTACTCATATGCTCTTTAACTTTCGTAGTTCATATTTAGAGCATTTTTAGGCTTCTTTGTGTGGTGTTTAGGTGTTGTTATGTTGCTCACATGCTTTCTAAGTTTTTGTAGATCATGTTTGTGATTTTTGTGGCTTCTTTTATTGTGTTTAAGTGTTGTTATGTTACCCACACTGCCTAATTTTTGAAATCATTTTTTTAACAGTTTGAAGCATCTTTTATGGTGTTTTAAGTACTATTATGTATTTCGTATGCTGTCAGTCTTTGCAATGCTGGTTTTTGGCATTTTAGTTCTTTCTTATAAGGTGTTTTAGGTATGGTTTTTGTGGCTTAAATTCTGCCCAAAATGTGTGAAACCTATTTTAGCATTTTTGTGAGACATGTTTTGGTATTTTAAAATTTTCGTTAAGATTAATTTATGTTCCGTGTTGGTATCCATGTGATGTAATTTTATTGAGTATGTTTGAATATTTTAAATCTCTTGAGGTCAAAGCTTGTGTTAATTTTTCATTTATGTCATGTTCCAAGTTGGTCATGTATGTTTTGGTGTTTGAAAGTTTAAAGCATATGTTATTTTGGTGGTTCTTTGTTGTCCAAGTCTCTTGTTTGAAGTCATGCATTTCTTTTATTTTATTTTTCCACTTAGGTCTTTAGAATATAAGTTTTCTAAAAAAAATCCAAAAAGGTAAAGAAATGGAAAATGAAAAAAGTAAGAACATGATATTAATGTGAATTTACAAATTAAAATGCACTAACCAATCTTTCAAGTTGTTTTGTTTGTGAATTCATGTCAATCATTTGCTCCTTTCTCTTTTCACAAAAATCATAACATCCCAACCAATTGACTTGGTTTTTCTTATGATGAACTACGTGAACTTTGATTCTAATCATTGGATACATAGGCTTTAGACTATTATCTTAGGTCAAGTCCGCCTTGTAAATTTTTTTATTTTATCTTTTGCTTTATTTATTTTAACTTATCTTTGGTTTAATTTCATTTTCCCCTACTTTAGCATGTCAATGATGTTGATAGAGTTTCTTGCATAAGAATTGCTCTCAAACTTTTCCTTGGTTTTCTATGTGTGTTTTATATGTTTAGTTTCGACTAGGAGTTCCCTGGCCAATTGTTAGGTTTACTAGGAATTCCTAAGAATTCACTCTTCCATTCTGTTGACATTGTGATAAGGAATTGTCTCTTCCTTATTCCATGTTCTTGTCTTATTTTCTGTCTATCTTGATGAAGAGTCATTCATTTTGCATGCTAAAATTCTCATTTGTTTAAAATTTAAAATCACACTTTTTAAATACTGAAATTCTAATAGGATGTGTAATTAAACGAAGGCTATTTTGGCTTCTTTTTCTTTTTATGGGTTTAAAGTCATTTTTAGAGCAAAAATTCTTATTTGTTTTGATTTTGGAATAAGGGTTGTTTGTCTTCTATTTTCCATGAGTTAAAAGCAATTTTAAAAGAAAACATTCTTATTTGTTCAAAGGTTTGAATGAGGGATGTTTTGATGTTACTTTCCATGGGATAAAAGCCACTTTGAATTGCAAAAATTTAGATTTGATGTGTAAATAAATAAATTATCTTTTGGATTTTTTTTCTCATGTGTTAAAAACCACTTTGAAAATGTAAAAATTCATATTTTTATGTGCTGGAACAGGGTCTATTTTGGCTATGTTTTCATGAATTAAAGCCACGTTGAATGTTGAAAATTTCATATTTTCTCTATAGTTTGATAAACATTGTTTTAGCTATGACTTTTATGGATGAAAAGATACTTTGTTAAAAATTCAGACTCGTTGTGTTACCGAATAAGTGCTATTGTGATTTCAATTTTCATTGTTAAAAGGTGTGTTTTGCTTGTCAAAACCATGGTTTGATGTTGCTAATATGGTCCTTACATTTTACTGCAATTTTTGTGGAGAATCTTTCATTTAAGTGTTGAAGACATGTCCTAGAAGGTAAGGGACAATAGAATCTTTTAAAAGGAAGCAACCTAAATTCCTTAGAGGAAAGGACAATAGGAGTGAAGGAACCTAGAAAGGGAAGAGACCTATAGTGAGGCAAGGGATGCTTAATGTTTGTCCAAAGTGTGGAAAGAATCACGGTGGACCTTGTAAATTCCAATCGGGTGTATGCTACAAGTGTAGAAAACAGGGTCACTATATTAAAGATTGCCCAGCATGGAAAAAGTCAACTAAACCCACTAGACATCCTACTATAGGAAGAGTTTATACTCTCAAGGATAAGGAAGCGATCTAGTCTGATGATTTGATGAAAGGTAAATGTATGATAAATGATGTATCTTTAATTGTACTGTTTAACTCTGGTGCCACTCATTCTTTCATTTCCTTTGAATGTGTGAAAAGACTGAATTTACCTTTGTCTAAATTACCCTATGAGTTATCTGTTTCAACTGCCACAGGAAAGCAAGTATTGACTTCTTTAGCCTGCTTAAATTGTCCCATTGTTGTTGAGAATAAACCTTTTGTTGTTAACCTTATTTGTTTACCTCTGGTGGGATTGGACATTATTTTTGGGATGGATTGGTTGTCTATAAATAATGTAGTCTTGGATTGTTTTAAGAAATTTGTGAATTTTACAGATGTCATGCCTGTAAATAGGAAAACTGAGGAAGAGATTCAAAGAATAAGTTTTCTGTATTCTTCTAAGATTCAATTCTAGCATAAACTTAGTGTTAGTCCTGTAGTTTGTGAATTCTCATATGTCTTTCTCAAAAAAATTTCAAGTCTTCCGCTTAAGAGAGAGACAGATTTTTTTATAGAATTAATTCCTAGCATGAGACTAATTTCTATAGCGCCTTATAAAATGTCTCCCTTAGAGTTAAATGAATTGAAGATCCAAATAGAAGACCTCTTAGGGAAACAATTTATTAGGCCTAGTGCTTCTCCATGAGAAGCACCAGTGTTGTTTGTTAAGAAGAAGGATGAGAGTTTGGGATTGTGTATAGATTATAGGCAATTGAACAAGGTAACTGTGAAAAATAAATATCTACTTCCTAGAATAGATGACTTGTTAGATCAGATGAGAGGGACTACGGTGTTTTCTAATATTGATTTGAGGTCGAGATACCATCATATTAGGGTAAGAATGGAAGATATACCTAAGACAGCCTTTGAAACCAAATATAGGTATTATGAATTTCTTGTAATGCCTTTTAGACTGATAAATGCTCTAACTATTTTTATGGATTATATGAATTGTATCTTTAGACCCTACATTGACCAGTTTGTAGATGACATTCTCGTATATTCTAAAAATAATAAAGAGCATGGATATCACCTTAGGATTATGCTGCAGTTGCTTAGAGAAAAGTAATTGTATGCAAAACTTGAGAGGTATGAGTTCTGGTTGAAAGAGGTGAAATTCGTAGGTTATATAATTGCAAAAGATGGATTAGCAGTAAATCCCAGTAAGACAAAAGTAGTGGTTAGCTAGGAGAGACCCACAACAGTGATGAAAATCTGTAGTTTTCTCAAATTCGTCGGTTACTATACGCGATTTATTCAAGGATTTTCGCAGATAGCGTTACTTTGACTAAGTTAACCAGAAAAGATGTTCCATTTGTATGGGATTTCAAATGTGAACATAGTTTCCAAATTTTAAAAGATAAATTGACTACAACACGTGTCCTAACTATTCCTGATCCATTAGAAAATTTTAAATTGTATTGTGATGCATCCAAGAAGGGCCTAGGATGTGTCTTAATGCAAAATGGATGAGTAATAGCATATGTCTCTAGATAGTTAAGACCTCATGAAGAAAATTATCTTACCCATGACTTAGAATTAGTAGCCATAGTGTTTGCCCAGAAAATTTAGAGACATTATTTGTATAGATTGAGGTTTGCGGTGTTTAGTGACCACAAAAGTCTTAAATACCTCTTTAACCAAAAAGAATTAAACATAAGGCAGAGGAGATGGATGAAATTTTTAAAAGATTATGACTTTGAGTTGAAATACCATACAAGAAGAGCCAATGTAGCAGCCAATGCTCTAAATAGAAAATCTCTCCATATAGCTCACATGATAGTGAGTGAAATGAACCCGATTGAGAAGTTTAGGAGTTTAAGTTTGTCTACTCTGGTGTTGACAAATAGGTTGTACCTGAGTAAGATAAGAATTGAGAATAACCTTAGGGCTCAAATTTGAGAAACTCAAGAGAAGGATAAATTCTTAAAGTCTTTGAATAACCCAAAGGAATTCAAGAAAGAAGTTGACGAAGTAGTAACCTTCCAAAACAAATTATATATCCCAGAATTAGGAGAATTAAGGGATAAAATTTTAGAAGAAGCATATAAGAGTAATTATACTGTTCATCCTGGTACCACGAAAATGTATCAAGATTTAAAGAAGAGATTTTGGTGGCCAGGTTTGAAAAAGCAAATAGCTAAGTATGTTACTAAATTCCTAGTGTGCTAGCAGGTGAAGATTGAACATTAGAAACTTGCAGGAATGTTACAACCTGTCAAAATCCTTGAATGAAAATGGGATAATATTTCTATGAATTTTGTGGTAGGTTTACCAATAACTCAGTCAGGAAATGATGCAATCTAGGTGATTGTGGACAGATTTACTAAATCTATACATTTTCTGCCCATAAAAATAAATTTTTTATTAGATAAGTTGGCCCAATTTTATATACAAGAAATAGTGAGGCTCCAGGAGTTCCCACTAATATAGTATCTGATAGAGACTCTATGTTTACTTCTAGATTCTGGAAAGCCTTGTAAGAGGCTTTTGGTACAAAACTTAGTTTCATTACTGTTTATCACCCATAAACTGATGGACAGACTGAATGTACCATACAAACTCTAGAAAATATGCTTAGGGCATGTACATTAGAATAAAAGGGAAGTTGGGATAGAAATTTACCTTTAGTAGAATTTGCTTACAATAATAGTTTCCACTTCAGCATAGGGATGGCTCCTTATAAAGCCTTGTATGGAAGGAAATGTAGGTCACCCTTATGTTAGTTTGAGGCGAGGGAGAGACAACTATTAGGACTAGAGTTAGTTCAGCAAACTACCAACCAAATTAAAATGATCAAAGAAAATATGGCTAAAGCTCAGGATAGGCAGAAAAGTTATGCTAATAAGAGGAGAAGACCAATAAAATTCGATGAAGGGGATCACGTTTTCCTTAGAGTTTCTCCAATTACTGGTATTGGTAGGGCTATTAAGTCTAGGAAGTTAAATTTGAGATACATTGGACCCTTTCAAATCTTAAAAAAAGATTGGTCTATCTGCCTATCAGATTGCTTTATCCCCATTTCTTTCCAATCTTCATGATGTATTTCATATTTCTCAGCTCCGTAAATATCTCCCTGATCCTTCACATATTCGTGACGCTAGTGCAGTGCAATTAAAAGATAATTTAACTTATACTCCAAAACCTTTGAAAATCATTGGCACTGAGATTAAACAATTGAGAAATAAAATTATTCTCTTAGTAAAGGTATTATGGGATAAATCGTCACCACAAGAGGCAACATGAGAAAAAGAAGAAAAGATGAGAAGAAATTTTTCAAAAATTTTTGTATAGGTATGTACAAATTTTGAGGACAAATTTTTTAAAAAAGAAGGGAGAGATGTAACATCTGCTCCTATTTCGATAAGAGATGTTTGTTGATTTTAATTAATTGCTTGTGTATGTTGTATTAGATTACATAGAGTTGTATTAGTACAAGAATTGGATTAAATAAGAGTGAGATAATTAACCTAAATGAGGCTAGGGACTAAATTGAAAAATAAAAAAGTTTAAGTATGAGAACTATAATTTTAGCCAAAGGATTTACTATAGCAACAGATTTTTGGAAATCTCCAGCCAATGGTTTAGGGATAAAATGGTAATTATGTATATAATTTGAAATTTACCATTTTAAGGTGGAATGATCAGAGATTAATATCAAAATTTACAAATTTTAGGGTGCCTATATAAGGTTGGGAGTCAGACTTCCTCCCTACCCAAAATTCAGATCATCATTTCTAGAGAGAGAGCAATCTAGTAGAGAGAGAAAGTGAGAAAGAAAAGATTGAATCTTCACTTTTAATAGGATTTGAATTCAAAGAAGTGATTAGGGAGATATCTACTACAATAATCAACTTATAAACAAGGAGTTAAGGTAATAAAATAACCTAATCCCTTTTATTTTTGAAGTTACTATTCATATAATTGAACTTGATGATTTTGAAACTATTTGAAGGGAAAAAGGGGATTTAAAACTACATTCTTAGTGTTTCTAATTACTATTAGGTGTTTTGAACCATTTGAATATACTTCTGCATGCTTAAATGTCATTCTAAAAAATGGGTTTTTAGACTTGAACAAACATAAGGTTTAATCCCATAGTTGAATGAGATTACATGCTTGAAAGTTTACTTTGAGTTCATGAATTTTAAAATGGCTTTACAAATGAATTTTTGAATAAAAATTCTGGGTCAACAGCAATCTTTAAAACAGAGTATAACGTACTGGCCGATTGGTGACCTACAGCAGACAACTATCATGCTCTTGAGTTGCCCAAACATGCATACAAAAAGCTAGCAGCCAATTGCCAGCCCTTGGAAGTCGACTTTCGTGTTCTTTATTTTCCAAAAAAATTTTCAGAATGCTAACAGTCGACTGTCATACTCTAACAGTAGACTGTTATGCCCAACAGTAAGCTAGTAGCCGACTACCAACCCTATAGTATTCAACTGATAGCTCTCTTGTTGAACTTTTGAAATTGGACAGAATGCAATTAGTCGACTGATAACAGGGTACTAGCCAACTGCCAGCCTTTGTGAGTGAATTATGAACTCATTAACTTTTTTAGAAGGATTTAAGTCCAAAAACTCTCCTCAAACAAAGGATTTGAACCTAGAATGTGAAAAGAACTTGTACTTTGAAATTAAATGAGAAAGAACAAGAAAATGATGAGATTTGAGAAGGAAAGAGCAAGAATACATAAGAGAAATGAGAATTGTATTCTTAATATATGTATCAGTGGTAGATAGGTTCATAACTGAATGGCTGATTGCTGATATGGGACGGTGGTTAGACATTCCATGATATTCGTGATAGTTATAAATTCTAAGTTAGTGAACTTAATGGCCAAATTAAATAAAAACTCACGTACTTAGAATTTTACATAACTATAGTATGCACCGAATCACCCTAATGTATATACTCATGAATAGCATTTTGGGGACCCTGTTATGGACACAATGTATGGACTCTTAATGTGTGGATTCAATGTAGGGACTCTATTGTACTTGGATCCACTGGAGGGCACTCCAAAATGTACACAAATATGATGTTGCAGTCGATGACTGCCAATGGGCATATATTGGCAAAAGTTACGAGTACATATTCCAAAATATGAAGTGGATCGCTTGATGACCCTCATGATTTCTCTTATTGTTGTTATTATATGATGATTAATGTGATTTGGTGAAGGCTAACAAGAAGTGCTCTTATTTCCTTAATGCTCTTTATGAGAATAAGAATGAAATCATTTTACCAATGAAATTTAATTTTTATATAATTTAATTATATTTGATAAATATATGTATATCCTGTGGGATGGATATTAAAGGAGTAATGCATGCAGTTGTAAAAGTATAAGAGTATGAATATGTTTATGTATGGTGACCCAATAGTTACAATATTTTCTATAGTGTTGAAAGGAATGTAGAATTTTTCGTATGAGTTTACAATAGTACAAAATAGCGGTTTTATAAATTAGTTATTATTGCTACTGAGATTTATTATCATTAAAAATACTAGTTTGTATCAAATACCTAAATACTAGATATTACTAGAAGTGAAGTTGAGTTGATAGAGATACCCTTCCTGAGGCATTTCCCTGTTATCAAAGAATTATGGGTTATATATGTATGGGAAGTTCCTCCCACTCCCTAACTGTATATAGTCCTTAGGTTATACAATAAAATTTTAACATGCCCGATACCCTGAATCCTTATTAATATTTGGAAAGGATCAGGAGAATAATTTTTGACGTATAGGACAAGGGCATATATATATATTAGGATATGTGAGCTAGGAATTCACTAGCAGTTTTTGTTAAATGGGCATGAGTGACAAACTTGTTGTCTCCTTACCTTAGTTAATACACTCACATATCTTTAGGTATATGCCTAATGGATGACACTTATAAACATTGTAAATGAATGTGAATGTAAATATATATATTATTTTATTTTAGTTGATTTAAATAATTTCTGCTGTGACATTTTGTGTGAGTATCCCGAGTGTAGAATTTTCAAACTAGTAGTACCTAATTATTTAATTTGGTAAAAATTAAAATTTATTCAGGCAAGGATAGTAGTAACTCACCAATCTTGTGTATTATATTATTAAATTAACTAAAATAAACTATAAGATTGGGGGTGTTACACAAGACATGTACGTCTACATGTCCTAATATATTTATAAATATGTATGTACATAGTATACAATCTAAATTCTAACAAGAGCAACTAAGAAGCATGATATGGATTTGTTCTAGGGATGGGAATGGAGATGGTACCATGTGTTTGAGGTTGTATCCGAGAGTCAATTCCGCATATGAACTTTCAATGCGTGACAAGTAACAGCAAGGGGCTTCTTTTTCTAAGAAAACTTTCTCATTCGATCTTAGCATCCTCTTTACTTGATCTGATATCTTGGGAATTCTTTCTAAATCCACAATCCGCAGAGGAATTTTAGAAATGATGGCATGACATTCAGCACGAGACGTATTCACTATTACCTACAAATTTTGCACGGAGAAAATATTATCACAAGAAAATGATTAATAATTATGATGAAAAAGTTGACAATAATCTCAAAATCAAAGCTTAAGGAAATAGAGAAAACCAGATAGTTTGTGCATCAGTTTATGTGAATGCGCCTTTTAGAGAGAGAAAACTTGCATATCTAGTTTTACACAAATGATAGGTTTAAAATATAGAAAAATTCTTAGATTCATTCATACATTGACCAATAAAATTACACATTATTCTTTTTTTATATATCATATGGACCTCCTAGTGTAAAGTAAGAAAAATTAGTTGAATACTATTGGTCAATGAATAAAAGAAATGGCACAATGTATGCACCTAAGAAACCTCTCTTAAATTATATGCCTTTTCAGGAGAAATTTCCCATCCCAAACCATCATAAACCGCTCCACCTCATGAAGGTTTGGAATGTGTGTTCCTCATAAACCGTCCGTGGAAGATATTTTCTTGACAGCTTGAGGAGTGTTGAAAATGTGTAGGATATTTTGAACTATTCAAAATGTTTCAGTTACTTATCCTTTTATTCCAATAGTTTAGGAGGACAGGTATTAGATATATTGAAATTTTATTTATCAAGTCAGATAGTTTGTTCCCTAATCCCTACACTTCAGGAACCTATGCATCGACGAGTGTTGTATGTCTCTTTGCCTAGCTTCTCCTATAAAAGAAGGGGTCTGGTAACAATGTATTATGGATACAGAAAAATATGTATACTTCCGTTCACACAGACTTTAAATGATTCATCAGCAGCAAAGATCAACATGATAAACTGGCTATGTCCAAGTGTTGAAATCAAGTGCGTAGCAGTAGAAACACCAGAAAAAGTGGGACAAGGGGAAGCTCACCTGGCTGGGAAAAAGTGAGTTTGGCACAGCAACTGTGAACTTCTCAGCATTCAGCAATGATGTGGTAGTAAGTCCTATTTCCGCCACTTGACCCTCTATTGAGCCAGCCTACAATTAGTGCAATTTTACAGACATGTATCAGAAAAATTATACAGAGGATCAGACAAACACTGAGGGACAGCTCTCTCAAAGTTACATTC
Source organism: Senna siamea (assembly GCA_031216115.1). Classification (NCBI taxonomy): domain Eukaryota; kingdom Viridiplantae; phylum Streptophyta; class Magnoliopsida; order Fabales; family Fabaceae; genus Senna; species Senna siamea. The sequence goes on from CM062364.1 coordinate 11,632,099, forward strand.
TGATAAAATATATGTTTCGAAAGTTCAACTTCATTTTTTTTTTTTTCTTAAAAGTCCTCGTCCTCAAATTTCATTATGTTGGTCCCCTTGAATGTTCCAAGGACAAGTTGAAACGTCAAACTCTAAGAAATATAGAAAACCATATGACATATATATATATATATATATAAATATATATATTAAGTTTTCTAGTGATATACTTGTTAAAAAAGAAAAATAACCAATATTATTCTATATTTTAAGCAACTTACCCTATTATTTTTTAAATCAAAATTTACTAAATTTCATATAATAAAAGCAATTAAAAAAGAACTTTAATAATCTCATTAAAATGAGCTCCTTAGACTTTTGTTCACTTATTTTATGGTATTTTCTTTTTTTCTTCAAGTCATCCCATACTTGGCTCAAGTATGAGTCATGTTGTCTAAGTTGAAAAAATTAAATTTTTTATTTTAACACACCTGGACGTGTGTCGAACGCGTGTCTACAGTGTATCATGGTGTGTCATTATCGTATCATGTGTCAAACATGTGACACGCCTAAAGATAGACATGTATCTCCAATAGAATATTTAAGTACTAAACACACAGCAAAACCATGCTTAAGAAAATAACTTTTTCCCATTAGAAGGGAAAAAGAAAGTCAGTAACTTGCACCTATTCAACTAACGACATACTTTTATTGTATCTCCAACTGAAAAGGGCTTCGAAAACTGCATAAATAACCCACTGAATATATATTGCCAAGGATGTCTCTGGCAGCAAAAGCTGTGGCAACTCCTGCAAAAAGATAGAAGAGAAATGTCAAATCAACCTTTTTAGAAAACTTCAGGAAATCCTATCAAGCACTGCTGAGTAGAAAATAGAAGACACCAATCTAACATTGTGACATAGAGATAAGCAATAACAGTAGCTTATCAAGAGCAAAAGGGGAAAATAAAAAGGTTTCAGTGCATGATTCAAGGGCATTACAACAGACGATCAAGCATAATAATACTATATGTGATGTCTCACAAATCTGAGGTTAAATTTCAACTGTCAAGATGAAGAGACTAGCCATGTTTGATGTCTCAAAAAATTGTTCTTCTCTTTGTGAAGCATGAAATATTATATTTCAAATTAACATTATAGTGTTGTTTCACAATGGTTACCATGGGGAAGGAAAAAGGGGAAAAAGGGTATGCAAGCACAAGAATCTACCATTGCCATGCAGTTTATTAAAATCTTCAGCCTAACAATTACTCCGAAGTTGTTAAGAGATAATATAAAATACACCAGTCAAAGTCAACAAAAAATTAATGCATGTAGGATTAAACTTTATCAATGGAAGATGTATAACAGTTTATAAAAATTTTAGTCTTCAAAGGGAGCAAAAGAAACAAAGAAGAGTTCCAATCAACAATGTAGTAGGCTCTAAAAAGCTCTGGCAGGAAGTACCAAGACAAAATTAAGCATAGGTTGGAACTTGGAACAACATTGATCAATAGAAAAGCATCTTATTTTGTTCATCAACAAAATTACTCAAAAGAAAACCAAAAACACATAAATGAGTAAACGCAATGGTCTGCTAGAATATCATAATGTCGATAATGTAATATCAAATACAATAAGGAACAGAATCAATTTCTAAAATAGAAATTTCACAACACAGGCAATATAGTAGTTATTGTTTTCAGTTTCCCTACAGGAATCATTAGAAAATGCAGTGCATACAACTGTTTCTTCTTCTTCAAGATATGAAACTCCATACAAGAAGCATTTACAGTATTTTATCAATTATTTTAAAGGTAAATTTCACTAAAAACTTTACTTTTATCCCCTTCATTTTTTAAAAATTACACTATCCTCCTCTAGAGATATAAAAAACATACAATTTCATCTATTTTGAACAAAATTTTCTCAGTAATAATATTAATATTTTTTATTAAAATTATAATTTATTAGAAAAATATTTTTATATTATTTATTGTGAGTTAAAAGTCATAAATTTAATTTTAAAAAGTGGCTTTTTTATATTTCTCAAATACATATTTAATTACACTTAGCTCCTATCTCATTTATTTTTTGTGAATGAAGATAACTTTCTGTGCATAATAAGATTGATTTTTTTAATATAACAATAAATGCAATTAAATTTAGACTAAAATATGAATTTCTTAATATAACAATAAAGATAATTAAGCAATTTTATTGCTTCCAAATGAACACATATCATGTCAAATATTAATTTGAATAACAACAAATCAAACATTTTTTCACTAAGTGGAATTGGTGACATGAATCAAGCAACGCCAACATATTTTATCTTTGCTCTCAAATATTAATTTCATTGATGGAAAATAAATTAGAAGTAATGTTTGTACAAAAGAGGAGTTGCGTTAAGTAGTCGACAGCCAACATAAAATTTTGTCAAATATTTATGAATATAAATCAATAATGTAAATGTGTTAATGCTAAGTTGTTACCTGAAAACAACCCGCTGTATGACTTGAGTTTGTGGAGAATTTACTTAATTCATTAAATAAAGTAGTGTGGCATTAGCAAGAACTCATAAATGATTAAACTTAAGAATTTATTTTTATTTATTTTTCTCAAAGTGATAAATATCGTTTTAAAGATATATAAATGTGAAAGAATTAATTAGGTACATGACATAGAAAATACTTTTTTCCATTTTCCACGCCAAGGACTCACTTCTCTCACTTTCTATTTTTTCTATAGCATTTTCAACCAAATATTCTTATATAAAAATTTACAATTTAATACAAACTCAACATTAGTACATTTTATAAAACTCAATCAATTGGCAAATTGGTATCTTTTGTACTTACGTATACTTTTTTTCACATTACTTAGGGGATAAATTTTTTAAAAAAAATTATTTTTTTAAAATTGACCTTTTATAAAAAAGTAAAAGTTATTTTAATTTATATTTAGATACAATTAAAAAATACTTTATATTAAAAAAAAATTTGTGTACGTAACATGTATAAAAAATAAATTATGAGTAAAATAATCAGTGAAGACATATATATTAATTTCATACTTTTAAAAAAAAATTAGGATAAATTATGTTTAGAAGTGTCAAAATTACATCTATCTCTCCCTTATTTAAAAAATTATAATTAAATAGAACAAATTTTACTGAGATTTAATGAAATTATACTTTTTTACCCTTTCGTTTCAAAATTGTTTGACACTGTTCTTGATATTTTGATGGGATTATTGAAACAGGTGTCTGGGGTTCTACTGATTTCCTTAAGACAATTATTTGTTACACTTCTTTTTCCAATAATTTATCAAGGCCTAATTTTTTTAATTTTTTGGTAAATCAAGGCCTGAATTTGTTTTGGATCATACTTGGAAATATTTATCTGGTTACATTTTACATGAGCAAAAAATGCTTCTTGAAGGTTAGTATCATGTTATTTCAGAGTAAATTAAACTCTTTTCCTTTGAGAAATTTTGAAATTATTTTCTATTTTCATCTATTTTTAAAAATTATTCTCTCCTCCATTGTGAGATAAAAAAAAACTTATATTTTCATTCATTTTGACCAAACTATCATTATGTTTGTTATTTATATAATTAAATACGTATTTAACTAATATAAAAATATGTTTTTAACTTCAAATAAAATAAATCTATTATTTTAAACTCAAAATAAATAATAACAATAAAGTATTATACTTTTTAAAAATGTATTTTATAATAAAATATAATATTTTTAAAAGAATAATAATGTTATTAAGGGTATTTTAATTAAAGTGGGTGAAATTGTATGATTTTTAAAGAGAAGTGTAGGTTTTTAAAATAGAGATAAGAGGAGTATAATTGTAACTTTTTTAATTTTTATTTTATTATGTTTGTTGTACGAAATTCTCTCCAACAATTATTGAATTTTACCCTTTTTTGCATTTAACAACTATCCAAATTTCAAAACATGATTTGAAAAATTTTACACTGATTGAAATTGATAAATTGTTTCAAAGTAGAATTGCATCTCTCTTGCTTCCTGTTGGCACCACAGCAAATTCGAAGCTTTGCATACATTTGAATATAGATGAAGATATTGTATGCAACATTAAGCAAGGAAGTAACTTGTTTGAGCTTTGTTATTCATACAAAATTAATTATCTGGAATCAAAAACGAATTTTGTTTAGAAGCTTAAGGGACATAATGAGATTCTCCAATTCTAATAGTTGTCTCAGTTCCTTTTGGTGGAAAAGTTGTTGTATTCGGAGGTGAATTATGGCATATTCTTCCCATGATACCAAAAGGTATGAGACAAGACATTGTATTCTCAACTATTAACTCAAATTACATATGGGACTATTGAAAAGTGTCAAGATTGACCAAAAATAGGAGACTTTTAGTCATCACAAACAAACATTGTCAAAGAAGAAGATAATTTCCTTAGGCAGTTTGCTTTGCAATGCCAATCAACAAAAGTTCAGGGAAATCCCTATCTAAAGTTGGTTTGTATCTTTCTAATCCAGTTCTTTCTCATGATCAGTTGTATGTTATTTCTAGAATACGTAGTAGAGCTGGATTGAAAATTTTAGCACATGGTAAAGATGATAAATGTCGTGATACAGTAAATAATGTTTATAAGAAAGTATTTAACAATTTATGTTGAATATATCTCATTCAATTATTTATTCTCATCAATTCTAAGATTTTTTTTGTGTAGTGACAAGTTAAATCATGGTTAAAATAATTGAATTAAATTGGTTGATTTGACCAAAAAATTAATGAACCGAATATTTGTTTGGTTCAAAATAACCAAAAAATTCACTACTTAAAAAATTAATCAGAAATTGAAAAAGTCAATCAAAATTTGATAAAAAATTATTCAAAATCAAAAGAAGGAAGAGGAGAGGGAGGGAAGGGGACGGAGAGAGAGAGAAAGATGAGAGAGGAAATGGAGGAAGAGGGACCTAGAGAGAGATAGAGGAAAGAGAAAATGGGTGAGAGACAAAATGAAAAGAAAAATTAAAAATGAGAAATGGAGAGATGAATGTCTTGAAAAAATTAAAAAATAATGAGAAAGAGAAAAAAGAAAAGAATAATAATAATTAATAATTAATAATTGTGAACCAATCCTTTTGTCGGATCAATACCTAATCTAATTTTTATAAAATTGTGTTAAATGATACTATTTTTTATTGTGTCATGCTTACTTGTAAATTCTAATTGATTTTATATTTGAAATTTATATAATATATTTGATGTAAATTGTCAAAACTTTTTTTATAAGTTTATATATAAATGAATTATAATTTATAGAAAAAACTAATCATTTTAAACTTTAGATTATAATAATTCATCACTTGAAAATGTTTAGAGGCTGCTAAAAGATAGAACGCTATGATTAATGAAAATTTTGCTTGTTAAGTGCTGCCAAAAGGACTTCCATACAGATTCCCTAATTTCGCATAAAAGTTGAACAGGTAATGGCAAGGAAAGAAAAACCAAAGGAAATTTCTGAAAACATTTCAAACAAACAAACCATTACAATTATGTCTTACAACGGAATCATGTTTGTCACTCCCCACAAATGAAAAGTTTTCTTGTGTGTTCTTCTTGGTCTAAAGGATAGAAAAACTGACAGCATCAGTACAATGCACTTATGTATGGCCCTAGCCTAAGCTCAAGGTTACAAGTACACCAACAAGAAGTCGGAGCTCTTAAATATTCTGCAAAAACCTTCGAGTAGAATGCTGCTTACCTTCTGATCCTTTCCACAGAAGATCTCAATAATACAATCAGTACAAGAATGTGAGATGTATTTACTGAAAGATACCTCACACAATCTCTAGTTAAACGTCAATATCTCCAATATATTCCATATCTACTCGTGGAGAACTGACAACCTTCTATGTAGTTTTGAAAATGACCCATCCAGAATTTCACTAAGCGTATACAACAGCAGAGAATGCAAAATCTCAGTGAATTGGTGGATCAGGATTGAACTTCACAGATTCTCTCCAGATTAGTTCCTTGACATCGTCTTCCGTGAATGTCGGTTGCTCAAAATCAAAACTGAAAGGTCTGGGGCAAACAGGCTCCTCATTAATATCATGGAGAGGTGCCAAGTATGGGTGACATAAAGCCTCATCAACTGCAGACGATCATGCCAAATGGTAGCATTAATCAAATTATTGACACAGAATCCTAATATTTATTAGAGATTATTATAGCAACATATATTTTCAAGAAATTTGAAAAATATTACCCTCCAGGTGAGCTGATTCAAAATGGTTAGAAAGTTTGGATTGCAGTTTTGCATGAACAGGATGCCATAGTAATTTCTTCTTATATTTTCAATTAATAAAATACTAAAAAAGAAAAAATGAACATATAACTAAGATTTTAGGTGACAATTATCAGTGGATGTTTTAAGTATAACATACAATTGATATCTGCTTTTGTTCTTGTTGATTAAAAATCATTCTGAAACAGGTTTAAATAGTTTTTTCACATATTCAGATTTCAGAGCTGTTTCTGAAAGATTTTAAGCATGGTGAGATTTCCAGGATTTCCAATCCACATCCAAAGAATATAATTCTTATGGATTCACAACACTAGATGGACTGTCCAACAGCAGTAAGCCAATAACCCTTTTTGACAACGGCACAAAGGGGTCAACATAGCCATTCAAGTTTTCACCCATAAAAAGGGCACAGAGACCACTCCAACCAAGTCTGGCTGTTCTGACCTAAGCAAATTGTGGAGTTAAACAAATAGGGTTTATGGGTTATGACACTAACAGCCTCAACAATTTGGAATAACTTCAAGACAAATTCACAAAAAAGTGAAGTGCTGTCCTCAGATCTAAATGTTTTCTCTTGTTTTGCTTTGGTGCCTATTTCGTTACTCCTCCAGCTCTAGGAACAATACACTGTCCTTAATCAGTAAAACTAAAAAGAATTTGCATCAGCATGAACCATTGTACCTGTAATGCGCCTGTCTGGATCAAAGATGAGCATCTTCTCCAGCAAATCAACAGCACCAGGAGACGTGTTGGGAAATCTAGCAGAAAATTGCTGTCTTGGATATTGTGGAAGCTGTCTTACATATCGACGGGCATTATCACTTCTAAGAAATCCAAGGCTGGTATCATCAGGTGAACCTATGAGCTTTTAAAAAGCAACAAAATATGTCATACTTATGCCAATTTTAAACCAGAAAACTAGTTCTGAATAGTAACAGTTGTATCAAGGATATCAAAATATGCCAATGAATAAGAATAAGATTGTAAGTAATGATTGTACCCAAAAAACATTATGCAATACCAGAATCTACTCTTGCAAACTGTGATTGGAGCAAGCTGGAAATTATCGCCTCATCTATATATAGTTTTCTTAACCTAGTATTCATTTCTGAAGTTGGTGTTCTCCTTATACTCCCAAAAACATAAGTAAAAAAGGGGGAGAAAAAAGGTAGGCAACATAATATGCAGTATTTTTTTAACAAAAATATGGTCTAATCTGCTAGAGAAATTCTTATATGGGCATGGTCCATATGTACCAGATTTCAATATGGAATATAAAGCATTTAAATTCTATTAAATTTTAAAATATGAATTCATGTGTTTATTTTTCTAATTCTAGAAATGGAATCTCTCAATCTGCAGTATCCAGGTACCTCTTACTTGTAAGTTTCTAAAAGTCCAAATTGCAATTGACATCAGCTTTTAGGAAATGAACCTTATTCTGACTTGGAACTCCCAAACTCTTGTCATAGTAAGGTTTGAGAAAACTGTGGTCAGTTGAGGGAAACGACTCCAATGGTTATAAAACAACCAAGCAACCAATGACAAGGACTATTTAGCAAACTCTGACACCCAAACTTCAAAATCACTTACAATACTGTAATCAACAAGTGGATTATCCATAATCAGGATCTTCAAACAAATAAAAACTTGGCAATGCTCACAATTCAGTAGAGAGAAACAAGAAATTCCATTTAAGTTCTCTTGCAAATACCTCTGTGATCAGTCTCAGCTGATGAACGTAATCTTTGCCTGGGAAGAGAGGTTGTCTTGTCATAATTTCACCAAGGATGCAACCAACAGACCATATGTCAATGGCTGCAGTATATTCTGAACAATTAAGAAGCAATTCTGGAGCTCGGTACCATCGAGTAACCACATACTCAGTCATAAAATCAGTTTCAGATGTAGTTCTAGCAAGACCGAAGTCTCCAATCTTAAGATCGCAATTGGCATTCAGGAGCAAATTGCTAGGCTTTAGATCACGGTGCAAAACATTTGCTGAATGTACATATTTGAGACCCCGTAACAACTGATAGAGAAAATACTGGAAATACAGATCTTATCAATGGCTGTAAGACAGAAAGTATAAATACATTTAAATATCCATATTACAAAATCCCATGCATATTAGGTTTTATTTTACTTCCAAAAAAAAAAATTATGAAATGAAACTCCAAGGTAATTCAGTATATAAGTACATATGCAAATAGTGAAGTATACATTTTTTTCATTATTCACTAGTCTGTCAAATAGAAAGTGAGCTAGTAACCATATACACATCCAGCACATAAAAGTTACATTTTGCACAAAACTAGAACACCAAGAGTGAACGATATAACATTTAAAGAATTATGACTTGTCAATCATATTATTCCCCAAAACATTTTGGTCATCAATTTAGTCCTTGTGTCATTGATTTAATCCTAATGCCATCATTTCATTCCAACTCAAAGCTTTTTGAAAGATTTCATTCCCCTTAATTTAGTCCTTATTGAAGTATTGCCTGGACTAAAATTATGTATTTTCTAAAACATTAGGACTAAATAATGACAGTAGCATCTTTCAAGGACCAAAATGATTTATTCAATAAGTATTTTTCCAGTGATTAAAAAAACATAAAAATGATCAAATAAAAATCAAGACCAAAGATAAAATTTAGAGCAGAAAATGAAATCTTCTATAAAAGCTTAGATGAAAGTACATAATAGATGCAAATAATTTTACCAAGCACAACTTAGTAATAGGCTTTGACAATACCCAACCAGCATTCTTATAGGGACTAGAATCTGGAATCTTATAGGCACAATATAAAGCAAGTCATTAGACAGATACATTGTGTAAGCCCAAATGATATTTCAAATCTGAAACAGAATAGGTGACTGCCATAATAGAAATTAGTGTTCCACAAAATTTGTAGTAACAGGAATTTATTTGCCTAACAAAAAGATAAATTGCTCAAGTTTGAAACATCCAGGACAGTTTTATTGCTACCATTCACATGATTTTGGTTCTTTTACTTTGTCATAAGAATAATACTACTTAAACAATTGTGTTAACAGGCAAAAGTTTTACTGGGGCCACTTAAACTCAGACAGAGCCAAGTATGCAGTTGTTCAAAGTGCTTACCATAAATTTTTCTAAGCACTATAGTAGGCAATTAGCATCACTAAGGGAACAAAAACTGTCCTTAGTGATGAGGTCTTTCAACTAATTAATCTGGAAAAGCACAGATGATATTAAAAGTCATTTTCCAATTAAAATAGTTGAAGTGCTGACCCGACAATGATCATCAGTCAATGGTTGATTGGAACGTATTATATGATGCAGATCAGTGTCCATTAACTCATAAACCATGTACACATCATTGAAGTTCTCCTTCTGTGGAGGTCGTATAATGTCTTTGAGGGCCATCACCTGCATTTGAGAGATAACTGAGCAGTAAGCAGTATACTTTGCAAACTGAATTCCGATAAGATTGTAGAATCAATATCCAAAGAAGAATACTCAACCAAGCAACTTTTTGGGCTAAAGGACCACTTCATCCTAAAGGCTTAAGTTATTAGAAGAAAGAAAGAAATTATTTTATTAATGTTTCCAAAGAAATCTTTATGGGCACTACAAAGCCTAATTTGGATTGAATAAAAGCAATTTTTTATCCATAAAGCATATGAAATTTGGCTAAATATTTTACCACAATACTAGTAGAGACCTCCATCACTAGTGACATTGTGACAATTTTCTTATGATAGCATCTATTTAGAAGTAAATAAAGAAAGGATGCAGTAATAAGTTGAACAGAATTCACTGTGCCACAGATGGAAATATAGCTCTCTTAACAGCCAAAGTCAAGACACATGAAACAATGCCAATGAGGGAAATAGGAACTAGATGCAAGAATGCATGTAATAACTTTGACTAAAATTACATTTTCATGATCCATGTGTCGAAGAAGTTTAATTTCTCGTAAGGTCCTTTTGGCATCTATTCTGTTGTCAAATGCATTGCCAACCTTCTTAATGGCAACTTCTTCACGTGTCTCCGCATTCACAGCAGCACTGAAGGAAATGAAAAAATAATATTGTCCCTCACATGGTTGATAACAGAATCTAAGTCACATAAATGAGAAAAGACATTCTAGTCAAACACCAAATTATAAGAAACCATCCACAACTTATGCATGATCTACAGTTTAACGAATCTTAGAAACCCATTGAATTTGATATTTACAATATATATATCACCTTAGCATAGGGATACCAAAAGAATAATTCTATCTTGAACTCAAGCAAAATTGTAGCATCAATACATTTGAGTGGACAACAGAAATGAAATTAAAAGAGACATTTAAGCATATCCTTCAATCTATAGAAAGATTTCTTGCTTTCAAAAACATTGAAACGGCTGAACAGTCAAATGTTTTGGAAATTGCCTAATGTCGGATTCACTTACATAACTTAGATATCATGCATGTTTGGGCTTCTTTTTCCTCTTCTTTTGGCCAATTAATAAAGCTTTTCTAGTTAAGTTATACCTATGTAATCATCAAACCAAAATATTACTTTCCCTCTTAACTTGACGACTGTACCTGTAGTCATTGTTACGATGCTTACTATATACGTTCTTTTGAATAAAATGTGCATTCATAAGTGAATTGACATCCTAATCACAAAAGTTATTGACTTGAAAAACAACAGAATTATTCTAATGTCTGGAACTAGTATATATATTAATATAGTCAGTTTGACTTAATGTTTTAATTAGCTGACAACTTGGAAAGTTGCATATATAAAAGTGGGAGACCTTTTTCTATGGTCTTATGCAATTCTAAACTCTCAACTACCAAGAAGACACAACATATCAGAAGAGAATAATTTGCCAAAGGACAAATGATTTAAGTAAGCAGAGACAGGATTTCCTTTAATTTTTTCATGTTCTGATTCTTCTGAACTCTGAAGTAATCGCTCACTGGTGATTATATCACAATATCCAAATTGGGGGAAAATGTAAATTTATTGTTCACTCAGAGTTACATAAGCATAGAATTACAAATTCTAACATTATTTTTTACCCTAATGAAGATGGATTCCCTTATGCCTAAAAGAATAGTAGCTACTACCAAATAGTAAAGTAAGCAATATAAGACAATTATTCAAGGTAACTTAATGAATAGAACTAAATCAAATTAAATTAATCCTACAAATCTAAATTTCAGCCTTCTTTTTCAGTTAATGACAAAGATGACCAGAAACAATCCATATTTTAGGTCATGCTTATCTGCATAATCACCCTCAAAATGGTTTAGCTCAGGTCAGCAGTATCATCTAGGTACAGCAAGTCCATAAGGAACAAAAGGACCCACGTATTTTGGAACTTGGAAGCAATGAAGAAATTTCAAATTTTGTTTATTAACTTAAAAATTGAAGCAATGAAGAAAATTTCGAATTTTGTTTATTAACTTAAAAATTATCTTTATAATCACTAAAACAACAACTTCAATAATCATTCACACAACAAAAAGACATCGTCAACCACATCATTCATCAACTACATACACAACTTGATGACGTAAATCAGGAATCAAAGAGAACCAACCATCAGACGAAGAAACTAATGAAGATTCTAGCTTCCAAATATACAATTTCTTCATATTTCTGAGCTCCACTTACATATAGAACCAAAGCACAAATGGTTTGATTAGGAACAGAAGATATCTTATTGCTTATAAAGTCAAGATTTCGGAACAAATTTCCCTTCCGGATGATGTAAAACGAAGGTAATAGTGATAACATCCCTTTACCCCAAAACAAGAGAATTACAGAAACACAGTAACAGAAGCCACTAAGCTAAATTAACCAAACCCACAAAATTTCTTACCAAACAATACCGTAAGCGCCTCTACCCACAGGCCGAATCGGAGGGATATACTTCCTCGAAACCTCGAAAAGATTACCAAACACATTGTACTGAACGTAGCGTCCACCATGGGTGGGCACGCCTCTGATATTATGGTCAGCTGAAGCAGGGCCAGACTCCACAGACATGGCTGGCGATCTCTTCAAGTCCTAATACAAGAGAGCAATATTAAAGGGGAGAAGCGAGGAGCTGAATTTGACGCGTTTGTATTGGTAGGTGTAGTGTATGCGTGGTTTGTGAACTTTTTTGCAACTGGAAAACGCTTGGTGACCCGTGAATATAAATGTACCTTTTGCTGATCTTTTTATGAAGATCCGTGTGGTATCTGTGAATTGTGATTTTGGACTGCCAAGGATTTTTTCAGTTTCGCTCTTCTCTCTTCTCTCTTGCCTGTTGATCAGAGTTTGGGTTTTGAGATGAAAGGCCAATGCTTGTTTGATTTATCTCAAAAGCAGTTTTCATTGACATTTCAAACTCAAAAATTTCTTTAAAAAAATACCTAATTAAAAGTTGGTCATAATGACTTGAATACTCTCTTGTCTCCCTTCGTGGAAGTAGAAATTTAGTTGAATAATTTTCCACATTCATTACATGAAAAAGGAATACTCCAAATATACTAAAATCTATACTAATTTTTTATTATATTTTAAAATTAAAAAATAATATAATGAAAAACTATTTAACATTTTAAAATTCTCAACATTTATTTTAAATTTATATTTTATTCATATATTTATATATATTTTTAGGAATAACAAGTAAACTCATATATAACAATATAAATGTATAGGATTTTGCTAAAAAAAATTTAGATATAATTTTTATATCTTTATTATTAAATTTTTTAATAAAAATTAATATATATATTTTATATAATTTATCTCTCTCATAATTAATTTTTTAAAATAATTTTTTTACCTATATTTTATTCTGATTAAAAAATTTATTGATAAAAATATAAAAAAATTTATATATAAGTCTAATTCTTTGGCTAACGAGAGCCTTAGCAAAATCTTTATTTAAATATTATTGATAAATACATAAATAAGATGATATATTTATATACTTAGTATTTCAATAGTATCAAGCACCTATTATTATATCAATTAATATTTTGACATATAATTTAATTTATTTTTAATAAAAATTATATAATATATTTTTAAATTATAATTTAATTTAATTTTAAATTGTAAGTAAAAACTATTTATTTATTAAAATATAAATGAAATATTTTCAAACTAGACAAAAGAGCTAAAGTCGATAGTCAAAGTTCTTAAATGTCTACAATAGAAGATTTTGGTCTCATGCTGGAGTCTTTGTTCTTTAATCAAAGATTCTACTTCTACTATCTTTTTACTTTTTAGCAAACAAAAAGATGTTGATGTCTTTTTTAATCTTTCAACAAGAGGACAAGAAGGGCAAGAAGAGCCTTGATTTAGATCATTTTTATGATGGCTAGAATGAGGATTTGAGCAACATCCTCTTCTTGATAACTGTGTTGTAGGCTGAGAAAATTGAGGTTCTGTTTCTAAAGCGCAATCACAATTTTCAGCACACATGGAGGGATTAGTATCCCAGACAAAGTGTCTATTTACATGAGACACACAAGAGATAGAAGCATCTGGATATATTGAATGAATCGGCTGCTTTTCTATCTTGTGTTTTCTCTTCATCCCATTTGTAATCATAATGACCTATGAATCAGGATTATGTATTGGACGTATCATGTTGAGTCTCAGAAGATAGGAGAAAACAGAGCTCGAGGATGATGAAATTGATGAATCTATTGTGGAAGTTGAATTAGAATGCCTTGGCCTTTTTAAAACTATTTTTACACTCCCATTAGTCTAGGTAACTAAAATGAGGGCTTCAATTGTATGGATAGGCTTCTGTTGATCAAACTTCTTTTCATAATCACTCAACCATTCCAAAAGCATTAGTTAAAGGAGATCCTTCTTAGGAATTTGTTTTGGAATGTTGATAATGGTAGCCTCAATATTTACTTCAGATCTAATCATCAAAGTATCTTTAGAATGATTAGGCAGTTGCAAATCAAAAGCATGATCTTGAAGTCTATAGATCATATGGTGATGAAGTGTTGCAACTATGGCTCCAGGCTTCTGTTTATAGTCTTTAATCTGAATATGGACTTGCAGTCTATTAGGCAAATATGAATCTTCCAAACTGGCAACAAAATCTAGAAATATGGTGAACATAGTAGTTCCTGCATTTAAAGAAGTGATAACAACTTCAACAAGAGCTTTGGAGTATTTAGTGCAGTTGGTATCAACAATCCCAACTTTTGCAATTACAGGATTTCCTTTTCTGCCATAGTAATTCAAAGTAAGTCGAATAGCACCATAATGAAAATGAGTGTAATTTTTCTTTTGCCAAAGACGGATAAGGTTAGGAGAAATATGTAAAGGATAATAAAGCTCTTCTTCCATGGCTAAAATAAAACTTTGATTTAGCTTGGTTCCTTGGACATAATCACGGACAGGAATAGAGGGTCTAGAAATGATAGATCAAATTCTCTAAGAAGTGGCTACTGGTGGATGATGATAGTAACCATAAGGATTAAGGATGGGAGGAATTTCATGAATATTCAAAGGATCTTCAAGATGGGTAATTTCAATAAGGTTGTCTATATGGTTTGAAAGAGTAGATCTACAAGATTTTAGAATAGAAAAAGAATCAAGGGAAGAGAAAGAAGAAGATCGAGGTGCAATATCATTTTGAGATTCTATAACTAAGAGATTTTCTTCCTTATTCTCAAACTTCAATAAGATGGATAACTATTTCTTTGTATTTAATTTGGTAAAGAGGCTATGACCATTCTGGGGCTAGCGAAGCATGTATATGGAAAACTCAAGAGTCTGGCTAAAATTCAAACACTCTATTTCGATCAAAGTAAGGCCAACCATAACAAATCCTGTTTTGGGGTACTAAAAAGGTCAAGGCCCTATCATGATTCAGAATATTTTTCTTGAATTTAGCTTCATCTTTTGAATTCTATATATACGTCTTAACAAACTTAGGAAGGATAATAGAGACTAATATTTTCTGATACACAAGATCCTCTTGACAGAGACAATTGTAGAGCATACTCATATCTCTCTAGAAGGAAAATAGAAAGCCATCTTATCAAAGAATGATTTCACGAAGAAGGTTTTTAAAGAGTCATGGCTAGGAACACTCAAAGATATCTTATATTTGATAATCTTCAAAACAACTTACAACTTTAGAAGACACAATGGGTTTTTATAGAGAAACCTTTACATAAAAGGACAAACAAGCCTTAATAATAAAAGCAAACTAACTGACAAACTTTAATACAAATACTGACATAAAGAAAAATAATATAGGGTCTTTTACAGCTAATACACACAATAATGCTTAAGAGATAAGGCTGGAGAGTCATCTTCCTATGTCCAGTAGGGACCAGACTTCAATCTTTGTTTCTTGATAAGATTGATTCATGAGAAAGAGATAATTTTGGATAAGGAAAATCTCTTGAGCCATATTCTAAAGACCACGTGGCATGTAGTTCTTTGATGTTATCTTTAATATCTAGATCAGGGTCTTAGGAATCAAGAAATCAGTGCCAACACCAACATTCTAGATAATGGTATGCATTTCTTTTCTTTTTGACTGATCTGGAATGAGATGAGTTTTGGAATGAGCTGCTTTCTTCTTGCATAAGATTTGGACTAATATCAAAGTCTGACATCCTTGGTTCTCCTGGAATAAATTCTCCTAGAAGTGGTTTGAGAGTAGTGCTAAATACTATCTTGAATAGATCATAATTATTAATCTATCTTAAGAAGAATCTTAAATTATCAATAATTTCACTAGACAAAGTTTTTGTAGTCATCCATTCATGCATTCTCCATGTTTCAAAGGTCATAGATTGGTATCCTTCAAGAGTGTTGATGAGAAAGTATGGTTTATGAACAATGAAGATTGAGGATATGGGATGAGGATTGTCTTGGAAAAGAGGTATATTATTCCATGCATTATTGGTACTAATGATGTCTTTGAGCTTTGTTCTCCAAACACTGAGAGGACTGAACCATTCTAACATAGTTCAGATGAAGGAGTTTTTGAAGCTTGATATGCAGAGATACTTGTAAATCTTAACAGGATCAAATTCTAAAGCCATACAATATTGAACTAAAACACACTATACATACCATAATTCATGTTCTTTGGTATGTTCATTGATCAGGATAAGATTTAAGTAAGGAGTATCAAGATGGAAACAAGTACTTGGGTCATTTTGGGATGGCCAAAATTTAAACATGTAATAAAATATTTTGTTCCTTGCAAGGTATAAGACCATAGAAGGATTGGTAGGGATGAGATTAGAAGAAGGAAATTGTAAAGGCTTTCCTGATGTCATGTACAGATTAAGAAGAGGTGAAGGAACAGAATTCATTATGCAGATGAAAGGTATGGGTTTTGAAGAAGTAAGCAAGTAGATCTGGGAAGGCTTCTTGGGTTTAGATAGTAAATCTGTAAGAACATTGTGATTTCCTTTTATATGAGAAACTGTGAACTCATATCGAGAAAACCAATCTTTCCAACGAAGCAATTGTTTGTCGAGAACAATTTTTCTTTTGAATTCTAGCATGCGTGGAAAAGATGAGTTGTCCATCTAAATCAAGAAGTGACAAGAGTTGAGATAAAACTCAAACTTTTCAATTCCTTTTTGGCAGCTAAGATTTCTTTGTAAGTGGTGTGATAATGTTTTTCTAAATTTTTGAACTATCCATTAGCATGCCCACAATAATATCTTTTGCCTTTCTCTTTTTCCAAGAGGATAACTCCCCAGTATTCATCACTAACATCTATCTGTAGTATTCTTTGTCCATCACTAGGGATTGGTAAAGGATTTTTTAAAATTTCTTTGAGTTTCTGTACTGTCTAGGTCTGAGCTAGACTCCATTCAGGAGGATCCTTCTTGATTAAGCGAGAAAGAACACTGGTGTAATCAGCCACATGGGAAATATAACTCCTTACATAGTTTACTATTCCCAAGAACTATTGAATTTGTCCTTTTGTCAAGTTTTTATCAGAAAAATTCAATAGTTCTTCAGTCAAATGTGGACCGGGTTGATGATGTCCATTAGCAATTTTAAGCTCAAGAAATTCAATGTGGGTCTGGCCTAAACAACTCTTTGAAGGGAAGAGCATAAGCCTATAGTGCTTAATAATGGCTTCAAATTATTGTAATAGATCTATATATTCTTCTTCAGTTTTTGAGAAAAGAAGAATATCATCAATGTAGACTAGTGCACTATGTAAGATGGGCTTTAGGATCTTAGTCATGGATTTTTGGAGCAAAGAAGGAGCTGTTTTCAAGCCAAATGGCATAACAGTCCATTGGTATGGCCATTAGGAATACAAAAAGCAGTTTTTAGTTTGTCTACAGGCTTAATTCCAAGTTGTTAAAACCCTGCCTTAAGGTTAAACTTTGAAAAGTACTGAGCTCCTTTGAGAAGGCTGAGTTGTGAATCTATCCTTAGGAGAGGAAATTTATCATCTTTTAAAAATTTGTTAAGAGGAGTATAGTTAATTACTAACCTCCTTTTTCCTCATTTCAACTCAGATTTTTTTTCTACATAAAAAGCTTGACATGCCCATTCTAAACTAGTTGATTCAATCAATCCTTGTTCTAATAGTTTAGAACATTCTTCGTGGGCTAAAGCTATGTTTGTAGGAGTCATTCTTTGATGTGTGGCATTAGTGGGATTGATGTCTTCATTCATCTTAAAAGGCAACTCAATAAAGAATTCTTCATTTTTCCAAAGAAGTATAGGATGATTGAATTAAGAATGAGATTCAGGACAGTACTGAAGGAATTGGTCCTTGATATGCTCATATTGGGCTGGAGAGCTATGAGTTCATAGATCTTAAGAATAGTTGTGAAATTTAAAAACTGATTTTTTAACTTAATTCCAGTGGCTCCTTTGAATAACCCATAAGCTTTCGATAGGACTTCCATGCTAATGAGAACATCCTTGTTTGGAAGAGAAAAACCAATAACTTTTGTCCATATAGTGCAATTTGGGGAGAATTTAAATCCAATCTTCTTTCTTGAAATGAGACTAGTGTTGAACGTTTGACAATTAGTTTTCTAAAACCATTCATTGTGTTCCTTCCATTTAGATAGGGGAAGAACTTTATCTATCAGAGAGATGATTGGAATAGGTATGTCATATTTGGACATAAGAATTTCCATGCGCACATATGGTTGTGGAATGTTTTCTCTTCTGCGTGATTTGCATGAGTTTTTTAGGCTTGTCTGTTGGAACAGGCTCTAGTTGTAAGTAACAGATGTGATTGATATCACTTCCAAAGGAATTTGATTCTTCTTTTGAAAATTCATCTTCAGAATCAGGAATTGCAAAAATAGTATCATCATTTGGTTCCTCTTGTTCAGAGTATAAAGACTCTAGATCAGCATCAATATCATCTTCTAGAAAGATCATGTTGATCTATTGATAGACTTTCATCCTCTTTTATTTCTTAAAACAATTTTTTACAAAGTGCCCATTTTTTCCACAAATGTAACATTTATCAAAGGATTTATTCTTAGAAGATTTTCTTTTGAAGAATCTAATGTGGGATTTTTTGTTGGAATACTGCCTTGGATACTTAAAGTAATGCTTCTTCCTTTTTTAATATCGCAGGGAACATTGGCAGTCTTTTTCCCACACTTGATTTGTAGATAGGATTTATTACAGACTTTGCCAGTTGATAACTTTTCAACAGCATTTAATGACATAGATCCAGTCAGTGAGACTTCTATAGCAGAGATAAAAAGTTGGGCAGGAATTCTTCCAGTAGAATCAATTTTCTTTTGAAGAAGAGGAAACTCTTCATCTGTGATGTTTTGAGGAGAAAACATTCTTAGAGGAACTAGATTTTCTCTTTTATAATTATCTACCTTTCTTTGTTAATTTATGAGAGTAAAGAACTTGTCTCTTTGGAATTCAAGCTTTAATGTTTGGATTTTGGTCTCATGCTGGGGTCTTTGTTCTTCAATCAAAGATTCTGCTTCTGCTATCTTTTCAACGGCTTAATTCAATTTTCGCATATCTCAATGGACTTTTTGACCTTAAAACCATACCTAAAATAAAAAGTCTTTAAAATCTATGCCATCAAAATATATATACCAAATGTCTCAGTATCTGTACAATACCATTTAAAAAAGAGTTCATGTAATGAAACACAATAATTTTATGTAACTAATCATGAACTTAATTTTATATTTTAGAATTGGTATTTATTATATAATTTTTTCATTGTTATTTAATAAAGCTTATCTTGACAAGCTCTATTAAATTTTATGAATTAAATTAATAATTTAATCTTTAAAAATTATATATATTCAATTTAAGTCTTATAAGATAAAATATTTCAATTTAATTTTTAAAATATCAATTTTTAATTAATTTGATCCTCTAGTTAATAGAATAAATAAAAAAACTAACTTTTGATTGATTAATTAGATCTTATTAAAAAATAAAAAAAATAAAATATATTATATTTATAAATTAAATATAATCAAAATATATCGTTTACATTTGTTATGTATAATTTTATGTGTTTCATATTATTTTTTATTATTAAATAAAATTTAACTCATTATTTTATAGCCAAGTCAATATCTATTAATTTTATATCAATTTATGAGTTAATTTTTTATTTATCTCAATAAGTAAAGGACTAAATTGATTAGAAATTGATATTTGATAAATTTGACCAAATCATAATTGTCTATACTTATTTTTAGTTATTTATTTATTTTAATTCAAGGCTAAAATAATGAATTAAACTAGAAAATACTTATGACTAACCTTAAAAATAAATTAAAAAATTATAGATAAATAATGAATAAAAATTAATATATATATATATATATATGAGTAAAATTATTTTAGAGTAAAATTACAAAAATAATTCATAATAAATTGCTACTAGTTCCAGGTAAAGATTTTCTTACTTCCTGGTAGGATCTTTCTATACATACTAAAAGTTGTTTTTGTTCTTATTCCTCTTCCTAGTATTTTCATGAGAAAATTTGGTATACCTTCCTTGAATTAAGATTCAATTGTAAATACCATTCAATATTATTAAATATGATAAGTATCCTTTTAACTTGAATTAAAGAATATATCCCTCTTCAATCATCACTCAATTATAAAATATTCTCTTAAACTATAACATGTGACATAATTAGCACTAACTATGACATATTTGCAAGTATTCTTGAATTATAAAATTTGACAAATATTCCTTTATACTTATACCTATTAATTTAGAAAATATATATCATCCCTAAATTATTTATTTTTATTTAAAAAGTTTTAAATAAATTATAAATTTTTATAATTTTCAATCTCCTTCCAACACTCTATCTCGAATTTGTTAGAAAAAAAAATCTGAAAACACCAAAATTTGATGCATGTGAATAAGTGTTAATAGAAAAAATAAGATTATTAAAAATTTTGTGTAAATTTTGCTAAACTCAAGGTTTATTTAAAGAGAAACTTTTTTTAAAGAAAAAATTAATAAGAATATGTAAATGCCTGATATAAAATATATTTAATAGAGTTAATAAAGAGGTCTAAGGTTAAAATTAAATTCAAATATAAACAAAATATATAAAAAAGTATTTGTCACACTTTATAATTCATAAGGATAATTGTTAACTAAGTTATAGTTTAAGGGATATTTGTCATACTTTATAGTTTAGGAGCAATGTGTCATAGTTGAAAAGAATATTTGCTACTACACTTGATAGTTTAAAGGAGTATTTTATAATTAAATCATAATTGAAGGAAGTATTGACAATTGATAGTTTAAGAAATATTTACAACCGAGTGATATGATAGTTCAATGAAAGTATATGCATTTATCCTTTTAAAAAAGTGTATGCAACTTTTTTATTTTTAATTATATAATAAGAAAAAAATTATATTCTAAAATAATAAAGTAATAAAATACATATAACTTTTCACATTACTAATATATTTTAATTAAGGCTCATCATGGTAAGGTATTATAGCCCTATCCTTTGAATTGAAAAAAAGTTTTTTTTTTTATTTATATAGACCTAATTCAACCAGGTAACAAAATCAAGTCTTATTTTTAAACCTTTTAAATCTCCAAACCTAGACTCATTTATCAAAAAAAAGTTATACGTCTTATCTTAATTATATTATTTAAATTATAACTCATTTATATATAAATTCATAAAAAATATTATATAAATTACATCAATTATGTTATACAAAATGGTAAATTATATTTTACCCTCTTGTGATTTGACTTACAATCAATTTGCTCTTATGTAGTTAAATGTGTGTCACTTGACCTCCTACGGTTTGTTTTATTAGTACTTAATTACTCTATACTATTTTTCATTCAAAATTTACCAAAGTAGTCAATCGAAAATTTTTAAAAAAATTTTTATGTCTGTTATACAAAGTATACACTATAATAGTAAATTATGTATTCAGGTAAAAAAAAATAGTAAATTATGTAAGAAATAATAAATTAAAATTATAACATAAAAATAAAATTATAATTTAAAAATTTTATTCAAATAATTTAATATTTATCATTTAACCTCCCCATTATTTGAACCTACTTATTCAACCATTTTATTGTTTATAACTTGTCTTTCAAAATTAATAAATCATTCAAAATAAAGGTAAAAGGTAATAATATAATGATAAATTATATTAGCAATAATACAAAGATAGTTATAAATTATAATTATAACATTAATGAAGAAATAATAACTATAAGAGAAGAAAAATTAAAAAATAATTATATATTAGCTAAAATTTTATAAATGAGTTAAAATAAATAAGACATTAAACAACAAATTTGTACAAACATGTTCAATCCATTCAATCATATAATATTTATAGTGGACCAAAACAAAATGACTTTCTAATTCACATTAAATACCAAGATATATGAACTATAGAACAATTCTAAAATTAAACTAATTCCTAATAGATGATTTCTTTTTGCTTTCTCTCTTTCTTGTGTTTTGATTTGGCACCATTATGTTTTTCATTATTTTAAAAATTACTTCTTGATAGAAACTCAATAGTTCTCTTGAATGTAACTCCTCTTCTTATGCTAAAAATATTTCTCTCTCCTCTAATGTTAAACATATAGCATATATTTTGTAATATATATATATATGTATATAACTTTTTATCTTTTTTTTTTTGAATAATTTAATAATTCTAAAGTGTTGAAGGATAAATTTTAAACATTAAAAGTGTATAGTGTTAAATAATAAATATGTGTTAACTGATAAATATTAAATTAAATGAGGGTTTAAATGATAATTTTAAAACTGTACACAAACTAATTTTTAAAAATTTTCAATGCACTAATTTGGTTAAATTTCATATAGAAAATAGTACATAATAGTTAAGTAATAACCTAACAAACCACAGGGTCAAGTGACACTTAATTAGACCGATTTTAAGCCAAACTATAAGGGGATAAATTGTAATTTGCCTTATGAAAAATTTAAATATATAATTAATATAAAATTTTAAAAAATTTGTTATTACAAAATTATTAAATATAATCATTTATAAATTAATATTTGAGTTAAAATATCTTATTAAAAAAATTGAAAATTTACATACATATACTTGTTTTAATAGAATAAATTAAATATACGTATTTATAATATAAAAATAATATTTAAATAATTTATATAAAATAAATTTAAATATGATTCTATTTAAGTTTCATTGTCTCTAGATCCAAACTGCAAAATACTTTTCAAAACAATCCTTATATTCAAATTTATTTCTTTCAAATCTAGACTCAATTTTATTGATAAATTTTATAAATATCCATATGCTGTAAGAATTTTAATCATCTCTAATTTTAACTTCAGACTCTTTCACTCTCCTACTCTCTTTACATGTCTTTTTAACTTTATAGTTTATTTTATATGCATTAATAAAAAATTTTGGAAATTAACAACCAAGAGGGTAATCCATTTTAATATGGATAACATCTGCACAAGGGAAAGAGAAGAGTCAACCCAAACAGCATCAGTTAGTTAACTTCTCTAAGGATATATGTTTTACTGTTTGGCACTGTTTTACAACTTACAATCTCAAGCTATGGTGGATACAATTAGCCAAACAAGACTTGCTATCACTAAACATAAAACATGAAAACACCATAGCAAGACCTATAAATATCACAGCTAGACTGCAGTATATTTTAACGGATTGCTTGCTCATTTACAATTCCCCCTGCGGTGATGTGCCTCATATTAGATAGCAAGGCATCACGACCATTTAAAACTACCTTAAAAAAACTATCCACTCTCTTTGCAAGAAGATCTAATCCTTGCGAAAGCTTCTCTGCTGCCCTGCCTAAATCCTCAACAAACTTCAGAAATGATTCTGTTTCAATTGTATCTACACCACCCTGGATGGTGGGATGTAATTCATTCACCAAGGCATCAACCGCTTCCAAATCTTTGAATACAGTAAATCTCCCTGCGGAAAATATAACTCTAATTTCTTCATTTACAAAATTCTGCAGACTCGTAAAAGCTGGAGCCCATGAATAAGTGTCAGGTATATCCAAATCTAACAACTTCTTTCCAGAGCCTGAGAAAGTTGCAGCAAACACACTACATACAAAAATTGTAACAACCTTAACTCCATACATAGCCCGCATCAAAATCTTCCCTTTTGCTAAATTCTTAACCTTTGGTAGATCAAGTGATTCTACAAGATTGTCCAAAATAGCGCCACATTTCAAAATCCTAGGATTCTTAGAATTAATATGTTGCCTCCAACCATCAAGTGAAGAACTAGCCCGAACAAACTGCTTTGAGGAGGCAGAGTCTAAATTATGCAGTGCACACTGAAGCAGAAGATTCCCCTGATTCAGACGAGAGAGCTCTGAGCTAAATGCAATGCATAAATCTAGCAACTTCAGACTTATATCCAGGTAAACATCAATCCATTTTTCATGCCAATCACACACAGGCAACTCAAGATCTGTTATAACAGCTTTTATGTCATTGTGCGTTTCACAAAGTGACTCCATAGCTAAAGTCATCCAAGATAAGCTGAGGATTTCATTCTTGTTTCTGGGCATAAGCTTTCTTATCCTCTCTGCCAGTGTTGCCTCAAAAGCACTCAATATTGCAAGAAGTTGTGGAGACATTTGTGAGCCTTTTGGCAATATCATTCGAAAGGGATTTCCGAAAGGGAAGAAAGGACGATGTGGATCCTGTGGAATGGTCATTTTAATGTTTACTGCAACATGAAAGAATTAAGAGTTAGATACAACGTTCCAAAATAGTGCAAATGTAAATATGATGAGGAAACAAACAATTCAGTAAGACAATGGCAAGGACCACCCCCACCCCTACCCTGCTCGCCAAAAAAAGAAAAGAAGACAAAAGCCACACATATCCAAATATCGCGATGCATAATTTAGTTTAGGACAAAAAAAAAGTATAGTTTTAGGTCTTTGCTGTCAAATTCTCTAATAAAATTATGTCATGTAGAGAAAACATTTCAAGGAGTCAATAACGTGATACTTTGTTGTAAAAAATTTTTACATGTTACATTTTAATTAGAGAACATGATAGCAAACACACAAGAAACTTTACCTAAGTTTTATACCTTATTTAAAGGTACAGTTAAGAAAGGAAAATGTTATTTTGATAACAACACTACCCTTCAATAACCACTCGAAACACTACTTTTTCGCTTCTCTTCTAACTCTCTTGTGTATTTTAAAATTTCTTTGCTTTCCTGCCCCTCTCTCTCCTTCCCTAAAAATAATAGCAATAATAACAAAAAAAAGCATTCATCTCAAGTGTTCTTACCATAAATTAACATTTAAATTCCTTAACCTGAAGTTTCTCTTTTAACTTAAGCTATTAGATAGATATTACTATGACACGCTAACTTCCCTTCCCTTTGAAACACGCTAGATTCTGAAAAAATAAGCTATGTCCCAAGTGCCCATCATTACAGAAACACAAGTTCAAATATTAGAACTTTCAATTCCTTTCTACTTCTTCTTGCAGAAGGGAATTAGAAATTTAACAGCCAACTACTTGGATTTTTCCTTTTAAAAGATAGAGGAAACAAAAGGTTAAGGCAGGAAGCAAAGTAATACAAATCTCACATGAGTATCACATTCTTCTGATGCAGGATTTAAGCCTTACACCACGGTCCAGAGCCCGGAAGCTCAACAGGCCACCCATGACACATGATTGAAGCTTGGGAATGGAAGGCCAAACTTTCGTGAGTGTTATACCCCAAGAGCAAGCTAGTTTACGAGGTTCAAGAGCCCAAACTCCATATAAATCCCACATCTATTTCACACTTTCAGATGTGACAAGTTTCGTACCTTGAAATCTTAATGGTAACACCATTATAATTAAACCACATAAACCATCTTAACAACTAAATTCCAACGGCAAATAAGAAAGCATGAATATGGAGTACTTTTCTCAATTCGGCGAAAATCTTTTCACCAAATCTCACGTCACATGAATTTTTTGAGAGAAACAAAAGACACAGAAGACTAAGACGTAGTGCCGAAACCTTACATAATTCTTCAGATCAATTTAAATAGAAGGCCAATCAAACCGAAGAACTTCACCGATCCCAGATTTTTTACCAGAAGACAAAAGGGAAACCCCAATTCTTGTGACTATATCTGAATAGAATCAAACCAACGGGTAGAAGCAAAGGGTGAAAGTTCGTACCCAAAAGAAAAAGTCGCACAGATCGAGAAATTCAAAGAATTTCAGAAGTCGCCGATGGAGATTCGCTTCGTTGAGACTTGCAGATTGGAAGAGGCGAAGGCTGCGTTGAGGGGCTTTGAGTGGGAGATAATGATATAGCTACGTGCGTTCCCCTAGTATTTCAGGAGGCTTGAAACGTCATTCTATTGCCTCGCGATCCTTGGCTGTCCATATGCGAGCTCTCCTCGCTTGTCGTATGGAAACGACGTCGTTTCCATTTTTTTTGGGGGTAGAAATCAAACTTGAAATGCATTGTTTCATGTAAGTAAAAAGGCGCCGTTTCGAGGTCTCTTTTTTTTTTTTAAGAAAGAAAGCAAAATGGCATTATTTTGGAGTGCAAAAATAATGCATTTCAATTAATATATTTCCTCTCGTTCAGACGTTGGAGGGACGACATTTTGGAGGAGGCTAGAACGCACTATTTGGATTGGCTAGAAATGAAAAAACAGAGGCTCCTTCTTAGGCGGTACAGAGGCAGAGAGTTGGTGAAAGTTGGTCAGCTTTCTGCAAGATTTCAATGTCCATTTTGATCAAGTGATGCAACCATTTTGATTAAGTAATGTAGTCATTTTGATCCATTATCCTCCGTCTATGTTAAGGGCTTGCTTTAGGATTGAAAAGAGCAAAAATGGCATGAGTTTAGCATCCATATAGCTCGGTTGTCCCTTCGCGGTTGCCGCTGGTGAAGCACAAGAACGAAATTTTAGTCCACAACTTTTGATCATGTATGGCTCCACGAAAGTTTTCATGTTGTTATATGCCTTCCATTTGCATTTTTTGTGTAGTTTTCCAGCCAAGTGAATCAAAGGAGTTTTCTGTATAGTCTTCATTCCATTTGCATTTTTATGTTGTTATGTGTCTTCCATACATGTTTTCTGAAGATGGTGCTAAATAGTTTTGTGTATGGTTTAGCATCAATGCTTCTGAAATGCTTTCCATTTGCATTTTCTCTATTGTTTTCCAATCCATATAGCTTGGCCATTGTTGCTTGCTGATGAGCTGAACACATAGTATTAAGGAAGAGTCAATAAATGGAAGAGATATAAAAAGATTGATATGAAAATGCATTAAAAGAGAGAGAAAGAGAGAGAGGAGGCTTAGAAAATTAAGCTTGAAAGAGCTTTTCATTAAGATCTTCAACCTTTAAAAATTTTGCAACCTTTAGGTTTTGCTCTAATGTATACTTCCTAATTATATTTCTATATATATGTTACTACCTGCCCATTGCTAATGAAAGAACAAATGGGAAGAAAGCATGGAAGAACAAAGTGTAGAGAAAATGGGTTGAAAGCAACAAATGATTCGAGTCGTGTCAATGAAACACTGACCTGAAGAGATATTCCGCAACCCCTCGGATTGTCGAGCGGCACTCCCGGGATAAAGCGAATCCTTCTTGCGGGAATTGCAAGGAACAGCAGACGGGGAAATGAAAAAGTAGAAGAACTTCGGCTTCGGTTTTCAGGAATCGAGTATGTGACTTCTGATGGTATATCTCTATATATAAACAGGTAAGGCCTCCGGATGCGTCTGTAGGTTCAATATATCGCTAGACACGTCCCTTTAGAGTTTTGTTTAAAATAATTCATTTAAAATAAATTAATAAAAGTAATAAAAATATATTTTGCAAAAAAGGCCCGATCACAGTGTTTATTTCAAATGCTGAGGAAATCGTCGATTTTCAGCTGCGTTTCCCTTCCGTGGCGTTGTTGTGTCTTGAGGCCCATCTTCCCCTTGGCCCATTTACTTCCTTATTGTCACAATTTATTATTTATCTCTTATCCTCTTCTCTCCCAGCGATGTGGGACTTTATTTGATACACTATATATATTGAACTTCACAACAATCCACGCATGTATCAAATAAAGAATCATTTCATTGAGTTACATATATGGATATAATCATTGTATCTAGTGTCTTTCGGAGCTATGAACTAGACCTAGACTAATAACACTTAATACAGCTGAGATGTTAGTGAAGCACGCTTCATGAACCAACAAATCTTTATGTGTACTAGAGGTGCTACAAGTCGGATCATACCGCATTTACTTTGTTAACTACGGTTTCGCGCATTATAACGACCTGTGGCGTGCCTGGTGCATACTTGAATGCTCTAGAGATTTTACCCACGATCTCATGGAGGCGGCCCACTCCACGCATTCGTAGAGGTGATTTCATTTAAGTATACACCAATTAATACACCATCTCATAAGATTATGAAATCATTAAGAGCTTTTTGCTCGGCCTACTTAATATGCATTCTACTTTCTCATACATCATAAGAAAAGGACAAAAGTATTTTAGTGCTAGCGAGAACTAACTAACGACTTGTTCTTACCCATTGAACCTTATTCATGGGATTACCAATCACAAAGGTTGGGTTGCCATCGTTGTTAATTTCAGGTCTTAGTCCCATTCCTCTCGATGTCTCGGCAATTTGTTTCCTCCCGAGGTTTTGTTAACGGATCGCTAGGTTCTGCATGACCTTACAAAATCGATTGAGATCATTCCATTCTTTAGCATTGTTGCCTTATAATATTGTGTCTCGGCCAGAATATGTCTACTTTTACCATTGAAGGTTTTATTTTTAGCTGTAGCTATCGATTGGCTATCACAATTTAATGCCCGCGATGATGTTGGCTTGTCACCTAATGGAATATTTGACAAAAATTTTTAATCCATTCAGACACCGATGCACCAATTCCCAAAGCAAAACTCGAGTCCCTTGAGGACTTGGTTATAATACTTTGCTTGGTGATTTCAAGTACACCACCACCAAAAATAAAGACATAGCCACTTAGTGGATTTTGTCTCCTCGAATCTGAGATCGATTAGCATCCTTTGTATCCCTACTGACATGAAATCCACTATATTGTATACCATAATTCATGGTACCTCTCAGTATCTCAATACTCTTATCGAGGCCTCTGATGTTCATTGCTTGAATGATGAGTATATCTGCTCAATCTACATCTGACATAAGCTATATCGGCCTAGTATAATTCATTAAATGCAGACTCCCGATAATGCATGCATACTTAGATTGAGCAATTGGATCTCCTTTATGCTTTCTCAAATGTATACTAGCATCATAAGGAGTACTTAAAGGAGCTACATCAAAGCTGATTCGAAACTTTCTCAAAATTTTCTCAACATAATGTTCTCGAGAAAGTAAGATACCATTCTCATTCCTTATAATATTAATACCTAAAATCACTTTTCCTTCAAAGAAGTCTTTCATATCAAAGTTTGAGGCAAGAAAATTCTTTGTTTCAATCATAATATTCATACTAGTACCAAAAATAAGCATATCATCCACATATAAACAAATAATCACCTGATCATTATCTCTTACTTTTGTGTAAACACATCTTTCTACTTCTTGTAGAAAAACCACCACTTATCAAAAATTAAATCTAGTTTTCATGCCATTGTTTAGGTGCTTGTTTCAAGCCATATAAAGATTTCATTAATTTGCACACTTTGTTTTCTTGCCCGGGAGTTACACACCCTTGAGGTTGTACCATATAAATTTCTTCTTCTAAATCACCATTTTAAAATGCCGTTTTAACATCCATTTGATGAATATAAAGCTTATGTATTGAAGCTAAAGCAATAAGAATTCTCACGAGATGCAACTCTTGTTCTTAGGAGAAAAAGTATCAAAATAGTCAATATTTTCTTTTTGTGTAAAACCTTTGGCAACTTGATCGTGCTTTATATTTGTCTATAGACCCATCGGGGAAAATATTTCTTTCTAAACACCCATTTACAACCAATAGGTTTAGCTCCTAGAGAGTAATTCTACCAAAACCCATGTTTTATTTTTATCTAAAGAATCTATTTCATCTTGGATTGCTTTTTTTTCCAAAAATTAGCTTGAGAGGAAGAAATAGCTTCACAAAAATTTTGAGGATCATCTTGTACTAAAAATGTATAAAAATCATTTCCAAAAGAAGTTTCTTTTCTTTGTCTTTTACTTCTTCTCAAGTTTTCAACCAAAACTTCATTTGAATTTTTCTTGAGAAGAAGAAGTAGAATTTTCAATTTTTCTAGGAATATGCTTTCCAGCTTTCAAAGGAAAAATATTTTCAAAAAATTCTGCATCTTTTGTTTCAATAATAGTGTTTTTATTCAAAACATCACTTTTCAAAACTAAAAATCGATAAGCGACACTTTGTTGAGCATAACCAATAAACATACAATCAAGCTGTTTTAGAACCATTTTCCTTTTCTTAAGGTCGGAGTAATAAAACTTTTGCAAGACACCCCAGCGCTCTTAAATATTTCAAATTTGGTATAAAACCTTTCCATAACTCATAAGGTGTCTTATTAATTTTCCTATGGGGTATTCTATTTTGTAGAAAACAAGCGAGCAAATAAAGCTTCACCCATAAATTATCAGTGCACGAACTTACAAGCAAAGCATTCATCATTTCTTTTAAAGTTCTATTTTTTCTTTCTTGCAACTTCCATTTGACTCGGTGAGTATGGAGGAGTTACTTCATGAATTATTCCTTCTTTTCACAAAAATTATTCAATAATAAATATTCTCCTCCTCTGTCCAGGACCTAAGTCGTTTTAATTTTTCTATTTAGCTGATTTTCTACTTCTACCTTATATATAGTGAATTTTCAAAAACTTCATCCTTATTCCTTAATAAATATACTTTAGTATATCTAGAGAAATCATCGATAAAGTGACATAGTATCTTTTACCACCTCTAGTCTCTGTTTGTTTTAAATCTCCTAAATCGTAAATTATGAATTAAAAATAATAATTCGATTTCCCTTTGGGTAGAAAAATGTGATTTTTAGTCAATTTTGTTTCTACACAAACCTCGCATTGTTTAGTTTCATTAATTTTAATATTAGAAATTAATCGAAGATGTTGCAACCTCTTTATATATTTTCTATTGATATGTCCCTAATCTAGCATACCCACATATCAAAGGAATCAATCAAATAAGCAGAAGAAGATGCATAATTATTAATATTGTCAACACTTAGTACAAATAGACCTTGATTACAATAACCTTTCCCAATAAGGACATTATTCTTTGTCATTACAATCTTATCAGATTCAAATGACACTTTAACTGACCTTTCCTAATAGAGCCACAGAAATTAAATTTGCTCAACATCGGGCACCTCTGAGAACATCATTCAAAACAAAGACTTCCCAGGATGTAAGTTTCAACACCACTTTGCCTTTTCCTTGAACCTTAATGGTTCGGGAGTCAGCAAGATAAACTTGATCTTCTCCTTCTTCAAAGGAAGAGTACATGTCTTTATTTGCCCAGATGTGCCTGGTAGCTCTGAGTCTACCACCCATTTTCTCATATCGAGAGCGAGGAGGGCTTGAAAGCATTGCAATAATGACTTCATCATTATTATCATCTCCTTTAACCAAATTCACATTTGGCTAGGAGGATTATCCTCTTTTTGAAAGTTTCCTACAGCCCTCTTCCTACATTGTCTTTGCATGATGTCTGGTTTACCACACACAAAACAAGCGCCCTTTTCTTGAACTTGGGGTTAGAATTCAAGGTTTTGTAATCAGATTTCTTATTATGCTTATTCTTGAAGTTAGGATCATACCTTTTGGTTCGTTGTGTCATTTTAACCAGATTTGCTTTGTGACCATTTCCTTTCCTTTTGCTATTTGGATTGTCTTTTCGGTTGGTATCTTCAATGATGATGTGAGTGATCAAGTGCGTGAGTGATAATTGTTTACGTTTGTGCTTGATTCTTTGTTTATAGTCATTCCATGAATCGGCAATTTTCAATCGGAATCGACAACGAACTCATCGAGGCAAATTAATCTTTTCAGCCCGAAGTTCTTCAATGAGTTTGTGATATTCATTAATTTGGGATTTGATGTCTTTATCCTCAATCATCTCCCATCTGTAAAGTTGCTAATTACAAACTTTTGTTTTCCAAAGACATCTTGATATGCTTGAGGATTAAGGATTCCCATATCTTGTTGGCTTCTTTGTAGACACTGTAAATATCAAATAGATCATTAGGCAGTCTAATGAGAGTATGTCTGCAAACCTTGTTAGCATATTTCGAGAATTCCTTCAGGCGTTATCGGCTTATCTGGCAAAGGTTAGAAACCTTGATTAAGTGCATTGACCACCCCATGCATGTCTAAGGCAGTATATATTCTTTCTTGCGGCGCTTTGAAATTTTTCCCATCAAAGACTTCAATTTTCGATGTATCGGGGAATGGTCGGGAAGTGGCATGCGAGACATTGGTAGAAGGGGGTGACATTAGCGATATCATTGTTGGGTTGATTCGCGGCCATAAGCGTCGGACTATCTCTTGATTGTAGAAAAATGGGTTGAAAGCAACAAATGATTAGTCGTGTCAATGAAACATCGACCTGAAGAGATATTCAGCGACCCCTCGGTTAATCAGGAAGCGGCACTCCCCAGGATAAAACGAATCCTTCTTGCGGGAATTGCAAGGAACAAAACAGACAGGAAATGAAAAGTAGAAGAACTTCGGGCTTCGGTTTCGGGGAATCAGTATGTGACTTGATGGTATATCTCTATATATAAGCAATTAAGGCCTCAGGATCGTCTGTAGGTTCAATATATCATCGCTAACAGCGTCCCTTTAGAGTTTTGTTTAAAATAATTCATTTAAAATAAATTAATAAAAGTAATAAAAATATATTTTGCAAAAAAGGCCCAGTACCGTGTTTATTTCATGCGCGGAAATCGTGGAGTTTTCAAGCTGCGTTTCCCTTCCGGTGTCTTAGTTGTTGTGTCTTGAGGCCCATCTTCCCCTTGGCCCATTTACTTCCTTATTGTCACAATTTATTATTTATACTCTTATCCCTCTTCTCTCCCAAGCGATGTGGGACTTTATTTGATACACTATATATATATTGAACTTCACAACACAAAGGAAATTAAAACACATGTACAAGAAGTAATATATATATATATATATAAAAATTACAAACACGCACCACTATACTTGATAAAGTATATATATGTTTCTTCTTTGAAAAATTGTATGTACAACGTTACTTATTTACTACTATTAAAAAGGCAAAACTGGAACAAATAAATTAATGCATTAATTTTTTGTCACAGAAGAAATTAAATTTTCTCTTTTGAAATAGCATTAATAACATATGTATAGCAAAAATAAATAGTGACGACTATATGCTTAATTTTTAGATAAGATATATTAATAATATATGTATAGCTGAAATGACAGTGGTTTGTATATGATATCCTAATAGTGGCATATATATAGTTAAGGTTCAGATATTAAAAGCTTGATGATCTGTAGCATGGTATGCATAATTTGGCATCTAATGGTTCAGTGTTTGGAAAAAATTATAATTTAATTAACCCATATAATTTTAATCTTTGTGTTGTGGGAAAAATTCTACCATGGAGCTTGATTAGAGGCCTAAAATAGGAATAAAATTTGACAGCATATAGAGTGCATGAAAGTTTTAGTCTAATTATGGAAGTAAGATGGGATTCAGGGTTAAGAAGTTATACATCAATAAAAATAAGAAAGACAAGATGAAGATATTCTCATTCAGATTTGCTTGTTGTAAAGAATGGCTAAAAGGGAAAGATAAGAGGGATTATTTAGTAGTTAAACCTCGAGTGGAGACAAGAACAGACTGTAAAGTGAGAATATCACTGGCTTTTGCAAATGAGAAGTTCATAGTGCATGATTTAATTGAAGAACATAATCATGATATACACCTCCTTGAGACAGCACATATGCTGGCTTGTTAGTGTAACATGTCCGATGTTCAAGCACATGAAATAACATTAGCAAATGATTCTGGGATCTAACAGAGATTTGCTTTTTCCTTCATGAGCAAGCACATGGGGGGACGAAGAAATCTTAGATTCACCCATTTAGATCAGAAGAACTATCTTTGCACTCAATGCCAAAAGAGTTTAATGTACGAAAAAGCCGAGAGTTTGTTAGGTTATTTCCATAAACAGATCATAGAAAATCCATCATTCTTTCATGCCTACCAGATGGATACATAAGAACAAAAATATTTTTTGGCCTGATGCATGGATGTTATTGGATTATGGCTTCTTCGGTGAGGTTGTCTCACTTGATACAACATATTACACAAACAGTACACACAGACCTCTTGCACTATTTTCAGGATTTAACCATCACATAGGACTGGTTATCTTTGGTGCTGCATTGTTATATGACAAAATAGCAGATTCTTTCAAGTGGTTATTTGAGACATTCTTGGAGGCACATAACCAGAATAAGCCTCGTACCATCTTCACTGATCAAGATCAAGCCATGGCAAAAGGCCTACGTGAGGTCTTACCTGAGACAACCTATGGATTATGCACGTGGCACTTGATGTAAAACGACATCAAACACCTTGGGAACTTGATGAAGCATCAGTATCATTTCTTGCAGGACTTTAAGGCTTATATGTATGAGTATGAGGATGAGGCATGGTTTGAAGCGGCCTGGAGTCAAATACTTTCAGAATACAATGTCAATGAAAAATACTTAGATTGCTTTGGTCTACGCACAGAAGAAAAAATGGGCAGCTTTTTTTTATGAAAAAAGTCTTCACATTGGGCATACGGAGCATACAACTCAGTGAGAGTTTGAATGCAGATGTCAAGAGGAACTTGAACCTGGATGTTGACATTCTTCAATTCTTTACGCACTTCGAGCGAGTTGTCGAGGATAAAAGTACAATGAATTAAAGTGTGAATTTGAGGCGAGCCAAAAATTGCCAAGATTGAAATGTGCAAGCTCACCCATGTTGAAATAGCTTGCAGAATTGTACACCCTTGTGTTGTTTGAGGTATTCCAAAATCAATTTAACTTGAACGAGGATTGTTGTGTGAAGCAAAAAAGGGAGACCGATCCATTATTTAAGTATGTGATCTACATGGTTGACTACAAGGGAGAATGGACAATTTCGTTTCATCCCCAAGACAAGTCAATTTCTTGCAGCTGTATGAGGTTTGAAACTCTTAGCATACTGTGTTGCCATACCTTGAAAGCATTTAATCTCAATGATGTGAAAAGGCTTCTGGACCAATACATTTTGAAAAGGTGGACAAGGGAGGCTAGGAGTGGCGTTATATATGATGTCCACTGAAAAGAAGTTGTAGATGACCCTAAATTAATGCAAATGCTTCGATATAAAGAACTTTGCCAAATAATGACAAGGTAGCTATTAAAGTATCGGGTTGTGAAGAAGAGTTCTCCATCGTTCATAAAGCACCGGACGACGCGACCAAAAAAGTCATGGCACTTCAGGCGGGAAAAACACAAGTGCCAGACGATGTGTCTCATCCAATCGAAGTGTCACAGCCAACTGGAACATCACAACCAACTGGTATTAAGAACCGACTTGAGTATAAAAGAAAGAGGCATCCAAAAAGCTAGGTTGAGCTACAACATCGAAAGAGAAGAACTTTAAACTCCATGTCACAACCATTTTCCATGTGTTCATAACCTCAACAATTCACAATACGTACATAAAACTTGTTTATTTGAACAATATGAAAACAAATTTAACTTGCATTCACTTTTGTTGTAGGGCACTGGAGCTTTCAGTCAAGCACAATGTGAGGAGTTAAATAAAGATGACAACCAATTTAGTTTTACAAGATTGTTAATGGTAAGACTGATAATAACAATCAATTTACGTGTGCATGATAATTTATTCAATTATTACTTATTGTAGTTGGATTTATCTACATAGGAACCACTCGACAGAATAACCTCTCTTGGAGACTCGGCTTATGGTGACCCCAAGTTATGATGCGTTTAAATTTGTTAATGTGTATGGTGCTTATTCCTTGTACAATATTTGAATACAATGGTGATTATTCCTTGTTCAAATGATGATTCCTGAAAGCAATTATATGAAAAAACACTCTTTTATTTCATTTAAACTCAAAAGGTGTAGTACAATGTCATAATTACAAATTGGAAAATGCAATCCTAACTACAATTCTAACACATTGTCAATTGCAATCCTAACAAATTGCCAACTTCAATCCTAACTACAATTCTAACACATTGTCAATTGTAATCCTAACAAATTGCCAATTACAATCCTAACTACAATCCCAAGTACAATGTTATATTGTCCCTTTGCCAGTTGGTGTTTTGCTGCAATCAATCTGTGTATGCTGCAATCAAGCTGTGTGTGCTGCTATTTCTATGTATGCTACTTTTTCTGTTACTCCAATATGTTTCTATGTGTGTTGCTATTTCTGTGTGTCCTACTGTTTCTATGTATTTTGTTGTCTATGTTACTCTAATATATTTCTGTGTGTGCTGCTATTTTTGTGTGTCTTGCTGTTTCTATGTATGTTGTTGTCTCTGTTAGTCTAATCTGTATGTCGAGGACTCCAATCTGTGTAGGCCAAAGATAGAAGAAATGCATAAGACAAATTGAAGCGCCACAGTAGAACAAATACATCACAATAATTCCAATTACCTTTCCTTCCCAGTTGGAATGTTAATATTCCAATCTATGTAGGCCAAAGACAAACTAAATGCAGCACAAAAAAAAGACCACCACAACCACTAGTGTTCTCACTTGCATCACCAGATCCAGAATTCCGCTTGCCTTTCTGACCCCCATTGGAATTCTGGATCTGATGATGCAAATGAGAACAAAAACAACCTAAATGCTAAATAGGATAGAAAATGACTCAATATAGCACTTTGAACACCTTTAGAGAAACTTTTAGAAAACCAAATATGCCTAATGAAAGTTAGACAACACATAACACCAAAACAGAACTTTAAACACCTTATGTGTAACTCTAGAACACCAAAGCAAGTATAAACAAAATTTGACATCACATGAACTCTCCAAATAGCACCTACAAGCTTGGAAGAAACCACACAGTACTAAAATAGACTTAATAAAAACTAAGACAACATGTAAACACTAAAATAGCACCCAAAACAACTTAAAATAAGCTCTAAAAAATACAAAATAGGATTAACAAAAATTGGCTAGCATTAAAATAATAAGACAACACCCAAAACACATTAAAAGAAGCTCTATAACACAATAACATGACCACAAGCGTTGGATAGCATTTAAACATGTTTTCATATGAAAAACAAAGCTTAATTATATGCTAGAAACATTGGAAACACAGTAGCAAATTTAGACATAATCAAACTTTAATTTCACATGTGAAATCTGGTGAAAACGCATGCCAAAGGCTATCGGAGATGAGGCACTAAGTGCAGAAGAAAATAAGTTGCATTACTTCATAGAAACTGTGACAATGACCATTGGAACATGGCAGCAAAGAACCACTAGTTGAAGCTCACAAAAGGAATAATTAAGATGCAAATATTTTGACTCTAAACTATAATTAAGATGCAAATATCACACTTAAAATGAATATGAACAGCTGCCTATGTTTTTGTACAGCCAACAGTTGCATTAATTTTCCTTGTAGACCACACAAATAAATCTGAAAGAAAAGTAGGGTAGCCATCTATACTTTAATCATCTAAATTAGTCTTTTATCATGTTAAAATGCATAAAAAAAAAATCCATGAGAATGATTGAAAACAACCCAAATATCTCAAGATCCCAAATCAGAATTTAATATGCTAAAATTCTCTTAGAAAGCCATGAACCCTAGTACACAAATCTTTTAGAACAGTGTTTTGGCTGCTGAAGCGCTTTTTAAAAGATGATGAAAAGAGATGATAATGAACCTTATCACATAAGCATCCAAATCAAAATTTTAACATGCCAAAATGGTAAAGGCAGTGAAATCACATAAAAAAAAGCCAAATTTCAGGCTATCTAAATAAGAACTTAACATATCAAAAAGAAGGTTTAAAACACCTAAGCATGGGTTAAAAGAATTGAGAAGCAACCAGCACTATAACATACAAATTAAACCTAAAAATGTGCTTTAAGACACCCCAAAACTTAACCTAAAGAGCAGGGCAGCAACTAGAACCTTAAGCACATAAAATTTAACTTGAAAACATGTCTTAAGATGCCTAAACATAGCTAAAAGAACTAGGCAGCAACCAACACCTTTATCACACAAAAATTGACTTGAAAAACATGCCTTAAAACACAAAAATCATGTTCAAGATTAATATAGATAGCCTCTAGCACTTTTGGACACTTGATACAGAGTTTAGCATGCTAACATGCCATTAGAAAGCAATGAACATAAGTGAGTTAAAAAAGACATTAGCACATAATGCATTTAAGTGAAAACTTTGACAAAAAGATATAGCAATTTGGAAACATTAACATAATTCAAAATGTCTCTGCAACACCAAAACTCGGAATCATGCCAATGACATAAAAATGAGAGTTGGAAATTTGAAAACGAAGCCAAAATGAGGTTCACACGCTAGCAACCTAAATTAATAAACCAAAATAAAACCAAAGAAGACAAGAAATACAGAAAAACATCAATCACCATGTCAAATACTCAAATCTAATTTTGAAACACAAAAACAACATGGGGCCAAAGGTAGAAATAATGTTAGTATGACAAATTCAATTATTTCCAATGGTGGGAAACCCTAATTGACGTGAATTAAAGCTCTTTTCACCCAATTT
Source organism: Senna siamea (assembly GCA_031216115.1). Taxonomy (NCBI): domain Eukaryota; kingdom Viridiplantae; phylum Streptophyta; class Magnoliopsida; order Fabales; family Fabaceae; genus Senna; species Senna siamea. Next base: position 11,670,742 of record CM062364.1, read on the forward strand.
CCACTTTGAGTTCACTATATAATAGCATGGTGCCAAACTATATGAGAGAATTTCCATACTCAGAAACTGTACTCTGTATTCAACAACTAAAACAAATAAATCAATATGAATTGAACTCAAATTTCTTCATGATCATCATAGATAAAGGAGAAGCAAATTACGTAAGTAATACTTTTAATCGTTTTTCCAATAGAGACGAAATTTAAATTAAAAACAAAAATCCTGAGCTCAAAATACAATACATCAATTTGTAGCTTTCAAACATAAATTCCAAATCAAAAAGACTAGCTTTTCATAATTATTAAACGAACCCACAATCAAGATATCTTCAATTATTTTTTTAAAAAAGATTGCCTTTAAATTAAAGAAAGAAGTAGCATGACAAACCATGCTTCCAATGGCATCGGGGAAGGTTGTTGGCCACCACCACTGCAATGGTGAAGCACGAAACCAAGACCGACAACCTTCATCGATGCAACGGCCCGATGAACGCGATGGAACAATTGAGGATCCTTTCGCTAGAAACTCCTTCCCTTCCCGCACGCGAATGGCGTCCTTGGTGAAGAATTTAGGGCAAAGTATTAAGGTTGAAACACACTGTTTGGTCCATTCAAAATAGTGCGTTTCGAGTCAAAAATTTTTGAAAAAGAAAATAGCATCAAACGACATCGTTTTACCTCAACAGCCGAGGACAGCGGGGTCCTCAAATTGTCGAGGATCCGCAGGCCATTCTATTTGGTAAATATGTTGAGAAACTTTTATTTTTTATTCTCATAATTATTAATTCTAACCTAATTATTTTTTATTTTATTATTATATCATGTAAACACACATTTGAACAATTGAATTACATATGCATATTTTATAATTTAGTTTATAACTGTTTTAAAAAACTTCAATCTTTTGCCACAACTTTGTATCTATATATAGGAGGTTCAATTAGGATTGATGAATTATTAAAAAATTTTGAATTAATATTAAATTTTTTGAAGATGATATTCATGATAAGATTTTTTTCTTAATTTAATAAATAAATTTTGTAAAAAAAAAAGCTTGTAAAAAGTTGTTCAACTGTGTTAAAATAACTTTGATAGACACTCGTATCCATTGATTCTTCATTAAATGTTGTATATATACACTATTGACTTTCCGTAATATGCAAAAAAAAGTTTTTTAAATTTTGATATATATGTAAATTTTTTTTTAAACTTTCATATTAGACAAATAACTCTTGATACTTTCTTTTATTCATGTGTAAAAAACATCAAATGCTATTAAAATCATTTATATATCAAATTTAATTTACACATAATCAAAGATAAAATTGTTAAATTCTATTTAAAACAAATTTTTTAAATTATATAAATTTTTTTATATCAAATTATCAAAAATTAAGTGAAACTATAGAGATTATACGAATAATTTAATTTAAATTGGTAATTTAAAAATTAATTAAACTAGTTTTCTTTTTTTTTTCTTCACAAAAAAATAATTAAACTATAAGAACTTAATTATAAATTTTTTAAATTACAAAAATTAATTAAAAATTGAGTGAAAAGACTGTATAAATAATTTAACCTAAATTAAATCTTATGTATAAATGATCTTAGTAATATTTGAGATTTTTATACATGAATAAAAGTTTAAAAGATATTATTAGTCAAAGATCATTGTTTAGAAAGTTTTTTATAGGTCAAAGTTTAAGAAGATTTTCTTACATTTTACCCTTTAACTTTCCATCCTCTTACTTTACTTTCAATGATTTTATATTCCATATTATCTATATTATTAATTTATAAATATAATTTAATTTTTTTATATTTTAAAAATAAAAAAATAATGAAAAATTAAATAATTTTTTGCTATCTCCCACGTTAATTTTAATTAATTTCTCTTAAATCATAATTTATATTCACGTTTTGTATTATAGTGTGAGAAATCAAGATACCAAAAGGTTAAAAAGGTATATATAATAGTATCTTCCTGGTAGGATCTTTCTATATGTATAATTTATAATCACTAAGAATTTAGTTTAATAATATAAAATTGAATTTAATAATAAAATTATAAAATTTAGGGATTTATTTAATTTCAATAATTAATATTTATAATATAAGTTAAATATTTTAGATGAGCTTGGAATATTAAATTAGTGCTAAAAAATTGATGGTTTTATTGTTTTAATGAGTGACATCTAAAAAAATCAAATTATATATAATATATCATTGAAAGTACAAAAAATTCTATATTTTGTTAATAATAAGTGGACAAAAAATTCTATTTAAAGAATTAAATATTAAAATTTTGATCACTTAAAATTATTGATTATTTAAATTTAATATTGTTTTTTGTTAACTTTTTAAAATGCAGAGGTTCACTACTATTTATTCTATTCAAATATTAAATCACCTCTATCATTTAATTTTGTTATTTTTAATTAAATTCAATACAAAATTTTAACAATAACAACATATATTTTTAAATAGAAATTAATTTATACAAACGTTTCCTATATAAAAGGATATTTTTTGGCAAAAAAACTGTTTTAATTTTAAGAAAAAATTTAAATATATTTTATTATATTTTTATTATTAAATTTTTTAATCAAAATTAACGCACAAATAATTTACATAACTTATCTTTTTTATAATTAATTTTTTAAAAGATTTATATACTTTATTTTAATTAAAAATTTTATAATAGAAATATAAATAAATTTTATTAAGTTTATTTAATCCATAATTTTGTTGTGTGAGTGCGTGTTTTTGTTTTAAACCAGGATGGTGGAGTCAATTTATTATTCGCGCTACGCATTTTCGTAAAAATGTGTGTTTGTGTTGTTGTTTTAATCATTATTATTTATTTGTTGGCTTGTTTTTAAAGCAAAGAAGCCCCAAGTAGCTGAAAGCTTCGTCGATTATAGTTCAATAACTATGGTACAGTTTTTTTTTTTTTTCAATTTCACTGGATTTATTTTCTGTTTGCTCCGTAGAAAATGTAGAACAAGTAATTGTAAGTTAACGGAAAATAAGATGGAAAAAGCATGTTTTGTTTCAGTGTGTCGTTATATTTTGGAAACTCTCTTTACAAGCTGATGATTCGTTGATCTACCAATAGTATGTCTCTAGGCTGCTATGCGCTACCCATTTACTGTAACTAGATTCAATGGAATGATGGCTTCAGAAATTTTACATGATTTTTCCTCATTTTTCCCGCTACAGATTGAGTTATGGGGTTTATATCTGACTGATTCCTAATCTTTATGGTTGTTCTGATTGGATTCTCTGGTTGAACTGGGTATTCATTCGCTGAAAACAATTGATTGAGCGCTTCTGAATTTCTTTTTGTAATTGCCTTGTTGGATAACTGAAAACTGAGTACTTAGCTGAGTTATGTAAAGTATTCTGGATTTTGCAGATCGAGTGACTCTCACTCTTAAATCTTGATAGCTTCTTGGAGCTGATGGTAATTATTTCAAACAGTGTCTTTGTTGACTTCTTTCATATGCTAAATTGCTGTAATGGTGGGAGTAAGGCTTTCCTTTCTGAAACGTCCCTGGAATTCTTTGGTCAAGGGTTCTTTGAACGTGGAGTTAGTTGAACCACACCACCATATTATGAACCTTACAAGATATGCTTATTGCATTCCTGTGAAACTTCCAAGTAATTCACTGAGTCAAGGTTATTCCAAAAGAGAGTTACAGTTACCTGAATTTTTTGCTAAGAATCAGATTGGAACTTTGACTTCTGGATACAGTAACCTCTTGAATACCAAACCCAATGCTTCATTTTCTAATAAATTTTCTAGATTTCGTTTCTCTAATTCTCTTCCTTTTACATCAATTGCCCACTTGTTGAACCATCGATCATATTCATCATCTCTGAGTGGCAAAGGAAGTAAAGATGGGGGCACTGAAGTTGTGAATGTTTCTGGGGAAAGTGACATGAATGCCAGCAGTGAATCCATTGGTGCAAGTGATTGGGCTGATAAAATTAGAGATGCTTGGCAGGGTGCAGCGGAGACCGTAACATATACTGCACAAAATGTTAAAGAAGCGTCTGATGAACTGACTCTATATGCTCAAAAGTTGCTTGACTCACATCCTTTTCTTAATAATGTGGTTATTCCAGTTGGTGGCACATTGACTGGTACTCTATTAGCATGGATTGTGATGCCTCGCATTTTGAGGAAATTTCACAATTATGCAATGCAAGGTCCTGCTGCAATATTTCCTGGAAGCATATTTGGGGAGCAAGTTCCATACGAGAAAAGCTTTTGGGGTGCTTTGGAGGATCCAGTGCGATATTTAGTTACCTTCATGGCCTTCTCACAGATGTTAGTCACTTCTATTTAAGGGGTGTTTTTTATCATATTTTTATTTCTGTGGTTGCATTATATGTCCTATTGTGTGACAGATAACTTTGATTTCCAGTGGTGTTATGGTAGCTCCAACAACTATAGCCTCACAATATCTTGCACAGGCTTGGAAGGGTGCAGTGGTCCTTTCATTTGTATGGTTTTTGTATCGATGGAAAACGAATGTTTTAGCACGTATTTTGTCTAGTCGAAATTTACTGGGGCTTGATCGGGATAAATTGCTTGCTCTAGATAAAATCTCATCTGTTGGTCTATTTGTGATTGGTGTAATGGCTTTAGCTGAGGCTTGTGGTGTGGCTGTGCAATCTATTGTAACTGTTGGTGGTATAGGAGGTAAGTCTTAACTGTTAATTGATTCTGCTCAGTTTCATTTTATGTTTTTTTATTATCCCTTTTTTTCTACATCTTTTGATGTCTGCAGTGTTGAAACTAGTAAGAAAAATATATAAAGTGGTACATTCTTGGACAGCAAAGTTCCTTATAGGTACATTGATCTGGTTGAAAGTTAAAGGATAAGGATCATTATTGAAAGTTGAAACTCATAATTAGCATGGAATCTCAATTTAGTTTCACGGGCATGCTTATACGGAGTGGTTATTTTTGACAAACTGATTAAGTCCAATTGGGTGGGAAGGTTTTGGTTGATTTTTGTAACTTCAGACTACCTTTGAAGTTTTACAACAGAAAATTTTGTGACTTGGAAAATTAAGCCACTTGGAAGTTTAAAAGAGGCAGATTATGGGCCCATTTAATAGGCTTTTAAAATAAATACTTTTTTAATAGGGCTTTTTTAAGTAGAGCTTTTATAAAAAGTAAAAGTTTTTTGCATTTGGATACAATAGTAAAAAGTAATTTATATTAAAAAAACTTGTTTGTATGTAACATGTATAAAAGTACTTATCATGATATCAAAATTACATTTCTTTACCTTCAGTTTTAAAAATTTATATTTATTCCCCTTGAGAGATAAGACAAATGTATAATTTTACTCATTTTTTCCAAAACACCATTTTATTATTTATATAATTAAATAGTGTAAATTATGCCAACCTCTCTTGAGGTTTGGTGAAATTGCACTTACCACTCCTTTGGTTTAAAAAATTACACTTGATATCCCTAAGGTTTGATTATACAAACAACAACAACAACAAAAAACAAAGCCTTTTTACACTAGGTTGGGTCAGGTACATGGATCAAGTGACTCCAACGTGTTCTATCTTAGATTTGACACTTTACTTGAGTCATACAGCGGGTTGCTTTCGGACAATGACCTAGCATTAACACAGTTACATTATCGATCCATATTCGTAAATATTCGACAGAGTTTTAGGTTGGCTATCGCAACTCCTCTTGTATACAAACATTACTTCTAATTTATTTTCCATCAAAGAAGTTAATATTTGAGAGCAAAGATAAAATACGTTGGCATCGCTTAATTCATATAGTCGGCTCCATGTAGTGGAAAAATGCTTAGTTTGTTGTTGTTGAAGTTAATATTTGACATGGTATGTGTTCATTCCAAAGCAATAAAATTACTTAATTATCTTGATTGTTATATTAAGAAATTCATATTTTAGTATAAATTTAACTGCATTTATTGTTATATTAAAAAAAATCAGTTTTATTATGCATAGAAAGTTATAAATGAGATGGGAGGTAAGTGTAATTTTTGAAACTTGATGATATTCTAGCTGACCATTGCGTTTACTCATTTATGTGCTTTTGGTTTTCTTTTAAGTAATTTCGTTGATGAACAAAATAAGATGCTTTTCTGTTGATCAATGTTGTTCCAAGTTCCAACCTATGCTTAATTTTGTCTTGGTACTTCCTGCCAGAGCTTTTTAGAGCCTACTACATTGTTGATTGGCACTTTTCTTTGTTTCTTTTGTTCCCTTTGAAGTCTAAAATTTTTGTAAACAGTTATACATCTTCCATTGATAAAGTTTAATCCTACATGCATTAATTTTTTTGTTGACTTTGACTGATGTATTTTATATTATCTCTTAACAACTTCGGAGTAATTGTTAGGCTGAAGATTTTAATAAACTGCATGGAAATGGTAGATTCTTGTGCTTGCATACCCTTTTTCCCCTTTTTCCTTCCCCATGGTAACCATTGTGAAACAACACTATAATGTTAATTTGAAATATAATATTTTATGCTTCATAAAGTGAAGATCAATTTTTTGAAACATCAAACATGGCTAATCTATTTATCTTGACAGTTGAAATTTAACCTCAGATTTGTGAGACATCACATATAGTATTATTATGCTTGATCGTCTGTTGTAATGTCCTTGAATCATGCACTGAAACCTTTTTTTTTCCCCTTTGCTCTTGATAAGCTACTATTATTGCTTATCTCTATATCACAATGTTAGATTGGTGTCTTCTATGCTCTACTCAGCAGTGCTTGATAGGGTTTCCTGAAGTTTTTAAAAGGATGATTTGACATTTCTCTTCTATCTTTTTGCAGGAGTTGCCACTGCTTTTGCTGCCAGAGACATCCTTGGCAATATATTCAGTGGGTTATTTATGCAGTTTTCAAAGCCCTTTTCAGTTGGAGATACAATAAAAGTATGTCGTTAGTTGAATAGGTGCAAGTTACTGACTTTCTTTTTCCCTTCTAATGGGCAAAAGTTATTTTCTTAAGCATGGTCTTGCTGTGTGTTCAGTACTTAAACATTAATCTATTTATGGTCTATAAAACATGGACATGTCTATCTTTAGGTGTGTCACATGTCTGACACATGACACGACACCAACACATTATGACACACTGTAGACACGTGTTCGACACACGTACAGGTGTGTCAAAATAAAAAAATTTATTTTTTCAGCTTGGACATGCGCCAAACATAACTCATACTTGAGCCAAGCATGGGATGACCTGAAGAAAAAAAGAAAATACCATAAAAATACATGAATGAAAGTCTAGGGAGCTCATTTTAATGAGATTATTAAAGTTCTTTTTTAATTGCTTTTGTTATATGAGATTTTGTAAATTTTGATTTAGAAAATAATGGGGTAAGTTGCTTAAAATATAGAATAATATTGGTTATTTTTCTTTTTTTACAAGTATATCACTAAAGAAAACTTAATATATATATATATATATGTATATGCCATGTCATGTTCTATATTTCTTAGAGTTTGACATTTCAACATGTCCGTGTTGGTGTCAGTGTCTGTGTTTCATAGTTTATGGCTAATTGCAATTTTCTCAAGTGTTAGTGCTCAAGTGCTTTTACTAATAATCCAAAATGTCCACTATGTATTATGCAGTATATATTACATATATAAATTTGTTGTATGTAAATATAGGGGTAGACCTGGGTTGGAACATTCAAGGGGGCCAACATAATGAAATTTGAGGACTTTTAAGAAAAAAATAAAATGAAGTTGAACTTTCGAAACATATATTTTATCAGAATGTAACTTTGAGAGAGCTGTCCCTCAGTTTTTGTCTGATCCTCTGTATAATTTTTCTGATATGTGTCTGCAAAATTGCACTAATTGTAGGCTGGCTCAATAGAGGGTCAAGTGGTGGAAATAGGACTTACTACCACATCATTGCTGAATGCTGAGAAGTTCCCTGTTGTTGTGCCAAACTCACTTTTTTCCAGCCAGGTGAGCTTCCCCTTATCCCATTCTGGTGTTTCTACAGCTATGCACTTGATTTCAACACTTGGACATAGCCAGTTTATCATGTTGATCTTTGCTGCTGATGGATCATTTAAAGTCTGTGTGAATGGAAGTATACATATTTTTCTGTATCCACAATACATTGTTACCAGACCCCTTCTTTTATAGGAGAAGCTAGGCAAAGAGATATACAACACTTAGGCAGAATAGTCGTACAGTAGAAAGCAACAGTAAACATTAGAAGAAACGTCGATGCACAGGTTCCTAAAATGTAGGGATTAGGGAACAAACTAACTGACTTGATAAATAAAATTTCATTATATCTAATACCTGTCCTCCTAAACTATTGGGATAAAAGGATAAGTAACTGAGACATTTTGAATAGTTCAAAATATCCCACATATTTTCAACACTCCTCAAGCTGGCAAGAAAATATCTTCCACGGATGGTTTATGAGGCACACACATTCCAAACCTTCATGAGGTGGAACGGTTTATGATGGTTTGGAAATCATTCCAAACCATTCAAACCCTCCAAATTGGGGGGAGATGGGTGGGACAAGGTTGTCAAACTCGAGCATTTAAGTAAACTTGCGAAGGGGAGATAAATTCGAAGTGTAAACTCATAAGAGTTTACCTATATCAATAAATAACTATTAAAAATATATATCTCTATCATAATAAATATAAATTAATTTAATTTAGATTAAATAATAAAAATTTAAATTACTTTTCAATTTTGATTTCTCTATAACAAACAATCACAAGCAATCTTGACCCAAAATTTAGAATCAAGTACAAAAGATTTCCACATGGCCTGTTTCTCTTTATTAAATTCTCAAACTGTATAATTATTTTCAAAAAATGAGATAACTCAAAAAAAAAAAACTTTGATGTGAAGTGTACACTACACAATTATTTCGAGTTTTAGTAATAAAAATCGAACAAGAAAAGTACCAAATTGAAGAAGAAAATACCAGAGATGATTATGTCTTATATAAATCTTTGTGAAGCAAATTAGCTCCAGAATTGCAAGATTTCAACTACTGCAGTGCTATATCTTCAAATTGCAACGTCTTGAATTCAAGCTGCTACAAGAGTCATGATTGGGTCTTCATTTCGAGCTAGTGCATCTTCATCTCTTCGAGCAGCAGCGTCTTTCTCCCTTTCCAGTGTAGCAGAATTGCAAAACATCAACAGAGCAATTCTCAAGTACCTACTCCCTCCCTCCATTCTGAACTGTGCAAGGGTGGGACCGTGAAAACGTGAGAGTTTACGAGTTAAAACTCATTTTTGACAGCCATGGGTGGGAGCGTTTGGGATGGTTTGAATTTTTTAAAATTTGTAGTTCTATTTTTAACCCTCTCTTACTTTTCTACTTTTATTTATTATTTTTATTTTCTTATTTTTTACTTAGTTATTTATTCTACTCTAATTATTTCAAAAGTTCAATTTCTCATTCCAAGTCATTAAACTTATGCAAATTTTAGTTTTGTTATAGTTCCTTATTTCTATTTTCTCTTCATAAAAAAATAACATGTACAAACTAAAAGTAAACCCCAAATCATTTTTTTATGACATTATGTGTATTTTTTTGTTTTATTCCTTTTTTTATATAGACTTTTTTGTTATTTAGATCACTATTTTTTTTTGTATTTTTATATTAAATAGTTAGATCAATAACAAATAATAGAAAATAAATTAGTAATAAAACATGAGATATGAAGTATAGAAATTGAAAAAAGATATATAAAATAAGTTTATTTGATTAAGAGAATAAAATTTTAAAGAAACTTTTATTATAAGTGTAATATTGAAATTTTCACCATTCAAACAACTCCATTTCATTAATAATATAATACCATCCAAACAGGGGGGGTGTGGTTTACCCTTTTCATTTTCTTAAAACTCTCAATCAATAGAGTAGTTTGTTTAACTTATTCCACCCCACTCTATTAATAACTACCCACCCCGCTCTCTTCAAAACTCCCAACCAAGCCCTAAGAGACATGCTCATGCAAGACTTAGTTTTAGAAAGGAGTATAGCAATGTGTAATTGGTGATTACCAAAAATAAAAATGCACTTCCTGCACATTGTTGTGGTCTACTTGGTAGTTTGCTAATTAAAAACTATTTATGTAAGTAAAAAAGATAATATAAAGTATTGTAGGAAAGAAATAAATTTTGTCATGAACTAGTATAATTTGTTTGTTTAAGAAAAAGAAAGAAAGAAAAGTTTGTTACTTATCATGAAGGAAATAAAAAAGGGTTTTGTTGGGGTTGGGGGGGGGGGGTAAAGGAAGTTATTTGTGCATATTCTTTCTTCTCTTGTTAAGATCATTTAGTAATGGTGTACCTATACTCTGCTCCTTGGTGATCAAACTCTCTTAGATGTTCATTTGTTCACAAGCTGAGGTTAAGATGTCGGATGTTCAACTTGCTTGATTGCACGCATTTTCAAAGTGTTATTCATAATTTGATTTATTTTACTAACTTGAAGTTGAAGGTTTTGGGATTGGAAATTTCTCCTGAAAAGGCATATAATTTAAGAGAGGTTTCTTAGGTGCATACATTGTGTCATTTCTTTTATTCATTGACTAATAGTATTCAACTAATTTTTCTTACTTTACACCAGGAGGTCCGTATGATATATAAAATAAGAATAATGTGTTGAATTATATTGGTCAATGTATGAATGAATCTAAGAATTTTTCTATATTTTAAACCTATCATTTGTGTAAAACTACATATGCAAGTTTTCTCTCTCTAATAGGCGCATATACACACTGATGCACAAACTATCTGGTTTTCTCTATTTCCTGAAGCTTTGATTTTGAGATTATTGTCAACTTCTTCATCATAATTATTAATCATTTTCTTGTGATAATATTTTCTCCGTGGAAAATTTGTAGGTAATAGTGAATAAGTCTCGTGCTGAATATCATGCCATCATCTCTAAAATTCCTCTGCGGATTGTGGATTTAGAAAGAATTCCCAAGATATCAGATCAAGTAAAGAGGATGCTAAGATCGAATGAGAAAGTTTTCTTAGAAAAAGAAGCCCCTTACTGTTACTTGTCACGCATTGAAAGTTCATATGCAGAATTGACTCTCGGATACAACCTCAAACACATGGTACCATCTCCATTCCCATCCCTAGAACAAATCCATATCATGCTTCTTAGTTGCTCTATAAATCTTTTTGTGTGACATGTAATCGGAATTTAAAGATGAACAATCATCATTTCGTGCATTGTGAAGTGGCATGGGAGATTCTGAGTAGTGTTTGGCATTTTTAATGACCATTGGGTTTGTCCAGAAGCATTGCTTAGCTATTAAGCTCAATGGGCTTGGAAATGATAAGGAGCATAAAGTCTTTTGGTAGTGCAGTTTTTGTAGGATTGTATGGTGTCTTCGGCTAGAATTGAATGTGAGTGTTCAATAAATAATTTTTTCGCCAAATCTTGTTGGGTTTTATGGCTTCATATGAGTATTGAGCACCTCTTTTGACCCAATGTTTTTTAGTTTCCTTGTATTTGTATCCCTACTCATCGCTAAATTCTTTTTCTATTACATGAAAACATTCCAAAGTCCAAACTAAATTTGAAGAGCAAAGATATGGTGACCTGAGATGATTTGTACGTTGAGCAGTTATGCTTCATGTTGGATTACTGATTGCTGTTATACCGGAAAGCTTGATTTGATATTCTAATTCCATTTAATGTGTTTTTAGAATTTAGACATATGCAAAGATAGAACACGTTGATTTCACTTGATTCATATAATTGACTGCACTTAATGAAAAAAATGCTTGGTTTGTTATTGTTGTAGAATTTAGACATTCATTCCCAAATTGCACCATGGTTGCCTGTACCCCTGTTTCTTATGACTCATGTTTTTATTTGTTACAGAGTAGAGGTGAGTTGTACTCAGCAAAACAAGATATTCTCCTGATGGCAGTCGAGATTGTTAAGATGAATGGTGCTGCACTTGGCATTACCTGGCAAGACAGTTCTGGTTCTTTGTCAGATTAGTCTCTTGCCAATTCTTTCCGCTTGACTTGGTTGATGACGGACGAAAGCTTGGTAAGCTATGGATTTAATACTAGTTATGGAGTGGAATTAATCTGTCTTTCCTTGATACTAATGCTGTTCTATAATTAATACTAATACTTAGCTACTGTTGTAGTTTAATGCGTTCTTTTATTTTTTCCGCTCTCTACCTTTTTTTTAATAAAAAAAAAATCTTCGTCCATATTCTTTTACCTTTGTTCTTAAATTTATTCCATATTGTATTTTGGTCATGGAATATCGATCATTAAGAACACTCGGAGCTATTTTCACCCATGTACATTGAAGTCATTTCTCTGCTTTGAGAGGTCTTTTCAGTTCCCACGTTGCGTAATGAAATGGCCACAATAAATTTTCATCACCACATTGTCTGGCCCTAAAACCAATCCCAGCTAAGGCGTTAAGGGGTTGGAAAAGGAATCGTTTGTTGAATAGATGAAAGGACATATATGATGGGGAAGGTCGTATAATTTGGTTAGAGATGGGAGTAAAATATTCTTTAATTTTTTTAAAAATAATTAATAAGTTAAATTATTCTTTTAGTTCAAATAATTTTATTTTAGATTCTTATAATTTAAAAATTTATATTTGAGTTTTTATAATTTAGTCCTTAAATTTAAATTTTTATTAATATTTTATTAAATTTTAATAATGTGTTAATTATATATCATTTAACATTATAAATTTTTTTAATTTATATCAATATATTCATATTGACATAAATTTTATTTAATTTTATATATGTAAATTATTTATACATTATTAGTTATTTTTTTATGTTGATATAAATTATATATATTTAGAGTATTAAGATATTATATATTGACAATTTTAATAAAATCTTATATAATTTCAACAAAATTTTTATAATATAGATTAATTTAAAAGTTTGTTAAAGCTATAGAAATTTATTTATAAAATTATAAGTTATAAGAATTTAATTAAAAAATAAAAAAAATTATAGCAACTAAAATAATAATTTATATTTTTCTACCCTACCCAATACTTGAATTTTGTTTCTTGGGATAAATTACTGAAAATAAAATTATATACTTAGTTAAAGTGATAAATACTCAATTCTTTTTAAATAAGATTTTGTATTAAAGTTTTGTGTATAGAAAATTTTTTTGTTAGAATAATTTGAGTCAAATTAGTCAAAGTTTAGTAATTATTGAATATTGATAATTTTTACTTAAAAAAATAATTTAACCTAATTAATACACCGGAGGATTTGAACCTGACACTACCTTATTCTAATACCTTGGTACTTTTGCGTGATTTTCGTGAACTAATTTGAATACGTGGAATTATTATTAACAAAGTCTTAGACATAGATCAAGGGTATGATATGGGTCAAGTTGATAAATATTTTCTAAAAAAAGTATCCTTCCCAGCCTATGATGTGAGATAACTGAATATTTTAGTTATCATGATATAATATTTTTTGATATGATGTAATAATAAAATATTATTTTATTATCGTATAATTCTATAACAGTGTACTAATCATTATCATTTAAATTTTATATCTAAAATATCATGATATACAAAATAAAAGTTAAAATCATAACTTTTAGCAGCGATTTTTCCGCTGCTAAAATTTCTTGCAACAAAAAGTATTGCTACTATAACTTTTTAAAATTAATTATTTAAACCAAAGTTATAGCGGCAGTGATATTCGTTGCAATAATATTGAAACACACTTTAGCAGCGGAAAAAACCGCCGCTAAAGAGTCCAAGCAGAGGATCCAAAATCGTAACAAACGCCCCCAAATTCATTCTTTTCTCCCTTTTTATGAGCCATTGTTCTCATATGCTAACAACAATGAAATGTCGCGCATGATGATCAACACTACGTATCATATGCATTATCGCATTTCATCTTTCAAGCGATGTAGAATTGATCAACAAGCTTTTAGGATAACTTTGATGACGATAATTTTATGAGTAAATTACTATTTTAATTTTAAAAGATATAACTTATCTCAATTTAATTCTTGAATCATAAAAATATTCAATTTAATTCATAAAAAGTTTGTCATCTCAATTTCGTCCCTGCATTAATTTTCGTCAAATAGAAGTAAAGATTGTGGACAAAATTGAAATATAATATATCTTTTAGGAGTTCAATTGGTTATTTTCATGATTCAAAGATTAAATTAAAATAAATTATATTTTTAGAGGCTAAAATAATAATTTATTACTAATTTTATTTGTGAATTGTGTGGGGCTAAATCGTAAAATTTCATTTATGAAGAACTAAAGTGAGAAATTTCTAATCTAGGAAGGACTAAAATAGAGTTTTAGTCTATATAAATATGCACAATTTTTTTTTAATATTGTAATAACTTAATTTTAAGTTTAAGGGTCTATATAGTTATCTCTTTGTTATTTAATGTCACATTTTTAATTAAAATGTTCTTCACTAATTTTTGCTTATGTTACTTCTCTTCTATTTGGAGATAAATTGAAGATTTTGTGCCTTAAGGAAAAATGAAAGGAACAGAAGATACGTAAAGGTTGAAAATGTTTTAAGGATTTTGGTCTTAGGTTTATCTCGCCCCTCAAGAAGAGTAAATTATTATTTTAATTCTTGAAAGATACAACTTGTTTCAATTAATTTTTGGATAATAAAAATACTTAATTTAGTTCCTGAAATATACACTATGTCTCAATTTCATCTCTATGTTAATTTTCATCAAATAAGAGTAACGATTATGCTGATGTGGCAAGGACAGAGAATGACATTACTGTTAAATGCCATGTCATCTAATGAGTCATTACAAAAAAAAAAAAAGAGATTGTAACCATGGTTATAATTGTGATTAAATCGGCGAAAATTGTAGTTATCAAACGGTAAAATAGTAATTGAAACTGTATGAATTTAATTTTTTTCTAGACATATTTAGCAATGGTTATAACCTTGATTAATATTTGTAGTAGGTTTTGAAATAGGTTTTGTCTACCTTATTTCCTTAAAAAAAATCTTCCCTTGGAGTGTTTGGTTTGTTTGAGATGCACTCATGCTTAATTCAAGTACTTTAGCATGCATGAAATTGAATAATGTAATTACGACTTATGATCATCAATTCATCATATGATAAATCAAGTAATCAAGAAAATGACAAATAGGGGTGCTGATTATTGCATGAGTGCATAGGCTTGGCGTCATTAATGACAAAGCCTTTTAATAGTAGCAAGAGGTTTGCTTTGACGTGCAATATCATGATTTCCTATGAGATATTTGATATGATCACAAAAGGCAGGAGGTCTGAAGGTATGAAAGATGAATTGACTTTACCTTCAAGATCGATTACAAGAATGAGAGTTAAGAATATCAAGGAATCACTCCAAGCTTATATGGAGAGAATACTAGGGTATGTACAAGATTCAAGACTCCATAAAGGCCAATGTTACGTAACCAAATGAGAGCAGATTTGTCACAATGACCCAATATATGTTTGATTAATTATTTTAAGTTTAAAATTAGGCCTAAGTAATTAATGAGTTGTTCGTGAAAAAACAAACTTATCATTTTGTTTGGGCTTTAGTTTTTAAGTGTTAGAACAAGTCCATTTTTGTTTGTAAGTGTTTGTCTTGATTGGGCTTTAATCCATAAGGGCTGATAAAATTCTTTTAGGGGTTTCTTCTTTATTTGGGGAGTATACATACTCTTTTTTCATGTTTTTAAAAAACCTATTGTAATATCCACTTTTTACATCTTCAGATATGTTATTAATTCTTAAATTTAGCTATTGCATACCTAAATGGTCATGTTTAAATTGCCTTAGGTTTTCTCAAAATGGATGGGGATTAAATTGAAAGAAAGTTGTAGGGATTAAAATGAAAAGAAAAAAGTTCCTAAATATATCTAAAGCATCACGGTCACTTTAGAAAATATCTGGGTGTATTAATGATGCATAATTATGAAGTTTGAAAATATATAAAAAGTAATGATTACTTTGAAAAAATATCTAAGAAAAATATCTATAAGTCATGATTGCCCTAGGAAAATATCTTAGGGGCAAAATGGTAATTTTAAATCAAGGGCAAAATGATAATTTTTACCTCAAGGGTAAAATAGTCATTTCACCTAAGGACTTCATGAAAATTTTTTTTAAGGCTTCCTCCTTACACTTTTCAAAAATATGAGAATGAATGGAGGGTCAAGCTTAGGGAAAAGGCAAGCAAGAACTCAAATTTCTTCATTTCTAAGGTATCTAAACTATCCTAACCCTCTTGATTCATGTCTTATGGTCTCTTTTGATGTATTGAACAAGTTTCATGGTTTTATGGTCTCTTTTGATTATGTAAGGTTATGATTGGCATGGATATGGAGGAAAAATGATTTTTTCATGCTTATATGTTGATAAAAATGGGAGAAAGGGAAGAAATGGTTTGAAACTCCCTTAATTTCCCTCTTCTTGCTTGGTGGCTGAGAGCCTAATGAGACACCATAGGGAAGATTTTGCATGATTTTAGTCCATCTATGTGTTCCTTGTTTCAGCCATAAGTAAGTGAGAGAGAGAAATTGAGGTTTATGATGAAACTTCCTTATTTTCCCTTCTCTTACATTTTTGCCGAGAGCACTATGGAGGAAATTCGCATGAATAAAGTCCATGCGTGTGTGTAATGCTTCGGCCATAAGTAAGAGAGGGAGAGAAATTGATGTTTATGATGGTTTTCTTGATGAATTACCTCCATAGCCATGAAATTCTAAACTTGAAAGTGTGTTCCAACAAGGAGGGAATGATGGATGATGGAATGATATATCTATATATACATATATATATTGTGAGAAAAGGATATTTATATGTATATATAGATATATTGGGGAAAATATGAAAATTAAAGAAAGAAAGGATATATATATATATGTACATATATCATGAAAGAAGCATCATGAAAATGAAAGATTGAAAATGTGTGTGTATATATATATGTATGTATGTATATATGTATTCAAAGAAGTATCATGAGAATGAAAGAAAGGAAAGGAAAACATAGAAAGGAAAAGGAAGAGAGCTAAGAAGAAGTGTTTCCAATATATGTTCTAGGATAGATAGCTTGTAACTGAGTAACCAATTGTCGGTATGGGACAACCGTTGGGTATTCCGCAGTTGTGTCATAAATTTGGATGGTTAAACATCCATTCAAATATAAGAAAATGTGAAAACACCATGATGGTTGCAAGTTCTAAGTTAGGGTAACTAAGTATGGCCAATAAAAAGGGATATTTACTTAGAATTTAGCATAATCATGGGTACACGCCAAATCATCCTAGATTATATATAGAAAATAGCGTACTAGGAATGTGATTCATTAGTAAGGGGTGGTAATTTCATAGCATCATGATCTGCCCAAAAGAATAGAGAAAATGATCTATATGAGGTGACAGTGATCTCGTGAACTTAATTTTTTAAAAGATTAAACCAACCCCATTAGGGATAAAAGGGAGTAATTCCAATGGTCAGAGATGACCTGTCTATATGGCAGGGACCATTGAGGGGTACTTGGATATATTGGGGGATGCCTCAAATAGTACCAGTGGCAAAATTGTCACATAAATGGAAAGAAATTATCTCACTCATATAAGTAGCAGTACGTGGAGTAGTTCACTGGGTGACTCTCCCAATGCTCTTAAGTTTCTCTTGCATTGATTGTGGCAATTAGCCAATAAATGATGAATGTTTTTCTTATTCATGAATGAACTATGATGTGAATTATTATGAATGGAATGTGATTTAATTCATTTATGAATGAAAAGTAATTATGTTCATGATACTTAAATGATTTTGGTATACTGTATAAATGGTATATGTGGTGAACTAGTATTTTACATATTCATGAATACATGTCATACACTCATATGATCCATATATTGCATTCTAATAGAATAAATTGTATTATAAGTAAAGAATGTAGAAATATTTTTTGTATCACTACGATGGTATATACCAGAGTTTTAAAAGTGGATTGTTTAGCTATTGAGAAATTATTTCTTACAATTGTACTGGTATGTATTAGATGCCTAGATATATGATCTGGCTTGAGGTAGAGGTGGCTTTGGTAGAGATACCATTCTTAGGATCATTCATAATCTTACAAGGCATTTGGATAGTAACTGTTATGAAAGTCCCTCTTTTCCAGTGAGGATGGGGAATATGTCTCTTTTTGTAAATTGTGTAATTAAATAGATAATAGTCCTTTTATCCTAATTCTTATATGTTTCTGGAATATAATTAGGATAAATCATTTTTGGATGTACATGATGAGAAGGGCATATATATTTTGGGATATGTGAAAGTACTATCCACTAGTAGATACATTTTGTTAAGGGTTTGAGTGATAGGTTTGTTGCCTCTTTACCCAAGAAACTAACTGACTTCACATATCCAGAAATACATGTGTAGCATTGTAAGTATTTGATGAATGAATATATAAATGAGGTTTACCTTCTGCCGTGTTGTTATCATTATTATGTTTCCATTATTTAGTCCTCTGCTGTGTAATGTATGAATAAATACCTGAGTAAAGAAACCCAAACCTAATCACATATTAAATGGTAATTAAAATTATACTCAGGTAATAATAAAAGATAAAAGTGAAGATAACATACCAGTCTCGTAGCTAAATGGCTTATACAAGGAACAATTAAAGAGAAAAGCTATAAGATTGGGGGTGTTATACCTATGAATTTTATTCAGAACGAAGAGCATCTCTTGCTTTATGGCTTGCTGTCTCCGTTGCATTAAGAATTAATTCTTATCAAGGTAATCCCTTGTGGCAAATTTCATTCTTGTTTTTAAATCAACCTATCATTTCCGTTTTCATTTGCACTTGTCATTAGGGGTTCAGTAGGTTGACGATTTCATTCCTTCTATAAGTTTTGTCCAATTTATGTGTTTTATGGATTTCAGGTTCTTTAACTTGCAGTTCACATCAATATTTATATGTGGAAGTGAGACAGTCAGATTGATCAAGTTTGAATTCAAATTTACTTTTGGATTTGAATGGAATCATGGTTGCAGAGAAATGGTGATATTAGGGTTGGAAATGCATTGTTCACCATTGAATTTGAATGCCTATCATATAATAAATGGCAGAACTTTGATGGGGTCACTCTTTGGAGGTCTCAAACCTAAAGTGGACGTCCCCTTCATTGTAACAAGTATTTGAACAAATTAAGATATTCATTCAACTTATTTTCTTTCTTTCTTTCTTTCTTTCTATATATATATATATATATATATATATATGCTACTAGTAATTATATTTCATTTCGATTAGTTAGCGAATATCTAATAGCTGTTAGCATTTCATTTTTGCTAGAGCAGCTTTGTTTGGATGACTTTATATCACATGAGTTGGGGCTTCAGGACATATATAAACAAAGCTTTTGATTATCTTGTGGATGGAAAGAGTCTACGTTGGATGGATAAATAGTTCATCTTTTACTACCTCTGTCTAATTAACGAATCACAATTTATCTCATAACTCTTCCAATCCAGACAAACTCCCTTTAATATTTTAACCTTCTCATATTACTCTTTCATATATTCTGATTTTTTCAGTATGACAACAGACTTTTAGAGTTATAAATGCATCTATTCATGTCATCAAACTTATCAATCCAAAGCCTTCTACGTATGGGACGTCAAACTTGAGCAACTACAGCTTTTTTTAGTTAGAACTTGAGGAATAGCATACAATTTTAGTAAATAAGATAAGCTACGTACTATCACACTGGTCCAGTTAGTTGTGATGCAAGTTTTTTTTTTGGTTTTTTGTTTTTGGTTATTTATTTTAATACACACAAATATACAATGATACAAGTTTTAGAACAAGCATATATCATGTGTTTTAATCAATCCTGTCAAGAATTGAGATATGAAATTCTTGTCATATTAGTTCATCATGTTATATTCTAATTAGTATAAAGTAGTAATGGTTGGAGAGTATATAAGGGCTTCAAGCTTCCCAACTTCAATTTGGAAAGATATTTCCAATGAAAATATTAGCCAAGGTTATAATCATGACTAAGTGGCTTAGAAAAGAATTAAATTCTTACTTTTTCAATTACTATTTGAGTCTAGTAGCTACAATTTTTGTCACCATAACTAAAATCATTTTTTTTTGTAGAGTGACTAATTAGATGACACGACATTTAACAGTTATGTTATCCTCTATCTATACCATGTTAGCACAATTGTTACTCTTATTTGACAGAAATTAACGCAGAGATGAAATTGAAACACAATGTATGTTTCAGAAACTAAATTGAGTATTTTCATGAATGGTAAAGAAGGACAGATAACTGGGCTGTAGAGAATTTGCTCGCATTGTTTCATAGAAATATCCACAAAGAAAGATTAATGTAGAATATCCAAATTTTTGTTCTTTGTTATTCATAAGGTTGACAACCTAGTTCTGCTTATCTCTAAACTTTAAAACTCAGACAAGGAAACCATAATTTGGTCGAAACTAAATATTCTCTCATCCAATTAATGTCATACATATTGGAAATAACCATCTTTCCCTTTTGGTTCACATTGTGACTATGTCTATCAAAGTCTTGAAATTTTGTGTAGAGCTACCACAAGGTTTATTAGCTTCCATGGCAGAGTTTTGAAGTTCTGCAATCTTCTGCCTCATAGCATTCCCTTCTTCACTTGCCAAAACCATTTCCATTGCTTTCAAAGTCCCCTTCCTAGTGAATTCCTCACTCTCAACCCCCACCCCAATCCCCCAAGCTTTCTCCAACATCCTCTTATTCAACATCTGATCCCCAAAAAATGGCCTACAAATCATGGGAACCCCTCCTACAATGCTCTCCAATATCGAGTTCCACCCACAATGTGTCACAAACACACCCACAGCTCTATGTTTGAGGATCTGTATTTGAGGTGCCCAAGGGATAACCTTCCCCTTATTTTTTGTCCTTTTCAAGAACGCGAATGGTAGTTGCTTCTCAGGATCGCCCCTAAATGACCAAATGAAAGGGAATCCAGAATCCTCTATGGCCTCTGCTAGGGCAGCCAGCTCATGGGGTGGTGGGGTAATGACACTTCCGAAACTTATATAAGCCACTGATGTGTCCTCCTGTTGGTTGAGCCATTCCAAGCATCCACTGTCGTCTGAAATGCCTTTAATATTGAGTTGTGGTTCTGGTGATGGTAGTCTTGTTTTGAGCTTTGTTGTGATTGGGAAGGGACCCACATGGAGTAAGAGTTTGAATCTTGACTCAAGCTCCTTGACGATGATAGGAAATACTGCGTCGAAGGAGTTGATAGCAACTGCTGTTGCACGTGGCAACGTTTGAGTCATTTTGTGTATCATAGTAGCAAAAGGACCTCCCATGTCTTCTTCACTTGCAATTTCTTTTGGTAAGTCACTAAAATTTACATCTGAAAGGCCAGGGATGAAATTGAGGGTTCGGTCTTTTCGACCTGCAACATCGTAAGGAAAAAAGATTAATTCTTGATTGTTTAAACTCATTAACTGTTCTTGATTTTTTGCATTTTCAACATCGACATTTAGGATAGTGTCATATGGCTTTTTTAAGAAAAAGTATTTTTAATGTAGACTGATTTAATGTTTAACCAAATATTTCAACAATTATTTTTAGCTGCTTTATTAATGTGTAATATATCATTGTTAACTATTTTTAAGTAAAGTTATTCTAATTTTAAAACTCAATATTTACATATGATTATGTTAAGAAATTCTGATTTTAAATTTCTCGCTAATAAGAAAAACAGATTTTTTACTTTTTAATTTCTTTTTGTTTTTCAAGAAGAGATACAATGTTTAAAAAACAAAAAGAAAAGCAAAAAGAGTTTCTTTTCTTATTATTATACCAAAGAAGCACCTAAATCAATATATATATATATATATATTAAAAAAATTACTTATTCATAAGACCATTAATTTCTTCATCAGTTTTCACAAATGAAGAAAAATCAAAATTTTCCTTTAGTGCCTGTACTCTCTATACATAAGATGGTGGGAATTGAGTTCATATGTAAACTTCTCATTGTACAAATTCAATTTTAACCTCCATATATATATATATATATATATATATATATGGCACATGAAAATTGCTCAAGAAAATCTGCCAATGTCAAAATTTTCTTACCTCCATTCCAAACAAGTCTCCAACGAAGAAGGTCCGTTGAAAGATGGGCAAGGAGTGAGTGGGGTCCAGATGTCCAAACAGGGACCCACTTAGCCTGCATTTCCTCTGCCATTTCTGAACAAAACCAATAGAAGGCGTCAGAAACCAAGCACGTGATCTTCTTCCCAGTCTCTTCCACAGCTTGCTCTATAGCTCGCCTATAGTTCTCGGGCATAACCTTCAAGAATAGGTTAATGGGTTCAATAGGTCCTGAAGGCTTGAAGCCCTCCGGTAAGCCATCATGCACACTATAGGGCCTTATGTTAGGAAACCTGATCTCCTTGTTAGAGAAAATGGAGTTTATGGATTTAGCAGTGCTGAAGAATGAGAAGGTAACATGAGGTGCAGAATCTGCAATTTTCTGGACGAGGCACAAGAGTGGACCTGCATGTGACCCAAATGGGAATGCCAAAACGGCAACATGTAATGCATTATTATTGCTACCAGAACTTGTGACAGAGATATCTTCGAATCCCATGGTGGTTTCTGATTAACTTGGGAGTTGAAAGTTAAGATGTAATTATAATGACGTATTATGTATATATACAATATTCAATGGGAGATGAAAATTTTATCTTGGTGTTGGTGTACATGTCTAACTTAGAATTTTTTTAATCCCTGGAACAACTAATGAAAGGCTGTAACACAGATATTTTTAATGTAAATCTATTATGCAAATCTCTATTTTTGTTTGCTTTAAGTACGTGTACGCCTTGGTATTTGTTAGAACAAGCAATTTTTTATTTTTAGAAAAATGTTTTGACTAACAATTTAGTCTCTAAATCTTTGTAATATATAATTTAGTCCCCATTTTTTTGGCCTAAAATTTAGTCCCTATTAGTCTTTCAAAAGTTAACCTATTTAGCTGTACGTGAATGTTAACTCTTAACGAAATAGCTCACTTGGCACATTAATATTTAAAAGGGATATAACATAATTCCTACTAATAATTAATACTAATTTTTCTCTATATTTGACTTTCTTTTCTTTCCATATATACAGTTAAAGGGCTACATAAGAATATAAATAATAGCAACATGTATTCACATAAATTTAAATCCAGAAATTTATTCACAATGTGGAAAAATTTCAAATTCTAATGATATAGCTTCACTAAAATGTTTTATTATATGATAATTATATGTGGCGTTTGTTTTACACAAAAAGTTCATGCTTGGTTAGAATTATATGATGATTGTACATATGAAAAGAAAATTAAAAAGAAACTCAAATCTAGGGACTAATTATGATTGATTATAATTTTCTATGGAGTATGTTGTATATCTTTCAAATATTAACGCATTGCATCATTTATTCTATTAAGGGTTAACAATTAAGGATTAAGGAATTAACTTTTAAGAACATCCAAGTACTACATCGTATATTATGAAAATTCAATGACTAGTTGTTCCGGGAACGAGGTTTGAACTTTGAGGAACAGAGTAATTAAAGGACTAATCGCTAGAAAGTTCTTAGTAGAGAAGAAGTGAAGTACTCTAGGAAACTGGAAGTAAGAAAAGAGTGTTTAAATCTTAGTAAATATAATATGTTTTTACTAAACTCAAGGATTTAGAAGGAAATCAGAGAATACTATGCCTAAGTTTTATCTCTTGCTTTTGTATGTTACACATAAAGTCTCGGAGTCCAAAAGTCCATCCAAAAATTCATAAAAATTTTGTCCAAAAATCTCCCTCCAATGTCAAATAGGGGTCCATTTATAGTGGAGGGAAGAATAGCCAATTACTAACTGATAGGCCATGTCCTCAAAAGGTGGGTGCTTGCATGCACGTTCTATAACATAATAGTAGGGTTAAGTAGTGGCTTGAAGTTAAAGGGAGTAGGAGATCATGGATGATTAGGCATGGCGATAGGCAGGTGAATGGGAGATCATGGATGATTAAGAATGGATATAGGTGGGCAAATGGGAGATCATGGATGATTAAGGCGTGGAGATAGGCAGGCGATGCCAGTTATTGATGGTGCACCTAGTGATAACATGTGGGGTGGTCAGTATTAGAGGATTGACTCTTCTAGGACTCTAGGGAGTAGTCAATAGTGCTGACTTAGCTAGGGCAAGGGGTTGAGCTCAATAGAACAATAATTAATTTACTAAGTATTAAACTCTTACCTAGCTTACTTGGAGTGATTGTACATAGGCATGAAGAACCTTTACTTCAATCCTACCAAGCCACTCCCTATGACTGTTCTTGGGGAAAGGAGGATGAGAATCACTCCTTCACAGCATCCCCAACCTTGTCTAAATTGGGTACTGTAGATGGCGCTCAGCCTATATCATACCTACTTTGAGAGCATTTCTTTCTCACGGAGTCAGAATAACCTTGGCCTAGTTCTTATCAAGTAAGTCTTGTGTTGTCCTCGAGGGAGGGGACAACCCCATCACACTCTCAACTATCTCATACTTCTTAGGAAAGGAAGAGTGAGGTATCTTAGTTTACTATCCAAAGTACAAATTTACTGGGTGCCTTGAAGCACTTTGCTCAGCAGGAAATTTATCACTAGGGATTACACTAGGACTAGATGTTAGACTATGTGATATTTGTAACACCCTATAATGTAATTAGTCTAAATTAATGGTCTTTGATGAAAGGAATTAATGGTGTCATTTAATTAATTATTAATTACAAATTAATTAGATGGATTAGCTTAATGAGGCAAAATTTTAGGTTGCATAATTTAAAGTCCTAAAAGGGTTATATTAAAAAGTAAACTTGCAAAAATTTTTTAAGTGCTTAAAACTAATTCTTGAATTTCTAAGAAAGAAGCAAGGCAAGATGTCACTATTTAAACATGTGCATGAGTGTGCCTTGCATGTATTCTATATGAAAGAAGGGAGTGGGAATTTTACTTTATGCATGGCAACCCCAATCACACATGAAGTTGCAAAGGAATGGAGACAAAAGCATTCAAATATTTTTTTTATATACATGCATGGCTCTCACGTGAAAGGAGAAAGGGAAGTAAGATGCAAAAAATATATATATCCATATATATGTGTGTGTGTCACGTGAACTAAGGGAAAAGCTAGCATAAAATCAACCTTCCCTTTTATGGTTGGAGGCCACACGTGATGAAGGGAAGCCACTAGGTAAGTGCAGAATTTTTTTTATAATATGCATACATGGAGCTTCACGAGAAGAGGGAAATTATGGTGAGGGAAAAAAGGCAAAAAGAGCAGAATTCTTTTAGCATATAAACTAGTTGCTTGTGGGATTGGATAAACTAAACTTGCAAGAAAGGGGAATACCAAGTGTGCAAGCAAAGGCAACGTGAACTTGCAAGTACACTTTGTGCAAAGAAAAAAATATATAGATATATATGTATACCATGCTATGTGAAGGACATGCCATCCTCCATCCTTCCTTAAGGAATAATCGAATGAGGAAGTGAGAAGGAGTACCAAGTGGTTCACGTGAAAAAAGGAAAGCAACATGGTATGTTTTCCCTTCCCTCCCTATTGACTTGTCCTACTAGCCGAATGGAGTTTGGAATTAAAAAAAAAAGAGAGGTTGTACTTAGAGACATTTTAAAATGTTTAAATTCTTACTTAATAGACACACCCACACGGCACAAGAGAAGGAAAAAGACAGCTGCATGGATTTCCCTTTCCTTCTCCATGACGTGTTCCATAGGCTAAGAAAAGATATTCAAATGGTTCACATGACACGTGGAGCAGCATGATTATGGAATACAAAAATAATAACGATTAAGGGAAAGTGGATGGCTTGCGTAAGGAGTGCCTCATGCGGGGAAAAACAAAGAGAAACACAACTTGAATAAATCCAAAGCTTCCTTCCCTTGCTCGGACGCCATCACGTGAGGAATTGTGTGCAAATGCATGTAGCACACTTCACCCACACACACACCTACTTGGAAGAAAAAGAAAAGAGAGAAAAGGATGAGAGGCCTAACAACAATCTACACCTACACACGTGAAAAAGAGAGAAAAGGGGAGTAACACAAAAGCTTGAAGAGGAAGAAGCAAAGGTGGTCAAGAAGAAAAGAAAAAGGAGCAAAGAATTAAAGGAAAGCCAAGCAAAACCATCTTAGGGCACCAAAGAGGTAATTTAGCAATTCCTTTATTTTAGTTCCATGATTTAGTATACATGCTTTAAAATTTTGCTTCCATGGGATTGGAGTGATTATCTACATTCTGGATTTTGGGATAAAACTTGATTTAGTATGCATGATAAATATAAGAGTTGGCTAAGGTGAATGAAATTAAAAGATGTGATTCTCCTGCAAGTATGAAAGGAATTAGCTCTAGAAATCATCTTAATGTTGGGTTACTTGAGTTATTGATCTTAATATTGAAGTGAGCTTGTGAATCCCCTAATGAAATAAATGTCAATACATGTAACCCATGCAATAAGGAATGCCTTGTTCAAAATGAACGGAAAATTTATGGTAGCTAATAATAATGCATGAGATCATGGGAAATTTATGTCTATTCACAATAATGCATGTGATTAAGGGAAATAATTGACTAGGATAGTAATGGATATTATTGTTATGATCCTATGAAACTAATTAATGATGAACACTATCATGAGAAATTTGATTTTGAGAGTTTAAGACTAATAATGATGACCATGGATAGGAGGAACATTATTATGGAAATTATTTAGAAATTTCTAGAAAGAAAACGTGCATTGAAATTAATTTCTAAGAAAAGAAATTAATAATTAAGATTATTAGAATTTCATAAAAAAATGTATCTTAGAAATTATTCCTAAGAAAAATAGAAACTATTTCTTAAATATTAAATTTTCTATAAGAAATGTATAAGTACATTAAACTATAAGAAAGAGAAAATTTTCATTGAAATTAATAGCATTCCCAATGAAGTACATTAATGGTAAAATCCAAGCAAAGAAATATTAATTTTTAAGTTATTAAAATTTAGGAGGGGATATATGCTAATGATAATTCTCAAGAAAAGAAACTTTTCCTTGGATAATTAAAGAAATGTTAAATGTGGCCCAGCGCCCATATGAGGCCCCAAGTGTGCACCAGTGACCTAGTGAGGCGTGGCCGAAGGTGCTCCATGCCCATGACCTAGTGTTCATAGTGAATTTATGCACGTGGCTGAGTGTTTACAATTTATGAGGTGTGGCCAAAGGTGCTCCACACGGGCAGCCTAGCGAGGCGTGGCCGAAGGTGCTCTATGCCCACAACCTAGTACTCGTAATTATGCTATATACGTGGCCGAGTGTTTACGATTTACGAGGTATAGCCAAAGGTAATCCATACAGGCGCCCTAGTAAGACGTGACCGAAGGTGCTCTATGCCCATGACCTAGTGCTCACGATTATGCTATATACGTGGCCGAGTGTCCACAAATTACGAGGTGTGACCGAAGGTGCTTCACACGGGTGACCTAGGGAGGTGTGGTTGAAGGTACTCCATGCCCGTGACCTAGTGTTCACGTAACACGCATAAACACTCTGATAATTCAGTAATAAACTGGTAAGCTTATGAGAACACGTTACTTGAAAAAGATATCTAATCTTGGTTAACTTTTAAATTTATCATGCAATGATTGCCAGTTTATAGTTATGTGTAATATTACACCTAAAATCAAGGATGTAGATTGAATGCTTTGGTGCTTGCACCTTGGTACATATTAGTTTCTTTTAAACTATGAATTGTTGAGCTACTGGCAAACTTGTGTTTCTCATCTATGTGCTAATATGTATCAGATACGGACACGTAACAAGGACGCGGGATAGTAGTATCTTTTTGATTGAGTATAATTTTTTGTAATCCCTTATTTTGGGTCCTAGCTAGATCTGATTTAGAATAGGACATTATTTTGACTGTATACATGAGTTGTATTTAGGGTATACAGGAAAAATAGATATTTGAAAGACCGGACCATCCTTCATTTATATGGGAGTCTGAGTGACAGACCTGTTGTCTCTAGACTTCTGATGGTTGGGTACTTCATATACCTGGGGGATATGTCTTATTAGCATGTAATGGAAATTATTGGACCTGTATTTATTTGAATTACATAAAGGTTTTAGTTTTCGCTGTGTAGTGTAGTGTTTTATTCCACTGTGCATTTAAGTTTTTATTCTGAGCAAAAGATCACAAACCTAATCCTCTTAATATAATTGAATGGTATAACTACTCAAACACTAATCAAATCAAGGATAAGAATAATGTACCGAACCTATCTCTTGATATCGTAGTTAACAATAAGACTAGATAGGGTCGTTACAATATTGAAGAGCCTAAGGTAAGGCGGTTTGTATGGCCTTAAGTTAGGCCTTGATACCACATAACTAGGTGTTTAGTGTTTTATATTTACTGTCTAAAGGACAGATTATATAAAGTGGGAGAGATAGATGCAACTTCCCTTCTTCTGTGAAGGCACCCTTTACTTAGCTAGAGAAACCTCTTTTACTTAGGTGGGAGAACCTCTTCTACTTATGTGAAGGCAGTCCTTCTGTTTAGGAAAAGGAGTCATCTCCTATTATAGGAGAGAGGTCGCCTTCTCTCGAGAGAGAGGGATCGCCTTCTTTCAAGGGAGAGGTGTCGCCTCTCCCTAGCATTGAATTGCACAAGGGTGGCTTGATTACCTTGGCGCATGTTGCACTAGGATAAGGCATGTATATATAGTATTAGAATTTATTCCTAAAGTAAATCTTAAACATAATTCAAAAATTTTAAATTTTAAATTTTAAATATTTGAATATTTGAACTTAAAAGATTTACCTTGAATTTTAAAAAATATAGGATATATATATCTTAAGGATATCTTTATAAATTATGAAAGATATTATGACTCCTTATATCTATAAGGATTAGTTACTTGAACTTACTTTTCTTTGTAGAAATTCCAATTCTTTTCAAAATCTTGCTTCTCCTATGATATAAAGGTTGTTTCCTTAGTGTCTACCTTATTGTCATCCTCCCAAAAAAATTATGTAATTGAATCTTCTCAAAGAAGGAAAAGGTCCATTGGTTTAGTCAATGTAGCAGTTCCCTCTCACATCTCTTCTTTAGTCCCCTCATTATGTCTTGGCTTTTATCTTGGTAGTTATTCTACTACATTCATTGGCATGAAGGGTATTTCCTCCTCTAGTGTGAGAGATACTCCTTGTTACCGAGGTCTTTTTGAAGTATTTTTCACCTTTTATATAGTCATCACAATTCTCTTCTTCCTCTCAAGAAACTAAGAGTAGGTGGTTATGTTGGTTTACTCCAAGAAGAGTCTTATAGAGTTGCTCATATTGGTAATGCAACTATACACTAAATCTAC
This sequence comes from Senna siamea, assembly GCA_031216115.1. NCBI lineage: Eukaryota > Viridiplantae > Streptophyta > Magnoliopsida > Fabales > Fabaceae > Senna > Senna siamea. The sequence goes on from CM062364.1 coordinate 11,700,299, forward strand.
CTTAGATATAGCTACTTTACACTCCAAGGATAGTTCTGTATCAATTCATAAATTTCATAGTGTTTTCTCCAGGGCATTTCTTGACTCAATCCAAATCCTTCACTTGCACAGTTGGTTGAGACTTAAAGAACTTTCCACAAAAGGTAATGGCCATCTCCTCCCAAGAAAGAATAGAATCTTATGCCAGATTGATGTACCAGGTTTAATCCTTTCTAGTATAAGACTTAGAGAACTCCCTTAGACAAAAGTCTTTGTCATGGCTATAGACTCCAAGGTCATCAACTCTTAAGGGATTGTCTTCTCTTAAGGGAGAGGGGTTGCCTCCCCCATAGGAGGGCGGGCCACCTCTTCTTAACTAGGAGAAGTCACTTATTGAAAGTTATTAGATAAAATAAAATAAATAAATAAACTAATATAAAATAAAACTCATATAGCAACTCTAGTTAAATGAAGGCTGAAGATAGTTGAGTAAGTTCATATTATTAGTTAACAAAGAGAAATCATAAAATGTTTAGATTATTAAATTAAGTGACTTTATTGTTATATAACAGAAAAAAATGTTCCTTCAGATAGAAAATCATTTTTTATTCATTTGATTTTGGAATCCTTTGGTTATATTTTAGAGATTATTGCTTAGTTTCCATATGTATATTTGATTATTTAATTAAAAAAATTTTGAATCATCCTTTTTTTTGTTAAATCAATGTCCAAGAACAAATTTTTGTAAGGCTTTTTTTTCTTTTTTTATTCCTTTTTCTATGCTTGACATTAGGATTTCAATAACTGCCATGCAAGAATATATAATAATTTCTTTTCCTTGCCATAGAATATATATAATCAAATAGAAATGTTAAAAATCTTGTTAGAACTTTGAAGTTGACTTTAGGCATAGTTGGGTCATTTTATTTACTAGTAGATCATCTTTGTATAAGGAACTTAGGGTAGGTATTAGCATTATTATAAAATCTGTTAGAAATAAAAAGATAAAATTATATTAGATAGATAATTCATAAACTTCAAATATGGATATATTAATATTTGGACATGATAACTATTTATCACCTTATATTGTATTCAAGTATTATTTATGAAGAAGATATAAGTTTTAATAGCCATTTGTTAATGTATGTAAATTTGTAAGTCAAATTCACTATACAAGTTTCATGTACCCCTCATGAGTTTACTTAAACTTGTGAGTTTAACAAAATTATGTTAATTCATTTAATTAACATAGGACATATGTGCTTTGCCAATGAGTAGAAAGGTATCAATTTGCCATCTTATGTGAAGAACTCCAATGCTATGCAAATATGCTTTATGTCATAATAAAATGTTAGGAGTCCTCATTCTATAAGATCCCGTGAAATTAGGCAGTCGCAGCTTTAGAAACTAAGAAATGGACATCTCATTATCCCTAGCACCTTGATAAGGTTGAGGCTCTGCCTAACTTACTTGGACTTAAGTGCTTGTACCCTCAGCAGTTTAGTTATATTTGTACCTCTATTCTACATATCTAAGCCAACCAAGGTCTCCATGGATTCTATTAGAGCAATGGTGGGCTTATTCGTATTTTTATTGGTTTGGTAAGTGAATTGGAGGAAGGTTAATAATGAAAGAGTAAGAGACTCAAGTGGAGGAAAAATTTAAGTGAGAATACTTGCTATTATATTTCTTGACTAATGACTATTTGGCTTAATGCAACAACGTGAGACCCATCGCCTTTTAGTCTCTCATTTAATGCAACTCTCAACTACCACTTACTTATAATTAAAGCATTTCTCAATTACTTTCTTCTTACAATTATTTAGATATTTCTAGATAATGGACTAAGAGAACAAGTGGACCTAAGACATGGACAAATTGAGCCTTAATTTGGACCCTTTAAATTACAAAGTTTTCGGGCCAAAATCAAGTTTATTTAATTCTAACAAATTAACTCCTCTCTTTAAATCTTGTCATTGCCATGTTAACTAACCAAGTCTCTAGGAGTATGGGAGAATTTATCATACCCTTAAGAACATCAAGCCTAAGAGGTTTTTAAGGATTTTGGATCCTTTGCTTGGCAGTCTTTACTAGCACCTGCTTGGCACTTTAGCGGCAATTTTTTTCGCTGCTAAAGTGTATTTTAATATTATTGCAATAAATATTACTGCTGCTATTACTTTTGTTTAAATAATTAATTTAAACAAAGTTATAGTAGCAATACTTTTTGTTGCAAGAAATTTTAGCAGCAAAAAAAACCGCCACTAAAAGTGCCAAGCAGGAGCCTAACAGAGAGTGCCAAGCAGAGAATCCAGACACGTTTTTAAGTACTCCCGATCCTTAAAGCTCTTCCTATGCCTCTTGACCACTAGGTTGGCCCTTAAAGGGCCTAACTGTAGGTTAGATCTATGCCCAGTTAAAAGATGAGGGCATGCCTACACCTTGAATTTTCCTTGTGTTTTTAGTGGCATTCTAGCATTACAAAGCAAAGTAATCATATTAGGAGCAACTCATAAATTTCTTTATCATTGGGAAACTCAACTAGGCATGGGATTGAAAATAACAATCAAAACACTACCTAAGGGCATCCTATCACTATGACTATAGGGAAACCTAAACTTCTGATACCAACTTTGTTACAACACAAAACCAGGGTACATGATTGGCATGATGAATGAGGTGGCCTATGATTGTCAGCTTTAAACAAGCTCTTGGCTTGAAACTTAAATTAGGAATTAAAATTTTCTAAAAATAGATCCACTTAATTCATCAAAGGGGTGCAATATTAAGGCCTAATTTGAAAGTATAAAATATAATCAATATAAATAAAGATAGCTCTACTCTCAAATATGTTGCTCATTACATACAATAAACTAACATACAAGAAGTCATAATTCAGTGTAACAAATTAATTTAGTAACCTATCATGACAAAAGTTGGACCCTGCTTTTTGTACTCAAAGCTAACTTCAAAATTTTAAGCATCATAATTACTCCACACATGAGAGTAATGTGATAAAGGACTCAGATGCCACTCTAGTTATCTGATAGCAAATGGGCAAACTTACTTAATACTATTTAAAAACAATTTAAAGGAGTGTGAATTTCATAAACTTGGTGAGTAGAAAAATTTACCAAATTCTCTTTAGCTACAAGATCATAAAGGCTACTATGCATGTAAAGGAATGCTACAACTATAAGCAACAAACTTTATAATTCATTGCTAAATAATAAGTGCAAATGAATGTTAAAATAAAAATTATTACAAGTATATCAAAAATTCAAAGAAAATTTATTTAAAGAGATCAAGGTTAAGTCCTCATAATATAGAAAAAAATAATTGATAAGTTATAAATATTGTTGAAGATCTTAAAGAGCAATAGGTAGAAAAGGAATACAATTTGACATGTAATTCTTGAAAGGACATAAATTTAGTTTGTTAAGATTTGATTAAGTTGGAAGACTTAGTACCCATTGTAGAGAGAGTAGAGTTTTCAAAAAGGTGATTGAGAACAAGGAATAAGAACTGAATTTGAGGTTTGAAGATCCTATTTAAGGGCTTGTGCCTATGAAAAACATTTGAAATGACATAAAATTTCAAGTTGGAACTCATGCCTAGTGCCTTAGCTTCTATTCTTGGTATTAAGGCACTAGTCAATGTGAAAAAAAAGTTGGCGCAAAATCTTGACCTCTTAAGCATTAAGTTCATTTCTTAATGTCATATCTCTGGTCTAGAACCTTATTTTTGGCACTATAATGCCAACAATTAAGGAAGAGAAACCACAATGCATAAAATTTTCCAAAAGTTCCCAATTCAACCAAACATGAACTCTAACAAAAAATTTTATATAAAAAACTTTCTTAAAATCTCCATCTATTCGTTTTACCTTTTAAATTAAACACATTATCAATGTCATCATCCATAAATAGCAAGGAAATAAGGGTGAAAATGTGTCCACAAGCCCTCAACACCTATGCCATTGAAACCATGTCAAGTAATTCTTGCACACACCATATAATAAAATCAAGCCATAAAGAAGTAAACTCCATAATTGTCAAGCTAACAAAAGAATATCTATAAACCATTATCAATAGTAAGTTCATCCATTCAATAATTGTAGTACAAATTTGTACCAATTGATGACACCTACTCAAACTAAAAACATGAGTCAAGCTTGAAATTTTGTTTAAAAACATAGGGTAACTCCTCTTAAGCTCCCATTTTCCTTTCCAATTTGAAAAACACAAATGGAACTTGAGTGCATGAACAAACTTGAAACTCCTCTTGTGAACCTAGATAATCTATTGATAGTTTATTTGTTCCACATTCCCATCTATCAAAGTTATGGGTTTACCAATATCACAATATGACAATCCATTATGCAATGCTTCTATAACATCTAGCTAGAGTCATTAGACCACTACCAGCTTCATCAATAGCTAAATCATTCAACCCAATTTACAAGCATTAAATATCAAAACCAAGTACAACACTATGACTTAATTCAAACTATTCCATTATGAATGACTAGTGGAGAAAGTAGACCTCAACCACCATTTATATAACAACCACAATTTCCAAGAATATAGTAAATTATAATCTCTCTATATCCACATATACAAAACACATAATTTTAGTTGCATAAGTAAATCTCTCTTTATGATAAACATAGACAAATTAATAGTTAATCCAAGCTTTAGAGTCTACTCACCTCAAGACCACACTATAAAGTAGACTCCTTTTTAAGTTCCTATGGATATATATGAGTCATAAACCATTGAGCTTAATCATATGGAAGAGGGGTTGTATACCTAATTGTGCATTATCTGGTAAGATGAGCTTTCTACTTCGATGACTAGGTCTTCCTTCTATCACCCTAGATCTGAATAATGAATTTAATGGTACTGACACACTAAATTAGGGTTAGAGAGGGGACCTAGCTTCTTTTATATTTTTTCTTAATGGAAGGGTTTAGGGTTTAGAGTTTATATATTTTCTTACTGGGCCATCCCATTACGGGCTTAAGTAAAACTTAAGGTCTACACTTTAGTCGCCAATCAAACTTAATCAAATGTGTGCCAAAGCCTAATAAGTGTCAATAACTATATTTGAGCCTTTTTTTAATATACCTTAGTGCACCACCTATCAAACCCATTTAATTTAAAATAGAAAAATTAATGTGATCCCATAAAACATATTTTCTAGTATTCTCCCACTTGGACCACATTAATTAAACTTTAAATAAAATAAAAAAAACTAAAGACTTTTGGATTGATGGAAAAAATGAAACCTTTTGCCCATACATTTTAAAAATAGTCCAAAAAAAACAACAAAATATTCATAATCTAGTCTTAGATAGCTTTCAACATGGGATTATGACAATCATTCTATGCTTTATTGGCAAAAGACCAACCAAAGTCACACATATTGACGAATACATTGACATGAATCACAAGCCTGGAAGTTTAGTAAGATATAGTCGACAAGTTATTAATAACGCATTATTTCTTATTAATCCTCTTTATGATTTCTTAATGACTTTATGTGTTAAACTACAAGAGAAATCACTTAGCTTAAACAAGTTTGTATATCTTAATCCTTTTCTTGAGAATATAAAATTAGAGCCATTGGAGAAATACCATATCAAACACAATTGTCACTCTTAAGAAAAGCTCTACATCCTAAGGCACATGTTGCATATACCTTTCTTTGCACAACTTTCGCTCTTAAGACAGACTCTTTTTCTTAAGGCACATGTTGCATCTTTTTTCTAGTCTTGATTATTTAAAGCAATTTTATTTATATTGCCTTGCTTAGTTTGGCCGGCTTGTGCTTTCCTTTTTATAACACACTTAAAAAGGATGTAGCTTTCTAATTGATGGATGAATGTGAAAGTTCATTCCAAGAATTGAAAACTTATTTGGAGAACCTCTCAATCCTCAAAAAAGCACAATCAATGGAGCCCTTTGTAAAATTTTGAGTTGCATCAGACCATTTGGTCAGTTTCACCCTCATTAAGGAACACAGTTACGATATCAAAAGATTAAAAAATTGGGACTCACCCTGTTTCACTCGATAATAAGATTACGACCATACTTCTAACAGCACAACATTATTGTGTGTATAGACTAACCTCTTAGTCAAATTCTCCAAAAACTAGACTTGGCAAGACGAATGACCAACGGGGCAGTCAAACTATTAGAATTTGATATACAATATCAACCTTAAAAAACCATAAAGACACAAGAACTTGCCGACTTCACCCATGGGCAAGCCAAATGAGACCGCCTAAAAATAACCTTCTTGACTTATCCACGTGGATAGTTCCTCTAGAGGAAAAGCCTGTAGCAGTAGAGTTATTCTAGAAAGCCCTAAAGGTTTCACAATAGAATAGGTGATTCACCTATTGTTTAAAGTTTCCAATAATCTGGAAGAATATGAAACCATGATTCCTGGACTAAAGCTCACTAAAGACTTCAGGCCAACCCGTGTAAAGGTCTTCAATGACTTATAATTAGTAGTCAACTAATTAAATGGAGAATATAAAATAAAAGATGATACAATTAATCAATACATCAAAACTGTCTGATAGCCTATACAAAGATTCGAGTCCACCCAATTTTGAGCAAATTTTGAGAAGTATAAACGTCTATACTGACACTTTCTCAAAGTTAGCACACTCAACAGATCAACCTAGGCACTAGTCAAACATCAAAGTAACCTTAGTAGAACCTAATAACACTAAGTAAGTACTAATAGTCCAAGCAGATAAATCTTGGATAGCTCCTACCAAAGTTTCCTAGCCAATGACACACTTCCTAATGATTATAATCAAGTAAGGAAAATACAACAAAAGGCCCCCAGATACTTCATTTGGGGGGAATATTTATACAAATGAGGTTTCTTCTAACCTCACTTGCATTGTCTCCCACATAACGAAGGAGATTACATTATAAGAGAATTACATGAAGGCATCTTCAAAAGTTATTAATCTGTATGTGCGCTTCAAATAAATGCCTTACAAGCTAGATTTTACTAGCCTACCCTAAGGTCAAACACCAAGGAAATGGTTAAAAAATGCAATCAATGCCAACAACATAGCCACTTCATCTACCTCGTGAAAAATGAGCAAAAAGCAATCCACTCACCTTGGCCCTTCGATATATAGGGCATGGTCATTCTTCATCCCATACCAGTTAGCACAAGAAAAAGAAAGTTCTTTATCGTGGCATAGCAATAAAATTATTCGTTGAAAGTTCTTCCTAATTGGCATCTTAGTTAAAATAGTGTTAGTCAACTTTGGATCTTTATTCTTATAGAGATGGGTTACAACATAATATATTTCTTAAGAAACTTGTGAATTTTCAACATTCCATTCATGCTTATGTGAAAATTTAGGATTATTGCAAAATTAAATTTTCAAGAATACATAAGCCTAGAATACATACACATAGAATATTCATATGAAACCAATAGTTGGGGCTTTTACACCCAACATAATTCAGTTAATTGATTATGGGATGTGGGATGTATATATATTTAACTAGTGGGTATTAGTATTAGTTATAAAAAACTCAAGATTTAAAATTGCGACTTGAGAATTTGTAGAGATTGTTGGGCATTTAAATAGAGATATCAAATAAAACCAATAATTTGATACATTTGATCATTATTGTTTTCACTTTGGGATAATTGCTTATATTTTTAGAAAAGTGAATATTTTAATTTACATTAAAGTATTTGGGGAAAGAAATTTCAAATGTGCTTCTTAATTTGCACCTCTTAATTTTATTTTAGTATAAAGTTAAAATTTATTTAAGGGTTAATTTAGAAAATCATAAAGTTATAAATGCAAGGGATTTTGAATTATTATGTAACATTGTCCTCTAAGCAACTGAACTCATCTATGTGAAATTTAACTGACTTCTTTTGCATAGGTTTGAACTTGATTGTTGGCTAAGGCTATATCTAGCTAAGATAGAGGGACTGGCTAAAAAATTAAACTGAAATGAGGTTCATATTCTAAGAAATAAAGATTGAAGGAGGAATGGCACATTTGGATGATTAACTTATAAAGAAATTGGCACACTTTGGGAATTTAACCTATACAAAAAGTGGCACCCTAGGGTAGAAATATTGAAAAGATGGAATTTGAGGGTTTGAAAAGGGAAGGTGGTATAGGATGGGGAATTTTCCCAATAGTATATAATATTGCAAAATGGCCCAAGGACTATTTGGCAATTATTTTTGAAATTAGGTTGGAAAACTTCCTCCAGAAGCTAAGAAACATATAAATAGGAAACAAGTAGAAAGAGACTCAGAAAACACACCATTTAGAGAAATAAAACTTAAAGAGAACTTAAGAGAAGAAAGAGGAAAAATCAATGGGGAGAAGCAGAAACTGAGACTAGGGTTGAATCTGAGTTTCAGGATCATTTAGGACGATCGTCTAAGTAAATAATTAAACACATAAGGATTCACCAAAAATCTATGCTATTGCATGTTCTTGATTTTCTTGGACTTGATTGAATTTTGGGTATTGTTTTTCCCTCTTTAAAACTTGAATTTAAGGGTTTGAGCTGGATTATGTATACTCTTTAGTTATGTTGTAGGGACATGTGTGGGAAACAAGTTCATGATTTTATTTCAAGTTAAAACTCACATTTTTAGGGTCATGTTGAATTAAATAGTAAGTGAGAAAAATAGAGAAAAATATAACAGTATACTTCTAGCCTTGGTAGTCGACTATCACGTTTTACCTTTTTCTAAAACTTAGATTTTGAACCTAGTAGTCTACTATTAGATGATGAGAAGTCGATTGCCATGTTCGTACTTTTACAAAAACCTATATCTTAGTAGCTAAATGCCGACTCTCAAGTTCAAATTCTATTTTAAACCGAGAGTTACCAACTAAATGTCAAGCCCCTAGTAGTCAACTAATAGGCCTTTCTCATGGGCAGTGGAAAATGGAAGTAAATGCCTGCTAAGTGTAGAAACAAGGCTAGAAATCCACTCAAACTAAGGATTATAGCACATGTGAGTAATATAGGATAATTAGTTGAGAGGAAATAATAGAAAGAAGAGCTTAAAGTATTCCTAGCATATGCATTAAGGATACAAAGGTTTCAAATTGAATGACTACAATTGTTATGGGATGACCATATCGAGTTCTATTGTGTTGGTTGTTAACCTTATGTTAGTGTACTTTGGTGGCCATGAAGTTGCTTACTTAGAGTTAGAAAGATATGAGAACCTATCATATAAAGTGGTGATTCTTAGATAGTATTGATCTATTAAGAAAATAGAGTGGATATGATATAGCCTGGTAAGGGGATGTAGTAATCTAGTGACAATATGTAACCTGTCAAGAGGATGGTGATCCTAGGTTGGTACCTAAGTAAACTAGGAGATGCCTTAAGGGTATAGGGCTAGCTAGCACTGCACAATAATCTCATTTAATGGGTGATGGTATAATAGTCACGTTATGGTTAGTAGGAAGACTGTTGCCACTGGTGTGTTCCTTTGGGCAGCACCTTCATAGGGATTATTGACTGAAAAGTCCCCTAAGCTCTCGATTTATGGAATTGAATGGCCTGTGTGCCTACTTGATTGATACGATGTGTTATTCCTTATCCATTTATGTGAATGTCCATATTATTGTGTTCTTTTGAGAAATATTTTGAGCATGTCCATGAGAATATGTGATTATTATCATTGAGTGCATTTCATAAGTACATGGCATAGCATGATACTTCATAACATCTAATACATGAAACTATTTTGAGAAAGCATGGTTTTCTGTGTGATTCACAATTAGTACCTTCAATAGTAAATTTTAAAATAGGTTTTCTTGATTACTAAGATTTTATATCATCAATGCATTGATGTGTCTAGATGGCTAGGTATGTGATTCTCCTAGAGGTGGACATGGATATCATCTATATGATTGGATTAGGATATTTCCTATTCATGGAAGAGGTCATACTATGGGTAGTTATTGGTCCTTTGATACCTCTAATAGACTAGGAGGTTATTTATCACACAATATTTTGTGGTAATATATATTGGAGACAATCTTGTTACCCAAATGAGTTTAATAATTTGGCCACATATAGGGTTTATCTGATAAATTTATTTAGATAACATTAAGCAATTAATCTTTATTTTGGATTGAAATCCATTAATAGCCTTTTTTTTGTTGGATTTTGTATCTTAAATAATTCATTTATTGATTAATTAACTTAACTAAAAGTATATTACATGTTCCTTTCCACAGAGGAATTGTAATGATATGTCTTGGATCTCCAACTTTAAGATAATTAATGGCTATATGATTAATTTCAAATCTATGATATTTATTGCTAAAGAGTCAAACATTACCTTAAAAAGGGACAACACAAACAAAATAACCCCAAAAGCTATAACAAAATGGTATTAAGTGAAATTTTGATAGTCAAAACTCAGTTAACTTGAGACTATGAAGGTAATTTCTCATAAAGTATAGAAGCTGTCAAACTCTTATTGTTTATCATTAGTTAAAGGCTATAATTTTTAATTTTAATCTTCCTAGTCTAAGAACAATATTCTATAAATTGTTGATTATTTTTATCACCAAAGTGATTCATATATCAAGATTTTAAAAAATCATTTACTTCTCTTTGTTGATAGGAGAAAAGGTAAATTTATTGTCCCTAGTTTGGGAATTTTTGTTTCTTGGATTGTTGAGAATGTTCATCACTAAAGTGGTTCATTCATCAAAATCCATAAAATCGCTTAAGTTCTTATGTTGATAAGTGAGGTAATTTCAAATATTCTAGTTTGGGAATTGTTGTGGTTTTTACCACTAAAGTTTTTTAGCCATAAAAATTCTCTCAAAATATATAAATCCCTTATTGATAGGTATTGAATTAATGCATATGCTTGCCTACTCAAAAGGGGTTATTGTGTGTATTAATTCTAGGATTACATGAGGCATGTGGATGAGTACATTGTCTTGATAATCAATTTCCCCAAAGGGATTAACTTTTCATAATTGTGTTCTCATTACATTTTAATTGAAATATGAAATTTAAACAATTTTATCTACTTAAAGGGGATTAAATTCTTTAATATTTTATATTTTCACTCTTAGCTTCATGAAATAAGGGGACCAATAACATGTATTCTCTGCCCAAAGGAGAGTTTATAATAATGTACGTAGAGCTCCTTAAGGATATGACTTGTTTAAGTATTAAATCACTTATGAAATTTCCTATTTAATAGACCATTATAAGTTCTAAAATAGAAATGATATACTATCGTTATACACAATCATATACCTGAAGAGGATGGAAATAAATAAAGGGTATTTTAGATTTTAAAAGTTTGTCTGCCCAAAGGTGACAAAATTTTTAAATTTAAGATAATTCAATATTGGCTCAATGCATTTAAACATATAATAGGTTTTCCTATGAAGAGTATGTGTGCCTTAATGAGTAAATTCTTGTTTGCACTATAAAATGATAATGGTGCACTAGAGGTAGAAAACCATTGGATAAGTAAATGAAAATTACTTAAAAATAGTTTAAATTCACATATGAGAGTCCAATTACTAATTTTCTACATGTTGGTAGAAAACTATTAAATTTAAAATGACAAATTCATCATGAATTTAGCTTAAAGTGGACTGACTATATTAGCATACAAGATGCCTTACTTGCAAGCATTAAGTTAAGGCTTTTATGCAAGTGTTAATTGTTATTATTAACACAACCTAAATTTTCATGTGAATTTATGAGGATGTTATATCTAATTTTGGGCAATTAAATCATTCATTGCAAGTGAATTTGGCAATAATTTATGCACAAAGAAGCTATGTACTCTAAGAAAATTAGTAAAATTTCTTGAATTTATATTTACAAGTAATTGTATTATGATGCTTAAATGCAATCATTTATGGTTTGACTATGTGACCATTTGAAGCATGATTATTGATCCTTAGTTAATTACGTACAGTCAATTAGAAACAAGACATTATTGTTGAAAACATTAGTAAATAACTAATGTTAAGATAATCCCTTAACGAAAAGGTTAAGACCCATATGATTAAAGGAACATACTCAAATTTGGGTGTGTTTATGGGTCTTTGATCTCTTAAGTTAGTGGAAACTTTGTGTACTTAAAATTTAAAGGTCTTTTGATCTTTTAAATCAATAGGGAGTTTTGTGCACTTAAGGATGATTTATAGGAAGTCTTTATGAATGTTATTACTTTATTGCATCAAGATGCAAGTTTGATAATCGCATCAGTTTGATGTGCTTGAATAATACTCTTTATTTATCAAGGGGTGGATGGATTGCCAATGTACATAATATGCGCATATTGCAAGCTAGATAATGGTTGTTACAATTATGTGTATTCGTTAATACCTTGACAAAAAGCAGTTAAGGGCTTCGAAGCAACCATTGAGGAATTGGACATTTTTTATTAATTTAGGCAATTCTATATCTAGGATCGCCTTGCACTTATTTGGGTTAGCCTTTATTCCTCCATAAGTTATCATGAATCGGAGGAATTTGCTTGCTGATATGCCAAATGCACACTTGGTCGGATTTAACTTTATTTAGTGGGAACTTGAGTACTTTGAAAATTTCCTCTAGGTCCACCTTATGTTGAGAGACTTTTGGAAATTTTATCACCATGTTATCTAGGTAGACTTTGAGATTCCTCCCAATCTGATCTTTGAAGACGATGTCTATCACCCTTAGATATATTGCTCTTGCATTATTTAGTACAAAACCCCATTGTTTATGATGAAGGAAGTTCTTTTAACATCTCTGAGGTTCATCTGGATTTGTTTGTATTCGAATAATTCATCAAGGAAGCTAAGGAGGTGATGCCTGGATGTACCATCAACTATTTATTGATGCATGCCACATTCAAGTCTGTGAGATCTACATAAATCTGTCGTTTCTTGCTGGCTTTCTTCAGCATGACTACATTGGATAGCCATATGGGATACTTTCTTTCCTGGATAAATCTAGTAGTCCGCAGTTTATACACTTCATTGTATATTACCTTCTGGCGCTTGTCCCTGAACCTACGCTTCTTTTGAATTACCCCAGGGTAATTATGGGTATTCAATGAGTAGCCAATGAAGGAGAGTTTATCCCAAGCATGTCAGCAACTGTCCATGAAAATATGTCCTTTTAATCAATTAGCAAGTTTATTAATTGCTACTTGGTGGTTGGATTAAGCAAAGTCTTGATCTTAATTTTTCTTTCATTTGAATCTCAACAAATATGGATCCCCCACTAAATCTTCAGTAAACTAGGGGAAGGCTTTAGTTATTTCATGCCAAAGGTTTATAATTTTGATCATGTTCACTCCTTCGGTAGAGGGAATAGTATCTTCTTTAGCCATGAGGTTGAGTCTTAGTAACCTTCGTCAAACATGCCGTATAGCATAATCATGCTAGCTTTTGGTTCAAGGTGACATAAGCATGAATGGTGCCCTCTATTGGGACTTATGTGCTTGAGAACTCTATCAAGGTCCTCATGAATGGCTTCAGTTACTCATCCTTCAAACCAAGCTTCTTAAAAACATCAAAGTAGAGGATTTCAGCAGATAAGCCTTGATCAATTAAGATCCCTTTAATTTAGTTGTTGATGATTATGGTTGTGATTTTTATTGGGTCTTCAAAGTCAAGTTTAATCTCTCTGAAATTTGAGAAATTGTAAGTGATTAGCTTTGAGGTGGGCATAGGATTGGTCTTTGTCTTCTTAGAATGGTAATCCAAGGTTAGTATTGATCACTCAATGTTCTTCTTGATTTGGTACTAGGAGAAGGTTCCCTTCAGAAGCCCACCAGCTATAAAATTGATAATGTCGTAGGGTTGTTGTTAGGTATCATCTTGATCTGTCACCTTCCATACTGGGTCATTTTTATCACCTCAGTTAATTCGCCTATCTTCTTGGCAAGTGTAGTTAGTAAGCTTCCCTTTTTGGATGAGGTCTTCAGTTGTATCCTTTACATTAATGAATTCATCAGTAACGTGATCGTAATTGAAGTGGAATAGGCAATACTTTCTCAAGTCCATGTCCTTTTTATTTCTTCTCTTTATTCTCATGGGTGAAAACTGTATGACAACAATGTTATACACCTCGTCTAGTATTGACAATGGTGTCTTACTATTAGTGGTGTATGAAGAGAAACAGCCCTGAGGTAGTGACTGTTTCTTGGAGTCTTTGTCTTTATTGAGCTTAAACCCTTATTTATCATCTTTCCTTTCTCTAGGGTGATCCTCTTATTGAGTTGTAGTGTTTCTGAGCTTGGTGAGGTAGGTGTGCTCCTGGATTATATATCTATATGCTCACTTAAGGAGCTTACTAAAGGTTTTTAATGGTCTTCGTGTGATTGAAGAGAAAAATGGGCCTGTGCTAAGGCTAGACTTGTTGAACTGGGTGAGATAGCTTTGAAGCATTTCATTCTTGTCCCATGTAAAGCTAATCATATTGTTTAAAGTTTTCTTGTATACTTTTCTAGTTACAAAGTGCTTCAGGAACAAGTTCAATAGCTCATCGAAAGAGTTGATAAAGCCAAAAGGAAAGATTGAGTACAACTAATGGAAAATAGTCGTCAATGTTGTGCATTTGTCATTTTGAGGACCGAAATGGTAGAATTAAAGGTGTTTAGATGATCTTGGGTGTCTTTCTCATTGTCAAAGGGTTTAATCTTCATAGGCATCTTAAACCCAATGGAAATGTAGACATCCATGATAGGTTGTGTGAAGGGATAGCAACCTTTCCTTGGGAGGTTGGTGAGGCTAGCCTCTAGAAATGATGTGTGGGAGTGTTCGTGGGGTTGGCAAACTAGTTGTGGATACCATCCATAGTAAGGGTTGTAAGGATTGTATGGTTGAGTTGCATGGTACCTCATAGGATGGGGTGACACGTGAAGTTTTGGCGGCATTAGTCAGGCCAAGGAAGGGCACACCTGTTGTAATGGGTGCATTAGCATCATGGTCACAGATGTCATCTATGTTATCTATATTACAACTAGTTGAGGTGTGGGGCAATTAGGAACACTTGGATGGGGTGGTGGTATTTTGGCATTGTGATGTAGAATCATTAGTGGTGTGGGCACTATGTCTGTTCCTGTTAGTAGGTTAGGTAGTGTTTATGGCAGTGAGGCCAATATTTGGTCTTGGTTGTTAGAATGGTGGCGTTGTCATTAGCATGTTGTAAATGGATTGATCAAAATATAAGCACCCTAACTGATTACATATATGATTTAACTCTGTTTTCAAAAAGATGATCTCCTTTTGGAGGTCATGGATGGCTTAGTTCCTTGGATTGTTGTTGCTTGATCATTTATCCTCCTATTGAGTGAGAGATGGCTGATTATGTTGATTCTATATAACAATTCTATACATATCATATAAAATTTTACAAAATTTGATAAATCATACAAAATCTATTAAATTCTATTCATATTGCTATGTTTGGCGTGACAAACAATTCGACTAAGTGTAACCAGTTAGCCTACACAATCGAAATTTAAGTTTCTACCTTGATTCTCTCTAATCCATCTCATTAAGAATTCGGGTTGTTTGAGGTCAGCCTTTTCTCTAATCATGTCTTGATCTAGAATGACCATTGGTGTAACATCCCAATCTTATAGCCTTTCTTTATAAAATAATTTCTTAAATAAAATAATTAGCTACAAGATTGGCATGCTATCCTCACCTTCGTCCTTAATTTTTAACCTGAGTAAAAAAATTTTCCCAATATTATCCATTTGTTAATTAAATTAGGTATGGGATCATTTACTCAGTATTACATTCATACAATACGCAGCGGCGAAACTAAATAAATAATCAAGTTTAATTACAACGTCCTAAATAAAACTTGTATATATTTGCATCTATTATCATTTTTATACATTGTTACACATATATTTCAGGATATGTGTAGTGATTTCCGTCCATTAAGGGTAGGGAGGCAACAACCCTACCACTCGAACCCTCTTTTTTGTCAAAATTCACACTTTCACCTATCCCGACATATATATATGCCCATTTTACTATATACATCCAAAAAATTTGTTTATCTTGATTCTATTTCCAAAATATAAAAGAAATCAGGATAAAATGGGCTAATTCCTACATGTTAGCATTATATTCAAAATCGTATCTATCTATCCAACCTACTAAGGGTGGAGTCCTACTATAGTCACCACATAAACTCCTTAGAAAACATTAATTATTCCTAAAAGGGGAATCTCTACCTGCACTATGTCCACTTCGATCCACACTAAATATCTAGGCATCTCATACATGCCAGATATAATCATGAGAATATTATCTCAATAGTTAAGCAATTTCCTTAATTTTATAAAACATCTAACATGTACCATCGTATTACTACGGAAAAACATTTCTTCTTTCAAATTCATGCAATGTAAATATGAATGAATTATATGAACTCATGTAGCATCCAACCATTTCAGTAATTAAACTATAAATTATAATTTACAAGACATTTTAGCAGTTAAACTGTAAATTATAATTTATAAATAAATCAATAAAAAATTAATTTATAGCAAATCATTCACAAAGAATACGTCTCAATCATTTATTCTTTCGAAATTAAATCAAACAGAGTTTTCTATGGGAGTTTCATGAGACAATTCGGCCAACACCCACAACCAAGGAAACAAGAAGATTTTTCCTAATTTCTTGATTCTTAGTAAGGTTATAGTAAGATTAAATTCTTAAAAAATTTATTTCCCTACTAAACCAAGGAAAATGTGATGATTTTCCTTCAATTTCTTCCTTATTCTAGTTAATTTGGATGAATGCTAATATTACAAAAGAAAAGCAAAATAATTATTTCCTTCCTTTTCGTGTTTCGCATCAAAATTTCCACCATAAATCATAAAATCATTAACTCATAAATCAAGTCATGCCATGGCGGAGAAAATCTCTTAAGCCAAAAGGGGAAAATGTATATCCTTTCATTTCATATTTTCTAAGAGTTCTTGCATCCTCATTCCAACATCACAACATCATACTATATTTAGAACACACCATTGGCAAACTTAATCATCATTCATCATCAATAAAGCATTAATGGCAGTGGATGCAACATAATTACAAATCCCATGAAAAAAACTCAATCATACATTCCTACTAACAGAAATTCACATATTCACTCATATAAATGCATTGCAATAAGGTTTCAAGCTTAAAATGGAGTAGAGAGAGAAATTGTTACTATTCATGGATGTGGAAAAAATGGCAAAATCCATGAAAATCACCATGAAACCAAAAATAAATGGAAGAAAATTACTTAACTACCTTGATTTTCTAATGAAAATGATGTATTCTTCAAGATTTATGAAAATTTTCTTCTTCCTCTTCCCTCCCCTGCGTCTTCTTCATGTGGCTGGTTTTTCCTCTTGTGTGTTGTGTTTTGCTGAGAAAGAAGGAGGAAGAAGACTTTTAAACACAATTTTGAAATACCCAATGTGTCCCTCTTGCAAATTTACTTTTGTACATTTCATTTTTCTTGTCTCTTCTTTCTTTTTTTCATTATTTTTGGACATATAGGTCTCTTATTTGGGTAAAAAAAATTATGAAATATATGGAATAAAATGGTCATCCTATTTGCGTGAAAAAATGACAATTTTATCCTTTAGGGTAAAATTCTCATTTTACCCTTTTTAGTTAAAATGATCGTTTTACTCATTTCTGGCTTCAGAATTTTGAGAGAAATTTCTTGAAAAAATTTTCTCAAATTTTCTCAAGTAAAATAACAATATTATTCCTTAGGTAAAATTACAATTTTACGCTTTGGGTAAAATGAGCTTTGGGTAAAATTTTCATTTTACCCCTAATTAAAATTTGACTATATTGCCCATGGGATATTTTCCAGAAGAAATAATTACTCATCATAAATGCTCCAAGATATTTTTTCGACGTAATAACGACGTGTTATAAATACGAGAGATATTTTGGAGGCGTAATGATTATATTTCATCTTTTTATGAAACTTTTATTCTTTTCACTTTAGTCCTTAACTTTTTCTTTCAATTTAGTCCCTTGTTCCCATTTTAAAATTGCCAGGACGATTTTAGTCGAGTCTTTAGTCGAAAATCACAAAAGTTTAATATCCAAAACATCCCTAGAGATTTTAAAAATTACAGATATTATAATTGGAACATACACTTAGGGCTAGTGGACTTCATCACTTATCAGTCATAACTTACTTGAATAAGCATTAATAATTGTGTCCAATTGACAAAAAAGGTCTATGAACTACAAATAGTTAAGTTTGGGTAAGCTATAAGTTGCAATAACATGGTGGCACAGGTAATTGTAGACTTGAAATTCTCCACAGTTGCACAATCAATCTTTCAAGTTAACCTTACAATAGCGTACAAAATTTTGTTTCATTCAATCATACAATACCTTAACCTCAATGTACAGTCAAGCATGATCAGAGTGTGTAACCCTAGAAGAAGCTACTACCTGTTGATTCACTATTAATATTGTGGCCATAGTTTAATAAATCACTTAGCCAACTCTTAAGTGAGCTAATGCAGCTGTTTCTTGTTTCACTATGTAAGAGTTTAATCGATACATTGTGGCCTTGTTATTGGTAAGTGTTTGATCCCTTTAAATACTTCTTTTATGCACTCAGCCAAGTTAGTATTCATATGGCTATATCGATGTCCCCCATTATATGCCCTCATCCATTGGTGCTTTAGTATCACGTCAATCCACTCATCAACTCATTCTTTTAGGGTTTGAAACTCATCCAAATTTTCATCCACCACATGACTCTTGCATTGGAATCCTATATAGCACATTTGTAACAATTAAAAAAAAATATACATACTTACATAAGAAGATTCAATTAAAAATTAGAACACAAAAGGCTTATCATTGTTGATAAACATTTCCTTTAACCTCGTCTCCCTAAACTCCTTGTTCAAGTTACTAGCGAAGTGATGAATGCAATATACATGATAGCAATAAGATGGTTTCCACATAATACATTCATCATTGACAATAGCTAGAATGCTTGTATGATATTAGACAAATATTCTAACGAGCTCTTATGACATGTAAGCAAACATTCATAAGAAACCATAACCATGCCTTTAATTTTTATCCATCTATGTTAGAAAAAGAAAGTGGCACAATACTTTTGTTACCATGCTATAAAGAAGTAATCAACAATTGAACTAAGTATGAAGTGCTCGAATATCTATGATTTTTTTCTAAGAAACTATATAAGAGCTCTCCTAATTACCAAAAGCTTTAGAAATAGCTTTATTAGCTATCCATGCTTTTTTGTAAGACATTATGTAACCAAATTTGTCCACCATTCATTCAATAATTTGTGATATGGACACATCAAGTGTTTCAGTCATCATACTTGGGTATTTTTTTTATCTCTCAATGGATTGAGTTAACTTTCTAGCATGTCCTTAGTCTCCAACCACAACCATTTCCAAATTTAGGACACTTTCAATACTCTTACATTGTACCTAACTTGACCACTACAAATGTATAGTGTTTCTTGATAGAATAAAGCTTGACCACCCTATGCAACCTTGCTTTGAAATCTCATCCCTTCTAACAACTCATCAACATCACCATTGGGAGCAGGATTAAACTCTTTAAAAACTTGTAGTGGCTCACAAGTGCCTGATTCAAAATTGTGGAATTGGTGGATAAATCTCAAGTTGAAGCTTGGGGATTGGAAGTAGGCTTAGATTAGAGCCAAACTAAGATAAATCTTGGAGTTTTCTTCTCTCTTTCCCTAAACTCTTTTATTTCAAATTTTTGATTAATTTTTTGTTTTTAACTTGAAATTATACATAAGTTCTTGAGCATATCATACTTGATAAATCTTCTTCAATCTATATGAAGTCAAACAATTGTTTAAGAGATTGTCAATTGCTCTTATTTACTTGAAATAAAATTTTAGCATTGAGAATATTTACATTTGTGGAGTACTTTATTTTTTGAGAATAAAATTCATGATTTTCATACTCCAAGCATTAACATAATTTTTATCTTTTGATAGAAACAATTGTTGCATTGCTTTATACTGATTAAAGAAATCTTAATAAAAAGCATTTTAAAAAAGAATTTTGTAATAACCAAAGTTTTTTGCAAACACTCAATTCATCCCCCTCTTGGGTGTTGGTTGCCTTGTTAAATAAACACGACATCGTCTTCTTTCTCACAGCTTTATCAGACAGAATGATTCCATCATTATCATTAGTCACTGAGCACGTCTTATATATATATTAGGGACTTATCTGTAACATGCATCATTAATGCAACACTTCATTTTATATAAGCCTGCTAAAGCAAATATTTCAAGCCAGGAGAATTGTAATAAATTTAGGAGAATTTAGTTACATAATGTTAAAGGTAAAAAAAAAAAGAACCATAATAATGCTGAAGATAATGAAGGAAAAAATGAATTACCTTTCAATGACTCCAATGGAATTGCCAAGACTACCATTTCCATTTCCCCTTAAACTTCCCTCTTCTTTGTCTTCAAACTGTGAGAACAAAAGATGAAGCCAGAGAAAAATAATGAGAAATGAGAGACTCTTATTAACGTAATTAGGAGTTTGAATTAGTACAAAAAATAAAAAAAATAGGAATTTAAAACATATAAATAACTATAATGTAGGCAATTAAAAAGCATAACAACGACATAGAGGTAGGTAGGTGTTAATAAAGCTTCTGCATATATCTGAGAGAAAAAAGTGATTAAGAAAGAGAGATAGACCTGGGTTGGATCAGGCTTAAAGGGGATCACATCCTACACTAACTAGTTTATCTAGCACACATTGGTCTAAAGCTTTTCAGGCGAGAATTGATAATATCCATACTACATTGACTGATTAAGTAAGACAATCAAGCTCATTTCTTGCTCAATCCTCTATTAGTGTCTGCTTTGTTCACTAACAAAAAATTTTACCACATATGTGCCACCCGTCCTTTTCATCATGATTCCACTTTGACTCGTAAAACCCCACACCACAATGGTCAACTTATAAAAGGCTCCCTCTTTCAGGTATGATTCAATGGATTATTTTGTATAATGACAACTACTCTGAATCCCTGGAGACTAACTTAATCGTTGCAGGCTTCAATAAGATCTTATTTCACCCTCTTTAATTCTCCCTTCATAGGTCCCTAGAGTTGAAGTTCAGACATCAAAAGATTCATCATTTGGCACCATCTATGGGAATTCCTTTCCCCATATTATATCAAGGAAGAGTAAGGAAGCCTATGCAGATAGAGACAGATAAAAAAATAGGAGTATCTCAATTGACCCCTCGTAGTGGCAAGGAACAAAAAACAAAGCTTAATGAGGAACTAATGGAAATAGAAAACTAAGGAGAAAAGGAGGCAGAAGGAAGCATAGGTGTGGCATTATTGGCAGCACTCACAAATCAAATACTGGGGAAGTAACCGAGAAATGTATATGCTCATGGGAAGGACTCTAAACTTATACCTAATCCTATACACCAACTACTGAGATGGCTAGCCATATGACGAATTGGTGCTGGCACTTCTTAATCAATAATAAGACCTCTATAAGGAGCTATAATTTATGAGGAGTAAGATACAAGTAATGGAGAACACAACAATATGATCAGGAAAATCAATGAGTATGCTGATCATGGAAGTTAACCCTAAGGAGAACATGGTATAGTAGAAACAGGATGTGAAGATAAAGACAAAAGAGAAAGATTGACGTCGCTTAGAATAACAAGAAGAAGAATAAGAAGAAATTGTGGCGATATCCTCCCGAGTAGTGATTACCAAAACCACTAAAGTAGCAAAAGGAAAAGTCAAGAAGCATCAACATCCCTTCAAAGAGGAAATCATGGAAGTTAACATGCAAAAACTAAAGACACCCAGCCCCTCAGTCACTATAATGGATCCACTTATTTGATTACCCATATAAATTCTTTTTAAACAGCTATGTTGTCTGCCAGCACCTCAAATGAATTCATGTGTCAAGCATTCCCTTCTATGCTAAAAGGAGGGGCATAATTATGGTTCTTGGACCTTCCATAAGGGAGCATTACTTTACAATCATTCAAACCATTAATAGGACATCTCATTTCTTAAGGAAAATAGTATAGGGGAAGAACGAACCATTACAGTACTTCCTAATAAGGTTCACCAAGGAAGGTATGCAAATCCAAGTATTCAAGCATGAAGTTGCGTTAAATTACTTAGAAGATAACTTTAGGAACAAGTTGTTATGTTGTTTGATCACAAAGAAACCTCCCCCCCCAACCATGGCAAAGCATTTAGCTAGGTATACTAAATACATAGAATATGAGAAAGTGGAGATGTCAAGCAATGACATCTAGCAAAAGGGAAGAAATCAAAACATCAAAAAGATGATTGCCTAGTAGGGCTAAGAACGAGGATGAAAATAAGAGGAGAGAAAAGTTTGACTAATCGTCTCGTCCCTTTTGACCAAATTTCAAGATATACACTCTCTTAAACAAGACACCTTTGAGGATCCTTGAGGAAATTTGTAATGCAAATATGCTCAGATTCCCTCTTGAGAGAGTAGTAGCATCAAATGATGACTAGAACAAATATTTTAAGTTTCATAAGAACTTTGAGAATGACATGGATGGATACACCACGTTAAGGGAACAAATTAAAGAACTCATCAAGGGGTAGTTGAGCCAATTCACCAATCTTTAATAAAGAGAGAGAAGGGGGAGACAAGATGGCCGAAGGAACAGCCTTCGAGGAGCTTGTGTGGAGGGAAAAAGGAAAGAAGACAATCATGAGATAAATTGGCAAGAAAGAAGAAATCACGATGACTTAGTAAGAGTCATTAATGACATATCCAAGGGAGTGATCAAGGGAATTGAAGTAGAGCCACAAACTAAGAAGAATCAAATCTGCTCAATAATGAATATGGACTATCAAGTGAAGAAACTTAGTCAAACCCCCCCTCCCCCCCCACCAATATCCCCATCACATTCATAGATGAAGATATTAGAGGATAGGACCCTGACCATGATGCCCTATGGTGATAACAACAATTGTGGTAAATTAGTATAAATTAATTTTTTTAATTATATATAAAAAAGATAAAAGTGCTAAACCTTGTACTGCCAATTGATCACACACTTATATACATAGAAAGAGATCATTTGACACCAATATATGAAATAAAATACATAGATATCTTAATATTTTATTATAGAAAGTAATTTTATTTAATCCTAATCAATTAATTAAATAAAATTATTGTTTTATCTTCCATGCAAATTTTATGAAAAATTAACAAAATAAACTATTACAATTTTTTATTAATTTAAAATTATATTTTTTTAAAAAAATTATTTAACTTTTCATTCTTTTAAATATTTTTATATTTATATTTTCTCTATATTAATATAT
Source organism: Senna siamea (assembly GCA_031216115.1). Classification (NCBI taxonomy): domain Eukaryota; kingdom Viridiplantae; phylum Streptophyta; class Magnoliopsida; order Fabales; family Fabaceae; genus Senna; species Senna siamea. Next base: position 11,723,736 of record CM062364.1, read on the forward strand.
AATTTTAAAGCTAAAGAAATAAAAAAGTTTGAAGTTACATAGACTATTGTATACACACATTTTTTCTAAATCAAAATTTATTTTAGTTTTTAATTTTTGTATACCATGTACTTTATGCTTTAAATAGAGATACTACCAAATTTCTCAAAAAAATAAAAAAAGAAAAAGAAAAAAGAAAAAAAAGAAAGAAAGAAAGAAAGAGAGAGAGAAATAAATATAACTTTCAATAAATGTTGCCATGGCCACTCTATATTTATGCCTTTATATTACTTTCAATATAAGAAGCAAAAACTACACCAATATCCACCCGAGTAGAGACCAAAATAACCACTAGAGTAGCAAAAGGAAAGGCAAGAAGCCTCAACATCCCTTCAAAGAGGAAATCATGGAAGTTGATATGCCTAAACTATGGACACCTAGCCCCCTCAGTCATTATAATGGATCCAATGATTCGGTTGCCTATATAATTCTTTTTCGAGCAACTATGTTATGTGTGGGTGAATCAGACGAAGTCATGTGTCAAGCTTTCCCTTCCACACTAGATGGAGATTTGCAATCATGGTTCTTGGGCCATCCCTTAGGGAGTATTTCTTCCTTTGATCAGTTGGCGAAAGAATTTGCCAATTACTTTACAACCAGTCGAACCATTAAGAGGATGTCTCATTGCCTAAGGAACGTAGTTCAAGGGAAGAACAAACCACTGAAAGACTTCTTGATAAGGTTCACCAAGGATGCTAGGCAGATCCAAGGACTCAAGTATGAAGTTGCATCGAATTACTTAAATGATAACTTGAGGAACAAGTTGTTCGATTATTTGATCACCTAGAAACCCCCTGCAACTGTGGAAGAGCTCTTAGATAGGTCCCCTAAATACATAGCATATGAGGAAGTAAAGATGTCAAAAGTAAAGGAGGCTAGAAAAATGGAAGAAACTGAAACATCATAAATGATCACCTAATAAGGCTAAGGTGTCAAAAAGAGGAGAGAAAAGTTTGACCAGTCATTTCGACCCTTTTGACCAAAGTTCGATACATAAACATCCTTACTAAGACACCTTTGAGGATCCTCGAGGAAATCCACAATGTAAATATGCTCAGATTCCCTCCTAAGAGAGCAATAGCATCAAATGTTGACTGAAAAAAATATTGCAAGCTTCATAAGAGCTTCGAGCACGATGCGGATGAATGCACCATATTGAGGGACTAGATTGAAGAACTCATCCAAAAGGGACAGTTGAGGCAATTCAACAATCCTTAAGAAAAAGAGAGAAGGAGGAGATATGATGATCGAATGAACATTCTCTGAGGAGCTATAAGGAGGGAAAGAAGACAAGAAGGCAATCACAAGGGAGATGGGCAAGAAAGAAGAAATCAAGATGACTTAGACAGAGTTATTAATGTCATATATTTAGGGGAGTGGTTAAGGGAGCTGAAGTAGAGCCATAAACTAAGAAGGAACATGTATGTTCAATAATGAAGCTTGATTATCAAGCAAAGAATGCTAGGCAAAGCCCCACTAGCATCCCCATCACATTCACAAGATGAAGATTTTGGAGGATAGGGCCCTTACCATGATGACCCTACGGTGATAACAACAATTGTGGAAAATTAATAAAAATTAATTTTTAAAATTAAATATTAAAAAGATAAAAATGTCAAACTTTGTACTGCCAATTGATCACACACACTCGTATTCATAAAGAGAGATCATTTGACACCAATATGTGAATTAAAATACATAGATATCTTAATATTTTGTTATAGAAAGTAATTTTGTTTAATCCTAATCATTTAATTAAAGAAAATTATTTTGTTGATCCTCCATGAAAATTTTAAGAAAAATTATTAAAAAATATTGAAAATTTTAATTTAAAATTATATTTTAAAAAATATATATTTAACTTTTCATTCTTTTTAATATTTTTATATTTTGTATTATCTAGATATTAATATATAATTTTAAAACTACAAAAAATAAAAAATTTTAAATTTACATAGACTATTGTATACACACTCATTTTTTAAAATCAAAATTTATTGTAGTTTTTTTTTTTTTTGTATACCCTATACTTTAGACTTTAGAAAGAGAAATTACCAAGTTTCTCAAAGAAAAATGTAAAGAAAGAAAGAGAGAAAGAAGGAAAGAAAGAAAACTTTCAATATATGTTGCCATGGCCAGATATATTTATGCCTTTATATTACTTCCTTTGATTCTGAATAAAGCTTTTAGACATTGGCTCCATTACCTTTATATAAATATACAGACAGTAAAGTGTATAACTAAAAAGTTAAATAATTTTTTATATTTAATATATTATATAGTGTGAAATTTTAAAAGATAATAAAGGTTAAAATTATATAAATATTTCAGAAAATAAAATATGAATTTAAGAAATATTTGTGAAAAAATGGAAAAAAATAAAAAAATTAATAAAATAGTAAAAAATTAAATAAAATTTTATCATTTTAATTTTATTATTTTAAAATATCATAATTTTACATTTTATATTTAAAAATTTATAAAAATATGTACATGCCTACCTATTGGTAATTATATAGTAGTCTGAACATCAAATAAATCGAAAGTGGATCAAATATTTATTTTACGAACTTACCCATGTTATTCAAATCAAACACCTTAGTAACACTGTTTTCCACAGTCCACTTCATCAACAGTTCAACACCTTACAAACGCCCTTGTTTTCTACTATTATGTTTGTCAGAAATGATAACCTCACCTACTACAATACATTTTACCATGTAAAACCTAAAGAAGAAAAATAAAATTATACTGATAAACCTAAAAGGAAAAGGAAAAAAAATACATATAATCGCAACACAACACTCGACCTCACTATCTCACATCAGTGATTTTAACGATCTTGCCTTCACCTGCTTCCTTGTTCGCTTCTTCCCACTGTCTCCATTACCTTCTCCAATTTCTTCTTCATTATCGCCGTCATCTTCTTCCTCGTCAGCATTGTCAGATCCCTCATTATCTATTTTCAAAGATGAGCAAGGACTACTACTCAGAATTGTAGTTGCATTTGCTTCCTTCATCGTCGAATTTTTGCCTCCTCTCCCATTCGTCTCATTCTTATGATTAAATTCTAAATGTTTCTCGTCTTGCTGCTTTCTCCACAGTGGACTGAACCTAGAATAATAGTGTAATTCAGGCGGTTTCGAAGTCATTATCAAAGCCTTCTTTGCAACCCGAGCTCTCGTATGGCCAACTCTGGCGACAGCAGTGGCCTTCTTCGACATTGTGGACCTAATTGAAGGCGAATTATTGTGCTCGCATAAGGGTTTCCCTTGTTTATCAGTTTCGTCATTCTTGCATTTGCAGCACGACGTCGTCTTCTTTCCCTTAGCTTTATCCAATGCAATATTTCCATCATCATCGTTGTCGTCAACGACCACATCTTCCATATTTAGCGGGGACTTATCTACGGCGTGCATCATTAATGAGACGCTACATTATATGTATGGCAGAAAAAGCAAAATATCAACCCAAGGAGATTTGTAATCAAATTTAGGAAAATTCAGTTTCCTAATGTCAAAGGAAAGAAAGAACCCTAATTACTAACATTGAAGATGATGAAGGAAAAAGAATTAATAAATGGATTACCTCTCAACGGCTGAAATGGAATCGCCATGATTGCCATTTACATCTCCCTTGAAAGTATCTTCTTCTCTATCTTTGAACTGTGAGAACAACAAAAGACAAAGCACGAGAAAAATAGTGAGAAATGAGAGACTTTTATTAACCTAATTGAGAGTTTAAAGTAGTACACATGATCAAACTAGAGGAATTTGGGACAACCAAAGAACCCTAATATAGGGATTAAAAAACCCTAATAACAACATAGAGGTAGGTGGGTGGTAAAAAAGCATCTATGTAGATCTAAAAGAAGTAAGTTATTAAGAGAGAAACGAACATGGGTCAGATCGGGCCCAAAGGGGATAACATCCCATGGCGACTGGTTCAGTTGGCACACGTAGGTTTGAAGCTTCCCAGGCGAAACTAAACCGAGCTTGGTGTCTTTGCGAATCCTCATCGAGAAGATGATGAGGAAGAGATTATTGGCTTAGGAAGAAGAAGAAAAAGAAGAAAGAATGGATCATGAAAAAGGGGTCCGTTTCTTTTGTCTGTCTTTCCTCAGTTTCTTTTGCTTTGAGAGAGAGAGAGAGAGAGAGGTAGAGAGAAGGAGGGGTGTTTGTGTTTGGTTTTTTGGCACTTTTCATTATATGTTTCTATTTGGTTAATATCACGCAGACATTTCTCTTTGGCTATCACGCAGACAATATTGCCCTTAGGTTGATCATTTATTTACACTGTGAATGGTGAGAACGAGGGGGCCTAAGGCTAAGATTGCGTGCTGCTATTGCATCACATCACTACCGTTGTCCAAAAGCTAAAAATTTTAAATATAGATGAGAGAAGCAAAGTAACCAATCACATGAAGACAGGCCTATAGTAAAAAAGACTATATAGTATATACACCAAATCATAGTTTTGAAAATCGGATCGAATTGGACCACCCAGTTCGATTGCAAAAGTGCAAACCGATCATGGCACCAATTCGAAAAACTCATAAAATTGGCCATCTAAAATTTAGTCAAAATTTGGTAAAACTGATCAAAAATTGATGGAACTAGAAAAAAATCAATCGGTCCGATGGTCTGACAGGTTGGGAAGAAGTAGAAGAAAATGAAGAGGGAGATGAGAGTTGGAGGAAAAAAATAAAAAAGAAGGGGAAGGGAAGGTGCCGAGAAGAAGAAGATGATAATGATAAAGAGAGAAAGTTGATGATGAAGAAGAGAGAAGATGAAGATGAAGAGAGAATCAGAGAACAATAAAGATAACAAAGAAGGGGAAGTAATGGAGAAAGAGAGATGAGTAGGTAGAGTAAAATTTATGGATAGGTAAAATAAATGAAGAGAGAAAAAGATAGAGAAATAAATAAATAATTATGATAAAATAAAAGCAGATAAAAATAATGAATGTGATATATTCTTACATTTGTTTAAAAAAAGAAATATTAGTACAGTCTTAACTTTTTTAAATAATTTAAGATGTGTTATATATTTATTTTATTTTATATGAAATAAAATTATATGATATATTTTTATTTTATATTATTTATTTATTTATTTATAATTAAAAAATTAATATATATATATATATATATATTTCAATACTAGTTGAATTATGATTCGATCATAATTCGACTAATAAATTATAAATTAATACTTCAATCAATTAAATGACTGATTTAATTTGGAAAAAAAGTAGTGATGTGGTATTTTGAAACATCAACTTTCTAAAGTAACAGCAATAAGAATGTGAACCCTTAAAGCATTTAAATTAAGCTAATTATATTTAGCTCAAGTGATTGGTCTCGTGGTCAAAAAGCATATTTCTTATCCTGATATTCATGTATAAAATTTAAAGGCAGTGCTTAATTTAAAAAAAAAAAAAAACTTTTCTCCTGAAATTGATACAGGGATATATCGATTTCTTAAGGAAAAATTGTAACTGTCCACCTTAAATTTTGCTTCTAATTATAATGTCTTTCTTAATTTAAAAACTTACAATCTTTACCTTATAATTTATTGATCTCTTAGCAATGCTCCTATATAATACTGTTAAAAAATCTTAAATGATATAATTATTTTTATTATTATCTAACATTTTAATATAAATTATTTATTTTTTGTAAAAAAATATATTTCATTTCTAACCTATCAAATTGATAGTATGGTATCAAAATAAATTTGGAACTCAAAAAATCTGACCAGCCACCATTTTTATTAGAAAAATCTGGTTTCATCTACCCAGTTTGTGGAAACGTATAAAACTAAATTTAAATTTTCATTGAACGTAATACTTTTAAAAAATTAGTAGAGGTAGGAAAGAAGTAATACAAGAAAAAATTGAAATGAGAATGGTATGATTAATCTAACTTAAAAAAAAAAACATAGAAACGCAAAATAGAATTACCATATTAATTCATTTTTTTTATTTTTTGTTAAAATACTCCTTTTATTTTTAACATGAAATATTTTTATCTTTCATTATTTTCAAATTCAAATATAATTATGGATATGAGTTAATATTTTATTTTTAATTTTAAATAAATTATTTTAAAAAAAATTATCATTTTAATTAATTTATAAGCTCTCACCAAAAAATTGAGTGAAGAGTAATTTTAATTTCAAATTGTAATCACATTTAAAATTATGATATATGATTTAAAAGAAGATATATGAAATATTTTAAATTTAGAAGTTACATAATGATCATAAAGATAATTATATATATCATTTAAGATTATTGAACAAGCATATGCAACTCACATGTGACCCAAAATTAAAGAGAAAATAAACATTTTTAATGGTGTTAATTGGGAGGACATTATCATGAGATTGATAGATTATGGGGTAAATTGTAATATTTTATTATTATTTTAAATCAAGATAGACATTACAATTGGTGACAAATTTTAGGGCGAATATGTGCACAAGTTTAATCTCAATAAAAGCACAATTTAATCTAATAGAGATCTTGCAAAACAAAAGCTAATCAAACTAGGTAAGAAGAAATGACATTTTTATTTATTAATGTGATTTAGACTTTTCAAGAAATTATTTTAAGAATAAAATTTTAAAAGTATCAAGTTGATATAAAAGTTTTAATTTAAAGAGGAAACTTAATTTGTACAAAACCTAAAGATACTCTTACGTCTTTGTATAATAATGTATAAGGTATTTTAAGATAAAACCTAAAGAGGAAACTCATATTTTAAGATAATTAAATAATAAAAAGTTAAGTCAATTTCTGCATAACAAAATCCTGAACACTGTGCAAGAAGGGAAATTTAGGTTAAGGGTAATTATTCTCTAGGCAAGTTATATACTATACATGATGAAACCTATCTTCTTTTGTCTGTCCAATCAGACAAGCGTGTGTATCATACGCGCAATTATAAGCCTATTGATGGAGGGTTATGTTTTTTTTGTTTTGGACAAAAGATCAATTTTATTAATTAAAAAAAAGGGCATCAAGGCATACAATACAAGAGCTATTGCAAGACTCATACATTATACATACATTATACATATATTATACAAACATTATACAAAGAAAGCACAGGCCTACACTCCTAGAAACAGATAGAGAAAACACACATCTCTTATCAAAGTGTAACAATATTATTATAAAAATTAACAACATATTTAGTTAAAACTATAACAAAATAAAATATACAAGTTTGATGGTCTTAATAGAGGCAACACACACCTCCCAATCTTTTATGAGGATTTAACCTTTGTTTTGAATACTTCTATTATTACAGATTTAAAAACATTTCAATCTTTAGTATTTTCTTCAAAACCAAAGAAAATTTCTCTAATAAAAGAAAAAAAATTTCCTAATCAAATAAAAAAACTTCCCTAATTGTCACGACATAGAACTAAGCACATGATGGGCACGAAGGCAGAATAACATACTTAAAATCCAAATTTTCTAGTAGTTTAACAACATTTAACCATTAATACAATAACCACCCATCTTTTGGAAGCAAGAACCCTACTTGTGAAATTATAGAGCAACTCTAGAATACAATAAAATGGTATATATAAGTTGATACCATTTAAACACACACAAACGATGTATGGCTCACCAACTGATTCTGCCTCACTTAACTAGGTGCTCAATATGGACCTGCTAAATCTGTAGTTGTAAAAAGGAGTGAAGTTTTACAACTCAATGAGTAAATAATACATGCTACAACTCAAACAAGACAAGTTAGGTACAAGTATTTTTTTATATAAAAAATAATATTTATAGTTTCAAAAATAAAAAAATAACTTCTCAAGTGATTTAAATACTATAATCAAATTGGTCAAAATATTAAATCAAATTATATAATAGTCCCAATATAATTTTAAAAATCCAAGAGAATTATATAAAAATAAAATGTCACTGTTTAGAAAGAGATGAAAATGGAGGGAGAAAAGGAAAATGAAAGAAGAAATGGAACTCTTAAAGACTCACCCACTAGCTAGCCCTTTCAAAAGTTTCCATCATATGCAGCAAATCAAAGATGGAAGGGTACCATTGTTGGAAGAACAGGTGGGAGAACTTAATCATAGATTAGTATTTAACAATATTTAATTTTCAAAATAGTTCTTGCATAAAATAAAATTTTATATCAACACTTAACTAGAAATCAACAAATAAATATTTATTATTTTTATAACATTTTTTATTATTTTTTCTTTTACTTATTTTTAAACAATTAAAATTAAAGAACATAATAAAAGTGATAGAGAGAAAAAATTTTAGATAGGCATTAGGGATAATCATAGGTAGGGTACAGGTAAGGTATTATAGTTCCCATATTCGAACGTGAATTTAAGTGAGTAGCAAAATTAATTCTCATCCCTAGACTTGTAAAATCTCTGAGTACTTAAACCCATTTGCTCAAAAAAATTTTAAATGATTAATTTTTGTCTTCAAATTATGATTTATTTACATATAAATTTATTAAAAAAATATAATTTACATCAATTTTATTATATAAATTTTAAATATATAATCAATATAAATTTATAATAAATTTATCATTAAAAAAATATTAAATATAATAATTTATAGATTTATATTAAAGTTAAATCATTTTATTGATGAAATTTAAGAAAATAATTTAATTTACATATATATTTTCTTTAATAGAATAAATTAAATATATATTTATAATATAAAAATAATATTTAAATAATTTATATAGACAAGGTTTGTTTCCAAGTAAGATACCACCCTCCTCAAACTCAGACCCACTCTTTTAATACCCAAACTCATACCTTATAGGAAAATTTTACAAGTACCCATAGCGTATGAGTATTTTGATTCAAGTACATAATCACTAAACAAATAAGCATTTGTACATATATTTTGTCTCTCACTTATAGAACACAAAATTTTCAATATACTTACCTTTATCAAACATTTACCCTAAACATTTACCTTTATTAAACTCCTAATAAATTAAGCTTCAATTTGATTTGATTCTAAATTACAAAATATATTATATAATATATTCTGTTAACAAGCTTGTGTGTACATGTATTAGTGATTTCATTTATGATCAATTTTATATTATTTTTTTATGTACACATATGAGTGTTAGTAATTCTCTGATGTATTAAATATTTTTACATATAATTTAAAATGTTTAATTAGTGAACAAATACACATTTAATCAAATAAGTGACCCAAAAAAAAGATATGGGAAGGCCAAACAAAAAAATTGTTTTTTTCAAATTTCATTATTTATTGAAAATAACTTATTTAACGTTATAAAAAACAACTCCATAAGTATAAAAACATTTAACAAATGATAAATATTAGCAAATTAGAGTTGGACACTATCAAATATAGGTAAATTTTTAGGTGCTAAAAAAATATTTAAATTTGTTGGTAAATATTAATAATTTTAAATTTAAAAAATATTAATAAAAGTAATATTTTTTATTAATTAGATATTTTTAAACAGTGTTCATAACCGCACAAAAAAAAAAACCCTTAAATAAAAGCACATGTATATATACTATTACTACAGTTATTGCATAAGAATTTCAGAATGGTCAAAGTTGCAAGTTTTTAAGATTTCTTTGTAGCGCGTGCAACTATGACAAAAAATTTCTTGAAACAAAAAAAGCACTTCCTAAGACAAAAGAAAAAAGTTTGCACACGTGGCAGAATGTAATGCACAAGATCATATAAATGACCTGGATGCAATGGACACCATAGGACAGCAAAAGCTCTGGTAGCAAGGAATCCGTTTCCAAAAGAAAAGCTTCTTTTACTAAGAGCAAAAATGATTTCTAGAACACTTACTTCCACGTGCTAAAATTAGGGGTGGTTTGAAGAAAAGCCTCTAAGTATTACATTTATTGTAATTTTAATCATGTATAATTTTACAGCACATAAAAATTATATTTGTAAAACATAATCACTCATTTATTGTTATCAAAATTTATAATACAAAACGTTGGAGCTAACATATCATATCACAAGCTATTCTTATCCATATTATAAACAATTAAATTTAACATACAGAAACATATATATATATATATATAAAATATCTTATTAATTGTCATTAGTGTATAAATTGACACTCTTATAAAATCACTCAATATCTTATTATAGGAAGTTATTTTCTTTTGGCATTAGAAGTAATTATAATATTGATAAATTTTATAAAAATTTAAGAACAATGATTAAGTAATCAATTATTTTAAAATCTGTTTATATTTAAAAATTGAGTAAATTAACCTCCTGTCGAAAGATGAGATATAATATAATTTAATCTTTAAAAAATTATAATATATACTTTGATTCTTAAAAGATTACAACTGTTAACTTATTAGTTTTTGAATCATTAGTCATTAATAAAAAAAATAATTAGAGACGATAAATATTAAATGGTCTTTAAAAAATTAAAATTATATACTTTTTAGTCCTTAATATACTAGCAGTCTAAACTAAAATAAATAGAGAAAAGCTTAATAATGTCTTCAAAGTATTGATTGTATAAAATAAATTTATACATCAATACTTAACTATAAATCAATAAATAAACATTTGATATTCTTATTATATATTTTTTTAAATTTATCTAATATTTATGTTTGAACTATTAAAATAAAAGAATATTATAAAAGAGATAGAGAGATACATTAAGATATTTATATTATCATAACAATTCTAGACTATAAACGTATACAACATTTTAACTACAAAATCAATAAATAAATCAGTACTCGAATGTAATATTTTTACCACATATATATGTAGCATATATTATGTTTTTCACTTACAAATTGCACAAATTTAAATATTTTTCTAGCACCTAGTAACTCCAGTTAAATACTTATATTTATTAAACACTTAATAACTTTATTTTTATTTTAATTTAATTCTAAATTTTAAAATATTATAATAATAATATTTTTTGTCAGTAAGATTTTATGCACATGCATGAGTGATTTTGTTTATAATTTTCAATTATTTTTTAATTTACACACATGAGTGTTAGTAATTTTGATGGATTAAATATTTTTACATATAATTTAAAATGTTAAATTAGTGAAAAAAATATATTTAATTAAATAAGTAACAAAAATTAAAAAAAATGAGAGGAAAAATTCACATAAACAATCTTTTTTAAAAAAGATTCAATCTTTATTGAAGAAAGTAACTTAATTAATCTTATAAAAAAAGTCTTATAGAATAAAATTCTATAAGTACATAAATATTTAGCAAATGACTAATATTAACAAATCAAAGTAAGAGACTATCAAATATTGGTGAATTGCTAGATGATAGAAATATATTTAAATTTGTATGATTTGTAAGTAAGTGGTAAAATCATTACATATGACTGCTGATTTGTTTACTGATTGTGTAGTTGAAATGTTGCATATATTTAGCTGGAATTGTTAAAATAGTAGAAATATTTTAATATTTATCTCTATTACTTTTATGATGTTATTACACTTTAATAATTCAAGAGTAAGTGTTAGATAAATTTTAAAAAAAAATTTATAAAAATTTCATATATTTATTTTTTGAGTTATGATTAAGTACTGATATATAAATTTATTTTTTTTATAAGTTATACTTTCAAATTATCATTAAATACAAATATATATGATTAAGTTCTTTTATCGGTTATTATAGTATTAGATATTGGTATACTAAGGATTAAAAAGTATATATTTTTAATATTTTAAAAATTATTTTGTATTTAACGTCTCTTATTATCTTTTTCATTAATGATTAACAGTTCAAAGATTAATGAGTAAATTATTGTAATCTTTCAAAAATTAAAATATATATTATAATCTTTCAAAGATTAAATTATATTATTTCTTATGTTTCAAGGATAAATTACATCTTATTAATTGATACTAGTGTATGTATTGACACTCTTATAAAATCATTCAATATCTTATTCCAGCAAGTGATTTTCATTTGGCATTAGAAGTAATTATAATATTGATAAATTTTATAAAAAAACAAAGAACAATGATTAAGTAATCAAATATTTTAAAATCTTTTTATATTTTAAAATTTTATTAAATGGTCATTTTGTAATATATTGATAAGAGACAAAATAATGTTAAATTGATGTCAAATTCTGTAAATATCACGTTTATGATCAGGATTTTAAATCCAACAATGGATTCCGAAAAAAAAAAAAAAACTTATTCTATTAAAAGTTAGGCTAAATTGTATAGAACTCTTTTATACTTTAACATATGTGCACATAATTTTATATACTTTTAAATGTGACTTAAAACTTCTTTGCACTTTTAAAATATTATAAGAAATTCATTCCGTCCAATTTTTCATTGCCGTCAGTTTATAGGATGTCAGATTAGAGAAAATAATTAAAAAATAATATATGAAAAGACAAAAATATTAACAAGATAATAGTTTATACCAATAAAAAATAATGTTTTAATTGTAAAAAGATAAAAATATCTCTATTATTTTTTAATTATTTATTCCAACATAGTATCTTATAAACTGATGTATTTATTGTCATTAGTTTTGGATGAAAATTGGACAAAATGATTTTTTTGTAATATTTTAAAAATACAAGAAATTATGTGCACATTGATTAAAATACAAGAGAATCATGTATATTTTAGCCAAAAACTTATTCAACAATATAAAAATTATTTTAATTGACACTAGAGCAAGATTTGGCCCTCTTACATTTCTTAATATTTTATTATAAGAATTAACTTTCACTAATCTAATCGATGGATTATAAATAATAATCACGTAAATATTACATGCTAACTTTTATAAAAATCGAAAAAAATATATCAAATAATTGCTAATTGCTTCTAGTTAAAGTAACATATATATATTTATCACTTTCAATTTTTATACCTCATATTTCATTTTTTTTACAGATTTATTTTCTATTTTTTTTTATGTAACTATTAAACATAAATACCAAAAAACAATAATATATATAACAACATAATCTATATGGAAGGAGAAGAAAAAACTTATAAAATTGTCATAAGAAAAAGAAAACTTATTCAGAATATTTTTTTTAGTTTCTCACAAATATCTTTTTATTAAAAGTAATTTTATTAAAACACTGTCGGATACTTAATTTAGACGTTTTTTTTAACAAAAATTTAAACTTAAGTACGTCATGTCATGAGAGATTAATCTATTTTATTAAACCTAACTCCGATTGGTAAACTTATTCAGAATATAATACAATCAAAAGTCACTTTTTCATTTATTGCATCTTTCATCTTTCATATTGCATTTTATTTTGCCAAGACTAGAAAAGAAAAAGAAAGAAAGCTAGGAGAAAATCTAGGCTGTGTGTAAGTTTGAGGGGAGTTGGAGTTGAAAGTTGTGCTTTAGACAAGAAAGATTTAAAAAAAAAAATAGCCAAGTAGAAAAAGAAGCAAATAAAAAAAAATAGGTAAGTGAAAAAATATTAAAAATAAAACTAAAAATTCTGAAATATACAAACTATCTTATTGAACCCTTTAATTTAAAGGGGTTTAAAAATTGAGGTATTGAATATTTTGGAATGGTTTTCAAATAATCTTAAACCATTCCACTCCAATACCTTCTTAAACACTCATGAGTTTTAAAACTCAAACCTCTCAACCCATACAATTTTGAAACTATCCTGCCAAGTAAGCCCTAAAAAAAGATGGCGTAATTTTTTAAAATAAAAAGAAGATTAATTTTTGCATATTTCAAAAAATAAAAATATAATTTACTCATTTTTTTTTATTTTACAAAGTTCACAGTTGGATTAAAAATTCATTCATAGAGCATAATATTCATTAAAGAAATTAATAATGGTTTTATTGCATTAGTTATTTATTCTTATTACAAAAATTTGCATGAAGAATCAAGATTGTTATTATTTCTAATCTAGATGATGGATTAATAAAAATCAATTCTTATAACTAAATATAAAAAAGATAGAAGTGTCAAACCTTGTACTTCCAATTGATCACACACACTCTTATACATAAAAGGGAGGTCATTTGACACCAATATATGAATTAATATACATAGATATCTTAAAATTTTATTATAGAAAGTAATTTTATTTAATTCTAATCATTTAATTAAAGAAAATTATTGTGCTGATATACCATGTAAATTTTAAGAAAAATTCAAAATTAAAACTTTTTATTACTTTAAAATTATATTTTTTAAAATAAATATTTAAATTTTTAGTCTTTTAAATATTTGTATATTTTTTATTAACTAGATATTAATATATAATTTTAAAACTACAAAAATAAAAAAGTTTAAATTTACATAGCCTATTGTATATACACTCAATTTTCTAAATCAAAATCTATCTGTTTTTATAGGCCAAGTATTTTATGCTTTAGACAAAGAAACTACCAAGTCTCTGAAAGAAAAAAAAAAGAAGAAAGAAAGAGAAAGAGAGAGAGAGAGAGAGAGAGAGAGAGAGAGAGAGAGAGAGAGAGAGAGAGAGAGAGAGAAGATAACTTTCAATATATGTTTTTATTGTATAATTCTTGGAACCAAATTGAAGATTGAATTGGTAAAGATAAATGGGTCAGTGGTTCAATCGTGAAGTCATTAATTAAACTGATTGAATTAATTATTTTTAATTATATATATTAAATTGAATATAATAAAATATATTTAACAAAATAAAATCATAAATATTTAAAGTAATATAGTAGTATTAGATAATTTTTTTAATAGATTCACATGTAAAAACTATATTAATATTAATATTTATTTAATTCTTTAAAAACTTTTTTTAAAAAATAATGTTCAAATTACATATTTATTCATTATTTACACGACACACATTTCTTTGACCATATAAAGAATTTTTATTGATAAATTATGGAGTAATTATAGAAACATTTAACATCATCAGCAGCAGCTACCAGCTCTCCCGCGGCCTCATGGAATTTGATCTCTTTGATCAATTTGAAAACGTCTCAGGTTCGACGAATCATGCATATATATGAATTCGGCACATCATAATGCAATAGAACAAGTCCCACATCGTGTGTTTTTAAGACAAAGCACCACTTCCTTCACCTATTTATACATATGTGAAGTGGAGCAAGTACCACACCGGCTAAATACTAAAATCCTATCCCTTGACATGGCTATATAATTGAAGTTGAACCTGCGTGAACCTAAACTAACAGGTTCAGTAAGGTTTCGGGTTAAGCAAAAACTTCGGTACGTTTAAGTTTCTAGATCTGAAGGTTGGACGGTTTACCGGGTTGATAGTTCTGGTCTGAGTTTTAATGTTATGTTTCCTGGCCACAATATGTTTATGGCTTTATATTATGGTCTGTGATTCCATATAAAGCTAGACATTAGCTCCTTTAATTTTTGTTATATATTTAATATATATTATATATTTTGAAAATAAAAAATTAAAGGTTAAAATTATATAATATAATATAAATATTTCATAAAACAAAATATAAATTTAAGAAATATTTGTGCAGAAAGAGAAAAAAAATAGCAATATATTAAAAAAATGTTAAATAATTTTTTATTTTTATTTTAAAATATAATTGTTTTTATATCAAAAAATTAAAAAAATACACATGCTTACTTATTAGTAATTTTATAATAGTCTAAACATCAAATAAATCGAAAGTGAATCATATATTTATTTTAAGAACTTATCCTTGTCATTCAATCCAAACATTTGATTAACGGATTCTTTCACAGTCCTCTTCATAAACAATTTAGGAACCCCCTTCTTTTTTGCTTATTATGTTTGTCAGAAATTCTAACCTCACCAACTAACACACTACATTTCACCCTATGAAACCTAAATAAGAAAATAAAATTATTCTGATAACCTTAAACACAACAAATGTGAAAAAAAACTATATATAATCAGAACACAACAATCGACCTCACTATCTCACATAAGCGATTTTAACGATTTTGCCTTTACTGAGTTCCTTGTTCGCTTCTTCCCACTCGCTCCATTATCTTCAAATTCTTCTTCATTGTCGTCATCATCTTCTTCATTGTTTTGCATAGTCAAATCCCTCATTATCTATCTGCGAAGATGAGCAAGGACTAGTGCTCAGAATTGTAGTAGCATTTGCTTCCGTTGTCATCAAATTTTCACCTCCTCTCCCTTTCGTTTCATTCTTATTATTAAATTCTCCTTTTCGATGGCCTTCCCGCTTTCCTCCACATTGGATCGAACCCAGAATAATAATATAATTTGTACGGATTTGAATTCGATGTCAGAACCTTCTTAGTGACTTGAGCTCTCATACACCCAGCTCTCGTGACGGACGTAGCCTTCGTCGATGCTGTGGACCAAATCGAGGGCGAATTGCTGTGCTGGTTTATCGATTTCATCATTCTGGCATTGGCAACATGATGTCGTCTTATTTTCCTCATCTTTATCCGATGCAATAATTCCATCATTATTGTTATTGTCAACGAGTACCTCTTCTATATGTAGTGGGGACTTATTTACGACATGCATCATTGACGCGACACTACATTTTATATAAGCCAGCTAAAGCAATATTTTCTAGATAGGAGAATTGTAATCATATTTTAGAGAATTTAGTTCCATAATGTCGAAGGAAAAAAGAGCCCTAATGACCTGAATATAATTAAGGGGAAAAAAAAATCAATAAATGGATTACCTCTCAACAGCTCCAAAGGAATCTCCAAGCCTACCATTTCCATTTCCCATGAAAATACCTTCTTCTCCGTCTTCAAACTATAAGAATAACAAAAGACGATTCCCAAGAAAATAGTGAGGAATGAGAGACTCTTTTTAACCTAATTGGGAGTTCGAAGTAGTACACACAATCACAAAAGAGAAATTTAGAACCTATGAAGAACCATAATGTAGGGAATAAAAAAGCCTAATAATGACATGGAGGGAGGTGGGTAATAACAAAGCTTCTTTGTAGATATGAAAGAAATAAGTGATTAAAAGAGAGATGGACCTAGGTCGAATTAGGCCCTAAGGGGATGTGGGAGACTGTTTTAGCTAACACAAGTAGGTTTGAAGCTTCTCGATTGAAACTTTGTTATATCAATACTTTATCAATCGACAGAATAAGACAAACGCAACTTGCTCAGTCAGATGTCGCTATCAGTCATCTCCTCTATTATCATTTACTCTGTCCACTACCAATCACCTTTGTATAGCCTTACATTTTGATAGCTCACCTATAAAAGCCTCTCTCTTCCAAGTACAAATCATTGGATTATTTTGTGTAGGGATAGTTACTTTGACTCCTTGGGGAATAACTTAATCGTTGGAGGCTTCACTAGCTTTGAAGGTTTCTTAGAGTTGAAGTTTATACATTAGAAGAGTCATCATTTGGTGTCACATGTGGGACCTCCTTTCCCCTTCTTATGTCAAGGAAGAGTAAGAAATCCTACATAGCAAGGAGAAAGATAGTAGAACAAAAGTATCTCAATTAACCCCTTGTATTGGCAAGGAATTAAAAACAAAGAACAATGAAGAACTAATGGAAATAAAAGGTAAAGGAGAAAAGGTGGGAGAAGGAAGTAGGGGCATGGCATTGTTGATGGAGCTCACAGCTTGAATATTGGGGAAGCAACTAAGAGATGTATATGTTCTTAGGAAGGACACTAAAGCTAGACTCAATCTTGCACACCAACTGTAACGACCCCCTAATACGTCATACACGATGCTTATCTGATTAGCGGAAGCATACGGGGTATTCTAAATGCTTATTCCCTATGTGGGAACGTCAGGGGATCGCTACTGGTTGAGCGTAACCCAAATAGACTCTCCGTTGTCCATTCGGATTTCGTTCAACCCTAATTCACACGCAGCTAACTAAATACACATACATACATGCATCATAAATTTCTCTGGAATGAAATCTAAAACTCATATACACGTCGCGTCATACATTCATACACATTTCAATTCAAATCCATAAGTTTACAGTGGTAAATTCTACCAAAAATCCGGCAGAGTTCCCTCTGTATTTCGAACATTCCCAAGGTACAAAACTCACCTGTTAAAATCAAACAGCCATTCCAACAACAGCAATAAACATAACTAATATAAATCCATACACAGCAACATCAATTCATCACTACAATCCATGCATACTATCTGAAACGTTATATATACATTCAGTCTAATCCATACAGAATTCATAAAAAATAGGATCCGATAATTAACAGCGTCATCAAAGTATATATACAAATGATTCAAGCCTAAGCTAATCATCCTTCGTCTATTCTCAAGTCAGCCTCGACTATCGTCTGGGCTCCTGCCCCTGTCCCTGTTCATCTGAGTAAACAACCTAATGAGATATGAATCCCAGTAGAATAATTTACAATTCAATTATCATTTAAAAATCAGTTGAATACCCAGCGGTGCAAACACCGAAATCATCTTCCCGAAATCAGTTCAAAAATAGTGAAATACCTTATCTTTAAAATCGTTTAAACACATGGAAATTGCGGCAATATATCACAATCAGAAAGTCCATTTCTTTTAAAATCAATCATCAAAATCAAGTAAAATCCCATGCCCTGTGTCTCTCAATCCTCGTTGGCTACAAGTCCGTTGTAACCAAATCTAAATCATCATCTAATTACACGTAGTCTAGAGAGAATACCTCTCTTATCGTTGGGTGTGATCCGTAACACCAATCACCCGAATCAAGCCTATATTGTGAGTGTGATCCGTAACACCAATCACTCACTCAAGGACCGGGTGAGAATCAACATCTAGGGCGTCCCCTAGCATGTGCACATACGCCAATTCTCATCCTCATACAGTCTATTCGAACTCACATGCACTCGGTCGGCTATTCCTCAGGGTTCTAGGGTATTACGCCTAAATCACAATGTTTCCCCGTATAGGTTATCCACCCTTATACTCCCTAAACCTTTCTTAGGGTCGTCCTGGTTTAACGCGTAATCCCTAACTCAGTACAGGCTAAATCTGATAAAAATAGTCTCGTTCAAAAGCTTCCTGTACGAGGGATACTTAACGGCCGTCCCATACCGGCTATCAAGTACCCAACCCTAAGTAAATCCGCCATAAAGGCATCTAAACTTGATAAACAAGGTGTCTAACATGCAATTAGGGTTTCAGCACACAGGCATGCAATTTATCCCATTGAAAGCAGCACACAAATCCATGCAAGTCATCTAAATCATTTAGGTATTCACTAAATCAATTCTAGGGTTCGGGAAGTGTAAATTATCCTACCTGGTCTCTGAATACTCTAAATCACTTTAGAATTCTACGTAGTCTCGGTTTCTGAGCCTGATTAATTTCCAATGTGTCCAGATGATGGAATTCTACGTCACGGTGGTCTCAGTTTCTCAGGATGCGCATCCAGAAGCTCCGGCACGGCAGCACACGGCGGTGCACGATGACGCACGGTGGTGCACAGCGGAGAGGTGCAGTTTGCCTCGAAAATCATACCACGGTGAAGCCCGCAAGCCCAGGAGTCCGAATACGGTGGTGGCACGGCGGTTCACGGCCGTTTGGGTGGTGTTTTCCGGCCACGAAGCTTCTCGCACGGCGGACGACGTTCTTCCTCGATCCGGGCACGTCCGGCCTCCTTTTGACGGCGCCGAGCTACTGGAGGAAGCTGGCAGCTCGGGCTACACAGTGGTGGGGGCGGTGACGGTCAACGGCCACGGACGGAGGTGATTCTACCTGGAGAAGTTTCGCGCGATAGAGGGGAAAAATGGCATTTTTTCGGTAACTCCGACGGCCGTTGGTGGCCGTGGTTGGTTGCTAGAGGTTGTGGGCAGTGAGGGCTGTCGGTTGGTACCCTTGGTGGCGGCCCACGGTGGCTGTAGCGGCCGTTCACGGTGGAGGAAAGTGGAGAGAGAAAAGAGAGAAGAGAGAGAGAGTGTGGTGAGGAGAGAGAGTGAAATGAGAGAAATGGAGGAAATTTGCGTAATTTAAAGCCTCCAAGGACGATTCTGACTTTTCCCGGGCCACCCGGGGATGTTTTAGGATGTCGGCATCCTTCCAGACTTCAGCACGCATTTCCATGCAAAAGTTTGGCCTCCGTCAACGAAATTGACGCACGAAACTTCTTCCGTCAGTTTCTGATCGCCGGGTTGCATTTCTTTCTGTTTGATCGTGTTTTTGGCTTCAAACGACCTTCTGTGTCAAGTCAATGTCCTCAAAATATGTGCCAGGCTTCGTTTAATGAAAACTAGCTTCAAAAATCAAAATTTATCTTTTAAAATCCCTTAAAACTCTTTCAAATCTTTCCCGTTGTTACACCAAAAACCTATTAAGGCGCCCATTCCATATGATGAAGTGGTGTTGGCATTTGTTAAGCAACAATAAGACCTTGAAAAGGAGTTACAATTGATGATGAGTAAGCTATAAGAGATGGAGAACACAACAATACAATTAGGAAAATCAATTAGCAGCCTAACCATGGAAGTTGACCTCCGAGGAGAACTTGGCACAATAGTAAAAGGATGTGAAGATAAAGACAGAAAAGGGAAAGAATGAGATCATATAGACAAAAATTTTGGGGTTGAAACGACGATAACAAGATGCAAAAAATTTGGAAATATCTACTTGAGTAGAGATAGTGAAAACCACTAGAGCAACAAAAGGAAAAGGCAAGAAGCCTCAACATCCCTTGAAAGAGGAAATCATGGAAGTTGATATCCTTAAACTAAGGACACCAAGCCCTCTCGATCATTATAATGAATCGATCGATCCAATTGCCCATATAAATTCTTTTTGAGCAAATATGTTGTGTGAGGTTGCGTCAGATGAAGTCATCTATTGATCGTTCTCTTCCACACTAGAAGGAGATGCACAATTATGTTTCTTGGACATTCCCTTGAGGATCATTTCTTCTTTGATTAGTTGGCAGAAGAATTTGCCAATTACTTTACAACCAGTCAAACCATTAAAAGGATGTCTTATTGCTTAAGGAACATAGTGCAAGGGAAGAATGAACCACTGAAGGACTTCGATCCTAATAAGGTTCACCAAGGAAGCTAGGAAAATCTAAGGAGTTAAACATAAAGTTGCATTGAACTATTGGAAGATGACTTAATGAACAAGCTGGTCTATTGTTTGATCACCAAGAAACCCCCCACAACCATGGTAGAGCTCTTAGCTAGTTCCAATAAATACATAACATATGAGGAAGTGGAGATGTCAAAAGTAGAAACGTCCAACGAAAAAGGAAGAAACCAAAACATCAAAAAGATGATTGCTTAATAAGGCTAAGGGTAGGGATGGCAAGAAGAGGAGATAAAAGTCTGACCAATTGTTTTGGCCCTTCTGACCCAAGTTTAACATATAAACTCCCTTAAACATGATACATTCGGGGATCTTAGAGGAAATCCACAACGCAAATATGATCAAATTCCCTCATGAGAGAGAAGTATCAACAAATTTCAACCAAAACAACTAATGCAAGGTTCATAAGAACTTTGAGCATGATATGGATGGATGCACCATATTGAGGGACCAAATTGAAGAACTCATCCAGAAGGGGAAATTAAGGCAATTCACCAATCCTCAAGAAAAGAGAGAGAAGGGGGAGA
Source organism: Senna siamea (assembly GCA_031216115.1). Taxonomy (NCBI): domain Eukaryota; kingdom Viridiplantae; phylum Streptophyta; class Magnoliopsida; order Fabales; family Fabaceae; genus Senna; species Senna siamea. The sequence continues at coordinate 11,745,393 of CM062364.1, forward strand.
CAAGATGACTGAAGGAATAACCGTCAAGGAGCCCGTGGGGAGGGAAGAAGACAAGAAGACAGTCAAGAGGGAGGTAGGAAAGAAAGAAGAAATCGAGATAACCTGGCTAGATTCATTAATGTCATATTTAAGGGAGTGATCAATGGAACTGAAGGAAAGCTGCAAACTAAGAAGAAACGTGTTCTTAATAATGAAGCTCAATTACCAAGTAAAGAAACCTAGGCGAAGCCCCACCAGCATCCTCATATAGGGGTGTAAACAAGCTGAGCCGAGTCGAGTTGAGCTTTAATGGGCTTGAGCTCAGCTTGTTTCGTTTAAATGAAATGAGCTTAAAATTCAGATCAGACTTAGCTTATTTTATTAAATGATAACTTGGACTTGGCTTGCATAGCTCGTATAAAATTATACAAAATTTAATTAAATGAGTGTAATAAACTATAATTAATTAAAAAAATTATAAACCACAAATATATGATTTCAAAATTTAACATCTAAAACTTAATCATAGAAGAGCATTTAATTAAATGAAAATTAATTATATACAAATTATTTTACATATTACACTAACATATGAATTATATCCTTTTAAACATTTTATTAACAAAATGATATTTTCATACAAAAATATAACAAATTCAAAAACAAATATATATAGAAGAGATATTTATTTTATATATATAGAAAAAATATCATTTAAATATTTATTATATATGTAATATATATAAAAAATATTTTTATATTATTTTATTCTTAAACGAATTATTCATAAACTAAACGAGCTGAACATTAAATTTTTAAGTTCGGTTCATTTAATTAAACGAATTTAATTGTATGTTTAAATTCATTCATTTAATAAATGAACTGAATCCAAACAAATTTTTATACAAATCGAGCTTGAATTATTCATAAACAATTTGTTTCATTTAGACCCTTGTCCCATCACATTCACAAATGAAGATTTTGGAGGATAAGACCCTTACCATGATGAACCTATGGTGATAACAGAAATTGTTGGAAATTAATAAAAATCAATTTTTTAATTAAATATTAAAAATATAAGTGTCAAACCTTGTACTACCAAGTGATCACACACACTCATATACATAAAGGGAGATCAATTGACACAAATATATGAATTAAAATACATAAATATCTTAATATTTAATTATAGAAAGTAATTTTATTTAATCCTAATCATTTAATTAAAGAAAATTATTGGGTTGATCTTCCATGAAAATTTTAAGAAAAATAAAAAAAGCTATATGAAATTTTTATTACTTTAAAATTATATTTTTCAAAAAAATTTAAATTTTAATTCTTTTAAATTTTTTCATATTTTTGTATTATTTAGATATTAATATATAATTTTAAAACTACAAAAATAAAAAAGTTTGAAGTTACATAGACAATTGTGTACACACTCATTTTTCTAAATCAAAATTTGTTTCAGTTTTTAGTTTTGTTTTTCACGCCTTGTACTTTATGCTTTAGACAAAGAAATTACCCAAGAAAAAAGAAAGAGAGAGAGAGAGAGAGAGAGAAGGAAAAATAACTTTCAACATATGCTGCCATGGCCATGATATATTTATGCCTTTATATTACTTCCTCTAATTTCAAATAAAGCATTAAGACATTAGCTCCATTACCTTTATATAAATATACAGGCAATAAAGTTTATAAATAATAAGTTAAATAATTTTTTATATTTAATATATATTATAGAGTTTGAAAATTTAAAAAGTAATAAAGGTTAAAATTTTATAATATAAATATTTCATAAAATAAAATATAAATTTAAGAAATATTTGTGAAGAAAGGAAAAAAATTAATAACTAGTAAAAAAGTATTAAAAATTTTAAAAAAGTAAAAACTTTTTATTGTTTTAATTTTATTATTTTAAAATATAATAATTTTTATTTTATATTTAAAATTTTAAAAAAATATAAATTCCTACCTATTAGTAATTATATAATAGTATAAACATCAAATAAATTGAAAGTGAATCAAATATTTATTTTACGAACTTACCCCTGTCATTCAATCCAAACATTTGATTAACAGAGTCTTCCACAGTCCACTTCATCCACACCCTAGAAACCCCCTTTCCTAGTATAATGTTTGTGAGAAATGCTAAACTCACCTAGTAAACTACATTTCACCTGTAAAACCTAAAAAATAAAATAAAATTATACTGATAACCCTAAAAGGTAAAGGAAAAAAGCTACATGTAATCACAACACAATGCTCGACCTCACAATCTCACATTAGTGATTTTAACGATCTTGCCTTCACTGACTTCCTTGTTCGCTTCTTCCCAGTCTCTGCATTACCTTCTCCAATTTCTTCTTCATTGTCGTTGTCATCTTCTTCACCGTCTTCATAGTCAAATCCCTCATTATCTGTCTGCAAAGATGAGTAAGGATTACTGCTCAAAATTGCAGTAGCATTTGCTTCCGTTATCGTCGAATTTTTGCCTCCTTTCCCTTTCGTCTCATTCTTATTATTAACTTCTGAATTTCTTTCGCCTCTTCGCTTTCCCCATAGTGGACCGAACCCAGAGTAATAGTAGAATTCACATGGATTCGAAGTCATTGTCAAAGCCTTCTTCGTGGCTCGAGCTCGCGTACGACTAGCTCTGGCAACAACGGTGGCCTTCTTTGACGTTGTGGACTTCACTGAAGGCGAATTGTTGTGCTCGCAGAGGGATTGCCCTTGTTTATCAGTTTCTTCATTCTTGCTTTGGCAACACGATGTCGTCTTCTTTCCCTCAACTTTATCTGATGAAATAATTCCATCATTGTCATTTTCCTCAACGGCCACATCTTCTATATGTAGTGGGGGCTCATCTACGGTGTGCATCGTTGACGCGACGCTGCATTTCATATATGGCAGCAAAAGTAATATTTCGACCCCGGAGAATTGTAATCAAATTTAGGAAAATTTAGTTTCATAATGTCAAAGGAAAAAACAACCCTAATTAATAACGTTGAAGATGATGAAGTAAAAAAAAATAAAATAAATGGATTACCTCTTAAAGGCTCCAACAGAATGGCCTTGATTGCCATTTCCATTTCCCGTGAAAGTACCTTCTTCTCCGTCCTCGAACTGTGAGAACAACAAAAGACAACACAAGAAAAATAGTGAGAAATGAGAGACTCTAATTAACCTAATTGAGAGTTTGAAGTAGTACACATGGTCAAACAAGAGGAATTTGGGACCTATGAAGAACCACAATGTAGGGAATAAAAAACCCTAATAACGACATGGAGGGAGGTGGGCGATAACAAAGCTTCTATGTAGATTTGAAAGAAATAAGTGATTAAGAGAGAGACAGACCTGGGTTAGATCGGGCCCGAAGGGTATCACATCCCACGGTGACTGGTTCAGCTGACATACATAGGTCTGAAGCTTCTCAGGCGAAACTAAACCAAGCTTGGCGTTTTTGCGAATCCTCATTGAGAAGAAGATGATGAAGAGATTATTGGCTTAGGAAGCAGAAAAAGAAGCCAGAATGAATCATGAGAAAGGGGTTCGTTTCTTTTGTCTCTCTTTCCTCAGTTTCTTTGCTTTGAGAGACAGAGACAGAGGTAGAGAGAGAGAGGTGGGTGTTTGGGTTTGCTTTCTCCGCACTTCAATATATGTTTCTATTTGGTTAATATCACGCAAACATTTCTATTTGGTTATCACACGGACTATATTGCCCCTAGGATGATCGTTTATTTACGCTATGAATGGTGAGAATAGGGGCCCCAAGGCTAAGATGGCGCACTGCTATTACACCACGTCACTACCGTTGTTCAAAAGTTAAAAATTTTAAACATCAACTTTCTGAAGTAACAACAAAAACCGTGTGTAACCCCTTGAAGCATTTAAATTAAGCTAATCATATTTAGCTCTAGTGATTGGTCTTGTGGTAAAAAATCATATTTCTTATCCTGATATTCATGTTTAATATTTAAAGGCAGTGCTTAATTTAAAAAAAAAAAACTTTTCTCTTGAAATTAATACAGGGATATATCTTAAGATTGCTTAAGGAAAAATTGAAACTCTACCTTAAACTTTGCTTCTAATTATTAATTTCTCTCTTACTTTAAAACAATTACAATTTTTACCTTATAATTTATTGATCTCATAGAAATGCTTTTATATATTAATACTGTTAATTAAAAATTTTCATTATCTCTTTATTTTTAGGTTCTACGTACGTAAGATGTATATACTTGTCAAAAAGTCTTAAATGATATAATTATTTTTATCATTATCCAACTTTTTAATATAAACATTTCTAACCCTATCAAATTGACAATATGGAATCAAAATAAATTTGGCACTGCACCTTGGACATAGTCACGCACAATACATGGTGAAATCATTGTATTGGAACTTAAATCATCTGACCAGCCATTTTTATAAGAAAAATTTTGTTTCATCTACCTAATTCGTGGAAACGTATATAAAAACCAGATTTAAAATTTCTTTTAACGTAATGCTTCTAAAAACAAATTAGCAGAGGTAGGAAAGAAGTTATAAAAGAAAAAAATTTGAAACGAGAATGCTATGGTCAATAAACGCAACATAGAATTACCATATTAATTCACTTTTTTTATTAATTTTTTTTTAAAAAAATCTTTTTTATTTTTAATATAAAATAGTTTTATCTTTTATTATTTTCAAATTCAAATATAATATGGATATTTACTATATTATATGAATTTGATATTTTATTTTTAATTTGAAATAAATTATTTTTTAAATTATCATTTTAATTAATTTAATAAGTTCTCACCAAAAAAAAATTGGGTGAAGAGTAATTTTGATTTCAAATTTTAATTAAATTTAAAAATATGATATATGATTTAGAAGAAGATATATATCACCCCCCGAACCTCAAAACTTCGAAGACCATGAGTTTCTCTCTACAATAACCCTCTGGGTTTCGACGTTAGGTTTCCAGCAACTCAACAATACTCCCATAGGCAATCATCCTCAAGAAGAGAAGCTGTGACCTCTAGAAGTCTTTTCGTGCTCTAAAAATTAAAACAAAAATCTTATATGTGGGTGAAAATCGAGTTTCGAGAATCAGAGAAATTAGTGGAATAGAGCACTAAACCATCAGGTTTCCGACCACTCAAGCATACTCCCGGAGGCAATCATCCTGAAGCAGCGAAGGTTAGAAATCTTGTGAATGGATGAAAATCGAGTTTCGAGAATCAAAGAGGCAAGAGTATCTCAGTTAATACAATTCTCAGGCTAGCTCTAAAGCACACCTGAGAGCAATGCAGATTGGTGGAATGGAGCCTTAGTGTGGTTTCTTCGCTGTAGTTTTATAATCATTAATGTTTACAGCTACAATTAATTAGCACCATCAACACTAAGCATGCGCTAGCTGTGATTGTTTAATCCATATTAGAATAGCTATGTTTTAGATCTATGCATAGCTACTGAACTTTCACTCAGTGAACAACTCCGAGATAGGGCATTCAAGAGTAGCAGATAGACAGGCTAGGCCTCTTCAATTTTCCTTCTGACGCACCACAATCTGAGACTCAGTTTATATAAACTAAAGCATGAAGAGGAAGCTGGTAAACCCCCTAATACCGACACCTGGTTGTCTCAAAATGATCCCAAATCCTAGAGAAATTGGATGGGAAGAGTCGAGCAGGTTTGAACAGGGAGATGACAGATGCTATCATGGATGTCCTCCACTTGATGTCCCAACAAGGGGACCCATTCTCTATCTTTCTCACCTTAGCATAGATGAGAACCACCTTTTTTGGTCCCATTGCTTGGTTGGCGCACTCATAGACCACTACACCTTCTCGGCGAGAAGAATGCAACACATAATTGCCCACTTTTGGCGATTACTTGGAAGAGTGCAAGTAGTAGGAAGGGATGGTAATAAGTACATGTTTCACTTTGAGAATCTGGAAGACTTAAATTACATGCTGGAAACGGAACTGTGGCCAGTTAAAAGTGGTTTTCTCACCTTATTCCTATGGGAACCAAACATGGTCCTTAACCATTAGAGCTGTCAATATGGTCCAACTCATATAACTCATCAAAAGTGATTTTGCCAACCTGTAGAGTGCGGATCAATTTTGACTTGACCCACTAACTAAACTCTAGCTAACCCTTTTTTTTTTTTTTTTTAATTCTTTAGTTTACAATATATCATATGCTAAAAAATTTATAATTTTAATAGATGAATTTTTATTTTCTTTATACTATCATAAACTTAGCTTATTAAAAGATATTTTTTTTTCATTCACTTCTCTTATTTTTAATTTTAATTAATGTAATTGATTTATTATAAAAGTAATATAAAATTAATTATATTATTTTCTCTCCACTATCATAGAATTATCTTTTAAAATTTAATTTAATTATAAAAATAATATAAAATTAATTATAAGTAATTAACTTATTATTTGCGCCAATTCAAAATTTTATTAATTCATAGAATAAATAATTAAGCTAAAAAAAGTACCTTTTGGATTTGTGTTTGTGTGAATCATGCCTAATGTCTTGTTTATTTTTTTTTGTCTTTTCAAGTGTATGAAGAACTTGTTTTCTAATATTATATGAAAATTGCATAATACCATTGTAATATTATATATTACTATTAGTCTTTTATAATTAAGCTTTATAAGACGGGCATTTAAACCAAATCATTAAACTTGTAATTGTATAATTTTTAAATACTTATCATAGTATTAGCATTAAGCATACATAAACTAATTAAAAAAATTAGTTAATTACATATATCAATAAATTCAATTCACTAATTGAAAGTTTATTAGGTTAAGCATAAGCAAAACTTTTAAAATAATCTTTAAAAATTTAGATGCTCAAAATTAAAAATATGAAACAAAAATTAAAAAAAAAACAAAAAAGTAAAAAACAAAGAAAAAAAGTGGGTTGGCAGGTTGGCCCATCAACCCAACATAATATGAGCCGAGTTGACTCTTTTATGACTTGTTTAAAAAATGGGCCAACTCGACCTATCTCATTTTTTGTTGACCTGCTGCGAGCTAACCCATACGGGTCGAGTTGGCCCCCTTTTTTTTGTCTATATTAACCATATAGTCACAACATAGGTCTCAATTTGGCTTTAACTCTAGGGCCTTCCACTGGAGTACTAACTGCCATTTAAGGCAATGGTAATAAGTGAGATGATTGGAGAAGTAGGGAGATAGGCTGGGCACTGGTTATGCCACGCGATATTCATTTCTTAAGATTGCGAGTTTAGGTTCCCCTCAATCAACCCTTATTGATGGGAATCCTGCTTAGGACAAATACTAATGATATGTTGTGGATATAATGTCATTATAAGAGGATATACAAACTTTATGGAGGGTGTGGAAGGATTGGTTACACTTATCCTTAATGTGATTGGTTCTGAACACAATCCACTATAGCCTTGGTTACTAGGACTCATTTTTTTACAAAAGCAAGGAGATTTCTTAACCATGGAAATGAAAGGACAACAATGATATCTTTGATTGACACTCTTGAGGGTCTTGACTACCATCCTTGGCAAGCCCCGAATCTAGGCTTTGATTTTGACCCTTGGGTAATACTTGACGTACATTGTAATATGACTATGGTAATCAATGAACCCTATAAGGAAACGAATCAAGCTAACGATAGGGCCCCACAAGTTGAAATTGATCTTAAGGAGGAAGATAAGCCCCACATTACTATTTGGGATGCATATACTAGAAGTGCCACTAATAGTTTCACCTGATGGCCCAATGTCTAATACACAAGAGCCTTTTGATGTAATTAATGTGATAGATAGAGCAGAGATAGAAGCAGATCTTGAACTAGATCAATTCAGTTGAATTTGGATGCCTTACCCTATTGAAGTATTCCAACCACTAAATTGCATCTTCAATCAAGATATCAACATTGAACTTGTGAACTGTGGAATGCAATTAGCTTAGATGGAGTTAGATGATGGAGAACTAGCTATAACCAATGAAGTAGTTTTAATGGACCTAAATAGCATCTCTATAAAGGAGGACCTCAGCATCTCAGAGATGGAAAATAACTCAAGGAGGTGGATTGATGTAAGGATTATTAGGTTAGATATTGGTTAAGATAGCAATGCTCTATACACAGGGGTTAAGAGATGGTGTCAACACTAGAGTAAGTTCCTTAAGACAAAGTATACAGAGGAGAAAGATGATGCAATGCTTTTAAGTCACATAGAAAAAATACACCCTTTTGGCATATATGGAGGCAGAAGGTTTGAACCAAAAATGCATTGGTTTAGAGTTAAGATGATTCAAGATAAGAAACAAATGAGAAAGGAAAAGAGAAAGCTCTCATTAACCTTTTTCCTCTAGAAATATGTAAAAGAGTGAAAAAAAATCTCTATTTTATTTTGAACTTTGATATCACTAACTAATTTTCACGATTAGATTTTCAAAAAAGAGAAAATTCTTACAGAGTAGCCTAGAAGAAAACAAAGTAGAAGAGACTAAGAAGATGCTTAAAATGTCAAACGAAGAAGACCGTATGGGCATATTAGATGAAGAGTTGGAAGAAATCTCATCTCTCATGGCAAATTTACAACTAGGGTTTAAGGAGGTTGTCCCAAAACAACCTCCTCCTCAGCCATGAGGATCTTAAGTTGAATCTATTAAGGTATTGGAAAAAGCCTAACAATTCAATGACTTAAAACTATTTTCCATAAATTCAATCCTGATGTGGTTTTTCTTTAGGAAACTTTATGTCATATGGAGAAAAAAAAACCTTAATGAAAATTAGTAATTTCCATTACTATCAATGTGTAGAATCTATGGGAAGAAAGGGTGGTCTTATTTTGCTTTGGAATAGCACCCTCCAAATAAATATCATGGAAGATTCCTAGAATTAGATCCAAGGGCAATGTATCCTCCCTAATGGTAATTTTATTACACTTACTGGAATATATGGACATCCTAAGAATCAGGACAGAAGGAATTTATGAAATTGGCTTGATCAATTTTAAAATCACAATATACCGTGGGTGGTTTTTAGTGATTTTAACAAAGTTCTTTACCATAATTAAAATTTGAGCAAAAATTATAATATTAGGCTATTGGATGAAGTCAGATGTCTAATGAGGCACATTGGTCTTATGGATTTTTAGCCAAAGGAAATTGTTTTACAATGTCTAATAATAGGAAGAGAGAGGACTTAGTAATGGAGAGACTAGATAGATTCATGTGTAATACTATTTGGCTCTAAAACTTCCCAAATTCTTATATGGAAGTACTGCCTATTGCAAATTTGGATCATGCACCAATAATCCTTAATACCCATATTCCTTCAAATAGACAGAAAACCCCCTTCTAATTTAAAATTATGTGGCTCAATCATTTGGACTGTCCCAAAATTGTCAATTTAGTGTGGTCACAAATAGTAGGAGGATCTCAAGCCTTCCAACTAGTACAAAAAATTAAAAAGGTCACTAGGGTGGTAAAAGATTTGAATAAAGTAAAGGTGGGCAATATTGCCTCTTAAATAAAAGAAACTGAAAATTTGATCTAAGAAATACAACAAAAGCAACATTGGGATAATTACTAGGAAGAAGAAGAAATAATTAAGAAGAGGCTTGATTTTCTCTTAGATATTGAACAGATTATGTGGACTTAGCAGGAAAAACAACTCTAAATGATTAAGGGTGATAGAAACACTAGGTACTTTTAGACTTTGGTCAAATATAGATGAAACAAGGCAAGAATTCATTCTATCAAAAACCAAGATAGGGAGTGGATAAGCAATGAAGATGGGATTATGAAGAAAGGCCAAGAATACATTTCTTGCTTATTTTCATCACAAATCCAGGCAGATAACATAGAAAGAAAATAATACACCAAGAAAGATGGGATCCCTCACTTACAAGCTCACCACCCACAACTTTAGTCTTTGTAATGTGGCCTATAAATTTATTTCCAAAACCTTAGTAAGTAGACTCCAATAGTTCTTGTTAGATGTTATTATTCCCTTACAAAATGCTTTTGTAAAAAATAGGGCAATGAATGACAACATCTTAATCACTAGGGAGCTTATACACTACATAAGAAAATGCACAAAACAAAAGAGCTTTTAAGATGAAATTGACTTAGAAAAAGCCTATGATAAGATTTCTCAAGAATTTCTTGTCAATGTCTTGGATGAGATGGGTTTCTTGCCCCTTTGGAAGCATTGATTGATGCAATGCGTAACCACAACCTCTAATGGGAGGTAAACGAAATCCTTCCATTTGACTACTGGTTTAAGAAAATGAGACCCAATATGCCTTATTTATTTATTCTTTGTGTGAATATGCTATCAACTTACATGATGAGAGTAGAAGAAGAGAAACAAGTGAAAGGAATAAAGGTTAGAAAAAACTTTATCCCCTATTAACCATTTAAAGTAAGCTAATGAACTTTTAATATTCTTTAAGGTAGATTCAAAATCTTGCTCCTATTTAAGGAAACTTTTGGAAATTTTTTGTAGATTCTCGAGACTAACTCCAAATGAATTAAATTCAAAAATAGCTTCCAATCCAAATACTCTAAGGTAGTTCTAGAAAATGATGGGCCTAACCTTTAACTGTCCAGTTGTGGAAAACCTACAAAAGTACCTAGGCAGTCACATTTGTGAGTCTAATAGAAGCAAAAGAGTTTTTGGGACCTATATAGTACATTAGAGAAAAAAACTACAAGGGTGGAAAGTTAACCTTCTATTACAAGCAAGAAGGCTAAATCTTATTAACTTGGTGCTAACCATGATTCATATCTACCGGCTTTCAAATTTTAAAATAACAAAGCACAAAGCTGCTAAATTTGACTCTCCAATAAAAAATTTCTTTTAGAGCAACCATCTAAACTAAAAAACTCCTTATATGTTAGCTTAAGATAAGATAAGCCTGACGAAACACTACGAAGGCCTTGGAATAAGGTGAATGTAGGAGATGAACTAGGCATTACATAGGAAACATGCTTGGAGGCTTCTTAGCAATGGAGATTGACAACTATATGAAATAGAGTTATTTAAGCTATTTTTATGCCTAAATATTGAGTAAATTAGCTAATGAATGTTTATTTTTTTAGTTATTTTAATGTGTTTATTCAATTTAGTTTTTTTTAGATAAGTTTTAGGTATTTTTAGATCTTTAAGTGTCATTTAATGTTGTTAGAGGTGTTTTTTTTCACTTTTTTATGTGACACATGTTGTTTGAACCTTTTACAGACCCTTAAAAGTAGAGAAATTGATGAAGTTCAAGATCCCAAGCCTTGGCATAAAAATCTAGAGTCAAGACGCCATTAAGTGTAGCACCCTATAAAGAGTTTAGCAACTTGAAGCCTTAATGCAAGAATCTAGCATTAAGGCATCAGATTGAGTACATTGTTCCATATAGTGTCGAGTGAGTTCAAGCCTTGATACCAAAATCTCACACAAAGGCACGAGCTCGAAGTGCATAGTTAAAAATTCTGAAGTCTCGACTTTAAATCATGGTGCCAAGGAACCATGTAGCAGAATAACATTAAGGGCAAGTCTATCTAGATAATTTTAACAGATTTGATAGGATTTCTTCAAGTACTTTTATTCTAGAGATAAGAGGACCAAAGGGAGGAATGAACATTAAGGAAAACAGAGGTTTGAGGTCAATTTTAGTGGATTCAAGAGTAAGAAAGGCTAATTTGAGCTTTAGAAATCGAGTTCATTATTTCCTTTTCCTTTTATTCTTGAGTTTGCTATGTTTTCTTTCTTTTTTTTGGCTGAAGTTTCTTGTAATTATGATAGGCCGACTATTTTATCCTTATGATTATAGCTTCTTAGCATATAAAATTGTTAATATTGTTATTCTCTCTTCTTTTATTCAATTTCTATGATGTTTATTTAGCTTAATTTTATTGTGCATTTTTTCTTGATCAACAACTAGGAAAATTATGAGAATTTGAGTAACTCTAGGATAAGAGTCTTGAATTTGGTCCTAGGGCTAGATACCACTTGTTCTTAGTTAATTAATTGTGTAATTAACTAGACTCACGAAAAGGATAAGCATATATCAATTAGTCTTGTGGAGTTGTAATTAGCTAAGCTTAATGAATTTCTTTGATTTAGTTTCCCATAAAAACATAGGGGATTAGAGAAATAAGATTTATAAGAGATCAAAATATTCTTATAATGAATATAGAAGTAAGGTTAACTCTTAAACATTGAATTAGGTGGAGAAGAGTAGTGATATCATAATTTAAATTTTAAGTTAGACTATAATCCTAGGAATTTTATTTCAAATAGTTTCTTTTATTTAGCATTGTGACTTCGATCAGAGGTTTTATCACTAGAAGAAAAATAGGAATTAGTGACGAAAAAATCTGTCTCTAACATATTCAGAGACAGATTAAGGATATAATGTATTCCATTGCTAAAAAGGATGTGGCTAAATATTAGAGATGAAAAAGTTTAATTTGTCTCTAACTGGAGACGAAAATATTCATTACTAAAATAGACAATCCATCTCTAATTACAAGAAAAACAGAAAAAAAAATTAGGGACAGATTAGAGATGGATAGTAAAATTTTGTCTCAAATCTGTCTTTAATTAGAGATGGAAATTTTTGTCTATAAATGAGAAATTTTAGTCTCTAATTAGAAATGGATATTTTTATCTCTAAATGGGAATTTTCATCTCTAATTAGAGACAAAAATTTTTATCTCTAAATGGAAAATTCTATCTCTAATTAGAGACGAAAATTTCTGTCTCTAAATGGGCAATTCCATCTCTAATTAGAAACAAAAATTTCCATATGTAAATGGACAATTCTGTCTCTAATTCTATTTTGGTCATAAGTGAATTAATCCATCTCTAAATCTTAAGTATTTATTCTCTTCCTTTCAATAATTTTATATCAAATTAATTAATAAAACACACAAATATTTGATAAATTATATAAAATTATATTAAAACAACACATTTAACATTCATACAAAGTCATGTTTAAGTATACAAACATTTAAAAGTCATTTAAACATCATCAATTATCATCTTGTTGCTTGTCTCTTGTAGGACTTGACTCTCCATCCACCTTGTTAGTGGGGATATTTTCTAATTAATGAAATAATTGGTTGAACAGGTGATCGTATTCTTTAAACTTATCAATATAAGTAGCTATCACCTGTTTCTGCTCATCAACTGTTTGTTGTAGAGCAGTGTTTGCTGCTAATGCTACTTCTGATTCTTGAGATTGTTGTGTCAACTGCCTATCCAGCTCCTATTGAAATAGAGGATGAAGCCACGATTTAGGTGCAGATGAAGCCTCCATTAAAGAGCTTCCAATTACAAGTATCTCTAATTCGCCACCAAAAACTTGACCTTTTTTATTTTTATCGCCCACCGCCTCTTACTAAATCAATGTCTCTTCCTTCTCAGTGGTCATATTCTCATCTACATAAACTAATGCTTGGGAAGATCTACTTGATTTGATTCTTGTATATTCTTCCTACAAATTAAAACCACATTAAACACAAGTGTAAAATATAAGCATCATTCACAATGACATCATACCACAAAACAGCAACATTTTCAGCATAATCTATGAAATTATGATTGAAATAATACCACACAAATAATATCACAAAATAGCAATACTTTCATCCCAACCCATGAAATTATGACCAAAACAGTAATACCATAAAAATATAACAATACTTTTAGCATAACCTATAAATTTATGACCAAAACAGCAACACCACAAAAACACATTGGGCTAAATTAGAGGCATAGCCATCAGGAGTTTAAGTTTCTTGATCCACTCACATACAACATGTTTTTTATCCACATTAAATGTATATTGTGCCTTAGGCTTCAAGATTTTACCGTTGTAGTCCACTAGCTTCAATTCTCTACGTTGACAATATTCTTGTATGTCCATCCTGGCTTTTGCGTTATCTTTTGTTTTGCCCTTTGTGTCTATCACAGTGTGGAACACATTATCAAATAAGTTCTTCTCAATGTGCATGACATCTAAGTTGTGTCAAAAAAGATTCGCTTTCCAATAAGGTAATTCCTAAAATATACTTTGTTTTGTCCAATTGTGTGTCAAACCATACCCTTCCATGTTGTATACACACCTATGCTTAACAATTTTAGGAACATTGCGCACTTATTCCCAAAATAGGTCACTGTCCAACTACAAAGGCAGTGTGGATTGTTCCCTATATGTTCTTTAAGAATGAAATTTTTTTCCTCTGATACCGGGGATCTCTTGGCAAAAATTGTCTATGGCAATCAAAGAAAGAGGTATTCTGACCATTCTTTAGGGTAAATGCTTTTTGATTTCTCTATGCAAATAGGACATGACAATTTACTGGTAGTCATCCAACTGGACAACATCCCATACACTGGGAAATCATTAATAGTCCACATAAGCACTGACCACATTTGAAAGTTCTATTTTAATGAACAATCAAATGTTAGAACTCCCTCATCCCATAAGACCTTTAATTCGTCAATCAATGGTTGCAAATAAACATCTATCTTGCTTTTAGATTGTTTGGTCTAAGGATGATCAAAGATAAAAACATGTATTCTTGTTTCATACACATCCAAAGTGGAAGGTTATACGAAGTGACAATGACAGGCTAACAAGAGTAATTTTTTCTAGATTGTCCAAATGGTTTAAAGCCATCAGTATATAGTCCTAGTCTGACATTTCGTAGATCTTGTGCAAATTCAGGGTAAGTTTGGTCAAACACTTTCCATGCCTCCCCATTTGATGGGTGGTATCACACACCGGTCTCTCGACGGTTATCATAATGTCACCTCATCTCTTTAGAAGTCACAGATAAAGTGAACAACCTTTGAAGTCTAGGAGTTAATGGTAAGAAATATAGTTACTTGTTTGCCACCTGCTTACATCTACCGTTTTAATTTTATACCTTTCCATCCCACAAAATTTACATTGATTTTTTCCTAAATTTTTGCCCAAAGTCATCCTTGTAATACAACATGCATTAATTCAGAAAACAATCAATTTTTTCATAGCCGAGCCCTAAATTTGACACCATTTTCTTATTTTTATAAAGATCGGTGGGCATCCGATTATCATTTGGTGTTATCTCTTTCGACCATTGCACAATCTTATTATGGCATTGCTCTGGGAGGTTGTAGTCTGCCTTAATGGTAAGAAATCTTATTGCTGCTAAAAGTTCAGAGTGATGAGAACACCCCTCTCATAAAGCCGCTTGTGCAGTAGATAACATGTCATAAAAAGCTTGTGCATCGATTACTTGTGGGTGTGTCACTTAAGGGACCTTTGACAATGATTCCTCGTGAGAGCTCTAACAATAATAATCAGGTTTAAATCCATACTTACACAAATGCACCTTTACTACATCAAAATAATTAAATTTCCTATTTTTGCACTTTGCACAAGGATAACTTATCTTTTCACTGTACAAATAAGCTGACAATTGACAAGCATAATTTAGAAACTTGTCAATGCCATTCATAAAGGCATAAGTGAATCCAAATCAACCAAGAAGCACTCTATCATACATCTATTGTCAATTTTTAGGTATATCCATGTTATACTCGTATACACCTATAGTATTCAATTACAAAACTCTAAATTTATGTGTAACAAGAAAATATAGAAGCAATATGTTTTCATATACAAGAAAATTTTTGTCTAGTAGGCTTAATTTCTCAAATACCTAAAAGGAAAGCAAAATAGGCCCTATAGATCAACATTATTCCCAAACATACTTAACAAGAATTTGACAACACATTAACCATGAGACAGCAAATTAGTATTTTGGACATCTTTGGGATCAATTTTAACATATGAAAATAAGCCAAATGCACACAAAAATCCAAAGACAACACATAAACCAAAAATGTTCACAGTTTTGGACTTCATTATATCATGTAAAAGAAAACCAAAACAATGCCAAAAACCATAAGGCAAAAGAAAAAAAAGCACACATTTGGATAGCTTTAGGATTCACTATCACGTATAAAACTAAGCCAAAATAGTGCCAAAAACCCTAAGGCAGCAAATTAGTGTTTTAGAACAATTATTAAAAGATTTATTATTGAGTTGATGGATATGAGGTTTGTTAACAAAACAAAAAAAATTGAATACACTTTAGTTTGTTGTTTTCATATATATTATTTTTAATATTCAAGTTCATACTATCTTCTCTTCAATTATAGCAAAAAGTATATAAGATGTGTACTCTTTGTTGATTATGCCCAAGTTGTACATGATTACATAATGCAATCAACAGAACTTATTATTTTTGTAGTATTACAACTTGCTCGAGTGAAAGAATTCAAAGGTAAGAATTTGTTTCATGAAAAATTTATATATATATATATTTTACTTCTGCTTTTAGTAATAATTGAAGATAATTTACTATTTATGATTTAACCATAGGTGAAATTTAGTTAATTAATTCTTGTACTGCAACAAAGATACTTTTCAATCCCAATATTCCTGAATCAAATTTTAATTTTAATTAAACTACTCTTTTTAAGGTCATGCATAGTAGAATTGTCAACACAAAGATTCAATCAATCAACTTCACAGACTGTCTGTTCAAGAGATGATGATTTTCTCACTTTAACAAGACATTTAGAAACAAATCAAATCAAAGAAACAAATGAAGTGTATATCTTATTATAACTAAATTAAATATTAAACTAACATAATATGTACTAATTTCAAGTGATGTTTGGTTTGTATAGACTAGTATATTTGTAACTCTTGCAACAATATTGAAAATTCAAACCAACTTTGGTTGGTTTTATGAATCTTGCAACAAATGTGTGAGAAATATAAGAAACCAAAACGGATTGTTATTGTGTCCATTCTGCAACAAAACACCTGCAATAATCATTACAAGGTATATATATTTTACAAGTTTCAAATATCTTATTCACCACATTGATAAACTTTAATTAAATTAACATTGAATTTGAATTCTAGAATTTACATCTTTCTCATGTATAAAGGTTCAAGATCCATATCCATGTAATAGACCATATTGGAAATTCTACATTGGTCCTTTTGACCATTAAGGATATCAGCTTCTGCAGAAAACAACTAAGGAACTAAGAGATAAGGTTATTCAAGTAATAAAATTATTGTTATTCTCATTATTAAATACAAAACTTATGTTGCATTTTATTAATATAATAGCAATTACAACCTTTTTCCTGTAGAAAGAGTAGGAATACTCATTCCCTGTAAAGCTAGAATCAATTATTAGGAATATGTTCGCATTCAAATTAGAAATTACTAATTTCAATCTGTATCATAACCAATCCAACTACAAAAAATTCGAGAGTTTAACCAAGTTGTTTGTAATACATGTTATAGTTTAATTATTAAATTCCTACTCAATATTATTATTACTCACATCTCAACTACAAGAATATAATGGACAAGAAGATGACAACTACTTTGGTGATTATGAAGAACCTAGAAAAACTTTTCTAAATGTATGTTTTTTATTTATTGTATGTACTGATATAATATATTTTATATTATAGTACTTAAATTATCTTCTCATCTTTTACTCACTTTTAACACATTTCTTATTGTAGGAAGTTAATGTAATTTTTTAAAATGATATTGACCATCATTTAACCAATAACATTATGCCATCCAAGAGAGCCTCACCAGATGATGTACAAAAAATTGGATTGACAAAAATGCTTACTCCATAAATTTCTTCTACTAAACTAATCAAGCAAATTGAAAATTTTGATTGACCCAGCTTTTCTATTATGTACTATGAAAATCCTTTACATCTTTTGCTTTTTGTTTTGTCTTGTGGTGCTTTATGTAAGATAGCCATATAAGAGACGTCTTATAATTAAAATACTTGCTAAATATATTGGGAATTTCTTCATCATTAGAGTATTAGTTTCGATTATAAATAAACCTTCTTCTTTTGACATAATTGAAATACTCAACTCACAGAGCCTAAATGGAAAGTTTAAACAAATAATTTTTTCTCTTAATTCATATGTCATCTCTAGTTTTGCTATTTTTGATTTCTAAACCAATAAAACACCTAAATAATTTTATATATTAGAACAACCTACAAAAATTCAATTAAGTCTAAATTTTGATAACATTGTAATTTCCTTTATATATTATATATAAATAAATTAATATTATAGATATAACAGTAACATATACATGAAATTAATGATTCATTTCTTATCTTTTTACATCACAAATATATCTCAGTCATTCAATCTCAAGTAAGGTGCATGTAAGTATAAGTAACCTTATTTTAACTATAATAAGAACTAATTTTCCTTGACTCACCATCAATAACACATACATACATTCACACACAATATAAGCTAGTAGAAACAATCTAGAAAGTGCAGACGAAGAGCAACACATTCCAGAAAGTAATCTAGAAAGTATTGGACAAAAATCAAAAATCAAAAATTTACTTCAATAAAACAAGAATCATTGTTAAATTCCTCAAAACAAATACAAAGAGCCCCTAGCCACAATAGAATCCAAAGGGAAGGAAAACAAAAGGGAAAGAAATCTCTACATTATTGGGGAAAATGCAACCGAGCAACAACAACGCCCAAGCATCAGTGAGAAGAATAGAAGAATCAGAAGAGAAAGAAGAAAAAGAGGACAGAAAACTCACCTTTCTCAACCAAACCAAGCAATTCGCTTGGAAGTGTAAACGAGGAGCAATGACACAGTTTGTAGCGTCTTCAGTCATCACCTGGCTAGGCAACGATGGTGGTTTCCTTTGACAGATAGCTACTGTGGCAGTGGCTAGCTAAACAGCACACAGTGTGATGAACGACGATGAACGACAAGGCATGGTGAATGATGAAGCAAGCACACACGGACAAAAATAGAGATGGAAATGCACAATTTCTAAATTTTAATGGAATGAATTTGGTGCTTAAAACTTTATTATATATTAAATTATGGACAATATAACATGAAATGTAATGTGGAGTGCTAGTTAGCTTATTAAGCCTTCATGCCAAAGGTCTTGTCTTCGAACTGGCCAAGCATACTTTTACATATTTGCAGTTTAATTTTGGCAATTAAAGACAAAATTAGAGATGGAAAAAATTTTATCTCTAATTTCTAACTCTAAGTGCCATTACAAATTAGAGATGAAATAAACTTGTCTCTAATCTCCACAAAATTCAAAAAAAAAAAAAGTAGTGACGGACTAAGGATGCTTTAGAGTCAAAAATTAGAGACAAAATTTTTTTCGTCTCTGATTCCATCTCTAATATTAGTTTTAAAAAATTTTCCTCTTAAAGATGGATTTTACACAAAATAGAGATGAATCAGAGATGGAATTTTTTCTATCTCTAATTTTTGTCTCTAATTTCCTTTTTTTTTTGTAGTATATATTTTTCTTTCACTTCAACATAGTTGTTGCTGGGATAAGGTAGATACAATAGCATTGGTACTTAGTCAAGCTTTGACTAAAATTCCCTAAGGATGATACTCTTATTTCATCATTATATTACTTGTTGATAATGTACACTTGCACTGTGTCAATTTGCATGAAACAAGTTTTTGGTATCGTTTCTGAGGAATTCTTAGTTAGAGTTTAACTAATATTAATGTTAAGTATGAACCTTAGATCAAGCTTTTTTATTTTCTTTTTATTAGTTGTTATTTTGGGTCTTGTCATACCTCACCTCCACAAGCCCTTATATAGTTTTATAGAGGTGGTATGCTACTAACTTGTCTTTCTGTTTAACTACTCAAGTTCAATTTTAGTTTATTACCCAGGATTTGTTTATTAATTCAGTTACAAGTTTGAATTTCACTTGGGTAACTCACTCGTATACACAACAACAATGAAAGTACACAAATAAACACATTCAGATAACATAACTATACACACACACAAGAGTAGATACATCTATCTATAAGTATATATATATCTATACAACAGACAAAACTCTCACTCATTTCATCTCTATACAATAACTACTTTTTCACCAGCTATCCACAAAACAATCTATGGATATGAGTGGGCACTTTAGAACACCGTCTGCCTCTCCTACCTTAACCTATTAGGAGTGCAAGTGGTCTGTCTACCACTAAAAAGAAATAATCATTTTTCAGCCCTTATTTTGTGGTGTTTAAATAAAAGCATCACAAAATGTGTCAATTTGTGGCGCGCTTTAGGAAGTGTCACGAAATCACACTATTTTGTGGCACCTGTTCTAATTTTCCAATAGTTAAGATGCCCCTATTTTAATAAATTATTAATTTACATTTTTATTGTCATTTTTTTATGCTTATAAAGTGTCACAAATTGATAACAACTTTTTTTATTATTTGTCAATGCTTTTAAAATGCCACAAATTGATAGTTTTTTTCTATACACTTAGATGTTCGTATTTTAATACATTATTAATTTACATTTTTATAGCATTTTTGACACTTGTAAAACGTTACAAATTGACAACAATTTTATTTTATTTTTATGCTTATAAAATGCCACAAATTGCTAGTAGTTTTTGCTTTACATTTTCTCTCCTTTTTATTTTTATTTTTCTTCTTATTTTTCCCCTAAATCTCTTCTCTAATTTCTCTTCTTTTTGCGAGTCTTCCCCTTTTCCCACCCTTCTTCTTTTGCTTCTTCTCTTTCTTTCTTAATTCCTAAATTTTCAATCCCTCAATGACAATTTTGGATCCTCCACCGTCTGTTTTTAGCGGCGGTTTTATCCGTTGCTAGAGTGCGTTTTAATATTATTGCAACGAATATTATTGTTGCTATAACTTCTGTTTAAATAATTAATTTTAAAAAATTATAGTGACAATAATATTTGTTGCGAGAAACGTTAGCGACGGAAAAAACCGCCGCTAAAACGCAGGCGAGAGCTCAATCACCCACAAATCCCAATCTCTAATTTCCCTCTCTTCCTAATGCCCAATTCCCTCAGTATATAAGAACACTCATAGAGGGGCAGGTGAGGACAAAGGACTGCGTAGTAGCAAGGCAAAGGCCGAAGAGACGCAACGAGCTTCTCTTCAGCGAAGTGATCCACGCCGCTGCAATAATGCTGCCTCCACCGTCGTCCACCGCCACATAGCCACTTGGAGGCATGCCGCTAACCAGGACCAAAGAGACCGTTTGAATAGCTGGGGCTGCTGGGTTCATCGGCTCATGGCTCAATGTGGTTATTTATTTATTTATTTTTCCTAATTTGTGGGTTTAGATTCTTTAATGTTGGTTCATTGGTTGCGTTTTGCTACAATGCTGTGTTTTGTCCATTTTTTGCAGGTTCTATGACCACACAAGCTCTCATTTCCCTTATTCTTTCTCTTTTATTTCTTCATTTGATCGAAAAAGCTGCCACACCTCTGCTCCAAAATTGCAAACTACTTTAGTTTTTTGCATTTGATTTTGGTTTTTATTTTGATTCCTAATTTTAGTTTCAAATTATTCTTTGATTTCCATCTTTGTTTTCTAGTTGCTTTGTTTAGTTTCAAAGAGACAGAGTTTGAATTTTAGGGATTCATACTTGCTATTCTTTCTGCTGTTATGTCTAGGTTTGTTGATTTGGCTTCTAGCTTTCCTATTTCCTACGCAAGGTTTGACATCACTGCCATCGTGCTTATTTAATGGTTATTTGCCCCTCAACAATGAACTGTAGAGTTTTAACGCTAGTTTGAATGCAATTTATTTGTTTTAAAGGGCTGTAACAGGGTTGAAAAATCTTAGAAATTGCATGACTTGTGTGGTAAATCCAAAGGTTCTACAATAGCTATTCTCAATGAATCTTTATTAGCATGAACAAGGCCCAAAAGATAAGCAAAATACAGGTCTTATCACAAGAAGATTTCAGTGATTTGAACTAGTATTTTAGCAAAGTATGCATTATATTTTTTCACTCAATTTTTCACTTTCTATTTGAAAAAAATAGCTTTGTTGTTATATATAGATCTTAGCTCTATTAAATGAATTGCATATATTTTTATGAGAAAAGATAACATTTAAAAAACACATGGAAGTACTCAAATGGTGTAGGTGTGAACATGGACAAGAATATGCCCGAGATATATGGAACATTGATCCAGTCCAATTACCTTGGATCCCTTTATTCATAGCAGCTGCAGAGATATGGCTGATTCTCTATTTTCATAATCAGTCTCCTAGTTTTTGTTGACCATTTGACTCCCTCTTTACAGACAGTTACATATAAAAACAGGTTTGATTATTCGGTTCCTCTCTCTCCTGCCCATAATTCACTGTTAAATGGGTTATTTGTAATCTGTAACGGATATGATTACAAAGCTGATAGCTAATTAAAATCTAACATGTATGTGGGTTTCTCTAGTAATATGAACCTTGTGATTATTATCTTTGAAAAAAAAAATGAACTATGTGATTTATTCTTATGCTTGGAAGTACTGGAAATTTTCAATAGATGAAGGAGCATGGGGTTTTTGTTTATATATGTCTGAAGTTTGCTTGATTTTCTAGTGATGTTCTTTGGTATTTGCATGATTTTTTTTTGTAATACTTTCTGAAATTGTTTTCTTCATGTAATTTTTGAAAATCCTTTACCCTCATACTTAAATAGAATCAAATAGGTGTTGAATTTGTAAGTAAAAAAGTTTTGGAGATACACATTGATTTTAGGTGGACCATATGATAACTATCTTTGTGGTTCTGATTATGCTCCTTCTAGTTGTCAATTTTAAAACATTTGTGGAAGCTTTGTTGGAATGCATTTCCATCCTAAAGGTTATTTCTTTTGTAGTTTACGCAGGGGTTTCAGATCTATTACTACTTGAAGAGGCAACCCGATTTCCTTCATTGAACATTATTTTCAGAGTTGATGATTATGGCCTTGTTTGATGACAGTTTTTGTTTTATGTTTTTAAAAATAGTTTTGAAAATTATTTTTAAAAACAAGTTTTGGAAGAACAAAAATAAAAAAAAAATCTGTTTGATTAATTTGTTTTGAAAACAATTCTAAAAACAAAAAAATAAAATAAAAAAACTTGTTTGATAAAACTATTCTGAAAACAAGTTTTGAAAACAAGAAAACATGTTTTAAAGGAACATATTCGTTTGAAGTGATAAAAAAATTAGGAGGAGCAGCAATAATGGTTATAAAATTTAGAATGTAACAGAGATTAGTGTTTATCGAGAGAAACAGGGTTCTGTTGCATTGCATATCACTAAAAGGGAAAGGCTCATTTCTAATACAAGAGCAACCAATGAGAGTAAGGAACGGTTCATAGCTTGTGATGTGGGATATGAATTATAAATTTCAATTAAAGTAAGGAACAACTCATAGTGTCTACCACAATGCTGAAGATGGAGGAGAGGTAAATGAGGGAATAGGATTTAGAAGAATTTACTAAAATTACAAAAGTGCTATTGATGAAAACAATTTTTTAAGGTTGTTCTCTGTGTCTTTGCCCCAAACTCAAAAAACAAGAGTTCAAAACAACTTTTACTTGTTCTGGTTTTTTAATTTTTAAAAATACCAATATATTTTTTAGTTTTTAAAAATAGTTATTGAAAACAAATTTTCAAACAGATTTTTTTTATTCTTGTTTTTAAAAACTAAAAACAATTTTTAAAAACTGTTACCAACTTGTCTTTCACTTGTTTCATGGTAGGCTAAGAATCAAACGAGGAAGAGAGAAATGTACATTATTCTGCAAATATGTATTTGTCAGAAAATATATATTTTCATTCTAATTTTATCAATGTACTTTAGTAGTCTGTTGGAAAATATGTATTTGTCAGAAAATATGTATTGCCCTTCATTTAATCTAATTTATGTGGCTTCTTGTGATATTTTGTTTCTCCACTTTCTCCATTTCCAATCTGGCACATCGTCGATGATTTTCTGTGTTTCGATGTGTAGCTGCCCTGTTTTGCACTTGGTGGAGTTGGATTGAACAGAAATTTGAAGGGGAGCAGTGGGTTCTTGTGATTTTTAGTTTCTCCTTTTCATCCATTTTCACGGTATATTAACATGTTATTATTCCTGTCACTATACTTGACCAAAAAAACCTTACTGAGTAGTGATTGTCTTTATGTAATGACTCTTTATATTGATTTAGCTAGAAGTGCGTTGTTTTTGTAATCAAGTCTCTGCAAGCCAAGACCACCTTGTTCAATAGGTAGTGTTGCTAGTTGCCTTGTTTTAATTAACTTTGCTTTCATTTTCAGAAGCTTTGCTTTAATAATATGATATTAGTTTTGTGTTGTTTTTTCTACTGCACCAAAAAAGAAAAATCAGCATAACTAAGTTTATACTTCACCTATTTGCCTAAACATATAATCTCTCTTTACATGTGGTACACTTCAATTTTGATAGATATGTACTAGTGGAAAGAATTTTCGAGCTTA
This sequence comes from Senna siamea, assembly GCA_031216115.1. NCBI lineage: Eukaryota > Viridiplantae > Streptophyta > Magnoliopsida > Fabales > Fabaceae > Senna > Senna siamea. Next base: position 11,769,782 of record CM062364.1, read on the forward strand.
ACTAGGCTATGACATTTGTGTGAATTGTGAAGTGAATATCATAAGTACCATTCTAGTTTTAACATGCAATATGTGATTAGAACTAGTTTTAAATTATTTTACTGTTATTATTGCTTGATGATGATTAGTAGCTCACTTTATCAAGCAACTCAAAATATTGTATTGATTAATATTATTACTCTATAATATGATAATATTCTCACAATTTTTTTAACATTATTGCAGGTATATAAACTTTGTTTGACTATAGCTGGTTTATTTTCTTTAAAGGACTTCTTTTTGTTATTGGTTGTTTACAATGTACAAAGTTTGGTGATATAAGATGTACTTGAAAGGAGAATTGGTATAATTTTTGCACTTATTTTGTCATTACATATAATGTTTTTATTATCTAATATAATATATGATATTTTGTGTAAAAAAATATTATATATTTTTTTAAAAAAATTCAATCTTGTATTTTGCGACGCTTCAAAAGTGCTAGGAAATACTTTGATTGTGGCACCTATAAAGTGCTCTCTTCTAATTTGTGCAATCCCTTAACCAAAGGTCTCTGCATCTCTACGATGTGACTAAGGCTACCCATTAACTTCTTACTCAAAGAATCTTCCATGACATTAGCCTTTCTTGGATGGTATAATATAGTACAATCATAATCTTTTAATAACTCCATCTATCTTCATTGTCTAAGATTAAGTCTTTTTGTTGAAAAAGGTATTTTAGGCTTTTATGGTTAGTTTAGATCTCATAAGCTTTGCCATATGAATAATGTCACCAAATTTTCAGGTAAAAGACTACAGTCATCATCTCCAAATCATGAGTAGGATAGTTTTGTTCATACTTCTTTAATTTTCTAGATGCATAAGTTATCACCTTCCCATGCTGCATTAATACACAACTCAATCCCACTTTTGATGCATAAAAAAAAATAGTGTAACCACCATTCTTCATAGGAGAGTCAACACTGGTGCTAAGGTAAGACAATCTTTCAACTCTGGAAGCTCTCTTCGCAACCATTACTCCACTAAAATTTTACTCTCTTGCTAATCCAGTTAGAGGAGTGAAAGTCTTAGCAAAGTCTTTTAAAAAACCTTCGATAATACCCAACCAACCCTAAGAAACTATGTATCTCCGTCACTAATGAAGGTTTATGCCAGTGCTGAACTGCTTCAACCTTTTTTGGATTTACACTAATTTCATCCTTGGACGCCATATGTCCTAAGAAAATAACCTTGTTTAGCCAAAACTCACTTTGTGAACTTGGCATAAAGTCAGTGCTTTTTTAAGGTTTTCAAGGCTAGCCTTAATTGTTGCTCATGATCTTCCTCGCTCTTCGAATATACTAAGATGTCATCAATGAATACAATCACAAAATGATATAGGAAAGGCTTAAAAACTCAATTCATCAAGTCCATAAATGTTGATGGGGCATCAGTAAGCCCAAGAGACTTCACCAAGAACTCATAATGCCCATAATGAGTTTGAAAGGTTGTATTTGGAATGTCCTCATTCCTAATCTTCAATTGATGGTATCCTAATCTCAATTCAATCTTGGAGAAACATTGAGCTCCTTGAAGTTGATCAAACAAATCGTCTATATGCGGTAATAGATATTTGTTCTTTATTGTTACCTTATTTAATTGCCTATAGTCAATGCACAAGTGCATTAAGCTATCTTTCTTCTTTACAAATAGTACTGGAGAGCCCCAAGGAGAAGAGCTAAGGCATATAAATCCCTTATCAAGAAGGTCCTACAATTGCTCTCTTAATTCCTTCAATTCAGCAGAAGCCATCTTATATGGTGGCATAAATAGGCTGAGTGCTAGGAACTAAGTCTATGTATAACTCAACATCTCAATTCGGTGGTAAACTTGGCAACTCCTTGAGAAAAACATTAAAAAACTCACATACAACTGGTACTTGATCAAGAAACACCTCATTTGTTCAAGTATCTCTAACCATTGCTATGTAACACTTACACCCCTTTCTCATTAGCCTCCTTATACCTAAGGCAAAGAACAATATTGGTAGTGTGGAATTTTGATCACCTTGATAGGTAAATGTCTCACCCTCAGGTAAGTTAAACATCACAGTATTACTATGACAGTAAAGCATGACATGATAAGAAGATAACCAGTTCATGCCTAATATCACATTGAAACTAACTACATCTAAGATAATCAAGTCTACCAGAAGTTGCTTATCTCCTATCATCTCCTCGCATGATTTAAACACTTTATTGGTCTCAATTAAATCTCCCATTAATGTAGCAACTAGTAATGGCTCATTTAGAGTTGACCATCCTTACCAAGGTGAGAAGTAAAGAATGGGGAAACAAAGGAATGTATGGCTCCAAGATCAAAAAAAGAAATGAGCTTTAAGTGAATATATAGGAAGTGTAGCTGAAACCACTACATTGGATGCCTGGGCATCTTGGTGTGTCAAAGCGAAGACGTGAGTTTATCCCCTTCCACTTTGTCCTTGTACTCTACCTGAGCCTTTGTTATTTGACCGAACTTTTCCAAGACCCTTACCTCCAGGGCTCCCAATTTGTCTCAAGGGTTATGCAGGTAATGAGGCTGATGGCAATAGTGCAAGAGTAGATTCATGATTGCAGGATGAGTGAGTCAACATCGTGGGACATTCCTGTTTCAAGTGACCAGGTTAGCTGCACTGATAGCATCTCCTGATTGACCTATAACACATGCCATTATGCATTCATCCACATGTGGGACAAGGAGATCATACCCCTATAAATCTTCCTCGACCTCGAGTAAGCTTAATGGAATATGACTGATCGTTCATATTGCTAGGAACAAAACTAGAAGGAGGTAAAACATGTCCTCCCCGCTATTGAGAACTAACTCATTAGCTTTGTCAACTTGCCAAAACATTCCATACTGATCCACCAATACACTGACCATGTAATCTTTCTTGATTAATCTCAGTACGTCATCATTTGTACTACTCCTTGCGGTCTTTAATCTCCTTACTTCGTGCCTTAAAGAGCATAGCACTTTCTAGCACCTCTTTATAAGAGTCATGTTTTGTCTTCACCACTGACCTGAACAAATAGTCAAGAAGGTTATGAACAAAGAGTTTTGCATGCATCTCCTCTGTGGTTACCAAGTGTGGAGCATACCGAGATAGCCATGTATATGTCATATGATATTCAAACACTATCATATCCTTGTCTCAAGGTCTCAAACTCTCTAGCTAGAGCATATTTAATTGTTTGGGGAAGAAAATGCTTCATAAATAGTTTGATATAGTCCTCCTTGTTCAACGGAGGTGACCCTTAAGGCCTTCCCTTTAACATATTCTTATACCAATCAAGTTATAGAATAACCCAAGGCATGAAAAATATGGTCAATGCTACCTAAGAATAATTGGAGGTCTTCAGTAACCTAAGCCCTTGAAAAGGTAGAGGGCTTAAGTTTTAGAAATTCTTGTAAGGAAACTTTAATCCTCTTTTCCTGTAGTGCTACTGGGACATCATCTTGTTTAGCCACCTACTCTAAACTAGGGCTTGCACCCTGTTCTCTTTGTTATTGGTGTAATTGTTGTTAGGCCATTATACCCATCATCTCTCTCATGTCTTGTTGCATATTTTGCATCCCTATAACAACATCTACCAATGTTAGGTCCCTATCCCTAGATGCTAGAGCCTTCCTAATGCTTGGGTAACCTCGCCCTTGATTTATAGGAGGGGAATTATGAGGCAATGAATAAGCCTCATTAGAAAATAACCTTCTGTTAGGAATTCTTTTCCTTGGTAGCATCTCCTCCTAAAATAAAACAAAATGGCTTATAAAGATCTAGGATGGAGAATTGTTAGGACTAATTCAAGCTATGATCTAACGTACAATAATGCAAACTTAATAATGTGAATGGCTAATAGTAGACCCATATATGTAATTTTTGCTGGCCAGATACATAATTACACATAAAATTATACTGCCCTTCACTGTCGCAACTTTTAAGGACCTAGTAACAATTGCTCTAATACCAAATATTTCACAACCTAAAACAAAGGCCATGACCAGTGCATAGACCTCACATACACCAAACCAAGTTTAGTAAGCCTAAATAATACTGCAAAACATATTAACCAATCATAGATTATAAGAGCATGATTCGTAAGAATTTGGACAAATCACTATACCAAATATATTCCTTAAATTTACATAAATTACCCTAATACTAAGGCTTATGTAATAACCAGAACTATTTTTGAAAGATAAAAACTGAATTTTTGACGCTAATTCCATTTAAACTGAGTTTGGCACGGATTTTGAGGTCGATGGTTGAAACGAAAGGCCGTTTAGAGTCAGATACTCGATCTAATGATAGGAAATGCGATTCAGTGATCAGAAACTGACAGACAGAGTTTCGGACTTCGGTTTCTTAGACGGAGGCCAGAAACTCTGCATGGGAACCCGTGCTAACGTCCGGAGTGAAGGCGACGTCTTGAAGTTTCCCTGGGTGGTCCGGGAAAAGTCAGAATCACCCTCGGGAGCTTTAAATTTCCCAAAACCCCGTCATTTGTCACATTTCTCTCTCTCCGCACTTCATTTTCTCTCTCTTTTCTCTCCTCCTTCCTCCACCGTGCGCCACCGCCTGGGCCACTGTGAGCCACCACCTGGCCTACCAACCGACTCCCCTCGCCACCCTCAACCTCCAGTAGCCACCCACGGCCACCAACGGCCGCTAGACTCACCGAAAAACGGCGTTATTCTCCTCCGTCGTGTGAAAACTTCACCAGCTGGGATCACCGCCGTCAGCCACCGTTAGCCGTCACCATCACTACCAGCGTGTAGGCTGAGCTACCAGCTTCCTCCACCAGCTCGCCGTCATTGAACGGAGGTCCGACGGGCCTGGATCGAAGGAATTTTTGTCCGCCGTGCGTAAAGTTTCGGGGCCAGAAAATGCCATCCAAACGGCTGTGAACCGCGGCGCCACTACTATATTCGGACTCCTCGTCTTTCGGGCTTCACCGTGGTGTGATTTTTGAAGCAAACCGCACCCTTTGCCGTGCGTCGCCGTGCACCACCGTGCCGGTGAATCTAGATATACACCGACAGACATCGAGACCACCTTGAGATAGATTTTCATTATCCGACAATCCTGGTAATGTTCGATTCGCCTAAAACTAATGAATTTTGATTGAATTAGCTGCCGAACGAGAATAGGAAATAAACTGATTTAGGAAATAGGGTAATCGGATTTAGGATCATAAAATGGATGACGTAACGAGCTTGATTATTCATTTAAATGTCCAGGGAATTGATTTAGCTCAGAATTCGAGGATACAAGAAGTCTCGAGTTGATTTGGAACAACCGGAGACCAGGTAGGATGATTTACGCTTCCCGAGTTCTAGATTTGACTTAGTGGATAACTGAACGATTAGATTTAATTGCATGAATTTGCGTGCTACTTTCGATGGACTAAATTGCATGCCTGTGTGCTGGATATCCCATTTGCATGTTAGATGTTTTGTTTATCGAGTTTAGATGCCATTAGGATAGATTTACTTAGGGTAGGGTACTTGATAGCCGGTATGGGACGGCCGTTAAGTATTCCGAATGCAGGAAGTTTTATAAAGATATATTTTTTTAAACAGATTTAGCCTGCATTTCTTTAGAGATCACGCGGTAAATCAGGATGACCCTAAGAAAGGTTTAAGGAGTATAAGGGGTGATAACCTAGACGGGGAAACGTTGTGATTTAGGCGTAATACCCTAGAACCCTGAGGAATAGCTGACCGTGTGCATGTGAGTTCGAATAGACTGTATGAGGATGAGAATTGGCGTATGTGCACATGCTAGGGGATGCCCTAGATGTTGATTCTCACCCGGTCCTTGAGTGAGTGATTGGTATTACGGATCACACTCACAATATAGGCGAGATTTGGGTGATTGGTGTTACAGATCACACCCAACGATAAAAGATAGAATTTCTCTAGACGACGTGTAATTGGATGATGTTAGATTCGGTCGCAGATGATTTGTGGTCGACACGGATTTAGATACACCAGGCATGGGATTTAACCTGATTTTTGATTTTTGATTTTTCAAAGATATAGACTTTATGATTTGTGAGCATTGGCCTCAATTTTGCATGCGATAAATAAATAAATTTTTAAAGAAAAGGTATTTCACAGATTTTGAACTGATTTCAGGAAGTTGTTTTCGGTGCTTGCACCGCTGAGTATTCAACCAGATTTTGAATTGTAAATTATTCTACTGAGATTTTATATCTCACCAGGTTGTTTACTCAGATGAACAGGAACAAGGACCTAGACGCTAGCTGGGTGATGCTTTGGTGATAGACAAAAGAGCAGCTTAGTCTAGGCTTGAATTGTATTTTATATATTTATACTGATAATGTTGTATATTGGTTTTCTGAAATTTTTGTTTTTCTGTTGTTATTGGACTGACTGTATATTTCTAAATTGGATGACTGTTGTACTTTGGGATATGTTTGAAATACAGAGGAGTCTCTGCCGGATTTTCGTCAAGGTTTACTACTGTAACCTATGTAATTAAGTTGGAATTTGTATGAATGCCTGATATGTTGTCTGTATGGATTTTAGTTTTCATTCCAGAGTAATTTACGATGAATGTATGTGAAATTAGTATAGCTGCGTGTGATTTTGGGTTGAACGTAATCTAAATGGACGATGGAATGTCTATTTGGGTTATACTCAACCAGTAGCGATTCCCTGACATTCCCATATCGGGAATAACCATTTAGAGAAACCCATATGTTTCTGCTATGCAAATAGATGACTGTGTATTGTGAATTAGGGGATCGTTACAGCTTTACCCACCGAATTTGAATCTCAACCATCATCCAAGGATTCTATTGAAATTTCCTCTTCTAAAAGTAGGACATTTCCTTAGTTTACAATAGCTCAAAACCAATATCAACATCAAGATTCAATCAAAATATTATCAAGTAGCCATCATAGGCCTGCCTTCAAAATATAAATCATTTAAACTACCCTAGAACTTAGAATACAACAAATTTCCAATAAGTTTCGACATCACTAAGTTTGCATCCCAAAGGGCTTGAGTCCTACCTAAAAACAAGAGTGCAAAATCACATCAATCTATTCTACAATCTATTGCTAATTTAGAAAAAAGATAGAGAAAGGAGTAAGTCTCAAAGACTTAGTGAATATATAATAAATAGGCTACCTAGAATGGGAAATAGACCTGAACATGAGTTTTTCACAATTACATTTGGTTGAAGAAAATTAAAGGCTATGTACTTACAATTCAACCTATTAATACATGATAGAAAAAATGTAGGGTTTCACTAATAAAATAGATTAAAAGGTACACATAATCTTTATCTACAATATAATGTTAGAACTATATCACATCAATCAGATTTATGATCATTTAATATGAGTAATCTAAATAGGATTGCATGAGAGAGTTTAAATTTCTACGATTCAGTATACCACTATAAGAGCTAATATTATATTATTCTGCCATATGTAAAAACTTTATATTGTATTACCACACATAAGAATATCATATTGTATCTCTACACATAAAATTATCATATCGTGCCACCGCTACATAAAATTGCTATATCTTGCTATCGCACATAGAATTATTATATCATGTAGCCACATGTAAAACTATTATATCGTTCCGCTCCATGTAGAATTACTATATCATGCCGCTACATGTAGAATTACAATATCGTGTCATCGCACATAAAATTAATATATTGTGCCACTGAACGTAAATAAATTACTACAATTACAATTATGTAATTCATTTGGAAATAAATAACTAAGTAATGCTAAACTTGACAAGTGTAATCAAATTCCTTGATTTAGGTTCAAGGATCATGTACACAAATAATAGCTTTAAATCTTAATATGTATCGCTAACAAGAAAAGAACTTAAAATTCATAATTGTTTCCTATGGATATCTAAATGATAACAAACAGCTTGATATGCTGATGAGAGGAACTTTTGCATAAAAAGAATAGGCATCTCACTCATTATATACTCACCTGACAAAAGTAAGCCACAATAGCCCTTACTCTACCATCTCAACATTGACCGCGGGTGAGTATGTATCCACCAATGCCCCTAAATCAGTAATATTTCTCATCACATACAATGTCTATATTTAGTGGCATTTATTCTTTGATAAAATTGCCACAATTTCTCTTACCTCAACTTTCAAGCCTATGCCATATTTTTATTTAAATTAGTAGTCTTGGTTTTTTTTTCTCTTCAAAGTCAATTTCACATTACAACTTACAATTTCATACTTAGTAGGGTGCCTATATGGCAAGAACACTAAAGAAAACTAATGTATATTTATAGCCACTTCAACCTTTAACTTCTCTAATTAAATTAGTTCACCTTTCACATTTCAACCCAAAATTGTAAGATTCAAAATTTTCACACATATATCATAGTTTAGTTAAACTTTTCATTAGTCCTATATCCTAAGCTCAACATCACACTTGCCCACATTTCAAGTCTATCAGCTCATTCATATAAAAGAGAGTTATATATACTACTAGAGTTTCCATTGACCTACTTAATATTCCATTTATATTAATTGAGCTCATAATTCATTTGGAAGTTAAGATTAAGATTTCAAAAAGTATTTCAACAAGGAAAGTTTGTTAGAAGGGTAGCTTTCTATTATTATTTGAACAAGAGGATGGTTACCAATAATAATCAACAGGAAAGGAGGAAGAAAAACTCACTAAGTTCAAGAATACCCAATTTAACCCTCCTTTTATTGGATTTTTATAGACCCACACACAAGTGTTGCATTTTGTACGACGAAAGTGTCATGTCTCTGCCTCCAGCAGCTGTAACATGTTGCCTAAACAATGGATGACGGCCGGTGACTAACCGACGATGACCTTGGTAAGTGATGGTGGTGGTGGAAAGTGAACTTAAATAGAGATGAATGTAACACCCCTTTAGCCTATGGTTCCTTTTAGGTATTTAAAAAGATATAATATGAAAATAATTATCAGAGTATTGGTGTTACTATTTCCTCTACCCGAGTCCAATTAAAACTTTTACCAAGTGAATTAATTAATTGTCATTTAGGTTGGTCTCTACTCTCGAGCTCTCTCAATATCACAACAGAATAAACACATATAGCATACACCTGAATTAACTATACATAGACATACATTCTTAATTAAATATAATCAATTGACTATTGGGTTGGAGGCAATAATCCTGCCACTCATAACCCCATTAAATAGTCTAATCATCAATCCAGCCTAATCCATATACAGATAAGTTAGAATAGGCTATACAAAATAATCTTACACTAGCCTTTCTCTTAATATCATGAAAGCTAGCTCATTCCTAACATGTACTTATACTATCCAAAATAAACAGTTTGTGTGCCTAGATGGGACACTTCTACTTACCTTACCTTCTTTCTCCATCCCAAGTAGACCTACACATCTGGTACATGTCAACACCATTGTGAGAAATGAATCTCAGTAGCAATACAACCAGTTAAAAAATCCATTAACTTGTACCACCATGCTCACACGAAAAACCTCTACATTCTTTCATAAAATGTATAACATACTATGGGGATACAATGAGTGAAGCATTTAATGATGGTATATACTCAGATGCATGCATGTGCATTTAAAACATGTCAACTTAAAAACATGAGAAGTGTATTCATCATCATTCTCATCATAAAAAATTTCTTATAAAACATATGTGGGATAGTAAGCATAACATCATTTCATTCTCATAACATGCGAGCAGTACATAAAACACCCTGAGAGTAATCGGGAGAGTCGCCCAACAACAACTCCACGCACCACTATCTATATGAATGAGGGCATGTCTATTTAGCCATGACTTAACCTTTTGTACATTCTGAGGTGTCCCCCAATGGATCCAAGTACCATAATGGTCCCTGCCCCTTTTCGGCAGATCATCCCTGACTAGTGGGATTTCTCCCTTTCGTTCCAAACGGGGCTGGTCTACTCTCATGGGATCACCGTCAACTCTACCCAGATCATTTACTCTCTGCTTTTGGGCAGATCATAACACTATGGAATCACCATTCCTTTTTGATGGATCACACTCCCGATACGTTATTCTCTATATATACTATAGGGTGAATCGACTCATGGTCATGGTTATGCTTAACTTTAAGTATGTGTTTCTCATATGGCCTTTAGGAGATAACACTAACTTAAAGTTCGCAACCATCACATTGTTTTTGAAATCACCTAAGTTCAAGTGGATGTTTAACCATCCCAATTTATGGCACAACCGTGGAATGCCCAACGGTCGTCCCATACCGACAATAAGTCACTCGATCATGAGCATATCTACCCTAAGGTATACATTAAGAATACTTTCCTCTCTCTCTCTTTGTGTTTTCTACTCTCTTTTCTTTCACTATCCCAAGGGTATCATCACCCAAAACTCCTAGTTTCCTTTCCTACCTATGTTGTGAGCCCTTAATTAAGTTGGTATGAAGAATTACTAAGCTCAATTGTCATTAAAAACCTCATTTTGCAAGTTAGAGGGCTGTTAGTAGACTGCTGGAAGGCTAGCAGTCGGCTGGTGGCTCTCTATAATCCTTTGGTGCCAATCAGTAAGCTAGCGATCATTTGCCGGTGTCTTGGCTTGGTAGTGGCTTTTTGGAATGCGTTCTGGGTAAAATATGAGCACGATAGTTGACTTCTAAGACTGCCAGTCGATTGCTCAGTGCAAACCTGGGCCCGACAGTTGACTACTAGGAACTTGGCAGTCGACTGCTAAGCCTCTGTTTGCACTTCTGGGTTTCCAAGAACATGACAGTCGACCGCGAGGATAGCTAGCCGATCGCTTATCTGCATCTGGCCCGACAATGATCGCTAGCTATCTGGGCAATGATCGCTTAGCCTCTGTCTACACTTCTAGGTTTTTCAAGAACATGGCGATCGCTCGCTAGCAATACCAAGCTATGCTCCGTAGCAATTCAAAAAACATGATTTTGATAAAACTCAGTCTAACATGCATTCTATTTTCAAATATAAACATATAAGCTTAATTCCCATACAACAAACTTTACTTTTCATTAAACATTTCCCGTTCATTAGCTCAAACATAGTGCATTCAAGGAAATCTAGTCTATATCTCTAGATGAACACAACCCAACCCTTCTAATCCATTGCAGCACATATTCAACAACACAACACCCCATAGAAATAGAAAAATATACAGAATGTAGGTTTTAACCCCAACTCAACTTAAAACATTCAAAATCACATTTTATCAAAAAATTTCTACACATTTCAGAAATGGGGTTTAAGATGGATTGCTACCTTGATTCCTGCGAAATGTGTGTGTTTGATGTGTTAGGAATGATCCTCCTTTGTTATTAGATTGATTCCTAGCCCCAAATTTGCTCCTTTCTCAATGAAATTCCCTCATCAAGCCCTAGCTCACCCCTTTCTCTCTCTAGTAGCCCCTTCTGCTTCTCTCTCTAAAATCTGATATGGTGGAAATGTGTAGGGGTTTTGGTTACAGCTAGGGTTTAAGGGGAAGTTTGGAAAATTGCTCTTTGGTCCCTGGGCTATTTTGCACTCTTGGCCTCACTTACTTTTCTCTTTTCAATTGAGTCTCTAACTACCTCTTACTAAACCCTCATTTATTTTCTTTCAATTTAGTCCCTAAGCTAATGCAACTACATGCATTAATGCAACATACACAAGCATTAAACATCAAATTAACAATTATTAAACATCTCTTTAATAATAATTGGAATGGATGTTATAATGAAGGAAAAAAGGAAAGAAAAGACGAAGGAAATGGGAAGAAGATAAAGACTCCAACTATTGTGTGTGTGAGAGGCATGAAATGTGAGTTCCAATTTGTGGGTCTCAACATTTAGGGCACTTAGGGGCAAATTTGGGTATTTTATTAACTCATTGAGTATTTTAAAAATAAATTTTGAATGCATTTTCTAATTTAAGAAAAAATATGGAATAACATGGAAGTGATTTGGAAATTTTTAGAGTGTCAAAAGCCTACAAAAAATATCTGAAATGAGTCTCTTAACAAATAAGGAATTAAAATTTTACAATTTAAACTATGAGCTCAAAATAATTCACTTAATCACTACTTAACAAAATTTCAAATTTTCTATTTAATTTTCCTAATTATTTTAATTTCTAAAGTTTCCTAATACTTAACTTAGTAAAGTTACAATATTGTTACTATTATAATTTGTTTAATTCTTAAATTTATTTTCTCATAATACCCACAAACCAAAACTACTTAACTTCACTTTCTAATTTAATTCACTAATTTAATTATTATTGTTGTTAGTTTATTATTAGTACTGATATTAGTTAGTGTTATTACACACATCATATATCCCAACAGCTATATATCTACCCTTTTTTATTCAAACCAAAAGAATAATCCACTCAGTCTCATGGATTGCTCCCAGGGATAATATAGAACCATGACCAAGGATAGAATTTCCAAAATACTCAAAATAAAATCATAATAATAGGGCTACTAGTACATCTGCTGCTTAAAAGGTAGTCCACCCACAGGAGGAACTGAGGAGGTACCTCCAATACCAAGACAACCCACACATCTCTAATAGCCATAATCAGCCTCATAAATGGGAACTCTGTAATGTCCACTTCAATCTAAAATATCACATGAAATCAAGGCATCTAGACACATCAAAGAAAATGTGAGATTTATAATCTTAGTATCCAAATCTCCCATTCAAAACCATTGACGATACCATTTGTACGGATACAAAAAATCATACATTCTCTCTATTCTTATTTACATAAGTATTATCTATTGTCTATTAGATGCAATGCATGGGTCATGCTCTCATGACATGTACTTATAGATGCATTTACATTTAAATAATCATATCAAACTTTCTAGGGTATGTTCATACATTTCATATAGTATCATCATAAAAACATTGTAACATGATCAGTCTCAAATACACATTCAGGGAAAACACATAGAATTTTGGCCTCAGGCTTTATCTTCATGGTATAAAAGAGAGCTCTAAGACCTTAGCTCAATGAGCTTCTTCTTGAAGGCATCACCTAGAAAACAACCTTCCTTTACCTTTTTGACGTACTCGACCCTAAGCTCTTCATGAATGAGTTTTCTAGTGGTCTATCTAACTATGGTACTATTTAAGGCGTCCTCTAGTGGATCAAAGTACAAACATATAAATCACCTTCCCTCTCTTTAACGGATCATATCATACTCATAGGATTATTACTCTTTATAGGTCACTTTCGCTCCATCCTAGATAGATCATGAAGCTATGGAATCACCACCCCTTACCAATGGATCACATTCTTGGTATATGTTATTCACAAGTGTATATACTAAGGTGATTCATCTTAAAACATGGTATTCTAGGTATGTGACTCTTAATTGCCTAATTCCATACGGACTATTGATCACTCAATATTGTTGTTATCTATCACTAATGCATACACTAAGAATATTTTCTTAATTTCTCATGAGCTCTCCTCTTCTTTTCCCTCTTGATTCATGTTACACTTAGCTTAATTTTCTAAATCCTAGGATCTAGTGGATACTTGACCATTAAATTTAGGATCGAAGGACCTCTAAGTAATTTTTTCTTTTCTAGAAACCTATCAATCGACTACTAGTGCCCTAGTGGTCAGCTGGTAGCTCTCGACTTGGAACAAGGTTGTTTAACCTGAGAATAATACATTTTGAAAAGTAGGGAAAGTGGAGATTTAACTACCTTGATTTGTGTTATGCAAGTTGAATGTGGTCTAGATGAGTGGTGCAACAATCCTAAAGGAGTTTCTAGGTCAAGTAATTCTTTCTTACCTTCTCTCTAGGACTTTCTCCTTCTTTCTCTAAAGATCCCTCTTTCTCTCTCTAGTTAGGTGTTGGAATGAAGGGTTGATGTGTGGTAAGGGTGGCTTCTCTCTCTTTTAATTTATATGGTGTGGTAGATAAAGGGAAAAAAATAATGTGCATGAGAAATATGTCCTACTTTTTGTCCCTAAGTTAATCTTTCTAATCTTCTTCAATGGGCAAACATGGAATTACCATATTGCCCTGGCAAAATTGGTTGGGAGTTTCAAAATTTGGTTGGTTATAGTAATTCATGGCAAATTATTGCATTTTTACCCCTAACTTTATTCTTGCTTGCACTTTAGTCCCTACACCCTTTCTCACAATGCATAAGGACTCAAAGCAAAATTCCATGTTCCAAATGCAAACAATTTAACATAAATCAAATGTTACAAATTATTTAAAATTGTGTGTTACACATGCCACTCAACTATTTTCACTAGCCGAGAGAAAGAGATGAGTTGTTAGAAAACTAGATGGCTAGTATATCATTTCCTTATCTATGACCGCTAATAATATTTCATTAGCCTTCATAAAATTTGGACAACATATCCCCCATTAAATCAAGCTTAGACTGAGACCACACTAGCAACGTAAGAAGGAGAAAATTTAGCTTGTAATTGAGTCACTGCACCACTTCAGCTCACGATTTTGTGTTGGCTTGAAGAAGGAAGGAAGATAGCCATTTGGAACTAAGAGGTAAGCCATTTTACTACCCAAAATCTTTTGATTAAAGGAAGGGGGAGGGAATTTTCTTTTTAAGAAAAAAAAACATGATAGTGAATTAATTCATGTTCATGGGGAAGTTAACAAAATTACTAACACTTGCCTCTTCTCCCTCTGACAACCAGAATAACTTATATCAATATGAGAAACTAAAATTAAGGCACAACAAGAAATTGCACACTTGAATTGTAGCCTAAAAACCAAGAAATTCTAAGGAAGGAAAACAAAATTCATACCTAAAACAATATCAAAAAACGAAATTGGCCATGGGAAGTTATTACAACAAAGACCTAGCATAACTGAGGGATTTTCCTTAAGTTAAGTTATATTATGGCATATTTAAAATCCTAATTAAGGGGGCCAAAAATATATTTGAAAACTAACTCTAGACAACAAGAATAGAACAATTGTAATAACTCTAAAAATTAATAGGATAATTTACAAACACAGGTTGAGTGACCTTGGTACGTTTGTTAGTATAATTAAATAAATAACAAATTAGAAAATATTTTTAGTAGTAAAAAAAATTGAGAACTTTGAGAGTAATTAGAATTTTATCAATTTAAATATTAAGAAACTTAAGTAATTAAATGATTTTTTAAAAGATTTTATTAATAACTTTGGAAATTTATTTAGGTGGAGAATTAATGTTGAAAAATTAAATTAAATTAAATAGTTTACCAAAAATTAATTGTGAGCACATAATTCAATTTATTTTTTCTTTCAAACCTAAAGTGTACAAGTTAAAATTTTCACAAGTAACCTCAAGGTTAGATAATTTAATTAGGGGTAAAAAAAAAAAAGGTTTGGGGTTTTACCAATTTTAAAAACAAATTAGAAAAAAAACAATCAGTTTTGGAATAACCAGTTTAACTTTTTATATAATTATTCCTTGCCTTTCTATTTTATTTCCTTTAATATATATTTATATATTAGCCAAGACAAAGAGAGAAGCCATCCTCCTCCTACTTTCCCATTTCTTTACCTTTAATATATATACACTAGTCGAAAGAGAGAGATCAGCTTGCCCTCCCCTCTGTCGTTTCAGAATGTTCTCCATTTCCTTCTTCCACCTTGCTACATGCTGATTAAATCATCGTAGCATCTCATCTACTGATCATCCTCTTTCAAAGTCACCAAGGATAGCCATTAGCCACCAATACTCAATTTGCTAGATTCCTAGTCTAGCAGTGAAGTCCATGGTAGAAAAGAGCCATCTTCTTGTTTATTTTGCCTCCTTGATTGAGAGAGTTGAGGGAAGCTTGAGATGGGTTGTCTTCTCCAAATTGGTGAGTTTTCACTTTCTAATCTTCCATTCTCGTAGCTTAGTTATTGAACCAATTGTGAGAGAGGATTCATGAGTCAATAACCATAGAATTATTTATAGAATCCTTTGGAATTGGGTCTTAGGTATTCTTAAAATGTTCCTCTTAATTGAATCACTACTTTAAGTAATACCCACATTGTGGATTGAAAATTTTATATTCCTATATGAGCTCGAAATCAAGATTTTGATATGTTAACAAAAGATACGACCATGGGATTGGAGAAGGAGTAATATGTTAATTAGAATGATTTAAATTTGTAGACTATTAAATAAAATCACCATTAGTATGGAAAAGCACATAATATAAAAACATGAATTGAAGAAATACACACACACACTGGATGTTTAACATGCACAAAAATGAATGTTATTTTTAAAATATTTTAGATATATTATAAAATTATTATTATTATATTTTAAAATAATAAATAAAATAATGAAAAATTATTTAATTTCATATTATATATTTTCTTCTAAGCTCCCAATTAACTCTCTGCTATTATTTGAACTTTTTATTATTTTTATTTTCTCTCTTCTTTCTCATCTCTTTCCCTATATTATATATTTTATATTATATAATATATAATTTGTAAGACTACTTATCAACAAATTTCAGAGTCATTATAATATATATATATATATATGCACACATATATCTAATATTAAATGATTAAACTAAGAGAAGGTTAGTTAAAATGGTATATATATAAGATTGAAGAAGCAAATAAAATTTTAGAAACATGAGTAGTTAATGAATTTTGTTTTATTTCATATACAATTAGTAAAAAGTAATGTTTTATGAATTAAATAAAATTCTAAATACACTATTGCGGTTCATAAATATGTCACTACCTATTATAAGAAATTATACTAACTTTTTATTTTAAATATTTTGAAATAATTACTTTTCTCTTTTAAATTTTGAATGCCTAAATGTTGATAGATATTCATTCTAAAATATTAGTCTAAGTGGATCAAGATTTGTATGACATCCGTAACATCCAAAACCATTTCCACATAATGGAATTCGTTGAGTTTGTATGGTGCACAATCAATGTTGAAGAGCCAAGTAGTCTATATCCACTTGCTACTGTGTATTGTCCTGAGGGGATAGTTTTCTAGGAAAGGGCATATTGTTTCCCAAACCTTGAAATATGAATTGTTTGAATTATTGATGCATCTTGTGTAGTAACATTGTAAAGAGGTAAGTTGAGTTCCAAGTAGAGGCTTCTAGTTGAATGAAGTCTTTTCTTGTTCTGGCCTCACACTTGACTGCCAATTGAAAACACCAAAACCTGCTTGATGGTGAATTTTAGCACCATCTCCCAAAAGCGATTGGAGATTGTTAAGGAGAATGTTAATATTCTTTGAAATACATTTCCATCAAGTATAATTCTACGTTGTTTTCTTAAGTTGTATTTAGAACCCGAAACCTCATATTTATGAAGAAACCACTAAGAATTGAGGGAATTTAGGTGCACTATCACTTTTCAACCTTGCTTAGCCAATAAAGCTTTGTTAAACCATGCAGTGTCCTTTATTCTTAACCCCCATAGAGGCAAATGGTTGCTTAATCTTTCCCTTATTTGTTTCTTAAAATTTTATAGGAAACAAAATTGGAGAATTTTATGTTAATGCTCCTTAACTTTTTCCCTTTATTAATTTTAATTACCCAAAATTGAGAGAATTTGGAAGATCCAAATAAGAGTAGGAGAAACTGTCACTTAACCTTTCCTTCTCTCTCCTTCTATTTCCCTTTAAGTCCTTCATTTCTCTTTCCCTCCTCATTCCCAAACACACCCCAAAGCCCCAGACAAAGTTAAAGGTGATGGAGTTAATCTTACTGATGACTTTTTTAGGCAGCTCAAAGCTATCTACTCATTGCGTATATTGGGAGTAATTGTAAAATAAACTTAATTAGAGTTAACCTACCAACTTGCGACAACAATTTGGCTTTCTATCTAGCAACTCTAGAGTTAATTCTTTGAAGGACATTAGAAATGTTCCTGTTCACATTAAGATGACCATCAACATATGTACCCAAATATTTATCGAGAGAGAGGCAAGTTTGGATACTGAGTTTATTCATGAAATAAGATTTAATTGATCTAGGAAAATTTGGGCTAAAGCCCATCAAAGAATTGTTGATGGTCTGGCATACTAAATCACAAAATATTAATAGAAGATTATCAATCTTATTGGTTGATTTTGATGTAGCCTTAAAGAAAAGGACTATGTCATCAAATCCCAAAAATAATGCATTTAGCAACCCCTCTATATACCTCGTCTTCTTCAATGTAGCTCACCTTTATTCTTATTCAATAATGGTCATGAATGTAATGGCTCCTAGGTCATAAACTCTTCCTCTCTAATAATCATTTTAGGTAGCAGTTTAAGCCATATTCAATAAACTTTCACAATACAACCCCTTTTATATTATTGCCTAGACTTGCCAACCAAGTCACATTTTTCACTCCATATAACCACTCTTTGTTCTTTTATTCTTTTTTTCTCTATTAATGTTTTTTTATGGCCTCTGCTGAGGCCAATCCCAAGAATGATTGAGGAGATCCATTAACCCAACAATCATTGGCAATGAAAAGGAATAATGATAAAAGCTCAAGCTAATGAAATCAATCATGTATAAGACCTAATAAACTTTATAACAAGGCAGGAACAAAAAGAATAGAAAATTTTACAATGATAAAAGAATAGTAAAATAATAAATACCTTTTTATCTAAAAATACTTTAACAAAAATAAAAATGTTACTTATGAAGCTAAGGATCAATACAAGTAGGAAATGTGACTTGAGGTTAAATAACATGTAACCCTTTATTACCAAATAATTTTAGCTCAATTATATATGAGAACAAGATTATTAATATAGTTAACATCAATAAAAAAATAGAAAGAAAAAATATAAAATTAAATTTTTATTTGGAAATTTCCAAAGTACCTCCTACTCATCCTCCTAAATTTCATTAAAGCTTAAAAGCAAAAATCTACTGCATATGCCTATAAGACCTTACCCCTATGGTTCATCTTAATATAATATTACAATTCTTCTCATATGAGTGGTGTGACACTAATTACCTCTTTGAATCTCTGCCTGAGTTTAATTTAACTTTTACCAAATTAATTATAATTTAAGTGGAGTTTTTGGTTTACTTTTTACACTCGTGTATCTCACTGATTCATTTACGTTAGCAGACACTTATAATTATATACGTACAAACATATACAAGAAATCTTGATATGTATTCATATATATATATATATATATATATATATATTAACTGTGATAATTTAGATTTACACAAAAAACCAAAAACAGCGAGAGCTTTAGAGATACCAAGTGTTTCTCATGAAGACCACTGGCATACTAGTGGATAAAAGAGATATACTGCCTATATACATATTCCTAAAATTTCCATCTCTATGGTAGCCAAACAAAATATCGACCTTTTTTAGCCTTTCCAAAAATATTAGAGACTGAGGAAAATAAGATGCAAACATATACACTATGTTATGCATGTGTGTGTGTGTATACATATGTCAAAATATAAACATCATCCCCCAACAGTCTCTAACCCACCAATAGTCCTATTACAACCTATAAAATAACCTCTTCCACAAATAGGAAATAGCCTAACCCGGCGACGTGGACTATATATGTCCACCTCCATCTCTAACATCATTATATATCTAGTCATCTAGACACATCAACGCACATATGAAACATATATCTTAGTAATCAAGCAAAAAAAATTTCAAAACCATTTATGATACCAGTCGTGTGGACATGGAAAATCATGCATTCTTATTTGGATCTTAAAGCGGTTTCAAATAGTGGATGTCATGCTATGCCATGCTTTCAACATGTACTCATGAAATGCACTAAATATAAGTTCAACAGATACTCTCATGGGTATACTTAACATATTTCTCAATTAAACGAAGTAATATGGACAAGTCACAGATATGGGCAAGAAATAACATAATATCAATTAAACAGGCACACAGACCTTTCATTCTAAAATTGAGATCTAGAGGACTTGTGTAACATCTGCTCCTAATATGATTAAGAGATGTCTATTAATTGCAAATTAAATGCTTGTGTATGTTGCATTAGTTGCATATAGTTGCATTAGTGCAAGGACTTAGTTGCAAGAAATGAAAGTTTAACTAAAGTGTGACTAAGGACCAAATTGAAAAGGGAAAAAGTATTAAGGCTAAGGCTGTAAAATGACTCAAGGACCAAAATGCAATAAACTAAACTACATTAAAAGCTTAGCTAAACCCTAAACACCCTAACATCACTCAAACTTCAACAAACTTAGAGAGAGAAAGGAAAGGGTGAGTAGAGAGAGAGGGTGACTTAAGGTAAGAGAGAAAGGCATTTGGCTTGAAGGAAGGCCAAATTTGAAGCTAGAGGTTTATTCTACAGCTAAGAAAGCATCATCTAAGCATCACATACACATCTAGCTGCAATAAAATCCAAGGTAGTGGCAAAACCTAAACCTCATTTTCATGAAATGTTTGCTCTTAACTGAAAATAATGTTTATGAATATTTTAAGTTGTATTGGGGTTTAAACCTACATTCTCTATATTTTAAATGTCTATTCGGTATTGCTTGCTGAATGAGTATGTTTGTTATGCTTGTAAATGATGTCTAAAAGTTAAGTTTTGCTTTAAGTGGGAAAATAAGGTTTAATCTTAGTGTTGGGCTGCCTAAATGTTAACACTAAATTCATCAATCTTTTATAGGAGTTGTATTCATGTTTTGGGGCCAAAAATCTAGGTATATCAAAAGTTTTATGTAAAACAAAGCACTAGCAGCCTTGGAAGTCGACTGTAGTGTTCTTTGTTACCCAGAAAACGTACCCAAAATGCATCAGTCGACTGTCAAACCTTAGCAATCGACTATTGGGCTCACAGTGAGCTAGCAGTTGACTACCAAGCTCAGAACAGTCGAATGGTTACTCTTGGGTTGGCTTCCCATTTTAGACAGAGAGCTAGCAACCGATTGCCAGCTCAAGGGCAGTTAACTGCTAGCCTAAAATGACAGAAAATGAACTCTATACCTTAATTTTGATGGAGAATTGGCCCAAAACCTCACCTAAACACAAGATTGAAACATATGATGTATTGGTAACATGTAACATTCAAGATACGACTTAGACATAGTGGTCCTTGTAAGAATCACATTGGACATGTTGATCCTTGTGATAGTGAAAGAAAAAGAAAGGAACCCATAAAAGAGAAAAAGGAAGGGAGTATTCCTAAGGTATGTATTAGGATAGGAAGGCTCATGATTGAATGACCAATGGTTGGTATGGGACGGCCTTAGGGAATTCCACAGTTGTACCATGTGCTGGGTGGATAACCATTCATTTGAACTTAGATAATTTTGAAAATACATGATGGCTGTGAACTCTAAGTTAGTGCAATTTTCAAGGCCATTAAAGTGGACACGTACTTAGAGTTAGGCATAACCATGGCATGAGCAAAATCATCCTAGTATATACATTAGTGAATGATTCTTGTTACATTTTAAAGATGAATATGTTGATGTTACCATATGAAATGTATGAGATGAAAGTTTTTATAATAAAGCATGATATTGAGATGACATCCCATGATGATTTAATTTCACATGTTTCAAAGTACATGCATACATTTAAGCACAAACCATGAAAGCATGATTCATGCATTGCATCCTGATAGTACATGTTATATTTTGAATTTGACATGAGAAATGCAGAGTATTTTTGTATAACAACGGTATAAGTCAACGAATTTTAAAATAGGTTTGCTTATTATTGAGATTCAATTCTCACGTAAATGCTGGCATGTATCAGATGTGTAAGTACCGACTGGAGATGAAGGTAACCTTAGGAGAGCTACCCTTTATGGGTATTTTAAGAAAGTTATTTTTGATAATATATGCTTTTAATTTATTGGGCTAGCCTTCATGATTTTTTAGGAAGTGCTAGTATAATTTACCTCATATATAGCCTATATTGATTAGATGTATACGGATTAGCTAGAATTTATGAATGGACATGTTTGATGGGGTTCAAGTGGCAGGGTTGTTGCTTCCATGCCCCGATAGTTATTCTATATTAATTATGGAAGTAAATATGCATTATGTTTGTATATTTAGCTAGAGTAATTGATGCATCATATTATTTTATTCTGTTGTGAGATTGAGTGTAAACCCGAGAGTAGAGACCCGACCCAAATATCACTCCAATAATTAACTTGTAAAAAGTTTTAAATTTACTTGGGTAGATGTAATAGTAACACACTACCATTATAATATTTATGTAATATAGCTTCTAAAGAACTAAAAATAATTACCATGCCCACTTGATAAATCATATTCCTGGCACGTGATTTACAAGTATATATACTAGAATGATAGGATCCAAGATCATGGTATGTCTAACTCTAAGTAACTCCATGGCCACTAAAGTATACTAACTTAGGGTTAGCAACCAACACGATATTTTCACAAAACCTTTGCATCAAATTGAATAGATGTTTTATCATTCCAATTTATGGTTCAATCATGGAATTTCTAAAGATCGTTCCATACCAAATATTGGTCATTTAATCTTGGATCTATCTTTCCCTTATTCATATGTTAAGAATTCTTTTCAACTCTCCTTTCTTGTTATTTCCTCTCAACCCTTTACCCCATACTACTATCATATGTTCTAATTCTTGTTTGAATGGATTTCTTGCTTTAAAATTATTTAAAGGTAGGCAATTAAGTTCATTTCACATTAACTATGATAGAGTCCTACCAATCAATTACTAGGAGTAAGGTAGTCAGCTGGTAGCTCTTGGCCTAAACAGGGCATCTAACTCGAGAGCTAGTAGTCAGCTACTAGTGGGCTAGCAATTGGATGCTAAAGATCATGAATTTTTGGATAAATTTAAGCCTAGTATTCGATTACTCATAGATTAATAGTCAACTGCTGGGTTCTTAACCCATTTTTGGGCGCAGATAGAATACGACACTCGACTGTTAAATGCCATCAATCGACTAATACATTAAGATTGTTTTTATAAGTTACTGTTTGATCCATTTTTGCCCTAAAATTATGTTTTAACTAGAAATAAAATCATGAGATTAATATCCTACCCAATACGTAGCTTATATACACAATATAAATAGCTCAAAGTAAGGGATAATTTAGTTCAAACAAGGAAATTCTCTCATTTCATGAAAGAGAAAAATGACCTATAATTGTAGAATCAATTTGAGAGATTCATAAGCATATGGAGTAAATTCCATGGATACATACAAGTTAGAAAACACTAGAATGCAAGTTTACAAACCCTCGATGAACACCGAAGCTCAAAATCATAACAATCATAGTTTGTGAAGTTCAAAGCTCATTCAAAAAAGTAAGGGACAAATTGCTTGATTGCCTTGTTTCCTTTGCTAAAGTGTGCATGAAGTGATGTGTGATGTTTGCTATATTTTCCTGAAACTAATATTCCCCCTAGCTCCTTTGATATCTTGACTTTTTCGTTTAGTTTCCTCTTTCTCTGTTGATTTATCTCATTTCTTTACCTTAGCTAAAGGATTTATAGCCTCTCTCCTTTATTTCTATATATACATTGGACAAATTCTCCATTAAGTTATCTAAACTGGTTTTTGAAAATAATTTCCAAATGGTTCTTAAGCCATTTTGCAATTTTACAAACTCTAGGATTCCATTTCCTAAATATTTGCAACCTCTATATGACACTTTGCTAGTGGGTTTAATCCCCTCAATGTACCATGTATCTTTTAAACCTCAATTTCTTACAATTTGAACATCACTTCAACCTAGTTCTTTAGTCAATTTCTCTACTGCAACTATGTGTAACCTAATTACAACCGTTAAATTCAAGCATAGGCATGATAGTTAGTGTGACATTCAAATAGATATCTTCAGGTGCTTAAAGGTGAATGTTACACATACTAAAATGCATTGAAAGCTTCTTTATTCCATAGAAACAATATAAAAGGAGAATAGAGAACCTTAAGAACCAAAAGCAAATGCATTTGAGCTCTCTCAAATTGCCAATAAAACATATAAATAACATTGAATTATTGATGATCGTAAAATAATCTAGACCATTATAAACATAGATCAAGTAATAGACAAGAGTATAACAATTAAATAGCATGTGTAGATCATGTATACAATTCATCTATATGTATAGGAAAGATTCCATGTTCTATTAATCATACATGTGCTTAAAACCCTATCTCCTTGCATTGAAATGTGTTGAAATTCATGTGCCTTGGAATGTTTCTTTCCAAACTAGTAACAATTGCTTGAATATGTCTTCTATCAGCCTATGAATCTCTCACGAAGAAGTAAATGCCATTTAAGTAATTCTTATCCCAACTAGTTATCCCAAATAGAACTAGAGAGGGCTCGTTGGATTAGGTTAAAATGAAAAAATGGTAAATATATTGTTATATCTAGTTATTATAAAGCCAAAGAGATTTTTGATAATTCAAATAATAACCAAGCTAGCTAATATTATGTTCCTTATAATCTACGGAAAGTAATCTAACATAGTGTATTCCCTCTAAAAATTAATTTTTTTCTTTAGAGAGTAATAGTAATTTTGCCTTAGAATAATGAGAATTTAGTTTAATGAAAATGCCTTGCTAGCATTTTTTTTAGTTTATAGTGCATAAAATGCTATTAAAACTGAATCGAACTGAATGGACTGACCAGTTGAATCAGTGATCAGCTAGTTATGCAATCTGATTTACTCCTAAGAACAGAATGATTGATTTAACTAATTTAACTCGATGAAAACCATAAGAACCATGTTGAAATATACATGAAAGGAAAATATATTAAGTCCCACATCAATTGGTTGAGACAAGTTTAAGCATTATATAATGTGTGAGAATGCTAGACCAAATTTCCTTAAGCATTTTGGACATAAGGAATCCTCCACATTCAATCTCATACTAAAGAACAACAATATTATGGACTAGTACCCCACCTTGTAAACTTGGATTAAACCTATTTAAAAACTTTAACATGGTATTAGTGAGTTTTCTAGTAACAAAAAAAGGGTTTCCTAGAGTGGGTTTTAACCAGCAAAAGGGTTAACCTTAGTAGAGTACAAAAACACTAAGTGAAGTTTCATAAAGTGCAGTCGCTAGGATATTAGCTCTTTAAAGACGATCCTATTATAGGGGTATGAGGAAAGTATGAGATACCGAGATCCTACATTGCTTGCAGATTAGGTTGGTAATTACAAGCCAAACTTGTGATGTTGAAGAACTACAGCCTAAGATCTAAAGCCCAAACATTAGAAGGCTCAATGAGGAGTACAAGACAAGGATAATGAAAGGCTCAAGTTACAAAACTAGGGCAAGATAGTTGGACTTGAGGGGAGTGTTGGAATATAAAATAAAGGAAGACATATGAAGTCCCACATTAGCTGGTTAAGATCATTTTAAGCACTATATAATGTGTGAGGGTGCTAAACCAAATTAAATTAGGAATTTTAGACATAATACATCCTTCAAACTCAAGCTCATACTAAAGACCAACAATATTATGGATTAACACTTCACTGTGTTAACTTGGACCAGTCTTGTTTAAACTTAGAAAAATAAAGAAAAAATTAGAACCGAACAAATTTTTACTGAACCAAGTAGGTCTTAAGGAAATGAGCTTTTTTAATATTTAGGTCTAAAATATTAAGTTGGATTAGACTATATTATGGATCTTAGAATTTGAAATTGTATAATATTGTAGAGAAATTCATATGGTGTGTAAGCAATATGAATGCTTAAGTTATTATGATTTAAGCCTATGTTATTTTTCATACAGACAATTGACTTGAGTAAATTACTTATTATATTTAAAATTTATAAGTAGAAACATAATTTTTTTTAATATACAATATATTTTTAACATTAAAAATATTAATTATTATTTTTATATTTATAATCTCATCTAGTTTGATTGTCAGTTGAACAAGTTAGATAAAAGCCCAA
This sequence comes from Senna siamea, assembly GCA_031216115.1. Lineage (NCBI taxonomy): Eukaryota > Viridiplantae > Streptophyta > Magnoliopsida > Fabales > Fabaceae > Senna > Senna siamea. The sequence goes on from CM062364.1 coordinate 11,795,782, forward strand.
AAAGTATTTTGGTTCAATAACCAATCCAAATTTTAAAAAATTGGATATAGAGGAAGAGACAGTCGTACATATGCTCTTATTATATGACTAGGCTCAAAAAGTGTGGTTTTGTAAACCTATTGCTTTGAAAAATTGTAAGAGATAGAATTTCAAACTTTTAAAATTGATCTAAATATTTCTTAATGTAGTGCCTAGATAAGGATGAGTAAGCAAAATGTTGTATTAGCTTCACATAAGACACATGAGTAAGTTGAACCAGCAAGATTTTAGGTGATGAAGACTCAAGACTAGTGTTTAGGAGACTCACAAGGAACTTTTGAAATTCACCTAATCCAAAATGTCAACTGGGACCAATTTAGTCGACATTTCATCTCCTGAAAAACCGTTTGACAATATTCTGCTATCCACTCAAGATTTGGGAGAACCTTGTTCTAGCAATAATCACTGAGGAAGAATGGATGGTAAAGTAGGCATTATTGATTTGTAAGGCACGATAGACGAGAATAACTAGGGAAGAAGTAAAGGACTACATAGAGGTTCTGAAACTGAATGATCTTTCCTTCGTATGCCATACTAACCAACACTCCTTAAAGTTAACTAAATGAAACCTTATTAGCATCAGGACATCTTGTAACCTACAGGACACTCAACTCAAACCCAATAGTTTTTCTCCTCATAGGCCACTTCCATAATGATGTGTCATTTCAGGGAGTTTGGTCACTTCAAGTTATAGACGTATGTATAAAGTCCTATCTTTAGTTCTCCTCAGGGGTCCAGAATTACAAAATGGAATGCAGACCTCACCAAAGGTGGGATAGAGATATGTTAACCTACCTTTTTGAATCATCAAATTTGTCTTTCTAGTTTTAACTTTGTTGCAAACTACCAATTTCGTCAGTGTGTTAATATAGAGCCTCTAAATATCTTAGCTTGGAATGTTCATGAAGTTGCGAGTACAAAGTTCTGTAAAGTTTTTATTGATCTGAGTAGAAGACATAAACCAAATTTCATCCTATTGACAAAAACCCGTGTTTGAGGACCTAGGCCTCATCAAATTGTCAACTTTATAGGATACAATAGCTTTTTTATAATGGACCTTATGGGCTATGCGAGAGTCCTCTGGTTTCTTTGGGACATTTATTGTGTGAAAACCACCATTCATGGCAACACTTTCCAAGAGATCCATTCCACTACCTAGGTTGAAATATCCCAACTCTTCTCCTTTCCTTTGTCTATATTAGTCCTTCTAGAGATAGAAGAAAAATTTTAACTAAAAAAAATTTCCCTTTCATTGTCGACGAAAGACGCCACTAAAATTCACCAAGTCGCCACCTAAACATCTTTGGTGGTGACTCCCAAGTTGTCACCAAGTGGTCGCTAATATCTCAGTCGCAAATACTTTCTATGGCAACCTACAAAGTCGTCGCTAAAGGTATAACTTTTTTTTTTGGTGACCTTAAGCGACCACCAAAAGGTATAAACATTAACCCTTTAGTGGCGACCACTTAGGCAATTATTTTTTTTTAATATTTTATTTTTAAAACTTTTTTAGTAATGATTTTGTGGCAATATATAGAGTCACCTACAAAAGGTATTGAATCTTTTATGGCAAATAATATCACCACTAAAGGTAATTATTTTTTAATATTTTATTTTTAAAGTTTTTTAATAATGATTTAGTGGCAACCTATAAAGTCGCTGCCAAAAGTTATATAGATTGTTTGGTGGTTGTGCATGTTGCCACCATAGGTTCTTATTTTTTAATATTTTACTTTTAAAAATTTTTTTATCTATGATTTGGTGGTGATCCCCTAGGTTGCCACTAAAGGTACTTATTATTGGGAATGGCTAGTATCCAATAGGGAGTGAATTGGGTGTTTAAAAATTTTAGAAACTTTAAAAGGTTTTTGCAGTAGACGAAGCAAACTAGAATAATAAAGAGTAAAGATTATGTAGTAAGTAAAGCTTAAACCAGTAAAAATAGAGTGCAGTCAAGTAAAGAGCAAAAACTCAAAGTGTAGAAGGATAAATTTTAGAAATGTAAGTGCTGAAAGTAAAGGAACTTAGAGAGTTTATCCTAGTTTAGCTTTTTCAACAAAGTCTACATTCAGTCCTCAAGCATAACTTGAGATTTTCACTGTGTCTTCAAGTTTCAAATGGGTACTTAAGAACCATTACAATGCCTTTAGCACTTTCTTTCACTCTTTCATACTTAAGGAAAACCCTTCCTTGAGATTCTAAATCTTTTCTAATATGGAAGGAAGAAAATTATCAAATAAAACTCTCTTTCTCAAAGTAGATATTACAAGTGAAGAGTATAAACAATTTTGTAGTAGCAAATATTCAAATGAGAACTTTGAAGGCCGAAGAAGGGAAAGGTTCCATGTGAACGACACTTGCACATGGGTTAGTCGATCCTAAGAGACGGGGGAAGCCCATTTGATAGCGTGCAACACGCGTACTTCGAAAGGGAATCAGGTTAAAATTCCTGAACTGGGAGGTGGCGGCTGACAGCAAAGTTAGGGAGTCCAGAGACGATGGCGAGGGCCTCGGGAAGAGTTCTCTTTTCTGTTTAACAGCCTGGCCACCCTGGAAACAGCTCAGCTAGAGGTAGGATCCAATGGTTGGAACAGCACCGCACGTCGTGTGGTGTCTGGTGTGCCCCTAGCGGCCCTTGAAAATTTATAGGACCAAGTGCCTCCCATGCCCGATCGTACTCATAACCGCATCAGGCCTCCAAGGTGAACAGCCTCTAGTCGATGGAACAATGTAGGCAAGGGAAGTCAGCAAAATGGATCCGTAACCTCGGGAAAAGGATTGGCTCTGAGGGCTGGGCAAGGGGGTCCTAGCCCCGAACCCGTCGGCTGTTAGTAGACTACTCGAGCTGCTCCCTTGGCAAAAGCGGGTTGCCACATGTCGACCAAGGGACGGACTGGGAACAGGCCCTTCGGGGTCCCTTCCCCGAGCGTCGAACAGTCGACTCATAACTGGTACGAATAAGGGGAATCCGATTGTTTAATTAAAACAAAGCATTGCAATGGTCCCTATGAATGTTAACGTAATGTGATTTCTGCCCAGTGCTCTGAATGTCAAAGTGAAGAAATTCAACCAAGCGCTGGTAAACGGTAGGAGTAACTATCCCATTTATCCTATACCTCTCAAGTCATTTCACAAAGTCAGACCAGAGCCAAGCTCAATAGGGTCTTCTTTCCCCAATGATTCTTCCAAGCCCGTTCCCTTGGCTATAGTTTCGCTAGCTAGTAGACAGGGACAATGGGAATCTCGTTAATCCATTCATGCTTGAGATTTTCACTATTTCTTCAAGTTTCAAATGGGTAAATGAGAACCATTACAATGCTCTCAACACTTTCTTTTTCTCTTTTCTGCTCAAGGAACTTTCTTCCTTGAGATTCTAGCTCTCTTCCGATTTAGAAGGAAAAATATTATCAAAGAAGACTCTCCTTGTAATGACCCCCTTACTCATACTATGCATTCATCTATCAGAGTAGCAGAAGCATACAAAGTTTGAATAAATTTTTCACTTTTTCCATGTTAGGGAACATCAGAGAGTCGCTACTGGTTGAGTGTAACCCAAATAAACTCTCCTCACAGTCCATTCAAATTTCACTCAACCCTAAATCCTGTGTAGCATTTCTATTATCACATTATAAACCATATAATACTCTGGAATATAAATTCTAAAAACCATTTAAATATAATTGAGATATGTTATTTTATACTACTAAATCCATTCATACATTAGTAAATAAAACTACAATCCATTAAATTCATTATAAATGATTGTGGTTTTGGATGGAACACAAGGGCTACTTCATGGTCCTCCGCGAACCTCATATTTGGGCAGAGCAGATGGATGGAGGGACATACAGGGATAATAAATTCCACATCAATAGGTAAGAAACATAAGGGTAACCATCATTGATCATCAAAACACCATGGGCATCGATGCCAATGGGTAAAAGATGAGGATGATAGCCTGCAGACCATTCGATGCATAAGCATGAAGCCAGCCAACAAGAACAATCAAATCACCACTCACATGCCAACACGTATTACTTCAACCAACACCACCAAACATGCTCAAGGGCACATGAGCAAATAGAGGCATCTAGTGGCATCAATCTAGCACCACTAGGCATGCATATCGCGAGAAAGGCAACCATTGTATATCAAAAGGCAACCATTGTATATCGAAATGCAACAATCATATATCGAAAGGTAACAACCATGCACCTAGGCTATGGCATCGGGATTGGATCAGCTACCACCATGCACCCAGGCCATGGCATTCCAGAGGGCGCACCCCCATCCCACAAGCAAGCAATTAGAAGCGACAATTACCATCACCTCAGACATGCCCACAAGCAAGATAGGTTAATGCCATGGAAACAATATTGGATCAGCTACCACCATGCACCCAGGCTATGGTATTCCAGAGGGCACGCCCTCATCCCACAAGGGTGCAATTAGAAGCTATGATAACTATCACCTCAGACATACCCACAAGCAAGACAGGTCAATGCCATGAAAACGAAGATTGGATCAGCTTCCACCATGCACCCAGGCCATGGCAATAGGATGGGATCAACTTCTGCCATGCACCCAGACTATAGCAATGTGTACCTGTGATTTATTACCAAGAACATACAGAGGACACACCTTACTCCCACAAGCAAGCAATTAGAAGCAACTAAAAATCACCTCAAACATACGCACAAGCAAGATAGGTTAATATCATGCATGTGTCCCCTTTCCATGTCCAAGCCACCCTATCCCAAGCCCTCTTAGTCCTAGCGGTCGCAGCTCCTTAGCATGGCCATTCTTAGTTGCTGGAGCGATTTATCTAGTTAATTCCGTTAACGAATGAAACCTCAGCCTGCTAACTAGCTATGCAGAGGTGACCCTCCATGACCAGCATCTTAAAGGGATTCTGGCTGCTTAGGCTAAAGAATTTTGAGGCAATAATAGGTCTGTGATGCCTTTAGATGTTATGGGCCACACGCACACTACACTGATGTATTCAATGAGTCTATAACCTTGGCCGACAGGCCCAGGTAATCTTTAAAATTTCATTATGATAGGGATAAATCATTGCAATAGTTGGTCTTCAACGAGAAATTCCTAGTAAGCGCAAGTTATTAGCTCGCGTTGACTACGTCTCTGACCTTTGTACACATCGTCCGTCGCTCCTATCGATTGAATGGTCTAGTGAAGTGTTTAAATCGCGGCAAGGTGGGCGGTTCGCTACCAGCAACATCGCAAGAAGTCCACTGAACCTTATCATTAAAGGAAGGAGAAGTCATAACAAGGTTTTCATAGGTAAACCTGCGAAAGGATCATTATGGATGCCTTACAAACAGAACGACTTGTGAACTAGTTGAACTAATCTCAGGGAGGCACATGAGGGGTCCACATTGCCTTGAGTTGCCAGCCTCTTGTCAAGGGTACAAGAGCGGCCTCGTGCTGCTAGTGTACCTCAGGCAACACAACAACTATAACCCTAGTGTCGAACGCATCAAGGAACTCAAACAAATGTGCGTAGCCTCGGTGATCTAGATACGGATCTCTTTGAGGCAAATCGCAAGGATGATGTCTAAAATGACTCTTGGCAATGAATATCTCGGCTTTCATATCGATGAAGAACGTAATGAAATGCAATACTTGGTGTGAATTGCAGAATCCTGTGAACCATCAAGTCTTTGAACACAAGTTATACTCGAAGCATTAGGCTGAGGGCATGTCTGCCTAGGTGTCATGCATTATTGCCCCAAACCCTGACACCCCTCAAATTGATCAGAGGGGGCGAGGCGCTTGGGTGAAAGTTGGCCTCCCGTGAGCATTGCCTCATGGATGGTTGAAAAATGAGCCTATGAGTGATGACTGCCATGTTCACAATGGATGAGTGAATGCCTCGAGCCCGACCGTGAACAAGTTTTCTCTTTGTCTAAGCTGTGAAACCCTTGCAAGCAAGAAAGCGCTCACAACATAACCCCAGGTCAGGCAGGGCCACCCGCTGAGTTTAAGTAAATCAATAAGCAGAGGAAAAGAAACTAACAAAGATTCCCCTAGTAACGACGAGAAAACCGGGAAAAGCCCACCATGAAAATTGGTCGCCCTCAGCATCCAAATTGTAGTCTAAAGAAGCGTCCTCAGCGACGAACTGGGCCCAAGTCCCCTGGAAGGGGGCGCCATAGAAGGTGAGAGCCCCATCGTGCCTAGACCCTGTCGCACCACGAGGCATTGTCGACGAGTCAGGTTGTTTAGGAATGCAACCCCAATCGAGCAGTAAATTTCATCCAAGGCTAAATACTGCGAGAGAAAGATGAAAAGGACTTTGAAAAGAGAGTCAAATAGTGCTTGAAATTGTCAGGAGGGAACAAATGGGGGCTGGTAATACGTCCCGGTTGGATGTGGAACTGCATCAGCCAATCCGTCGATCAGCTCGGGACGCAGACCAATAAGGATTGCGGCGGTGGCCCAAGCCCAGGCTGTTGATATGCTTGTAGAGATGTCGTTATCACAGTTATGAATGGCAACGCACGTCATCATGGCATGCCTCGGCACTTGCACGCTCCTGGCGTCGGCCTGCAGGCTCTCTATTCGGCCTTTCTTAAAACACAGACCAAGGAGTCTGACATGTGTGTGAGTCAATGGGTGAGTAAACCCATAAGGCGCAAGGAAGCTGATTGGTGGGAACCCGTCGCAGGCTGCACCGCTGACCGACCTTGATCTCGAGTGAGAGCATACCTGTTGGGACCCGAAATATGGTGAACTATGCCTTAGCGGGGTAAAGCCAGAGGAAACTCTGGTAAAGGCCTGCAGCAATACTGATGTGCAAATCGTTCGTCTGACTTGCGTATAGGGGCGAAAGACTAATCGAACCGTCTAGTAGCTGGTTCCCTCAGAAGTTTCCCTCAAGATAGCTGGAGCTCATGTGCGAGTTCTATCAAGTAAAGCCAATGATTAGAGGCATCGGGGTCGCAATTCCCTTGACCTATTCTCAAACTTTAAATAGGTAGGATGGCATAGCTGCTCTGTTGAGCCACGCCATGGAATCGAGAGCTCCAAGTGGGCCATTCTTGGTAAGCAGAACTGGCTATGCGGGATGAACCGAAAGTTAAGTTACGGTGCCCAACTGTGCACTAACCTAGATCCCACAAAGGGTGTTGGTCGATTAAGATAGTAGGACGGTGGTCATGGAAGTCGAAATTCGCTAAAAAGTGTGTAACAACTCACCTGCCGAATTAACTATCCCAGAAAATAGATGGCACTAAAGCGCGTGACCTATACTCGGTTGTCGGGCAAGTGCCAGGCCCCAATGAGTAGGAGGGCACAATGGTTGCTGCAAAACTTGGGGCACAAGCTCGGGCAGAGCGACCATCGGTGCAAATCTTGGTTCATAGGATTTGAATCAAATTCAAAGTTAGGCTACTCTTTTGATTATTTCAGACTTGTCATGGCTCTTATTTATAGAGTTTGTGAAGATATATTCGTTGAAGCTCGTATCTTTGAAAATCACTAAAGAAAAAGACTTTTTGTACCTTTTCTATGGCATTACATAGGTATGGCAGTCGACTTGCATAGGTTTAATAATCAACTATCATATTCTTAAATTCAAATTTTTTGACTTTTAGGCAGTGGAAATCAACTTCCTAAGGTATGGTAGTCGACTTACTACTCTTGGGTTTCTACACAATTTAAATTTTTAGCTTGGTAGTCAACTTCTTACCTTGAACTAGTTGACTTCTTGCTCTCAGGCTCCTTTGGATTTTGAATCTACAGCCTAGTAGTCAAATTTTGAACTCTAGGTAGTCGACTTCTAAGTTTCTGGCAATCGACTTACAGCTTACTATTTTAGTTTCTTCAAGTTTAAAATGTATCAATTGACTTTCATACACTAGTAGTCGACTTGTAGCATTGTAATAATGCTTTTAAGTGAAGAAAATTATGGCAAGGAGCTACCAAGTCTTTGAGAGATTTGAAAACAAATTTCAAGAGATTTTTGAAATGCAATTTGAGCTTAGTTTGTAAGAGAACTTTCACATATTGTCTTGAAAGCCTTATTGTCCCTTGAAACCAAAGAAAATTTTTCAATGGGTTTCATATCATCAAAATTTTTAAAGTTTATGCTAAATGGGGTTAACACTTATTATTTAATATCTTTCTTTATCAAAATTTGTTGTCACCACTAAATGTCTCACTATTAGTGGTGACTTTTTTTGTCATCATCGAATGTCCCACTATTTGTGGCGGCTTTATTTTGTCACCACCAAAGGAAGACTCTTTGGCTATGACTATTTGTTGTTACATATTCAAAATAATTTTTAGTGGCGACCTCTAGCAATCGCCACCAAAGGATGACTTTAAGTGACCAATTTTTTGGTCACCATTGAAAGTCAAATTTCTTGTAGGGCTATGGGATAACCTTAGTCATTTAGCCACCCTTAATCCTTTTCTATGGCTAATCTGCGGAGATTTTAATGAAATTTTGTTTGATGATGAAAATGGGCAAGGAAGGGAATCTCTAATACTAGAATTACTGAGTTCAAAAACTTTATAGACTCTTATGGTTTGGTTGAAATTAGTTATATTGGACACAAATTTACCTGGTGTAACAAATAACCAAATGCAAACCTAGTCCTTGAGCATTTAGACCATTTTCTAGCAAATGCATAATGGGTTACACTCTTTCCTAAAGCTATAAACTTCTATCTTCCAAGGGTTAGATCTTATCATAACCTTATATTGCTTGTCACTCACCTTCATCAAGCTTCCACTACTCCTAGACCCTTTAGATGTAAGAGACTATGGTTGAGTCAACCGAGCTTCCTAAATCTCATTGAACAAGCTTGGTCAAAGTCAAACTCTATTTTTGATACCCTTGTTTTGGTTACAGAGAGAGTCTAAGTCTAGAATAAATAGATCTTTAGAGATGTTTTTGAAAATAAGAGAGCCATCATTAACCATCCAAAGGGTATCAACAAAGTTATTTCAATTTCTCCAAACCCTTTTCTAATAAAACTTGAGCATGAACTATTGATTGAGTACCAGAAAATTCTTGCCATCGAGGAATAGTTCCAGGCTTCAAAAGCTCATCTTGACTATCTCAACCTTGGAGATAATAATACTTCATTTTTTCACTCCTCATCTACTTTAGAAGGTAAAACAGAATAAATTTTCTCAAGAATAACATGGGAATTTGGACTTATGACTAAGTTGAAATTCGAAAAATCATTATTTCCCACTTTAGTGATTGTTTCAAATCTTTCCACGTCAACCCTTTCCTGGTTAACATCCAAATGACTAACCCAAGCTTCTCTTTCAATTCCAATCTCAATGATATCACTAATCTAGTTGAAATAAAAGATTCTTTATGGGAACTTAAGCCTTTCAAAGGCCGGGGAATTGATGGCTTCTAGCCTAGTTTTTTCCAAAAGTTCTAGGACATATTGCATGCTACTCTTCAATCCTTTATTTTGAGTGTTTTCTCCCAATGGATCATCCCTCCTAAGTGGAACGCACCTTATTTGTCTCATTTAAAAAATCTCTTGCCCCTCGAAAATAAAAAATTTTAAGCTCATAAGTCTTTACACCACCCTTAACAAATTTATCTGAAAAATTCTTGCTAGAAGATTTAAGCCTCTAATGTTGAGCCTCATTTCTCCCACACAAAGAGCCTTAATCCCGAGAAGAAATGCTATAGACAATGGCATCATTGCCCAAGAAATCTTTAGCTTCTTCCAAAACAACAAAGAGAAAATGGGTTGGATGATGATTAAAATCGACCTTAAAAGGCATATGATAAAATCAACTAGTCCTTTATTATTTCCACCCTTGAACAATAGGGCTTGTTTGATAATAGTTTTTAAAAATTGCTTCTGATTTTTAAAAGTAGAAAAACAAAAAAAATCTATTTGAATAACTATTTTCGACAAAAAACAAAAATATAGAATATGTGTTTTGAGAACAGAAAACATAGAACAATTAAATGATGTTCTGAACTCCACTATTTTAAAACATAGAAAACACAAAAAATAAGTCTTTTGTTAATAGCATATAAATAAATACATGAAAATAAAGTTAATATGGATTCTTAAAACTAATTTTATAAAAAAATTCTAAAAAACGAAAGAATAAAACAATCTTCAAATAGTCCATAATTTTCCTCAAGAATGGATTCATTTCATTTGGAGCAGCATCTCAACGATTAAGCACTCCATACTCGTTAATGGTGACATCTCAAATCAATCAACCCTTCTTTTGGTATTAGGCAGGGAGACCCTCTTTCTCCATACCTCTTTATTCTTTGTTTGTTAAGTCCTTATCAAGCTAATTTATTTAGAAGTCTCAAGAAAAAAGTGGATTCCTGCCCGCCTAAGAAACATTTCCATCTCTCACTTACTGTTTGCCAATGATGTTCAACTCTTTGCTCATGTGGAAAAAAAAAAAATAGTATAGAAGCAGTTAAAGAGACCCTAAATCTCTTTCTAGAGTGCTCGATGCTTTTTATAAATGAAGGAAAATCCCACATTTGGTTCTCTTCCAACACCCCTGCCGATCTTAGAAGAGAAGATGAAAACTCCCTGCGTTTTAAATCGGTCACCAATATGGGAACTTACCTAGGCTCTCCCCTAGGAACCTTAGGCAAGAAATGAGACTTCAGACCTCTAATTAACAAAGCCATTGCCAAAATGGAGCTTTGGAAAGAAAAACACCTTTCCCTTGATTGGAAAATGACTCTTATCAAATCAATCTCTCTAGCCATTGCCACTTACATTATGCAATGCCTCCCACTTCCCATCAGCATCTGTGATGAACTGGATAAAATTAGCAGAGATTTATTTTGGGGTTCTTCCCTGAACAAGAAAAAGCGTCAACTCATCAATTGGAACAACATCTGCATGGAGAAGAGATTGGGAGGTTTGGGCATTTTAAAATCCCATGAAAGGAATCTTGCTCTTCTAGAAAAGTTGCGCTGGAGAGCTGATAAGGAGTGCCACCACTTATAGGTTAAAGTCTGTCACCTTAGGTTAGGGCTTAAGTCGAACTCTCTGCTAGGGAAAGGCCTAAGAATGGGCGAAAAAGTTATCCTCCAAGCCTCTCACTCTATAGTTTGTAATGGTAAATCAACCTCCTTCTTGGAATGATAACTGGAGCCTAATAGGCCCAATCAGAAACCTTGTGCAAGGCCCTCCTCCCCCAAGACATAAAACATGTTATTGCTTCCTCCCCCATAATTAAAGACTCGGTCAAAGAGCATTCTCGTGCTTGGAGGTGTAATACCAATGGTATCTTTGATTTAAATTCGTCCTATAGTATTGTATCTCAAAAAGCTGAGCACTTCTAATCCCATTCAGAACTTCAGCTGGATTTGGAAGCTTCCTTGCCACATAAGATTGAAAATGTTCGTTTGGGGATGTATGAAAAAAGGCCTTTCTTGTTGAGCTTCTTTAGCCCAAAGTGGAATAAACATTCAACCCAGTCGCCCTTTGTGCGATCATGACTAAGAGGAACCCCACCACATGCTATGGAATTGTAACATTACAAAAGTGGTGCGGAACCAAATCAACATCTCCTTCATACCTCTCAATGGCCTTACTCTAGATGACTGGCTAATGGCCAATGCTACAAATAAAACTCCATCTTTCAGTATCCCCCAAGGGACAATTTTCATTTATCTTCTAAGGAACATATGGCCTAGTCGCAACAAAACAATCTTTGAACAAAAACCCTTGTTCCCTCTAAAATTATAAAAGCATCACTTTCACAGGCGGGTGAGTTTTTTCACCTTGCATACTCCTCTCCCATTCAAAGGAATGCTAACAACTCATACCATAGTTGGAAGCCCCCTGATAAAGGCTGGATGAAACTGAATGTAGATGGTTCTTCGAGTGGCAACCTGGGTACCATTGCTTGTGGTGGGGTTCTTGAGGACCATAATAGACATTGGCTATGTGGCTTCTCAAAATTCCTTGGCGTTGGTAGCAACCTTCTTGTTGAGATCTAGGTTATTTGCATAGGTCTCAGCATTGTTAAGGATTCTTTCGTCAAAAGCATCATTCTGTCAATCTTATAAATAATGTTGATAATGATAAACTCCCATCACTATTTTGCCTTAATTGATCAATGCAGTCCTTTATGAGACTGTTTCCTCAAGCACAACTTAACTTCCACTCTAGAGAAGGGAATTTTTGTGCTAATGGCCTTGCCAAGTCAACAAATTACCCCAGGCTGATCTCAAAATCTTCAACTCCGTCCCTCATATTTTGTATAATGCTTTTGTCGCTCATCTGTCTGGGGTTGTTTTTCCCCGTGAGAAAGGAATTGGCTGAGATCCTTTGTATCTGAACCTTTTGTTCTTCCTTTTTCTTAATGCATCATCTTTTGCGAGAAAAAAGCTTTACAAATTTGGATCGTCTAAGGTGTAAAAAGAGAAGTTATAATGTACGTAGAAAGAAAGCAAAAAAATAAACAAATAAACCTTAATTTATGTCAGGTAATTTTTTAACAAATCCCAAGTTGGTCCTTTATTCTCTGGATTAAGGATTAACACGAGCTATAGTCTTGGGCGGCTGCTAAAAAGTGCCCTGATGGTGACAGTGATTATGACCTCTCAAAGCTTGCCTTCTAGTGCTTTCTAGTCTCCTCCTAAAGCCTATTTCCGGTGTTCTTTAAGAAAGAATCCAATTATAAACACGTTAAAATTTACATACAAGTTTTTCCCGTAGAAAGAAAATCTACGTATACTTGGTTGTTGCACATACAATTAACGACTGCAAACCCAGAATCTACCAGACTTGCATACAATAAAAATGAAAATAAGGCATGAATTAGAAGACCAATATACATATTTAATTAAAACAGGGAAAAAAAATAAAAGCAGCATCATAGAAACATATATTGAAGAATTTATACAAGAGAGAGGCAAGCAGCAAATAAGAGGAAGTAAAAGCCACATCCTAACAATGAATTTCTGCTTCTCGAGAAATTGCAGCATTCTTTCATAGACAGACACATTCCCATAGGGGGAAATTGTGTGAAAGAGACAAGTAAATCGTTGTAGCGTTCTTTCAAAATCCCATTCCTCCCACATGGTTCACAGCAAAGGAGCCGCTAAAAAAATGACTTTAATATATGCAAGGCAAATTGACAATGAATCTGCAGCTATATCATCTGATTAGTTACCAAACAATGAACTTTTTACATATATTATCCAGGCATTATAGCAAGCTTTTCAATGTCTAGTCAAATATCATCTCCTGCAACATCAGAGAAAGAAGAATATTTTACCAAAGCACACAACAATTTAGGAATAAAATTAAAAATTCTAGATTTTCACAGCCAACAACTTGAATTTATCCAGTTGGTGTACTGATGCTTCAAAAAACAGAGCCATAAAGGATACAATATGTATCTGATACTAGTATCAACAAGACATTTCAAATTTCATTTAAACAATATATTTCATTGTCTGTGTCCCTATTCTGGTGTGCGACGTATTCACGTCAGTGTCACTGCTCGCAATTGCCAATTTTCAGCATCTACATAAAATTGCTGGAAATGGTTTACCAAAAGAAAAAATTTTAAAAAAAGGGAAAGGGGCTGCTGGGGAGTGGCAGGAGGGAACTTCTTGTCCCTTCTCCTGCTTCCTTCTTTTAACCCCTATATCTGGTGGACAAGCCCATAAAAGTGCAGTTAGCAATTTAGCATATTATTGTATTGAAAGGGATTAACCCTGAGAGAAGCAATTCTCCATATTATAATTAATAAGGAATGTTTACTTTCAAATTATTTAATACTATAATAAAAAATAGCCAAAGACAACACTTTCTTAGGCAAGGAGCAGTAAATTGGTTTTTCTTCACCAAAGTAGAAGTAACTTCAAAGCCGATAGGCATGGTCTATTGGTAAGGAGTGTGAGTAGTTAGCATGACATTTTAGGTTCAAACCTCTACTCAGACATGTACCAAAAAACTAAACAAAGAATTGTTGCAAGTGCCAAACCTGATCACATATAGGACAGGAGTCACTCCTTTCCATCCACTCAAGAATGCAAGATAGGTGAAAGTGGTGTTCACACTTTGTCAGAGTTTTTGGATTCTCAACATCATATTCTGCATTGAAAATAAAAATTTCTTACATGTTGTTTTCAGCAGTCAATTAGAGAGAGCCAATTGGTCCTAATTCTCTCAACTGGAAATTTGAAAAACTAACATGTAAATTACAAAATTTCAGTTGCATAAGTATTTGTACCTTCAAGACAAATTGGACAGACTTCCTCTTCTTCTGTCATTAATGTATTTGATTTAGATAGTTCTATCTTCTTTGGAGATAAAAGTTCAGAATTATCTTGAGCTTTGCAATCTGATTCAAGATCTTCACATGTCATTAATGTTTCAAAACTACTACCACTAACTGTTTTTCTTCCAGATTCAGAATCTGTTGATGCCGGACCCAAGACCACATCATATGGCAAAGGTGTAGGAGGGGGCCGGTATGTATCAGGTGTGGACATTTCCAGGTTTAAACCTACGAGCAATCCAGCAGCGAGTGAAACAGCCGTACTGTCATTAGAGGTTAATGACTCATGCTCTTCCAAAGCTGGTGGGCACTGCACAGGGATTTTAGAGATCTCAAATGAAATGTTAATGATAATTTTATATTAAACATTATATAGAAAAATATCATCATTCTAAACACACTAGTGTTGAAGAAAAGAATATGAGAGGCAAATTACATTTAGCCCCTTTCTTTTTTGACATACCTAAAGACCATTCATTTACCTCATGTCTCTTTGTGAGGAGATTCTGGAGATTTTCTCTTTACTTAAAATTCAATCCAAACAGAACATAGTCACTGTTTCTTTTCCAGGGGAGGGGGCAGGGCGTAAGGCAAAGCTCAGGCTGTTAATAAATTGTGCAGCATTCATAACTATTTTGTTTAGGCTCTTAGAAAATCAATTCAAAGTACAGTATCACAATGAGTTTGCTCCTGTATCCTTGTTCTTCTCAGTGCACTAAATAATAATATCTAGAAAAGCCAAAGTGGGTTCAGATATGGATTTTGAATTGACTTTCTTCCCAGTATATCCACCATGACTTTACAGATGTGGGAAACAGAAAATAAATGCTTATTAATAGAAAGGAGAAAAAATTAATTTTGAGCTTCAACAATTCATGTAAAACATGCATGAAGGTGAATTTTCTGTCAAGTGTGTGATCAACCAGAAGTGTAAAATTCACTAGCTCAACACCTTCCTATTAAAACAAGTCCTGCATTCCATAGAAAGCAATAAATCCAACTTGCTCAACTTTCTTCATCCACTCTTATCCCTTCAAGGAGTTACTAACAATCGAACTATCTGATATTTCAATTAACAACTTAGTGGGTGATCCTTCAACATGGCTGGAATAAGCATCTATCTAGCAACATTTTCAAATGAGTTTTCATCTCAACTATGACTCTTATGAGTTCAAAGCTCATATTCTCCAACTGAAATAGGAAATATGAGAAAGCACAAAAAAGATATATGGCCTTTTTTTTTTAAGAAAAAGGAACAAAGTCAACAAAAAATCTGGCAGAAAATTTCACCCACGTCTTCATTAGAAAGTGTTAGCCATATTCACAACCCTCAAAGGAACACTGATGCAACAATGCTATGAAGTATGTTTTTTGGTTGAACATAAGTCTGTCGTATGAATGTTGCATTGGATGAGTTGTGACAATAGAAATGATATGATTAGGAATGAGTACATTAAAAAAAAAGTCAAGGTAGCACCTATCATAGAAAAGTTAGTAGAAACGCACACCTTAAGTGGTTTGGTCATGTACAGAAGAGACCATTAAAGACTCTTGTATGAAAAGTTGACTAGATAGAAAATAGTCTAATAACTAGAGGTTGGGGAATACGAAAGAAAATAATAGGGAAATTATTATAATGAATTTAACTATTAATAATCTAACTATAGAAATGAGCAAAAATAAAATCGTTAGCGTCATTTGATCCATATAGTCAACCTCACTTAGTGGAAACAGATTTTGTTTGTTTGTTGTTGTTGTTGTTGCTGTTGTATAAGTCCATTGTATATTATAGTTCACCAAATTGCATCTGCATTGTAGCTAAGTTTTGTCCTTATTTTAAATGTAACTCAAAAACTAGATATTTGAATAAAGATGGAGAAAAAGTGAGAGTACTTTTTGTTAATCTGTTTATTGTTGCATGTTAAGGGGATCAAAGAAATAATCTTAGTCATTTGATCCAGCCTTAGAATTCTTTTGATAAAAGATCCAGACTTAGAATAATAGTAAGTTTTCTTTGGCAAAACATACTCGGCAAAGAGAGAGAGACAGAATTAGAGCTCTGACAATTTTTTTACTGGTTTCTTGAACAGGGTATTCTTTTTATTTTTTCTTGGGTGTTAAAAGGATAAGGAATTAAAAGAAACAATGATAAAGGTGAGAAATTTGGTGTCACTGAAAATCAATATATGCACTTTTTGTCAACATATGCCACAAACATGTTTGGAGCTTGACATAATTATCATCTAGCATAAGGTATAAAGAAAGTAAGAGAGAATAGAAGATTACTAACATAATAATATACTGGTGTTCCATGCAGATGAGGTTTTCTGGCAGAACAGCAGCAACCTCCCATTTCCCAGCGGTGCAGTTGTTTCTGTTATTTAAAAAAAAGTACCAGTGATAGTCTCATTCCTTCCTGTTATTTGGCATCAAAACAGGATCATAGACCGCCAAAATTTATGTTTCTATTTTGCTACAGGTCTGAAGATAGTATTTATGATCAATTTACCTAAGATAAGAAATGAAAATTATGTTTCGTCAAGCAATGATATCTATGTCAACTTGATACTACGCAAACAAACACAAAGTGCCGAATAATTACAAATATAGTTGGGTACGAGCAGCCAAGGCCTTAATTATGAGGACATTTTCAGAGAGCAAATGGATCAATCACAAACTTGGAAGCATGTAATGGAAGAAATATAATAATAAAATTATTCTAAAATAGGAAATGAAAAGCATAAAATAATGATACATCCCTTGCTTAAGATAATTTTTGGAAACCATTGTTGTTATCTTCTTTTTTTATCCCTTTTTGCAGAGAGAGATCAAACCATTTTTGTTATCTTATCAAATAGACTAACACTAAATAATATCTGACTATATTGGACTTCTTGCAGCACTAGCAATACCTGCACTTTTCTGCTACAACAACATTCCACTACGTTGTATCTGGCAACTAAAGACACAACCAAAAACCTTCATTGTTCAATACCTTAATTCAGTTGTTATAGCACCTCTTGGAAGGAAGGACACTCAACATTGCAGGTTTGTTTTAAACTAGTAGCACATGAGCTAACAGAAGGGTTTATGTTAATCATTCTCTTACGATCATAAGAATGGATTTATGTTAGACTACACAATTGCAACATATAAAAATGTCATAACCCCACAATTGTATGTCTAGTCACCCGAAATTATGCATGCCCCAGTAAAATTTCACAATTAGTATATAAAGTCCAACGAAAATTCTTTTGATAGAATCCAAATAATGAGTAATATCAACCCTAAAGAAGGAAAGAAACAGAGATGTAATCAAACCACAAGAACTGGATTCATCGTCAAACACAGAAAAACAGAGCCAGCACCTTGACCAACCAAAACCCAAGCGACCAACAATAATAACCCATTAAATAAAGCAAGAAAAGCGTCAAACGCGGAAGCCCTGAAATCAAATTCAGCTTCGTAATTCACAGCATAAACCCTAATTAAAAAAAATAAAAAAGGAGTCCCAGTGTAAGATAGTTCACAAACCAGTAGTTTAAAAAGAAAAATACCAACCCACAAATTGTCAAAGCAGGGAAACGGA
Organism: Senna siamea; assembly: GCA_031216115.1. Classification (NCBI taxonomy): domain Eukaryota; kingdom Viridiplantae; phylum Streptophyta; class Magnoliopsida; order Fabales; family Fabaceae; genus Senna; species Senna siamea. Next base: position 11,813,693 of record CM062364.1, read on the forward strand.
GAACGACGCCCCAAAAAGAAAGCTCATCTTTGGAAGGAAGAGATAGCGAGAGAGAGATAGGAATTGTGGGGGAGTTCAATTTTTCAGGAAAAGCGATTGCGGGATTGTGAAAGCTCGCTGTGTGTAGCTTGTACTTTCTTGTCCACCGTATAGTATACGCTCCACTCATTTCTCTCTCATAGTCAAAAGTAACATACAGAGGCGGCTGTCCTTTGAAAACAACATGACATACGACGTATGCAAAGCTTTTTTTTTTTCTTTCTTTTTTATGCAAAGCTTTTTCCACTTTTTCCTTTATACGAAGGCAGCCACTATTCACATTCCACCTCGTTTTAGATTGGTTTTGGTATCGTATATGATAAAGTTAGGTAGAATAAGATTGGACAGTATTAATTTTTTACATAATACAAAGTTTAGAACAATGATACGTAAATTTTTTTTACAGTTGTTTTTTTTGTTTTTCAAAATTACTTTTATAAAATTAATTTTAAAAATATTAATATTATTTTTATATATTTTTATATATTATTAATAAAAATATTTATTTTTTATGTTTATTTTGTTTTAAAAAATTAAAACTCAGAATATTTTTTAATTATTCTATATTTTTTATTTTTAAAATATTTATTTTTTTATTTTTTATCAAAAATTATTATTCAAATAAATTTTTTATTTTTTATTTTTAAAATAAAATAATTTTTAAAAATTACAATCAAACAAAATCATAACATCTTGAAGTATATAATATAGATAATTCAATCATGAACTTAAGGAGTTAAAGATAAATTTAAAAAAAAATTAAGTACTTTCTCCTCTGAAAGAATTTTAAATTATACAGTTTTCTTCTCTTGATAAATATGAATATATCCTATCTAGTCAAAAAAGTAAATCTTGAACCCGCTTCTAAAAGGCACCAAAACTATAAAGAATTTTCATTATAAAAAGATTCTAAGTATGAATTCTTAGCATATTACTTTTTTCATTCCATATTACCTTTAGCGCTAGAATAATTACGACAGAACCTTTAATTTTTTCGTGACATTTGACTGTTTTTTTTTTTTTTATAAACTTCTACAATATAAATTATTCGACTAATAAATTTATCATCTCGATAAAAGTTATACTTTATCATTGATCCTATATGTGAGAATTCACCCACATCCTCTCTAAAAAATTTACAAATTAACAAAGCCTTCAACCCTTCAACTCTTCAATCTTTTTTCAAGAAATTATTTGGAGCTCTCAAAATTTTCAAGAATTCAGTAGCACCTCTAATCCATAAATTTTTTTTTTTTTTTGAGAAAAAGATCACATCTTGGGTAATCCCACTATTGATTTTTTTACATATGATAACTTTTTTATCATTTTTCACAAGCTATCCAATATCTCTTCTCGTCACCATTATCAAGAAATCACCTTCACGATGCATCATCTATTCACATGCTTCTTTATGTGCATGTTCTTTATCAATACATTTCTTTATGCACATGCTTCTTTCACGATGCATCATGTTATTCATGTATGCCTTTCGTGCACATGTTATACATTTCTTTTGATTTCAGGGAAAGGAAGTATAGTTTTCATAATAGAATGGAGGGTTGTGTAACTTTTTTTTTTACGTTGTCAAGAGAGGGAAGTTTAATTTTTTTTACTTGATTAATTATCGATTATTTGTTAATCCAGAAAAAAAGAGATTATATATTTACTTTCCATATCATCTAAGTTAACTCCAAATAAGAAATTTTCGTTTATATTATATTAATCAAGTGTAATAAAACAAAGTAATTGTCTTTTTCTCAAGTTAAGGGACCAAATTAGAAAAAAACTAGTTAAGGGATAAAATTAAAATTATAATCAAATTAAGATAAGAGACTAAATTATATATATAAAAAAAAAAGACTTCATGGACAACATAAAACTAGGGTCAAAGTTAAGAAGTAAAGAGGCAAAATTAAAAATATTGTTAAAGTTAAGGGATCAAATGATTTTCTTTTTTTTTTTTTAATTTAGTTATAATCTTGTACAGTTTAACACAGACAAAAAAGACTTGATTAAATAATACGTTGATCATTGTATTAATTGGGATGTATTGTATAAAATTATACAATATTGTGTATGCACGAAAGACTTGATAAAAAAATTAGTATTATATAAATTTATATAGTTCTAAATTATACAATGTGGCAAACATGGCCTTATCATTTCTTTTTAAACATATGTCACACATCGTTGAAAAAAATTACAAATTTCTAAGACTCCTATTGTCAATTTGCCTTTTCATTTATCTAAATCAATATTGTTCTAGGGTTGTAATTAAGTACTATTTAAAAAAGGAATCCCAATAATCTATCTCTAGCATTTTTTTCATTCTTCAATGCATTTTTCCTTTCGGCTAAAATGATACTTTTAACCCTTAGGTTCAAATTATAATTATTGTTTTGGGAAATTCCATATTCACCCTAAGTTCTTAATTTTCTTTTTACTTTAATCTTTTTCTCTTTCAATCCTTATTCTCTATAGCTATTAAAACAAGTCCAACCTATTAGGTTGACCTATTAAACCCACTAAATTGATGGGTTGAATTTTCATTTTCTCAACCCGTATAGTTATGAAATTTTTTTGACTTAACTCACTTTAACTTATAGGTTAAATGAGTCAACTTGTTTAACCCGTAAGTTGGTTTGTTTATTTTTTTAAAAAAATATTTTTAAAATTCATGAAGAGAAAAAGAGTCTATTGACCATAAAAAAGACCTATCAATCAAATAATGAAAATGAGTTAAGATATATTTACTTTAAATTTTAAAGAATTTTATTTTATATTTGTTTAAATTGTTTGGTTTGATAATTAAATTTGAATTTTGTTATGTTATTGAGTTTAATACTTTATAATTAAATGATATTGTTATTCTTGTATTGTACTATTTTCAAGTATATTATTTACTTTTATTATGGTCTATTTTTTTTTCACATTTCTCTCTTTTAAGAAAACAATTAGTGAGAATTAAATGAGTCAATTCGTTTAATCCACCTAATGAATTGGGTTGCAATTTTGCTAACCTATTAAAATGCAAGTCATAACAACTAGACTTGTTTAACTAGCAACTTGTGATGAATTTTTGACACTTATATTAAAGGTTGCATTAGTCATCATATAGTTGCGTTAGAATCTCTATATTTAGATTTATGAACAATACAATAAATATCTCATGACTAGTGCAGTGAATAAATTTTAGTATCTTGAGTTTGTGAAAAAATTTCTAATTATTTTCCTTGGACTTTTGATTGATAGGTACATAAGTAAGTAAAATTTCACTTTAGACTCATCTTCTTGTATACTAAACAAATCCTAGTAGTTATTTTACTATTACATTGTGTTTTGATGATATTAAATATATATGCTCTCTTTTGTGAATTTTTCTATTATTTTTTATTATGTTAAATATTAATTCTTTCATATAACTATAATATATATGTTGCATTTATAAATTAAAAAAAATTGGCTCCCCCATAAAAATAATCCTGCCTCTGCCCCTGGTGACCCCTAATTGCACATGTTGCCTTTTGTAGGCTTTGAGAAACGTGCCCAGTAACTACACGATAACCCTTGAAATGACCTCATCTCATATTCAAACACTAAGGGACTTCAAGTAACAAAAATTAAACTTTTGATAGGTGGTCACCTCATGATATTTTCATCGTGCAATTTTGATCGTTCATATCCTAGAAAGCCTCCCAATGAATGACTTTTAAGTCCAAAAATACTCACATTTACGGACTTGAGAGTTGGTGATCAACTTAGGCTTGATCGGCCTTTACGAGCATCCTTGGATAGTCAATCGAACTTTACAAACTTATGTGTGATTGGCCCATCCTGAGGAGGTGAGTATGTTTCAACTCAACGCCGAGTCAATACCATGCTTCGTCAACATCTCTACTACTATATAAGGGATTCTAATTAACATCTTACAAGTATATCCAATCATCACGTTGTCCAAACTCTTTTTTTAATTTTTTTGGGATAAATTATACTTTAGTGTCTCGGTAATTTACCTCGATGTAGTTCAGCTACCTATAATTTATCTTTTTTTTTTTTAAATGAATAGCCTTTAATTGACGCCATTAACACTTTAGTGCCTTGTGTTTAATTTATGTTAAGAAATTAATAAGACTAGCACATACATGGCACTTGACTCTCAAAAAACTAATTTTTTCTTAACAAAATTGTTTTTTTAACAAAAAATCAATTTGTTTTTAAAAAAATCGACTTTCTTACGAAAAAAAAAGTTTACTTAAAAATAAGAGAGCTTTCTTTTTTCAAAAAAAAAAAAAAAACTAGTTTTCGTTTTTAAGAAATAGATTTTTTTACATTTTTTTTCACTATAACTCAATTTGTTTTTTTTTTTTTACTAAAACATGATATTTTCATTAAACCACAAAGACTAAATGTTAAGTCCCAAATCCCAAACTCTAAACACTAAATTTTATCTTTTAAACCCTTAAACCATAAATTTAGGATTAAGAGTTTAATATTTAGTATTTAAGGTTAGAAGTTAGGATTTGGGTTTAGCATTTAGCATTTAGTATTTAGGTTTATTTTTTTTAGATTAATTTAGAAATCTATATAATATCTATATTATTTATTATTTATTATTTATTATTTATTAATATATTATATTTATATATTATTTAATTATATATTTTATATAGTTAATTAATTAATTATTATTTATTTTAATTAATTTTTTAATTAATATATTTTTATTTTTATTATATATATAGTTTATAATTTCATTTTTTTTAATTTTATTATATTATTTTATGGGTTTGTTGTTTATAGTTTAAAGTTTAGGGTTTGAGTTTAGAATTTAGAGTTTAAAATTTATGATTTGAACTTTAAAATTTAGAGTTTAAAATTTAAGATTTAAGATTTTTAATTTAAGGCTTATGGTTTATATTTAGAATTTAAGATTTAGAATTTAAAGTTTATGTTTGAGTAAAAAAAATTCAAAATTTAATAAAGAAATTAAAAAAAGTTAATTTTTTTAAAAGAAAACCATTTTTTTTTTGAAAAAAAACTAGTTTTTTTTTAAAATGAGTTTTTTTGAAATAAATGCAATTTTAGGGGGGAACATGTTTTTTGGAAATTTTTTTTGGGAAAGCACTTTTTTTCAACAAAGACACGTTTTTTTAAGGGTCTTATGCCACACAAATGTTGGTTCCCTTCAATTTTTAATAGAAGTTAAGCATAGAATATCAAAGTGTTAATAACATTAATTATACGTCCCTCGTTTAAAAAAAAAATGAACCATAAGGTAGTTAAATGAATTTAAAGTAAATCACATGTTACTAAAATATAACTTGACATTTTTAAAAGTTTGTCTCTAATTTAACATTAAAAATAGAGTAAATTATATTTTAATATTATGTAATTTGTTTCGATTTCATTTAACTACCTTATGGTTTAATTTTTTTTTTTCAAACAAGTAGTTTGTGGTTTATGCCATTAACACTTTGGTGTCTTATGATTTCATTTTGTTAAAAATTTAATAGAAAACATTAAAGAATTAATTTTTAAAAAATTAGTTTTTTTTTTAAAAAGAAATCAAATTTCTTCTACAAAAATAATTTTTCTTTCAAAAAAGAGTTTTCTTCTCAAAAAACTATTTTTTTAAAAAATTAATTTTTATCTCAAAAAAATCGATTGTCTTTATAAAAATGAATTTTATTCTTAAAAACACAATTTTTTTTCTAAAAAAACTAAATTTTTTCTTTTTTTTAACTAAAACTCAATTTTTTTTACTAAAATATGATATTTTAATTAAACCCTAAATATTAAATGCTAAATTTTATACTTTAAACTCTAAATACTAAATCTTAACATATAAAATTTAAACCCCAAAATCTCCCAAAATCTTATACTCTAAATTTTGAATCCTAAATTTTAAAGTCTAAGCTTAATCTTTAAATCCTAAATTCCAAATGCTAAATAATATGTAAAAAGATATATAATATATTTATAAATAAAAATACCAAAAATTAAAATAAAATATTAATTAAAAATAATTATATAATAAATAAATAATTATATAAAATATATAGTCAAATAATAATATATAATTAAATAATACATAATAAATAATATATTAATAATTAATAAATAATATAATAATATGATAATATAAATTAATAATATAGCATTTAGTATTTAGTATTTAGGTTTATTTTCTATCTTTTTCTATTTTTAGATTAATTTAGAAGTCTACATAATATCTATATTATTGGCCTTTTAACCTAAACATAATATTTAAGGTCCTTATTCTTCAAAATGCCCTACTAAATTTTTTAATGATCTCATATGTGACAAATTATTGTTTGAGTATTTTTTTAAGGTCTTCATGGGTATCAATACCTTAAGGGCCAAAAAACTCTAGACTCACGAGGGTCGAAAAACTTTGGCCTTCGTGGTCTACCACCATAAGGGTCAGTCTAACGCTAACCTAAATAATAATAAACTTAAAATATCTTGTGTTGAATTTTTTTAAATATTTATTCTTTGTATGTACACAATTATAATAATGGACTTGTAAAAAAAATAAAAACATATATGTATATTTGTTGTTTGCTTTTTAAATATTAATTATAAATTTATACAATTTAAAAATTAGTTTTTCTTGCCTCAATAATTTAAATGTTATTTTAAAAAAATGAACATAAATATAATATATATTGATAAAATTAAATTATTTATATAATATTTAAATAACAAGCAAAAATAAATATACAAATGCCCCAAAAAAATAATAATAAAGGATATCTTAAAAAAACATACAATTATATTGCACAAGATAAAGGATATCTAAAATCTAATAACAAACAAAAAAACAGAAGAAACAAAGGATATTAAAAAATAAGCATCTAAGAATTTAAATTTATAAAAATATAAACATCCATATTAGTTAATACAAATATTATAAAAGTTATCATATAAAAATATTTAACTTATTGAGATAGTATATTTATTAAAATTTATGTATGTTCTTGGATTTTTTAAAAAATATAAACTGTATATTAAAAATTTTAAAAAGTACTAAAAAATTATATTTCAAACATATCAAAATGTTAACTATCCATGCAAAATTTGATTACGTGTGTGTGTGTGTGTATATATATATATATATATATATATAACATCTTAAAATATATATATTCATGACAATATGATAAGTTTATTCTTTTTACTTTATATCTATATATAATTTATTTCTTTCCTAATAAAATTTAAATTATACAATGAGAGAATAAATATTTATGTTTTAACTTTTTTTTTACAAGTTTATTATATTAATAAAACAAACAACTAATAATAAATATCTAGCAAAAATAAAATAAAAATTCATAGGAGTTTAATTTGGTAAAAGATAGCAAATAGAAGCAATTTGGTGAAGGATTTTTGAACGGAAGTAAGAAGTTTGAAATGTAATGAGTTTTGATGCATTTATAAGAGTTTAAACTTTTCTTTAGTTTTTAAATTTATACTTGTCATGTCTAATTTTATTTGAAATAATCAATGTATGACTAGAGGGTTAGTTTGGGTCGTGTCAGACTAACTTTCGTAGTTTTTAATCATAAAAAAATTGGCCCTCATGAAACGAAATCACAAGGGCTATTTGAACCTTGGGGTTCCATACCACGAGGCCCTTTTAAAAAATAATAATAACAAAAAATAATAACTCATCACATATAAAGCAATTAAGAGACTTGGTGAAACATTTTGAAGAAGAGGGACCCTTAGTTGTGATGCTAGGATAAAAAAATTTATATTATTTACTAATTATTTATTTTTATAATTTTTTAATTAATATTTTATTTTAATTTTTTTGTATTTTTATTTATAAATATATTATATATTTTTTCTATTTTATAATGTTATTTTTTTAATTTTATTATATTCTTTTATAGTTTAAAGTTTAAGCTTTGAATTTATAATTTTAAATTTTAAATTTTAAATTTAGTGTTTAAGGTTTATACTTTAAAATTTATGATTTATATTTAAAATTTAAAATTTGACGTTTAAAGTTTAAAATTTAGAGTTTAATAAAAAATTAAATTTTAGTAAACAAGAATGAAAAGAGAACCGATCTTTTAAGAAAAAAAGGATTGTTTGAGAAAAAATATTTTAAAAAAAAACTTTTTTTTTGGAAAAACGCATTTTTGAAGGAAACAAACATGTGTTTAAAAAAAAATACATTTTTAGAAGAAAAAAAATGAATGTTTTGAAAAAAAATGCGTTTTTTTTACGGTCACATGTTTAACACGTGCGATTACTATTAAATTGTGAAGAGCTCGAATTTTTAAAAGCTTGACCTCCTTTCTTTTCTATCTCTCTACTTTAAAAAAAAATGGTTAAAATTAAAAAAATGCCAAAAAGGTCCATCAAATAAACACGTGCTTCTCACATCTTCACCTAACATAAAATGAATTTTAACTCAGAAACTTAAAGAGAAAGTAAAAGGAAAAGAAAAAGACAAATCATGCGGTGGGAATATACGTGTCGAACGAGAGTTTGTTGTATTATTATTCCAATCTCTGAAGTGCTTTGTACTTTCCATCCTTTTTTTTAATTATTAGTTTTCAGTATTTCCTCTCAAATCCTGACAACGGTACCCTTGTCTTCCATTCCAGATCCCAAAGTTTCGCGTGCTTCACACACACCTGATGGCGCGTGACTCGTGACCACTGGAGTCTTCTTCGTCGCTTCAGTGTTCACACGCTCAGGTAGTCAGCTCAGCATTCTCACAAACCATATATTTGTAGTAAATTGCGAACCAAAATCACAATTTTTATTACTCTTCTACTTTTATGTTAGCCATAAAGCTCATTACAGCACAATTTCCAATAGGCTATTGCCAATGACTCAAGAAGTTATATTGAATAAGACACTTTCCCTAATAAGACTTTTATTTTCTGAATTAGTCCAACTCCATCACAGTCAATACCTATTTCTATCATTCACTTGTTTGAGAATCGCCCACTTTGATATGAAAAGATGGCTTTGAATTCGATTCCGTGCTCTAATCCCAATCTGATTCTCAGTATTTCTGTGCTCTTTTCTTGTTCATTTGGCCTCTGCGCTGCGAGTGATCAACTTAGTAGTGGTGATAGCTTCAGTGTTTCCAACTTCAACTACCCTAAGACGACGCTCAGGCCCTTTGATTTGCGATATGTCAGAGGTGGGTAAGACAATTGGAGGTGACCCTTTTGTTCATATGCTTGACTTTTTCTGTTGTTATTGTTCATAGACCACTATCTGGTGTGAAGTCTAATGAGTCACTGTTGAGTTCTAAGATAAAAAATAGGTGTATTTGTGGAATAATCATTGGTATTTCTGTTTTTGTTTTTCCGTTCTCTGTATGTTTTCCTTTTATATCACTATTCCGTAATACTAGCTCATGGGCATTGAAGAGTCTTGGGTTAGTCTCGTATGAAGTATAATGGGAGAAAATGATTATGTGATGTTCCGTTTTTCTCCATTTGACGGCTTAGATCAGAATTATACACTGTTAACGGAGTAGGTTTCTGGAAAGTGACCGCAATTTAGTTAGTGGTGTTGATCATCTCAGTCTTCTGTTTTCTGTAGATCATGAGATTATAGCTTAATTACCTTAAAATCACACAGTGGTTTGCATCTGTTTACCATCATTCATTGCCATAAGAATTTCAAAAAATTCAAACATACTTCTTTGTTTCTGCGTTGTGGTACTTAAAGTATTGGGTTTCTTAAAATTTTAAATTCATATCTAGCTACTATCCATGAGATCCTCATGCGAACAAGAATTGGATGATAACCAGTTTTGCTTCATTTACTTTTCTTATTTTGCAATTTGAGAGATAAGAAATACTTGCTTAAGAATTTTAACTATTTTCGTTCTGGAAATTTAATTTATTGGTCAATAGGTATGTTATACGGGGGAAAAAGATGAAAAAAAGTTGTTGACAGCTATATATGGACTTACGCATGATCTTACATGTCTACTGTGGTTTTGTTCTTATTCCAGTTGATTTGCCGACATGGTTTTCTGCAGTGTCTATAGCATTGAACTCAGATGTAGACCTTGTAAGTATATTTATTATTCTTAATAGATAGGATTATCTTAGAAAACTAGCATCTATATGATGGCTGATTTTGGTAACAATCTTGTTCCTTTGGATTAAATTTCTTCCATGTTCTTATGTGTTATTTATTATTTGTTTATTTGTTTCTTTATATTGGCTGGTGTGGCATGAGGTTAAAAATGTAAACCAAATAGTTGTCTGATAGAACAGAAATCCTAAATAAAGTTCGTTTTAATCTTTCATGCTTTATCTAGTAAAATTTTGTGTGTGTACATATATGTGTGTGTTTGTATGTTTCTTTTAATACTGTTTCTTTTTTGGTTGTGATACAGAAAATCTGCCTGGAGAACCCATTTTCATGATACTTTTGTTCTGTATGTTGTTTTCAGGATCTTTCAAAAGTTGAAAAGATTCCACAAAGCATGCTGCCAGTCGTGTGCTTTAGAGATGGCAGCCCTCCCTTACCGGATGCCTTGAACATTTCTCTGAAAGATTTTGCCATCTCAGGTAGAAGCAGCCTAAATTGGTTCAATTCAGTCTAACTAAACCATTTGAAATTTGAGCACAGATGTTCTATTGTAATGTTCTTTGCTATGAGATATTTATCAATTTAGTTTCTTCGTTGATTTTAGAAGTTGCATTTTAGGATACCCTATATTCTGTTAACATGATAGAATCATTAGAACCCCAATAAGTTTCCATAGTTCATTAAGTTAGCATTGAGATTTTAAAAGAGGTCTTCTTCTGATTTTATTATTAAATATTCATACATGTTTGTTTTTTCTTTTCTGCATTACTTTACTTGCTTTAGTATAATGGTTTCTTTTGGCTATCATAATCACTTTGATGATACTTGTTCACCAGTTCATACCCTATAATCTGGTCAATGCGCCTTTCGTAGTTCCCACTTTCTTCTCCTTTTTCTATAGGAATAAATAATTTTGATGTGGAGCAGTGCTTTCCCATGCAGAAAACTATCACTATGAAATTGACAAATGAGCAGGTATTCATAGAGGTCCCTAATCATTTTTTCTTGCAGCAAGAATGTTATATCTGTATATTTTGTCTTGTATCTTCTAGCTTAGTTTCTCTTTTCCTGACATGGTTGTAATGACAAGGCAGTAACTGCCATGACAATAAAATGACCATGTGATCAGTAGGGAAGCATTAGTTCATAAGTGAATTGCTTTTTGTTTTGTTTATAATTTTATAGAGAGAAAACATAACATATTATTTTTCAGATATCACCAGGTGCTTGGTATATTGGTCTTTTCAATGGCATTGGACCTACAAGGACGCAATCAAAGATGGTATGTATTATAATCCTAAGTTTGCAAGGTTGCAAAATTATTGTGGAGCTCGCTAACTAGTGCCCTTGATTAAAATTTTAAGCAAATAATACTCTTTTCAGCATCAACTTTGAATGCTACTTAAAAAACCAATGAAGAAGTCAATGAAAAGGTTAATGACTAAATTTTGGATAATTAATACGTGTTTTTTAATATTTAAAACTGCTGTCAATTTACTATTTACATACACATAGCATTCATTGTTTCTTAATTAGTGGCGTAAGAAAACTGGTTTAGACAGCAGAAGCCTGTTATTATTAAACAGTATTTAGTCACCATCACAAACACATCCTTGTGCACAAAATATACTTTGACGCAGGCTTAATTATTCAGTACTTGTAGATAAATAAAAAATCTATAGGATTCCAGGAATTTGTGTTTGAAGTTGATTTCTGATTAATTAATCTAGTTTATCTCCTTTCCGATCTTATTGTGGCATTTGAGTCAAAGTTGATTGTCTCATTTAACAAATGGTCCTTATGCATTGGCCATTTACTAATGAATAGTAGCTACTTACCTCTCTGTGCAGATTATCCGAGGCCCCACTTACTCCTTTAGTGCCAATATAAGTGTGGAAGCATGCACTAATTCATTGATGACAGGGGAGTTTTGCAACCGTACAGTCTATCCGCTTTCATGCACAGGGCCTGATATCTTTTATGCTTCTGAGGCTGTTGAGATCAAGCCAATGATGGAAAATGTGATAATCTGCAGAAATAAGTTTGAAACTTTTTGCGTTCAGGAAGGTGTAGTAAAAGTCTACTCCTTGGATATAATGAATGTGGTGGAAGAGTTGAGCATCATGGCCACAAATGTCAGTTTCAATTCTGCAACTTCAAGTAACACTTCTGGTGTAAATGATGTTAATTTAATGTGTTTTGCTCGCCATGGAGCCATGCCTTCGGCAACTTTGCATGATCTTTCTGGTAATTTATTTAAAGCCCCTATGGTTATACACTCTCCACTAATTGGTCGTTGGTACATTACTATATTACCACTTAATCTTACAAGAAAAATTGGAGATACTGATGATAGTGAGGTGAGAGTTTGCTATTCAGTGGAATCACAATTATTTGAATGCCCATATGGGAAAGCTGGACCAAATTGCACAATGGCAAGCTACAAACTTCAGGTGGGACTGTTTGTAAGATATACCTCTGCTTGTATCTTTTTTTTGCTGTTATCTCATATATGCTCTCTCTCTCTCTCTCTCTCTCTCTTTAACATTTAAGAATATAATAAATAAAATCTTTTTGTGTCAGTATTTCTTGGACTGAGAATTTGCTCCTTTAAGGTTAAAGTTTTGAAAAGATGAACGAAGATATGATTACATGCACTCTTATCATGATGATTATAATATGCTAAGGTTGAAAAAAATAATATATTATACAATTAAATCGATATCTAAATTCTGGTAGCAAATGAAAGACTATATGATAACATCTGAAATGTAAGTCTCTGAATCTGTTCAATTGTATGTAGTGTGTAGAAAAAAGACATGCCTTCTCTCAGTGCAGGCATGCCAGTAGTCTTTAAACATGTGTCTATCCTTTTGGTTCTACATCTCAACTCCTTTCCTGGAATTAACAGAGCTGATCTTTTGAGATTTTGGCATTTTGATCTAATTTATGCCCTATGCTAAAAATTTAATAATATTTGTTTTTGGTACATGATGGCTTCATGGTTCAAACTTAAGACCTCCTTCAAGCTATTAACATGAAAAATTAGGAAGTGGTTTCAACTTTCAAACAGCAGTAATAATTTTGAAACAATTGTTTCCTGATTTATTACCGTAGATTTAGGTCTAAAAACAGCTTGTGGTACAATCAGTTCTATGTCTTGATGCTTGAAGAAATTTACTCGCAGGAGTAAGTTATTGACAAGATAAGAATGGTTGTCTGCAGACAGTTCTAAGTCGAGGCTCAAGCCCCTTTGAATCGTATTATTTACCAGTTGGTGGAGAAGTGTCCTTTGATTCTGCCAATTTTCCACTTGAGCCACTTTTAAGCAGCTCATCATATGGTGGGGAACCTGAAAACATTTGGACTTACTTTATTTTGGATATTCCTCACGGTGCAGCTGGAGGAAATATTCATGTAAAGCTATCCTCAAATGTGAAGATCAGTTATGAAGTATATGCTAGATTCAGTGGATTACCATCTATTGATAGCTGGGATTATTATTATGCTAACAAGTCAAGGAGGAGTGATCAATCCACTTTTTTCATGTTATATGATTCAAGAGACAACAAGTTTGATTTTTATATTATTTATGCTAGAGAAGGGACTTGGGGTTTTGGTCTAAGACATCTTAATATCAGTGGTGCTGATACAAAGGGACAGACTATAATGTCTCTTTCTCTTGAACGGTGCCCAAATCAATGCTCCTCTCATGGCAACTGTAAATTTTCGTTTGATGCTAGTGGATTAACATCATACAGGTTTCTTTATGGCTTTTGCTTATTCCTCTTTTCTCTCATCAGTTTTTCATTTTATTTTTTTCTTTTACTTGCTAGACAAGAATTATAGGAGTTTCTTGGTAGTGACAGATTAATTTCTTTTTTTCTTTAAAAAAAATTATATTGGATGTTAAATTTTGGGCTGTCCAGATTGCATTTCTTTTATTTGTTGCACAACTTCTGAAGGAATTTCACCAATTTTGATGTTTATGTTTGGCCTCAGCTTCTGTGCTTGTGATCGAGACCATGGAGGCTTTGACTGTAGCATTGAAATTGTATCACATCAAGGTGAATGTTCATTTTAGAGAGATAAAGTTTACATTTCTTTTTCAGGTGCCTTGGTTCAATACTTTTAATTCTCTGCATATCCCCTCCTTTTATTTGTCGTGTCATATTATTTCATTGTCTGGTTTCATATTCAGCTCAGAAAATAGTAGTCTTTGAAGAGGAAGCATCTGGCTGACAGGCCAAATTGAATAGCTTTCATGTATTCGCATACCTTTTTGAAGAAGTAATTGACTTTCTGTGGACCTTGTAGTTTCATAGGCAGACCCATTTTATATATAGTAGTTGTGATCTTTTGGAGCAGTCTCCAGTCCAGAGCATAGATCATTGCATTAATTGTTTTAGTATAAAAAGTTGACATTTAAATATGATTTATCCTTGTTCTGCTCTTCAATTTGTCAAATATATACATTTTCTGTTGAATTTTGGATTTCTGATATGCCGTAAGAATATGATAGACCCGAAAGCCATCAATGCTGTTAGAGAAAAGGGAAAAAAAAAAAAAAACAGAAAACAAAACAGAGCGACCACGGGAGAAACCACAGAGGCAGTGAGAGAGTATATTCTAGAAGGAATAAAAGAGGATGAGGTGGCTAAAGGGATAGACTAAAAATGCCTTAAGGGAATATCTCTAACTAATTTCTGTTGAGGTGGTGGGGAAAGGTATGTGAGTAGGTGGGGACCACATGCAGTTAGCAAGTGGTATTTACCAGCTGATGGAAGGAGGGGAGGTCATCTTGGAGAGTAAGGAATTTGGGAGAGGGCTAGCCTCTCGAAAGCTAGCAAACCTTTACTGCTTTTGCTCTGTTTCGTGTGTTACAATCTCTTTTCTATTTTCTGCTACTCTACTGAAAGAAAGTGCCGCCTAGAGTGTGTTTTGCTTCTGCTTTCGATACTCTGCTGTTACCTTGTGAGTATAGAGATGCTGTGAGTGTATGAGAGTCACTGTTTTTGCTCTATTTTGCTATCAATAAAACTGCAGTATTACTCAAACAACCAATTCAGTATCCGGGTTCTATCAGAATATAATGTCTTTTTTCCTTCCTTTATTTACTAATTGACATTTTGTGCAGGGCATATATGGCAATCAATTTTTCTCATTGCATCAAATGCTGCAGCCATACTTCCTGCATTTTGGGCTCTACGGCAGAAGGTGGTTTTCTGATTGAAATTAGTTTGATCAGCAGTTTAGGATTTTGATATAAATTTTACCCTTTGTAAAAGCTTTTATATTGTAAAAAGAACTCAATTTCCTTTCTGCAGGCATTGGCAGAGTGGATTATATTCACATCCAGTGGAATTTCTAGTGCACTATATCATGCTTGCGATGTTGGCACCTGGTGTGCATTAAATTACAATGTCTTACAGGTAGAGCTCTGCTCCCTCTGTTCTCTCACCCTCTACAAAAAAAAAACTAATTGTAACTGTCTAGAAATCTTTCTGAGATGGAAACAAGAAAGTTGATATGTCACTTGTAATAGTATAGCTGTAATCCAAGCTTTAGTGAGTCCAGTCAACCAACAAGTTATTGGGATAAATTGTGCCGTGCAAAAGCCTTGGGTGTCTATAATATTCAGTATCAAGATATCCTCAGTTGTGAAGCTAAGAACTAAGAAGTAACTTTAAGCATAATAGGATAGAATCTAATATATAATATACCATAACTTTAGTCTTGTTTATTAACTTATGTGTGTAGTTTAAGACGCTACTTTGTCTTCACAGTTTACATAACAATGTTTCAGTTCATGGACTTCTGGCTCTCTTTCATGGCCGTGGTTAGTACTTTTGTCTACCTAGCTACTATTAGTGAAGCATTTAAGAGGGCAATTCATACAGTTGTTGCTATCCTTACGGCTCTCATGGCTGCTACTAAGGCAACCAGGTACGTTGAACTAGTAGGTAGTTTTCATGTGTGTGTATGTGAAAGTATTAATTGCTATTTATTTATGCGGAATTATGCAGACCATCCAATATTGTTCTTGTGATAGTGATTGGGGCTCTTGGCCTTCTTATTGGATGGTTGATAGAGCTCTCAGCAAAGTATAGGTCCCTTTCCTTCTCAATTGGATTCCCACTAAATTTCCCTTACAGGTGAGTTCTCTGCACTTAGATAATAAATTGTTTGAGTCCAACATTATATTGAATAAAAGACAAGGTAAATTGTATTGCAAGTTTAATCCATGGGGCATTTTATAAGAAATTGCTGAAGTACAACATTAATTGTTTGACTACAACGTTATATTGATAACAAACGAGGTAATTATATGCGAAGTATAATTCATGGGGCAGTTTATGAGGTATTGCGTTATTTTTCAATGGTTATTGTTGTGATTGGATTGATTGTCTATTTGCGCTCAGCCATAACTATTCAAGAGAATTATTAATAAGGACCAAACAACCACTAAGTATGGTTTTAGTTTAAATTAGTGAATAACCAAACTTGGCGGTTAACTAGTCCTGAAAGTGTAAAAAATTTGCTACACATAGCTCAGGTCCCTGATTATTATTTTCCCTAAACATGAGCTAGCTGTATGCTATTGCTTAGGGCATGGTCCCCTATCCTCTTTTGTAAGTTGGTGGCCATCCTTGATTGAGAGACTTATTTCCATGTTGAAATGTCTAAGAGTTTTGAATGATACAGCACTAAGCAACAAAACTTACTAGGATTATTTTGCTTCTAGTATTGAGGCTGGAAGAGGAAATAAAAACTTTGTATGATAACTACAACCTCTATCCCTTCCTGGAATGATCGTCTGGAAATTGCCTATCCAATGTGACAGTGAATCCTATTGTCATGATTAGTTCAAGTCTCAAAGAACCCTTTTAAAATCGTTAGCCAGTTTCTTTTTTCCTTTTTCTGGTTTATTTTCTCTTTCTTTGAATTAATAGTCCTGCACAAGTGAGCCTACTTGTGTTTTAGAGTTTTATGTCATAGCAATTGGTGCTGAAAGAGTTGAAGAGAGAACAGGAAGGAATAAAAAGGAAAATAACAAAAACAAAATATCAATTCAATATCAGTAATCAGGGATAAGGATAATAACTAATTACTAGAGGCCTAATTATAGACGACCAACATAGGAATTCCTAATGAGAATATATATCCAAATAATATTTATTAGTTATGATACAGCAATATGTTCTAACAAAACCCTGTGCCCAAATTCCTCCAAATTCCTCCCTAATTAAACCATAATTTCCCCGTTACCAAAATACATTCTCTAATTCCCAAATTATAATTACATTATTACATAATAAAATAATAGTAAGAATATCTTCTTATACTGCATTAAGTATTTAATGATACCCTTTAATTATCGAAGGAATGAGGAAGGGAGTCATGGCAATTGAAGAAAAATATCAGTAACCCTATTTGGTGTCTTCAAGCATGCGATATTTATGGCCTGATTACCGTTTTGTTTTGATGCCATATTTCTACTAAAAGTAAAGAGTGATGAATTTCCAATGCAGCTTGCAAGCTACAAAGCAATGGCTCTGTAATCTTGTCAGGACACTTTTGAGACGGTACAGGTGGGGTTTTGTGCTTGCTGGTTTTGCAGCAATGGCCATGGCAGCAACAAGCTGGACCCTTGAAACCAGTGAAACCTATTGGATTTGGCATAGGTATTACTATACCACCACTCTCTCTCCCTGCATGTGGTCTCTTTTTTTCTCTTATCTCATGTTTGCTGTCTCAAATTATTTCGCAGCTTTTGGCATATTACAATATACACTTCTTCCTTCTTCTTCCTTTGTTCAAAAGCAAATACTGTTGATAGTGATGAGAGTCAGCTACCTTCGAGCGGCAACTATGCGCTGACTCGTCAGGATTCATTTCCAAGAGGTATTTAGTATTTCTATGGAAGATTTGGGTGCAAATAGAGGAGGGCTGGATTTTGCAGGGTTTTTATTATGTGGTATAGTGAGTTCTTGCGAAGGTAACAAGCAAATATGATACAGAGGGAAAACAAAAATTATGGCTGCTGACTTATATAAAGGTCCATACTTAAATAGTAAGACTGAAGAAGACACTCATCAACATAACAGTCTCTTGTAAAATATTTTTAGGATATTCTTATTGTAACTGTCTTTTATGTGTAAAGAGTAAAGAAAAGTAGAAAGAATCCAAAGGAATTACTTTAGTTGATAAGAAAAGATAGTATTGTTTTTAAATAATTTGGGTTTGATCATTCAAAATAGTATTGTGGGTGTAAAATTAGAGGATTTTCTCTTAATATTATACAGCAACAATAAACAAAACTTTTTTTATTAGGTAAGTTTGGCTACATAGATCAAACAATGCTAATGTATTATATCTTTACTCATTTTTATTATTAGTTTGTTAATAATTAGATTCATTTTAATAATTTTTTTATTTTCTTTTTGTCGTCTTATACCTTTAGTTATTGGACTATTTTTCATATGATCCACTCTTCGTACAAGAGTTTTTATTGATATTTTATGTAAATGATCAAATCACTTAAAGTACATTTCTACTAACTTTTCTAATATTGGTGTTGTCTTACCTTTCTCTTTAATGTAATCATTTCTAATCATATTATTTCTAGTGTTTCCAGTCATATAACACAATATTCTCATTTTTATAACATTAAATTTTTGCTCATGTTAATTTTTATTGTGCAAGATACGATATCACATAACAAAGTAGGTCTTATCGTTGTATAATAAAATTTTTTCTTAAATTTAAATAATATTTTTCTATCACAATGACACCTGAAACCATCATCCATTTTATCTACTTTGCATAGATCTTATGATTTATGCCTTTCTTTATTTCTTTATTATTTTGTACTAACATCTAGTGTGTGTCGTTCTACTTTTTTTGAGATTTATTTACAATTAAATATATAATAGTAAAATTGTGAGTAATAAATTTATATACATTTTTTACTTCTTATATATAAATATAAATAAATTTAAAAATAAAAGCAAAACGAACATGCATGAGATGCTAATATCATAAATTATTATCGTAATTATTTATAATTAAATACAAATTATTTTAATTTTAATTATAGCATTAATTTATTTATTCATCGAGACATAATAATAATAATAATAATAATAATAATAATAATAATAATAACAATAATTTATTTTTTACTATGATATAGGTAGCCAACTAGTTAGCTTGATTTATTATAGTATTCTTTTGTGTAAAATCATTAATATTAAAGACTTTGATTTGTCAGAAAATTAATTTATTTATCGATTGAAAAGGATACATGATTTAGACATTAGTTTTAACATGCTTGGATTGAAAAAAAAGAAGAAGGTAAACAATAGCCAAAAACGAAAATTTAATACAAAGAGAAAAAGATATTTATATATTTTTGTTTATCTATGGGATGTATCTAGGTAGCTTTGATTTATTATAGTATTATTTTATGTAAAATAGTTAACAACGTGATAATTAAATTATATTTATATTTATATTTATAATTTAATTTTTATAAAATATTCTTTTTGGTTGTTATTAAAACAAACATAAATGTTATAGATAAATTCAAGCAAAATACTGAGGCAATTGTATTTATATAAAATATATAGATAAAATCAAATTATTCGCGGTTCAACATCACAGAAAATTGTCTACTCATAGTACAGGATGATAGTATTGGTACTTAAGAAATAGTAAGCCCATTTGTTGGAAAGGATAGCGCCATTAATTATAACCAGACCATAACCATCCCTTTATCAAAATATCAAAATTAACAATATTGATAAATTAATAAAAAAGTTAATATTAAAAACTTATAAAAATTAAAATAATTATGATCAAATAAAACTAATGAAATTATTTGATATCAATTGATGAATAAGAAAATAGAGCAGAACCAAAGAAAGCAAGCCAAAACATGGCACATCTCACCTATTTCACTGTTTTTATTTTCTCCTTCCTCTCTCTGCTCCTCCCGAAGTGTTATTTTTTTGAGAGTGCAGTCATGTCATATCAATAAAATTATCAATAAAATTAAAACAACTGAAAAAATATCATATTACGGTGAATATGACTTTCTTTATATTACGGTGAATGGTCATTTATCAGAGATTTGTATTCATTTAGTAATGTGTAAAATAAATTGGATGATCAACATAAAAAGTTATGATTACAAATTTATAAAAACAAATAAATGTAAACTAAAATTTACTGCTTCACATTTATATCGTCCTCAAATTCAGCCTCCATTCCTTGCATCAGAGAAAAATTGTTTTTAATCTCTATTTTTTATGGAATTTCAATGTTGTAGGAGATCTTTGTGGAGTTTATAATGTCAATACAAATAAAAAATAATATTTTCTTAATTTTTTTAAAAAATATTAATAAAAATACTCAACTCCAAAATGATAATAAAATGTTGTTAAACGTTTTAGGGTTTTTAAGTGAGATGGGGAGTGAGAGAAGGAATAAGACCTTCAAAAATTCTTTAATCTTTTGGGATTAGTAGGTTATGTACTTTTTTTAAAATTTTTAGTTAATGTAAATAATGAAACTCAATATTACAAAAAGGACATTTAAATTAACATATGTATATATAGATTTAAAAAAATACTTGTATAAATTTTTTAGGACCTGAACCCCAAGAGGTCAGACACAATGATCCATGTCCACATCCCTATTTTCCAAATTTTTTAAAGAAAATTTATTCTTTATTCTTATTTCCATAAAAAAAAATGTTTATATTCAAGTCTTTAAATGAGACAATTTTTATGAGAATTTTTAGAAATGGAGAATTTTATCATTCCTAATTTAACGGTCTCAACATCATGTCTTCTTTTGTTAATTCAATAATCTAAAAACAATTATATTTTTAAATCTAACTCTATAATTTCTTGAAATCTCTAATTTTAAAATTCTTTAAATTAGCAATGTCCTTTTGGGATGCATGGCTTTTTGTTTTGACATTTTCTATAAAAACGTAGAATTTGTAATTTAAATGATTTATATGTCAATTTGATATGTATATGTTTTTTAAAAAATTGATTTTATAAATGCACTTTTGTAACGCCCCTATCTAGTTTTGTTGTTTATTTCACTGTCAATAGATAGGTTTGGTACATTCTTCTTATCCTTTTTAATTATTTTATGAGCAGTTAACTATTTAATTTATGTTAAACGAATTAGGTTCGAGATCTTTTGCTCAGATGAAAATAAAACTTACATGCACAGCGGAATAATAAAATTCTACGCTACCCAATGAAAATACAATCTTTCATATGAATAAATAATATAAGTCTGATAACAATCACTACATATTGATGCACGTGTCCCCAGATATATGAAGTACCCGTCCCACGGAAGTCAGGTGACAACAGGCCTGCCACTCAGACTCCCGCACAAAATAGTGATGGACCGATCCTTCACATATCCATTTCCTTGGTATTCCCAGAGATACCCGTATATACAATCAAATTAACTGTCTTATTCTAATTCGAGTACATCTAGGATCCAAAAATAGGGGTTACAAAAACCTTACTTGATCGATAGGTACTGCCACCACGCGTCCCTGCTACGCGTCCTTATCTGATACATATTAGCACATAGATGAGAAACACAGGTTTTCCAGTAGCTTAGCAATTCATAGTTTAAAAGAAACTAATATGTACCAGGGTGTAGGCACCAAAAACATTCAACCTACATCCTTGATTTAGGAGTAAAATACATACTGTAAATAGGTAACTATTGCATGATAAATTTAGTAGTTAACAAACGTTGAAGATCCTTTTTCACATGACCAGTATTCTCTTAAGTGTACCGATTTATTATTACGAAATCATCAAAGCATTTATGCATGCTGTGTGGACGCTAGATCACAAGAGTGGAGCGCCTTGGGCCACACCTCCCTAGGTCACCCGTGTGAAGTATCTTCAGTCACACCTCGAAATTCGTGGACACTCGGCCACGTATGTAGCGTAATCGCGAGCATTAGGTCTTGGGCACGGAGCACCTTCGGTCGTGCCCCGATAGGTCGCCCGTGTGGAGCACCTTTGGCCACACCTGACAAATTGTGGACACTCAACCCATGTACATGAAATCCTTGGGACACTAGATCACGGGTATAGAGCACCTTCGGCCGCACCTCGCTAGGTCACTTGTGTAGAACACCTCCGGCCATACCTCGTAATGCATGGACACTCGACCATGATTTCAGCACGATCGCGAACGCTAGGTCATGGGCATAAAGCACCTTCGGCTACGCCTCGCTAGGCCGCTAGTGTACACTCAGAGCCCCGCAGGGCGCGGTGTCACCCTACACCTCCCTGTTGTTATCCAGGGAAAGGTTTCATTCCTTGATGTTTTCGAATAAATTCGAAAGCTTCCATATTATTTCGCTTTTTCCTGGGAAATTAAATCTAAGTTCATTTTAACAATGGACATAATCTTTTCAACTTTTCTTGAAATTTATTTTCACATACATTCCCTTCCAAGAATATTAATAACGGTCATAATATTTTCTATTCTTTTTTCTTGGAGTTTATTCTTACATAAATTTCACTCCAAAAATATTAATTTTGGACATAATATTTCTATTTTTCTTGGAATTAAATTCTCGCATACATTTCCTCTCCAAAAATATTGATAATGGACATAATACCTTCTATTTTTCTTAGAATTTATTCTTACATAAATTTTCTCCAAAAATATTAATAATGGACATAATATCTTCTATTTTTCTTAGGATTTATTCTTACATAAATTTCACTTCAAAAATATTAATTTTGTACATAATATTTCTATTTTTCTTGGAATTAAATTCTCACATAAATTTCCTTCCAAAAATATTATTAAGAACATGATATTTTCTATTTATTCTTACATAAGTTTTCCTTCCAAAATATTATTAATGGACATAATATTTTCCACTTTTCTTAGAATTTACTCTCACATAAATTCCCCTCTAAAAATATTAGTAAAGGCCATAATAAGTTCTACTTTTCTTAGAATTTATTCACACATAAACCTCCCTCTAAAAATATTAATAAGGGTCATAATATTTCCTACTTTTCTTGGAATCTATTCTTCACCTTAAAGCCTCACCATTGCATTCCTCATGAAGGTATTCATCATTAATTAATTTCTTATGTGGTCATGGCAATAAATTTATAGCACTAACTTAATTCATCTTACTTCATCTTCACATATATTTATTTTAGCAACCATAAATACCCAACAACATCATTAATCTCCTTCAACATAGTCAACTCCTAAGTTTATCATGCATACTATATCAAATTTCATCCTAAATCAAGAATGAAGAAAATTATCCTAGTTTCATGAAGCAACATTACGAGATATATATACTAACTTGTGGAACTAAAACAAGGGAATTGCTAACCTACCTCACGAGGAACCCAATGTAGCTTGCCTTTCTCTTGAATCTCCTTTGCTCTCTTATTCTTGGCTTCTTTCTTCCTCGGCTAATTCACTTCCTCCCTCTTGTGTTTTTTTCCTTTCTTTAGGTGATCCCGTGCTCCCCCCTCCTCTTTGTTATTTTCTTTTTTCCTTTTTTTCCTTTTTGTTTAGGCAAACCCTCAAAAATTTGGTACCTCCCCTCTCTCTCTTCCTTTTATTATTATTAGCATGTACCATCTAAATAAAGGAAGCTTACATTAGTGGATTAACCACTCCTCCACGACAATGGAAAATGAGAGGGATACGCAAGGTGCTTCCTCTTCACATGAGCGGCTCTTCATGCCGTGTGTGTATATTTTAAATTTCCAAATTTTCCCTCACAAGTGGTACTCATTTAGATGAAGGGAGTTGCCTTATTTTATGCATTATTAAAGCTTTCTTCTAGTCATACGTGGATTATAAGTACCAATCTTTTTGCTTGCAATTCACTCACTCTCACTTGGCTTGATTGAACATAGAAGGGAAGGAGGGTCACGCTATCTCTTACACACACGCATGAACGAGCAGCTACGTGAGGCATGGGCGCTGCGTTGCTTCCTCCTTTCCACCGAGTCCATGCATTTGTTTAGTGGTCCTAAGCAGCTCACACTTGGCATCTCCCTTGAATCCCTATACACCCTCCATATAGTGGCCTAATGCATGGCTAGGAGGAAGTCACACGTCCCTCTTTCCTTGCTTTACCATGTACCTATCAATTTTTACTTTTGTTTTGGATGGATGAGGCCCTCTTATTCTAGCTTGCCACCTACACATGTGTATATTTTATCCTTCTTGTCATTTAGTTACTTTGCTTGAAAGGAGTGGAAGGAAATCACGAGGTGTACTTGCCTAGAAATCCCAACGAATTGTATTCATGGTCATTCTTTCTTTCTTTTTCTCTTCTCTTTTTTTTTCCCCTTGGTATCTAGACTAAGTAACTAGAAAGGAAAATAAGGAATTAATTTCAAGCACCAAATTTTCATGTAGGCTTACTTTTTAATATAACCTTTTGGTCCATTAAATTATGAAAAAATATTTCCCTTCCTTAAGTTAATTAAATTAATTAGCAAGCAAGCAAGTAATAAATTCTTTTCATTAGAATCATTAATTTCAGCTACTTAAATTATGGGTGTTACAACTTTGCCAAAAAAAACATAGTATTATAATTATTATTTTATATGTATATATTAATTGGTATTTCTTTTAAGGTGTACAATTTGAAATTTAAATAATAAGTAATTAAAGATATAATCATATTTAAATTTTGAATAATTTAAATGTATATATTAGAAGGTACAATCAATATACTAATAAATGAAGTTTTAATTAAATATATAATTAATATGATATTCTTAAGATCATATTTAATATGCAAATAATTATATAATTAATATATAATTAATGTATAGTAATGAATATTATAATTTTTAATACATGATAATTATGAGTGCATAGAAATGAAAATTAGGTCAAAATATTGTATTTCATTAAATGTGCCTTAATTGCAGTGTCACACCCCGTTTTAGGGGGATGTGACTGGCATCGAATATAAGGTGATTGCCTTGTGTCCATAAGCCTAACATTAAACTAAGATATTTTATTCACCTAAATATAACATTTTGACCGAAACTATTTGTAAAAATTTTAGTAAAGTGTCCCATAAAATTAAAGGTTTTTAAAATTTACAATCAACCAACATCTACAATTACACAAAGAGAGCTCCACTCTTATGATTACATTTAGCCAATACACAAAATAAGAATACGCATCCTGACTGTGGAATACAGAGCTAACTCTAGAGTTCAAATGAAAAGTAGAAAGTGAAAATAGTGACAACAAGACAATGTTAGGCTAACTCTAGAATTACCTTTATGACATCTCGTACGAATAATTGAACATCACCTATCTATTTGAAAAGAAAGAAGGAAATACAAGGATGATTGAAAAAACACCTAGTAAGCAGATAATACAATCTATAACTGGAATATGACAAGCCGAACACGAGAGTTTTTTAATAAAGAAAATAATGTTTATAGTTTCAAAAGTAAGGGATAACGTCTCAAGTGTATTAAATGCTTAATTAAATTGGGAAAAATTTTGAATCAAGCTATATGAAAATTTCAATATGATTCCAACATATTCAATAGAATTATATACAAAAGAAAATACCACTTAAAAAAATATCATTTACTTAAACTCAACCTTTCAAATTTTCATTATAATAAAACAAGTTCTTGGGAGGGACATCTCACAAAACAATTCCATATACCCTACATTCCATCCCTCCTCAACACTATGTAACCATATAAGTCCAATCTTCGGCCACAACTCCTTACGCGACCCCAACCTTATATATAATATACATCACTCCATGTGTGTGGCCGCACACAGGGCTAACATCAACTTACCTCTACTAGCAGAGGTTTCCACCTAGGCTCGCATAGGGCTACAAATGTAGTTGTAGCACCAGTGTTCTTGAAAGAGTTTCTCCCACTAAAAGTTTTGAAGAAATATAATTCTCATATCAAGGAATATGTCATTCAAATAAATTAAGTTTGTATCCAGATGAGAAATAATTCCTTCAAATTTCACTCCATGTCACAATGACCTCAAAAATTCCATTGAATAGTATATTGCAAAACTCACAACATCTAAACATACTTTTATATAATTGTATTTGCTATAATCAACTCAATCGTTCAAATACAATTGATAATTATACTTTTCAAATTTTACTTATAACAAATCAATAACTTAAACAAATAAAAGTCAAATATCTAAAATATTTTCTTTTGGGAGTCAAAATCAATTAACATATGGCTTGTCCCAAGAATACTTAGATCAAGGAAATAGAGAATAATTAAAAAGGGCACGACGGATACATAGAAAACAAGAAAACGCATTATAACGAGCATTATCTACTCATAGTGATAACGAACAAGAATTTCAAGCTAGATCCCTAAGAATAGTGAATGCTTCCAAGAAACCTATAAGCACAATATTATGCATATCATTAATATTAAAAATATCAAATAATGATTTAAATTTAGGTGCCGTAGGATTTTCAAATTCCTTACCCACTCAAGGAAATCACATCCTTCAATAAATTTATTGGTTTCTTCTAGTTATTTATAATTCTCCCTTTGTATAGCTCTTTTTCTCCCAACACCATGATTAAATTAATTAATTGTTTATATCTCTCTCATTTACTATTATTTTTATTTTACTTACTTTTTTTTTTATCTTAATAACTAAAGCATTGAAAGCTCCACACATTAGTATTGAAGACTAAATAACTTTTTTTTTTTAGATCACTCATCTATATAATTTAACTCTTTCGTCTTAAATCATATATCACCTCAATAATTAAGACTTTTTACTTCTCATCTCAATAGTCATACTCACATTCAAAATTTAAAATAAGGGGTAGTATCCTACACCCTCATATAATCAAGCTTAGAATTTTTTTTACTAGTCTAATCTTTTCCCATATCATACTTTAATTAATTTAAATTAATTATAAATAATGTTTCCAAATCATTTTCAACTCAAATCTTAAGTGACTTATATCTAAATTTCATCTTCTTTAAGCTTATAATCTAAAATAGGATTTTGTAGCTGTAAAATAAAGTGTAGTTGTGTGAAATAAACACTTTATTTGAAGGGTTTAAATTGTAAGAATTTGTTCAACTATGATAAGAAAAACGAAAACAATAAGGCTAATTTTCCAATAAAATTTTAGCTTAAATCCACCATTAATCTCTCAAAATCCATGCTAAACATTTGTATTTAGGAAGAAGGGAGATTAATACCTCAATCCAACCAAAACCCTTAAGTTTTCTCCCTATTTTCGCAACCTACAACTACTCAAGCTTGGGGTTTTATTTTGCTCTATTGTGCAGCAATTTAACATTTTTGTAGTAGCCATACATGGCGCCCAGGTGTGATGGCTGTGGCAACGACTGGCAACGGTGTCTGGCGATGGTGGAGTGACCAAAAGTGAAAGATAAAATTATGGCAAAGGTTAAGTGTGTGGTGGAGAGAAAAGGAAGAAAAATGGAATGGAGAAGAAGCAAAACATAGAGTACTGCTTGCAGGGAGTTTCGCAGACAGCAAATTTGAATTGATAAAGTGAGGGTAGTTTAGGTATTTCAATGTTTCTTTAAAGGAAATGACAAATTTGGACATGATAAAAATTGAGTTTTTGTAGGTTTTACAGTCTATATTTACTTTGTGGTAATTATAGGAAAGATTTGAGAATTTTGGGTAATCATAAGCCTCTTAAAAATATCTGATATTAAGGTCTCTAACAAATATAAATGTATTTCTTAGTAAAATTTTTATTTCAAAAAATTTCTAAATTTAAATTAATTATGAGCTCAAAATGATTCCTATGATCATTATTTATATAAATTTTTATTTTTCTACCTTGATTTCATATTTATTTTAATTTCTAAAATTTCTTAGCCTTAAAACTAATATAACTTTAATATTTGTCTAAAAATTCCTATTTTACTCATAAAAATCTTTTTAATTTAATTTAAATCATCCTATTATTATTATAATTTATTTATTTATTACTATTATTTTTTTGAGTTATTACATACAATTTATGGTCTTACTTTAGTATAATATATTGATTCTAAAATCTTAATTTGAACCCTTTTTATTATTATTTAAACCTTAGTCATTAAAAAAATAATTTAAATATTAATAAGTTATATAATCCTAGTAGCCATAACATCTAGTTCTAAAATCTACTTATAGTATGAGTTGTATAACCTATAGAAATCTCATACATTCATGCATATCATAATCATATAAAGAATGATATGTTCTTGGATGTGATGCATTCACCATATGTATGTTATGTTATGTACTTATGTTGCAATACATCATATCACAAATAAAGCTCAACAAATTAGGGTATAAAAATCATCAAATCATGGTAATATGAACTTATAAGACATAATATATCATTTTATCAAACTCATCAGACTCATGCATCATGTCATTCTTTTCATAAAAATTGACAACATAGGTAGCATTGCTCATCGATCTCTCTCCTTAATAGGTTTAAGAGCATTGATAATGTACTAAGAGCATTGATGAATGAGCCAAAATTGTGATCTACCAATGACTTGGTCTTGTGGCCTGTAACATCCTCCTAAGCAATTTAGTATCCAAAAGTAAGAGACATGTTTGCTACGAAAATAAAATAAAGAAAGCTACAGAAGCTAATTATGATTTGACTGACAGTGAAACCAGGTTGAAATGAGGTTTGGTGTAAGAGAAAATTAAAGTTCCAAGAAATGGTATATTTGGGTAATTTAACCCAAAAGACAGATAAGAAATTAAAAATAAGATAATTAGAAATAGAACCTTGTAGGAAATAAAATATGACGTGGTACATAAGGGAAAAAAATTTTAAGATAGCTAAAATTCATTTATAACCCTAAGGACCAATTAGCAATTATTTTCAAGTTTAGTTAACTACATTTCTTTCCCTAGTCAAAAGCTAAGTAAGACTTAAGAGGGAAGAAGGATCAAAAACCATCTTCATCACCTTCATACCTTCATCTAGTAAGAGAAAGAGGGAGTTCTAATGAGAGAAAGCTAGGAAACCATAGAAGGAGGAGCAGATCTAAAGTAAAAGCAATCCAACTAGCTTTTGACACACCATAATGCACAAACTACCAAGGTAATTAGAAGAAATCTTTTCCTATCTCTTTGGGTGCAACAACCCATTTTCTCTCTCCAATGAAAATCTAAAAAAACTATGTTTCAAGTTGAGTTAGGGAGTTTTAAAATTGCGTTCTATGATTTATATGCTTGTGAGGTCTTGCATGTGATTGTTTTGCTCAAGAAATAGAATTTAAGTAAGGGATAGCCTTTTTTTCTCCTGTGCATGAGTTCTATGATTTTGGATTGATTCATAATTTTTTGGAAAAATAAAAGAGTGTAGAAATGATTTATAATGAAAGTCCTAAAGTTTCCTTGGAGGCATAGAGGCCAAAAATGCATCAAAACTCATATTTCACATTTTGGAACCTAGAAAATCATGAAGAGCTGGTCTCTTTACCATAGCAAACTTCTTTTCTCAACGTGGAGAACTCTGGCTATGCTCTTCGTTGCGAAAAAATGTTTTCCTCATCGTGGCATTGTCGTACTCTTCATTGTAGCTGAAGGCACACTTCACCACAGTGAGCAACCTCTATATGTGTGCATGTTTTATCCTTATGTTTTTGCCTCTTTTTGGTTATTCAGGAATCATGTAAAGGCTAAGAAATCATTTCTAAACCATAGTAAAGTATTTAAGAAGTAATATGGGACAAAATTAAGGGAAATAGCAAGAAAAGTAAGTGAAAGACTGCTATTGTATATTCTAGTCTAAATAGGTTCCAAATTGAAGGATCGGTAGTCAGTATGGGATGATTGTAAAAAATTTCATGGTTAGACCATAATTTAGGATAGTAAAGCATCCATTCAATTCTAGAAATGTTGAAAAAATACCATAATGGTAGTCAATCCTAAGTTAGTTTACCCTTATGGCTTAAAAGTGACTTACTTAAGGTTGTACTTACCATAATTTGTGAACATATCAGTCTAGTGTGTAGAATAAAGAGTAAGTTGAAAATGATATCTAAGCATCATTGGTTGACCACAGAGAGTGAGTGGAAATAACCTGTAACCCACAGAGAGGTGCAGTGATGCAATGAAGGGATATGACCTGTGACCCACAGAGAGGCATATTAATCAATAGAGGTGTGATCCATCACAGAGTATGGTGACTCTAAGATGATGAAAGGAAACTGGGGTATGCCCTAGGATCCTCATGATAACAAATGTTTATCAGGATCAAACTCATATAATGCTTGCTTAAAAGGAAAAGCGTATTTGAAAGGAAAGAATATGTGAAGGAAACATATAAAGAATGGGCCAGAAGAGTCCCATGAGATAATTTTTTCTTGTATAAATGCTATTTTCATGAATGTTATTTATGTCCATATTACCAATAAAATGAATGTTATGGTGAGCATATCCATTGAGCATGGCATGAATATGAAATCTTTGATGCATAACCTTACATAGCATGAGCATGATATTATATTCAAAATGGTTTATTTTAAATGAATTGAATGCAAGAGGTTTTTGTTTTTTTCACAACTAGTACCATTAACAGTATGTGTGAACTTGACTTCTTTTTATTACTGAGATTTTATCTCATTGTGCATTAATTTGTCTAAATGCCTAGATATTTTTAGTTACCGTTGAGATGGAGATTAAAGTAGTACATGTACCTGAAATATGGTATTACATAAGGATCGACAAGATAATGATTTACATGGTGGATGTACCACCACCCCTTGTGGGTTAGTGTGGTGAAGAGGGCTATTAAATTTTTGGTGCTCCACTACCCTTGCCTTGTGTTGGTAAAGCCATTGGGGGTTAGTGTATTTTATATAGGAGAGTAGAGCCTACCTTTAGTTTGTATGTGTACAGAACTTGAGAAATGATGGTATCATTTCTAAAGGTTTTTACTAGTTTCACTGATGTATATAGATGTATAATTTTGTGATATATCAAGATATCTAACTTTTGTATACCTGTATCTTAGAATTTTTACACTTTTGTTGCCATATATATATGTATATGTATGAGTGATAATCCCGAGTGTAACCTTAAACATAAATTTGAATTAATCAAGGATTTTGAAAATTAATTTAAAATTTAACACATGTAGCTAAGTAAAGTTATGTTAATAACACACCATCTCTATGGGGCTTGTATGTTGTAACGCCCCTATCTATTATTACCATTAATTCTGATACAAGCAGATAGGTTCGGTACATTCTTCATTTCCTTTTTCTTAATCAATTTTTGAGCAATTATACCATTAAAAATTATAACAAGCAGATTAGGTTCAGGATCTTTTGCTCATATTAAAACTCATATGCACAACAGAATAGATAAAAATATGCTAAACTACACAGTGGAAATTAAAACCTTCATGTAATTTAAATAAATAAATACATGTCCCATAATGTCCATTATATTACAGTCAGCATATATCAGGATATGCAAAGCACCAGTCCATAAGAAGTCAGGAGACAATATTCCTGTCACTCAGACCCCTTCAAAAATTTCAAAGATGGACTAGTCCTTCAAATATCTCATGTCTACTGCCAAAAGAATAACCCTAGTTCTAAACTAAACAAATATGAACTAGGACCCGAAATAGGGTTACAAAGTCTTCTTAAATCGAAATGTGACAACTACCTCCTGCTCTGGCTATGCGTCCGCATTTGATACATATTAGCATAGTAATGAGAAAAACAAGTTTTCCAATAGCTTAACAATTCATTTTTAAAAATAACTAATATGTATCAGGGTGCAAGCACCAAAATATTTCATTCTACATTCTTGACATTAAAAACATAATGCTATTCATAAATACAATCAGGTAAGTATTGCAGGGTAATTTAAATGTCAAAATAAAGATCATACATCCTCTTCCAAATTAAACATATCTAAATAAAATTATAACTGTTATTGCGTAATTACACAAATTACTTATGTATTACTTTTACATTTATCAATCTAGATTAATTAAGCATTCTAGGATGTTATTTGGTCACTAAACCACCTTTATGAAATCATCGTGAGCCCTGGGTCATAGATATGGAGCGCCTACAACCACACCTCACTAGGTCACTCGTGTGAAGCACCTTTGGTCACACCTCGTAATTCGTGGACACTCAGCCACGTATACGGTATAATCACTAGCACTAGGTCACAGGTATGGAGCACCTTCAGTTACACCTCACTAGGTTACTCGTGTGGAGCACCTTCGGCCACACCTCATAATCTGTGGACACTCGATCACGTATATAGCGTAATCACGAACACTAGGTCTTGGGTATAGAGCACCTTCAGCCACATCTCGCTAGGTCGCCTGTATGGAGCACCTTTGGCCACACATAGTAAATTGTGGTCACTTGGCCACGTACATAGCGTAATCGCTAGTACTAGGTCATGGGTATGGAGCACCTTCGGCCACACCTCACTAGGCTGCTCGTGTAGAGCACCTTCAGCCACACATCGTAAATCGTAGACACTCGACCACGTACATAAAATCATCGTGAACTCTAGGTCACGGGTATAGAGCACCTTCGGCCATACCTCACTAGGTCACTCGTGTGGAGCACCTTCGGCCACACTTCATAATTCGTGGACACTCGACCACGTATATAGCGTAATCGTGAACAATAGGTCATGATTATGGAGCACCATCGGCCACACCTCGTTAGGTCGCCTGTGTGGAGCACCTTTGACCACACATTGTAAATCGTGGTCACTCGGCCACGTACATAGCTTAATCACAAACACTAGGTTATGGGAATGGAGCACCTTCAGCCACACCTCGCTAGGTCGCTTGTGTGGATCATCTTTGGCCACATATTGTAAATCGTGTATACCTATCTATGTTTTTTCCTATCAATTGTATTTCTTTTCTTTTCTTTTTGTCAGTGTACAATATATCTTTATCACCTTTAGCTATGGTTTTTATTTTCCTAACTTAATTTAGCTATATTTCCATGAATTTGGCCAACGAACATAAATAATATCAAGAATGTAAGTTTGCAATAATGTCCCATCAAAGCTGGTTAAACCAGATATACATATATGAAATCGTGAGACACTATTTTCAAGAATTGTCAAATTACTTGGAGAATAACTAGAAAAAGTTGATCTTGACCTCCCTTTGATCTCCTTCTACACCTTGCTTCCTTTGAATTCTTATTTCCCTATAATAAATGCCAATTTTTCGCTTCAGTTCAATCATTAAGGAATAGTCGGCACAAAAACTATAAGAAAACATCAAATTAGGGTATTTTAAATTATACCAAAGGCTTTGGTAGCTCGAGATCTAATTTATGTGATTTTCCAACAGTTTCGGTAATGGCGAATGGTGGCGCATAGTGGCAGATGGTTGCTTGGGTCGAAAATATACCAGAATGTAACCTGCAACTCGAGGAGGCCAGATCTGATGTTTGTTCGGTGAAACTCAGCCATTTGGTGGCATTTTTTGGCAGTGAAGGTTGACGCACGTCAGACGATTTTTCCTCCATTTCGGGTGCGTGGCGACGGCATTCCACTATCTAGAAGCTGTCAGAGGAAGCTGGAAGCTTAGGCTTCCCAACAGTGGTGGCGGTGTCGTAGGACGGCGTCGGACAGCGGAGATCACGGTGGGAGGAGAAAAATCGCGATTAAGGGAAAACTAGCTGTTTTCGACTGCTGTGGCATCCGTCAATGGCCGGGGATGGTGGCTGGAGGTCAGGGACGTCGAGTTGCATTGGTGGCTGGGTCCGACAGTGGTGTAGGGCGGCATTTCCGGTAGTGCACAGTGGCGAAGGTGAGAGGAGAGAAGGGAGAGAAAATGTAGGGAGGAGAGAGAGAGAAAAGAGAAAATAGGAGGGGAAAAGTGGGGTTTTAAAATTTTAAAGCCTCCAAGGGCATTTTAGTCTTTTTCCACTTCGCCCGAAAATTTTTTTGGATGCCTTCTCTGACCTAGGCAAGGCTACAAGCCCACATAGGAGGAATTCAGACTCCTTTTAAGGATTTAAAGCCTTACAATTTATCTACTGATTCCTTGATGCTGGACTGCATTTTTCTTCGTCAAATTAGATTTTGACTCTGAAAAATTTCCAAATTTCAACTGTAGGCTTAGAAAATTATACTAAATTCGATTTTAACAAAATCAAATTTTAATTTACCTAATTAATTTATTTTAAAAATTTAGGTTATTACATATGTGTTGTAATCGTAGGACTGAGGTGTTACATTGCCAAGTAACTATCTAAGGCATTCCTAATGGATCTAATAGTACTTAATAGATTAATGCCATGTGATGAATCATCTAAAGCTTATGGGATCCTTACCTTGTGACAGTTCACTTACCTTTGCCCTTAAGATAGATCATAATGATAAGCAATCACTTCCCTTGTAAGTTGTACGCTACCCATAATCATATATAATAGAATGAATCAACTCAAGCTATGATTGTGCCTAATTATGAATACATGACTCTTATAGTTGGCTAATTAAAAAAGGGTTCATTAACTTAGAATCTGCACCCATCATTGTGAACATATAATTTAATTAAAATAATTAATAATTGAATAGGTGTTTTATCACCCAAAATCATGGTTCAATTGTGGAATGCTCAATGGTGGTCTCATGTAAACTATTAGTTATTGGATCATGAGTTTATCTATCAATAGTACATACATTTGGAGTACTGAGCCTTTAGTGTCATTAAGGGTCATAACTTTAGGGCCATCCATCACTTAAGCTCTCATCATTCACTATCTTTTTCTTAAACTAGAGTTTTATATCCATTTCCTGATTATAAATCACATTTATCATACTAGAGTGAAGTTGTAGTATTAACATATCAAAATATAAGAAAAATTGAGCTCATAATTACTCATTTTGAAGGGTTATCAATCAACTGTTGGCCCTCAGCAGTTAATTGGTAGCTTTCTAGATACACCTCTTTCAAGTCAAGGATTCAATGGTTGATTGATCCAAGTCATAAATCGATTGGTGACTCTTTGTTTAAGTGTATAAGGTTGAACAAGGGAGACCAAGTCAATTGTTAAAGAACTAGGGGTCGACTACTTACTCTCTAGTCTAAGTTTTGGGCTAGTTTGTACGTTAACAATTGATTTCTCGCTCTTCGAAAAAATTTTCTGGGAAAGCATGAGTGTCGAAAGTTGACTGTTAGACCTTGTTCTACATGAAATACTCAACTTCAACTTATAAAACAATCAAGTCATGATTTAATTCATACTTCTGCCATATCCAAAAACCCAATTTTTAACAATCCACATACACACATATAAGAACATATAATCAACATAAAACACCCTATACCATTCAAGTTAGCATTAAATATAGGTTTTTAACCCCCTCTAGGATATAACTCAAGAAATATGCTTAGACTCATCATTTTCAAACATGAAAGAAAAGCTATGGAAAAGGATGGTGGATGTTATGCCTATCTTGATTCCAAGCTTAGATTGATTAGCTGATGTGAAGATGTCATTTCTCTAGCTATTCCTAGCTCAATCCTTTGAGTTTCCTTCTTGTTTTCTCCATCTCTCTCTTGTCTCATTTTCTTTCTCTAGCTTTCTCTTACCCTTTCTCTTCTGGTCTCTACCTCTCTATGCCCTTATTTCCCTAAACTTGCTCCATAAAAATTATTTTTTAGCCCCCTTGGGCCATTTTGCTATTTCAGCCACAAGAAGGAAAAATTATATTTCTAAACCTATGGTGTCAAAATACTATTATGGAAACTTAAAGAAAAAATTATATTTTTACCCCTTAAATAACTAGAGAGAAATTTTTAAATTTCATTTATCTATTTTATTCATTTGGTTTAGTCCCTAGGGCCAAAATCTAATTATTTTTCTCCTTTAAAGAATTCCACTTTCACCCTAAGCCTCTAACTTTCCTTTTTCACTTTAAAGAACTCTCGATATGGTTTTTTTCATTGGATTTTAATATAACTACATGATTTATTAATGCACAACCAATATCAAAAATATAAATTTTAGTCAGATTACATTTAGAAAATAATATTACATGAATCAAATAAGTGTCTAGGGAGCTATTGTTACAAATATCATTTCATGTGTTTAACGAATGTTTCAAGAAATAAACCCTTTTATAATAGTTAAATGATTAAACATATATAGAAATAAATAGTTAAATTAAATTAATTGTTGTTAAATTGGATTAATTCGGTTGTGGTTATTTTAATTGGATTAATAGATTTTTTTTTTCAAGTTCAATTGGATATCTAAACTAAGTTAAATTAAATAAGCATACTATTGGAATTTGGATCAACTTGTACAATCAAATTGATGGCCCAAGAATTAGACTAACTAGTTTAGGTTGATAAATTAGACCGGATTACAATTGACTAGATCTCGACTTGATTGACCCATTGGATTTTAGTAAACTCTATTACTCATCAGCTTGTTTGATCCATGTTAAATAAGTTTTAATTATTATAATTATTTTTTATTTTTTATTATCAGATTGCATAATTGTAGAAAAGAATTTTGAAAAAGTAACTTACTTATGAGTGTAACTTGATGTCCTATTTGATAATACATGCACAAGCTGAACTAATTAAAAAATAGGTTAGACTTTTTTATGTACATACTATCAAAATATGAACCCAAGCCCATTTTACTGTTAATTATTGGAGTTAAGCTTGAGCTTGAATAACAATAAAAAAGCTCGGCCTAGCCCGAATTTAAGAATTACAATATATATCATATTTTTTATTTAACATATGTTAAAGTAAAATTTAGTATAATATTTGTAAGTTGTAAACTTAAAATACAAGAGTTAGCAAACTAAAAATGTATTATGAGTAACTCTTTAGTCATAAAATTATACATAAGTCATCATATATGCTTAATTATAATTATTTGTATATTTATATTAGGGGAAAACGCAAATAACCTTCTTAAACTTATTCATATGCAAAAAACCCCATAAACTATAAACTTTGACCAATTACCCCCCGAACTTTTATTTTAGTGCAAAAGGTCCCATTTTATAATTATCATTCAAAAAAATTAATTTTATTGCCATATCAAATAAAAAAACATACATCAGTAGGAACATTTATGTCATTACACAAATTAAATTTCTAAACCCCCTCTTATCAAACACCCACAATAGAGAGGAAGAAGACGAAGATTCGAGGTGTGGCTAGTGGTGTCAGAGAAAGGGTAGTCGCACCTTAAGAAGGTCTAGAAGCAGTTCGTCTACTGCTTAACAACAAACTTCCATAGGCTGAAAGTTTAAAACCCTGCATTTGTTCAAAATAGAGTTTAAACTCAAATGTCCTTTCACGTTAGACCACTTGGAATTGTAAAAGTTATCTACCATCATTCAAAGTAACTAATTAACTTATAATATTAGTGAAAATTCATTGAATTCTAGACTTCATTGCGTAGTTAAGCAATATGTGAATAATGAATATGAAGCCAAACATTCGTCCCCTTCATTTTGCAATCATCAGCATTCCCAAAAGAATTCAATCACAAGGCCATCTCAAAATAGTAAGGTTTTATCAAACACATCAAACATTGATGCACAAGAGGATACCCCTAAGACTCCAAATGACAAACTAGTCAATACCCAGCAAGGACGCAACATCTTGTCTTCTCCAATCTCCCTCAATGGCTGACAGGAAGAGTTTAAGGTATGTGTACTGACAAAAATGTCCCTGCTATTATGTACTCATTTTTTTATGTGCCAATAAAATTAATTTTTTGGGGTAATAATTATAACATAGGGTTTTTTATACTAAAATGAAAGTTCAGGGACTTATTGGTCAAAGTTGATAGTTTAAGGGTTTTTTGTACAAGAGTCTAAGTTTAAAGAGATTATTTGTATTTTACCCTTTATATTATAATAATTCAGAGATATTCTTGTTAGTGGTTTAAAAAATAATATATTTTATAATATAAAAATAAAATAAAATATGTAATGTAAGTGTATGAGAAAAAGAAATTAAAGACAACACAAAGTTAGTGTGAAAGAGTGAAGAATTAAATAACTTTGTATTATTTAATCAGATTTTTATTTCGATCTCATTTTGCATTTTTATTGAGCTAAATGTATTAGATTGGACAAACTTTTAGACTCATAATTAGGTCTACACTTGTAATGAGTTTTAATTATAAAAAAAATATATGTACAATTTTAAAACTTTGTTAAATATTGGGTTTTCAGTAAAAAACAAATGACTATTTTTACAATAAAACAATTATGGTCGACCATTTTTAAAATTTACGCATGTTTTAATTTTATATAAGAAATTAATAACGAATATATAACAAATTGTATCTATATATGTATAATTCTTTAGTTATTGATGACTTATAAGTATGCCGCACGTCTTGGAGTGTGAACTTGTGAAATGAAAAAATATAAAAAATTGTATTGCTTGCCTTGAATACTTATGTCTTGATGTTTTCTTTAATGGTGCATCTAATTTAGAATTAAAAACTATTATTTGATTTTTTATATTAATTTATATATATATTATCATCTTAACTAATTTTTTTAATGATTTAACAGTTAGACTAATGACTCAATAATTCAAACCATTCATTGAGTTCATAACTAATCGACCCAAAGACTATGCCATTGAGTATCCTTCAGAAATGCCGAGATGTATTAGCTAGCATTGTTCAAGTTAGAAAATTTTCACCACCGTTCAAATGAACATTTAATGAATCAAATTAAAGTTTTTCGAGTACTATATAACACAGTTATAAACTTTTATTTCTTCAACGATCAAAAAATTTCTTCAATAAATCCAAACTAGATAACCAAGCCATTTTTGTTTCTTACTTCCTTAGTTTAGCTATAAATAGCTGCAATATTATATAAATCACCAAAAGAAAACAGTAACAACGATAATTTCGCAAACAAATAAGTAACTACTTTGTCAGGTAGTGAGAGGAGGAGACTCAGTCATTTGTTCCTCTTGGTCTAAAAGGTTTCATTCTAAGGCCAAGCTAAATTATAGCAAGTGAAAGTCTATCATCTATTCTCTCACCAAACAAAAGAAAATAATGAAAAAGAAAAGAAAATAATATCATGAAAGACCTATTTTTCTTCCGAGTTTCAAACTATTTTTCTTTTCCCTTATTTTCTGGAAGAAGTGAGTCTCCAATTTTCTCAGAAACATCTTCAATCTAAGACCTTATAGGCTAAAACGGTTAACAAAATAACTGCAAAAATAGGGAGCAATACAGAAAATGAGGCACCTGAATTTGCAGAGGAGAGACTCAGCTCATCCTCTGCCGAAGAGGGTGTGACACCATTGATTGTTGGCACCGCCGGCGCCACCTTGGAGACGACGGAGCTCCACCATGCTCCGGCGGGTATAATCGAAACTAGTGTAGCAGACTACCCTCCAATAAATAGTTTGGAAAACGCCAAGTATGTGTTCTATGAGG
Source organism: Senna siamea (assembly GCA_031216115.1). Taxonomy (NCBI): domain Eukaryota; kingdom Viridiplantae; phylum Streptophyta; class Magnoliopsida; order Fabales; family Fabaceae; genus Senna; species Senna siamea. The sequence continues at coordinate 11,853,370 of CM062364.1, forward strand.
AGACCACAAAAATTTGGGCTATTGCCGGTCCAATTGCTTTCAATATACTATGCAACTATGGGATCAATTCCTTCACCAATATTTTCGTTGGGCACATTGGGGATGTGGAGCTCTCTGCAGTTGCAATAGCTCTCTCTGTTATTTCAAACTTCTCCTTTGGCTTCTTGGTTAGCTTCCATCAATTAACTTTTGTTTTGTTTATTTTGGGTTTATAACTATAGCTCTCATGCTTGTTTCTAGCCCATGATTTCTTGGATGACATGCATTGTTTTCTTTTAAACATGGAATTTGCAGATCCTTCACAAAATGTTTGACTTGAACTTGTTAGTAGATATTCTCTTTGGATTATAAAAGGTTTTCCAATTCTCCATAACCCTTTATTAACAAGGTAACCTACTAGTTCCCATTGTTTTTTCTTAAGATAACTTGTTAGAAGATATATAGATAAGCTCACCATTGATACATAATAGAATAAATTATCTTAGTGGTTCATAAAAGACAATTAATTCGTTAGTTTAGTGGTTGAAAAATAATTACCATCATCAGTCCGAATTTTTTTGAAGAAATAAATCAGTTAGATATTTTTGCAAGCTTTTTTTTTTTTTAATATTAGTTAATAGAGTCTTAGTGGATGATCATTTAAGTGCCCAAATCAAAAACTCTAAAATGGCATCATTTTGCATTGCCAAGCATCTGAACATGTTGCCAATTGCTCCCGTAAAAAAGTCGTGTTTTATATGACAGGACCAGATTGATATATTTTTCAAAAGGTTTGGACTAATTTGATAGTGTTATATTTTTCAAAGACTAGAATGATGGAACAATCATCTTTTAATGATTAATTAAAATGATAGTTTATATACTTTAAAAGACCAACTATGTCCAATTTCTATTTATCCTTGTTTGTTTTGGGGACTATGAAGCGCGTCTACATGAGACAATGTCACACAACAAAATATGAAGTACAATTAAAGCCATTTGAAATATAATATATTGTGTCATTTTCTAAACACAAATTGATTCTCTCTCATAGTATATTTTTTAAATTCCATTTGAAATGAATTATTTAAAAATAAGTAAAATTTACAACTTGGCCAACCATGCTGGTAATGGACACAGCCCGACTTGAAGCTAGAACAAATTATCTAACAACTAAAATTGGTCTGAGACCTAGGAACTTAGCAAATTTTATTTGTAACTAGTATAAAAATAAGTTATACAAACTATAACTTGCAATTATAAAAGAACACAAGATAATGTTTGTGACACACAAGAGGGGTTAATTAAATTGTAAGTATTAAATTGCAAAATAATTTGAATGATAATTTTTTAACATATGAGTGAAACAGACAATAGGTGACTTTCAGATGACTAATTTTGTTAAATATTGGATGAAAGTACCATCAAATAGTTAAGTGACAACTGAAAAAATCACATGGACAAACTAATTTTAAGCTAAATTACTATTTCATAAAGAGAGAGTGACCCCATTCAACAAATTAAAAACCTGAAACCTTCCTCTCATATTTGAAATCTTGGTTCTTCTTCTATGTTCAATTTTACACTTGTGATAGATTGCCCTTTATTTTGCAGCTTGGCATGGGAAGTGCACTTGAGACTTTATGTGGGCAAGCATTTGGTGCAGGGCAAGTGGAAATGCTAGGAGTGTACATGCAACGCTCATGGATAATCCTAGGAGCAGCATGCTTCTTCCTCCTACCTCTTTACATTTTTGCAAAGCCAATTCTTCTTCTTCTTGGGCAAGAACATGACATTGCGGCTCTCGCCGGGACGTTCACGGTCCAAACAATCCCTCAAATGTTCTCTCTAGCCATCAACTTCCCCACCCAAAAGTTCTTGCAGGCACAAAGCAAAGTGGGAGTCCTAGCCTGGATTGGATTCATAGCAGTTTTTATACACATTGGGGTTCTCTATCTCTTTATAAAAGTGTTGGGTTGGGGCACAACTGGTGCTGCAGCAGCCTATGATATTTCAGCTTGGGGGGTAGCTTTGGCTCAAGTGGCTTATGTGGTTGGGTGGTGCAACGAAGGTTGGAGAGGCTTGTCATGGCTAGCTTTTAAGGATCTTTGGGCCTTTGTGAAGCTCTCTATTGCCTCAGCAATTATGCTTTGTTTGGAGATTTGGTATTTCATGACTATTATTGTTCTCACAGGACACCTTGAAAATCCTGTTATTGCTGTTGGTTCCCTTTCAATATGGTAAGATTTTACTTTTACTAGTATATATATATATGTATGTTCATTCTTCTATGTTTCTAAAAACAAGGAAAATGTCTCAATTAAATCTTTGATATACAATGTCACAAGATAATGTTCATTCTTCTTTGTATGTTTAAATGTCATTTTATTTCTTTATTCTTTAAAATTATTTTATAAAATTAGTTTTAAAAATTCATTCTAATATTATTTTTATGTATTTATGTACATTCTATTAATAAAAAAATTGATTTTTTGTATTTTCTTTGTTTTGAAAAATTAAAATTTAAAACACATTTTAATTGTTATGTGTTTTTTATTCTTAAAAAAATTCTTTTTTTATTTCCGTCAAACATAATATTTCAAGCAGGTTTTTTTTTTGTTTTTGTTTTAAAAATCAAAAATAATTTTTAAAAACTGCATTTGTAATTTATTTTTTTCTGTTGCTAAGTATTCTTAAAATTTTAGTTTCATATGTTTTTGTGCATCCTCTTTCAGCATGAACGTGAATGGGTGGGAAGGCATGTTGTTCATAGGGATTAATGCAGCTATAAGGTAAACTCTTCATTTCTATTCTTCTAGTTCTTGTTAATTCTCCCTTTGCTCTAAGACTTATAATTTTATGTTTTGTTTTGCCTTTTTCTTTTAACTTAAATCTCAGTGTTAGGGTTTCCAATGAGCTAGGATTAGGACGCCCTAGAGCTGCAAAGTACTCTATCATAGTCACAGTCACGGAGTCCCTCGTCATTGGGATCCTTTGTGGAGCCATTATTTTGATGACAAAGGATGATTTTGCTGTCATCTTCACTGACAGTGTAGAGATGCAAAAAGCAGTTTCTCATTTAGCTTTTCTTCTTGGTGCAACCATGGTTCTAAATAGTGTTCAACCAGTTATATCAGGTAAGGGAATCCTAATAATAGTACACAAATCTTTATTTAATTTTGGCTCTAGAAAGATTGTATCATATTTTTATAGGCTTTGCTGTATATAAGAAGTTTTTTAAGAGGTCAAAAAATAGAACATAATTCTTTTTCATTCTTAATAACCACCCATAGCCAATCCTTATTTTAATTTGGATTTAGTATCTAAAACCATTATCATATATGATATAGATATCATAGTATTTTTTTATGATTAAAATTTCATTTTACTCCTCCAAATATAACTCGATTGTCTAATGGTTCACATAAAAGTTTTGTTGTAACTTTTTAGGATTTGGAAGTTTGATTTTATTTTGGTTAAATTATTCCTAGAGGTTCTTATACTTTCACTTAAATTTTAATTAGGTCTCTATAACTTAAAAATTTATAATTAAGTTCTTATAGTTTAATAAATTTTTAAATTAGTTCTTCTTCTTAATTTTTTGTTAAAATTATATTAAATTTTGTTGATGGTGTCAAGATATAGTATTTTATCACTTTAAATATGCATGAATTATATCAACAAAAAAGAAAAGAAAAAAGTAAATAATGATATAAAAATATATGTGAAATGAAATACAATTTATATTAAATAATATGAATGAATTGACTTAAACTAACTAAATTAATAATATTATAATATTATATATAATTATAATATCATCAAAATTTAATAACACATTGACAAAAAGTTAATTTTAGAGAGTAAATTAAAAATTTATTAAATTATATGAATTTAATTATAATTTTTTAAACTATAGAGACTTAATTAAAATTGAATAAATTATCAATAATTTAACCTTTTATTTTAACCCCAATAAGTAATTGATTCGTAAAATATTTTATTAGTATTATTTTAGTATCTCTAAAATAAATTATTGAGTACTAAATATTGATATTAAAAACTTTTGAGAAACAAATAGATAATTAAGTATTGATGGAGTACGTACCAAATAATATTGAATTGATTTCAGATTTTGTAAATATGAAGTTTATGATTATAGTTTTAAATCCAACAGTAAATTTAATTAGTAAAAAAAAACACATCTTATAAAAATTTATTCAAATGCATAAAAAACATCAATCATGTGTGTGTATGCCCCTACCAAAAGAATTATAAAACTTCTATAAAATTTTTTAAAAGAGTAAAATTTATGTATGTAATTATGGATTAATTTAATATATGTTATAGTTTAAATTATAAAAATATTATTTATTTTTACTTTTTTTTTATAAATACGTTATTTTAAAAATTCTACGTTTTAAAGAACATTAAATTTAAGAAAGACAAAAACTTTTAAGATAATAATATTATTCAAGCATAATAAATTTAATAAGAAAAGAAAATTTTAATAAAAAAACTTTTTCTATATTTTTATGTTAGACTAAAATTATAAAGAAAAGTGAAAATTATTGTCATTTATTATATATCATATCACATTTTTTTAATAATATTTTTATTTTTTTTGTTTCATATCATGTGATATTTATTTTTTATCTAAATTTTTAAGAATATTTTTTCCTTTTGATATTTAATATTTTAACTTGTCCTTTAGTTTTTCCTATAAAAATTTCAATTTTTATTTCATTTATAGGTATAATAAATTATTATTTTATTATTATTATCAAATTATCAATAGATTTTGAATTTTTTAATTTGTCATTTATACATAATTCATATAAAGTTAATCATTGAGAAGATTATATTTTTTAATAAATTTATTTATCTAAAATAGAGTAATAAAGTGAATTATATAAAATAATATTTATAATAACTATTTGTTTACTTTTATATATAATAATTGATATAACATTACATAAATAAAAATAGTAATATGTACCACAACAAATTATTAATTTATGTAATCTTAATATGATATATTATTTTTTATATAATATATTTTAATAAAAATAATTAACAATTCTTTAAAAAATATTATGTATCTAATTTATCCTCTATCCAAAAATTTCTTACAAAAAGAAAATGACACACACATATATAATGACATCTTGCTGTAGGTGTCGCTGTAGGAGGAGGTTGGCAGGCTTTGGTGGCTTACATCAACCTATTCTGTTATTACATCGTTGGACTTCCTCTTGGCTTTCTTCTTGGCTACAACTTGGGTTACAGAGTAGAGGTAATCAACTCATTCTTCCCCAACTTCCTCTCACCGCCCAATTAATTTAATTCTACATTAATTGATGAAGCATTCAGAAAAAGCATATCTAAATACATTATAATCAATTAATAATTTTTTATTGTTTAATTTATCATTTAAAAATATAATAATAATAATAATTATTTTATATTATATTTTAAAAATTAAAAAAATAACATATATTTTTATATATACGAAGCCTCTAATTACTAATTAAGGGTTTGACTCTTTTAAAATTTGTAGCTACCTTTAGAAAAGAAAAGTGCAAGTAGATAATTGTGATAAAATTCCCACATTTGTAAGTAGTTGTTGCCAACCTGTTTTTACTTCATTTAAATATGAAGGGAGGATTTCTCTTATCTTTAGCTATTTATTTGTAGTTTATATAGAAGTGTGAGATCCTACTAAAACATTGTAAATAGAAATTATATATATATATATATATAAAAGTTTCGCATCCTGCTAATTTTTTTAATTTTTAAAATTTAATATTAAAAAATAACTATTATATTTTAAAATAATAAATTAAATAATTAAAAGTTATTTAACTTTTATCCTTTGTTGTCTATTATAAATTTTTATTATTTAATTTTTTTTTCACATCACATATTTTATTTTATATTTAAATATAATTTTAAAATTTAATGACTATAAGATCCAAAAGTATTATAATATATAGCGAGATGAACTTGTCAAGGTAACTTTTATTATTATTTTTAAGCACTTTTGCTTATGAACAGTAGCTTCTATTTGCAGGGTGTTTGGATTGGCATGATCTGTGGGACGTTGTTACAGACTATGGTTTTGTTGTATGTTGTTTATAAAACTAACTGGAACGAGGAGGTGAGTAGCATTGCTTTTTATTTCTTGCTTTCAAATCATAATTTCACTTCGATTCTTTTCAAAAGTACTTTAAGATTAAAAAATTCACAAAAATATTATTTTGCTCACTTAATATTAATCCCCACTTTTCACAATCTGTCGAATTTGTTGTTTTAAATTATTTTTTTAACTTTTAAGAATGTTTTAATTAGTTTGATAGATGAAAACTGCATATATGACTGCTAAGTCAATCAATATTTTATTTTTTTCTCATAAATTATTAATTTGTTCAAAATTTTTACTCACAAATTGCTAATACGTTTCAAACTTTTACTCACCAATTAACAACTTATTCTAAATTTTTTATTTATTTTAAAATTTTTCTTGCAAGCAATAAATTGTTGCTAATAAAACTAATATTTAGGGGTTAATTGATGAGTCAAAAACTATGTTTGCAATTTTCATCATCAAACTAACGCCATTAACAAGAAGAAACAAATTGAAACATGTTTTTAAAGTTAATATAAAACAATAGTCTAAGTTAAAAAGAACCAAAATATTATTTTCATAAAAAATTTAAATGATTCAAGTTGATAAAGGGTTAAACCATACAGGGAAAGAATAATATGGATAACTTTCCAGGATTCGCTGACAGTAATAAAAAATATATATCACAGAATTTAATTTTTTAAGAAATTGATAATGTTTTTATGAGATAAAACTATAAAAAAAATAAATGAATCTTAATTTATATAAGGTGATTCTTTAATTTATCATTTATCATTTCTTTTTTCTCTCTTATTACGTTATGTACAATGCTACGAGGATCTAAATTTTCTTTCCCTTAACTTTTCAGGTTGTACAAGCATCAGAAAGAATGCGAAGATGGACTGGACAAGAATTTGAACTTGCTGCATCCTAAATTTCAAGAAAATTCAAACCCTTCCATAATTTTGTATCTATAAATGACAATAGCTCAAACAACATCAAATTTCCTTATTTTTTTTATGTAATATAAAAAGAAATGTGCATGTGTTAGTAGCCACTAGAACTTTTCTTTCACTTTTACGTTTTAGATGTCAATCTTAAAATTTTTCTTTTGGCTATTAACTTATATTTGTAAATTAAAGTTTCTTAAATACTTTGTTTGTTATGATAAAATTTGTTAAATGTGATTACAATCCTGTAACAGCGAAGTGTTACCTACATTCTAGTTATATCTTAAATGATGATAACAAATTAAATAAATTAAATTTTTTTTATGGTCTTTGTAGTTTCATTTAATTTTTAAGTGAGTCTCTACAGTTTAAAAATATGTACGTGAATTTTTATATAGTTTAACTAATTTTTAACTTAGTCCTTAAAATTAAAATGTTCTCAATATTTTATTAAATTTTGATGATATATTAATTATATATTATCTTAAAATTTTATTTATTAAAAAAGTGAGTGGAAGGGGGAAGAAGTTAAAAGGGGCTGAAGTTAACTTTTGGCAACTCTTGTAGTTTATAGTATTTCATTTAAATTACAACCATTCAAGCAATATTAATTAAGCAGCTTTGCATACAAACCTTCCAATACAATATTTTATTTTCTCTCTTAAAAGAAAAAAGTATCCTTTATGTCACTGAATTTTACATCAATTTTTAATTTCATTAATAAAATTCTTTTGCAATCAATTGTGTTGACTCCATTGAGCACATACTCTTTAAAGTTTTAATGATAACAAACTAATTAAAAAACTTGTTAGGTTAAGAGATAAAGTCCAAAGGTCAATCTAAATATACAATATTAAAAAATTCAAGTTAGATAGTACCTAGGACTTTTTCTATAAAAGTAATTTAGATACATTAACTCTAAAACTTTTTAAAATGTCTTGGTAACATTCTTTTAACTTGATTAAGACTTGGTAGCTCTTTCTCTTGATTTTCATACCTAAAACAGTTTTTCTAAAGCTACAAGTCAACTTCTAGATTTTAGAAGTCGATTGGTTAGCAGTTGATAGGCTTCTAGCGGTCAATTGGAAGCTTTTGGGTTTCTGTGCAGTTTGAATGTGGAGAAACTAAGACAATATGCTACAAGTTGACTATCAGAATCCTAGAAGTCGACTGATAGCCCCAAAATTCAAATTGCACAGAAATCTGAGTGCTTCTAATTGACTGCCAGAAGCTTATCAATTGACTGCCACTATACAGTTTTAGAAAATTTGAAATGAAGAACACAACAATTGACTACCATACTTGTGTAAGTCAACTTCTAGTGTACTGAATAGTACAATAAAGGTGCAAAAATGACAATTTTTCTAAGTATATGTAAATATATGATCTCTAACGGCTAACCTTTCAAAAAATCTATAAATAGAGGCATTGGGAAGTCTGAAAACACCAAGAGAAAAGTTTAAATATGAATTTCAATCCTTCCTTTTGAGCTCATTGTTATAAACTTGCCTATAGCATCTCATTTGTAATATTCACTCTAAAAGAGAGTATGTTTTGATATATTCTTTTCTTCTATATAAGAAGTGTGTAGAAATCTCAAAGAAAGGTTTACAAGTACCCTATTTAAAACTTGTGGAATATAGTAAAAATCTCAAGCTTTGCTTGGAGACTAAATGTAGGCTTTGTTGGATAAAATGAATCAGGATAAATATCTATGTTTATTTACTTTCCAGCACTTACATTGCTACACTTCACATTTTTGCAAGTTTAAATATCAACACTTTACGTTGTGACACTCTGTTTTGCTGCACAATTTGAGTTATCTATTTTTTCTAGCATGATTCTCTAAGTTTCAAGGTTTTGTAAAGTATTTTGAAGAAAATAATACTAAGGTTTTCATTGACTTAAAACTTCTTAACTTCCAAAATTTAGAAAAAAATTTAAATACCCAATTCACCCCCCTATTAGGTGCTAGTCATTCCTAAAAAATTATTTTCCTCAAGTTTTAAATTGCAATCAATTTCATCTTGAAACATCAATTTCTTCCCTAAAGTTTGGAAGAAAATGCAAAACCACCAATGAAACTATTGAAGTCATAAACAAAGTATCCATTAAAGAATTTAATCAGCATGCCAAATACCTAGTGATTGAGTGAAAGTAAAAATGATGTAATTTGAAAATATATGTTATTGTTTAAAGTTTAAATGTTGTTAAAATATTGTTCATACTCTTATGATTTATTGTCAAATACTACATTCTAGTTTTCATTATTAATTTTGATAACGTTAGGTCATAGGACGAAATTGATTATAATTTAAAACTTTACGGACAAAATTGACTGTCAAAAAATTTTAGGGACAAATTGAAAATTAATGTGAAATTTGAGGATATAAAAAATATTTTTTCCTTCCTAAAATATTGTAACTATAAACACCTGACCATTTTAACTAAAAACTTAATTTTACTTCTCAATATTGAAATCAAACAACTTTATCATATTGAATTTCTTGTTAATGGATCGTGTAATTTTCTTCATTAAATTTTGTTTCTTTTTAAAATTTTTTTAATTATTCCATGCAAGTGACCTATTTGATTGATTACATTTTGTTTGGATAATTTATTTATTTATGAGAATACTATACTTTATTTCGTAATTTAAATGTGTTTGCATGTGTGTATGTGTGTGAAATTATAAAATTTAGTGTTCAAAATGTAATTAGGACATTACAAAAATATTTATCAAAGAAATAAAAATAAAGAAAAACATAATTAAAATTAAAGTGTCATGTTCTTGTTAGATTTAATGGATTTGGACCTAGTTAAAAAAACACGTACATAGCTACCAACTAATGGTGAGAAAAGTGTGTTTGGGAATGAAGAGTTAAAGAGAAAAGAAGGAATTAGGGTCTGTTGGAAAATAAGAAGGGAAAGGGAAGAGAAGAAATTAAAGGGAAATGAAAGGGGAGGAAAAGAAATGTTAGGGCCTATTTGGGAACGAGAAGAGGAAGGGAAGGAAAGGAATTGAAGTTAGAGGGAAAGAGACGAAATACAAGGTTAAGTGATAGTTTCTTCTCTCCTTGTTTAGATCCTCCAAACTCCTTCAATTTGAGGTAATTAAAATTAACAAATGAAGAAGGTTAAGGAAGGCTAATATAAAATCTTCTAATTCTTTCTTCTAAAAAATTTTAAGAAACAAACAAAGGGAAGGCTAGTACATTTCATTCCCTTCCCTTCCCTTCCCCTCCAAAATCTCCCTCCCAAACACACTTAAGTGATGATTTCTCCTCCCCTTGTTTAGATTTTCCAAAATTCCCATTTTAGGATAATTAAAATTAACAAATGATGAAGGTTAAAAAAGGTTAACATAAATCCTCTAATTCCTTCCTTTCTAAATTTTTAAAAAACGAACAAGGGGAAGGTTACCACATTTCCTTCCTTTCTCTTCACTTCTCTTCAAAAATCCCCCTCCTAAACACACCCTTAGTGAGAGAACTTGAAGTTGCAAACTCAACCAATATCCAAACAAAATCTAATTCAAACTAAGTTTAAACTAAATCCTCAAATCCAATTGAAATCTATTGAAGTCTAATTTTTGCACCTAAGGGATGAAGGAATTAATCCTACAGCTGGCAAGAGATTTTGACCCACTACTGAAGTGGTGTATTCTCTACTAGCCTTCATCCCAAGCCTTGTCAACTTAAACATAAAAAAACTTGCACTACGTAATAGGTTCATAGGCAGTTACAATTAAAGGCTATACAATCTTATAAGCAAAGAGTTCAAGATATAAATAGGAATATCCACTCTTACATACTAATAAACTGGGAGTCATCCCATAACTAGAAAATGGAGATGCTACTTGGATCCAATTTAAATACGAAAGAATTTTCAAATTTTGTAGGCATTCTAGAAGTATTGGAGACACATTCTTGGATTGCGATTAAGGCGAGTAATAAAAATGATTGAATAGCAAAGAAGTGAAATTATCAAGGATTCAAAGTTGCTTATGGGATTGAGGTTTCCCAAGAATACTTTCGTATGAAGCTAAAGGCTTTTTAACCACAATTCGATACCAAACAATAGGAGTGTAACTCATTCAGTCCTACAGCAGGATATAATATAAGCCTCTAAGTATACTTGTACTATAATGGGTATTTAATGAAGAAAAAAGTTGACTCAATCCGAACATGTTCAATCAACAATAGTACATAAAAGATAACAATGTAAATTCGTTGCATGCAAATGAATAAGAGGAACACAAGATGGATTTTACTCCTACTTTTCTTAGGGGAAGACAACTTAGAAGGCACTTTGCATAATGTCATGATGAATATTCATGGACCCAACTAGTAACCAGTGACGTCGTAGTAGCAATCAAAGGTACATGAGCAACACCGATCATAAACATTAAATTTAATAACAACTACCACATAGCAGATGATAACCACTCCACTAATCCTAGGTCTCAAAGTTTTGATGCCTATAATTGACATGGAAAATGCCTTCATTGATCCATTAAATCAAAGTTGGCCTTTAGAATAGTCAGAATACCAAAGAACATTGCCTCTATTACTAATGGATGGATAAAAATGAATGGTGAAAATGCAGCCAAATCTAGTGAGATGTGTAACGACCCCCTAATACAACATACACAATCCTATATCTGCATAGCAGAAGCATATGAGTTTCTCTAAATAGTTATTCCCGATGTGGGAATGTCAGGGGATTGCTACTGGTTGAGTGTAACCCAAATAGACTTCCTGTTATCCATTCGGATTCCGTTCAACCCTAATTCACATGCAGCTAAACTAATTATAAATGCATTCATCATAAATTACTCTGGAATGAAAACTAAAATCCATATATACATCATACAATCATTTAATGCGAATTTTAACTTAATTTCACAAGTTTACAGTAGTAAAACCTATCAAAATCTGGCAGAGTTTTCCCTGTATTTTGAGTGTATCCCAAAATACAGCAATCATCCAGTTTACAGATATAAAGCCAGTCCAATAACAACAGAAAGCATAAATTACAGAAGACCAATATACAGCATCATCATTAAAATATATACAATGTAATTCAAGCCTAGACTAAGCTGCTCTTTTGTCTATCACCAAAGCATCGCCCAGCTAACATCTAAGTCCCTGTCCCTGTCCCTGTTCCTGTTCATCTGAGTAAACAACCTGGTGAGATATAAAATCCTAGTAGAATAATTTACAATTCAAAATACAGTTTGAAATCTTGTTGAATACTCAGCAGTGCAAGCACCGAAAATAACTTCCTGAAATCAGTTCAAAATCCGTGAAATACCTTATCTTTTAAATCAATTTATCATATGGAAATTGCGGCAATTACTCAAAATCATAAAAATCCATTTCTTTGAAAATTAGTACTCGAAATCAGGTTAAATCCCATGCCCAGTTTATCTAAATCCATATAGGCCACAAGTCCTCTGTGACCAAATCTAAATCGTCCAATTGCATGTCGTCTAGAGATATTACATTTCTTATCGTTGGATGTGATCTGTAATACCAATCACCCGAATCTCACCTATATTGTGAGTGTGATCCGTAACACCAATCACTCACTCAAGGACCAGGTGAGAATCAACATCTAGGACGTCCCCTACCATGTGAACATACGCCAATTCTCATCCTCATACAGTCTATTCGAACTCACATGCTCACGGTCGGTTATTCCTCAAGGTTCTAGGGTATTACGCCTAAATCACAATGTTTTCCCTTCTAGGTTATCCCCCCTTATACTCCTTAAACCTTTCTTAGGGTTGTCCTGATTTATCGCGTAATCCCTAACGCAGTACAGGCTAAATCTGGTAAAAACAATCTCATTTAAAAACTCCCTATACTCAGGATACTTAACGGCCATCCCATACCAGCTATCAAGTACCCTACCCTAAGTAAACCCGTCCTAATGACATCTAAACTCGATAAATAATTCATCTAACATGAAAATGGGGTTTTCAGCACACAGGCATGTAATTTAGTCCATCGAAAGTAGCACGTAAATTTATGCAATTAAATCTAATCATTCAGGTATTCACTAGGTCAAATCTAGAACTCGGGAAGCGTAAATCATCCTACCTGGTCTCCTGTTGCTCCAAATCAATTCAAAACTTCTCGTAGTCTCAAATTCCAAGCTAAATCAATTCCTGGATATTTACACAATTATTTAAGCTCGTCATGTCATCCGTTTTATGATTCTAAGTCTAATTACCCTATTTCCTAGGTCAATTTATTTCCTATTTGTGTTCGACAGCTAATTCAATCAAAATTCATCAGTTTTAGGCAAATCGAACCTTACCAGTGTTGCCAGATGATAAAAATCTGTCTCGATGTCTCCCGATGTATATCCAGATTCTCTGGCGCGGTAATGCACGATGGCGTACTGTGGCACACGGCGGAGGGGTGCGGTTGACCTCGAAATTCACACCACGGTGAAGCCCGCAAGATGAGGGAGTCTGAATATGGTGGTGGCATGGAGGTTCACAGCCGTTTGGATGACGTTTTTTGGCCCCAAATTTTTACGCACGAAGGACAAAAAATCCCTCGATTCGGGCATGTCGGACCTCTATTCAACGTCGGCGCGCTGGTGGAGGAAGCTGGCAGCTCAGGCTACACGTTGGTAGTGGCGGTGACAGCCAACGGTGGCTGACGGCGGCAATCTTAGCTGGTGAAGTTTCCACGTGAAGGAGGATAAAAATGCCATTTTTCGGCGGTGCTGGCGGCTGTTGGTAGCCGTGGGTGGCTGCTGGAGGTCGAGGGTGGCGAAGGGAGTCGGTTGGTATGCCAGGTGGTGGCTCAGGTGGCGGCGCGCGGTGGAGGAGAGAAGAGAGAGAGGAGAGAGAAAATAAAGTGAGGAGAGACAGAGAATTGTGACAAATGGCGGAGTTTCAGGAAATTTTAAGCTTCCGGGCGCGATTCTGACTTTTCCCGGATCACCCGGGGAAACTTTAGGATGTCGGCTTCCATCTAGACGTTGGCACGATTTCCATGCAGTGATTTCGACCTCTGTCTGTGAAATTGAAGCACGAAATGTCATCTGTCAGTTCCTGATCGCGAGATCGCATTTCTTTCCATTTAATTGTGTTTCTGACTTCGAACGGCTTTCCATTTCAAACCGTCGTCCTCAAAAGTTGTGCCAAGCTTCGGTTACATGAATTTATCGTGAAAATCAGGTTTTATCTTTTAAAAACAGTTTCGGTTATTACAAGATGACATGATTGTGAGTTTCTAGTTTTTGATTTAATATGATTTTCCCATTAATTGCTAAGATGGATCCCACTTTACCTATGCAATGTAAAGTAATAACAAAAGCTAAAAAATTATCAACAAATGTAGATGCAACAACTATAGAAGGAGATGACACATGGCTTATTTTGATTGTAACAAGAACTCACAAGAACCTCAATAGTTGAAGTACATGGATCAACAAATTATAACCCAATTGTATCAAGTTGGGCTTGCTACAACTTCAGCTAACTATTACAACAATTCAGTAGGATGCAACACAATTCCTATATGGCCCAAATTGTTCAAAATAAAAATTCTCAATATTAATGGGCTAGAAGCCCATTTCTCTATTGGATTTGATCCCACCATAACCATCTACAAGGACATTCGAACTAAATGGGTTGCAAACCCACATCTTCATAATTGGGGAAAAAGTATATACCTATTTATATCTATACAGATCAATCAACAACAAAAGTAACTCTACAACCCCAATTCCAACAAATAGAGGAATCAAGGATGGGTACACACAATGTCTAGTTGGGAAAACTTTTGCAACTACTTATCCACATAGAACTAATGGGATACCATTTGTGTGGTAAATTCAACAACAAAGGCAAACAGAGTATGGGAACAAATGCACAAGGAAGATAATTAGATACAAATGAACAAATGAGGAATTAGAAATTAAGACCAAAATTGAAAAAATCATAAGGAACTATAAGACTTCATACTATAAGAGGAAACCAAGCTGTTGATTGAAAAAATAAAGGTAAGGTTACGGGAGGTTGTCTTGAAAAAACCTCCCCAAGCTTTATGAAACTTGTAAGTTGGAACTATAGATGCCTTGGCTACCCATCTACAATTCGACATCTAATGCAGCTCATCAAGTTTAATAATCCTAATATTATTTTCTTATATGAGACTCTATGTTCAAAGAAGAACTTAGAAAAAGTTTGTAAATGGTGGCAAGTAGATAATATATACGTAGTGGAACTAGAGGATAAAAGTGGAGGTCTATTTTTATTTTAGAATAATCAAGTTAGTATTAATATGCTTAATGTCTTTCCAATTGGATATATGCAAAGGTAATCTTGGCTACACATTGAAGTTTATGCTTAAAATTATATATAGGGCACCCAAACTGCAAAATAGAGGAAAGGTTTGGGATTTTATCAAAAACACTAAAACTAACATCAATATACCATGGTTATGTATTGGTGATCTTACTCAAGTCTTAAAAGAATTAGAGAAGCTAAGTACATCACCAGGACAGACTTAATCAATATGGTTAAATCCTTCCTACAATGATAGCGATCCTAAAAGAAATAAACCAAACTTTCATCACTTTAATACCAAAATATGAAAAACTTAAAAACTTCAAAGAATTCAGAACCATAAGTCTTTGCAATATAACATACAAAATAATATATAAGGTACTCACAAATAGGCTTAAGAATCTCATGAGCGATATCATCCTCCCTCATCAAAATTTGTTTCATAAAAGGAAGGCAAATTGCTGATAATATAATTATTGTAGATGAATTACATGAAAGAATGATCAAATCCCAAGACAAAACAAACCATTGGAGTGCTTAAAGAAGATATAACCAAAGTATATGATAATACCTCATGGTTATTTATTGAAGAGATCTTAATGAGCTTAGGTTTCACTAACCATTGGATCCTTCTATTAAAAGAGTGTATGACTACAATTACCTATCAAGCACTAATAAATGGACAACCAACCAGAAGAATATACCCACAATGTGGACTTAGATAGGGTGACCCACTTTGCCCATACCTATTTATAATTGCCATGAACTTCCTATCTTACAGCCTAATGAGAGAAGATGAGAGTGGTAAAATACAAGGCCTTAAACTAGGTAAGTAGGGTTTAGCATTATCACACCTGCTCTATGCTGATGATTTAATTATCTTCTACAAATTTAAAAACTTTGCTACTTAGGAAGTTAACAAAATAGTAAAGTAATTATCATAGGTTTTAGGAATTAAAATTAAGCCAAATAAATGTGAAGGTTTTTTTTATCAAAAACACCCCTTAGAATCTATAGCTTGAAACCACTTCTAATCTAGGTGTAAGAGCAATAGGGAAACTATCTAGATACCTAGGAAACCTATTTAGGAAAGGGGGTAGACACAATGAAAATTAGGAAGAGATAATTACCAAAATCCAATACAAATTATAGATGTAAAAAAGTTCAAACCTTTCCCAAGAAGCTCAGAACACACTCATCCAAGCAACTATCATCTCAAGCATCACATATAACTTAAATATAGTCAAAATTGATAAAAACAAAAGCAAAAGGTACAATTCGATCATTAATAAATTTTGGTGGGGAAACACTCAAAATAATCATAGTGTACATTTGCTCAAATGGGAAATAATTCCTCAAATGGGACATAATTCAACTTCTTAGACATATGGGCGAAATGAACATAAAAAAATTGAAACATTTAATGATGTGCTATTAGCCAAACAATATTAGAGAATAATTACAAGAAATTCCCTCATTAGTCAAGTATTCATATAATTCTAAGGACAAGTAAATGACAACTAGACTTATAAATATATAAAATTTCCTCTCAAACAAAATCAACACTTATCCAAAGTTTGGAAAGATGTAGTTAATGATGGAATCAAGATTATCCAAAAAAAAACTAAGATGGAGAGTTGGGACAGGTAACAAGATAAAACTAAACATAATCACTGATTTAAATTACCTTATCCCTTTGAAAAACAATATAAATAAAAAAAAATTTGGTACATGGAAGAGTGAGAAATTGAGAGAATACCTACATCCATAACAAATAACAACATTAACCAAAATACCTATCTCTAAGTGTAACTATCTAGATCAAATCATATGGATAGGGCAACTAAATGGAGAATATATTGTTAGAATGGGCTACAAAATGCTAACAAAAAACTATCCATAGAACAGAAATGGTAACTTACAGTCAACTAAAATATAGAATATACCTAGCATACCAAAAGTTAAATTGATAATGTGAAAACTTCTTCATAAGGCTATCCCCACAAAAATAAAACTTTCTAAAAGAAATTTGAATGGAATAGAAGAAACATGCCTAATGTGAAAACAACAAGATGAGACAATAAATCACTTATTTATGGAATGCAATTGGACCAGAGCAATATGGTTTGGACTAAATATAAACATGCATATAGATAGATCAAATCCAACCACAAAAAATTATTCTATAGATCAACAAACTACTAGAGGAAGGTTTTAAGGATGAACTCAAATTAACAATTGTCCAGGAAATCAGTTTTTGTATCTAGAGTATATGGTATGCCAAAAATTGAACAATTTTCAAATAAAAAACAATAAGTCCCAAAGAACTAATCAAATATGAACATACAACAGTTTAACTTTACTCATGAACAAGAAAAAGAAAATACCCTTACCACCAAAGCCAACATCCAACAAAGCTCCAGATGACATATCTGTCCTTGGTTAGAGTGTCAGTGAAATATCATTATTAACTAGAGGCAAACAAACAAGCATCATCATAGATGCTAGAATGACATTTCAATAAACATTTATCAAGAACAAAAAAGGATGGAATATATTATTGATAAAGGAAATACAAGAATCCACCTTATAAGCCTTGTACAAAAACTAATACTCGTGGAAAAGAACAAGGAAACATAATCTATACAAATCATAACCGAGAATTCAAGATTACATTTGCTTGTGTCAAGAAATCACGATGGAGGAGACGAAGTATCAATGCTAATTTATGATATAAGACAAACCCTAAAAGAGACAGGAAAGTATCAATTTTTGATTTTAACTAAATTACAATATAAGTTTTTAAAGAATAAATTATGGTGTCAAGTCCTTTGAAACTTATATAGATGTTATGTCCTTTAATATGTACTATATAACTATTGTAACGACTCCTTTCATATACTTATTATCAGAGAAATTAGAAAGTGTGAAATTGTCATCAAAAATTTTTTTTTGTACCAATCTAACCATTACTAGTTGAGTGTAACTCAAATAGACTCTTATATTTGTCCATTCAAGTTTCACTCAACTCATTATGCGTAGTGTACCTAATATCTCATTTCATAAATAATTTGCTCTAAAATAATAACACTAAGCTAAACATCCATCCATTATTTGAAAACATTCATAATTATACAAATTGTAATAAATTCTGAATTCACTTTCTACATGCAGATATACTAGGTCACTAGCCAATCTATTATAAATCCAAAATATTCGCCAAAAATATTTATATATTTACAGTTATCCAAAATATAAATCTAGAGTTTCAAAACTAATTCTTTCTTCTGCCTTTCTTGGTTACTTAATTTCCTTCAGCTTCCTGCAAAAAATTTATATCACAAGCCTAGCTAATTCCTAGAGGGATCTTGGCCCTGATCATCTGAACACTTAATGAAATATGAGAATTCCAATAAAGTAATTTACAATTTAATTTTTACAAAATCAGCTATGAGTTCAGCTATACTCTTTTTGGTATAGAAAACCTCTCCTCGGTATTTATATTAAAACATATGTGAATTGAAATATCATATCAAAGCATGATCAAACATATGGGAAATCTAGCATTTTCATAAATTTTACAATTCATATAGTTTCATGAGAATCATAAAAGTATAGGAAAATCATCTTTATCGAAATCATCATTATGTAATACCTGTATACACATCTCAAATCTCATTTGCATAACACTTCTTATGTTATTGCAAAAATTACATAAATCTGCCTATTATCTCAAAATCAATAAGCATACATTTACATAAATTAAAATCCCCATCACATTGCATGTTGTTTCCCAATCTTACTTTACTATTCACAAAAACCGTTATCCCGGTGAATGTCACAGAACCGTTATCCATATGACTTATGACTGAGATTGTTTTCATCAAGGAGATCGTTATCCCGATGATTGTCATAGGACTGTTATCCATATGACTGAGAATTTAACTAATAGGGCATCCTGGCATGTGCACATCATTCTTTAGTCTCTTTATCTATAACTATACAATAATGTACACATATAAGTGACTAATACTTATAGTCATAGAGTTTTACACTTAAACCAATCCGTTTTCCTTGTATAGACTATCCTCCTTTGCTCCCTAAGTCTTTCATAGGGTTGTATTAGTTTAAAGAGTAACTTATAACAAATACAGACCATCACAGATAAAAACAATTACATTTTTATAAAAATAGTTTGTATAAGGAACACTTAATGACCATCATGACCAGCCATTAAATGTCCACCCCAAATTTTGTCTGCATTATAAGCATACAACCCAATAGTCAAATTTAAAACAAGCAGCAAAGGATTTATCTCATGCTTTCAAACACATACAGGTATATTTCATTATACTCATATTAAAATATTCCATTTCACAAGCATTTTCATAAGACATTTCCCATTTCACAAAAATATATTTCATTTCAATCAATACAATTCATATTTTCATTTCAAAACAGGAGAGTGTAGATTACTCTACCTTAATCGTGATTTCTTCCTTTTGACTCAGGATTCCTTCCTTTCTCTTTTTTCTTGATTCCACAAGCCACTTCTATCAATTTTTGAAAGTAATATTTCAATTTTTCACACTAATTCCTTTCAAACATAAATCATTGGAATTAAATTCCTAATTCACCTCAAATTTAACATTTAGCTATAAAACTCTCAAATTTCTTCTAGGAAACTTTTGGAAGGCTAAATAAAATTAACCCAACTCAAATTTTTAGAATTACATGGTTTTCTCTTCTTAAACAGAATAATAAAAACTTTTCAGTTTAGTCCTTAAAACTTTCTTAGCCTTGTAAGTAGCCCTAAAGGTCTTAAAAATTTTTCAAATTTATATGAGAACCTCCATGTAACTCAATATCACAGAAAATACCAAAATTTATGGAATTTTAGTTATTACCCAGACTTTCTAAAAATTACATTTTAGTCCTTATCTTCCAAATGATGCTTGTATACTCCTTTCCTCTCATTTTCTCCTTCTATCCATTCATAAGAGTCTCATTGGAACTAAAATTTATAGAAAAGCATCCAATTCCTGAAATTTCAGTTTGTACCAATAATTTCTAAAACTTTCAATTTAGTCCCTATATTCTCATATGATGTTTTTGCATTCTTTTCCTTCCATTTTCCACTTCTATACAATCATAAGAGTCCCATGAAAGTTAAGGATTATAGAAATTTATCAAATTTTAAAATTTCAATTCAGGCAAAAAAATTTCAAAAATTTCAATTTAGTCCTTCTTCCTTTTTTTGTAATTTACAGAGGCTAATGGATGCGAGATGCTTGGCAGAGGTTGCAAGCAGCTGGAGAATGCATTTGGTGGTTGAAACTCCACTCACTAGAGCCTAACAGCGTGAAACACATTTGGATTAGAGGCGCGATCGTAGATAAAAAAGATGTTGTTTTCGATCATTTGTGGTGGTGGAGAGGTTCTTGTAGGTGTGGTGACAAGCGGCATGGTGGGGCAGCAATGCACGGCTATCAGGTGGGTGGAGGTGCGACATGTGTGAAGGAGAGGAAGAAAGGAAAGAAAACGCAAAAGAGAGGAAAAATGGCGTGAAAGGAGAGAGAAATTGGAAAAGAAGAAGGAATTTGGGATTTTTAAGGCATTCGGGGGTATTTTGATAATTTACCAATTTACCCAAGAAAATTTTGGATGCATTTTTTGATTTAAACAAAAATATGAGATATTATGGAAGAGATTTGGGAATTTTTAGGGCATCATAATCCTTCCAAAATTATCTGCTAAAATTTAATTTACAGATAAATAATTCTCCAATTTAAGATATGAGCTTAGAATAATTTACTTAATCACTTCTCAATAAAATTTCAAGGTTTCCATTAAAAATTTTCCTAATTATTTAATTATAAATTGGGTTTATTACAAATGTTGTCTTTAAATAAAAAAAAACATACAATAATATATATCTTAATTTTTTTTTACTCAAATTACAAATTCAATAAAAATGACAAAAAAGACAAAAAAAAAAGAATAAAAAGGAAATTATCTTAAAAACTTGATCAAAAGAGAATGAACCTAAGCTAAACTTTGATCCATTTTCACCTTATAAGAAATCAAAAAATAGAAAATAAGAACAAGATAAAAGTGAATTGTGACTCATCAGGGAGGGAAGTTTTATAACCTTCTATCAACAAATTTCCTCCTAGGATTCACCAAATGATGATATTATGGAAATATTGATCTTTTGAGAGAGAGAGGTAGAGTTTTCACTATTAGATCATATCAAGATATGGGTGTGTA
Organism: Senna siamea; assembly: GCA_031216115.1. Classification (NCBI taxonomy): domain Eukaryota; kingdom Viridiplantae; phylum Streptophyta; class Magnoliopsida; order Fabales; family Fabaceae; genus Senna; species Senna siamea. Next base: position 11,875,010 of record CM062364.1, read on the forward strand.
TAATAATTAAAAAATATTTGACATAAATAATGAGAAAATCTAAGGGTATGTGGAGAGCAAGTTCAACCTCATAAGTTAATCTTATGAGAGGTTAAACTTTCTATAGACAAGCTCTTTATAAAATATTCATGAAAAGAGACAAGACCCTGTTGTACTTAATTATCCATAGACACACGTAGCAAAGAGGTAAAGAAATTATAAGAGAAATCGAAGAAATATTAAGAGATGTTATAGAAAAATTGACACTTACAATGCAAGTATACACTACTAATGAACTAAGTTTGTGTTTGGATGAGGTAATTCAATGAGAGAAAATAATTTTTTGAAGTATTTTAATTACCTTATGAAGAAGCAGTACTGGATCACTGGGACTATACTGAGTGGTGGCTAAGGATGGCAAAAACCTGCACATAGTGAATAGAACAAAGGACTGCAAAGAGGGAGATAACTTCCTAGTTGCATCTCTAAGGCTAAAGTTAGCAAGAGAGTGAGAGATTTGTTTGAGCTAGAGTATTTACGTACCTGAATATTAGAAAGTAGGCCTATATTTATAGGTCTTAAGTTGGTCGTGGGCATGTAAGGTGATTAGACACACCTGTCGAGTGTCCCTTAGCTAGTGGCGAGGCCTTGAGATAAGCAAGCCAATCATAGGAGGGGAAAACACCCACGAGTAGCCAAAAGTGGTATTATCATTACACTCCTAAGTCCATAGGTGCAAACGCTTATGGACTTAAGGTCTTATAAAAATTTACATTCTTCCTCGTGTGAGGGGCTTGCCTATGGTTGGTGAGGCTTTGAGACGCATAAAGAGAACAAATGCTTCTTAGGCTTTTGGGGGGAAATGTTTGGATAATGTATTGGGTAGGCAAGTCCCTCATTTTTGGGATGACATTACTTTTTTTGTGTGCTTGAAAAGCTGTGTTTTTTCAGCCTTGTGTCCTTTTTTGTTCTTCATGTTTCTTAGGTGGAGTAGCCTTTATGGCTATTAGGCATATGGTATGTGCCTTTTAGGGGCACGTTGGTCATTTTAAGGTGTACGTATAGTGTATAAGCAAGGGCTTATTAGTCTTTTTTTCTTTGAACCATTTTTTTCCTTAAACTTTTGGGTATTTAAACCCTTTGTTGCTTCTTCCTCTCTCATTTTCCATTTCTGAGAGCTTTGAGAGAATCTTTGGGTTTTTGCAAATTCACCTTACTTCCATAAGTTTTTGTGCACTTTCTCTATGCTTTGTAAGTATTCTCTATCCCTATATTGGGTGTTTCTTATTATTTCTTAATCAGTTAGTGCTTTTTCTTCCTTTTTTTGTTTTTATATAGAAATCCTTATCCTTCCTGAAGCTTCTATGAAGTTTCTGACATTTATCCATGTCTTCTTTAGGTATGCTCGTGTTTCCTTCTTTTTTCCAATTTGAAATGGCACTGAGGTAGGGGAATGGGGTTAAGATTGGAGATTTGGAGATGGCAGAGAGAGCGGTAGGGGCCTTGTCAACCATTGCGTTGAGAGAGGTGTAAGAGGAAACTCTTGCTAGGACAGATGAAGGGAATATGGGGTTGCCCCCATCAATTTTTGTGTCCTCAACATGGGATGAAGAGGAGATATATAACTGAGGGCAGAGGATCATAGATGATGTCATTCGTGAGAGGGCTCTAGTGGATCTCTCAAGGGTTTACTAAAGGAACCTTTTAATAGCGATGTGAAGCATAACTTGCCTCAACAAGACAAGGAGGGGAATGTATTGAATCTTCTTAGGCTGGATGAGGAGGTGGCAAGCAAGATACATCTAGATGTGAACAATTTTACATTATGGATAAATACTTGGGAGCACCTTCTTTCTTTGTGGGATACACACTTTGCTCCCTTAAGGCATAACAATTTTGGGATTACTACTTGGAAGAAACCCATAAATGTAACATGGGCTGACAATCTGGGGTTTGTTATGTGTAGATATATGGTGAAGGAATTGGGGATCATCCTGCCCTTTACTAGATTTAAGATGGAAGCGATGAATTGTCATCATGTGTGCTCGAAAGTAGTTGACAACGAATGCATAGGAAATAATAAGAAGGTTTGAGATCATTTAAAACGAGGTAAAGGTAGAGGTGCTGACTAGCTTCTTTTTCTATTTGTATTCAATGGTGTGTTACGGTGGGAGTTAGGTACACTTCTAAAGTAAAAGGGGTCACTTGGTTTTAGTTCAAGGGCTTCCTCGTCATTCAAAAGAGTAGCAAATTGCATTCTCTCACAAAGTTCCCATAATAGGTGTGCTCCCTTAGTGGGTGAGCGAATTGGACGAGAGTTCCCTTTTTCCTTTGAAGTGGGAAATGCCATGCACCTCTCAGGGGATGTTGTATGAGAATCTTTGCTTAAAGGAGCATGGATTGTGCATCACCTTCTTGGGTGATGCATAGATTTAAGTGACCTTTCTAGTAGGTTCCTTGATTCCATCGCTTTCATTTTGATTTATTATTTGTTCTAACAATCTTGTTTTGTGTAGGCTTCAGTTTGAGATAGTTGTCGAGTGGGTAGAGCAAATGTCGTTGCGAGCACGCTTAAGGGGGATCCACTTAGGGGGAAGCTACTTCTACAATCTCATTGCCTCCCTTGGTTGAAGAGTCACTTGTTGTGCTTTCACCCTAAAATTTTTGGATAGTTTCCCTTCCAAGGGTGGAGTGGTTGCCACGAGAAGGTGATGATGATACCATGGCTATTGTAGCAGAGCCTCTAAGAAAGAGGTCGCAAGTAGAGAGGAAGGAGCTGATTGTCACCATGAGAGAAAGCTCAATTGCTAGCTTTTCTGGGTGGCAAGATAGACCTTATTCAAGACATTAGGTTAAAGATGGGAGAGATAAGGAAGGAGGGCACAATGAGGGCCGTCGGCAAATGGTCGATCAAGGTTTGGTTCCATAATGATACAACAAGACCACTAGTAAAATAAATTTACTATACCTGTGTAAATCATATTACAAAGAATTAAATTCCCATCTTAGATTGATGTGTTCAAATTGGTAAGGCTATGTTTCATTTTCTAATTAATATTGACCTAGATTGAGGCCAACAACCCTTTTTTTTTGGAAAATTCACCATCATCTACATGCACAGATGCTAATAAATATGTACAAATTTAGGGTTTTACACAATGATGCTCCATGTGAATCTGAATCTTGATATGGGAACCGATTGCATCAACTAGAAGGAATGATCCTCCAATTCTAGCAACATTAAGCTTAATTGTGGTGTTCTTGGAAGTCTTCCCGCGTGCCAGTGTTAACCCTAAGAAAGAATTGAAATTAAGTGGCCTGAATCTATCTTTGAATGCCCTTACCTGGCATGCCAAATGTTGTTGTGTAAGGTAGTGATGTCAATGGAATGGAGGTCTTAATATAGAGAACACACACCAAGGATGAATCAAATGTCATAAAAATTATATTTCAATTAGCCTATAGGCTTCAATAATATAGTAAGAGTGCAAGAATCTTGGTGTAGCCTTACAAAATACAAAGATGCTTACTTGCTAATGGTGGCTCCAACCATAGTCCATGTGCCTTATTATGTATCTATTTTTCCTCACTTGTGTTGGTTGCAATGAGAATTTTAGAAGTATTTTGTTATAGTAATATTCTCATGCTCATTGTGGTAATTCATTATATTATGTTAGTATCCCCAACAAAACCAATCCAACCCAACTTGGTTGATTGGTTTTTAGGAAAAAAATCTTGTAAAATTTTAAAAATTTCAACGTGAAATATTTTTTCAATTTCAACCATAAAAATATACATTCTTAAAAAAAAGTTAATGTTAATATTAGTTCTAGACAACTTTATAATAAGTCTAACATAGGAAAATCACAATTTATGCTTAACATATTTAATTAATTATAATATATAAAAAACTTAAATAATTTATTTTTTATTTGGTTTGTTTTGTTTGGTTAAGGTTTGGATGTATTGCAGGATAAGGTAGTAATGACAATAGAAATATAGAATGAAGATCTTAGTCTAGAGAAGTCTAGAGAACACTAAAAGATTCAAGTGATGGCTCTTTTGATTGCGGGTCTTCTTAATTAATAAAATAAGACATAAATTCTCATGAATTATATTAACATTTAAAAGAAGATGTTATTAAGAGTGATCGAGTAACCAAAATGATGCAATTATATTTACTAAATTTTTATTGAATCAATCTAATTAATTAATCAATTTTGGTGGATTTTGGTTGGAACTGATTGAAGTTGGACACGATTGAATTTAGAAACAAAAAAGTCATATCCGTGATTTAAAGAATATGGGAATAAAAATGATTAAAAATATGCTTTAAATCACCAGCAAGTCAATCAAAAGCAATAATTTGACTCTATTTTTTATTATCTTTATCTGTTTTCTTTTGTTTGAAACAATTTCTCTTTTCTTCTAGAATTCTAGTTCTTCCACTATCCTAATCTCCTTCCCAAGTCCACCTTCTCTCTTTCTCCCTCTCTTGCCAAAGAAAAAACAGAAGAAGAAAAATCCATTAGAAGAAAAGAAAAAAAAAAAAAAGATGTCTTCCCCAAGCAAGCGGCGAGAGATGGACTTGATGAAATTGTGAATCCTCAATTTTTTTTTCTTTTTTAATTTTCCTTTTTATTTTTATTCAATTTCGTTTCTTTTTCTAATTCGATTTTCTATTCTGACTCTGGTTTCTTTCGTTTTGTCGTTGATTTGGGTTTTTATTCTAGGATGATGAGTGATTACAAGGTCGAGATGATTAACGATGGAATGCAAGAATTTTATGTGCATTTCCATGGACCCAATGACAGTAAATTTCCTTTATCGTTTTGGTGGTTTTCATGAAATATTTAGCTAATATAGATATAGATTATTGCATTAAATGGCCTTCGTTTCTTACTTTTTCCCCCCTCTTTTTTTATTTTATTATTTTTTTCCTGAAAATAGCTGTTTGACCATTTATAGATTTGGGTGGCTCTCGACTTAGATTTGGGTAGAAACATGATGAGACTCCTATTCTCTTTTTCTTCTTTTGTCTTGTGTATTAATTTCTTCGTGCATTCCACGTTGTGTCGTGCTTATTTTTTATTTCAATATGCAATTTCCAATGTGTTGCTTCTGAGAATTTACTTTTGCTTATTGTAGTGTATTTAACCCGAATATGGCTCCAACTTTTGGCACGAAAAGATTTCTATGAGCTAGATTTTTTGTTGGACTATTTAGTTATACCAAATCACCATGACAGCTGCTGATTTTCCCTTTTGCTTATTGTTCTGTCATTTATGGTTCTATACTTCAAATTGACATTAGGTTCTTTCGTTCACTAAAACCTTACTTTGGTCCTTCAAAGATAGCCCCAATATCAAATTATCAATTGACTTCTTCAAAGAATTTTTCTTTTCCACTTTAGTACTTGAAATTTAGATTTTGTTTCAACCCCATAAAATATTTTATTGGTGAAATATTATATAGTATCATTTTAATCCCTTTGGAAGGATGAAATTGTAGCGAGTTTCAATTTATACTTGTGGTACCAAAGTGATAAAAAAAAAAAAAATCTTTGAGAGTCAATTGATCTTTGGAGGACCAAAATGGGGTTTTAGTTTGCTTTTATTTGAGTAGGTTTTGTTCTTCTCTCACTCACCTTCCTTTTTCAATCATCTTTACATCCATGTGATGACTTCTGGCAGGTCCTTATCATGGAGGAGTGTGGAAAGTAAGAGTTGAGTTACCAGATGCTTATCCGTACAAATCTCCTTCCATAGGCTTTGTCAATAAGATCTATCACCCAAATGTTGATGAGATGTAAGCATCCAGTATTAATATTCTCAAACTGCGGGTTGAGTTATTTTGATTATGCTCTAAAATTTGACAAGATAACAAGTACATGCCTTACCATCTTGGTTGATATATATCATATAATGATACTTTCAGGTCAGGTTCAGTTTGTTTGGATGTTATTAATCAGACATGGAGCCCCATGTTTGGTAATGATCTTCTCTAGGCTCTCTGAGAAAATATTTGGTTTCATTTTAGCTTTACATTTATAGTGATTCGGTTAGTTGTCATACATGCTAATCACTTTTCCTCCAGATCTTGTTAATGTATTTGAGGTGTTTCTGCCACAACTTCTTCTGTATCCTAATCCATCAGACCCTTTAAATGGAGAAGCTGCAGCTTTAATGATGCGTGACCGATCTGCTTATAAGCAAAGGGTTAAAGGTATTGATCTTTGCTGATTTTCCATTTTCTGAATTTTGATCTCCTATCTCTAATTGATATGCACTTGTCTTCTGATCAGCACTGTGAATTGCTAAGTTTCTTTCAGTTGACCTTAAGACTTTTTTTTAAACCTTTTTGCTATCCTTCTTCTGAATCTTAGCTATAATTAAACTCTACAACCAAGAACCAAGAGGCCATATTAACTAACATTTTAGACCTCAGGTTTGTAATGCAGACTACCATCAAATGATTACTTTGAAAATTGCAAAACAGTTAATACAATACTGCTTGAAGGTGGAATACATTTCCGTTCTTGAAGTATGTCATATGTACAATATACTAATTGCATTTAATAAAAAAGATCTTTTTTTATATTCCTATTTTCTTTTTTCATATTACTGTAACTTTTGCTGCTAATAAGTCATGCAAATTTCTACTGTCTTGGCTTGTGTTACTCAAATGGACTACAAGTCTATATACAGGGCATACTATATAATCTATGTTATATGGCTTTGAGGTATTTGGTTTCTTTGGTCTCCCAAATTATATAGTATAATATAGATATGACATATGAGAGAGTAGGGAGTTATGGGAGAGGAGGTTAGGGAAGAGTGAGAAATTATATAACTTCCCATTTCTTCTTTTTATTATACTTCAAAAAATTTTAAAAAAAATTTGAGTGCATGCCAAGTCAACTAGTGTATATATATGCCATTTGACAATAATAAGACCAAGTATGCTGCATCATGAAATAAAATATATATCTGCAATTCTGGTAATAAAATCAGTTGTGACTTAACTGTTTCAATTTAGATCATCTAGATTAGATTGAACACAAGAATAAATTATAGGGATTGATGTCATGACTTAATCCTTTAAAAGGAATAAGGAAACCAGGAAAAACTTAAGATTCAGGTAACTGGTTCAGAGGGTGACAAATATGTCCTATTTTGCTCATAGGAAACATCAAAGCTTGTCACCGCAATAAATTCTATTCTGCAAGTAAATGTTTTTCTTTTCCAACTTGTAATCTTGACATATATAGCAGAGACTCACAAATTGGCCATCCTTTCTAGGTTCTATTTTTATTGTAGGATCTTGTGTATAAAAGCATACTTGCAGAGGATCTGCTTGAGTTAAATTTACCTGTGAAAGAGAAGCTGTCTTCTTTTCACTATATGCATTGGATTTTTTATTTGATAAAAATCATATGCCTAGGAATCAGTTTCTTATGTGAACAGAAAGTATGATATCTATTTTTCAACTTGGCTAGGTAGTCACTTAGCATGTATTATCTTTATATCATGAACTGATCAAGTTTGCTGATTGTGATAATCCCCAATTGCATGTCATTCTTTCAAGTCCTTTAATGATTGGCCTTGCCTACCTTCGATAAAGTGATAAACTGGGTCTAAGAATTTCTCTATGCTATGTGTCTCTGATTCACATATAACATGTAATTAACTATCTTCTTTCTAGTGTTACTGAGAGCTTTTGAAATTCCTGCCATTTGTTGTTGAATTATGTGAACGCCGGCGCTTAGACACCATCTAGGCTTTGGTTCTTCTGAGAGACTAATACCCTGTTTCTTTACACTCTGGTTTATATTTCCAGGAGGAATATAAAATTATTAAAATTAAAAATTATTTAAAAATATCTTGAGGTGTAGTTCTTAAATGATTGCTACGTAGTTCTTCAATGGAATTATGGCACCTGGAGAAACCTTTTTCAAGGAGTCAATATTGTAGTGGTGATCTAATAGTATAACTTATGTTTTCACAAACCTTAAGTTCTTGATTTAACACAGATTCATTGTTCAGAGTACTGTGAGAAGCATGCCAAACCTGAAGACATTGGAGCTGCCATTGAAGAAAAATCAAGTGATGAGGAGCTGAGCGAAGAAGAAGATGATTTTATCGATGAACAGGTGGCCGGTGAAGCAGATCCCTAGCCATATATTCCTATTTCACTATTTATTTTATCTGTATATGAATTCCTGGTTCTGTTTATTCACCCTATTACTTTTAATGTAATGTAATGAAGTTGGTTGCTGGGTGGGGGAAATTGCCCTTCCTGTTAGATTCTTGTCACTGTAAATAATGTACCGTTGAAGCAATCTTATTCTCTTTTAGTTCTCTCAAGTATATGGCTTTTGCAATTAAGCCTAGTTTGGTAATATAATTGAACGCCATAAACTACTAACATTTGGTCCTTGAGAAATATTACGGGTTTAAGTTTTGTCCATTTCGTCGGTGAATAACGCAAAACAATTTAGTCTCCAGCTGATACGAATATAGGAGAAAAGAATGTAGAGAAGGGGGATGGGGCACACTAAGGGGCCTAACAGCCAATGACAAATGAAAGTGCAATTGTGAATATCCAAGCACATGCGAAGAGGGTGCATTAGCTGTCTAAATGGACTGAGAACTATATCATGCATGACAAGTCGAGCTCTCAAAATGAGATATTCTAGTTTGCGACTTGTTTGGCTCATATCGTTGAAGTCGAGTTGAGTTAGTCTATTTTTAAAACAAGATATCTTTAGTTTAACTCCATTGGGCATAAGGTTAGATTGGGTTGGTTATTTTTTTCTTTACAAAAATAATATATTAAATTATCAAATAATATTTATAAAATAAAAATTATAATTGATCATAATAAATAACTTTCTTAATTTTCTAACCATGAACAAAAAAAAAAAAACACATAATTAGAGTACATTATATAAAGTCTAAAAATTATAATTATTAAAAATATTTGAATTCATTACATATCAACACTATAAAATAAAAATTATAAATTTTGTCTTCATTCTTTAGCCTTCCCTATAATTCATCTTTAACTATCATTGCATTATCTTTTGCTAAATATTTTTTAGTATAATATTTATCTTCGTTTACAATTCAAAATAATAAAATATATCAATAAAATATGAACTAAAGTAATTAGATAAACTAAATGAAAAGCCAAAAAAATTAATACCATTCGAATTAATGTCAAAGTCAAGCAACCAATTCATTGTATAAATACTAAAAATAAAATAAAAATATTAAAAAATAATTAGGCTAGCATCTCTAGCATGGTTTAACCTTATTCTTTTTAGGGTCGAGTCGAACTATTTTTAATTAGGTCCAAAATTTCTCCAACCTGACCTTATAAATTTTTAAGGTCCTAACGAGCCAGCTCATAGTGCTTGGCCTATTTTGACACCTCTAGTGACAAGGCGCGTGAAGGTGGCTATGTGAGAAGTCAGTTAATTGAGAAAGCTAAAAGCATTTTGGTGTGACTTGAGGTATGCATTGAGTAGAGAAAGAGAGTTTATAAGCCATAGAGACTAGTGTGTGTTTTGGTTGTTGTATTTGCATAATTCTTGGACTTGGAGTTTGTTGCACTCAAAAAGGAGTACTATTTATTTACTTTCCAATTCTGTTGGTATTTGATACAATTCGTCCATCATTTTCATCTATCATTCTATTTTCTTATTTATCTCTATTTCTTGTATCATTCAGTTCTTTCATTAAGAGAGCATGGTTGAAGGGACTTGTTACATTGAGCTGAAAGCAATCACATTTGGGTTGTAGAGGAACCATAGTGATCTAGATCACAGGATAGTGAGAATTGATTAACAAATGGATAACTTAAAGGGTGTGGATAATGGGTATCACAGATCATTTCAAAACATGGATGAAAGGATGAGGCAACTTCTCCTGAAACACCAGAATCGCAACACTACCATTCTTGAGTCATTGACCTTGAGGATAGTGGAAATTGTCGTTGATGTTCAAGGGTAATTTTTGGGAAGAAGTATAAAGGTGAAAATTTTACAATTCTATGGAACTGATGCGAAGGATTAGGTTTTCAAAATCTAGGAATTCTTCAACATCTATGGCACACTAAAGGAGCAACATATGAAGATAGCTTCCTTACATATGGGAGGCCAAGGCTATGCATGGTACAAGTCTACCAGTAAGAATTAACTAATTCAAGATTGGGATGGATTTTTTGAGGCATTATTGTTGTGTTTTAGGTTTGCCCTATATGATGACCCGAAAGGAGCATTGAAGGAGTTGAAGTAAGGTAACACACTGCAAAAAAAAAAAAAAACATATACTAACAATGGTTATTTTTACATCTAACTATGGTTTTGACCATCATTATTGTCATTAGGTGCAGCATTGTTATTTTTGTGTGTATCAAACGACGATTATCACAACTATTGGAATAATGCAATTTTTACTTTCACGATGATCAAAATCATAGCTAAAAAAGAGGTTTCATTTGAGTTTTAAGTTTAGCAATGATCACAACTGGCGTTATCGTTTGTGAACCACGATAGTTTAAACAGTGTTAAATAATATGGTTGACGACAGTTATAGCCATCGTTGATTTGTTTCTTCACCTTTAACGACGGTTATAACTGTTGCTAGTTCTTTTTTCCTACAATATTCCATTTTTTTTATTAGTTCAATGTAAACTAAATATTAATGTGAAAGATATACATAAATTCACATATATTTAAAATTAATTCAAATATATAAGTTTAACAACCAAAATATATTTATGATTTAATTAAAATATAATTCACATACATAAATTCAAATATAAAAATAGTATCCAAAACAAAAAGTCATAAGATTATCACAAGAACATAAATTCAACAACAACAAAGAAGACAATCAATAGTTTGTGGATCATGATTTGGTCTAAATAGTTTGTTTTTCAACATAAATCTCTTTCAACTATTAATTTTGATCACTAGCTTGACCCTCCTCTTTAGCATTACTACTTTCCTTATCCCAATTCAAATCTTTGCTGCCTCTAGCATTGAATTTCCCAGTCAAAATTCTACCTCCACCTTGTCAACAGACACCAGATTACAGGTTTAGCAGCAGTTCCATCATTCTCCATAGCTACAGCCTAGCATTCTCCATAGGTACATTTTTCTCATTACGTAAGAATACTGGTTAATAGAAGGACTTCAGCACAAAATAGACAAAATAAGTGTATGATAGAAAAGGTGTAATAAACAAAGAGACATGATGAACAAGAATGTGAATAATGACAACTTCTATTATCTATTTCTAATATTACTGAAGAAAATCATAAACACAAAATATATGAGAAACTATTAGCAAAAAAATTTAAATTTAAACAGATGCTAAACTACAAGACTAATATCCTAGTTGCTAGATAAATATAAAATAGTATTATCCTAGAGAATATATAACAATATCCTTGATCCTTAAACACTATAATACTTATAATGTTTGATAGGTTTTTTAATACTATCCTTCAAGCTGAAACTTACCTAGCCATCAGTTTGTCACAAAAAATCTAATAAGCATGACAACACAGATGCAACACCAAGTGTTCAAGTAGAGAACAAGCTCCATGCTCATTTTTATAGACTTTCAATGCACACCTAAGATAGAGAATCAACTAAAAGAACTAACAGCGCGAAGCTTTTCAAACGATTGCACATTATTTTCTCTCCTCTGCGATTGTATAGAAAATCAAAAAGTGTTTAGTCTACCAAAAATAATATTAGAGGTATGAGAGGAGAAAATATATGTACAATACCGCAAGTGGATCACTAAATTATATAAAAAGCAAGCCTAACATCTATTTTTCAATTAATGAAGCAAACTTATATTTGAAGTTCATTTTGAATAAGGAAACGTGAGAACTTGATTAATAGAAGTCTTTAATGTCAAATTATGATAATTTATGAGTACTTTACAATTGATACATTATATACATAAAATAAAAACAAGCAACAAAATTCAAACCTGGATATCTAAAAATGTTACAACTTTATTAAGTGAAATCCTTAGGAATCAATACATCCATATGAAAAAGACCAAAACTATACATAAATATGCATTCCTTCAACCTTCATAGAGATGTTTGTCGGTACCTAATGCCTAGTCAAGGTTACACATAGAAAAGCAATCACATAATGACTAGTCAAAAAATTTAAACTCAAGCAAGCACCAACAATGTACTTAAATTGATTGGTTCTAGAACTAAAGCTACATAACTAAGTATTGCAATACTAGCATATAACTTAGAGAAGTCCTTTGATCCCGTCAATTCAATTGCCAAAGATTCCAAAACTCTAGAACAAGCTTTCTGTAGTTCATACTAAATATAAATTAGTCATACATAGAACTCATAAATGTGGTACAATTACATAGAACTAAATATAAGCGTGGTACAATTATATGATATGCATTCTGAAATCTAAAAATGCTCCTAATGTACCAAAATTGATAAATATGTAAGAACTAAAATGGCAAGCTTTAAATAGTGAACTAAGAACAAATAAAATATAATAAATACCAAAATACCAAATTCTCAGTAAACAACTATCACGCAATGCACCAAATACATCAACAAAAGGAAAATTGCTAAATTACAAAACTAAAGAAAGGTGTATGTTTCTATTTTTGTTGTATGAACTAGGATTCTCTTTTATTTCACTAGTCAATGAACCCAGTTCAAGCTCACACTCATGCACTTCTTGTGTGTTCTGTTTATAGTGTTCACTCTCCACTTTCTTGTCCAATTAATATTTATTAATATCTCCTAAGATACATGCCACTGTCTTAACATTTCAAATACTACACCATGAAAATGTCATGTGAAAAGGGAATGTATTAGATGAATGAAAATATTCCATAGAAATATAGCAACAGAATTTTAGGAACAAGTTAATAGTTTGATAAAAGAATTCACTTTGATCTGAATATTAATTCAACATTTTATAAAAAAGATTTTATGTCAATAATCAAGAGTATGATTTCCTTTTAATTTCAAAAGTATTAAAAATCACATGAACAGTATATGAATGTATGATGGAATTATTGCAGAATTATAGTCTTATGTACTAAAAAAAATCAATTAAAAAGTCATTATTGCATCCATTGATGCATTAATAGGAAGATGCAGTGCGACCTATAAAATAATAAATGCAAAAGCGATATAATTGGATGAATGATAAAAAAAATAAATTTAACCATATATATGGAAAAAACTTGAATATTCAATCAGTTAGTCAAATTTCTTGTACGGGAAACTCTTGAAGAAGAAAAAGAAACCTCCAAGAAAGCAGTGTACTAAACTTTAATAAAAAAAAACTCACTTCGTTTCTTGTCCTTAACTTTAAGGTGTAGATTTTCTATCTTGGTTGTAATAATAAGATGGAAATAACTGAATCTCCTAGTTCTTCATCTAATAACTCCAATGGCCTCCCCTCACTCTAAATCTCCATGCTTGAAACACAAAAATATAAATTCTAGGTTTGATACTTTGATTCCACTGTGATGATCAAATGAACTAACTTGTGGTTTAGATAAGATGAAGCAGGTAGAGAAACTAAGAAGCATGGACATAAACTCATAAATTGTCAATGTGTAATTTAAAGAGTTCTATTGTGTGAGTATCTTAATAGTAGAAGAGAAGAATCAGAATCAATATCTTAATTCAATAGTTTGCTTCTAGTTTGATCTATCAAATTCCCTTCTTAAGTTAGCATAAAGTTGAATTGATGTTCAAGGTAAGAGTAAATCATGCATTAATGGCAGGTAAACACTCAAAAGTTTCAAACCAAAAATAGAGTAGTCCAAACTTCTATTAGGCATGAATTCATATATCAATATTCTAACTCTATGATCTTCCAAGTATTTAATTTTTTAGAATTGTATCAAAGAGCAATTTAACATCACCGTAGTTCACCCACACTTTCCATTTTACTTCTAGAAACAATTATGCAATAACAATGCTTATTTCCCATAAGTAATAGCCACACTGGGCATAAAAAATAAAAGGCACTTGCTAATGAATTTTAACATAGGAACATAAAACACCTGCCCTATTCTTTATTCAAATTTCAAGAACTGAAATATTTTCTCAAGACCACTTTCCACAAAACCACCAAAGGTATTCAGATAAAGTTCTAGAAAATATTTCAAATAAGAAATAGTAATATCACAAAACTTAAATCATTAAAGAAGACATTGTTTGAAAATAATGGGATAATAAAAGTGGTAAGAGCTGCTAAGCAATACAAATAAGTTTCTAACCTTCAGCTGAAGTCTCTGTAATTGCTCAATATGCTCTCTTTCTTGATTATCTAAAAGAAATCCCAAGCTTGAGTAAATCCTCAAATTAACATATTCAACATCAAATATGAACTAAATTAATGTAGTGAAACATATTTAAAACATAGACATCTGTTAGAAAACTTTTGTAACACAGTCCCAAATACTAATATTTGGAAAAGAGGAAAATTACATCAGTATGAAAAATGAATTTGTATTTTGTAATAAAGTGATATAGGTAAAAAAAAAATATAATGTTTGAATACTAATATTTGGAAGTAAACCAAAGTTTAAGAGTTTTTTTGTATGCAAATACTTGTTGGAAAAATCCTTGATTTACTACCAAAGATTTGACTAGAGAAATACGAATCTTGATGTTACAAAAGTAAAATGCCAATACTAGCAGGAGTAAAATACAAACGTTGATGTTAAACTAGAGAAATTGAAGGAGGACACTGATAATCCTCTTGATAATGTTCAAGATAAAAATAAAGTGAACGATGTGGCCACAGCAGATTTAGATAGTGGAGAAGAATAAGGATAGTAGGAGGCCACAGTAGCAACGACAACGATTATGTCAAGGAAGCTTAATAGAGTAAGTGGGAGAGGCGAAATCTACTTCACAAGGGAGCATGAAAGCTCAAAGAAGAAGAAGTAGAGATCGTATGAAAATCGATTAATAAAGAACCGATGCCCTTCATTTGAATTGAAGACAGAAAGAAAGGTTACGTAGAGAGAGGCCCTTCATTTGCAATTTTTATTTTTGTTATTTTGAAGGAAAAATCCACTCTAACGTTAGTTATAACTAATATAATATAACAATAGTTAAAATTTAAAATTTACAAGATGTAACAACGGTTTCAACACCCCTAGTTAGATGATTGTCCTTATTTCTCTTATTTTTTATAGTGACAGTTGTTGAGTATCAATCAGAGTTTGAAGCCCTATCTACATAGGTGACAGATCTTTCAAAGTAATGGTTAGTGAGAGCTTCTTCATAGTTAGCTTGAAGGAACGTCTTAAGTGTGAAAGAATACAATGGTTAGTGTTAGAAGGGAGAAATTACTGTGTTATTACTATGATGAAGAATATGCATGGCCTATAAATGCAAACCAATTTACTGTGTGTTGGTAAGGAAAGAGGAATTAAAAGAAATGCTATAAGGGGAGGATGAAGGGGAATTAAGTGTTATGACTTGTTGTGAAAATGACAAAGGCATGTGGAGAACATGCTTGAGATTAGCTATAATGCTTTGGAGGGCCAATTTCATCCTAGCACACTAAAGGTGATTGGGAAGCATAAGGATCATGAGGTGTAGGTGCTAACTAACAATGGAAGTACACATAACTTCATTAAAAGTTCAGTAGCTAGAAAGTTGAATTTGCCAATGGTTAGTGTTAAACCATTCAAAGCCCAAACTAAAGTGGACTGTATTTGAGATGTTTGAAAATAAGCTTGATTAGGTGAGTTTGGTTATCCAAGAGCTTTGGTTTTAAGTGGACCTGTTTGTTCTTAACATCAAGGGGGTGATGTAGTTTTCGGAGTTCAGTGGCTGGATAAGTTAGGCAATATCATGATAAATCACAAGAAGCTCATAATAGCCTTTCATTTGAGAAGAAAATTAATCAGATTTCAAGGAGAGAAAATTTTATTGACTAAGCCAATTAATGGGAAGAAAATTAAGAAATTAACAGCTACTAACACCATCTCATGTTTATTTTCATTATAGAAAGTGGCTAAACAAGATGTTCTTGACAGTGACAATTTTCCTTGAGAGAACATCAAGGTACCATAAGAATATCCAAAGGCATTTGGAGAATTGAAATAGCTACCACCTTAGAGGAATGTTGATAATCAGATTACATTGTTGCCAGGAGCCAAATCAATTTATGTGAAAGAATACAAATATCCTTATTTTCATAAAGTAGAAATAGAGAGGTCATAGTGCTTTCTCTTCTCCTATATTGCTAGTCAAGAAGAAGGATTGGAACTAGTGTTTTTATGTAGACTATGTAACATTCTCTTGTAAGCACCTGAATAAACCTGTCTGAAAATTAATTGAATTCCTTTGCATGTGTTTGAAACTGATTTCTAGCTAAGGCTATACATAAAAGTGATAGAGGTATTGGCTGAAAAACCAAATTGAAATGATGTTCAGTTTAAGAGAAATAGAAGTTTAAAGATAAGTAGTATATTTATATAATTAAACCCAAGTGAAAAATGTGAAATTAAGGTAGAAAATATTAAAAATATGGAATCTTTAAGAGTTTAGAAAAGGAAGGTGGTACAAAATGGGGAATTTTCCCAATGGTTTGTAATTTTGCAAAATGGCTTAAGGAACATTTGGCAGATAGTTTCAAACAATTGCTAAAAACTTAGTCTCTAAGTTGAGTAACATATATATATAGCTGTGGGATAAGAGAGAAGCTTCATAAAATTTGAAATTAGAGAGAGAAGAGTGAGAGGGAGAAATTTAGAGATAGAAGGAAGACAAATTTAAGGTAAGAATTTGAAGGAAATCAAAGGATTCTATTAAAGGAATAGTACTAAGCATTGCTAGACAATCAAACCCACAAAATCTTAGCTGGAAAGAGGTAATCAAGCATAACCGACCTCTACTTCCATTAAACTCATTTTTGTACTTTTTCCATGAAAATTCCAAGATTTCAAGTTTCCTATGTTGATTAGAGGTTTAAACTTGCATTATGATAAATTGTAATTTGGATGTATGTTGTTCATGGCTTTCATATGACTGATTGTGCCTAAAGTTGATGTTTGAGTTATGGGTATTTCTTTTTTCTCTTAAATGTTGTTTTAATGATTTTGAGTTGGATTATTCTTTGTTTTTTCTCTATTTTTGAGCTATAAGTTGTGCCTAAATATAGGAAATGTTCATGCATTTATTCATGGTTGAAACACTACATTTTGGGGTAAAAATGAATCAAACAATAGAAAGAAAAACTAGAGTACAATGTAGCGATTGACTTCTAGCCTTTAGCAGTCGACTATCACGTTTTACCTCTTCCTAGAAACTAGGTTAAGAACCTAGCACCTGATTACTAGGACACGAGCAACTGACTACGTTCATAAACTCCTAATAAACCCAAGAACATAGTAGCTGACTACTAGCTTCTTAACGGTTGACTCCCAGCTCTTGTGAAGAAGCCTTGTTTTAGATAAAGAACTACCAGCCAATTGCCAAATTCTTTGCAGTCGAATGGTAGGCCTTTGTCATCAGTAATGAGTAAGCGACTTGATTTCCTACTTATTGTAATAAAGAGATAAGAAATTCACTCAAGCTAAGAACAAGAACACATGAGACTAATATGAGACAATGGGATGAGAGGAAATAACAAAAAAAAAAAAGGAGTTGAAAGTATTCCTACGATATATATTGGGGATAGATAGGTTTAAGATTGAATGATTGTTAGTTGGTATAGGATGACCATCACAAGTTCCATGGTTGAACCATAGATCATGATGGTAAAGCATCCATTCAATCCAATAAATGTTGTGAAAACACCATGTTGGTTGTTAACTCTAAGTTAATGTACTATAGTGGCCATAGAGTTACTTAAAGTTAGACATACGATGAACTAGAACATATCATCCTAGTATATATGTTAGTGAATCATGTACCTAGAAAGTGATTCACCTTTAGAGGGTGATGATTCTTAAGCAATATTCACTCATTAAGAGAATGAGTGGATAGGATCTGGCTCATGGAGAGGTGCAGTGATCTTGTGAGATGATTAATGTTGGTACTTGGGTAAATTAGGGGACACCCTAAAGGTATAGGACTAGCATCACACAACAAACTCATTCAATGGATGCTAGGACAAAAGGTACGTTAAGGTTAGTAGAAAGATTGTTGCCACTGGTGTGTTCCTTTAAGCAACACCTTCATAAGGATTGTCAACCAACAAGTCCCCAAGCTCTTAGTTTATGAAAATGAATGGCCTATGTACCTGTTTGAATTATTGACATGTATTATTTCTTTCCCATGTTGTGAATGTCCATATTATTATGTTCTTTTGAGGAATATGTTAAGCATGCCCATGCGGATAATTTTTAGATCATTCTTAGTGCATTTCATGAGTACATGATGTACCATGACACTGCATGATGTAATATCCACCCTTAACATTTTAAGGTATGTTGTTAATTAATAATTGTTGGTTATTGCATATTTAAATGTCTATGTTTATGCCACCTTAAGATTGCATGTAAGTGACAAGGACTAAATTGAAAGAAAGTTACAGGAACTAAAGTGAAAAGGAAAAAGTTTTTAAAAATATTTAAAGTGTCATGATTATTTTAAAAAATATCTGAGACATAATAATGACATGTATTAATGACGTTTGAAAATATCTGAAAAAGTAATGATTAGTTTAGAAAGTATCTAAGAAAATATTCTAAAAGTCATGATTACCCTAAAAAAATATCTTAAAAACAAAATGGTAATTTTTTCTAAAGGGTAAAATGATAATTTACCACAAGGGCAAAATGTTACCCAAAGAATTCATGAAATTCCATTAGATAGAAAACTCCTCCATATTTTCAAAAAATAAAGGAAAGGTAGCGTAAAATGATCATTTAGCATCAAGGGTAATTTGGTAATTTTTCATTAATAAATTAAAATCTTCATTTCCTCCATGAAAGAAGGAAAACCAAGAAGGAAAGGGAGAAGAGGAAGAAGCCATAAAGAAGGAAAGGAAGAGAAAGAAAGAAAAAGTCAAGGATTCAAAGCCAAACCATCATATTTTTTGTATAATCACGGTAGTTAAATAATCCTAGCCCTTTTACTTCAAGTTTTATGGATTATTTTTCTTGGATGGAAAATCTATGGGTTTTTTTTATGTGAAAGAGGATTTCTCTCTCTACATTATTGTATTTTTGAATGTTTGAATCCTATTTGAAGTGAAAATTGTGAAAGAAAAAAATTATAGTTCACCTTATGTTATGATGAAACCCTTTTTGTTTGATGATTTAAAGTGCAGTGATTGGTATGGAAATGGAAGGAAAATTGTGTATTTATGTATATATGATGCAAAAGATGGAAGAAAGGGAAGCAATGGCATGAAACTCCCTATCTTCCCTCATTTTCCTAGTTTGGCCGAGACCTACCCCTTTTTCCCTTGTGTTGACCAAGACTTGGTAGTGTAATTGTGAAGGAAATATGTTAAATTTTCATGTTGGCTAATTTCAAGAGAAAAATAGAAATGGGTGGTTATGGCAAGAGGTGTTTTTTAATGATGTACGTTATGAATTATATGAAAGGAATGAATAACCTTCCATATCTATATAATTTAATCTTGAAAGTGTCATTAAACAAGAAAGGGTGATATTTTAGTAATGTGAGGAAGGTATCATAAAAACTAAAGTAAGGAAGGGAAAACATCAAAAGAAAAGAAAGGAGAGAAACTAGAGGAAGTATTCTTAATGTATACCTTAGGATGATGAACTTGTGACCGAGTGACCAATTGTCGGTATGGGACGGTTGTTGGGCCTTCCATAGTTGTGTCATAAATTCGGATGGTAAAACATCCACTCAAACATAAGAAATTTAGAAAATCTTGTGATGGTTACAAATTCTAAGTTAGGGTAACTTAGTAAGGCCAATAAAGAGACATTTAATTAGAATTTAACATAACCATGTGCGCAAGTTCAATCATCCTAAAATATATGTATAGAATAACGTATCAGGAATGTGATTCACCGGTAAGTATAACACCCCTCTAAATAAAAGTCCTTATTTTAATTTAATAATGCAACGTCATATTTCAAGATGGAAGCATTATATCTATCTCTATGTGAGCATTTCATTTATTATTTGATCAATGATTAGGTTTGGGTTACTTGGCTTAGATTACCTTTTATTGCACAGCGGAATAAGTTTTCTCTTTTTTTTCCACATCATGGCAAAAATTAAATAAATATATGTATACAAATTTCTTTAACCATTTACATTTAAAGACATATATTTATAGATATGTGAAGTTGTATTTTCACATGGGGTAAGGATGTAATGTCCCACATTGGTGAGAGAGGGGAACGAAGTATGCCTTATAAGGGTGTGGATACCTCTCCCTTGTGGATGCGTTTTCTCCCTCGAAAAGGGGAAGAACAAAACCGTGAGGTGGCTCGATAACCACCAAAGCGAACAATATCTGCAAGTGGGCGGCTGTACTGTTACATTGGTATCAGAGCCAGGGCCCAGATCAGTGTGCTAGCGAGGACACTGGGCTCCCTAAGGGGGGTGGATTGTAATGTCCCACATCGATTGAAGAGGAGAACGAAGTATGCCTTATAGGGGTTTGGATACCTCTCCCTTGTGGACGCGTTTTTTCCCTCGACAAGGGGAAGAACAAAACCGTGAGGTGGCTCGATAACAACCAAAGCGGACGATATCTGCAAGTGGGCAGCTAGACTGTTACATAATTGTAACAACCCCCTAATACGACATACACAATCTTTTATTTGATTAACGGAAGCATATGGACTTTTCTAAATAGTATTCTCGATGTGGGAATGTCAGGGGATCGCTACTGGTTGAGCGTAACCCAAATAGACTTCCCGTTGTCCATTCGAATTCCATTCAACCCTAATTCACACGCAACTAAACTAATTATACATACATACATCATAAATTAATCTGGAATGAAATCTAATATCCATACATACAAATTCCAACTTAAAACTTCACAAAATCTCAATTTTCAAGCCAATTAAATTCCCTGGACATTTAAATGAATATTCAAGCTCGTCACGTCATCCGTTTAACGATTTTAAGTTCGATTATCCTAATTTCTAGGTCAAGTTATTTCCTAATTGCGTTCGGCAGCTAATTCAATCAGAATTCATCAATTTTTGGGGAATCGGACCTTACCAGTGTCGTCGAATGGTGGAAATCTATCCCGGGGTGGTCTCGGTTTCTCCCGATGTATGTCCAGATGCTCCGGCATGGTGGCACACGGCAGAGGGATGCGGTTTACCTCAAATTTTACACCACGGTAAAGCCCGCAAGATGAGGAGTCCGAATATGGTGGTGGCGGGTGGTTCACATCCATTTAGACGGCGTTTTCTGGCCATGAAGAATGATGCACGACAGATGAAAAAAGCCTCGATCTGGGCACGTTGGACCTCCATTCGACGTCGGCGAGCTGGTAGAGGAAGCTGGCAGCTCAGGCTACACGATGGTGGGGGTGGTGATGGCCAACGGTGGCGATCTCAGCTTGCAAAAATCCCACACGATGGAGGAGAAAAACGTCATTTTCTGGCGATGCAGGCGGCCGTTGGTGGCTGTGGGTGGTTGCTAGAGGTTGTGGGTGGCGAGGGCTATCGATTGGTAAGCCAGGTGGTACCTCACGGTGGCTCTGGTGGCGGCGTGCGGTGGAGGAAGGAGGAGAGAGAGGAGAGAGAAAGTGAGGTGAGGAGAAAGAGAGAATTGATGGAAATAGAGGGATTTCGAGAAATTTAAAGCTTCCAGGGGCGATTTTGACTTTTCTTGGATCACCTGGGAAAACTTCAGGATGTCGGCTTCCTTCCAGATGTGGGCACAAGTTTCTATCCAATGATTTTGGCCTCTGTTTGTGGAATTGACGCACGAAACATCATTTGTCAGTTCCTGATCGCTGGATTGCATTTCTTTCCATTCGCTTGTGTTTCTGACTTCGAACGACCTTCCGTTTCAAATCATCGTCCTTGAAAGTAGTGTCAGGCTTCGCTTACGTGAATTTATTGTAAAAATTGAGTTTCTTTCTTTTAAAATTAATTCTGGTTATTACAATGTAACAGTTCAGCTGCCCACTTGCAGATATTGTCCGCTTTGGTGGTTATCGAGCCACCTCACGATTTTTTTCTTTCCCTTGTTGAGGGGGAAAACGCGTCCACAAGGGAGAGCTATCCACACCCTTATAAGGCATGTTTCGTTCCCCTCTCCAATTGATGTGGGACATTACAATATGTAACAGTCCAGCCGCCCACTTGCAGATATTGTCCGCTTTGGTGGTTATCGAGCCACCTCACGATTTTATTCTTCCCCTTGTCGAGGGGGAAAACGCGTCCACAAGGGAGAGGTATCCACACCCTTATAAGGCATGCTTCATTCCCCTCTCCAATTGATGTGGGACATTACAAAGGAGGCAACAATCCTACCACTCAGACCCCTTCCAAAATTACCTATTATTGGATAGAAACTTTCACATATCCTAATATATATATATATATATATGTCCCGTCTTTGAGTATTTACAACCAAAAATTTAGTTATCCTAATTCCATTACAAAATATAATAAAAATTAGGATAACGGGACTAGTGTCTACATTTTTTAGAAATTAATCAAAAAGAGACTATACTACTTCTTCCTTCACTGGGAAGGAGGTATTTCCCATACTATTGTCAGCCAAACTCCATGAATCATAATAAAAGTTTCCAAAAATGGAATGTCCACAAACACCACCTCAATCTCTAACATCACCATATACCTAGGCATCTGATACATGCCAGTATGTTGATGAGAAATAACTTTTCAGTAGTTAAACAATCTAAATTTTTTCTTTTAAATATATGGCATGTACCACTGTAGTGATATGAAAAGTGTTTCTACATTCTTTTCTTTTGAATAATTTAATTCTAATGGAATGAAATATATATATATCATTTGTACATGTATGGCATACAACATTAAAGACACTGAAAGTTATCATTGGGCACCATAAATATAATCAAGCCTCATTTCCATTTTCATTTCATCAATCCATGGCATTAATAAATAAGAAAACATCTCAATCACCATTTTACCTTGAATATTTCTATGTTACGCAACTCTTGAACTGCCACTTAGTACCTCTCACCTTGGGGATTATTTTAGATGTCCCTTTAATGCCATCTATCATAAGAGGTAATTTAGTGCCAATTCATCCCTTAGGTGTTCATTTAGTGCCATTCACCATAAGGAGCAATTTAGTATCAATTCATCCCTTAGGTGTTCATTTAGTGCCATTCACCATAAGGGGCAATTTAGTGCCAATTCATCCCTCAGGTGTCCATTTAGTGCCATTCCCAATGTCCTCCATAACATGATGCCATCTCAATTTAGTACCATTCACAATACAATTTATTATAGCATTTACAACTCATAACATTTATAACTCAGTGCCATCACAATTTTGTACCATTTATGCTTTGTATTTCACATTTCATTGATCCTCCTTTTTCTTCTTAATCTTGGTCAACATAAACCATTCATGGTTCCTTTTCTTTTAAATGCTTGAAATTTGGTCATTAAGAGGAAAAAGGAGCATAGTCTCAGCCAAGAAGAGAAGGTGATGGAGACAAGGGATTTTCATGCTACTCTCTTCCCTTGTTCCATCCTTTCCACCATCTAAAAAAAATAGATATACATATATAGACATCCTTTCATTTATCCACATGCATAATATCCTCCTTCATATTAAATTACATACTTTTAACATAGAATTTCATAATTATGGAAGGAATTTATCACTTTAAATTCTAACATTTTTTCTTTGCCTCATTCAAGACTAAGTCAAGAAACACTCATATGGATCTCATTCAAAAAATTTCTTTCATGGTGGTTTTATGAAGTATTTCAGCCATACATCCAAAATAAAGGAAAAATAAGAGTTTCAAATCAATCTTTTCCCTTTTAGCTTTCTCATCAATATTTAAATTTTGAAACATCATATTCCACCCATAACTACATTAATTACAACCTAGGCACTTATTTCACATGAAGAACACATTTATGATGTTTAGTGAGCACAAAAATAAATTGCTCACATAGATAGCTTAAACATCCATTCTAACTATCACAATTTCATTCATACACCTACATAAATACATTCCAATAGAATTTCAAGCTCAAAAGAATATAGAGGGAGAAACCCTCACTATTCATGGAATTGGGGAAAATCATTCAGTCTATTAAAGCATCCATGAAACTTGAATTAAAGGGTGTAAGGTTGCTTGACTACCTTAGTTTGCCAATGAAAGTGAATTTACTTTGAATTTTCCTTACTTCCTTCTTCCTTTTCCTTCTTCTCCCTCTTAGTTTTCGTCCTTCCTTTCTCCCCTTTCGTTGTGTTTTTGCCCATCCAAATAAAGAAGAAGATGAACATTAGAATTAATAGCTTCCATAATGACCATTTTGCCCTTCCTTGATAAAAGACTATATTACCCCTTCTTTTCTTCTCTTTTAAAACATGTGGGCCTCCTTTTGGGTCAAATGAGATTACAAAAATTCTTGAGTAAAATGGCCATCTTGTCCTTGTGGTAAAATGAAAATTTTATCCTTAAGGTAAAATTACCATTTTGCCCTTGGATATTTTTAAAGTAATAATTACTCCCCTAGATATTTTTTAATATAATCATTACCTTTTCTCAAAATTCGCAATGTCATAATGGCAGTTGGGTATTTTGCTAACATCATTATTGTGCCTTTAGATATTTTTTCTACATTTTTCCCTTTTTATTTTGGTCCCTGTGTGTTCTTTCGTTTAGGTCCTTATAATGCAACATCATCATATAGGTAGGTATACACACATAAATATTAATATTTAAATGCTAATATTAATAATTTAGAAGATTATTCATAATTATTTAGAGCAGGTATTTATAGTAAGGGGTGATGATTCTATAACATCATGATTCACCCTAAAAGCAAAGAAGAAATGATCTGTGTGAGTTTGACAGTAATCCCATGAGCTTAATTTAAAATGTTATACTAGCCCCATTTGGGATGAAAGGAAAGTGAAGTATTCATAACAATATCAATCCCTCTTGTCAAGGATGATCTGCTTAAATGGTAGGGATCATTGAGGGGTACTCGAATCCACTGGGGGTCGCCTCAAGTAGTATCAGTGACAGAATTGTCACATATAAGGTTAAATTAACTCACTCATGCAGGTAGTGGTACATGAAGTAGTTCACTGGGTGACTCTCCTGATATTCTTGTATTTCTCTTATGAAGAAAATGACATTAACCATAATGTTATGATTTTTTTTCCCTGAGTTTATGATCTTATGATGATGAATGAAAATATGTATATGTTCATGATACCTATGTGATGATTTCATTATGTAATGATGTTATGAATGATAAACTATCTTTATATTGAATTATGTTTTTGCATTCATAAATACATGTCATATTTATATATATTATTCATGCATGATATCCCAATAGAAAATGTTGCATTTTTAAAGAAAAGAATGTAGAATGTTTTTTTTATCATTATAATGGTACATGCCAAAGGTTTTTCACAAGAATAGATTGTTTGGCTACTGGTAATTTATTTCTCATAATTATCCTGGTATGTATCAAATGACTAGGTATAATCTCTGGCTTGAGATAGAAGTAACTCTTGTGGAGATACCTTTTCTAAGATCATTTATAGTGCTAAAGGAAATATGAGTGTTGGCGGTTTTGGAGGTTCCTCCTCCACAATGAACAAGAAGGATAATTCCACTTTTGAGTAGACATGTAACTATGTAGTTTATAGCCCTTTTATCCTAATTCTCTATATTTTTTTGAGATAGAATTAGGATAAATCATTTTTGGATGTATATAATGGAAGGGAATATATGTGTTAAGATATGTGAAAGTTGTAGTAATAGGAAAATTTTGACAAAGGTCTGAGTGGAAGGGTTGTTGCCTCCTTACCTTGTGTATCAACGAAACTTCACATATCCATAGTTATATATGTCTGACATTGTAAATGTATGAGGAACTTATATATTAATGATGTTTTAGCTTCCACTATGTTGTTATAAATTTTCACTGTATAGTCTTCTATTGTGCAACGTATTAATTAGAAATACCTAAGTAAATGAACCCAAACCTAATCAATTATTAAACTGCAATTGGAATCATACTCAGGCAAAAGTAAGGATAACACACTAGTCTTATAGAAAGATGATTTATAAAAAAAAAGCATTTAATGGAAATGGCTGTAATATTGGGATGTTATATATGACATCTGATACTTGTAATTGTTTTGAAACTGAACAGTAAATGCACAATTTTCTGTGTGAACATTACTAATACCTTTAATGGTAAATTTAAACTAATTTACTTGATTACTAAGATGTTCATCTCACCTATGCGTTGGTGTATCTTAGATGGCTAGGTATATAATCTTGTTGGAGATGGAGGTGGACATTGTCCACATGCTTGGAGTAAGATACTTTTTGTTTGTAGATAAGGTCATCTTGTAGGTTATGATAAGGCCTCCAATGGGCAAAGATATATATATATATATATAGACAAATGTAGTTGTTTCCTTCCTTCTACCTTTAGTTTTATATAATTTTGAGAAGTTAAGGTGAGGCTGATATTTTTTTTGGCAACCACATAAAGGGAAATTTTTGGGTAATATATAGAAATGTATGTATAGATATTATGAAGCATGTATCCCATAGTGGGTCAGTGATCTTCAAGAGATACATCTGGTGTCTCTGAAGCTCTCACTTTTTATTTTAACTTGTATAAGTAAATATTTACAATTCATATATATATATATATATATATACATACATACATACATATAAGTATAAATTTTTTTTCATGTACATAATGTTAATAATTTAATGCTTCCACTCACAAAATTATGCAAGTGAGATACCCGAGCGAAAATCTCAAACCGAAACTCAACTAATTGATGATCCTGGTAAGTATTAAAAATGAACTCGAGTAGATAATTTAAGAGATAAGATAGTAGCACACATTCCTATAAGACTATATAAGTAAGATTTGTAGGGGTGCAATGTTACAACTATAGGTCACTAAATGATATCACTATTAAATATAAATTTTTCATTTCTACCATTGACGAGATTTTGGATGAGTTGCACTTTGTAGCCTTCTCAAAGCTAGATTTGCAATATGGCTACCATAAAATAAGGATGAGGGAAGACGATGTATATAGCATTCAAAACACATTGTGGTCACTACGAGTTCTTTGCTAAATTATGTAAATGCACATTTACCAAAGATACTATAGAATACTTGTGAAATATTATTATCAAAGAAGAGGTTCATGTTGAACCAAAGAAATTGGGATGAATATATGGTCAAGACGAACTAAGGTGATACAACTTCTAGGATTCTTGGGTTTGATAGGATATTATAGGAAGTCTATCAAGGGATATGCATGCCTTTCTCATCCCTTAATAGAAATACTTAAGAGAAATTAATTTGCTTGGAATGAGGGAGCAAAAAAAGCCTTTCAACAAATTAAAATTCAAATGACACAAGAACTTGCTTTGACATTAACCATTTTCCAAAATGGGTTTTTGGTGGAAATTAATGCTTCTTATAGGAGTATTGGTGTTGTATTGAGTCATGATAAACATCTAGTGGATTATTTTAGTAAGAAGTTCACAAAACGGCTTGCTCAAGCTTCCACTTATATGCCAAAGTTATACAATATCACTTAGGAAGTTATGAAGTGGCGTCACTACTTGTTGGGGGAAAGTTTCTAATTAAAACTAACCGTAAGAACTTGCAAGAACTTATTTATTAGGATATACAGACCCTGGAACAAAAAATTTTTCCTATCCAAATTTCTTGGGTTCAAGTATTAAATTATGTCTTATATGCTAGCAAATAAAGTATAGTAGTAACAAAAAAACAAGGGTTGCTACAACCGCCTTCCATTTCTAATAAACAATGGGAGCATGCAACAATGGATTTTGTGATGGAACTTCCTAACTCATTTGGATACACATCCATATTGTCATGGGTGACAAACTAACTAAGGTGGCACACTTTCATCCTTTGAAGGCAAGTTTCACAGATGCCATAGTAGCATAACTTTTTATTAGCAATATTGTCAAACTACATAGATTATTGATGGGTATAATGTCAGATAAGAATGCCATATTTTTTTTAAGAAATTTTTGGAAGCAACTCATGAATTTAATAGGACTTCATCGTACTAAAGCACCTCATTGCACCCCGAAAATGATGGTTAATAGGAGGTATTCAATAGATACCTAGAATAGTACTTGAAAGCCTTCACTTATGATCAAAATAAGATATGGTTTGAATGCTTTCCCTAGGTAGAGTTATGGTATAATTCCACTTTCACTCATATCTAGGCATGACCCTATATCAAGCACTATATGGGGAGATTCCAACAAGTTTACCAAGGTATATAGCAGGTTGTTGCAATTTGGTTTTTGTTGACAATCTAATGAGAAAAAGAGAATAATTGTAGTATGATCTTATAGCCAATTTATTCAAAGCTCAACATAGAATGAAAGAAATTATTGAAAAAAAAATAGGGAAAAGGAGTTTGAAATAGAAGCTTAGGTCTTGCTATGTTTCCATCATTATAGAAAAAATTTAGTGTGCAATAGGATGAATTTTAAGATTCCTAAATATTATTATGGACCCTTTAAGATTGTAGAGAAAATTGGGCAAGTAGCATACGTATTATAGTTGCTAAAATGAAGTAAATTCACCCAGTTTTTCATATGGATCTTCTTAAAGAATTCAATGGTGAGCTTCCAAAAGAAATAGAAAAATTACTAGAAGAACCATAGCCTTTTTTAACACCTTGACAAGGCCACTAGCTATCATTGATCATAGACAGCTAAAGGTGAAAGGGCAAATATGCTACCAAGTTTTAGTGGAACAAGCAAGGGTGCCAAGAGAGATGAGAAGATTGGGCAATTCTAGTGGAAACTTTTCCTAAACTCAACCCTGAGGATAAATTTGTTTTTTATGGTAGGGGTATTGATATGAATATAAGAGAAAAGAATGAAGAGAAGAAAGGGGATAAGCTCACTCAAGGTCTTAACAACCATGAAAACATAAGGCCTAGCCCAATGGAAAATGAAAGGGTAAATGTGAATATTAATGCATGTGTTAAGAGGGTGTGTAAGCTGCCTAAATGGGCTGAGGACTATATCATGCATGACAAGGCGCATGATTCATGAAGGTAGCCACATGAGAAGTTAGTTAGTGGAGGAAGCTAAAATGCATTCTAGTGTGACTCAAGGTGTGCATTGAGCAAAGAAAAAGAGTTTGTAAGTTAGAGAGACTAATGCAATGTTTTTGTTATTGAATTTGCATGAGTCTTGGACTTGTAGTTTTCTTTACTCAAAATGGAGTACTATTTGTATACTTTTCAATTTTGCTAAAATTTGATACAACTTGTCCATCATTTTCATCTTCTATCATTCCATTTTCTTATTTATCTTTGTTTCTTGTATTACCATCTTCCTATTTATAGTTTTTCTTGTCTTTTCGGTGGCCTTCTAAAGGACTAATCTAATCCAAAAATATTTTTTAATGGAAAAAATTGATGACTAATTTGTACATATTTTTAGTGAAACAAGTTTAAATTAATGATATTTTTTAATGATCAAATTGTGTTTATCTATTAGAATTATTGTTTAGAAAATTGGACTAAATTTATCAGTTGAACCAAAAAGCTAGTGAATTGATTATGTGTTGAATTTATTCTAAAAAATTATCCACTGAAAAAATTTCTAAAATAAAAAAATTGGAATTTTTTTTTGTTTATGAAAGTTATCCAATATTTTGACTTACTGTTATGTATAATGATATTAATGAATTTGATTATGTTAAAATTTTTAGATATTTATTAGTTCATTATTTAATATAATACTATTATAATATATAATACTGTAAATATATATTTAATTGTCATCAATTTGATTGTGATACAATTTTTTTTTATTCAGTAAGAAGAAAAAAAACAAAACTACACCACAACTACCCTAGGAAAAGAAACTCCAACAACATCAGCTAAAAGCATCAGTCTACAACCCTCTGGCAACTCATTCAAGAACTCCATCTCAACCTTCTTCTTCACAGCTTCCCTTGCTAACTAGTCAGTGACTTGATTCCCTTCCCTTGGTGCATAGGTTACCTGACAAAACCATAAGTCTTCACCAATTCCCTTGCATGATTTATCATACTAGCACAAGGATGTTTCTCATTACAACCTCTTTCAACTAAATCCACAAACTACTTTTGAATCCATCTCCATCTAAAATTTATTAACATCTTTCTCAATAGCTAAGGTTAAACTAGTAATCAAACCCCAAATTTCAACTTGAAGCAAATTTCAAGACCCTAAAATTGACTAAATCCCATCAACGAGGACACTTTAGCATCTCTAAAAATACCACCACAACTAAAAATAGTCCCATTTCCTCTACAAGATCCATTAATGTTACATTTCATCCAATCATCATTTGGAAATTGACATGCCACCAGGATTTCTCTATATCTATTATTTTTGGCACCAATAGCAATAATCTCCTCCTCTAATCTAACAATTTTATTATCTTTCAAATAGATCTCTTAGTAAATTTCTTTGGACACGTCCTTATCAAGATTAAAGATCCTCTCATTCCTTCTTTTCCACAAGAACTAGGCTACAATACTAAAAAAAAAAAAAAAACCTTCCAATACTCACACAAATACTATCTCAATCTTCCTTAAAATTTCTCTTCAACCAATCATCAATAGGAAGTTTGAAGGACTCATCCCATTTGTTAGGCCTAACAAATTTCTTCCAAACCTCTATAGCCTCTTTACAATATCTAATAGCATAAAGGCAAGATTCCTCACTTTTATTGCATCTCAAGAAATTATACTATCTAGTAATTCCTCTCTTAGCTCTAAGTTGATTGGTAGTGAGTCTTCCTTTCACCAATAACCAAAGGAAGGTTCTAACGCTTTAAGGACCAGGCCAATTCTAGATACACTTCTAGAAGCTATCTCTATGCAAACCTTGGTTATTAGTAAGTAGATCATATGTAGACTTCATAGAGAATTCTTTTTCCCATTCTTCATTGTTATTAATAAAATCATACACTTCTCACCGATTGATATTAATTGTAGCCTATTTTTCAAGACTTCTTACACTTCTCACCCATAAATCCTTCCAAAATTTTATACCTCTCCCATCACCAATATTCAAACAAATTCATTCCTCCACATTTTTCCAAACATTACAACCACCTTTCCAAGTATTAGAACAAGATTGAGTCTTTTTAATCTTAGAGATTATGTCTCTACCACATTTATACTTTGAACGAAGAACCCTTACCCAAATGTCCTCTTTTCTATTGATTATGCCCAACCAAGTTTCATTAGCATGGCCGTATTTTTTTTCCTCATCTTTAATATACCTAAACCTCTAAGCTCCTTTGGATGAGTAACTTGCTCCCAACCCACTAAGTGAGGTTTTTTATTATCATCAATTGATCCCCTAACAAAGTCTCTACTGACCTTTTCAATCTCATCGCAAACAACATAAGGTAGAGCATTAGTCTGTATAATTTAAATAGGCATTATAGTTATAACAAATTGTGTCAAAGTAACTCTCCCTTATAACGATAGCTTATTAGCCTTCAACGATGTCAATCTTCTATAAACGTTATCAATCACCTCCTTATATGTTTCCTTCCTAACTCTCTTGTAGTGCAATGGAACTCTCAAATAATTTCTAAGATCTCCTGTCAGCTTCACTCTTTTTTCCCTACTTAATTCCTTTACTCTGACATGATTTACATTTTTAGAACATAATATTATAAACTTATCAAGACTCCCTTTGGCTCCAAAACTATCACAAAAAACCCTCAGAAAATTCTTCATAACCTCCACTTGATTAAGACTTGCTTCAGGAAATAACACTAAATCATCTACAAAAAAACAAGTGTGTAATTTTAGGCCTATCACTGCTTAGTCTAATTGGCTTCCACTTCTTTTTCTCAACTACCCAATTGATGCCATGTCTCAATATTTCCATACATAAAATAAACATGGAGAGATTAGGTCACCCTAACGAACTCCCATTGACAACTTGAAACACTAAGAATTTTCACCACTCTAAAGCACTTCCATTTCAGATGTATTTACTCAATCCATAACAAGTTACACAAACATCTTAGGCATCCCCACATCTTCCGAAGTCTCCTTAATAAAACTCCATTAGTGACAATCATATGCCTTCATTAAATCCACTTTCACAACTATAATACCTATAACATCCTCCTAAGCAACTTAGTCTTTGAATGGAATTTAATTAAGTTAGAGACATGTTTGTCATGGAAATATGATATAAAGAGTTAAAAGCTAATTATCGAGTGATTGACTAAAAATCTAGGCTGAAATGAGGATTAGTTTTAAGAAAAGGGTATATTTGAGAAATTTAACCCAAAGAACAAATAAGAATTAAAAATCAAGTAATCAGAAATAGAACCCTAAGGGAATTAAAATATTAAAGTGGTATATAAGGGAAAAAAAACTTTTCTAGGATAGTTAAAATTCATTTATGATCTTATGGACTAATTAGTAATTATTGTTCTTAATTTTAGTTAACTGTGTTTTCCTCCCCATGAAAACCCATGTATCACTAAGGAAAAAAAAAGGGAGAAAGAGCCATACACACTCACAAGAACTTCACCTAGAGAGAGAAAGAGTGAAAGTAGTGAGAGAAAGTAGAAGAATCTTAAGAATAATAACTAGGTCCGAACTAAAACTTGAAGGGAATCATTAAAACTAGTGAATTTCAACTAGAAACAACTTGATCAATGTAAAAATATCAAAGGTAATCAAGGAAATCCTCCATTTCTCCTTTGGGTGCACTCCTTCTAAGAAAACTTTGAAAAATCTATGGTTTAACCTAAGTTAGGAAGATTTAAACTTGCATTATTCAATTTGTATGCTGGATATATGCTTGTGAAGCCTTGATGGAGCCTAATCTATTCTAGAAATGAGGTTTATGGTAATGGGTTATGTTTCTTCTCTTCATGATCATGCTTCTATGGTAAGGTTGATTCCTAGTTTAAAAGAAATGAATTTTATTGTATGATGATGTTTTAGGAAGAAGAAAAGATTTTATGATTCACCTTAAATGAAAATTTACAATTTTCTTGAAGCTTTGGGATTCAAAAAAATTGCAAACTTGGGTAACTTTGCTGTGGCTAAAAGCCATCGTGAGATTTTGTCATGGTGAACTTCTACATTTTTTAATTTTTCATCTTTTTTTTTCCTCTTTTCTTCCCCAAACCTTATGCAAAAGCTAGGAAATCATCTTGAATCAATAGTAATGTATTTGAGAAGTAATATAAGAAAAGATTGAAGGGAAATAACTAGAAAGGCAAAGTGTAAATACTTTTATTATATGTCCTAGCTTAGATAAGTGCTGGGTTGAATGTGTAACGGCCCTATCTAGTATTACAACTCCTCCGATGTAAACAAATAAGTTTGGTGCCTTATTCTTGTCCTTTTATTTAATTAATGTCTGAGTAGTTATACCATTAAGTTATATTATACGAATTAGGTTCGGGATCTTTTGCTCAAATTAAAAACTCGTATGCATAGCGGAATAAAAGAAATACTAAACTACACAGCAAAAATTTAAACTTTCATATAATTCACATAATATAATTCCAATAATGTCCATTACATTATAGTAAACATGTATCAAGATATATGAAGTACCCGTTCCTAGGAAGTCAGGAGACAATAATCTTATCACTCAAACCCCTTTACAAATTTCCAAGACGGATTGGTCCTTCATATATCCCTCACCCGGTTGTTTCCCAATTACTCCCCAAGTCTACTGCCCAAAAGAATAATCCTAGTTCTAAACTAAGTATATCTAGACTAGGACCGAAAAATAAGGGTTACAAACATTTCTTAACCCAAAAAGAACTTGATCTCCCGACTCGGCTATGCGTCCGTATCTGATACATATTAGCATATAAAAGAGAAACACAAGTTTTCCAGTAGCTTAACAATTCGGTTTTAAAACAACTAATATGTATTAGGGTGCAAGCACTAAAATATTTGATTCTACATTCTCGAAATAGAACATAATATTGTGCATAAACATAGATTGTCAAGTAAGATATGATCAATTGAGATGTCAATAGGATGACAATAATGTACTATCAAATAAAACAACTGGCATGTTGTGAAATACATTATCATAACATTAACAAAATAATTAGGCTTATCATTCTTAAATTTTCTTTGTACTTCAACTGTGCACACTTGGGCACTTGTGGACACTTGGCCACCTTTAATATTCTTTGTCAATTATCAAGGAAAATTTTCCATTTTCTTAAAAGTTATTACTAGCATATATCCCTTTTTAAAATTTTGATATTTTTAAGGATAAAATTCCCTTTTTCTTGGAAATTATTAGTAATTTATTTCATTTGAGAAAATTTTATATATTTTGAGGATACATTCCCCCCTTTTTTTTTGAAAATTAATGTAAATGTACAATTCTTTTGAAAGTTCTCAAATTTAAAGAATAATTTCTCCTTTATTAGGGATAAATTCTACTTGCACATTTCTTATAGAAAATTTCAATATTTTCAGGAAAATTTCTCCTTCCTTATAAATAAATCCTAATATTTGCAATACTAGTTTTCCTTTTTCTTGAAAGTTTATTCTAATGTACATTTTCTTTTTCTAAAGATTCTAGTATTCCCAAGGAGAATTTCTCCTTCCAAAAAAATAAATCTTTATGTATTTTTCCAATAAAAATTATACTGTTTAGAATACTCCCTTCTTTGTTGAAAATTAATTCTAATATAAAAATTAATTCTAGCCCTTTTAGAATACTTACTTTTCTTACAATAATAATCTAAATTTTCTCTTATGACTTCAAAGATAAATTCCAATATTTTGAATCAATATCAAGGTGCATAGCTTGTAAATTTCAAGAATGAATTTCATGGACTTTGGCCTAGGGAGATTTATTAAATTGGCAATTCAATTTCCTTTCTTTGTTCTTTACTTAACACACTTAAAAGGTAGGGTTTCTTTCTTAGTGGTCATCATGAAGTTAACACCATCCAACCCTAATCCTTTTTCCAACAACATACACATGCTATCTCATCCATCAACATTTCATTAAACCACAAATGCAGCCAACATACATACATTTAGGTCAAAAATGTAGGGACGCAATTTATGTTCCATAGAAAGCAAAAGAAACATGTTGGTTGCATAAACTAAGCATGGAACATAAATCTCAAATTGTTAATCTACCTTGCTTCCTTTGCTCTTTCCTTTTTTGATCACCTTTGCTTCTTCCTCTTCCCAAATTTAGTGCTTCACGTGCTCTCTCTCAAATGCTCTCCTAAGACTCTTGAAATCTTCTTTTCTTTTCCTTCTTCACGTGTGATTGTTGCATGTGTCTCTCAAAATGGGATTCCCTTGTCTCACGCCACTCTATCTTTCTTTCTCTCTTTTTTTCCTTTCCTCACGTGTGTGTATGTGTAGGTTGCATGAAAATGAACTTTCACCCTCTCTCTTCCTTCCATGCATGAATGTGGTATTACATGCATGAAAAATGAAATTCCCACTTTTCTTCCCTTGGTAATGTGTCCTTGTGTCCAACATGAAAAATTTCATGCCATTCCTAATTGCTTTTATCCCACTTCACGCTACCCCTCCTTTCTTTCCTACTTCCATGTGTCTTTGCATGAATTTTCCATCCAAGAAATTTCCCCTCTTTTATCTTTTGCTTAGGTGGCATGTCATAAAAATTTAAATCTCTCTTCCCTCATTTCAAGCCACATTTTCCTTTCTATCTTAATTATTATTGATTATCATTCTTGTCCAATGGTCTTTATGGATAGCTCCTACAGCATACCTTTTCCCTTGCAATTCTTGATTTATTTCTCCCAAACTCATGCTACACTTGTCCTTTTTTTCCACGTGAACTCCTTGCCGTGTGGTGTGAGTGTGGGTGCATATAAATTCTCAATTCCCTCATTCTTAGTGTTCACGCCATCACCTCTCCATCTCAATATTGTCCATTTTTTCTCTCTTTCTCTTGGCTTTGGCATGTGGGGATGCAGAAAATTCTGCACCTTTTCTCCTTTTATTTTTATAATGTGTGGGGCTTCCTTGTTGCATACACAAGCTCATTTCCTTCCACAAAATTCTACACTAAGTGTACTTGCTAGTATACCTTCCTTTTCTTGCAAGTTACCTCTTCCCATTATTTTTTTCCACCTTTCTTACTTCTCTTATTTTAACTCTCATTCAGCTTCATGTCACCTTCCCTTCTTCTTTTCTTCAATTTCCATTCGGCCAAAGTGAAGAGGAAAAACGCTGCACCCTTTTATTTTTAACTAATCCCCTTTTTGTTTGCAATTTGGTAAATCCCTTCTCTTACACGTTAGCCCTCTCCCACAAGCAACTAACTTCACATGCTACATAAAATTTTTGCACCCCTTTTCCCTAGCCTATTCGGTCATGTGAGAAAGGAGGGAAGAATGCATTCTTGCATTGAAATTAAAGGCTGCAACTTTTTGTCTTCTTTTCCTAACCATGTTTCCATACCTCATGTGTGTTCCCATGTGCACAATTCACTTTCAAATTCTGCACCATTGTTTTAATTGTAGCATTCTTATAAAATTAATTCCCATCCTCATTCCTTTTGTCCTTTGGTCTCACTCAAGGCACAAGTATTGTCTTTCTTTCCTAGTGCACGTGAACCCCCCCACACACATATATATATTGTGTTTCATCCTCTTTCCTATCCATTTCATGCGGCTTGGAGTTTACATGCAATAAAATATAATTTCATTCCCTTCTCTTACGTAAGATGCATACATGGCACACACATGCATATATTTAAATTCCTTCCCTTCCCATGCATGCTTAACCTTTCCCACTTGCATGCACACACACACATGCACACATTTTTTAAGTGTTGCAACTTATCTTGCTTTTCTCTTGGCACTTAGGCTAGGTGACTCAAAAGGAGAAATAGAGAATTAAATTAAGCACTTAATTTAGCTAAAATGGAGAGGTAATTTAAAATCCAATATTTTACAATTTGAGAGCATAATTAATTTGAATACCAAAATCACACAAGCAATTGCATCCAATTAATTAAAGAACATTAATTTAGGCCAATTAAATTATGGAGTGTTACAGAATGACTGGTAATCGATATGGTATAGTTATCATCCACATTTCTAACATGAAATAGAATGGAAAAATATCCATTCAACTTTTGAAAGAACTATAAAAAATATCATGTTGATGGTTAACCCTAAGTTAGTTGCCTGAATAATTATAGAGTTGTTTACTTAGAGTTAAACCAATCATGATTAGGGAACTTATCAAAATGTTGTATATAGTAAAGGGTATTAATGTAATATTTTATCCCACAGAAGAGGGTTATCTTTAAAGCAACATTGTCCTATCACTGTAAAATGGGTGGAAATGACTTATAACCCATAATAAAGTTATAGTGATCCAGTGAGTGAATATAATCTGTGACCCATAGTAAAGGCATAGTGATCTCCATCACAAGAGAATGGTCTTTCTAAGATACTATAGGATGCCCTAGAGGTAAAAGCTAGCTAACCATTTATGAAGAAAGAACTCATACAAGGTTTGCTAGAGATAAAAGTAAAGTTATGATTGGCCAAGTAAGCTATGAGTGAAATTTATAAGTTATTTCTATTATATTATATATCCATATTATTGTATTTTGAATTATATGAGGCATGAGTATATTCACTAATGTCCACTAAACGATGTATTTTCAATGCTTGACATGAAATAGCATAGTAGTTGCATATTCCCCAGTATCCAATATGTTTATAATTTAAAATGAATTTGAATGCAAGAGTTTTTCTATGTTTTTCGCATCTGGTACCATCAACAATAATTTCTTACTGAATTTTCCTTGATTACTAAGATTTTATCTCAACTATGCATTAATGTGTCCAAATGCCTAGATATTCAGTCATGGTTGAGGTAGAAGTAAAGGTGGTCCAAGTGCCTAGAATTGGGTACTTTAAACAGATTGGCGAGATTATGATATTGATTATGGATGCACCACCACCCTTAGTGGGTTAGTGCGGTAGAGGGGATGACTTTTTTTGAGCTCCACTGCCCTGGTATGCTTTGGGAAGGCCACAAGGGCTTAGTATATATATCAAATAAGAGGGTGGAGCCTACTTGTGATATGATATATGTATTTAGATACAACTACTTAAAGTAGAATGCTTACCCTATGTTAGGTTAGTTAATCGTATAGGGTGAGTAGGTTGTATCATAAGTCCTGCTCTTATGTTTGATATATAAAGGTTAATGTCATTTGGTGTATGTTTTATGCTTTTGTTGGTGTACAATATGAGTGAGATACCCAAGAAATACCTAAACCTAAAATTAAATTAATTAAGGATTATGGGTAATTAATTATATACATGTGGAGGTGGGGTGTTACAATACCCTTCTTCCCTTTATTTGTTCTCATAGAGTGAATCAATTCTTGAGCTATCACTACGTTATCTGAGATATATCTCCCTTTCAAAAAGCTACATTGATTAGGTGCAACAAGTTTACACATCACCTCCTTCAGTCTACTAGCCAGGATCTTAGACATAATTTTAAAGTTTACATTGCATAAGCCAAGATCTATTAGGTACTAATTTTCACCTTCACATAACTTCTTATTGATTCCTTCAAGCTCTACAAGGATTTTCCTATTTTTATGAAAAATATTTCCAAAACATTCTCTATTCTACACTTTCACCTTCTCAATGACTGCATTCACAGAAATGCACCAATCCCTTTCTTCTTTTCAGGCTTCCTCTATAACTTTATTGAAAGACTTATCCATCAACCAAGCCGCTAAGAACCTAAATGGTCTATTGTACTTCTTTTTATTCCTTAATGCTTATATGCTTAAAAGCACAAGCCTATGATCTAATTTCATTGGATGAAGGTGCCTTACACAAGCCTTAAGGAACCCATACAGCTATTCAATATTACAAATGCATATGTTAATCCTCTCTTAAAATTTTCCCAAACTCTAAGTGAAAGAAGGCCCTATATACCCCAAATCCATCATCTTGTAATACTACAAATAGTCTCCAAATCGCTTTATGCTCCTCAAATTTGGCTTAGCATCACCCTTCTTCTAATCAGGCATAAGATAGGCATCAAAGTATCCCAAAATCAGTGACAATTCATTGATCTAATCAGCAAGAATTTTCAGATATGATCACAAGATTTCCTTTCCATGCAAATTCAGGCTAGCATAAAAAAAAGTTAGTAGAAAAAATTTATTTTGATTATTAAGCTTGATTTTCATATGCATTGCTTGTTCCATTTTTCTAATAACTTGTACCTCGACATCTTGATTATTCCAACTCACCCAAAGACCTCCTAAGTACCTTTGTACATCAAACTTTTCATGATTCCTCCAACCACAATTTTTTATCACAACATTATCCTTCAATCCACTTTTTCTAGGTTCACAAATAAACATCACATCCACCTCATGTTTCCTAGATAAAAAGTGCCTTCGAACAAAGGATAACACAATGGCAGAAGAAGAGATAGACGAAGTAAAGAAGAAGATATACTAGAGAGAAGCATAAAGAAGGCTAAGGCGAACGAAAGAGAAAAGCCTGTGAGAATGGAGTAGGATGGAATCCGAATATAAAATGTTGAGAATGATAAGAATCGGAGAGATGAAGAAATGGAGAAATGCAATCAAGCTGCTAATAATGTGAAAGTTAATGCTCATATCTCATATTGAGAATTGCTATTAAGCATTAATGGAGGTAGATGGGAGGCATGAAGCGAGGATGAATTGGAGAAAGAAGAGTTATAAGAGGAAGAAATCGAGGAAACAATTTGGTGAATCGAATCCTTTCTGTTTGAAGGTGGACATTCAGTTAGAGGAAAATAGAGAATGAAGAAAGCCATAAATGAGAGCTTTAATCCTAAAATTACTAGGGAAGAAATTAGGACTGAGATTCCTACGAGCTAGACTTAAAAGATTATGGTTTCCAAAAGGTAGTTTGATAATTAACTTGGACAATGATTATTTCATTGCTCAATTCTCGGATAGGGTGGATTATGAGTTTTCTCTTCATGAAAGACCTTGGATGGTGGCATAACATTACTTGGTGATTTAAAGATGAAGGAATGAATTTGATCCATTCAATGATGAATTCAAAAAATTTGCAGTATGGATTACAGTACCGGGAATTTCAATTGAATATTATAACATGAATTTTCTATAAAGACTGGGCAATGTGTTGGGGAAGACTCTAAAAGTGGATGTGAACATGATCAGCTTTACTGAAGAGGCACCTAAGGTAGAGAGAGGAATATTTGTCTGAATTTGCATTGAAGTGGATCTTAGAAAGCATCTATTGTGATACAATTTTGATATATTAATTTAATGACTAGTTTAACTTTTTGAACATTATTTAGAGTAATAATAATAATAGGGATGACATTAGAGCACATCAAGGTAAATTTTTCACTATCTTTCCATGTCTCATTCATTTATATATTACCTTATTTTCACTATATTCCCTAACAGGTTAATTTTTTAATTTTTCCTCACTCGTACTCCATCTTGCCCCAATTTCTTATTAAAACAATAAAATTTAGTACCTAAATGTTATTAGGTTTATAATATAATTGCTCTTAAATTATCATACTGATTATCCAAATGCATTTTTAAAAATTAAAGCATTCATCCAATTTTTCAACACAATTATCTAATCACAGAAAAATAATCTATTCATAAGCATACTTGCTTTTTTATTGAAGTAATAATCAAGTGCAGACTTCAATAGTAGTATAATGTGCATTTATTGATAAAGGAAAAGAAACATAGTTGACTCTTAAAATTTAAACCAAGTTTAAGAGGGAGAGGGTAAGGAGAAATCAAATGTTGAAGTATACCTATCTTTAGTAACATCCTTAGCACAAATTGTAATAGTGTAAGATGTATTTGCATTTATATTATTAATTTTTTTAGTAGTGATGATTCAATCACAAGAGTGAATCCAAAGATTGAGCTTGAAGACACTTGGGCTACACAAGGAACAAGAACCAAACAACATAAAAGGGAGGGTTGGCTCCCCGATTGTGGCTCTGATGGCTAATTCAGCAACAGGGCTTGGAGAGAGATTATAAGTGAGCTTGGATGCATAGAGTGTCAACGTACCTAGGTACAAGGTGGTAGCCTTGTATATGTAAGGTTTTGTAGGCCATTTTCAATGGAAATATGTCTGGGTCTTGGACCATGTGATTTCCACATGCTCAAGGATGACCTCTTACAAGTGGCTCGAGCATGCTGTAATACAATCATAGAGGTCGATCACGCCCTAGATCATCATTAGTCCCCTAAGTTTGTAGGTGCAAACACTTGCAAATTTAAGGCACTAAGCTTTGTAATAGAATATGATCGCCTCAACACTAATCCAATTAGGCTAAAATGTGGTGGTCTAGGAGATTATTCTCTTATTGTTTATTTGGTTAAAAATGGGTGAGGAGTGAAGGAGGCCCCTCATGCATTTAATGTTATGCCGTTCTTCCTAAATGAACAACCATGTCATGTTAATCCATATCATTTTTTGTCTTGAAAATTTCTTGGGGGACGTGGTCATCAAGAAGGGTAGGCACATAATGCATGTGGTAATTACCCACAAAGTTACATTGGCCATTTTTCTTGCATGTAAAATGTGTAATAGTTGGAAATGAGGGATTTAAGGGGGGTTTAACCCCCATTTTTTCTCTCTTTTAGTATTTCCTTTATTTTCTCCACACTTTTTAGAGTTAAATTGTTGTTTTTGTGCTTCTCTTTTGCTATTTCATGCTTTACATTTTTTCTTTGTATTTTCTCGTAGAAGTGCATTTGATCCTTTGTAATTATCCTTCTCTCCCCTTCAATAAGGTTTTTTTAATGTAGGGCATCATTTTTATTGGATGTTTTATGTTCGTTTGTAGTTTTTTGTATTTCATTCAAGATTTTTTACTATTTTCACAATGTCTCCTTCAAGTATGCCCCTCTTTTCTTAGCCTTTTTTTTTTGAATGAGGAGTTTAGAGAGATTAGATGGAGTCAAAGCTGTCATAGTGGGCTGTGACATTGGGAGTATAACATCCCAATCTTATAGTCATTTCCATTAATTGTTTATTTTATAAACCTTCTTGCTATAAGTTTTATCCTTACTTTTACCTAAGTGTGATTCCAATTGCAATTTAATAATTGATTAGGTTTAGGTTCCTTTTCTCAAGTATTTCTAATTCATGCATTACATAGCAGAAGACTACAAAGCAAAAATTTATAATAATAATATAGCAGACGATAAAACATCATTAATATATATATCCTTATAAATTTATAGTGTCATACATATATCTATGAATATTTGAAGTTTTGTCTATATATAGAGTAAGGAGACAAAAAACCCGCCACTTAAACCCATCTCAAAATTATTCTACTCCTATATATAACTTTCACATATCCCAATATATATATGCCCTTCCATTATATGTACAACCAAAAATGACTTATCCTAATTCTAACCCAAAAACATATTGAGAATTAGGATAAAATGGCTAAAATCTATATAGTTACATATTTATCCAAAAGTGGAACTACTATTCATTCTACTGTGGAGAAGGGACCTCCAAAATTGCCAATATCTATATCCCCTGCAAAACTGTGAATGACCCTAGAAAGGGTATTTCAACCAATGCTACTTTTATCTCTAGTAGTAGGGTACATCAGGTCATATGATACATACCAAGATAATAATGAAAAATAATTTCACAGTAGTCAAACAATCCATTCTTTTTGAAAGCCTCTAGCATATACCATCGTAATAATACAAAAAACATTATACATTCTTTTATTTAAAATACAATACAATCTATTGGGGTATCATGCATGATTCATATATATATAAGTATGGCATGTATTTATAAATTCATAAACAGAATTTATTGTAAAGATAGTTCACCATTCATAACGTTGCATAACATCATTTCATAATGAAATCATCACATAGGTATCATGAACATATGCAGGTCTCATTCATCATCATAAGATCATAAAGATCATAACATCAGGAAAAATATTCATAACATTATGGTAAATGCCACTTTCCTCATAAGAGAAACCTCATAAGAGAAACATTAGAGTATCGAAAGAGTTACCCATTGAACTACTCCACTTACCACTACTTACATAAGTGAGTTAATTTATCCTCATATGTGACAATTCTGCCACTGGTACTATCTAAGGCATCCCCCAGTTGATCCAAGTACCCCTTAATGGACCACCTCTTAGATTAATTCCATTAGCGGGAATATTCCCTTTCATCTCAAATAAGGCTGGTTTAATCTTTTAAATTAAGATCATAGGATCACTGTTAACTCTACCTAGATCATTTCTTCTCCACTTTTGGGCAGATCATGATGCTATGGAATTACTATCCCTTATCGGTGGATCACGTTTTTGGTACGCAATCCTATACATATACTTTAGGATGATGT
Source organism: Senna siamea (assembly GCA_031216115.1). NCBI lineage: Eukaryota > Viridiplantae > Streptophyta > Magnoliopsida > Fabales > Fabaceae > Senna > Senna siamea. Next base: position 11,918,682 of record CM062364.1, read on the forward strand.
GACTTATGCACATGGTTATACTAAATTCTAAGTAAATGTCCCTTTTATGGCCTTATTAAGCTACACTAACTTAGAATTTGCAACCATCACAGTGTTTTCCAAAATCCTTGTATCCGAGTGGATGTTTTACCATCCCAATTTATGACATAATTGTGGAATGTCCAATGGCCATCCCATATCAACAATTGGTCACTCATCTTAAAGCATACATTAAGGATACTTCCTCTAGTTCCTCTCCTTTCTTTTCTTTTGATGTTTTCCCTTCCTTCCTTTTGTTTTCATGATACCTTCCTCATATTACTAAAATATCACCCTTTCTTGTTTGACAACACTTTCAAAATTGAATTTTATGAATATGGAAGGTTACATATTTCTTTCATAAAATTCATAACACATCATTATAACACCTTGCTATAATCGCTCACTCCTCTTTTTCTCTGGACATTGGCCAGCAAAAATTTAACATATTTCCTTTTAAACTTCACTTCAAAGTCTTGGCCAACACAAGGAAAAAAGGGTGAGGTCTAGGCCAAGAGGGATCATTCCTTTCCTTTTATACAATTCATAAAATACATCATGAAAGTCTTTTGTCATAGCCACCCACTTCTTTTTCTCTTACAATTGGTTAACATAAAGATTTTGTATTTTTTCTTCACAATTACACTAACAAAATTTAGCCAATTTCAAGGGAAATAAGAAGGGTGGTCTCAGCCAAGGGAGGGAAGTGAGGAAAAATTGGGACTTACATGTCATTTCTTTCCTTTCTTCCATCCTTTACATCATACAAGCATAAATACATGAATTTCCTTCCATTTCCATACAAATTTTCACACTTTATGCTATCAAACATCAAGGGTTTCAACATGAATCTAGGTGAACTAATATTCCTTTCCTTCACAATTTTCATTTCAATAACATTCAAAACATTCATAAATACATCCAAAATAATCATACAATTAATACCCAATAGCAAATTTATCATAAAAGAATGTAGAGAGAGAAACCCTCACTATTCATTAAATCATGAAATTATTCAATCCATAAAAAAAAAACCATAAAACTTGAATTAAGAGGGCTAAGATTGTTTAGCTAGCTTGACCTTGCAAGAAAAATGGTGTTTTAACTAGGATTATTAGCTTCTTCCTTCTCTTTCTTCCCTTCCTCCTTCACGGTTTCCTCTTCTTCTTCCTCCCTCTCATGCTTCTCCTTCAATTTATGAAGGAAATGGAGTTTTAATCTTTTAATGGAAAATTACGAAATTACCTTGGTATTAAATGACCATTTTACCCTTTCTTTCCTCTCTTTTTCAAAAATATAGAGGATTTTTCCATTTGATGTAATTCCATAAATCATTTGGGTGAAATATCCATTTTACCCTTATGGCAAAATTATCATTTTGTCCTTAAGATATTTTCTTAAGGTAATCATGACTTTTAGGATATTTTTCTAGATATTTTCTAAAGTAATCATGACATTTAGGTACTTTTAGAAACTTTTCCCTTTTCACTTTAGTCCTTCCACTTTTCTTTCAATTTGGTCCCTCTTTACTTGGCAACAACCTAAAGTGACTTGAACAAAAACATTTAGATATACAATCATCAATTTTAAGAATTAGCAACATACCTGAAGATGTGAAATGTAGATATTACAGGGAGTTCTAAGGGTTTAACTCCATAAGGAAGAAGAGTAATCGTCCCTTAAAGATAAGAGGTGAGTAAAGTGGTAACTTTAAAGTGGGAGTGTTGAGTGAGCATTCAGATCCTTTTGGAGCCAAGCCATTAACAGAGGTGTGGAAAGAGATCTCTTGCAACTTCCTCCACTTCAGGTGAAAGAACGACCTCACTTACCTTCAACTCTTAAATCTTATATTGGTTACAGACAGAACTAGCCCATTTAAGAAGGGCTTCAATGATGCCATCGTTCTTAAATCTTGACCGAAAAGGAAGGGAATGGCAAAGAAGACAACAGAGGTGAGGTGGGTGAGCCTTTTAGAAGCACACTGTTGAGCAAGCATTGAAGGGTGCTCTCGATGTCTTTTGCACTTATAGTTCAAGTGCAAATGGAAAGCTAATCAAGCTGGGTCGTGCGAGTTCTCCAATTAGCCTTTTATACTTAGGCCAAAGGGTTGAGTAACCTGTGGGGGGTGTTAGCTCGAAGTTTCCTAAATTGTTTAGGCTTAAGGCTTGAAAATCTCGATAGGCGACATTTGCCTGTAGTGATCATTACAAATGAATTTGTAGTAATTTAAGGAAGATAGTAGGAGAGCGAATGAATCAATCAAATAGCTTTCATTTATTGCACTTTAAAGTATACAAAGTACTTGATTCAAAACAAATTACAAGACTAAGTAAAATAATGCCTTATTCTATGGCATTCCAAGTGTTCGATATGGCCTCACTATAGAGCTTGGCACCTAGAATGGTTTGAACTACCAAATAATTGTAATAACCTGATTTTTTTAAATAAATTAATTGGGTAAAATAAATCTAGATTTCGTTGAAATTGAATTCAACTTATTTTTTTGAGCTTGTGATTAAAATTTGAGAATTTCTTGAAATAAAAATCTTATCTGACAGAGAAAATTCTATCTGCATTCAAGACTTTAGCAAATATTTTTAGGAGGCTTAAAATCTTCAAAAGATTTTTGAATTCCTTCCATATGGGCCTATATTCTTGCCTAGATCAGAGAATGCGTCTGAAATTTACCCCGAGTAAAGTAAAAAAAGACCAAAATACCTCTAGATGCCCTAAATATTCAAATTCCCCTTATTTCCTCCCATTTTCCCTCTCTCATGCACTATTTCTCTCTCTCTTTCCTCTCACTGCGTGCATCACGCTTGTCCACCACCTTCACCACGCCCGTCCGCCGTCCGGCCAGTTATCTGCTTTGTCATTTGCCGGAAGGTTCAAGACTCGACCGACAGTAACAAGCGTAAGCGACCGACGGCTACCACAGCTGCCAAAAAATGGCATTTTTCCCTTCCCATCACAATTTCAAAGCTCTATCGTGATCTCTGCCGTCCGACACCGTTCGGTGACACTATCGCCTCCATTAGGTAGCCTGAGCTACCAGCTTCCTTTGGCAACTTCCAGCCAGTGGAACGCCGCCGCCACGTGTCCAGAACAGAGAAAAATAGTTTCATCCAACCACGCACTTCATCGCCAAAAAATGCCATAAAAAACACCATGTTTCACCGAAAAAACACCAGATCTGGCATCCTCGAGTTACGGGCTACATTTTGGTGTATTTTTTGGTCCCAGCCGCCATCCACCGCCATGCGCCATCATTCGCCATCGTGCGCCACCATTCGTCACCGTGTGCCATCGCTGGAGTTGATGGAAAGTTTTTGAAATCAAATTTTGAGCTTCCGAAACCCATGGTACAATTTAAAATACCCAATTTGATGTTTTCCAATTGAAATTAACTCCAAACATGTTTAAGGATTAAGTCGTCCTAGGAATTAGATAAATTAACGTATGAAAGTAATTTTGAAAGGAAAACCCATCTAAGACTTGAATTATTTTCTCAGGAAACTAATTGGGATCAATTGCCGAGGAAAAAGGGCCTGAAAATGTACCAAGAAGAAGAGGGAGATTTAGTCAAAGAGAAAGGAATCAAGGTAGGTTGACAATTCCTGAAACAGTGTCCCAAGATTTCGTATGTGTATACCATGTTTCTACAAGCTTTCATAGGACATTGTTGTCATCTTACATTCTTGATATTATTTATGTTTTGCTGGCCAAATCTGTATGATAGAATGGTATATGTGTATATAATAAAATGAACATTGATGTTGTGGAAATGTTGGTTAGCTAATAATGCTACCATGATAGACCATGATTAAGCATACTAGAAATGGATGCATGCCCCTTAAAAATTAATTTCGCCATAACGGGAGTGTTAGAGATGCCATTATAGAAAGTGTGAACTTTGGTTATAACCGTGTAAACGCAAGTGAGGTAACCATATTCCAATGAAAGGGAAGACATGTCTATTTTCTCAATGAAGCCAATCTCTTTGTCAAGGTTCAATTGTGTTATGGATACATTAGATCCTAATTAGAAAAGTGAAATGTAGTAATAAATGATTCCAATTTTTTGGGTAATATTTTAAGAACTACAGAAAAAAACGTATTACTAGATGATTCCAAGCTTAATGGTGATATTTTCATATTAGAAAAAAGAGAAATGCATTGCTAAGTTATCCCAATTTAATGGGGATATCTTAAGAACTAAAAAAAGGAAAATGTATTATTTAATGATTCAACTTTTAATGGTGATATTTTAAGAGCAAAGAAAAGGGAAATGTATTATTAAATTATTCCAATTTATTGGAGATATTTAAGGACTAGGAAGAAGGGTAATTTAAATGGTCAACCACACAGTCCCCTTGAGTTTTCTTAAGGCCAAAATCATGGAAATTCTTCTTTGAAAACTATTAAGATTTTATAATGGAGACATTCTTTAAGAATGGAGAATTAAATTAAATTAGGCAAAGAATTGTCATAATTAAATATGATAAAGAGATATTGTACACCGATAGAAAAAGGGAAAACACAATTGATAAGGGAAAACATAGATAGGTCCACGATTTACGATGTGTGGCCAAAGGTGCTCCACATGGGCGGCCTTGCGAGGTATGGCCAATGGTGCTCCATGCCCACGACCTAATGCTTGCGATTACGCTATATACATGGCCGAGTGTATACGGATTATAAGGTGTGGCCAAAGGTGCTCCACACGAGTGACCTAGTGAGGTGTGGCTGAAGGTAGTCCATACCCGTGAACTAGAGTTCACGATGATTTTATGTACGTGGCCGAGTGTCCACGATTTATGAGGTGTGATCGAAGGTGCTCCACACGAGTGACCTAGTGAGGTGTGGCCAAAAGTGCTCCATACCCGTGACCTAGAGTTCACAATGATTTTATGTACATGACCGAGTGTCCACAATTTACGAGGTGTAGCCGAAGGTGCTCCACACGGGCAGCCTAGCGAGGTGTGGCCGAAAGTGCTCCATGCCCATGACCTAGTGCTCGTGATTACACTATATACTGGCCAAGTGTCCACGGATTACGAGGTGTGGCCGAAGGTGCTCCACACAAGTAACCTAGTGAGGTATGGCCAAAGGCGCTCCATACCTATGACCTAGTGCTCACGATGATTTCATAAAGGTGGTCTAGTGACCACATAACACCCCAGGGCGCTCAATTAATCTAGATCGATAAATGTAAAAGTTAATGCATAAGCAATTTGTTTAATCACGCGATAACGTGTATAATTTCATGTGGATATGTTTCATTTGAAAGAGGATATCTGATTTTTATGTGGGCATCTAAATTTATCATGCAATGCTTGCCTATTTAGATTTATGAATAACATGTTTTAATATCAAGAATGTAGAAAGAAATGTTTTAGTGCTTGCACCCTAGTACATATTAGTTATTTTTAAAACCCAAATTATTAAGCTACTAGAAAACTTGTGTTTCTCATTACTATGCTAATATGTATCAGATGCGGACGCATAGCAGGGTCGAGAGGTAGCAATTCCATTTTAATTTAAGTGAGATTTTTGTAACCCTATTTCGATTCCTGGTCTAGATATATTTAACTTAGAATTAGAATTATTCTTTTTAAAGGGGTCTAAGTGACAGGATTATTGTCTCCTGACTTCTTATGGACGGGTAGTTCATATATCCTTATACATGTTTACAAAAATGTAATGGACATTATTGAACATGTATTTACTTGAATTACATAAATGTTTTTATCCATTCTGTTGTGCATACGTGATTTAATCTGAACAAAAGATCCCGAACCTAATCCGCTTAAATAATTTAATGGTATAACTGTTTAGACATTAATTAAATAAAAGGATTAAGAATAATATACCGAACTATCTAATTATATCGGAACTAATGGTAATACTAGATAGGGTGTTACAATAATGGCCTTCCCAATTTCAAGCAAGATTTTTGTGTGAGGAGTTCGAGTGATTATTAATCGTGGTTCAAAGTATGAGGTTGTCTATCTCAAAGCTTCTCCTCTTAACTTTTTGGTTGTTGTAGTGTGCAACCCGCTATTTATAGGTTGTGACTCATATATGGATGATCTCTCTCCTTTCTTCTAAAGTGTTCAAGTTAAGGAGGAAGTCTTGATGATTCTGATTGGAATTGTGGCAAACTCAATTAAAAGGGAACCAATTTCTATCAGGATCATTGCTTCGTGTTTATAAGGGTGAATAGAGTTTCACCTATGGAGGTTTACTCAATGGTTCGATAAGACCACAAGATCAATGGGAGCTCGTCCACCCATCTGTCTCTTGACAAAGTCAAGTCGTTTCTTTAAACCTTCCAAGATGATACTGTTGCTTATTTCAATCTATCTATTGGTTGCTGGATGTTCCCGGATGTGGTGCGAAGGTCAATCCCCCATTCAAAGCAAAAACTTTAAAAAGGTTAAGCTAATAAATTGCTGCCCATTATCCATAGTAAGGGTGTTTGGGGGGCCAAACTGGCAGATGATACTTTACCAGAAGAACTTCTGAGCATTCTTGGATCTGATGGTGGTGAAAAATTCCTCCTCAATCCACTTTGTAAATGATTGACGGCAACAATGAGGAATTTATACTATCCTAGGGTGATTGGGAAAGTCCATAGATGTCCATCTCCTATAAAATTTAACTCAAGTTTGTGGACAATTTCCACTTATTTTAATTATTATGGTCAAATTGTAATTTTCACAAAACTCAATGTCACTATTTAATTTATTTTTAGGTCATCCCTCTTTAGATATTTTGATTTTGGGATTTCTTATATGAAAAAGATTTTTCTGTAATTTTCCTTGGCTTGCAATTTGTTTTTCTTAACTCCCCAATATTTTTCCAAAATTGTATGTTGGCGCCACTGTAATTATTACTGGATTTGAAGCTTTTTCTTGCTTTTCTGCCTTCTATTTTAAATTCCTAATATTACCCTTAGCTTCCCCAACTAGTTCATTAGGTTCTTCTAAGTTCATAGTAGCTAAAGGCTAGATGTTACACTGTTAATCCCTCAAACATTATTTGTTTTTAATTTAAGAATTCAATAATAAAATTCCTTAATTTCTCCTCGCAATATTCTTACTTTAGTTCTTTAACTATTTTCTTCCAAGCAAAATAATTCTTTGTTAGACAGACAAAACAATTAATGATGGAGACTTTTGATAATTTAACAAAACAGTTTTTACAAAGGAAGTCGGTAAAGTCCATTAACATAAACAGTACAAAAGGTGACATCATCAAGAAAACTAACATATTGAACTTGAAAGCGTCTATGCATAACTTGCACACGTTACTATGAAAGACTAGAGGAAAGATCAGAAATGTGATGGATGATGGTCTGGCTCGTTTAAGGAGGTAGAGTGAGATGTAAGAGAGAGTAGGCAATCGCGGTCAAAGAAAGCCAGTAAATAGGCCTAGTTCTCTCAATGAGAGTGAATGCCAATAAGATATGCTGCAGACAGTGAAGAAAAGCTGGAGTGAATCTAATATCCCCCGATGCAATGGAAATAAAAAATGAATTAAATGTGCCTAGAGTCTATCTTCCAAAACAATGCCTGATTGTGTCAAAAGACTATTTGAAATCACTAGTCTTCTTGAGATAAAATATTCATATTGCATTGAAATATTTTATTTTTGAAAGATCAAATTAAAGAAATAATCCTAAATAAAATTAAATTAAAAAATGTTATATTCAAAAGGCTAAATCTTTAATTTACTCTAAAAAGATTCATACAAGTGAAGCATGTTCCTAAATTGGTGGATCCTTTGATTGACTTAAAATGGAGCAACGAGTTACTATACAAGAGCTTCAGCTATCCAAAGGAACAGAATTACTGCAAGATGCTGATACCCAGAGAAAAAATTGGAGAACCTAATCGGTATTTAACCCATTGAGGTAAACCATAAATACAATGGAGGACCTAACATCTATATTAACAGTGTGGGCTAAACTCTATTTAAGGTTAATAAGGGCCTCTAACAAACTCTTCCTGAAACTAGAAGCGTCGTTTCCATTATCTGAAGTCCTTGAGAAATCTATAGATGGCTCGGTCTTCTCTTCCCAGAGTCTGTCCTTAACCGCTTTACTGGATTTGCCCAGCCAACTGACCCACTTGGTTGCTGAGATGGCTGGCCAATCGCTAGTCTAGCATCCTTGGGGACCGAACCCAGCCCTGGACTTCTTACAGCTGGACCCATGCTAGGTGGTGAAACTGGGCCAGCTGACCCGGTCCTAGACTTCATCAATGATTTGTCCCTATCATTTCTTCTCTTTTTGCATACAACCAGTTCGCCTGGATGAGTAAGTAGTGGAGAATCATCCTGCTGAAGTTGATCTCGGCTGCTGCCACTGCCAGTTGCAGCTCTCAATTCTTTCGGTGGGATATTAACTTTAATCCTGGTGGTTTCGCCACTAGAAGCTGATCCACGTTGCAGTGGCTTCTGTGAAGGGCTTGGATCAGTTTCCACCTCATTTATCATCCTGTGCCTCTTGCTTTGGCTACTGACCACTTGCCTCGGAGGTGTTACAATACTTGCCGAAATTTGACCAGAGAAAGAAAGTGCACTTCTTGCCTCTCGAAAGTCCATATCAGGAAATGCAATTTTCAAGATTTCAAAAAAGAGATCATGAACCTTCCTTGCTTCAGATCTTACCTGTGAATAATGATATAATTCCATGAGAACTAATGACATTCACAAAATTCTGATGTAGAGATAGTATGTTATCCTGAGCAGTGAGAATCAGTAGAGGTCGTAAAAGATTTTTGTCTCATTAGCCATGATCAAAATTCAAAAGCAATCTTGAAATACAGGCAGTGAAAGACACCAAGACATGTCATTTCATCAAAATTTGAGGAGTAATCACTTTTATGTATTGATTAAATACATAGAGGAAAGTATAACTCTTGCCACATTTTTATGTAGCAGTTTCCTAGTCAGGATTATTTATAACGGAAATTATAACCAGGACTTCACATTTCAACAGCTTTAACCTATTGGATTAAATAGTCTACACAAGTAATATTCAGAATCACATCTATCAGTAATAAATTATCCAGGGAGATCTTTTGAGAGATTGCATAAATTTTTCTAGAAACATCAACTAGAATATAAATTTGTTAGGAAATGTAAATCCATCATAATAGTACAGTTTGGACAATAACTAACAGCAAGCCAGTACAGAAGCAGAAGCCTATTAGTAAATATATTTCTGTTACATCAAGAATTATAATTATTTTAAGGTATATGGAATTACTTGTATTCACAATGTATTGAATTTAATTGAATAAAAAAAATTATAATTCTTGTTAGTAATAAGAGTAAACTAAATTCAACCCCAAGGTTTTAAATTAAACACTTACTTCTCCTCTGGTTTCAATTTATACTAGAACCTCTCTCTTCATGTTTGTTAAACCAACACTCGCACACCCTCTAGTTTTTAAACTATTATAGTTGTACTAGCTTCACTTATTTTAAGCTTTCATAAGCATTAACTTAGAGTTGAGTAATTTGTTCTACATTTAGTTAGGCTACTGGGTGTTTTCTAGGAGGAAAAAAGCATAGGGTATAAGCTCTATTAACAATTGTGTAAAATTGAGAGTAGAGGGGTGTGAGTATAAATTTTAAAAACCTCAAGGGAGGTGAATATAATTTACTCTAATAATATATAGTGCATCTTTCAATTCCATTTAAATAATTTCCCTACTGTTACATAAATTAATAAACCCATACTTGGGTTTTTTATGGAACCCAAGTGACTTGGGTACCCTTCCTCAAAAGCTAGCCGTTGAGGAAAAGAATCAAGCTACTTAAATATCTCATCAAACATTCCATCCTACTCGATATGAGAGTTGGGTGACTTATACTATCCCCATTCCCATCAGTTTTCAACTAATATCTTAAGCTTTCCGGCGTGGTCTTCAAAATGGTAAAAAAACCTCTAATGACCAAGTAATCAGGAGATCCACCAATCACCCCTATTCTAATAATTAAATTAAATTTCAGCAGTAGGTACAATAGTTGTCCATGCTTCAAGCCCAAAGGGCTTTCCCATGCAGAGCTCATTAGAGATATTAATAAAATCATTCATTATCTTTCACCTAGCAGCTTACGCTTAAGTTTTTGGGATAAAGAGGTCTTTCACACATACTGAAACAGAAGAACATGGAAGCTACTAATACGAAAAAGACTAACAATTCTTTTGGTTGATTTCCCACCAGCATTTGAGTATTCAGTGATTCAAATGGTTCACTAAGGTCATTGAATAATCACCTGTAAACTTATTGTTTAACACAACTAAAAATAAAGCCTCAAAAAGCTGCACGGTTTCTAGGTGTCATGTGAATTTCCATTTGAAAGACCCAAACACGTTTGCCAGAAGTAACCCTGAAATGCATGTTTGGAATCCTTCAAACCAAAAACCAGATATACTACAAGTTGCTTTTAAAAGCCAATTACTTTCCATCTCCAAAAGAGGACATGCTACAAATTAGTGCATCAGTTTCACACAAAATACAAAACATAAATCATCTTTTACAATAATGCAAATAAATCTCACCTCATATGAGAACCCATAAAAATGCATTGCACTCTTTAACATTAACTGTACATCAAAGACAAGCTCCATTACTCCATTATACTCCAATCTATCAATTCGCTGGTCAATCTTCCGTAAATCCAACAAATTATTCCCAGATCCACCTGTATGCCCAGAATTTTCAATCCTCTTCCACAAATCTTTTAGCAAAGGTACAATTTGATGACCTTCCTTGTCTATTCTCCTTTGAAGCTTGTTAATTACATTCTTGCACTGCAAATGAAAAGTTGTGTAAGTTCAAATAGTTATAGTGCATGATCAAGCAGACAATAAATAAAAAGGGAACATCTTCAGTGGAAATCATTTCAGTTAAACAGATATCCAATAACAAAACAATTATTAACCAAAAATGGAAATACTACCTTAATAATGTTGCAGGCTGAGAAGCTCTAGGTTTTATGATAATGAAGAAAACTTTCCACAATTTGTTAACTATTTGAAGCTAGAAAAGCTAGGGTCTGAAGCAGAAAGATAATTGATATAGAAATGGAGGTGTTCGAGGAACTAGGTAATCAGATTGATGGTAAATCGAAGAGGGATCAGTTATTGTTGAAAAGCCACAGAAGATCAGGTCTTTAGATTTCAAAACAGAATAGTTTGAATTTGCATTAGCTTTATTCCCCCACAAAATAAGCCTCCTTCACTGGCTTACAGCAGACAAAGGCACCAAGCATAAATCCCCAATAAGGTTTGGCCACTTAGGGGAATTTCAAAAGACCAGGATAAAGGCAAACCTAGACACATGGTCACCTTTTTATTTGCTTTTTGCATTTTTTATTTATACTAAAATCAAAATGTTCGATCAGACACCTATTAATTTCTCTCACTTAAAACATTGATGTCACCTTACAGGAAGACGAGTTAATGATCAGGGGGACATGACAAGCCCACCAATTGCTACCACTATACCTGAAGCCATTCTGCTATCACACACTCAATAAGAGAAAAAGGAAATAAGTTTCAATTCCAGTATGACCTGCAGTCTCAATAACGTGGCCCCCATTATTCAGCCAAGATTGACTCATGGTAATTCAGCATAACAGTTTACTACTTGCACAGCTCCACGTCCAAGTTTAACAGAGGAAGAAAGTGAGTTAATTTCATAAAGGCAACAAAATATTTTGGTGACAGACGCAAGGGGATTAATATCATATTTCAGGGTTGCATCAGGTAAGAAGGAAATCTCCTGTATCATCAGATACCTAATAACCTCATAATGTTTCCTCATATTATAATAAATGAAGTCTAGAGAAATTAACAAAGGTTTCTGATCAACAGTCCTTATGATTCACATAAGAAGTGGGCAGTATGTGAGGTTAATTTCGTATAGGAAACAGTGACAGATGAAAAGGGACATCGTTCATATTTTCATGATAGAAGCAGGTAAGAAGGAAATCTCATGTGTATCATCAAATAACTAATAACATAATGTTTCATAATATTATTGTAAATGAAGTTGAGAGAAATCAACAATGGTTACTGAATAACAGTCCTTATGACACATGGTAAGACCTACTCCAACCAGGAAAACACATGACAAGAACAGTATAAAAGATGAAGGCACACAACATAGATCACTAAATAACACATACCCTTCTGTGGATCATTTCAGGCATTTTATTGAGAAAAGCCATAGACCCACTAGAATTGATAGGCTTCCCCTCCCAACTTTCTCTGGAGTGTTCACCATCCTCTGAAGGAGCGGAAATGCAATTCAGTCGACTAGACTTAGGTGAACCATGTAATTTGGATGTATTAGCTACTCTCCTTGAAGGTAAAATTCGCTTATTTTTTAACGATGACTCATTCTGATCATGCCTGCTAGCATTGGAGTCTCCAAATGATTTAGCTTCTGTGTCAGTCCTTGCTTGTGCTTGATATCTATGGTCCACTTGGACAGCCAAAAGAGATGATTCTCCACGGTTGAGAGAAGCCACCTCACTCCCAGACTTTCCCTCAGGCTTTTCCATGGCATGACGAGGTCGGACACGAAGACTACGTTTACGCTTAATCTTGGGTTGCAAGACTTGTTCATCTTCACCTTCATCACGGTCATGAATCCAACTCCCAGACTGTTGATTATCCATGTGAGAATCACCAGATGCGGCAATTTCCCCTTCCTCTAGCTCATCTGCCTGGCAAAAATTAACATGACATAATCAGATTAGAAGCCAACTAGTCAAAACAGAAGATTATAAAATCCATAATACAAATTAAAGCCGCATACAATCCTTTTTGAAAGGGAACTTGGCCTGGCATCCAATGCAGAGAGGGAACCAAATTTCTGAGAGGAAACTGAGGGAGAAACTGTCTGCATCAATCTTTGACTGTCTGAGGATGATCCTGAGGAACCAACTCCTTCAACTGTAAGATTTCTAGCAATTTCTATAGACTGAGGAAACTCATATCCAGCATCACAAAGTGGACCATCTTCTTCCAATTGATCTTTATCAGCAGGTTGAGCTCCATCAGCCCCACTAAGCCTGTCATCTTCAAATTCTCCTATTTCCCCTTCATCTTCATGTGCAGAATATCCATTTCTTTCTTCAGAACTTGCTTCAGAGAATTCTCCATTTTCATCTTCTAACTCTTTATAATTAAGACGCTTCTTTCCCTTGGGTCGTCCCCTTTTCCTTTCAGAACCCATTTCACTGGATTCCATGACACCATTACCACCCAATAGAGTGTTCTTTGATGGCCTTTTTGATAAAGCAGCAACAGTGGCATTTACTTCTCTTGTACCAACTCGAAGCCACTTAGGCACCTGATCATACCTTGTCATCTCTTCAGTCCAGTCCAATTCTTCATCCATTTGATCAAACAATTCAAGTTCCTCTTTACTCCTAGCAATCATGCGATTTACCTCCTGTAGTGAGGGAACATCATGGACAGTTTCCTGATACCTTTCTTCATCATGTAATAATGTCTCCAAAGTCAAGCGTCTCTCTTCGTGTGTTGTTCTTTGGTCAAAACGTCCAGCATTAATGACCTCATCAGCCATATCTATCTTATACTGTTGAATATTGTTCCTTATAAGGCTTTCAATGGATCCAATATAACGATCCTTACCTGCAAGTTCCTCCTCCATATCAACAGTGCCTCCACTTCTTAATTCATCCTCTTTCTGATGGCTGGAGATTTTGTCAACAACAGCTTCCATGTAGATAACTTTGACTTCTCTTTTCTGTCCAATGCGATGAGCTCTAGCAACTGCCTGCTCCTCATTTTTAGGGTTTGGATCAGGATCATATATGATTACTGTGTCAGCAGACTGAAGGTTAAGGCCTCGCCCAGCTGCTCGAATACTGAGCAAGAAGATGAAACAGTCTGAACCAGTGCTATTAAAGTCCACTATAGCTGATTCGCGGTCTTCTAAACTAGTTGTCCCATCAATTCTTCTATACACAAGCCGTCGCCACTGCAGGTACTCTTCCACTATGTCTAGAAGTTTTGTCATGGTGCTAAAGAGCAGAACTCGATGTCCAGTCCTTTGAAGCTTTATAAGTATTCGATCCAGGATCCACATTTTCCCACAAGATTTTACAAGGAAATCTTTGGATAAGTCATTGAAGTATGGATAATTAAGCAACGGATGATTGCAAGTTTTACGCAGCTCCATGCATCTGTTATTTAACGTTTTGTATTGCTTTGCCTGGTAGACTGGATTCTTTTGAACCCTACGCTTCTCATCCTCAGGATCAAGACGAAGCGTCCCAGTGGATTTGACCCAGTCATAAATGGCACTCTGAATAGCTGACATTTTACATCGCAAAACTATAGAGACCTGCCATGCAGCACTTATATTAGAAGTGAGCCACCAAATAAACAGCAAATGGTCAAAGGGCCATAGTCATACCTTTGGTGGTAGTGAGCCTTCAACATCTTCGACACGACGCCTAAGCATGAATGGCTCAAGAATCTGATGAAGTCGATGGATAATTATAACTTTCTTCTCTGTTTCAAGCCAATCATCCTCTGCATTTTGATTAGGGCCTTCCTTTTGAAAAGGTTTTGAGAACCAATCATGAAATGCTTTCCGATTGTCAAAAACCTCAGGAAGTAGTAAATTTAAAAGTGACCAGAGTTCCTTCAAATCATTCTGCATAGGAAATCGCAAAACTTGTTAATCTATAATCCACTAACAAAACACTGTACCATGTGTCTATATGATTCGTCACAAAACATCTACATGAAATTAGCATAATAGAACATTTGCCATAATACATGAATTTGTGTCTTCTATTTAAGAAAGCAATATCAAAACCATGATTTACTCATCAGCTAACTCTGACAGCAATATCAATGAGTCAACAACTACCTAAACAAGCACATTCAGCATAATCTGATATATACAACTGAAGGTTATGATTACAAGACCTTATCCAATATTCTCACTCCAGAGTTAAAGCCAGGATTAATTAAAAAGAAAAACAGAAAACAGCATCTGACAGTAGCTTAAGATCCTAAGCACCTAAAAGAACCATCACTCTTATTTGGCTCAGACTATCAGATTTGGCTGGCAGGTGCATGAAAAATCTAAGTCAGTGAGCTAGATTAGTTATATAAAAACCCTAACTGGTTCAAAAAAATAAGAAATTTTAATTTGTAAGGAACAGCTGTAGATGATTTGCTCCTCATACCTACTTTGTTACTCAGAAAGGAAACTATATATTTAGACCAACTTTATATGGATTAAAATAGAATATATCTCGAGATTATCTACAAAGCAAGAGTTCTAATTTGTTGTCATAGACTGAAAAAAGCTTTCATTACAAAGGGAAGCAAAAGCTGCATAACAAAATAGAAAACTGCAGACTGGATGATGTACAAATATAGTAAGGCTTAGGGAAAGTGATTCACAACACTGCATCGATAAGTATTTACAGATACTATTGTTGAAAACATTGCATAAAGCTGCAGACTGGGTGATATACTAAAGCGTTACACAATAAACATCAATGAGTACATATAGATAGAATTGTTTGAAACAATGCAAGTGTCAAGGTAAAGCAGACCTGTAAGGGTGTTCCTGTCAAAAGTAGGCGCCTCTGACATCGATATCTATCAAGATCTCGTGCTAGAACTGAATCCCTATCCTTCATCCTCTGTGCTTCATCAATTACGATATACTTCCAATCAATTTTTGAAAGCTTTGACCGGTCATACATGATGAACTCATAAGTTGTCACAAGGACATTAAATTTCATCGCAGAAACCTCCTACACATCAAAACAGAAAAGTTAATTCAGCAATCAATTTTAAAATACTCTAAACAGATCAACTAAATAAGCTGAGACACACTTACTTGAGAAAATAATTTTGATCGTTGATCCTTCCCTCCAACATAAAAAATGCATGACACAGATGGTAACCAGTTATACAACTCACTCTGCATAATGAACACCACCATGTTAAAGCATAGTCATAGAGAATAGGAAGGTCCTCAAAATGGAAGTGTAGCTCACCTTCCAGTTAACCAAAACGGCATTTGGGACTATTATAAGATGTGGGCCATAGTTTCCTTTAAATTCCATCAAGTAGGCAACCAATGCCATAACCTGAAGAGAGAAAACAGACAAGTAACACAGCAAGATATTATATACAACAACAATAAACCAAGCCTTTTCCCACTAAGCGGGGTCAGCTATTTGGATCAAGTGATGTCAACATGTTCTATCTTTGCTCATTTCTATAGATAAGTTATTAATACTTAAGTCCAACCTAATAGTTTCTCTTATTATTTTCTATAGCCTTCCCCTACCTCTAATTATCAAGCTATCTTCCAACTGGTCAACTCTACATACGGAAGCCTCTAATGATCTCCTATATATATGACCAAACCATCTAAGGCGCATTTCTACTAACTTATCTATGATAGGTGCTACCCGACTTTCTCTCTAATACACTCCTTCCAAATCCTATCCTTCCTAGTATAACCACTCATCTAACGCAACATTCTCATTTTGACACATTGAATTTTTGCTCACATTGACATTTTATCGCTCAGCATTCAATAGCATATAACAATGCAGTACCATACAGCAAGATATTATATAGTACAATTAAATTTAAAATTACTTTAAAAGAATAGTTCTCATACATGAATCTCTCCTGTATGACATAACAAGCTTAATTATGATGTGTAAATATATAAAGCCAACAGAAATTACAACACTAACCTGCACTGTTTTTCCAAGACCCATCTCATCGGCCAAAATTCCATTTAGCTTGTTGTTATACAAAGAAAGCATCCATTGCAAGCCAACCTTCAAAACACAAAAAAAAATAAATAAATAAACATGTCAAAGCCTTTAAAACTTACTCAAGAAGATAACATAAACCTATCACCCAAAGGATGCTAATTTCATCAAATGTAGCAACCTACAAGCTGATAGTCTCTCAGGGTTCCAGCCCGCAACATTGACGGTTGCCTTATGACCTTCTCATTCACGGCATGAGCTAGGTTGTAATACCTAGGAGGTGACCAATAAAAGTAACTATCAGATGCATTATTCTACAGAAACAATATAATTATTTAAAAACAACAGTTCAGTCAACATAACTATGTGAACTGGATCAGAACATTAAAATTAACAGATTTGCTTAAGCACATTTTAAGCCAAAAACTAGCATCTTCCCCCAGCGGCATTTTCATGCTCAGGCTCGAGAAACATATTATTTATGAAGGAAATAACACTCACTTGCTGACAGAAGAACTGTCTTTAGGAGCATTCATCTCCATAAAACGATTTCTAATCATCACTTCTTCTCCAGCACAAGCTGCTGCCACTCTGACTTCTTCTTCAGAAAGACCCTTCAGTCAAAACGAAATAATCAATTAGTGATAGTGATAAACAAATAATTCAAAGTGTTCAGCTTTGAAGAAGAACAATTCATTTTGTATACATGGAAAAAATTGAACACAAGAACTTCAAAATAACTTTACCGTTATTTATAAAAAAAAAAAAAAAAAAGGTACAGAAACATAAACACTTTTCTCAGGCCATTGGATTTTGTATTTTCTTCTTTTAGAACTGAAAGAAAGAGAGGGGTGATAAGGAGGAGAAGGGATTGATGAAGCATGCCTGCAACCGTGCAGCAGCTGCAGAAGCTTTTGCTGCCTCCTCTACTTCCTGTTGATTCTTGGCAGCTGTTATCTTACTTCCCAATTTATGAAGATACTCTTCTGTCTGTGTTAAGAAAGTTGAGAGAACAGAATATCTCTCTGCAGCATCACCCGGGATGCTAATCTGCTGCTCTAGCAACATCTCCCGATATCTGTCAACATCATTATTTTTTAAGGCTTCCATTCTTTTGTTCCTGTCATCATCTTTACGTTTGGAAAACTCCCTCAACATTCTCTCATGGTATTTGGCCACCCCCCTGTTTCGAGCAGTCCGAGCATCACGAATGGCCCAGTGTGCCTCAAGAAGCTTCTTACGCCACTGAAATATAGACTTGAGTTGCTTCTCCCTTAAAGCTCTCTGCGATGCCTGCACTTGTCTAGCAAGCTCTATTCGTTGACGCTCACACAACCTAACAAACTTACGGTATGGCCTGTCCGGCATTGCCATTATTTCTTGTTGCTGTTGATCAATCTCATCCCTTAAACGTGCTTGCAAATCTATTAGACGAAGTTTTTTCTCTTCAATTTGTAACCTCAATACAAGATCAGGCCTAATTAGTTTCCTCTCCAAGTTTATTGCAAGTAAGCCTTCAATCTTCTTTAAATTTTCTGTCCTTTTCTTGTTAAGTACTTCTGTGCCTTCCTCAACAAGAAGATCTTTGACATCGTATGTCAATAACAAATTATTGTTGTTGCTTACCATCATTGATGACCCAAAGGAGTCATGTTTCCTAGTAAAGAAAGGGAAATCAAATAGGGGTCCATGATATTTTCTGGTGGATCCTACATCCTTAGGCTGCGCAGCAGTACTTGATTGCACAGGGTTCTTATTTTGCATTGTCTCAGATGCAGAAGACTCTGGTGCAATAGCCTTTCCCCTGTCTAGTGGCAACTCATTTCTAACGGGATTTCTGTCAGTTTCACACTCAGTTTCCTGATCTGTCTCAACAGAGCAACCAAATGATTGTTGCTCTTCCTTTCCAGAAGATAGCATTGAAGCAGGGTCCTTTGTTACAGCAGGGTTAGCTTGCATATTAATAGCTGTGACAGTGGATTTCTCATCCCTGGTAAGGGCTTCCTGCTTTGAAGAACCCTGTGCATTATTTGCTAGGATATGTTGCGAGTCTTTTGCATCAGATTCTACACGCCTTGAGTGTTCTGGGACAATATTTCCAGCTGATTTATCTTGATTTTGCCCTCCTGAAGGATGGATTGGTTGCTGCACTTGCAACTCAAGAGGTGGAGGAATAATAGCCCGAAGAAGTTCTTGGGGGAGGGTACCTTCTCCTTTCTATCAACCAACAGAAAAAGAATGTCAGTGCCTATAATCTCCACTAAGATTACATCTATCTATGAACACCAGCACACATAAAGCAGACAGACTAAGACATATTCAGACAGATGCAGACAGTTGCTGACAGAATGATAAAGGCAGCAGAGTTAAACCTTCAGCCGCCTAAATGCTAATATCTGTGCTTTAAGAACATGCAGCTGTTGTTTGGTAAATCCATGTCGTTGTTGAGGCATCTGAGATGGCGCCCCTTGGAGTTTGGCATAATTTCCCAATCCCCCATCATTTGTAGGACCTGATGCTTGAGGAGATGATTGGTTTAACTTCCTGATGTACTGCATTTGCAGAGGTTCTGGACCAGATACTGTATTTTTCGCATTCAAAGAACAATCTCCACCCAAGTTCATGTTGGTAGAAGACTGTTCAGAAAGTACAGAAGGCATTCCATTTCCAACTACAACAGGTTGCCTCAGAGACTCCCTGCCATGATTATTAAATTGCTGCATAGCCATGTCACTGGAGTTACTGGTGGTAACAGCATTTGTTGGTGGGCCAAAATGGCTGGCAGGAACTGTCTGCCTGGCTTTTGCAGACCCAGATGGCCCAGACACATCACTTGATGAATTAGCATGGGCTGAGCTATCACTTAAACCTGCTGGAGAAGTAACCTGTTGCTTTGAAACAGGGACAAGTGACGACTGAGCACCAACGCTGCTCTCGTTTTCCTTTTGTTGTGAAACCATCCTTGACTGCATCATAGGAGTGAGTTGTGCGATTAAGTTTGCATTAGCTGGATGTGATAGATCAATATTACGCTCACGTGCCCATGCCTGCATGGCCTGCAATTGAGCAGATGCTGCAGTCTGGTTGTTCATGACATTTTGGATGCCCTGCCAAGTTGCTGGTGCTTGCACCGGTCTTATCATATTTGCAGGCATTAATTGTCCCATGGCTGGTCCCTGGATTGAAGGATTTCCCTCACCTTTTTTATCAGGGGCTAGCTTCTGTCCATGCTCTATCTGCTTTTCCCCGTGAGGAAACTGATCAGGTACATTCCTGGATGTTGATCCTTGTGCTTGATTCACTGCCTGCATATACATAAGATCCTGCATTTTCAAATTTCCCATACGCATTTCTTGATCCTTCACAGATGAAGGGCCTAAAATTCCCATTTTAGTTTGCTGCTGAGACATCACCGTAGCAGACTTTTGTTGGGCAGCCTGAAGAGCATATTGAAGATATGCTTGATGAACAGGATTTAGCATTTGCTGCTCACCACCCTGAGCCTTGTTCTGGGCCTCCTGGCTGGAACCATGTTGAGCTAATTCAATGTATTTCCGAGACTGCTGAGGCAATTGCACAGCATGGGGAGATGGAAAATTGTTACTCCCAAATGCCCCTTGAAGGGCTGCTTGATATGCCAAATATGATTCATTCCCTTCAGGTTTTCTGTGTACTTGCTGTGGCAATGGCTGCATAAGAATATAGTCTTAAAAGTCATCATCCCAAAACATCAATAATTTGGTGAAAGGTTGCTCAAAAAGCAAAACAAATATGATCGGCCACCACAACACTAGTTACAAGATCCTAATGCAGTTTTCAATAAATCATTTTACACACACAAGTACAGACATAATTCTTAGAGTATAACATACTCTGAGTTGGTTCTCCAGGCACTCATGTCTGAAGATCTTAGAATAAAATAACCAAACTTAGACATAGTTGTTTATATTTTTGCTATCAAATTATCCAATAAAATCATAACATGTGGAGAAAACTTTAAAAGACCCAATCATCTGGTTTTGAGTTGTAGAAAACATCCATTTGCCATGTTGTTTTTAGAGATCATAATATTGAATATATAAAAATCGTATCCAAGTTGTTTACTTAAATGATGGAAGCAACTAATTAACTACATAAGAAAATACCAAAGACCGTGAGGACAGATTCTTAAGCATCATTACCACACCACTTGGAGAAAATTAGTCATATATGTATGATTACAACATTTGGAGAAAAAGAAAGCAATTTGATGACGATTTCCCCACCTTGGACTTACACAGTATAGAAAACTATAAGTCCAGCAGAAACAGACAATTTCAATCAATGGCATTGTTGTTTTCAAATCCTCATCAGTGTCAGAAAGAAAAATCCAAAAGGGACTGCAGAATAGCAATAGTATATGAAGAATTGTTTTATTCACCTATAATTTACCATCAAGTTTATCAATATCGAGGACATCTGAAGAAAAAGAGGAAGAAAGGGGAGATGGGGGATCATAAACCAAAACAAGAACCTCAATTTTTATGACTCTTTTAAAATCTTCTTCGATGTCTGAAAGAAAAATCCAAAAGAAATAGCAGAAAGTAAATAGTGAAGAATAGTTAGGATTGCGTATAATCTAACATCACATAAAAACAGAGAACAAATGGAAGACCAAAACGAAAAATCAATAAATAAAAGACGACGGCAGATTTCATGTTGACTGGAACTTATATTGTTAGCACTCAATTGCATCCGATCAGCTCCAGGTTCAGTGCTTCCATCGGTTTCCATATATTACCAAATCAAAATATGTCTAGTTTGACTAATTGGTTTAAAAATCGTAGACCGGACCAACTAACTACCTAGAAGTTCTACGGTAAGTACACTAGTACATGTATTAAATGCAAATTTCACAATACCCACAAGCACCAGGTGCTACAATCAAATCCCCATTATAAGCACAACAAGGTTCATCTTGCCAAAACTTCTCACTGTACATGTTCTACCAAATTATCATAGACATTCAGTTGAACCCATAAATCCACACCTGCCAAGTCATCTGCCGCAGTTGTTGCATCTGTTGCCGCTGCTGCTGCTTCAACGACTCCAACGTAACTGCGGACGAAGAAGAAGACGGTGAAGCGGCTGACGATGTCGATGTCGCCCGCCCGGCCGGCCCCACCCCCGGGTTCCGGCCGGGCCCACCACCAGCCGATTGCATGCAATTAGCCCCAAATTCAATAGGGTACGTGCCAAATCGCCAAATTCTAATCCGTCAAACCAAATTCGTTATTTTTTAATTTAAAAAAAAAAACAAAAAAAGAATCTCAAATCCCTCCAAAAATTCAAGATAACCCCATTTTTTCCCTCCGATCCCAACGTTCAAAAACCATCATCCCCATTTTCTCTCTCTACAGTCCCCATCTGTAGCAGCAGCTGCCACCAGTTTTCTCTCACTAAAAGCCACAACTTACGGAACAATGAACGATAGATCTTCCGAGGCAAAGGCCACAGAGAAGCGAACTTGACGGAATCGGTGATTCCACTAGGTGGGTTGCACGCGATTTTGCAATTTCCACACAAGCCCTAAGATATTTTCTTATTTTAATTTTTTTTCCTTTATTATTGATGTTAATTTCTCCTTAGGTTTGGTAACGAGGCTTCTATGCCTTTACGACTAAACAACGAGGTGGGGTCGGGGGTGACTACGGTTAGAGTTTTACGGAAAGTATAAATAAATATTGCCCCTCATTTTTGGTGTAATTTGCGAGAGAGCCCTCCTCTAGTTAAAAACAAAAATAGAAAGAGTAAGAAAATAGTTCGTTATTCTATAATGAAAAGGCAACAGGACATTTTTGTTAGACGCATACTATAATTTAGGTTAAATTAATATTTTAGTCTCATCATTTTAATTAATATTTTAGATCGGTGTTTTAAATTTAAAATGTGTCAAATAATCATTTAAATTTTTAATTTATCTTATAAAAATTATATTTTTTTTGGGTTACTAGACCAACTTTGTTAACATCATGATGAGTTGAAACACTGCATATATTTTTCTTATCTTTATGTAGCTAACTTGCTTATTTAAAATATCCTACTCAAAATTTAATACATATTAAATTAAAAAAAAAAGTAGAAGGTCCAGAGCAAAAAAGGCAGTTCTTCACCAAAGTTTTGTTGCTTTTAGTTATAATCTTTTTCAACTAGTACGTGGATAATTTCTTTAAATTATAAAATTTGATCTAAACTTTTGACTTTGTGTAAGAAACTCTTCATTTTAGGTTTATGATCGAAAACTCTAATGGAGGTTGCCACATCATATATTATCGTATTTGGTGTTCTTAAAATATGGGTTTTGGCAGGGAATAAGTATAAGAAGACTATTGTCTTATTTTCACATTGATATGAGATTACTTCTCCATTAGTTGGCTATTATGAGTATTGATATTCCTATGGATTCCTATGGATTATTATAGATATATGTATTGATCATAAATAAAGAATTGATAGTTTGTGTGTGCGACGGAAAAACTTTGGATTCTCTGCTTTAAGTTCTTTGCATGTTTTTTAGCGACAGTTTTTGTCGTTGCCAAATTGCGTTACTAATGCTGTTATAATTTTTATTTAAATAATTAATTTAATAAAAGTTACAGCAGCAAAATTATTTGTTGCAAGAAACTTTAGCAACGAAAAAAACCGCCACTAAAAAGTATGACAGAGTAACTGCAAAGAACTTAAGGCAGAGGATCCGGACGCCGAGGAAAATGGGTCGCGTGCATCAATGATATAAAGACCTTTAATTGGGCCTTTTTATTAGAGGTGTTTCTCGGTTTACTTGAGGTAATTTGAAAAAAATTTTAAAATAAATCGTTTACATTAATTTGATATAATAATCTATCTATTAATTTAAATTTATGAAAATCAAACCCAATTAAATGCTCTTGGTTAGTCATTTTCCCAATGCTAAATGTTAAAAAAATTGAAAAACAAAAAAGTTGTAACTTCTATGAGGTGTAACTTGAGTCGTCCCTAATATTTAGATAAGACTAAAATAACAAAATATATATAATATTTAAATATTAAATATTTAGCATGTGTGTATATTTTTAATTTTTAAATATGTTATAAAATAATAATTTTAGATTTTAAAATAATAAATTAGATAATAAAAAATTATTTAACTCTTCAAAGCCAAGTATTAAAATTTGCTGAAAAAGAAAAAAGAAAAACAAAGCTAGCCTTAATTTCAAAACCAAACGCTTAATTTATGTTAATATTTATTTCTAATTGCTCAAAATTTAATAATTTTATCATATATTTTTAATATTAAAAAATATTTTAATATTTTTTTAGAGGGATATAGTGAGGAGTTACTCTGATCTTGGGTCAGCCAGGAAGGGAGATCCCCCGTAATAAGTCCAAAGGGTTAGGACAGTGAATCCATTAGTTATCCTGATGGTCTCAGACTATAATAAAACTTAGCTAGCTTTAATGTCGAAAATAATAAAAAGATTGTCTAATAAAGGAAATGATAAGATAAAAGAATTGGATCAAGACCAAAAGGAAGTAAATAGTAACATAATTTATCAAGAACTTAAAATACTTGAGATAGATGATCAATTAAATAAGTAGACTCTACTTGAGTTAGAAATATCATCTATGTATAAAACTTCATAAAAAACTTATTCTCAGGAGAATATATAATAAAAATTGTAGAAAAGGAAATAAATATTTCTAGAATTCATGAAACTATTCCCTTAATTTCTATATCCTTAATTATTGAACATATTAAAAAATATAAGTATCTTCATATAAGATCTATTCAAATAGTTATAAAACCTTTATTTAGACAAGGAATAGATTCACCTATCTTCGCTACCTTAAGAGATAATAGACCAATAAGTCTTCATAATCAAATATTAGTATTATTTGAAACTAATTTACATAATGGTCCCATCTATATAAATAATTATCCTAATTATTCCATAACATTTTCTAGCTTTCATAATACTTCTTATAATATTCTATTAGATGTAAAAATGATACATGAAGAATGGAATCCCAATTCCGAAATATGAGGCAAAATCTTCAAGATCTCTCCCTATAAATTTAGCATCTAAAAACTTTGAGTTTGCTCAAACTCATAATTCACCAACAAACTTTGATTTTAATCAGTTAAATGTTATAAAAACTTTTGAAATAAATAAAACACTTCTTAGAGAAGAATTCTTAAAAAAAGAAAATAAAGCCAAAAGAGAATGATTTTTTAAACATTCTCCCTAGAAGAATTAAGAGCTTTTAGAAAGGAATATTATCAGGCACTAGAAGCATTTCAAGAGAATATTCTTTTTATTTTGAATGGTTTGAACAAAATAAACTAGAAAAACCTTTACTTAAACCATTTAAGTTTTTAGAAATTGAATTAAAAAATATATAATTAGAAAAAGAAACTAATATAGCTCTAGAAAAAATAAATAAAAAATTAGATCAACTAAAAATTAGTAAAGTAAACACTTTGACTAATGAGGACCTAAAAGATGAACTTATAAAAATAAAAGGAGCTAGAAATCCCCCTTTATCTAATAGTCCTAGGGGCTTTTCTATTAGTAGAAATTATTATCTTCGACCTACTCTACCAGACATCTAATTCGAAGAATGGGAATTAGATCATCCATCCTCATTTACAAGAGAAGCCATTATCGAATGGAATATAGATGGAATGGTAGATAGCCAAATTTTAAGAAAAACCAATGAAATGACTATGGCTATTACTGCTTTTAGACCTAAACATTTAGAAGAAAACACTGCAAAATTAATCATTGTAGGATTTACTGGAACTTTAAAAGGTTGGTGGGATAATTACTTAACTGAAGAACAAAAAATATTTATATTAACACAAGTTAAAACAAAAGGATATCATCAAATACCAGTTATGGTAGAAACATTAATATTGGCCATAATTCATAATTTTGTTGGATGATAGAACTTCTGCCCTATTGCATAATCTAAAATGTCCTACCTTAGGAGATTTTAGATGGTATGTAGATAATTTTCTACCCATGGTATTAATTAGGGAAGATTGTAGAGAAAATTATTAGAAAGAAAAATTTATATAAGGATTACCTTTAACTTTTGCTAATAAAGTTAGAGAAAATCTTCAAGTAGAATATTGTAATACCCCTATTAGTGAATTAACTTATGGAAGAAAAACCTCTATGATAAAGAACACAAGATTAGAATTATGTAATAATCAAAAATTAGAAAATAGGATAAAAAGAAATCAAGATAAAGGAATAAGAGAATTATAAAATTTTTGTACCCAATATGAGTATGAGAGACCTAGACCTCCCTCTACCATAAAAAGAAACTCTTAAGAAATATAAAAAAATTTTCAATAAACCTAAAAATTATCAAAAGAAAAAAATTAGTAAAAGAACAACCCAAAACTTTTAAACCTAAATCAAATCTAGTATGCTATAAATGTGGAAGATATGGTCATATGAAGAGAGATTGTAAATTAAAACAAGAGATAAATGAAGTATTAATGCATGAAGAATTAAAAACTCAAATAACTAAAATATTTTTAATTGATTCTAAAGAAAGTGAAATAGAAGAAGAAAAAGAAAAAATTTATCAACATCAAGAATTTTCTTCTTCAAAAGAAGTAGACGAAAATACTTATGATAATTCTGATAACTGTGAATGCTCCTATAAAATAAATATGATAAAATATGAAGTAGCTTTAGAAATAATAGATAAAATAGAATATCCTAATAAAAGATATGAGTATTTAGAAAAAAAAATTAAAGACTTAATTTTAGAACAAAATGAACCTCCAAAATTTGAACCTGAATTTAAAGGCTATGATTTCTTTTGAAATTCTTAAAAAAGCAAAAGACCAAGAGAAAAAGATAACTACTTTTGATTTACAACAAGAAATAAATACCTTAAAATTAGAAATTAAGGATATTAAAGAAGCCATTGATAACTTAAGAGAAAAGAGATAATTCAAGATATTCAACTATAAATATAGGAAGAAAGATATAAGAAAGAAAACTCTCCTAATATATTAGAAAACCCCTCTAATATAATAGAAAAGGATGAAATAAAAAATATAAACTCTCAACAAAAATGGCATGTAAATATATACCTAAAAATAGGAAAAACCTTTCATAAATCTTTTATAGCCTTAATAAACTCAGGAGCTTACTTAAATTGTATAAGAGAATGATTAATCCTTACTCAATACTATGAAAAAACTACTCATAAGTTATTTACAACAGATAATTCATATTTAAAGGTAAAATATAAATTATCTAATGCAAATATTTGTAATAAAGGAAAATGTTATAATAATACTTTTATATTAACCAAGAATATAATGGAAGATATGATTTTAGGAACCTCTTTCCTAACTCAAATTTATCCTTTTGAAGTATCAGATATAGGAATAAAAACTAAAGATAATATCTTTGAATTTATATCTCTTATAAAATTAAAATAAATTCAAGATATTCATGATGTAAAGGAAGAAGAACTTATACTAAAGATCAATCATAAAAAAGATCAAATAAATTATTTAAAACAAGAAATAAAATATAAAATAATAAAAGAGCAACTATTACAACCTAGTATAATTAAAAATTTTAAACAAATAGAAGAACAATTTGTTAAGGAAGTTTGTGCAGAAATACCTAATGCTTTCCGAAAAAGAAAAACTTTTACTATAGAATTACCATATAAAAAAGATTTTCATGAAAACAAAATACCCACTAAAGCAAGGCCAATTCAAATGAATAAAGAAACCCTATAATATTGTAAAAAAGAAATACAAGAATATCTTGATAAAGGATTAATTAGGCATAGTAAATCTCCTTGGAGTTGTGTAGCTTTTTGTGTTTATAATGCTTCTGAAATAGAAAGAAGAGCTCTAAGAATGGTAATTAATTATAAACCTTTAAATAATGTTTTACAATGGATAAGATATCCCCTTCCTAATAAATAAGATTTAATAAGAAGATTAAATGAGGCCGTAATATTTTTTAAATTTTATATGAAGTCAGGATATTATCAAATAAAAATTAATGACAAAGATAAATATAAAATTATTTTTACAGTACTCTTTGGGCACTATGAATGGAATGTTATGCCCATAAGATTAAAAAATACTTCTTCTAAATTTCAAAATATTATAAATTCCATATTAAATCCCTATACAAATTTTGATCTAATCTATCTAGATGATGTACTAATATTTTCTCAACAACATATCAAGCATTTAAATATTTTTAAGAATTTAGTGAAAGAAAATGGGATGGTTATTTCTAAAAAGAAAATAAAAATAGCCAAAACAAAGATAAGATTCTTAGGACATGAGATATATCAGGGAACCATAACTCTTATAACCAGAAGTATAGAATTTGTAGATAAATTCCTGATGAAATAAAAGACAAAAATATGTTACAAATATTTTTAGGATGCCTAAATTATGTGTCTGAATTCATCCTTAAAATAAGAATTATATGTAAACCTTTGTTTAATAGGCTTAGAAAAAATCCAAAGCCCTAGAATACCGAAATGACTCAAGCTATTAAAGAGATAAAAACCATAGTTAAAACCCTTCCTTGTCTTAGTATTTAGCATCCTAAGGCTTTTATGATTGTAGAAATTAATACATTTGAAATAGGATTTGTAAGAATTCTTAAGCAAAAACATTTAGAAAATCCTAAACAAATAATTAGATTTCATTCAGGAACTTAGGTAGGAGCTCAAACTAAGTATAATACAGTTAAAAAAGAAATACTTTCAATAGTTTTATGTGTAACTACATTTCAAAGCTAGATAAAAATGTTAAAAATATTGTTTCTAAACATATTTTCACTAGATAGCAAAGTATTTTACCCTATTTTAATTTTGAAATAGAATTTATAAAAGGAAAAAATAATTTTATACCTGATTTTTTAACTTGAGAATTTTTACAGGGGATTACCCCCACCCCTTCTCTATGAGGCCCTCAACTCTAGAGGTAAAGGGTCGTCTTTAGATTATTTAGTGTCCTCTTTTTGCCAAAATAGCCAATCAACCTCTTAAAAATTCTCCTATTCCTAAATCGTTAAATAATCCTACCACTTCTAAAATTCCTTTAAGGTAGTCTTTGTCCCTTGCTCATATTCCCAAAGAATTCCACATTAAAGAAACTTGTCAAAAGATAATTACTTTTGAGCTTGAATTTTCTAATTTAGCCCCCTTTGAGATAATTTCAAAATTCTTTCCTAAAGGTTGGGGTTAGATTCCTAAAACCACCAACCTAAAGAAAAACAAAAAGTTCTTTCAATTCATTCTCTTAGACATTAAATCAACCGAAATAATTCCAAAAATAAATCTAAATAATCCAAAAATAATTATGTATCAAAATTAAAAATAATCAAAATTCTATCTTTCATGAATTGGGGTCAAAATCCATTTACTGAAAAGAAATTTTTAAGACCTTTTGATCCTCCTACTTATAATTATTTTGATTACCAATAAGCCTGAAATAAAATTCTATTTGATCAAAATCTAAGGTATTCTTGGTATCTTAGTTTTAAAAACCCCTTATCCTTAAATTTACCTACATGGTTTCAAGATTGATTTATCCAATATGGACCACTCAAGACAATTCTTCCTAATTTTGTTTTTAAATATTATCAAAATTACAAGGCATTAACTCCTCAAATGCCACCTCATATAAAATTACTAAATTTTTGTTCTACGATGGGTGTAAGCTGACTTATGCAACATATCTATGAGTTCCATCAGCATTTTTTTGAACCTTACCCAAAAGTATTATGTTTAAAAATAAGTGTTTTGGTGGAAAAAGTTCTAGATTGAATTTCTTGAAAAAAAATTTAGATACTGGAAGCTTTGGGAAAAAAACATTTCTCCAAAGACTCCTGAGAAAGTTGTTGCTTCCAGTTCAACATCTTTTAATTTTGAAAGTTTGTCTAAATCCAAGTTAAAGAAAAGCCTAAAAGCATCCTTGTCTACTCTGGATTTTGATGAAGAAAAGGATCTAGAAGAAGTTGAAGAAAATACTCCTAATTATGAAGATGAAGATTGTTATAATATTTATATGGCCCAAGATTTGAATGATTTGTAGTAGTTAAATTTTTGTATTGATTTGGGTCCATAAAATATAAAAAGAAAAATAGATAATTTGATGGTCCGTCTTGCTAGCATGTATGGACTAGAATTTAGTTGGAAAGATTCCTCTTCAGAAGAAGATAGTCTATCAAGCTGGAAAGATGTCTCTTCAA
Source organism: Senna siamea (assembly GCA_031216115.1). Classification (NCBI taxonomy): domain Eukaryota; kingdom Viridiplantae; phylum Streptophyta; class Magnoliopsida; order Fabales; family Fabaceae; genus Senna; species Senna siamea. Next base: position 11,948,797 of record CM062364.1, read on the forward strand.
AAAAAGTAATGGTATAAATTAAAAATTAAAAAGGTATTTTGGTACAGGTCATTAAAAGCATATGCTAAAGTGACTAAAAGAAAAGTAAGAATTTATTTGAAGACCATTTTAAAGTCCACATTATTACATTTTGAATTATTGTACTTTTAAATTAAGCTTGAATTCCGAACATGTTTTAATTTAGTTTGAGTTCCGGATTTATTTAAGGCTTGAATTCTTTCTTGAAAGGTAGAGTTCATTTTAGAGCTTATTCTCTCTCTTTATTTCTCTCATCCACTTGTAATCATCCTCCTGCAAACTTTTCTTTTCTATCCATCTGTAATCTCTATCTCTATAAGTATTTTAAAGTTTTATAATATATTTTGAATTTTTGTTAAAAAAATGAAAAAGATCCTTCTACCAAAAATGATATCAGAGCCAAATGTTTGATTTATGTTATTTTTTATTGTTTAAAATCTGATAATTCTAACATATATTTTCAATATTAGAAAAAAATTTAATATTTTCTTTAGAGGAGTATAGTGAAGAATTAATCTGATCGTTAGTCAACTGATAAGGGAAGTTATAGTAGTAATTATTCTATAATGAAAGGGAGGAGGACATTTTTGTTACACGCATACTATAATTTTGGTTAAATTAATATTTTAGTATCTTGATTTTAATTAATATTTTACATCGTTGTTTTAAATTTAAAATGTGTCAAATAATCATTTAAAATTTTAATTTATCTAATAAAAAATATTTACTTTTTTTTTACTAGACAACTTCGTTAACATCATGATGACTTGAAACACTACATATATTTTTCTTATCTTTATGTAGCTAACTTGCTTATTTAAAATATCCTACCCAAAATTTAGTACATGTTAAATTTTAAAAAATTAGAAGGTCCAGAGCAAAAAAGGCAGTTCTTCTCCGAAGTTTTGTTGCTTTTAGTTATAACCTTTTTCAACTAGTATGTGGATAATTTCTTTAAATTAAAAAATTTGATCTAAATTTTTTAAACTTCTAAATTTGTGTAAAAAAACTCTTTATTTTAAGTTTTTCATCGAAAACTCTAATGGAGGTTGCCACATCATATATTATCATATTTGGCGTTCTTAAAATATGGGTTTTGGCAGAGAATAAGTAGAAGAAGACTATTGTATTATTTTCACATTGATATGAGATTACTTCTCCACTAATTGGCTATAATGAGTATTGATATTCCTCTAGATTATTATAGATATATGTTTTGATTATAAATAAAGAATTGATAGTTTGTGTGTGCGAGGGAAATGGGTCGCATCCATCAATGATATAAAGACCTTTAATTGGCCTTTTTATTAAAGGTGTTTCTCGGTTGACGTGAGCTAATTTGAAATTTTTTTTAAGATAAACCGTTTATATTAATTTAATATAATAGTCTACCTATTAATTTAAATTTATGATATCAAATCAAACCCAACTAAATGCTCTTCGTTAGTCATTTTATCGATACTAAACATTAAAAAAATTGAAAAACAAAAAGTTGTAACTTCTAAGAGGTGTGACTTAAGTCATTTCTAAAGTTTATGAGATAAGACTAAAAATACAAAATATATATATGTTATTTAAATATTAAATATTTAGCATGTGTATATTTTTTTAATTTTTAAATATGTTATAAAATAATAATTTTAAATTTTAAAATAATAAATTAGATAATAAAAAATTATTTAACTCTTCAATATTCTTGTAACGACTCCTCTTATATTATATGTAATATCGAATACAATTTGGAAACGTAAAATTTTTTCAAAATTTTTTCTTTTGAAAACTTGTACTTTTTAGAGTTATTATTGGGTGAGTATAATCCAAATAAATTTTTTCATTTAGGTTTCACTAAACCCTCCCTTATGTGTAACTCACATAATACATAAATTCACACCAATATACATACTTACTCTGGAATATAAAAAAAAAATCATTCATTCATTAACAGAAATATTTTTAAATATTTAAATTCTCAATTATCATCAAGAATCCAACCAAAATTTCAAAAGAGAGTTTTCCTTAAAAACAAGACTTTTCCTTAATTTTACAATAGCCCAAAACATCATCTGAATAACCATATGTTTATAATTACATATCTGTTCAATCGTACATATATTGATACAACCATTTATACAAATCCGTAGCCTTCAAGCCATTTAAAATATTATCTAAAGACTTCCAATTACGAGTCTTTTTGGTCGCCTTTTTAGTCACGTACCTCCTCCAACAGCTTGCAAGATAAACACATCCCAGGCCTAGCTAATTCCTAGCAAGGTCTTTGTCTTGGTTATCTGAACAATTAACTTAATGAGATAAAAATATTCTAGTAGAGTAATTTACAGTTTTACTTTTTAGAAAACAGTTAAAAATTCAGTTGTACCCTTTATAGTACAAAAAACCTCTCCTCGATATTTATATTAAAACATATGTAAATTAAAATCTCTTATCAAAACATGATCAAACATATAGGAAATCTAGTATTTTCATAAATTTCACAATTCATATAGTTTCATAAGAATCACGAGAGTATAGGAAAATCATCTTTATCAAAATTATCATTCTGTAATGCCTGTATACACATTTCAAATCTCATTTGCATAACACTTCTCATGTTATTGCAAAAATCACAAAATCTGCATATTATCTCAAAATCAATATGTATACGTTTACAGCAATTAAAATCCTCATCACATTGTATGTTGTTTCCCAATCTCACAGGACCGTTATTCCGGTGAATGTCACAGGACCGTTATCCATATGACTGAAATTGTTGTCATCATAGGGACCGTTATACCAATGATTGTCATAGGACCGTTATCCATATGACTGAGAATATAACTAATAGGACGTTCCCTGGCACGTGGACATCATTCGTTAGTTTCTTTATCCACAACTATATAGCAATGTATATAGATAGGTGACTAATACTTAGGGTGTAATACCCCTAATTTAAGTGGCTTAAATTAATAATTTTGATTCATGGTGTTAATAAATTAAATTTTTATAAAGAATTATCTTAAGGAAGGGAAATTTCACTTGCATAATTAAATGACTAAATTGTTTAGATTCAAAAGGCAAAACCCTTACTTCTTTTGTATTTAGCCTAAATACTAAAGGAAGAACCATTAAAATTTTATGCAAGTAAATGTTAATGCCACATGTAAGGTTTGCAAAATAAATAAACATATGTGTGTGGCTTTCTTGGAGTTTACATGAGAGGGGAATGGGTGCAAGGTGCATGTGTGTGAATCTTGCATGCATACCATGTGAAGGGAAATGAAAAGTGGGAAGAGAATTAAAAATATAGATATGTACTAAGGTTGCTTGTGGAAGTGGGAAAAGGTAAACTTGCAAGAAAAGGAACACCAAGGCAACAAGCAATCTAATAGGTGTAGAATTTTGTACAAAACTAGTGGCTAGTGGAATGCACCTAATGTATAGGAAGGAAGAAAAAAAAGAAGGAAAACCAATTTACAAGAAACCTAAAAAGGAAAATATGGAAATGAAAGAAAAAAAGAGGGAGGCATACCATAATCCCCACACTTGAAAATAAGGGAAAGGAGAGAAAGAAAAGAAGAAGGGAGAAAAAGAGAGGGAGAAGGTGAAGCATCACGGGAGAAGTGAGAGATCAAGGAAGGAGGAAGTAAAGAAGAACTCAAGGAGGAAACCAAGGAAATCAAAGGAAAGGCCAAGAATATTTTCTCTAGCCCACTTCCAAGGTAGATTAGCAATTTGTTAAATTCTTATTCCATGATTGAGTATGCATGTTCAATGATATAGCTTCCATGGAATTTGAACCCATGTCTAAACTCTTGATTTAGGAAAAAATTTAATGGAACTTGCATGATAAAGATGGAAGGTGGCTAATGCTAATCTCTAAATTATTGTTTCCTTGAGATCATGAGAGGACTTAGATTTAGAAATTTATTTAATGGTTTGGTTAGCTTGGTTTACTATTCTTAATATTGTAGTGGACTTGTTATTTCCATGATGAAATTAATGGGGTTATTAAACATTTATAATTGCTAATAAAATGCATGGGATTATGGGAAATTACTAGGAAAATTATTAGAATTTTTAGAAGGAAAATATACATGGGAATTAATTTCAAAGCAAAGGAAATTATTGTGGAAGGGATTAGAATTTTAAAAAAATAAAATATATATAATGGAATTAATTTCCAAGCAAAGGAAATTATTAGAAAAATTATTAGAATTCCTAGAAAGAAAATGTACAATAGACTAATACCAAGAAAGAAAAAATTAGTATTGAAAATATTAGAATTTTTAGAAAGAGAATATACATGGGAATTAATTTCCAAGAAACGAAAATTTATTATGAATTACTATTGAAGTTTTAGAAGAAAAAAAAGGCCCATTAGAATTAAATTCCAAGAAAAGACAATTATTATTGTAGTTGTTGGAATTTTAGAAGAAAAAATGCACATTTGTATAAATTTTCAAGAAAAGGAAAATTATTATTGAAATTATTGAAATTCTTAGAAGAAAAATGTACATTGGAATAAACTTCCACGAAAGGAAATTAATATTGAAATTATTAGAGTTTTATAGGAAAATGTACCTTAGAAATTATTTCTAAGGAAAATAGAAACTATTCCTTAAATATTAAATTTTTCATAAGAAATGTTAAAGATGCTCCACATAGGCGGCCTAGCGAGGCGTGGCCGAAGGTGCTCCATGCCCACGACCTAGTGCTCATGATTTTGATCTATGTATGGCCGAGGGTCCACGATTTACAAGGTGTGGCCAAAGGTGCTCCACACGGGACCTAGTGCTCACGATTTACGAGGTGTGGCCAAAGGTGCTCCACACGGGCGGCCTAGCAAGGCGTGGCCGAAGGTGCTCCATGCCCATGACCTAGTGCTCATGATTACGCTATATACGTGGCCGAGTATCCACGAATTACAAGGTGTGGCCGAAGGTGCTCCACACGGGTGACCTAGGGAGGTGTGGCCGAAGGTGTTCCGCACCCGTAACCTAGTGTTCACGTAACACGCATAAACACTCTGATAATTCTGTAATAAACCATTAAGCTTATAAGAATACATGTTATTCGAAAAGATATGTAATCTTCGTTAACTTTTAAATTTATCATGCAATGATTGCCAGTTTACAGTTATGTGTAATATTACGTCTAAAATTAAGGATGTAGATTGAATGTTTTGGTGCTTGCACCCTGGTACATATTAGTTTCTCTTAAACTATGAATTGCTGAGCTACTGAGAAACTTTTGTTTCTCATCTATATGCTAACATGTATCAGATACGGATGCGTAGCAGGGCCGCGGGGTAGCAGTCTCTTTTGATTGAGTACGATTTTTATAATCCCCTATTTTGGGTCCTAGCTAAAACTGATTTAGAATAGGACTATATTTTGACTGTATACATGAGTTGTATTTGGGGTATACAGGAAAAACGGATATCTGAAGGGCCGGACCATCCTTCATTTATATAGGAGTCTGAGTGACAGACTTGTTGTCTCCTGACTTTTGATGGTCGGATACTTTGTACATCTGGGGATGTGACTTATCAGCATGTAATGGAAATACCTGGACCTGTATTTATTTGAATTTCATGAAGGTTTTTAATTTTCGTTGTGTAGTGTAGTATTTTTATTCCGCTGTGCATGTAATTTTTTATTCTGAGCCAAGAATCCCAAACATAATTTGCTTAATATAATTGAAGGTTATAACTACTCAGACACTAACAAAATCAAGGATAAGGATAATGTACCGAACCTATCTCTTGATATTGAAGTTAACAATAAGACTAGATAGGGGCGTTACATAGGGTCATAGAGTTTTACACTTAAACCAACCCGTTTTTCCTATATAAACTATCCTCCTTTACTCATTAAGTCTTTCATAGGGTTGTATTGGTTTAAAAAGTAACCTCTAACAAATATAGACCATCATAGATGAAAACAGTTACATTTTTACAAAAATAGTCTGTATAAGGAACACTTAATAACCGTCCCATACTAGCCATTAGATGTCCACCCCAAATTTCATTTGTACTATAAGCATACAACTCAATAGTCAAATTTAAAATACGCAGCAAAGGATTTATCTCATACTTTCAAACACATACAAGTATATTTCCATATACTCATATGAAAGCATTCCATTTCACAAGTATTTTGATCAAACATTTCCCATTTCACAAAAATATATTTCATTTCAATTAATATAATTCACATTTTTATTTCAAAACAAAAGAGTGTAGATTACTCAACCTTAACCATGATTTCTTCTTGAATCGAGATTCTTCCCTTTTCTCTTTTTGCTTGATACCACAAGCCACTTTTATCAATTTTTGAAAGCAACGTTTCAATTTCCCACACTAATTTCTTTCAAACATAAATCTATTGGAATTAAATTCCTAATTCACCTCAAATTTAACATTTGGCTATAAAACTCTCAAATTTCTTTTAGGACACTTTTGGAAGGCTAAATAAACTTGACTCAACACATAATTTTAGAATTACATGGTTTTCTCTTCTTGGATAGAATAATAAAAACCTTTTCAATTTAGTCCTTAAAAATTTCTTAATCTTGAAAGTAGCCCTAAAGTCTAAAATTTTTTTCAAATTTATATGAGAGCCTCCATGTAACTCAATATCACAGAAAATACCAAAATTTATGAAATTTCAATTCATTACCCATAATTTTTAGAATTTTTAGTTTAGTCCCTATCTTCCAAATGATGATTTTGCACTCCTTTTCTCCTATTTTCTAATTCTATCCATTCATTAGGGTCTCATTGGAATTAAAATTTACAGAAAGCATCAATTTCTGAAATTTAAGTTCATACCAAGAATTTCTAAAACTTTCATTCTAGTCCCTATATTCTAATATGATGTTTTTGCATTCTTTTCCTTCCATTTTTCACTTCTATACAATCATAAATGTCCCATTGGAGCTAAGGATTACAAAAATGCATCAAAATTTAAAATTCCAATTCAAATAAAAAATTTTCAAAAATTTTAGTTTAGTCCCTCTTACTTTTTTGGTGATTTACGGCAACTAACGGTTGTGGGAACGACACTGGTGGTTACCGGAAGCATCAGCAATTTACTGAGGACCTAGCACTGCAGCTCACCGGTGGCCTATTGGTGTGAAACCAGAGATTGATGCTGCAGAAGGAAGCTTCAAACAGAGGGGGAATGCTGTGGTGGCCATCAGCGAGAGATAGAAGCGGACACTCGACGACGATGAGCAGAGCAAGGGAGTGGTCCGGCGATGAAGCAACACAGTGGTCTAAAGGGAAGAAGGAGCCGTACGATTTTGAGAGGGAAGGAGGGAGTGAGTCGTGAGGGAAGGGAGGAATGGACAGGGAAAGAAGGAAATTTTAGACTTTTAAGGCATCCAATGGAATTTTAGTCATTTATCCATTTATTATAGATAAAATTTGGATGCATTTTCTGATTTAGACAAAAATATAAGACAATATGGAAGGGATTTGAGAATTTTTAGAGTATCCTAAGCCTATTAAAAATACCTACTAAGTATCTCAAGACAAATAAAAATTTTCTCATCAGATGAAATTTTATTCCAAAAAATTCTCCAATTTAAGCCATGAGTTCAAAATAATTTACTTAATCACTTTTCAACAAAATTTCAATATTGTCATTAAAATTTTTCCTAATTACTTAATTATTAATTGGGATTATTATAATTCTCTTCTAACTTGTTATTATCTTTACTTTTCTTTTCTCTTCCCATCATATATTTTATTTTATATTTTATATCATACAATATATATTATGTGAGATCAATGACCAGAAGACCTTAAACACATTGTAATATATATATATATATATATTAAAAAATTATATATTAGATTAATTAACATATTCAAATATTATTTCAGATAAATAAATAATTTCTATAGTAATTAACAGCTAAAAAATATATTAGAAAGTTATAGAAATTTTTTTATTTAGAAATATAAAAATTTAATAATTTTTTTAATAAATAATTTGTATAGTAATTAAAATCTAATCTAAAAGTTTTTAATTTCTTTCTTTTTCTAACACCGGAATTTGCTAGGCTTTATAATTTATACCCTAAAATCCATCTCAAAAAGTTTTCGAAAATAACTGCTGCTATAAAATAAACATAATTAAAATAAGTAAATAAGGGACAAAAATAATTTGTAAGTACATTTATTATTCCTTTAATGAGTCATTACATATGTTCATATGTTGATTTTATTTTATTTTTACTAATATATGAATTATTTAACTTCCTAAGTTCTCTTAAAATATAAATATCCTTCACGCAAAGCTCGATCAGGAGGATGGTCACAGTGTGATGGGGCCTTCGATGAGTGGGTTGGGTGGTGGGCTATTAATTAAAAACTGCGTATGGTGAATTTATTCAATGTAAACGAAGCTAAATACTTTTAAAAACCAAATTGACTAAAAGTGTACAAATTACGATGCCAAACTTTTAAAACTTTTAGTAATATTACTGTATTTTAATATTTTAAATATATATTATTTATTTCAACAAAAATAATAATAATATAAAAATAATATTAAAATATAAAATGAAATACAAATAATGTGAGTAAATTAACTTCAATTTAATAAATTTATAATATTATGATAGTATATAATTCGTAAATTATCAAAATTTAATAAAATATTAATAAAATTTTAAATTTAAAAACTAAATTAAGAATTTATTAAAATATTAGAACTGAATTATAATTTTTTAAACTATAATAATTTAACCTATTTATTTAAATAAATTTATTAATCTTTTATAATTTTGAATAAAAATAAAAAATTTTCTGTAACTTTTTAATATATTTTTTCACATTATAATAATGTATTTCTAATATATTTTTATATTATTGCATATGTTTATAAGTTAATATAGATAAGAAATATGTTGAGAAATTAGTTTTATTTATTTATTTTAATATTTATAGCAGCGGTTTTTGTTGCTGCTAAATGTTAAAAATAATAATAAAAATAAAAGGCTGCAACTCCTTATGGGTGAAGTATAAGTCTTCAGTCTTTTAAATTTAATAATTTTTTTAATTTGATGCTTTATAGTTATTTATTCTTAATTTAATTCTCATATTTTTAATTATTATCAATTATGTTTTTTTGTGTACAAATCATTAAAATACTTAACAGAAATATTGAATTAAAATGTTAAATGTTGAATAGAAATATTAAAAGATCACCTTACTTAAATTTTTTGTCCCTTAAGTTTATTAATTTTTTTAATTTATTTTTTAAAATTTAGTTATTTTTTCAACTTAATCCCTTAAGTTTAACGTTTTCTCAATTTAATCTTTTATGTTTACTTGTTCTTAATTTAGTCTCCACATTTGAAACTGATATCAATTTTGCCCCTTTGTATATAAAGTGTTAAAATACTTAATGAAAACATTGAGTTAAAAGGTTAAATGTTGAATAAGAACATTAAAAAGCCACCAAACTTGAGCAATTTTTGTTTAAAAACAATGGAAAGATATTGAAGAGTATATATTAAATCCTTGCATGACTCTATTATATGTAAATTGTATGTAGGGTAGAAATTTTTACCAAACTTACATTTTTTTTCTCATTCCTTTCAAATGGGCAATGCTATGCATTTTGGATTTTTTTTTAAATATCCCAAACATTGCATTTTAAATATAAAGAATCATTTTTCATAATATTTAATATATATATATATATAATTCAAAATTTTACTTCATGTTAAGATAATTTGAAATTTTTTACCTTGTGATTTGGTATGTAAGCAAAACAAAGTTGGAGTGACTTTGTTAGAAATTTCCTTTGGGAGTCATTCTTATTGCATTGATTAGTCCACATATGATAGACTATGATCTATCATTTTTATACGAGTCAAAAATTATCTATCTCTATAATAAACTAGATTTTTCAAAATAATTTAATTGGAAAAATTTAACTTTATTAAAATTGAATCTAGCGCAATTTTCTGAGTCTACCGTCGAAATTTGAGAATTTTTCGGAGTTAAAATCTGATTTGATTGAGGAAAACTCGAGCCGATGATAGGAAATTGACAAATAAAGTATTAGACTTGAATTCCTTAAACAGAGGCCAAATTTCTTCCATGGGAATTTGTGCCCTTGCCCAGATCAGAGAAGGCATCTGAAAATTTCCCCGGGCGAAGTGTCAAAAGCCCGAATTGCCCCTGGAGGCTTTAAACTTTCAAAAACTCCATTTTCTCACCTATTTTCCCTTTCCTCTCTCTCTCCTCCCTCCATTTTTCTCCTCCCTCTCTCCTCTAAGTTCGCCACTGTGCACAGCTAAAAATGCCACCCTACACCACCGCCGCCCGACCCAGCCACTAGTGCAACACGACACCTTGAACCTCCCGCCACCATCCCTGGCCGCTGACAGATGCCACAACCGTCGAAAAACACCACAATTTCCTCCTCCATCGCATTTTCCTCCGCCGCCGTGATCTTTGTTGTCCGACAACACCGCCCTCACCAATGGAAAGGCCAGTGCCCGACTTCCTCGGCGACTTGCGCCAGGATTGAACGCCGTCGCCATGCCCTAGAACGGAGAGAAAATAGTCCGCCGTGCGTCATTCTTCTTCACTGGAAAACACCATCCAAACGGTCGTGAACCACTAAACTAACCTCAGATCCGGCTTCCTCGACTTGTGGGCTACACGCTGGTGTAATTTTTTACCTCATCTGCATCCCTCTGCCGTGTGCCGTTGTGCTCTGCCGTGCGCCATCGCTGGAGAAGCCAGAAACTATCCAGAATCAGAATTCTACCTTCCGGAACCTCCGGTATGGTCTAAATTGCCCTGATTTAATATTTTCTTATTGAAATTGAATGCCAAACATCCGTAGGAATTAGATTAACCTAGGAAAACGTGTAACCGAATGTAGAAATTTTAATTGAATGAGAAAAAGCTTGAGATTTTAATTAAATTGCCCAAGAGACTAGCTAGGCTCAAATTCTAAGGAAACAGGAAGCCCCAAATTATTTAGAAGCAAACGATAGACAGGTAGAGTGATTTACGCTCCCCTAATTTTTATTTAACGCTGTGAATGCCTGATTTAGATTAATTTAATTGCATAAGAATGCGTGCTACTTTCGATAGGTATATCTGTATGCCTGTGTGTTGTAAATGCCTGTTGCATGTTAGATTGATTGGTTATCGGACTTATATGCCATAAGAACGGGTTGACTTAAGGTGGGATATTTAATAGCCGGTATGAGACGGCTGTTGAGTATCCCAAATGCAGATGATTTTGTGAATGCATCGTTTTTAATCAGATTTATCCTGCATTCTTTAAGGATTATGCGGTAAACCAGGACGACCCTATGAAAGGTTTAAGGGGTATAAGGGGGGATAACCTATACGAGAAAACGTTGTGGTTTAGGTGTAATCGCATAGAACCTTGAGAACTGGCTGACTGTGTGCATGTGATTCTGAATAGACTGTATGAGGATGAGAATTAGCGTATGTGCACATGCTAGGGGACACCCTAGATGTTGATTCTCATCCGGTCCTTGAGTGAGTTATTGGTGTCACAGATCACACTCACAATATAGGCGTGATTTCGGGTGATTGGTGTCATGAATCACACTTAATGATAAAGTATGTTTTCTGTAAAAATGACATGCAATTAGATAGATTTATATACAATCACATAAGACTTGTGACTGATGCGTATGTGAAAACCACCGGGCAATGGATTTTAAACTAGATTTTCAGTACAGATTTTCAGAGAATATATTTTATACTCATTCTTAAGTATTGCATCATTTTTTGTGTAATTTCTCGATTTTAAAAGATAAGGTAATTCACTGATTTTTGAATTAAACACGGGGAGATGTTTTCTGTGCTTTGTCACAGCTGAGCATCCAACTATTTTGAAATTTATATATTGTAAATTACTCTACTGGGATTTAACTATCTCATGAACTTGTTTGCTCAAATGAACAGAAACAGGGGCCTAAGAGATAGCTGGGCAGGAGCTGAGTGACTGAAGGACGTTGTTGTGTAGTTTTAGGCTTAAATTGATTTTGTAATTAATGTATTGACGTTTCTGTTTATTATTAGATTTGATTGGATGTAAATTGCTGAATTTCTGATTGGTTGTATTTTGGGAGATGTCTGATTTACAGGAGAAACTCTGCCGAATTTTCGGCAGATATGAATGTTTGAATATTGATTTAAATTGAACTGCATGTGAATGGATTATGCATTTTTATTTTTATAATTATTAGAATTGATATTCCAGAGCGAGTTATGATTGTATGTGAATTTAGAATAGCTACATAGGACTTAGGGTTGAGTGGAATCTGAATGGGTAATGGTAAGAGTCTATTTGTTTTACACTCAACCAGTAGTGACCCTCTGAGATTCCCTAACACGGGAAAAAGTAAAAAATTGTTTTGAAAACCTATATGCTTCCGCTATTCGGATAGAGGTAAGTATATTGTGAAATAGGGGTTCGTTACAACATTGGTATCAGAGCTCGATTTATCGGTTCACTAGTTTAGTGGGTTAATGGTTGTGAATCCTCGGGCTTGCAGCTTTAGGACTTTAAATTGATTTGATTTTGGAATAACTAGGACCTGATCTTGAATTGAGGAATTAAGGAATAAATTTAACATTTAGCTACTTACTGTTGTTGTTAAAGACTAATCAATTCTCTTTTTGTGTCAAATAGCCATGGCAGATCCTAGCAGGGATAGTACTCGGAGGCCAAGAGGGAGGCCAAGACACACAAGCCAAGGCGCCTTAGGTAGTAGTAGCATGGAGACCAACGTCGATATGCGAGAAATGATGGACTCCATTTGAATGATGGCTGACACGATGAGAGATCAAGCTACTACAAGTGCTAACGTCATGAGACAGCAACAAGAAGACCGGAAGACTAGAAATGACGGGAATAATCAGAATGTCAATCTTATGTACCAAGGGTGGATAGAATTTCAGAGGACAGGGCCACCTCCATTCACAAGTACCTCGGATCCAACCGCAGTTGAAGCATGGCTGAAGGAAATGGAGAAAATTTTTTGCCTGTTGCATAGTAACGATGAACAAAGAGTGACTATGCAACATACATGCTTAAAGGTGAAGCAGAATAGTGGTGGACAAGAGCCCAACAGCTAATAGAGAACAGAGGCATTCCATTTACTTGGGACTCCTTCAAGCAGGTCTTCTTAGACAAGTACTTCCTAGAGAGTGTAAGATAGGCCAAAGAAACAGAATTCATGCAACTCAGACAGGGAGGTAGACCATTTAAAGAATATTTGGAAAATTTGAAGAACTGGCCAGATATTCCACCTATCTGAGGATGCACTACGACGAAGCCTAGAAAGCAATTCAACTAGAAGAAGGATTGGACTTACTGATGAAGACACAGATTACTCTGCTCAAGATTAGAGATTTCGCAGTGCTGGTGAACAAATGTCAGATCCTTAGCAAGAACCTAGAACAGAAACAGAATATGACTCAAAGAACAGGTAACAGGCTGAGACCACTAGCCAAAAATCTTAATGTGAAGGGCAGAATGTTCAAGCCACAACCAGGGTCATCTAGCAATGGCAGACATCCAGAAAGTGCAAATTGCCCAAAGTATGGAACGAGGCATCCTAACCAACCTTGCTGGCATCAGACGCCAGTACAGTGTTACAAGTGTGGGGGTATAGGACATCTTGCAAAGTACTGCCCATTAAGCGAAAGCCAGTAGACTCCAGGTGGCCGAAGACCACAAGCTCCAAGGAGAGTCTTTACTCTGGATGCAGCAAACATTGACAGGTCACCAGGTTTAATGTATGGTAGAGGTAAAATTTATAATTTTCATTTAATAATATTGTTTGATTCGGGTGCCACACACTTTTTTATTTCTGATGCATGCGTGGAAAGAATAAACTTACCCTTACAAACCATGCCCTGTGATTTGTACGTTTTCACACCATTAGGAGAGACCACCATATCCCCACAAATATGCCTGAATTGTCCCCTTACCATTGATAACACCCTATTTATTGTGGACCTTGTGTGTTTACCCCTAATTAGGATCGACGTCATTTTGGGAATGGATTGGTTGTCTAGGAATCAGGTTCTATTAACTTTTTTCGAAAGGACTATTACTTATTTGGATACCGTGCATGTACGTGGAGCGACAGAGCGTGTGAGATAAGTGATGTTTTCCTAAATCTCTCTCAGGTAGAATTGCAGGAAAGGTTAGACCTAATCCCAATTGTTAGTGACTTTCCAGAGGTGTTCCTTTGGAAGTAAATAGGCTACCCCCACCTAAAGAGATAGAATTTACAATTGACTTAATTCTGAGTGCAGGCCCAATAGCTATGACCCCATACCGAATGGCCCTAGCAGAATTGAGGGAACTAAAGGTCTAGATAGAGGATTTGTTAGAAAAGGGATTTATTATGCCAAGCATATCACTGTGGGGAGCTCCTGTCCTATTTGTAAAGAAGAAAGACGGGAGTTTAAGGTTATGCATTGACTATCATCAATTGAATAAGGTGACCATTAGGAATAAGTACCCATTACCGCGGATTGATAACCTATTTGACCAGTTGCAAGGTGCAACGATATTCTCTAAGATAGACTTAAGGTCAGGATACCACCAGATTAGGGTTAAGGAGGAAGGTATCCCTAAGACAGTATTTAACACTAGGTACGGCCATTATGAGTTTCTAGTGATGCCGTCTAGATTAACAAATGCACTTACTGTCTTTATGGACTACATGAACAAAATTTTTAGACCCTACTTGGACCAGTTTGTAATGGTATTCATAGACGACATCTTAGTCTATTCCAAGACTCATGAAGAGCATGCACAACATCTTAACACAGTGCTACATATATTAGAAGAAAAATAATTGTATGCTAAATTTGAGAAATGTGAGTTTTAGTTGGAGGAAGTGAAATTTTTAGGCCACATGGTAAATGGGAAAGGGATTTTAGTAGACCCTAAAAAGATTGAAGCCATATTAGACTGGGGTCAACCAAGGACGATCACTGAAGTTATGAGTTTTTCTGGGTTTGGTCGGCTATTACAAGAAGTTCATCCGAGGATTTTCTCAGATAGCTTTGCCATTAACCTGGTTAACTCGGAAAGGTGTAAACTTTGAGTGGAGTGAGTAGTGTGAGCATAGTTTCTAAACTTTAAAGGAAAAGTTAACCACTGCTCCAATGCTAATAATTTCGAAACCCTTAGAACCATTTTCAGTAAATACAAATGCATCAATGAAGGGTATAGGATGTGTCTTAATGCAGGATGGAAAAGTGGTGGCTTATGCATTGAGGCAATTGAAACCTGCAAAGGAAAACTATCCTACCCACAATTTAGAATTAGCTGCTGTTGTATTTGCCCTGAAGATTTGGAGACATTATTTATACGGGGTTGTATTTGAGGTTTTTAGTGATCATAAGAGCCTTAGGTACTTGTTTAATCAAAAGGAATTGAATATGAGGCAG
The DNA here is from genome assembly GCA_031216115.1 of Senna siamea. Classification (NCBI taxonomy): domain Eukaryota; kingdom Viridiplantae; phylum Streptophyta; class Magnoliopsida; order Fabales; family Fabaceae; genus Senna; species Senna siamea. The sequence goes on from CM062364.1 coordinate 11,964,299, forward strand.
AGAAGGTGGGTAGAATACTTGAAGGACTTTGACTTTGAATTAAAATACCATGTAGAGAAAACTAACGTTGTGGTTGATGCATTAAGCCTGAAGTCATTACAATTAGCCAGCTTAATGGTAGATGAAATGAGGTTACTTGAGGACTTTAGGAATCCTAGCCTCAATGTAATCTCATTTTCGAAGAGATTAGTAATGAGTGGCTTCTTAATAACTTGCGACTTGAGAGAACAAATTAGACAAGCCCAACTAGAGGATGAATCCTTGGAGGTTTATACAAACTAACCTGATTTTGGATTAGCCCCTGATGGAGTATTGATGTTTAGGAAGAGAATAGTAATCCAAAACCATCAAGAGCTAAGAGAAAAAAGTGTTAGCAGAGGCTCATTGAAGCCACTATACTATCCATCCAGGTATTTTCAAGATGTATCAGGATTTAAAAAGAAACTTTTGATGGCCAAGTATACGGAAAGATATCACAAACTATGTGAATGCTTGTCTAACTTGTCAACAGTTAAGATAGAGCATCAAAGACCTACTGGACTACTTAAGCCACTAGAGATACCGAAAAGAAAATGGGATCAAATAACCATAGATTTTACAGTTGGATTACCTAGAACACCAACTGGTTATGATGCCATTTGGGTAATAGTGGATAGATTAACCAAGTCTGCTCAATTTTACCTATTAAGATGAGATACTCCATGGAGAAACTGACCGAAGTATACCTTAGGAAAATCATAAGATTACACGGGATACTATCAGGTACAGTATAAGACCGAGACCCTAGGTTTACTTCGAGATTTTGGCAATCCCTACAGCAAGCATTAGGAACATAACTTAAGTTTAATATGACCTATCATCCTCAGACTAATGGGCAGTCTGAGAGAATAATCCAAAATTTATAAGACATGTTAAGGGCTTGCGTGCTAGAACAGAAAGGAAGTTGGGATAAACACCTACCTTTGATAGAGTTTGCATATAATAACAGTTATCACTCTACCATCGGTATGGCACCTTATGCTGCTCTATATGAGAAGAGCTATAAATCACATTTAAGTTGGGTAGAAATGGGGGAAAGTACACTGTTGGGACCCGATATTGTACAAGAGACTACTGATCAGATCAAAATGATCAGAGAAAAGATGAGGGCTGCCCAACAAAGACAAGAAGCTTATGCCAATAAGAAAAGGAGACCTTTAGAGTTTAATGAGGGAGAGCATGTCTTTCTGAGAGTGTCCCCCACTACAGGTATTGGTAGACAAATAAGAACGAGAAAATTAAGTCCCAGATTCTTAAGACCATTCCAAATCTTTCAAAGAGTCGGTCTAGTCGCTTACCAGATTGCCTTACCTCTATACCTGTCAAACTTGTATGACGTCTTTCATGTCTCGCAACTTCGCAAATACGTCCCAGACCCTACGCATGTATTGGGGAATCAACCCATAGTATTGGGGAATCAACCCATAGTATTAAAGGAAAATTTAACTTATGAATCTACACCTGTACAAATCCTTGACTTTAAGACTAAGCAACTCCAGAATAAAGTAATCCCTTTAGTTAAGGTACTTTGGCAGGATGTAGCATCGCAGGAGATGACGTGGGAGAAAAAGGACGAGATGAGGCAACGTTATCCAGAGCTTTTCACAGGTATGAATTTTGGGAACAAAATTTCTTTTTAAAAGGGGAGAATGTAATAAACTAGATTTTTCAAAATAATTTAATTAGACAAATTTAACCTTAATTTTATTAAAATTGAATCTAGCACAATTTTTTGAGTCGACGGTCGAAATTTGGAAATTTTTCAGAGTTAAAATCTATCTGATAGAGGAAAACTCGGCCCGACGATAGAAAATTAACAGATAAAGTATCAAACTTTAATTCCTTAAACCATGGGAATTCGTGCCCTTGCTCGGATCAGAGAAGGCATCTAAAAATTTTTCTAGGCGAAGTGGCAAAAGACTGAATTGCCCCTAGAGGGTTTAAACTTTCAAAAACTCTATTTTTCCACCTATTTTCCCTTTCCTCTCTCTCTCCTCCCTCTATTTTTCTCCTCCCTCTCTCCTTCACGTTCGCCATCGTGAACGGCTGAAAATGCCACCCTATGCCGTCACCCAACCCAGCCACTAGTGTACTATGACACCCTGAACCTCCCGCCACTATCCTTGGCCACTGACGGATGCCACAATCGCTAAAAATGCCATATTTCCTCCTCCATCGCGTTTTCCTTCGCTGTCGTGATCTCTGTCATTCGATGTCGTTCAATGACACTGCCCTCACCATTGGAAAGGTCGAGTTGCCAGCTTCCTTCGACAGCTCGCAGCCGTTGAACACCGCCGCCACGCGCCCAAAATAGAGAAAAAATAGTCCACCATGCGTCATTCTTCTTCACCAGAAAATGTTGTCCAACGGCCGTGAATCGCCAAACTAACCCCAAATTCGGCCTTCTCAACTTGCGGGCTACATGATGGTGTAATTTTTGACCTCAGCCGTATCCTTCCGCCATGCGCCACCGTGAGCTACCGTGTGCTGCTGTGATCCACCGTGTGCCATCGCCGGAGAAGTTAGAAACTATCCAAAATCAGAATTCCACCTTTTGAAACTCCCAGTACAGTTTAAATTGCCCTGATCTAATGTTTTTTTTTATTGAAATTGAATGTCAAACATCCGTAGGAATTAGACTGGCCTAGGAAAACATGTAATCAGACATAGGAAGTTTAATTGAATGAGAAAAAGCTTGAGATTTTAATTAAATTACCCAGGAGACTAACTAGGCTTGAATTCTGAGGAAACGGAAAGCCCCGATTTATTTAGGAGTAAACGGTAGACAGGTAGAGTGATTTACACTCCCCTGATTTTTATTTGACGCTATGAATGCTTGATTTAGATTAATTTAATTGCATGGGAATGCGTGCTACTTTCGATGGGTATATTTGTATGCCTGTGTGCTATAAATGCCTGTTGCATGTTAGATTGATTGGTTATCGGACTTAGATGCCATAGGAACGGGTTGACTTAAGGTAGGATATTCAATAGCCGGTATGAGACGACCGTTGAGTATCCCGAATGCAGATGATTTTGTAAACACATTATTTTTAATCAGATTTAGCCTGCATTCGTTAGGGATTATGTGATAAACCAGGACGACTCTATGAAAGGTTTAAGGTGTATAAGGGGGGAGAACCTATACGGAGAAACATTGTAGTTTAGGTGTAATCGCCTAGAACCTTGAGAATTGGTTGACTGTGTGCATGTGATTCCAAATAGACTGTATAAGAATGAGAATTGGCGTATGTGCACATGCAATTAGATAGATTTATATATGGTCACATAATACTTGTTACTGATGTGTATGTGAAAATCACCGAGCAATGGATTTTAAACTAGATTTTCAGTACGAATTTTCAAAGAACATATTTTATACTCATTCTTAAGTATTGCATCGTTTTCTGTGCGATTTCACGATTTTAAAAGATAAGGTAATTCACTGATTTTTGAATTAAATACGAGGAGATTTTTTTGTGCTTTGTCACAGTGGAGCATCCAACTATTTTAAAATTTATATACTGTAAATTACTCTACTGGGATTTAACTATCTCATGAGGTTGTTTGCTCAGATGAACAGGAACAGGGGCCTAGGAGATATCTGGGCATGAGTTGAGTGACTGAAGGACGTTGCTGTGTACTTTTAGACTTGAATTGATTTTGTAATTAATGTATTGACGTTTCTATTTATTATTAGATTTGACTGGATGTAAATTGCTGAATTTCTGACTGGTTGTATTTTGAGAGATGTCCGATTTACAGGGGAAACTCTGCTAGATTTTCGGCAGATATGAATGTTTGAATACTGGTTTAAATTGAACTGCATGTGAATGGATTATGCATTTTTATTTTTATAGTTATTAGAATTGATATTCCAGAGCGAGTTATCTCATATGTGAATTTAGAATAGCTGCATAGGACTTCTGGTTAAGTGGAATCTGAATGGGCAGTGGTAAGAGTCTATTTGGCTTACACTCAACCAGTAGCAACTCTCTGAGATTCCCTGACACGAGAAAAAGTGAAAAATTGTTTTGAAAACCCATATGCTTCTGCTACTCAAATAGAGATAAGTATATTGTGAAATAAGGGGTCGTTACAAGCTCAGTCTTAATTATTTTAGCAAGCTATATGGGTTGGTCCACTGGACTTAACTCATTTTGACAGTTCTAGTAATTAAGAGTAAGGTGAGGTCATGACCAAATGGAAGGAACATGTGAGATGAAGTAGGCTATAAAAACAACAATAATAAAAATAGTTAAGAGCATTCAAACTAAGGGCTAGGATTTAGTCTTGGGAAAAATAAGAAAGAAATGCTAATTATTTATTTATGCAAAATGAATGAGAAATTTGAAATTATGAAATTAATAATTAACAATCCTAATTATTGAAAGTACGTAAAATGACAAATTATAATTTAGAAAAAAATTTATTAGTAGGAAAATTGTAGTGAGAAATACATAATAAAATTAATACATGTAAGAATTTGAAATACACATTATCCCTAAGAATAATTATGTAAAGTCTATGAGTAGAATACTATAGTTTTTGTATTTAGAATTGAATGGATAACAAAATTATTTTTTTTTTTTAACTTATAAAATTCTCAAATACCTTGATCCTTTTACCAGAAAAAATTTTAAATGATTAATTTTCTTTTTAAATTATGACTTATCTATATATAAATTCATAAAAAAAGTATACAATATATTTGAAGGATCAAGGTATTAAATTATTACACATTCGAGTTAAGTTTGGATAGAGTAATACCAAACACAGACTGAAACTTATTCTATACAAATTATTTAAATATTATAAATATATATATTTAATTTATAAAAAAAATATGTAAATTATATTATTTGTTTTAATTTTATTAATAAGATAATTTAAATTTTTTATAAATATATAAATTATTATATTTGATAATTTTATAAGATTAAACTTGTTAAAATTTTATATTGATTATATATTTAAAATTTATATAATATAATTAATATAATTTATATGTATTTTATTAATTTATATATAGATAAATTATAATTTTTTTAAATAATTATTTTAAATATTTTTTAAATAAATAAGTTTGGGTCCGAAGAATCAGGATTGTGTAGTTTCGGAAATGAAGATTATTTTTTTTACCTACTCAAGTATAAATTTGAGTACAAAAATTTATATTACTCTATACCCATATCATTCCTACAATTGCCTCACATTGACGAAACCTGCTTTGAGTGTTTTATTACCGTAAGATTGGTTCTCGGAATAAAAATGAGTCCGGCTAAATAGCTAATACGCTAATACACCCTATTGTTGAGCCCTTCTAAATCTAAACGTGTTTAAATCACACTTTAGTAACAAGTGTTATTTTATTTATATGTTAATTAATAAAATTTTATTTTTTTATAGTTCGTTTATTATATGAATATTTTAATTTAAAATAAAATATTATTAATTAATATATAAATAAAACAGTAGAATTTATATATTTAATTTATGTTTTAAAAATAATATAAGAATTATCTAACTTAAAAATAAAACTAAGGTGTATCATCTCAAATACTATGTTATCTTAGATAATATAATATTTTATAGTGTGATATGATATATCATGTTATTTATGATACTTTTATTTAATATGTCAATTGATAATATTTTAAATGATAATGATATAAAATATAAATACTCAATTATTTATACTAATCAATGTCATTTATTTTTATAATTTTTAAATCAATTCTTATAAATTTAAATAAATATCATATTATATGTATATTATAATTATTTTAAAATTTTAAATTAAATTTAAATTAAAAAATTAACCATTAGTTCATAATATTAAAATAAAATATTAATTAAATATAACATGATTAAATACGTTAATGTAATTAAAAATACTTAATAAAATATTTTAAAAATAATTATATAAATGACAAGAGAATACTTTCAGAGAATTATAGATTAAGGAGATATTTTTAGCAAAAAATAGAAGTGAGAAAGAAAATAAATGATATTATTAATTTTGATTAAAAAATAAATAAAATTAGTCAATTAAAAAAATGTTTTATCTAACAGTATTATGTAAAATAACATAAAATTTTTAATATTATAATAAAATAACATTAATTTTAATGTTATATGATACATATGATACTATTATCAAACGATGTTATTCAATTATTTTATAAGATATCATATTATATCTAAAATGACAACACGAAGATCACACCGTACGCCCCGCAAGTGGTGTCTATTTTATCTGGATCCCGATTCCATTCTTATCAACAATATGCAGATATAATTTTTATGTACGGATCTTGCCTATGTTCCATGATACTCGGCATTCAGTGCAATGTCGATGCGACGTTATATTCCTGTAATTTACAAATACGTCTTTTTACATTTCAATTTGCTAGTGTTTTTTTTTTTTTCAAGGAAAAAGTGTAATAACTGTTTAATTGAATATTGTGATGACAAAACTTTGAAGTTTGGCATCCTAGTGCCACTGTTTCATTTGAAATTTGAATATGAAGAATTTTTTTGTACAGGATTATGATACAAAATTTCTCCAAAATAAATTGAAAATAAAGATGAAAATCAAGTCTCGTGGGGTGTAAGATTCTTAATCCGAAACATTTATATAAATATTTTTAAATTTATATATATATTAAATTTTTTAAAACTTATCTTTTTTGACTTTTTATTTTATTTGAAATCTCTAAAATTATAATTAATTTTTTATTATCTTATTAGAATTAGATATTTTTTATTAATATATTTTTTATATTTATGAAAAAATTATATTATTATTTTAATATTTTGAGTAAATTATATTTCTTTCTTTAAAAATGTTAAAATTATACTCTCATCATTTCTATTTAGAAAAACATATGCTCCTCTCTTTTGAAAAATTAAAAAACTTACAATTTTACTCATTTTAACTAAAATATTCGTAATAGCACTACAAATTTTCTAATGATATTATAATTTATTATAAAATGTATTTTTAAAAATTATAATATTTTATTATTATTTATTTTGAATCAAAAGTAATAAATTTATTTTATTTTAAGTTAAAATTTTTTTATATATTAGTCAAATACATATTAAATTATATAAATAATAAATATAAGGATAGTTTCGTCAAATTGAGTGAAATTGTAAGTTTTTTTCATCTCTCTAAGAGAAGAGAATGTAATTTTTTTTTAAAAAAGGGAGGAGAGTGTTGTAATACCCATTTCCTTAAAATTTATTATTAAGGATAATCTTGAAATTTTGACTTTAAGGACTAAAATGAAACAATGAACTTAGGGGTTAAAGTGAGAGGGACTAAAAAGCAATTCCTATGTTTTGCTAGGAGGTCCCTAATACTTTATCAGCCTATTTCCCTTTCTTATATCCCACACCTACCAGGAAAGAAAAACGGGAGGAAAAATCTACAAGGGGGGAAAAGAGGAGAAATCAAATTGAAAACTTTCAATAATTAGATTTCAGGTAAGAAATCTTCACCTACACTTGTAGAAAACATCTTAGCATCATTTAAGAGTAGATCACTTCACCTAAAACCCATCAAATATGCTAAAATGCTTAGGGTTAGCAAAAATGGAGAAATCTTCCTTTCTTTAGATATTTTTAGTTTTCTAGGTCAGAATAATAATATTGAGGTTGTTTGGAGATAAGAAAAGGTTTTTAAACCATAATGTAGGAGTCTTTAGCTTCCATTAAACATTTTCTAAGCTGATTTTAGATTTGGAGAATAAGTTTTACTGTTCACCCAATTTGAAAGTGTAAATCGACTTGTATGATTGATATTTGAACATGAAAATGGTTAGGATTTGGGGGAAAATGGTTAGATGCTAAGCTCATGTCTTTTAAATTTGTAAGGTAGTGGATTCTGGGCTAAATGATTTCGAAAAATTGGTTTTTTAAGCAGTCGCAAAACATAACGGCCAACTGTTAGCATGCACCGGTCGATTGTCATATTTTTGACAAGCCCAGAAATGTATACATAGACACAACAGTCGACTGGTGGCATCAGAAGTCAATTTTCGGGTCCCCTTTTTGCCTAGCAATAGACTGGTAGCCTTCTAGTAGTCGATTGGCAGGCTATTTTCTTACGAAATCTAGAACTCCAAAAAGCCACTAGCCTATTGCCAGCTTTATGATAGTCGACTAGCAGCCTTCCTGAGAGCAACTAGCCTATTGCCAGCTTATGACAGTTGACTAGTAACCCTCCCGAGAGTAACCAGACGACTGCTAACTCTATAGCAGCCGACTAACAACCTTTTAACATGAAAAACAATCTTTTAAATAAGAATTGAGCTTAAAAACCCCTAGTCATGGTTGGGATAAGGTTCAAAATGTCATCACACTTGAGAATTTCATAGGTTGGGTGATAAGTAACATGAGTGTAGGAAGGGAAAGAGAAGAGTTGTCGAGTTACCAAATCTCATAGTAGGAATTTAGGGAATTCCATGGTAAAACTCTAAGCCTAGGTTGCATAGGAAGCATATTGCAATAAATGCATATTTGAGAAGGATTAGTGTAAGATCTAAATTGTTTCCTAGGAAGTGAATTGTAAGGCAAATTCAAAGAGGAAAGAGGGAAGCCTTGATCAAGAAAGGGACAAACAGTTAAGGTAGAGTAATCTATACTCCCTTACTTTGAAATGATGATATGAATTGCTTGCTTGAAATGAGAAATTTATTTTATGAGATGGGAATTTATTTGATGATATTGGGTAAATAGGAAATGCTTGTGTATGATTAAAAGCATGAAATAAACCCTCTGCTGCTTATTTTGGTTTGGTTATTGGGTTATATGCTTATAGGGTAGATAAAATTTGGGGTAGACATTTAATGACTGGTATGGGACAGTCATTTAGTGTTCTTTATGCAGACTACCTTATAAAAATGTAACTGGTTTCATCTTAATTGGTCTATATCTATTAGATATTACTATTTAAACTAATATAACCCTATGGAAGACTTTAAGGAGTAAAGGGAGGATAATCTATATGGGGAAAACATTTTGGTTTAAGTATAATACTCTATAACCCTAAGTATTAGTCACCTATTTGTATATATTACTATATAGTTGAGAAAAAGGATGAGACTAGCGATGTGTATGTTAGGGGACGCCTTGAAAGTTAGATTCTCATGTCACGTGGATAAAAAGAAGTGTGAAAATATCACATGGATAAAAGGAAGTGTGATAATCATCGGGAGGATGGTTCCCATGATAACAACAATTTTAGTCACAGGGATAAAAGGAAGTGTGACCATCACATGGATAAAAGGAAGTGTGATAACTGTTTGAAATTGGGAAACAACATGCAATGAGAGTATGATTTTTAAGATGTTATGATAATATGCATATTGATTTATGAAAATATGTCGATTTATGATATTTTGCATTAACATGAGTATTATTATGCAAATGATGTCTGAAATGTAATTACAGGCACTATGAAAATGAGGTTTTAACCAAAACCATGGCCCTATACTCTTTATGACTTGATATGAATTCTATGAACTATAATTTTGATTAAATATGTTAAATTCTCATGTGCTTGATTGATAATAGAATATGAAAATTTGTAATTCACTTGTATGTTAAAATAATTCAGGAGAGAGGTTTTCTGTACCATAAAAGGGGTGCAACTGAACTTACAACTATTTTATAAAATTGTAAATTGTAAATTACTTTACTGGGATATTTGTATCTCATTAAGTTGTCTGTTCAGATGATTAGGGCTAGGATATGCTTAAAAATTAGCTAAGCTTGGAATGTGTATTGGATCTGCAAGGCAACCTAGAAGAGTGTACATTATGGAATTGATGAATAGGAGATCTGTAATGGCAAGTAGGCCAGGGATTGTATGTATATAATGATTTTATATAGTTATTTCGATGAATGCCATAGGTTGTGAAGATATGTAATGGAGATAAATCTATTGAGATGTGATTTGTTGTTGTGAAGTTGACTCAGTGGTATAAATTTAGATTGTATCTCAATTTTTTAATTATGAATGGTGTAGAATTTTATGTTCCAGAGTGCATACTTGTATTAATTGCGGTATTAGAATATGTTGTGCATAAGAGGTAGTTGAGTGAAATTCGAATAGACTGAGAAAAGTTTATTTAGGATACACTCAATTAGTAACAACCCACTGAGTACCCAAAAAGGGAAAGAAAAAAATTTTAGGGGATTCTTAGGGATTTTTTTAATAAATTGTAATTTCAAAAAACATTAATAGTGCCATTTAAGTTATTTTAATCCAAATAACTTAAATTACAAGTTTTTTAATCTTTTAAATGAGAAAAAAAATTAGGTTTTTAAAATTAAAAATAAATAATTTTGAAATTTCTTAGGAGAAAAGAGTATAATTTACTTAGATAATAATATAACAACTATGCATAAAACTAAGGATGGCAATGGGTACCTAATGGTATCTATTAAAAAAAATATCTAATATTTGATGGATATTAGATAGAGTAGAAATAGTAATATGTAACTATTTGTTGGGTATTGGACGGGTGTAAATATTGACTTTGGAGACCTTATATCTGTTTGATATGAATGAGTGAATAAAATACTTGATATTCTATACTCGAATAATATATATTATTAAATAAATTGTCATGCTTTTAGAATTATTGGAATTATTTTTTTTAATTTTGATTTATAATAATTATGTAGATTTTTTCTTATAGAATAATTGTTTTTAGTCATTTATAATACTTAAACAAATTTTATTAGGTGAATATTAGTAGGAATGGCAATGAGTATGGGTATTATGGGTATCTGGTGGTATCAATCTGAAAAAATATTTGATATATGATGGATATTAGATATTAGATAAAGTATAAATAGTAAAATATAACTATTTATGGGATATTGAGCGGTGCAGTTATTGGCTTTGGATACCCTATAATCAACGGATAGGGTACACAATATTCAATATATGAATAATATATATTATTAAATAAAATTTTATCTTTTTTAGTGTTATTGGAATTATTTTTTTAATTTTAGTTTATAATAATTATGTAAGATTTTTTTTATTATAAAATATTTTTTATAGCCATTTATTATATTTAAAATTTTTTTTATCAAAGGAATATCAAGTAGTAGATATTGGGTAAATTACTTAATTTTATATTATCTAATATCTAATATCCATGAATTTTTTTAGGTAATTCGAATAATTTGGGTGTTTCTAATATTTCAAGTATCAAGTAGTTTTGATATTAAAAATAATTTTTTTAAGATTTGGTTAGAGTTTAGATATTTGATTTTTAGGGCGAATAGAAATACAAATAGTGAAAAAATAATTAGTATCTACCCATTATCATTCTTAAATATTGGATATTAGATATCTAGTAAATTATTTGATTATAAGGTATCTAATATTCAAGATCTATTACTTTTTTTTTTGGATATTTTAAATATTTCAAATATTTTAGATATCAAATAGTTTCATATATGAATATAAAAAAATATTTTTTTTCAAATTTAATTAAACTTTGAATATAAAATATTTTGACATTTTTAACTTTAAATAACATACAGTGTCCTATATTGAAATTGTTCAATATAGGAGACTAGGTCCCATATTTGCCTACTATGTGATGAATTCTTGTAACTTTTTTTTATAATTTCCTAAACACCCTCATGGTACACTTGTCATGTCCTGATCATAGGCCAAACTCATTAAGAAATAGGTAGGACTTTTATGTGTACATATATTAACAAAATTTGGGCTCAAGCTTAAGCCTAAGCCTATTTTTTTTTTATTTTAACTCAGGATAGACTCGGCCTGGTTAAAAACAAAATAGGCCCAGCTCACTCGAATAAATCCACTTGAAAAAAAAAATTTTATGCCATAAATTTAAAATAATCTAAAGACAACCATTTAAGCATCAACTAAAGGAGTTGAAAATGAAACATCAATCTGCATCTAAATTCACAGGCAAAAAATAAATTATTATCAAAGGGATTATTACTTATTAGGATAGAAAAAAAATCAATGCCAAAAGATTAGGAAGAGTTGACCATTTAATTTGTTCAATGAGGTTTTATGTATTTGCTCATACATTACACATTTTAAAAACAATAACAAAATAAGATTTGGTTTAATGACTAACGATTAACATCCTATAAACGAATTATAATCAATATCCATAATTGATAAATAATAGCCACTAGAGCCTTTCAAACCTTACAGTAAAAAATGCAAGCCACCATAATCTTCACATATAATACACATTTGATAATATCATATGAATTAAAATATCAATTTTATAGGATAAATTTCAAATTTTAATTTATTATATATGTATATATATAATATTATATATATAATATATATAAATGTATATAGAGCGGGTTTGGCTAACGGGTTTATAAAAAGCTTGAGCTTCACTCTTATTTATCAAGCTTTTTTACAAAATGAGCTTCAAATTTAGGCTCAAATTCACTATTTAATAGCCCGGGCCTATCGAATCGAGCGGGTTTTAAGACCCTTTATCAGGTCTAGTCATGTTAATTTGACATGACTAATTTGTATGGCCTACATGAGATTAAAAAAGGAAACTTAATATCAAATTTGGAAATTTGAATAATTGCTCTGAAAATCATTGCCTATGTTAAGTGGTAAATTATCACCTGAAAATCATCGCGTTTGACTCTCTTAATATTTCACTTTCTTTTTTGTAGAATTTAAATATTACAAATTTAAATAACAAAAAGAATAAACACTCAACATTTAATATTATTATAAATAATGTATTAAATATTAAAATACAATTATTAATTACAAAAGACATTAGAAATTTGAATTTTTAAATACCACAAAAAATAAAGACAGAAAAAGTAAATTATTTATATAATATTTAAATAACAAACAAAAAGATCTACAAATAGCCGAAAAAGATTATTATAAAAGATATCTTCCAAAAGATATAATTAAATTACAAAAGATATACTTCTTTTACAACTTAAGCATTATTAAAAAGGATATATTAAATCTTTAAATAATAAACAAAATTTTTTTTTAAAAAATAAATATTATTAAAAAATTATCTTCTAACAATATTTAACTTAAGCATGTATGTAAAAATAAAATATAACTATTTAGGATATCACTTTATTTATAAAAATAAAAACCCAAGGATATAATTAAAGTTAGAAATATATATCCATATTAATAAATAAAAATATTACAAAAAATTACCATCTAAAAATATTTAAATTAGAAAAAATTATAAAGTGTATATTACAAATTAAAAAAATAATAAAATATGTATATCCATGACAATATAATAAATTTTTTCTTTCTACTTTATATATATAAATAATATATTTATTTTCAAATTTTCATTACTTTTTAACTAATATAAACTTTATACAAAGAAATAGCAAATAAGTAAGTTTTTTTTTTTCCAAATTTATTATTCTAAGAATGGTTATACTTAATAATAAAAATTAAATATGACAAAGAAAATTCAGATAAATTTAAATAATAACAAAAGAACTAACAAATATACATAACAAACAATAAATTTAATTAAACAAATGTTAAATATGCATCTAAGTAGATCTTAGATAATATAAATCAAACTATGACTAAATAAAACGACTATACATTACATACCTATTTTAGAAAAACTTTCAAATCTAAGCCTTCAAAAATTATGAAGAGAGTGTGTGAGTGAGAGGAAATCCAAGTGGAGAGAAGGAGAGTTTGAAAGAGAGAACGAGAAGGAGAGGAGGAGGGAGAGGAGAGTTTGAGAAGTGGGAGAATGGAAAATTTAAAAGTTAATTTTTTTTAATCTCCATACAAACTAATCATGTCAATTTAACAAGACTGGTGATTACTAGGAGAATGTTTTGAAAAAAAAGTTACAGGAACTTGTCGTATAATACACAAATATAAAATTTAAGGTCTATTTAAGAATAAAAAATATATATTAAGTGATAATTTTTTATTTAAATTTTTTAAATTATTTTAATTTAAAGTAATTAAAATTAATATAAAATATTTTAATTTATTTTTTAAAAAATTTTAAAAAATAAATGAATAAATAAATAATTAATATATTTCCTTTCCTACACTTATCTTTACTTCTAATTCTTTTCCCAAACTGCTAGTGTCCCAAATTGTACAATAGAAACACTAGGAATCATTTTGGAGTTAAAAAAATTAAATATTTTAGACAAATAAAAATACAAATAATTAAAAAAGTAGTGGGGCCTCTCTTTAATTTGATTAGACACGCTTCGCTTCTTCTTCAGATCAAAGTCGAAAGTGCCAAGAAGGATACTAATGGCAATGGGAATGTTCTTAGAAAAGTGCTCCAATTCCTTAAATTTCATATAATTTTGTTATATATTAATATTTAAATAAATAAAATTAATAATAATATAACTGAAAAATAAAATATATTTTTCATTTTTTAACCAAACACTTTAACACTTTCAATCCATGTATGATTTATATAATCCGCACTCAAGATCTACTAACACTCCGAAAGTCCGGTCCAATCTTGTCAATTTCATTACCAAAGTATTCTGTTGACCAAGCACTCAAGAATCAACATGTTTGGCTCTACGGCAAACTGAAACATTATTACTGTAGTAATCTCATTTCAGTACTTTGAAGCTTCATTCTTCATTTCTTTGCGCAAGCAAGCCATGGTCGATTGCATAAGTCCGGTCCTTGACATGCTAACTCATTTGTGGGGTTGTAGCGCCAAAATGGTAGCTTCTATATGCAAGCTAGAAGATAATCTCACCTCTTTGAGAAACGCTTCAGATCAACTCAAGAGCGTGTGCCTCGATGTTAAGATAAAAGTTCAAATTGCAGAGGAGGAGCCGCAGCTGAAGCTTCTGAATGAGGTAACTGATTGGCTGGGCAAAGTTGAAGCGTTACAAAACGAAGTTCAAGTGATTCTGCGGAAAGGTGACGAAGAAACACAGAGGAAGTGTTTGGGAGGTCACTGCCCTAAGAACTGCCGAGCTAGCTACAAGCTTAGTAAGAAGGTGAAGGAGAAGTTGGGTGAGGTTCGGGAGCTTATAAACAAAGGGCATTTTGATGATGTTGTACAGAATTTTGCCCAAGCTCTGTTCGATGAAATGCCTCTGGACAAGACTGTGGGTCTAGAATCAGCATTTGACCAGCTTTGTGCGTGTTTTGAGAACGATAAGCTGGGCATCATTGGCTTGTATGGAATGGGTGGCGTGGGGAAAACAACTCTGCTCAAGAAATTCAATAACGAATTCCTCCCAACGAGAACACATGATGTAGTCATCTGGGTTGTGGTGTCTAAAGAGGCAGATCTGGGGAAAATTCAAGATGTCATTAGGAACAAATTGCATGTCTATGATGGTATTTGGGTCAATAAGACGGTGGATGAGAGAGCTGTTGTGTTGTATAGAATCTTGAAGAAGAAGAAATTTGTGTTGTTGTTAGATGATGTATGGGGAAGAATTGATTTGTTGAAATTGGGGGTTCCACCTCCAAATAATTATGGATCTAAGATACTATTCACCACCCGATCTAAAGAGGTCTGTGACCATATGGAGGCACATAGATGTATTAGAGTAAAGTGTTTGGCACCAGAAAAAGCATTTGAGTTGTTCAAAGAGAAATTAGGTGAAAGCACTCTTGACTCACATCCAGATATACCATATCTTGCCAAAATAGTTGCTGATGAGTGTAAAGGGCTGCCACTTGCTCTTTGTACTGTTGGACGTTCCATGGCTAATAAGGTGACTCCCAATGAATGGAGGCGTGCCATAGAAATTTTAAAGAGTTATCCATCAAGATTCTCAGGTATGGTTGATTATGTCTATCACCTGCTTGAATTTAGTTACAATAGATTGTCAACTACTATCCACAAGTCTTGTTTTCTGTATTGTTCTCTGTTCCCTGAGGACTATAGTATAAAAAGTGAAGAGCTTATTTTACTTTGGATTGGAGAAGGATTTTTAGCTGAGTTTGATGATGATGTATATGAAGCACGTAATCAAGGAGAAGATATAATTTCAAGTTTGAAGTATGCTTGCTTATTGGAGAATGGGGATGTTGAACATAGTGTTAAGATGCATGATGTGATTAGAGACATGGCCCTCTGGGTAGCATGTGATCATGGGGTAAAAACTAAATTCTTGGTGAAAGATGGTGCTGGGATTCGTGCAGTTGAAATATATAATCGTGCAAAGTGGAAAGAGGTGGAAAAGCTATCATTATGGGGCCCTGGAATTCAAAATTTCTCAGGAAAACCTCATTTTCCACATCTCCTTACTATGCTTATTAGAGATACTCAAATGGAAAAGTTTCCAACTGAGGTGTTTCTACTTACGAATACTATCAGAGTGCTAGACTTGTCAAGTAGTAGAAAATTAAGAAATCTACCATCAACAATTGGGAACTTCGTAAACTTGGAATACATGAATCTATCTGATACTGGTATAAGAGAATTGCCTGGTGAGCTTATGAATTTGAAGAAATTGAGGTGTTTGATGCTAAATCGTTTGAACCGTCTAGAATTCCCAAGGGAAGTTATATCGAGTTTGCTGTCCCTGCAAATTTTTAGCATGTTACATGGTCATGCTCCAGCCTCTGATGAAAATGTCTTGTTGCATGAGCTGGAAGCCTTGGAACACCTTCAAGACGTATATATTGCCCTCTCAAGCCCCTTCTCTGTGCGGAAGTTATTGATCTCCCCAAAATTGCAAAAATGCATTAGTCATCTACGTTTGTATTGTGATTTGAATACAAACTCACTCCAGATATCATACTCATCACTGAGAAAAATGGAGCATCTTAAAATTCTGAGCATCTCAGGCTCTAAATCTCTGAGATTCAATATGGAAAAGGAGACATTGCAGGGCTCTAAAGCTGGGAATATTCCGCGAAGCTCAATCCAGGTGCATGAATACACAATCAGCCTTCAAGGCTTATACATTTATGGGTGTGAAATGTTTGACTTGAATTGGCTTAAACATGCTCCAAGTCTTGAAATCCTTACCTTATACTGCTGTGCTTCATTGGAAGAAGTTGTAAGTGAAGATATTGGGGCGGCAGAAACTGAAAGAGTGAAAAGGGATCTTTTTTCAAGTCTGACTGTTCTTCATCTACAATGTCTAACGAAGTTAAGGAGCATCTGTAGGATAGCATTAGAGTTCCCTTGCTTGAAGGAGATTGAGGTGATAGGCTGTCCAAACCTGACGAAGCTCCCACTAGATTCTCAGAGCGCGGTGAAAAATCTGAAGCACATTAAAGGAGAGCCAAGCTGGTGGGATCAACTGCAGTGGGAAGATGACGTTACCAAGGATCTCTTTACTTCAAAATTTATATCAAAATGATTTTTTTCCTTCAAATAGTTGCTATCAGGTGCGAGCTCAGGACAGTGTTATTATCACCTCCACTCTAGTGCATTCTGATTGGAAACAGATCTTCTGAAGTTTGGGGATGGTAAAGTTTGGGGGACTAAGAGAGATAGAACAAAAAAATAGGGAAGAAATAAATAAGACATTCATCTTGAATGGATTAAGATTTTTTTTTTCTTCTTATTTTTCTCTTATTTTACAAACATCACTTCTTTCTCATACTTCAGAATATTCAAGTCCATTCTAATTGTACCTAGAAGTGTACATAAATATTTTTCATAATTATATTTTTGAAGAATTTAATTTACCCAAAAATATATATAAGATGTTAGACTCTTGATTTTATAAGCATTTCAAAACATACTTATAAAATATTTTAGTATAAAATAGAAGAAAATTTTGACATTTTCATACTTACATTGTAAGTAGATATTCATATACAACAAAAAATTACGTCTTTTTATATTAGGTAGAGTCCGTTACATGAATTAAGTGATGTTAATGTGTTCTATCTTGATTCATTTTTATAGTTAGATTATTAATAATTAAATCCATACTAATAATTTTTCATATTATTTTCTTTAGTCTTCTTCTACTTTTAGTTATTATACTATCTTTCATTTGATCTACTCTACGTACAAGAACTTCTAATGGCCTCATTTGTATATGACTAAACTAAAGTGCATTTCAACCAACTTTTCTATGATAAGTGCTAATAATATCAAATTTGGCCACCATTAAAGATTTCTCCTCATGTATCCAATTGCCCAAATAAGGCCTCGCCTTCAGTTAGGGATCACTCAATAGCAAGTGCCTACTAAACGCCAAGTGTCCATGATGTGTTGGTCTAACCTATAAATATTGCCTTACCTCTTGGTATTAGGTATGCGAACTCTAGTATTATGAAAGCTCACTACGCTACTTTGCTCTCTTACTCTCTTTGACTTAGGCATCGAAAGTATATTTAGGGGAGTCCCTCCCTTTGTGCATTCTTTGCTTGCTCTTGGTGCAGGATTCTATCACGTTTAGTATCCCTCTTATTCCATAATTGGTGAGTTAGTCCAAAATTGATTTATCATTGGTGCCCATTGTGGTCTTACTTAGACCATCGCTTTATTTCCAATCTTTCTTTCTACATCTCGAGTATTATTCTCTTTCTTTGATCAATTTACCATTACGTTTCTTGAGAAAAGAAACTATATGGTTCTTCCATGATCAATTCTTTTCCTTTTAATCATTTTTTGAAGAAAACCATATTGATCTTTCATGATCAATCCTTCTTTCTCTTTCGAAAGTATTATTCTCTTTTCTTTATGATTTCTTGAAAGAAAAAACCACATTGATATTTCATGATCAGTCGTTCATCCCCTTCAGAAGCATTATTCTCTTTCTTTTATGGTTTCTTAAAAGAAGAAACTACATTGATCTTTTATGATCAATATTTCTCTCCCTTTCAGTAGCATCATTATTTTTCTTTGATGGTTTCTTAAAAGAAGAAATCATATTAATTGTAATAAACTGAATGTTTAAAAATAAATCAATTGGGTAAATTAAACTTTGATTTTGTTAAAATCAAATTCGGCATAATTTTTTGAGTCTGTGGTCGAAATTTAGAAATTTTTCAGAGTCAAAATTTGATCTGACGGGAGAAAAACTCGGCTCGGCGTCAGGGGATCAGCAGATGAATTGACAGGCTCTAAATCCTTAAAAGGAGTCCGAATTCCTTCCATGTGGGCCCGTATCCTTGCCCAGGTCGGAGAAGGCATCCGAGAATTTCCCCGGGCGAAGTGACAAAAGACCAAAATGCCCCTGGAGGCCTTAAAATTTGAAAACCCTAATTTTCCTCTCATTTTCTCTTTACTCTCTCCCTTCTCCCTCTATTTTCTCTCCCTTCTCTCCTCTCACCTTCGCCATCGTGCACGACCGGAAACACTGCCTTGCGCTGCCGCCAGACCCTACCATCGGTGCAGCTCGACGTCCCCAACCTCTAGCTACCATCCCCGGCCACCGACGGACGCCACAACGGCCGAAAACAATCAATTTTCTCCTCCATCACGATTTTCCTTCATCGTCGTGATCTCCTTCGTCTGATGCCGTCCGGCGACACCGCCTCCACCATTGGGAATCCTGAGCTGCAGCTTCCTCCAACAGCTTCTAGCTGGTGAACGCTGCAGCCACGCGCTCGGAATGGAGAAAAAATCATCTACCATGCATCAAACTTCACTGCCAGAAAACGCCATCCAAACGGCTATGTTTTGCCAAACGGACTCCAAATCTGGCATCCTAGAGTTGCGGGTTATGTTTTGGTGTATTTTCTGACCTCAACCACTGTGAGCTGCTGTCTGTCGTTGTGCTCCCACGTGCGCCATCGTTGGAGCTGCCAGAAAGTGGTCAAAACCAAATTTTCAGCTTCTGTAACCCCCAGTATAGTTTAAAATGCCTCAATTTAATGTTTTCATATTGAAATTAATCCCGAACATGTGAAAGAACTAGACCGGCCTAGAAATTAGTAAATTGACGTAGGGAAGCTTAATTGAATAGGAAATCGCCTAAGATTTTAATTAATTTACCTAGGAAACTAATTAGGATCAATTGCCGAGGAAACAGAAAACCTCAATCTGATTAGGAGCAAACGATGAAAGGTAGAGTGATTTATGCTCCCATGAACTTTGATTGATACTGTGAATGCCTGTTTTAGAATACTTTCATTGCATGGGAATACGTGCTGAGATATATGAGTATATATATGTATGCCTGTGTGTGAGAATGCCTGTTGCATGTTTGATATGTTGGTTATCGGATTTATATGCCATAGGAATGGGCTAACTTAAGGTAGGGTATTCAATAGCTGGTATGGGACAACCGTTGAATATCTCGTATGCAGATGGCTTTGTAAACGTATTATTTTTAATTAGATTTAGTCTGCATTCGTTAGGGGTTATTCGTTAATCCAAGACGACCCTATGAAAGGTTTAAGGCTTATAAGGGGGGAAAACCTATACGGGATAACGTTATGGTTTAGGTATAATCTCCTATAACCTTAAGAATTGGTCGGCTATTCGTATGCAGTTTTGAATAGACTATATGAGGATGAGAATTAGTGTTTGTGTACATGCTAGGGGATGCCCTAGATGTTGATTCTCACCCGGTCCTTGAGTGAGTGATTGGTGTCACGGATCACACTCCAAATATAGGCGTGTTTTCGGATGATTGGTATTATGGATCACACCCAATGTAAAAGTATGTTTTTCTATAAAAACGGCATGCAATTGGACATAATAGTAAACAGTCACATGAGACTTGTGACTGATGAGTATACGAAAACCACCGAGCATGATTTTTAAACAAGAATTTCAGTATGAATTTTTAGAATAAATATTTTATACTCATTTTATTATTTTCATTGGTTTCCATGTGATTTCATATTTTAAAGAATAAGGTAATTCACATGCATTTAATTTAAATATGGGGAGATGTTTTCTGTGCGTTGTCATAACTGAGCATCCAATTGTTTTAGAACTGTATAATGTAAATTGCTTTACTGGGATTTAACTATCTCATGAAGTTGTTTGCTCAGATGATTAGGAAAAGGGAACGCCTAGGGGATAGCTGGGTAAGAGCAAGATAGCGGGATGACGTTGCAACTTAGTTTAGACTTTTTATATGTAATTATCTGTGTTGTTGTTTGACTATTGATGGATTTGACCAGATGTATTTAATGGTTTCTGACTGTTTGTATTATAGGGAAACGTCTAGTTTTTAAGAAAAACTCTGCTGAATTTTTGACAGAATGAATGCTTGAAGAATAGTTTATTTTGAATTAAATTTGAAAGGATTTAGTATTCTGGATTTGTATGGTTTTAGTATTTATATTCCAGAGCATATTATGGTTTGCATGTGAAAATAGAATTGCTGCTTAGGACATAAGGTTGAGTGGAATCTGAATGGACGGTGAGAAGAGTCTATTTGGGTTACACTCAACTAGTAGCAACCTCCGATATTCCCTGATATAGGAAAAATGAAAAATTAATTTCAAAATTTATATACTTCCACTAAGAGGTAAGTATATTATGAATTAGGGGGTCGTTATAATAGTGGTATCAGAGCCCGGTTTATCGGATGACTAGTTTAGTGGGTTAGTGGTTGTAGATTCTCAGGCTTGCAGCTTTAGGATTTTTAATTGATTTGACTTTGGAATATCTAGAAATTGATCTTGAATTGAGATATTAGGAATGAATCTATTATTACATTGGTAACTGTTGCTGTTAAAGACTAATCAATTTTTTTTCTATGTCAGATAGCTATGGCAGATCCTAACAGAGATAGTACACAGAGGCCAATGTCGATATGCGGGACATGATAGACTCTATCAGAATGATGGCTGATGCCATAAGAGATCAGGATACTACTAGTGCCAACGTGATGAGACAGCAGCAGGAGGGCCGTCAGAACAGGGATGACGAAAATAACCAGAATACCAACCCAATGTACCAAGGTTGGATAGAATTCCAGAGGGCAGGGCCACCAACATTCTTAGGCACCTCTGATTTAGTAGCAGTTGAAGGATGGCTGAAAGAGATGGAGAAAATCTTCTGTCTGTTACATAGTAATGATGAACAAAGAGTTACCTATGTGACATATATGCTTAAAGGAGAAGCAGAACGGATTTGAGCCCAGCAGCTAATGGAGAGCAAGAGCATTCCACTCACTTAGGGCTCCTTCAAGAAAGTATTCTTGGACAAGTACTTCTTGGAGAGTGTAAGACAGGCTAAAGAGAAAGAATTCCTACAACTCAGACAGGGGGCAGACCATTTGAAGAATATTTGGCTAAATTTAAAGAATTGGCCAGATATTCCACATATCTGAGGATGTACTATGAAGCCTGGAAGGCAAGCCAATTAGAAGAAGGCTTAGACCTGCCAATGAGAACACAGATCGCCCACTAGAGATAAGGGATTTTGTAGTGCTGGTAAACAAATGCCAAATCTTTAGCAAGAATTTATAGCAAAAGCAGAATATAAGTCAAAGAACAGGAAGCAGGCAGAAACAGCCAGCCAGAAACTTGAATGTGAAAGGCAGAATGTTCAAGCCAAAACCAGGGTTATCTAGCAGTAACAGACAGCCAGAAAGTGCAAACTGCTCGAAATGTGGAATGATGCATCCCAACCAACCTTGCTGGCATCAGACACCGATACAATGTTATAAATGCGGAGGTACAGGGCATTATGCGAAGTACTGTCCATCATGTGGAAGCCAGAAAAGTCCAGGTGGTCGAAGACCATAAGCTCCAAGGAGAGTCTTTACTCTGGATGCAACAAACGTTAATAAGTCACCCGGATTAATGTAGAGTAGAGGTAAAATTTATAATCTTCCTTTAATAATATTGTTTGATTCGGGTGTTACACACTCTTTTATATCTGATGCATGCGTGGAAAGAATAAACCTATCTATACAAACCATGCCTTGTGATTTACACATTTCCACACCATTAGGAGAGACAAATATATCCCCTCAAATATGCCTAAACTATCCCTTTTTCATCGATGACACCCTATTTATTGTGGACCTTGTGTGTTTATCCTTGATTGGAATCAACGTCATTCTAGGAATGGACTGGTTATTTAGGAATCGGGTTCTGTTAAATTGTTCCGAAAGGACTATCACTTATTTGGATACCTTGCTTGTATGTGAGAGTGACAGAGCGTGTGAGATAAGTGATATTTTCCTAAACCTCTCTCAGGTAGAATTGCAAGAAAAGGTTAAACCTAATTCTTGTTGTTAGCGACTTTGTGGAGGTGTTTCCTTTGGAAGTAAGTAGGTTACCCCCACCTAGAGAGATAGAATTTACAATTGACTTGATTTCGGGTGCAGGCTCAATAGCCATGACCCCATATAGAATGACCCCAGCAAAATTAAGGGAATTTAGGGTACAAATAGAAGATTTTTTAGAAAAGAGATTCATTAGGCCGAGCGTGTCACCGTGGGAAGCTCCTGTCCTATTCGTAAAGAAGAAAGATGGGAGTTTGAGGTTATACATAGACTATCGACAATTGAATAAGGTGACCATTAGGAATAAGTACCCATTACCTCGCATAGATGACCTGTTTGACAAGTTGCAGGGTGCAACGGTATTCTATAAGATAGACTTAAGGTCGGGATACCACCAAATCAGGGTTTAGGATAAAGATATCCCTAAGACAGCATTTATCACTAGGTACGACCACTATGAGTTTCTAGTGATGTTGTTTGGACTGACCAATGCACTTGCTGTCTTTATGGATTATATGAATAGAATTTTTAGACCCTACTTGGACCAATTTGTAGTGGTATTCATAGACGACATCTTAGTCTATTCCAAGACTCACGAAGATCATGCACAATATCTTAGCACGGTGCTACATATATTAGAAGAAAAATAATTGTATGCTACGTTAGAGAAATGTGAGTTTTGGTTGGAGGAAGTAAAGTTTTTAGGCCATGTGGTAAATGGGAAAGGGATTTTAGTAGACCCTAAGAAAATTGAAACAATTTTAGATTGGGGTCAACCAAGAACAGTCACTTAAGTTAAGAGTTTTCTGGGTTTGGCAGGTTATTACAGGAAGTTCATACAAGGATTTTCTCAAATAGCTTTGCCATTAACTTGGTTGACTAGAAAGGGTGTAAATTTTGAGTAGAGTGATCAGTGTGAACATAGTTTTCAAAACTTGAAGGAAAAGTTAACCACTGCTCTAGTACTAATAATTCCAAAACCCTTAGAACCCTTTTCAGTGTATACAGATGCATCAATGAAAGGTTTAAGATGCGTCTTAATGCAGGATATAAGAGTGGTTGCTTATTCATCAAGGCAATTGAAACTTGCAAAGGAAAATTATCCTACCCCACGACTTAGAATTAGCTGTCGTTGTATTTTTCCTGAAGATTTAGAGACCTTACTTGTATGGGGCCGTATTTGAGGTTTTTAGTAATTATAAGAGCCTTAGGTACTTGTTTGATCAAAAGGAATTGAATATGAGGCAGAGAAGGTGGGTAGAATACTTGAAGGACTTTGACTTTGAGTTAAAGTACCATGCAGGGAAGGCTAATGTGGTAGCTGATGCATTAAGCCGGAAGTCATTACAATTAGCCAGCTTAATGGTAGATGAGATGAGGTTAATTGAGGACTTTAGGAATCTCAGCCTCAATGTAATTTCATTTCTGAAGAGACTAGTAATGAGTGACTTCCTAATAACTTGCAATTTGAGGGACCAAATTAGACTAGCCCAACTGGACAATGAATCTTTGGGTATTTATGCGAATTAACCTGATTTTGGATTGACCCCTGATGGAGTGTTGATGTTTAGGAAGAGAATAGTAATCTCAGGCCATCATAAACTAAAGAAAAAAGTGTTAGTAGAGACTCATCGAAGATACTATACCATCCATCTAGGTATTTCCAAGATGTATCAAGATTTAAAAAGAAATTTTTGGTGGCCAGGTATGCGGAAGGATATCACGAAGTATGTGAATACTTGTAACGACCCCCTAATACAACATACACAATCCTCTATCTGCATAGCGGAAGCATATGGGTTTCTCTAAACAGTTATTCCCGAGGTGGGAATGTCAGGGAATCGCTATTGGTTGAGCGTAACCTAAATAGACTTCCTGTGGCCCATTCGGATTCCGTTCAACCCTAATTCACATGTAGCTGTACTAATTATACATACATTCATCATAAACTATTTTGGAATGAAAACTAAAATCCATATATACATCGTATCAGGCATTCATACAAATTTCAACTTAATTTCATAAGTTTACAGCGGTAAACCCTACCAAAAATCTGGCAGAGTCTCCCCTGTAATTCGGACATGTCCCAATAATACATCCAGTCATCAACACAACAGATTATATCCATAAAACAGTATACATTCAATTTAACAACAAAATAACGCATAATTACATCATTCAATACAGACATCCACAATACAGATATATATACATAATAAATTCAAGCTTAGACTACGCTGCTCTTCTGTCTATTGCCCAAGCATCGCCCAGCCAGCGTCTAGGTTCCAGTTCCTGTTCATCTGAGTAAACAACCTGGTGAGATATAAAATTACAGTAGAATAATTTACAGTTTAAAATTCGGTTGAATACTCAACGATGCAAGCACCGAAAACTACTTCCCGAAATCAGTTTAAAATCTTTGAAATACCTTATCTTTAAAAATCAATTTATCACATGGAAAATTGCGGCCAATGTTCACAAATCATAAAGTCTATATCTTTGAAAAAATCAGAAATCAATAATCAGATTAAATCCCATGCCCGGTGTATCTAAATCTGTGTCGGCCATAAATCATCTGCGACCGAATCTAACGTCATCCAATTGCACGTCATCTAGAGAGATTTCATCTCTTATGATTAGGTGTGATCCGTAACACCAATCACCCGAATCTCGCCTATGTTGTGAGTGTGATCTGTAACACCAATCACTCACTCAAGGACCGGGTGAGAATCAACATCTAGGGTGTCCCCTAGCATGTGCACATACGCCAATTCTCATCCTCATATAGTCTATTCGAACTCACATGCATACAGTCGGCTAGTCTTCAGGGTTATAGGGTATTACGCCTAAATCACAACATTTCCCCGTCTAGGTTATCCCCCCTTATACTCCTTAAACCTTTCTTATGGTCGTCCTGATTTACCGCGTGATCCCTAATGAAATGCAGGCTAAATCTGTTTAAAAATATATCTTTATAAAACTCCCTACACTCGGAATACTTCACGGTCGTCCCATACCAGCTATCAAGTACTCTACCCTAAGTAAATCCATCCTAATGGCATCTAAACTCGATAAAAAAAACATCTAACATGCAAATGGGATATCCAGCATATAGGCATGTAATTTAGTCCATCGAAGGCAGCACACAAATCTATGCAATTAAATCTAATCGTTTAGGTATTCACTAGGTCAAATCTAGAACTTGGGAAGCGTAAATCATCCTACCTGGTCTTCTGTTATTCCAAATTAACCCAGGACTTCTCGTATCCTCGAATTCTGAGCTAAATCAATTCCCTGGACATTTAAATGAATATTCAAGTTCGTTACATCATCCGTTTTATGATCCTAAGTCCGATTACCCTATTTCCTAAGTCAGTTTAATTCTTATTCGCATTCGGTAGCTAATTCAATCAAAATTCATTAGTTTTAGACGAATCGGACCTTACCAGGGTTGCCGGATGATGGAAATCTATCTCGGGGTGGTCTTGGTGCCTCTCGGTGTATATCCAGATTCTCCGGCAAGGCAGAGCACAGCGGCGCACGGTGGCGCACGACAGAGGGGTGCGGTTGGCCTCGAAAATCACACCACAGTGAAGCCCGCAAGATGAGGAGTCCGAATATGGTGGTGGCGCGGCGGTTCACGACTGTTTGGATGGCGTTTTCTGGCCCCGAAGTTTTTCGCATGGTGGACGAAAAATCCTTCGATCTGGGCGCGTCGGACCTCCGTTCAATGGCGGCGAGCTGGTGGAGGAAGCTGGCAGCTCAGGCTACACGTTGGTGGTGGCAGTGACGGCCAACGGTGGCGATCTCAACTGGAAAAGTTTCCACGCGACGGAGGAGAATAACGCCATATTTTGGCTAGTCTGACGACCGTTGGTGGCCGTGGGTGGCTGCTGGAGGTCAAGGGTGGCGAGGGGAGTCGGTTGGTAGGTTAGGTGGTGGCTCACGGTGGCCCAGGTGGCGGTGCGCGGTGGAGGAGAGAAGAGAGAGAGGAGAGAGAAAGTGGAGTAAGGAGAGAGAGAGAATAAGTGAAAATGGCGGGATTCTAAGGAATTTAAAGCTCCTGGGGGCAATTCTGACTTTTCCCCGACCACTCGGGGAAACTTCGGGATGTCGGCTTCCATCCGAACGTTGGCACAAGTTTTCATGCAGAGTTTTTAGCCTCCGTTTGAGAAATTGAAGTCCTGAACTCTATCTGTTAGCCTCTGATCGCCAGAACGTGTTTCCTGTCATTAGATCGCATTTCTAACTCTGAACTGCCTTCTGGTTTCAATCGTCGACCTTGAAAGTCATGCCAGACTCAGTTTAAATGGAATTAGCGTTAAAAATTTAATTTTATCTTTCAAAAATAGTTTCGATTATTACAATACTTGTCTAACTTGTCAACAGGTTAAGATAGAGCATCAAAGACCCGTAAGATTACTGAAGCCACTGGAGATACCGGAAAGGAAATGGGATCAAATAACCATGGATTTTATAGTTGGACTACCTAGAACATTAGCTGGTTATGATTCTATTTGGGTAATAGTGGATAGATTAACCAAGTCTGCTCACTTTTTACCTATCAAATTGAGGTATTCCATGGAAAAATTAACCGAAGTATACCTTAAGGAGATTGTGAGATTACACGGGGTACCATCAAGCATAGTATCAGACCGAGACCCTAGGTTCACTTTGAGATTTTGGCAATCCCTACAGCGAACATTAGGAACCCAACTTAAGTTTAGCACTGCATATCATCCTCAGACTGATGGGCAGTCTGAGAGAATAATTCAAACCTTAGAAGACATGTAAGGGCTTGTGTGCTAGAACAAAAAGGAATTTAGGATAAATACCTACCTTTGATAGAGTTTGCTTATAATAGCAGTTATCACTCTACCATCACTATGGCACCATATGCTGCTCTATATAGAAGAAGCTATAAATCACTTTTTAGTTGGGTAGAAATAGAGGAGAGTACACTGTTAGGACCCGATATTGTACAAGAGACTACTGATAAGATCCAAATAATCAGAGAAAAGATGAGGGTTGTCCAATAGAGACAGGAAGCCTACGCGAATAGGAGAAGGAGACCATTAGAATTTAATGAGAGAAAGCATGTTTTCCTAAGAGTGTCCCTCACTACAGGTATTGGTAGAAAAATAAGGACAAAGAAATTGAGTCCCAGATTCTTAGGACCATTCTAAATCCTGCAAAGAGTCGGTTCAATCACCTACCAAATTGCTTTACCTCCATACCTGTCAAACTTGCATGACGTATTCCATGTCTCACAACTTAGTTAAGGTGCTTTGGCAGGATGTAACATTGCAAGAGATGATGTGGGAGAAAGAGGATGAGATAAGGCAACGTTATCCATAGCTATTCACAGGTATAAATTTTGGGGACAAAATTCCTTTTTAAGGAGGGGAGAATGTAATAAACTGAATTTTTTAAAAATAAATCAATTGGGTAAATTAAACTTTGATTTTGTTAAAATCAAATTCGGCGTAATTTTCTGAGTCTGTGGTCGAAATTTGGAAATTTTTTGGAGTCAAAATTCGATCTGACAGAGAAAAACTCAGCCCGACGTCAGGGGATCAGTAGATGAATTGACAGGCTTTAAATCCTTAAAAGGAGTCTGAATTCCTTCCATGTGGGCTCATAAGGCATCCAGGAATTTCCCCAGGTGAAGTGACAAAAGATTAAAATTCCCTTAGAGGCTTTAAAATTTCAAAATCTTATTTTTTCCCTATCATTTTCTCTTTTCTCTCTCTTTTCTCCCTCTATTTTCTCTCCTTTCTCTCCTCTCACCTTCGCCACCGTGCATGGCCGGAAACGCCGCCCTGTGTCACCGCCGAACCCAGCCACCGGTGTAGCTCAACGTC
The DNA here is from genome assembly GCA_031216115.1 of Senna siamea. Lineage (NCBI taxonomy): Eukaryota > Viridiplantae > Streptophyta > Magnoliopsida > Fabales > Fabaceae > Senna > Senna siamea. Next base: position 11,993,368 of record CM062364.1, read on the forward strand.
CCTGACCTTCAGCTACCATCCCCAGCTACCGACGGACGCCACAGTTGTCGAAAATAACTATTTTTCTCTTCCATCGTCATTTTCCTTCGTCGGTGTGATCTCTGCTTTCTGACGCTGTTTGGCAACACCGTCGACATGTGCTCAAAACAGAGGAAAAATTTTCTGCCGTGTATCAAACTTCACTGCCGAAAAATGCATCCAAATGGCTGTGTTTCACAAACGCACTTCATATCCGGTATCCTCGAGTTGCGAGCTACATTCTGGTGTATTTTCTAACCTCAACTGCCGTCCGCCACCATCTGCCACCGTACTTCACCGAGCGTCATCGCCAAAGCTGCCAAAAAGTGGTCAGAACTAGATTTTCAGCTTCTGGAACCCCTGGTACGGTTTAAAATGCCCCAATTTGATATTTTCATATTGAAATTAATCCTGAACATGTGTAAGAACTAGACCGGCATAGGAAATTAGTAAATTGACGTAGGGAAGCTTAATTGAATAGGAAACAGTATAAGATTTTAATTAATTTGTCCAAGAAACTAATTAGGATCAATTGCCAAGAAAACGAAAAACCCCGAGTTGATTAGGAGCAAATGGTGAAAGGTAGAGTGATTTACGCTCCCCTGAACTTTGATTGATATTGTGAATGCCTATTTTAGAATACTTTCATTGCATGGGAATACGTGCTGAGATATATGAGTATATATATGTATGCCTGTGTGTGAGAATGCCTATTGCATGTTTGATATATTGGCTATTAGATTTATATGCCATAGGAATGGGCTAACTTAAGGTAGGGTATTCAATAACTGATATGGGACGGCCGTTGAATATTTCGTATGCAGATGGCTTTGTAAACATATTATTTTTAATTATATTTAGTCTGCATTCGTTAGGGGTTATTCATTAAACCAAGATGACCCTATGAAAGGTTTAAGGCGTATAAAGAGGGATAACCTATACGAGGTAACGTTGTGGTTTAGGTATAATCTCATATAACCTTGAGAATTGGTCGGCTATGCGTATGCAGTTCTGAATAGACTGTATGAGGATGAGAATTAGCATTTGTTCACCTGCTAGGGGATGCCCTGGATGTTAATTCTCACCCGGTCCTTAAGTAAGTGATTGGTGTCACAGATCACACTCACAATATAGGCATGTTTTTGGGTGATTAGTGTTATGGATCACACCTAACGTAAAAGTATGTTTTTCTATAAAAACGGCATGCAATTGGACATTATAGTAAACGGTCACATGCGACTTGTGACTAATGAGTATACGAAAACCACCGGGCATGAATTTTAAACAAGAATTTCAGTATGAATTTTCAGAATAAATATTTTATACTTATTTTATTATTTACATCGGTTTCTATGTGATTTTATATTTTAAAGAATAAGGTAATTCACATACATTTAATTTGAATACAAGGAGATTTTTTTCTGTGCGTTGTCACAGCTAAGCATCCAACTATTTTAGAATTGTATAATGTAAATTGCTTTACTGGAATTTAACTATCTCATGCAGTTTTTTGCTTAGATGATCAGGAACATGGAATGCCTAGGAGATAGCTGGGCAGGAGCAGGATAGCGGGATGACGTTGCAGCTTAGTTTAGGCTTGAATTTGTATATGTAATTATCTGTGTTGTTGTTTGACTGTTGATGAATTTGACTAGATGTATTTAATGGTTTTTGACTGTTTGTATTATGGGGAAACGTCCAGTTTTCAGGGGAAACTCTGCCGAATTTGCAACAGAATGAATGCTTGAAGAATAGTTTATTTTGAATTAAATTTAAAGGGATTTAGTATTATGGATTTGTATGGTTTTAGTATTTATATTCCAGATCATATTATGGTTTGCATGTGAAAATAGAATTGCTGCTTAGGACATAGGGTTGAGTGGAATCTAAATGGACGGTGAGAAGAGTCTATTTGGGTTACACTCAACTAGTAGTGACCTCCGATATTCCCTGATATAGGAAAAATGAAAAATTGATTTCAAAATTTATATACTTCTGCTACTTTGATAGAGGTAAGTATATTATGAATTAGGGGGTCGTTACATTAATCTTTTAGGATCAATCATTCTCCCTCTTTGGAAACATCATTATGTTTCTTTAATGGTTTCTTGAAAGAAGCTATATTGATCTTTTAGGATCAATTTCTCATTCTCTTATGGGATCATTATTCTCTTTCCTTGATGGTTTCTTAAAAGAACAAATCATATTGATCTTTTACAATCAATCTTTCATTCCTTATGGGAATATTATTCTCCTTATTTGATCGTTTCTTGAAAAGAGAAACTATATTGATCTTTTATGATCAATCTTTCTTTTCCTTCATTAGGCATTATTCTCGTTCACCCTATGGCTCGCCATTACCGAATATTCGCCTTATGACTTGCCATTACCATAAGTTCACCCTATGGCTTGCAATTACCACATGTTCGCCCTATGGCTTGCCATTTTCACGATCTGTGTTCGCCTTATGACTCGCCATTACACATATTTGCCATATAGCTTTCTATTATTGCATGATCTACCTTATGCATGTATTTGGTAACATGTTTGACTTTCAGTACAAGTACATTTACATTGAGCAATACATGATGCTTTTAAATTCTTGTACTTTTTACACTGAGCAACATTAGTTCTTAAATTTCTATATGTTTTACACTGAGCAACACTAGCAGCTTCCAAATTTTTGATTAGTACATATCTATACTACGTACTACTTTAGAGCTTTAATACAAGCCTAAATTTATTATCTCATTTATCGATGTATGAATACTCATATGGCCTATAGTTTTAAATTTTTCTAACAACTCAATTTTGTTTTAAAATTAAGAAAGGTAAGAAGGTCTGACATGTTAAATAAAGTAATTGAGAAAGCCTCACTGGCAGTCATTGGTCACCCTTTACCATTAGGATCGCTATTTAGCACTCTCTGCCAAAGGATTTAAGAAATATTCAACAGCCGCATGGAGAGGTTTTTAGCCTTCAACATTCGCCCCTCGATGTCTACCCAAAGATCTAAGAAAGATCCAATGGCCTCAAGAAGAGCTTTTCAACCTTCCACATCCACCTTTTGGATTCAGCCAAAGGATCAAAGAGTGATCCTATAGCCTCATGAAGAGATTTCTAGCCTCCAACATTTACCCTTTGGCTTCGTTAAAAAGATCAAAGAGTGATCTTATGGCCACATTGAGAGCTTTTTATCCTCCCACATCCGTCTTTTGGCGTCCACCTAAGGATTTAAGAAAGATCCAATGACGTCGTGGAGAACTTTTCAAACTTAAACACTTGTCTTTCGACCCCTAGGATCAAGAAGAGATAATAAATATAAGCTTTTCAGCTTCCATCGGCCCTTCGGCCTTCTCCTAAAGATCGAACAATGATCAAACAACTTTCGTAAAAGGATCAAAAAGTGATCCTTGAACTTGAGAGCTTTTCAACTTCCATTAACCTTTCGGCCTTTGCTTAAAGATCAAAGAGCAATTCGATGACATCTACCAAAAGGATTTAGTGGCGATTCTCAAATATCTTTTCAACTTCCATCGAATTTTTGGTCTCTGCCTAAGGATCGAAGAGCAATCCAATGACATCTTCCAAAAGAATCTAAAGGAGATCCTTAAATAGCTTTTCAGCTTTGGCTGGTCTTTTGGGCTTGAGCGTTTAAACTTTGCTAAGAAAATCTAACTGCCTCGAATGAACTTATGTAGCCAACAATCTAACCACCTTGAGCGAACCAACCTCATCAAGTGACCTGTCTTACGTGAACTAATCTCATTGGGTGATCTAATTGCCTCGAGCAATCAAACCCCATTGGGCAACCCACTACCCTAAGGGATTGGTGTCATCGGGTGATCTAACCAACTTGAGTAACCTACCACTTTGAGCGAACTAACATCACTAGGTGATCCATTTTTGCCTATCAACTACAATGCGACCGTCTCAAACTTTTTCAACCCTCTTGCTAAAAGGGTGGCCTGAACAAACTAGTAAACTTTGCCAAAATGATTCTGGCGATCCCTTGCTTAAATAGCTTTTCAACTTTCACCACTAGCCTTTTGGCTCTCACCTAAGGATCTAACAATGGTATGACAGCCTCCGTCAAAGGATTAAAAGATTATCCTTAAAACTTATGGAGAGTTTTTCCACTTCCATCGACCCCTTCAGCCTTCGCTTAAAGATCTAAAAGCTAACTAACCTCGCTTAGAGATCTATTCTCACCCATTAACTATTGAGAGTTTACCCCAAATAATGTCAAGCTTCTTATAAGAAGGGTGACCTAAGCCAGCGAAACTTTCCAAAAAGATTATGGATATCCCTTGCCGAGAAAACTCTGTAGCTTTTGCCACTGGCCTTTTCAACCCTACCCAAGGATCTAAAAACGATCGAATAACCTTTATAAAAGGATTAAAAGATTATCCTCAAACTCAGCTTTTTAGCTTCTACGAACCCTTCATCCCCTGCAAAAAGGATTAGATAGAGATCCTCGACTAAAAGCTTTTTTAGCTTCTACCAGCCTCGCTAAGCAGCCTAATTGCCTTGAGTTTTCCAACCTCGCCAGGCAATTTATCGGCTCGAGTGACCCACCTTAACTGGCAACCTAATTCCTATGAGAAAAACTTACCTTATTAGGTGATCTAACCGCTTCAATAAAATCCATTGTTGCAAGGCAATCTAATAGGCTTAACCAATCAAAACTCGTTGGGTAATCTAACTGCCCTATGTAACCCAAATGTCGAAAGTAGGCCAACCTTATCGATGATCCAAAAGCTTTAAGGTTATCCAAAACCTTGTCAAAAGATCATCTGGCGATCCCTCACTTTTTTAGCTTTTATCATTGGCCTATTGACCCTCATTAAAGGATCAAAAGGTGTTTCTTTCTTTTCAAAAGCCTTTCGACACCAATAAATGCGACCGACCCTTGGGGATCATCCCAACCCTCCATCCTGACCATCTTGGAAATAGATCCCCTTCAAAAGGGGGAATAGTGAATATTAGATAGGCTTTTCCAACAAACGAAACATTCACCTCTTAAAAAGAGGATCATATCTTTTACGTGCATATTCAAAATATGCTCTCTAGACACAAGCTCTCAAAAGATGGCTATGCTACCTATCGGCTTTTCAGCCTCTCATATTGACTTTTCAAACTTCTCTATAGACATTTCAACCTACTCTATGGGCTCTTTAATCCTCTTAAACAAATGTTTCCAAGAGATAATCCTTCAGATGCACTACCAAGTTCTCCTACTCAAATAGGGGGACTAGAAAAGAAAAATTTTTGAGCCCAAACACGAGCTCAACCCAAATGGCTAACTCTTAAACTAGTAAGGCAATCCCTCCTACATGCTAGTAAATTCACCTAAATGCTTTTAAGTATATTGAATTGACAAACACAATTTTTGTAATTTTTAGCTCACCCTTCGCAAAATATACTTGTCAACCTTAAGCCAAATAGGTATGGTGTACTAGCCCTGCAAAACAACATCACCTTTAAATTGGGGGATTCGTAGACTAATTTTGACGTTCGTTCGTACTAAACCAACAAAGGGTTTCACCCCCTCCATTAACAAAAAAGAGCGTTTGCCCTCTAAATGTCGTTTTGTCATAGCAGCGAACCAAACATTTAAGATCTTAAGTCCACAGGTGCTCACACTTATGGGCTTAGAGGACTTGTGATAATACCAAATCTAGTCACCATTAAGGATTGCTCCTTATGTGTCTAATCACCTAAATAGGGCCTCTCTCTCAGCTAGGGGTCACCCAATTGCAAATGCCCACTAAACCCTATGTGTCCATGATGTGTCAATCTGACCTGTAAATATTATTTTATCCCTTGGTATCAAGTACGAGAACTCTAGCATTTTGAAAGCTCACTATACTAATATACTCTCTTATTCTCTCTAACTCAGGCATCAGAGGTGCATTTGGGGGAGTCCCCCTTCCCATTTGTGCATTCTTTGCTTGTTCTTGGTGCAAGATTTTACCACCTCTAGTACCCTTCTTGTTTCCTAATTGGTGAGTCAGTCCAAAATTGATTTATCAGGTGCTACTCTAATTTTCTCTCTTATAAAAATCATTTCTAGCGTTTGTCCTCATTTAATAAAACATTCTCATTGCTTCAATGTTAAATTTTTGCTCATATCGACTTTTTATTGTCTAACATTTGGTACCATACAACAATGTAAGTTTTATAGCTGTGTGATAAAATTTTTATTTAAGTTTGAGTAGTACTTTTCTGTCATAGATAACACTTAAAATTTTTTAATTAAAATGTATAATTTGCGTCTGTCTCTATTTTCTAGTTTTTTTTATGAAGATCTCCAAATACTTAAAACTTGTGACTTGTATGAATAAATAGATTTTCATATACCTGAAAAAAAAAGAGCATACCAAAGTCATTTTTGAGTGCCTAAAAAGGATAAAGAGAAATAATCAGCTGAAAATATTATACCATTTAATTTGATAAATATTAATTTTAAAATTCTTTTATGCCTAACAAATTTATTCATTAGTATAATGCCTAACGTACCTTTAAGTTATTATATACAAGAATGTTATTCAGGTTCATTTGAGAAATCAAGTGGTATAAGTTTGAGAATAATTAATTATTTTTGAACTTAAATATTTAACAACCATTTTTAAATTGTTTTTATTATAGTATTTCAGTTAATTATTTTGTTGAGTGTAATTTTAAAATTCATTAAATTATAACATTTTATTTAAATGAATACTTGTCTATTTTTAAATAAAAAGATGAATATTGAAATAAAGATTAAAATAATAAGCAAAATATTTTACTTTGAAAATAGTATATGAGATGAGATAGTATAATTGTAAAGGAACTGGCAAGCCTTGAGTACTGTATACCATCAAATTATGGTAAAGTAGAATCCAAATTCCAGTGTGAAACGATGGAAGTTCTTAACTTTACCACTGTGTTTAACGACAATAACAAAAAAACAAAGTTTTTTTTACTAACTGGAAATAACTACATGAATTAAGTAACACTAATATATTTTATTTTGAATAATTTTTATAGTTAGATTGTACCACTATGCTTAACTGAACTACAATATATATATATATATATATATATATATATATATTTTTTTTTTTTTCTTTTAGCTTATTAGGAAAATTCACTAATTTTTCTTAACCAAGATACTGAGGAATGTGGAGCTTATATCGCTGTCAAGAAAGAAATGGTGCAACCCACTGCCAAAATCAAAGGCAGGTATTTTCCTTTCAGTTTTTAGTCCTATTTAAATTTCTTTTATTTTATAATGATTCTCATGGGGCCTCAGCTCCAAGTTATTCTTCTATATAGTCAACAACCATAATTCAACTTCTTGCAATTTTCTTCCCTTCAGCATTTGCTATGATCATAGATTCTGAAAACAAGAATCTAACATATCCTGGAATGGTTAGTTGAATTAATTCTGTGGACCAAATTTGCTCAGCCATTCACATAAATTAAAACTAATTCAAGATCGAAAAAATTGGTAAAAAATTAACAAACAAAAAAAATTGGTATTTTCCATAAGAAGATATAAAAGAGCATCGAGAAAGAAAGGGACTTGCGATGAAGAAGAAGATGATGAACAATGATAAAAGAGACTTGAGAAGAAGAAGAATAGTTTCCTATATATATATATATATATAAAAAGGAGATTTGAAATGGAAAAGAGAGAGACTTGAAATGACTCTGTAATGACTATTGATAAAGAGAGAGCCATGTGTGAAAGAGAGGGACCTCATGACCATAAAAAAAAAGTGATCACACTTTTGATGGAGAAAAGTTAAGACTAAAGTGTATGCGGCATGCTAAATTAATAAAAAGAGTAAATGAAGGGAAAATAAAGAATAAAATATATTGATGAAATAAAAGTAGATAAAATATAATAAATGTTATATATTTTTTATATATTTTAAATTTTTTTAATAAAAATATGAATGATATGTTAACTTTTTTTTAAAAAAATAAGATATATTATATGATTAGTTTATTTTATTTGTAATCAAATTATATGATATATTTATTTTTTATTTCAAGTTATTTATTTATTTAATTATAATATAAAATTAATATATAAATATTAATATAAATGCAAATTTTCAATTGTTAATTCGCATAAGCTGGTCTCCTAGAGTGTGAAGCCCCTTTGCATGAATCCTTCTGATTGGAATGAACTCTTACAAGTGTATGGAACATAATTGGACTGACTTTATTAAATCTTCATAGCTAACAAGGTGATGAATAATTTTTGTTTTAATGCTTTTCCTTATTAATTAATCTTTGAAGCCAACTCATAGATTTTATTGCATTTAACATAGATTTTATTAATTAATCTTTGTACCCAATACATAGATTATATTACTGAAAGGAATGTAGCATAAGTGGAATGTAATATGTAGATATGTGCACAAGAAGCAATTTTTTTTGGAGAGTTATGCTTGTAATTGTCACATTATTATATTGATTAATTGTGTAATTTTGACACTTCACTTGCATTGTTATATTGTTAAATTGTCAAATAGAAGGGACCATTAATATGTGATTTTGACCACATAAGTAAGTTAATACGTACACAAGAAATCATGAAAAAATTAAGGTAAAAAAAATATCTATTCTATAAAAATTTGTAGATTTTGGGCTTGGTCAAACCAATATATTTTGTAATAAGAACAATGTAAAATTTTTTAAAAATAATTGGATTTGCATATTTTGCCATGGATATTTTCCTCTTTTCCTTTCTTTACTTATTTCGAAAGTGGTATAATAAGCAAAATGATAGTAATTATTTATTGATGTGATGCACTAGGCTTGAACACAAATGTTTACACTTTTTTAATCAAATAGTATATTTTCATAAATTTTTTTATGTAATTATGTATAATTTATTATGTTTAATATGTAATTAGGTTCCTTAACTAATTTAATAATTATCTGTCATAGACGGATTCATACATTTTAATATAATTGTACATCATGGGGAAAAACTTAGGCTCCTAGACTCAAATATATTGGTGGCATTAGATAAGATTTTCCTAAGTATGATGAAGATAAAATATCATTTTTTGAGCTGGTCTCTACATGGTCAAATTTTGGTTATTCTAAAATAGTCAAATGTATAGTTTGGTACCAGGTGGAAATTCTAATGAAAGGCTATTGCACCTTAAAAATGATGCTGATGTTTTTTTACTCAAGTTCATTGGATATTGTTATCTATATTTTAACCAATCAAGATGATGTAAAACATGGTAATAACGATGAGGAGGAGGAAGAAGTAGAACATGAGAAGAGATAATATGAGAAAGAATTTGATTAATGTGATGCTTCCTTGAATAAAAGTATCGAGAGGCCTGAAGAAGATGATATTTTTTCTACAGTAACTTGCAAACAAACAAAAAGTAGTGATGTTGAAATGATTTTGTTCAAAATGATGAAGAGGGATCTAAGTGAGTGGAATGACACTCCATTAGATAGGGCTATGTTGGGAAGCCTACAAAATTGAGTTTAGATCTTTTGTAATTTAAAATTAGTATATTTTTTTGTACTAAAAGAAAGATAAAAAAAAAAAATTAACTCCTAATTTATTTATAGTGAGTCTTTATTAGTGTGAGTCTTTTATTTTTATATCTTTTTACTGCAGATAAATACACAAATTTTAAATTACAGAAGATTCAAAATCTACAAAACTCATGTGATGAAAAATAAAGTCATAAGTGGCCACAATTTATTGAAGATATAGGCACACGGCTAACCCAATTCTAGAAAAAGGTTTTGGAATTTGAGAATGTTTGTTTATTCAAAAAAGCATTAAGAGAGTATTGTGTAAGAGAGTCAACTGACTATAAGTGGATTAAGAATGAAGGGCATAAGATGTCATAACATTGCAAGAATATTGGTTGTGGTTGGAGAATTTATACTGCACTTTAATAAGTGGTTTTATTCAAATAAAAAGACTGCATCCAAACAGGAGAAAATGGAAAAGGCAAAAGAGTGTTACAAGGAAGTCAAAAAATAACCCCTAATAGCACTGACAAGAACAACCATTTCAAGGTATTTTAACACACTTTGACCTCCTAGTATTATATTGTTTGATCAAATGTAATGTAATTTGTTCATCTTTTTAGGAATCTACAACAAATAACTATTTGCAACCATGGATGAATTACACTTTAGGAAATGACCATGGTCAGAAAGTTGGATTACCGGTAATGAGGTTTCTGATCATTTTTGCCGTGGCACTTCCAGTTTCAATTCAACCTCATCGGAATCTCCTCTTAGACCTGCTCTGGTTTTCTTCCTGCCGTAGATCTTGCAGGATTAAGCCTCGGTGAGTGTGTTTTCTTCCGAGTAATCTTGTTTGTATTGGTTTTTCTGTTTTGTCTACCCGATTATGCTGTATGTGTTGATTTTAATTTGGGCGTGGTCTTCTGATTTTTGCCATATTAGGATCTCTAATTGAGGTTTTAATCAATTTACAAGTTTTTGTTTGTGTTTATATGTATGTTTGTACTGTCCGTGTTTGATTCTTGTTCAATGGATTGTGGAATAAGCTTAGTTTGTGCTCATATTTTGTAGCAGCACGTAGGTAAAAGGTATGAAATTATCGTAGTAGGTTTTAAAAAAAAAATAAAAATTGGTTGCATCAACTCCTATTATCATGTGTTTGTATATGAGCACGTTTGTTCTGAGTGGAATTGGTGTTTTGATATCATTTTTTGGTGAGTACAAAAGATGGCAAATAATGAGGATGGTGAGGAAAAGACTTTTCGTGGGAATGAATGGGAGGTTGTGTCACTTACGGCATCAACATATGCAGATGCTCCTGGAACAATAGAAGTTGAGTTGAAGGATGATGACAAGTGAAATGCGTATGAACAAAATGAAGCAGAAACATCGCAAGCTTTGTTCATGTCTCGCCACTTTGTCTTTCCTCCTAGCCAGCATGAAAACTTGCCATTGGAACCCGGTTATAGTGAGATTCATGATGAGTATGGAGACAGAGATGTTGTCTCTGAATTGACTATTGAAGAAGGGATCAGACCTAGTGGAAAAGATGAAGGAAATTGGAATATTGTACGATTGAATGCTTCAGAGGATTTTTTTGGGCATGCAATATTTTGATGAAAATCTCAACATGCTATCTATCCATGGTAAACAGTTTGATGAAGGCACAACTCTACAAGGTTTTGGGTTAATTGACAAAGAAGAAAATATGTATAACCCTCCAAAATACAGTTCTTTCCACAGTGAAAAAGCTTACCATGTTACAACTGCATATGAGGAGAACATAGTTGTGCCTGAAACAATTGAACCTGCAGAGCAAGCGATAAATGCTTCTGCTGATTTGTTACGGTCTAAACAATTTTCCAAAGATGAGAATTACACACCTTCAGATCTTCCTTGTGTAGCCTGGTGAAAACGCAGAACTATCCCTTTGTATGCTCATGCAAAAGAGGCAAATGCATTTTGGTCTGTTTTCATTGCAGCTGCAGTGATGGGCATCGTAATGCTTGGGCAGTGCTGGCAGCAAGAAAAAGCTTTACAACTAAAGTGGCGGAAGATTGAAAATGATGAGGTGTATCTATTAATGTTTATTATTCATCAAGATATTCTTCATTTTAACATGTTTTAGATTAGTCTATGTTCTGAATATAAATGCTCTTGATAAAGGCATTTATTGCATAATGTCAGCTTTATGCTTTTCACATTTGTCCTTGGAAGAATGGTAAAGAATATTAGTGTATTTTTCGGAACTATGAATAGTTAATATGTCAACAATATGAAAGTCTTTGGTCCATTTGTTCTACTCTAAGATATGTGTGCGGGAGTGAAGAGAATCTTTTTTGATAAATCATAGAAGGTGCAAGTACTTCATGAAGTTTATGGACCATCTGTATGAACTCTGAAAGCATGGTTCAGTCCTTGAAGACAAGCAAGTGTTATGTTACATGCAAATTACCTAGTGACCACATTTGGAATGTTCTACGTTTTATTTTCTTGACATACTTTGGAGGAAATTGGTTTTGCATCGTGTAAGTAACTGTAATCTCACCAAGTTAGGGCCGAGCACAAGAGTCTCCTCAGTTAGAAAGGGGGCATAGAGAGAATTTTCACTTCATTAAATATGCCAGTAGAGCTTGTTATAGCCTAAATCTGGTAGTTGCAGCCATCGATAGGCATGCCTTGGTGTATGAATAATGGAAGTCTAAGAAAGACAGGATATATGATTAATGAATGACCATTGTAGTGGTGATGTACTGAATTTTTGTGGTCATGTTGATGGTGCAGACTGATGGGTGGAAACGATGGCTTATTTAATGACCATTTGTAGTGGTTTTGACACAAAGTAGAACTCAATACCAACTTAATAATTTGAAATGTCGTTGTTTGCAATGTGATTATTTATTTATTAACAATATTAGGGGTGTGTTTGGGAATGAGGAAGTGATAGGAAGGGAAGGAATTGAAAGGAAAGGAAAGAAAAGAAGAGGAAAAGAAAAGTTAAGTATTAATTTTTTTTTTTTTGTTTGGAGTTTTTTTAAAATTTTTTAATTTGAAATAATTAAAATTAATGAAGAAAGAAAGATAAGGAGGATTAATATAAATTTTTTTTTTCTCAAAATTTTAAGATTCAAACAAAGAAAGGTTATAATATTCTTTTTTCTCCCTTTCATTTTCTTCTATTTTCCTCCATTTTTACCTTTCCAAACATAGGAAATATATTATTTTTGTTCCTTGCTTCCCTCCAAACTTATAAGTGGGAACGTAATTACTGCAAGTGAACTAAAGATTTGATTGTAAGGTATATTCTGATCATCATCAGTGGGCTGTGGGACAATGGGCTTTTTTGTATTTTCGTTAAATGTATTAATTTCCCTGTTTGATTCCCTGTATACCTTTAAGATACTAACAGTTAATTATCTCCCATTTCCACAGGCAAGAAGCAGAATTCTTGGTTCCTTATTTCGTCTCAAGGATGTGATTGTTGGTGGACACCGTCGTGGTTCCATGATCAGGAGCTGCTCCTCAGGTGAAAGATAAGATGATGACGAAAAATTGAACGTAAGAGAGGTCGAGAAAGAAAGAATTTAGTGTTGTGAAGACCAGTCTAGTGCTGGGATAGATTGACCTTTCTCTTTTTGAAAGTTAAACATTTTAATATTTTTGCTGTAGTCTGCCTTGTATAGCTCTTGGATGTGTAATTCAATTTGATAATATATGTATTTAGACACCAAAAATGAGTAATTAAGTGAGATCCATTACTTTTGAATTTTGATGGTGGGTATTCTCTATTTTTTAAAAGCAAACTGCCGATATCATTAGATTAATATGCAAAGGGCATGGGGATACATAATCTCTTGCAAGATACAATGTTTAAATTTTAACTTGACGACAAGCTTGCAGTTTTGAATATCAGAAACAAGGAGCAATACAATATGTTTAGCCCGTTAAATGGTAGTCTTAGTATAGAATTATGGTAATCTCAAGTTTTAGGATAATATTATGAAAAAAGTTTGATTGATGAAAACATTTAATACAAAATTAGTTTAAAATAAAGGTAATTTTAATTTTAAAAAGTATATAAATATAGATACATAAATTTTACCACAATAAATTTAATTATTATTTTTGTTTAATAAATTATAAAAAGTTATTAATAAATTTTTGAATTTTTTTCTTAAAATATAATTAAATGATACAAAAGAAAAAAGAATGTTGATCCTAATTTCTTATTTTTTCTATTCTTTTTTTTTAAAAAAAAATGTTTCCTTTATCTCTCACCACAAAAGATGGAGAATCAAAGGAGGAAGAAAATTTTTCAGGTTGTTCAACTAACGGCTCATTTATTCTTTTGATTTTTTTTTGGTTGAAACTACTAATATTTAAAAGTTTAATTTTTTAACTAATTTAATTCGAACTTTAGTCTATAACAATAACGAAGATATAGCTCTTCTAGCATAGGATTTTTCATATATAAGAATTGAACTTAAAACTTTACTCAAAAGAATAAATTATCTATCATTCTAACTAAATACCTATTATTATTCTTTTAGCCTTTGATTGACTTTTAGTAAAACTAGTTTTATGAGTTGATTAAATTGGTGTAATAATTAGTTTATCAATTTTTCATTCCAACTAACCAATTTCGTCTAACTTTTTAAACTATATAGAATATCTAATTAGATAAATTAGTAATTGAAAAACATCAATTATATATATATTATAATGGTTCTGCACTAAGTGATTTTATGTAATAATATATTTTATAATTAAAATATAAAATAAAGTATATAATATAAAAACATGAGAAAGAGAAAATGAAGATAACATAAAGTTACAAGAAATGAGTAAATTAAAATAACTTCATATTATTTAATTTATTTTTTTAAAATTATAATAATAATTATTTTATATCTTATATTTTAAAAATTAAAATAAAAAGTATGCACAAATTATATTATAATGACTATGGATTCTTTTAGTTAGTTATATCACAAAATGATAAATTTTATAATATAAAATATAAAATAAAATATGTGATGTGAGGACATGAGAGAAAGAAAATAAAGATAATAAAAAGTTACAAGAGATGAATAAACTAAATAATTATTTATTATTTAATTTATTATTTTAGAATTATAATAATAATTATTTTATATTATATTTTAAAAATTAAAAAAAAAAGCATGTACATGTAAAGCCTCTATTATATATATATGTATATATATATATATATTATAATGACAGCTCTTTTAATTAGTGATCTCACAAAATGATATATTTTATAATATAAAATATAAAATAAAATATATTATGTTAATACACGAGAGAAAAAAAATAAAAATAATAAAAAGTTACAAAAAATGAATGAATTAAATAAATTTATATTATTTAATTTATTATTTTAAAATTATAATTATAATTATTGTATATTATGTTTTAAAATTAAAGGAAAAAAGATATGCACGTTTATATATGTGAAGTATCTAGTATATTATAATACCTTTAGTATATTATATAATATAAAATTTAAAATAAAATATATTGTTCAAGGAAAGGAGAGAAAGAAAGTAAAGATAATGGAAAAGCTTGAAAGAGAATAGTAAATAGTTAAATAATTTTTTATTATTTAATTTATTATTTTAAAATATAATACACAATTATTTTATAATCTATTTTAAAAATTAAAGAAAAAATAACATGTACTTTTGTACATACTAATTATTTTGTATATTATAATGATTTTAAAATTTTTTAAAAAATATTATATATTATATAATATAAAATATAAAATAAAATATGTAACGCAAGATTAAAAAATGAGAGAGAGAAAATAAATATAATATAAAATTAAAAAAATAAAAATTAATTAATTTTTTATTATTTAATTTTTTATTTTAAAATATAATAAATATTATTTTATATTATATTTTAAAAATTAAAAAATAGCATGCAACGATTTTGTCGGCACTATCTAGATCATTGATGAGATCAAATGGACATGGGTGGCTAGAGGAAGTAGTTGAGGCTCTAATTGCAGCTTGGTGGAAATCATGTTCTTGCTCCATCTTCTTCCTTTTCTTCATTAATGGAGAGGCTAAAATTCTAGAAGTGTTCCGCCTGAAATTTTCTTGTACATTCCTTATCTTTTAATGTATGTTAAGGATGTTCAAAATATTTATTTTTGTTTATTTTATTCATTGAGTCTAAATATTAAAGAAATGTAAGAAATATGATGAGGTTGGTGTCTAAATTTTTATGGGTTGGAGTCTAACTTTAAAAAAAATAGTATTTAATTTGGACTCACATTCTTAATGTATATTATATACTAATATTTATTTTTTATTATAAAAATTTTATACCAAGGATAAAAAATTTTTAACAAAAATTTTTTTGTACACAAAATTTAAACTTAAAATTTTGCTTAAAGAAAATAAAATACTTATTATTTTAACTAACTACTAATTAATTATATAATAATTAATTTATTATATATATATTCATATATATACATGGATATTAACTAAAAATAATGTATCATATAAATATATATATATTTGTAGAAATTTTGTTTATATATATAATAGAAGTTGAGTTTTTTTTTTTAAATTTTTAATATATAAGATAAAATAATAATTATTATAATTTTAAAATAATAAATTAAATATAAAAAATTATTTGATCTAATTTTTATTTTATCTCTTCTATGACCTCATATCTCATAAAAAAAAAATTAGATATAATTTTTATATTTTGTCATCAAAATTTTTAATTAGAGATTGATATATATTTATTTTATACAATTTATTTTTTTATGATTAATTTTTTAAAAAATAATTTTTACATATTTTATTTTAATTAAAAAATTTGATAATAAAAATGTAAATATAATTTTATTTTATATTTTATTTTATATTTTATATTATAAAATATATGATTTTTTGAAAATATTAATAAAAGAAGTATTATAAAATAGATGTATATTAACTAAAAGTAATCTATGAATAAAAATATTCCATGATCGAATCCTTTTTATAAACAAGGTCATAAAACAAGCCATTTTGCACTAAAATATCCAAACATAAAGCATCATGTGGCTTAAGGCTATCCTCTGCTTTGCTTATCCTCTCCAGAGAGGAGCGAGAGATTTGCATAGACTGCGTCTTTTTTAGAATTCGAACACTGCTCTTCTACTCTGGGATGGTGTAGGAGCTCTCGCCTTTCACAAATCCTCACCAGCAATGGCTATGGGTGTTTTAATTTCCAACCGCAACTTCTGTTCCTTCGTCGCCTCAGGTTCATCTATCTCGACTTTTAACGTTCGATTAACTAAACATTCTAAGCTCCATTTTTATTATTATTTCTTTTCAGTTTTTTTTTTTTAATTTTGGATGGCTACATGCATTTCATGAGCTATCTACTTGTGATAGAAAATTAACTGCCATGAATGTTAGTGATTTGGTTCATTTTTCTATGGAGCTCACTTTTATGAGAATTTAGTTTCTATAGTAATATTTTGGTACTGTTCAAATTTCTTTACTACAGAATTCAGTTTAGATGGCGAATGTGCGCTTTATTTTTGCAATAGATAATGAAAGGATTAATTGCAATTTTAGTCTCTTTAACAGAGTAATGCGGTCCCTCTCGTTTGCTTATTTTAGCAATTTAGTCCTTATACGACTAATCGGCTTATTTCTCTAATTATTAAATAAAGCAATTAAAATACTAATTAAACTGCAACAAAACAAACTTATGAAGGAGTTCCTTAATGGTTATACTGATTACAGAAAATTTCCTCCCAAGATTTTTAAAGAAAAAGAAGCAATTTGTGGAGTTCTTATGAGCCTTTCGGAGCCAATTCTTGCTTGCTTGTATTCTTTAGGAACTTACATAATCTGTATGTAAATGTAGGTGATATTTTGTTAAAATTCTGTATGTATAATGTTTAAACCCTCTAAGCTTGGATTTTGTGGATCTCTATTTTATAATTTGAACAGATTTTGCAATTGTCTGATATTGGCAGGAAATGCATATCGGTCGGGAAAGGATTTAACACTTCAAAGAGCGGCACTTTCAGGTGTAACTGTTGCACAGTGTGCTGGTCAGATTGCAAAGGATCCTATACTAAGATGCCATCATGGTTTGTGTTTTCATTCTGATGCCAATTTAGAATGGAGAGTTTCAAAACCAATACAAAGACTTCACAATGAAGGTGAGATTTGTTCTTCAGTATCCCGGCAATCTGTTTGCTTCGCAAACATCAAACTACAGGCCAGCCCAAGATATCAATGCTACATTTCTTCAGACCACTACAGCAGAAGTCATAATGAACAGAGAGCAGCTGATGGACTGGGCTTAAATAAAAGGAAACACCCACAACTTGCACTTGGTAAGGCAAACAAGACCCGTGTTTATTACAAGTCTGAGGAGTATCCAGAAACAAAGGTCAATTCTCGGCCATCAGCTGAAGGAACAGGTGAAGCAATTCTACTGGAAGAAAATGCGCAGGCATTTCCTAAGCGCTGGGTTATTGTACTGTTATGTTGTGCAGCCTTCGTGCTGTGCAATATGGACCGTGTGAGTATTTTCCTGTGTCTATATTTTCAATTCTTTATTTTATTTATATTTTCATGTTCCTCATAACTCATATCACATTCCTACTATCTATATTTCCATCCTACTCCATTACTTGTCACTACAGGTTCTCTAGTTACTTCAGATGCAAAAATCATGAGTATTGTTGTTTAATCCTGGTAGCCTAACATGTTTCCTTTTCTATCAGTAGACTAAGACACGAAGCAAAACCTTACTACCCTTTATAGCTGGAGGCGTTGATTGTTAGCAAAGAAATATGTTTAAAAAGATTGACTTAATATTTGCAATATTCTACCATTTGTTATTATTGCTTTTACCCCAAGTATCAAGCATTTAAACATTGACTTGAGAGGGTTTCTTGATTTCCAGTATGCTTACAGACCTAGTATTAGTTACTAATGACCATTGATTATTTTTTATTTAATTTATAGGTAAACATGAGCATAGCAATACTTCCAATGTCTCAAGAGTTCAATTGGAACAGTGCAACAGTTGGCCTAATTCAGTCGTCTTTTTTCTGGGGCTATCTGCTTACTCAGGTGTCACTGATATATCCATAACATGTTAACCTTACAAAAATTTGATTTCATATGTCGATCTTCTAGTAAGCATTCAAGTGCAGTAGCTGGTTGAACCAGCCATTAAATATTGTAATCTTCAAACTATCTCTTCATTTCATATATTCTACATAGAAGTCTGAACTAAACTGCTGTAAAACTGACTTTTACTCAAATGCCTTTTGGTTAAGATCCTTGGAGGCATATGGGCAGACAAACTTGGTGGAAAGCTAGTACTAGGCTTTGGCGTTGTTTGGTGGTCAATTGCAACTATTTTTACACCTATCGCTGCAAGAGTTGGGCTCCCTTGTTTGCTTATCATGCGTGCCTTTATGGGAATTGGTGAGGTTGGTCCATTCTATAGTTATACTACTTTCTTGGCTTCATCAATCTGGTTTCTCTATTTGATTTCACAATCACTTATTTAGCTCATAATTATGCAAAATTAATTTCCAGTTTTACTAGGATTTTAGGTAGATTCTAATTTCTAATTATCTAGTCACTTAATAATCAAGAAGAAAATTATGGAAGAGTAACCTAAAACATCATTAATTTCCAAAAAAGGATTAGGGAAAGTGATGTATAACAATTTTTATACAAGACAGGAAAGACAAACAATGCTTTACACTATAGTATTCTCTTTTCTCCCTTACAATGCTTTATAGTAAGTATAGTATAGTATAGTATAATCTCTAACATGCCCTCTCACATGAAAGCCCTTTTACAGGTTCACCATACCTTGTGTTTGAAACTTTAGTTAAGAGAATAGAAAGCAACAAGAATCAAATTCTAGTCCATTTGAACGTAGAAGCTCTGACACCATGCCAAAGACCATCTTGACTATAAAGGTTAAGTTATTAAGTGAAGTCATATGAACAGTTTTATTATAATATCTGACACCTACATTTAGTTAGCTCTTTCATGTGATACAAGCAAATGAAAGATATTTTCTATTTCTTGTTTAAATGATCTTATGTTTTAATTCCATGTAGAATATAAAAATGAGTTTTCCTCCTCTCAATTGACCCTATATTTTACCAATATTTTGTTTTCAGGGTGTTGCAATGCCTGCTATGAATAATTTACTTTCCAAGTGGATTCCAGTATCAGAGAGAAGCAGATCACTTGCCCTAGTATATAGTGGCATGTACCTTGGCTCTGTCACAGGGTTGGCTGTCTCACCTTCCCTAATCAACAAATTTGGGTGGCCATCAGTGTTTTACTCATTTGGCTCTCTTGGAAGTATCTGGTTTGCATTATGGTTGAGGAAAGTAAGTCAGCTTCCATCACCTTTTTCAATGGAACCTTCTACTTCAACTACTTTAATTTTAAAAAAAATAGAAGTTGAGAGAAAACCAAGCATGTTACCTCACCAATTGATATATGTTTTCATGTTTTGAGTTGATTTATTTAGGAGCTCCCTCATAAGTGATGCATAACATTTTGTTCCAGCACTTGAAAAACATGCAAATAAACAAAAATAGGAAGGCATTGTCATAAAAAATTAAGGGTGGAATTAATTTGACTCGCCTTAAAAATTGTTCCAGCACCTTGATCATGATATTCTTGATATTTTATCTCAATGTTTTAGCCATTAAATTGTCATTAAAAGCCGTGAATATCATGTTTAAGGTTCTGGAAGGATCAGTTGTCCATTGACCAGATAGATGAGTAAATCACTATCCTGGGCAATGCTTTTGGAGTTTTACTTTGATAACAAGATCCTAGTATTGACCATGACATTTATGGATGTAAGAGGCATTCAATTCCTTGCAAGTAGAACCTGATATCCTTTTCCTTCTGTTGGCTTCTCCCTAGGCATATAGCTCGCCGAAAGAAGATCCATCTCTTGGGGCAGAGGAGAAGAGGCTTATACTTGGAGGCAGTGTATCAAAAGAACCTGTATCAGTCATTCCTTGGAAATTAATTTTATCAAAAGCACCTGTTTGGGCCCTAATAATCTCTCACTTCTGTCATAATTGGGGGACGTTCATTCTATTAACCTGGATGCCTACTTACTACAATCAGGTACCATAAGTCCTTTTTTATTTTTTGGTGCTATACATTTTGCCTTTGTTTTAAGAAATTTCCTTGAATTGGCACATGTCTAAAATGATGTGTTGGGCACATACTCATTAAATACAACAACAACAACAAATAAAGCCTTTTCTCATTAGGTGGGGTCTGTTACATGGATCATAACTTATTCTATCTTAGCTCATACTCATCAAATATAATCAATAAATTAAAACTGTTAGATGGTCCCACTAATTTGAAAAAAGGAAGAAATGTGAATAGACCACTTAAACTTTTGTTCAATTGCAAATAGATTGTTAAACTTTCAAAACCAGCAATCAAGACCCTAAACATTTCACATTTAAAAAAATAGGCACTTTTGTTAAAAATTTTGCTTATGCAATTAACTCCTTGCCATGTCAATGCTAACATGACTTGCCACATCAGCTAACTTAGCCAATTCACTTGCCACGTCCTTTAATTTATTAAAAAAAAATTAAAAAATCTTTCACATAGGCCTTAACACTTTCTCCTTCCATCTTCTCTGTCTTCTTCCCTTCCCAACTGTTGCATCTCCTCAAGTGCTTCTTCATGTTCCCTAGAAGCCAAATCACACACCAGTCTACGCCATTTTGAAAATCAATGCAATCCGTGAATCACAATTCGTCGTACCTCATCATGCCATAAGTGGAAGTTCCTCTAGAGTCTAAATCTGGGTTCAATGATTGCTGAAGCTCTAGTTAGCTTTGAATGTAAATTCCCCTTATGCAACTTTTATTTGGCCCCATTATATCTGTGGGTTCCCACTTCCCTTGTTTCTTTCATTTTCTATTTTTTTTAGTATCTCCTGTTCAAATTTGAAACATCTCTTGTAGCACCAGATGACGAACTGTTACTTAATATTATTGCTATGTGCTGTTTGGGTTTTATATGGTGTGAATTGTGATTGATATGATACATCTAGTCTTCTGCGCATTATACCATATGGAAGTGTTTCTGTTTAAGCATGGAATCAGTTTTCTATATTCTACTTCATATGTATCCTTGTGAGAAAAAAAAATGAAGAAGGGTCGTGCTTAAACAGCTGAACCTATGTTGAGGATTATTGCAATGTGCGTCTTGTGAGTTCCTTGGTTTATGACTTCACACAGACTTACAGCCTCTGGTTCTTGTGGTAGTGATGAAGGGAGGAGGGAGAAGATGAACACAGGATTTGAACGTGATTTTGTTATTTTTTACATTTCTTTTGTTTTCTTTTTTAATTAGTGACGTGGCAAGTGAGCTGGTTGAGTTATCTAAAGTGACAAGCAAGTTGGCATTGACGTGGCTAGAAGTTGACAGTGTTAGCAAACTGATGGGCCCGTGACTCATATGGTTTATTCTAGAAGAGATAAGAGAGGAGGGAATGTATTAGGCCCAAGAGAGAGAGATAAAAGTGTATAACAGAAAGGAGAAAAGGCAGAAGGGCAAAACAGGAAATTTCTATCCCATAACTAACTCTATCATATGGGAGGTTGTTAAAAAGAGGGAGAGGCCGGGGTGGGGAGGTATGCAGAATTTTATGATTAGGGTGGGAGAGAATCTGGCCTCTTGAAAGCCACTTGAAAGCCAGATAACCTTTTTGCTTCTGTCTAATTTTGTCTATTGCCTGTGTAGTGGCAGGGGACTATCCTGAAATTTCCTATCGTCTTCTTATTTTTGCCTGCTGTTTCCTCTAATTTTCTCTACGGTATTGAGCTGTTGGGAGGATTAATATAGCAGAGTTCTATTAGCAAACATTTTTACATAAGCACCTATATGCTTAAATATGAAAGATTAAAACTAACTTGTGGCTTTTAACTTTACACAAGGTTTCAATTTTGTCCTTTATTTTTACTAATTTATGCAATTTCCTTCTTTTTTCAAATATCGTCAGTCATATGTAATACTCAAGTGGCATTACTCTAGCCAAAGCATAATTGAAGCTTAGATTAGACCAAAACACTTCGAAATTTTTTAGAATTCTTTATTCGAGTTTTCAAAACCCAAAAATTTAAAAACTTCGAAAAAATTTAGATGCTATATGAAGACTAACTTACTAATCGGTTTAGTATTATTTGAACTCTTCTGTTAGCTTAACTATGCTTTGGCAAGAATAATTTTACATGAATTTCATATATGTTGTTAATGATATATAGAAACGGTATTTGGTCAAGAGAAGAAATTGCATCCATTAATAAAAATAAAGAATAAAATTGAAACAAAAAAAAAAAAAAGGATAAGGAACAAAATTGAAATCTTATACAAAGTTAAAGGATAAAAGTTAGTTTTGGGCCAATATGAAAATCTAAGGTCTGGTTGTTGGTTTTGAAAATTAAAGGGTTTATTTACATCTGATCCAAAGTTTAAGAGGTCTAATTATATTTTTTTTCCTTAAAAAATGACATTTGAATTGTTTAATATTATTCGATTACTAGTCAATGCTTAAGAATGTTAGGTACATGCCAATGCAAGAATATCTCAATTTTGAATCTTACAATGCACATAATGTGTTCTTGGGAACACTTTGCTTTTAACAGAGATTTAATTGTTTAAACTAGCGCAGACAGCATGCAAAATGAATTTTCCTTCATTCCAACTCAGATTTCTGATGTATGTAAATCAAACCTGGAGAAACGGATAAAGATATATTTACAAGAAATATTTAGTACATTATTTGAGCAAACTAATGGGTCGTTTTCTCAGGTTTTGAAGTTCAACCTGGCTGAATCTGGGTTCTTTTGTGTCCTACCATGGTTAACCATGGCTGTCTTTGCAAATATAGGAGGCTGGATTGCTGACACACTTGTGAGCAAAGGCCTTTCCATAACAGCAGTTCGAAAGGCAAGTTATCTCTACTCCTTTACATGAAACTTGCATTGTTAATTAGTGTATTATAAAACAATACTCAAGGTCTATAACTTATAGTAATTTTGTTTTACTAAAATAATAATTTCTATGACTGCCTATCGTGGAAGTTAATAATGGCAGATCTTAGAGCCTTCTTTATGATGGAAAATTCTTAGGTAGGCACAATTTATGAAAGATAGGTGTACCAATCCAATTATGAAGTAATTACGTCAAAAGTAAGTCTCACCGAAAAGTATTTCTGGCATGATATGTCTCTTTATGATTGGCTTGATCTACTTATCTTTTGTAGATGGAGTTTACTTAAGAAACTATTTGTTATGGTTCTGTTATTAATCTTTCCTTCTTGGGCAGATCATGCAATCAATTGGCTTTCTGGGGCCTGCTTTTTTTCTTACACAGCTAAGTCATGTCCGGACACCTGCTCTGGCAGTACTATGCATGGCATGCAGTCAGGTTTGTGCTATATAATTATAATAGTTTCCTGCGTTGGATTCCTCAAATTTTGAACGATTTTCTACTCTTAAGTAACACTCATTGACTATGAAGCTTAAATGCACATAAAACATGTTTGCTTAGATACCTTGTCTAAACAGTAATTTATTGTTTCCTTTACAGGGATCTGATGCATTCTCGCAGTCTGGTTTGTACTCCAATCACCAAGACATTGGGCCACGCTATGCTGTGAGTCATTGCTATCTTTTCTTATGTAGGACATGAAGAAGAGCAAAATAAAAACGAAAACTTCTCTAGTGAATATCAAGTCAAACTTATCAAGGGATAACTATTTTACCCAAGTAAAAGGTCCTAACAATACTTAAATAAGAGTATCTAGTATCTTAATCCTACTAGAGTCTTAAGAGAGTAAAACATCTTAGGTTCAAATGCGTTGATTGCTAATTCATAAATCATAACTAAATCCTAAGGGTGTAGATTGAGGAGAATGCAGGGGGAGGGAAGAAAATTTTGAAACATTCCCCTTGTTTGGATTTCTAAATTTTGGAAGAAAATAAATTGGAGAATTTTGTACTAATCCTCCTTAACCTTCTTCCTTTATTAATTTTAATTATCTTAAATTAAAAAATTTTAAAAAATTCAAACAAGAAGAAGATAAGCTACCACTTAACTTTGTTTTCCTTCCCCTTTCCTTTCCCTCCTTATTCCCAAGCACACCCCAAAGTATACATTCATAAGACTGAAATAAGTAAATCATTATTAAGGAGGAAAAAAACAGCAAATCTATCTTCTCATCCTGCATCATCATTCATAGATACATACAAAATCCAAAACTATACATTCATAAGACTGAAATACTGATAGAACCCAGAAAACACAATAGCTACTGATGAAATATTCACTGAATATGTATTAAGCTTCCCGTCTTAGAGATGCAAAACCCACCTTAAGAGAAGAAAATATACATATCCAAGGCATACACAGAACAGAACACGCTAGTTTAGCAGCACACAAACAGCAGAAAACAGAATTGAAAATAAAAGAGAAAAGGTAAAAGATACTAGTTTTCGAGAGGCTAGTTCTCTCACCAACTAATTCTCAAAATCTTCCTTGTCACTACCCAAGCCAGCCACAGCCCTTAAATCTTCCCATCCGTTGTCCCTGTATCACACGAACCTCCTGCCAAATTAGTTAGAATCATTCCTCTCTCACCTGCCAGCACATCCTTCTCCTCATCCTTCGTATTTCGTCTGGAATAAACCTTTAAAGTGAGCACTACAGTATTATCAGCCCCATTTTTCTCCTTATTCCTTTTTCTTGTGACTACTAGTTGCATCAAATAAACACCTTGCCTGAGTAGTCTTTCGTAGATACTCTACTTTGATCTTCATCTTCCAATTTAAAACTACCAAGAAATTTGTCTGTCACTTCCATTAACCACCTGTTACTCTTTTAGCCAAAGCTCTAAGCTGTTTCCGAATTATTGCTGTATCTCCCAACTTCATAACTTGATGTTTCAGCATCTCAAAACATAATATATTCCTTCAGAGAATCAGAAGGAATATTTTTGGGTTGATCTAATCTATAATAGATATTTTGACTAAACTAATTATAAAGAGACCTAATGTTAGATTGTCGGGTACACTTTTCAGTGGGACCCAACTACGACATACTTATGTGTATGTTCATGATCAGCTTAATTTGCTTATTTGTTGTAGGCTTGGTCTAGCTAAGAATCTCTTGATTCGAAATGCTTATTAGTTTCAATTTCAGGGAGTACTACTGGGGCTATCAAACACTGCAGGAGTGCTTGCTGGTGTCTTGGGCACAGCGGCAACTGGTTACATACTCCAAAAAGGTGTGGCTGAATCCCACTTTCTTTTTCCATGTTTGCCTTCTACTCAACCTCTTCCCTATCTTCAATTCACTTGTGAAATCTGTTGCTCCAGGTTCTTGGGATGATGTCTTTAAGGTTGCTGTTGCACTGTATCTAATAGGCACATTGGTCTGGAATTTCTTTTCAACTGGTGAGAAAGTTCTGGACTAAAATAAACAATGCAATGACATGAAGACCATTTATATGATTCAGTGAAGGAAATCTTGATCACATGACCAAATATAGCGAGAACATGGATGCATAAACCCTTCCAGGGAAAGAACAGAGACACCATCAAGATCTTCCACCTAATAGCGAGGAGACCTTCATATTTTCTGCAGTGGATTAACTTGGCACCTTATGAAAATGCCTTGTCCCACTATCAATAAGATTTCTGTAGAGATAGTTTGTGGGTAAATTTCCACCCATAAACTCCATTTAAGCATACTTATGCTCATAACACATGCTATTCATGTAACTTCAGCTTATCATTAC
The DNA here is from genome assembly GCA_031216115.1 of Senna siamea. Taxonomy (NCBI): domain Eukaryota; kingdom Viridiplantae; phylum Streptophyta; class Magnoliopsida; order Fabales; family Fabaceae; genus Senna; species Senna siamea. Next base: position 12,019,774 of record CM062364.1, read on the forward strand.
CTGTCTGAATAACAGAGAAGGCAAGTTCATTCTCATAAGATATCTATAACAAAAGGAATTAACCCATTGTCATGCATGTTAGTCTATCCCAGAATTTTCCTACAGATATATTTTACATCTAATCCCATCAGTTGGCCTGCTATCATGACAGCAAAATAAGACTGGCTTTGCTCTCTGTGTTTGTCTCTCCTATATATAAATATATCTGTAGTACGCACCAGGCTCACGAACTTAAAATAACTAATCAGTTCAAAATTGAAGGGGTGTTTGGTTGTCACAATCAAATATTCCCTTAACCTAACATATATGTTTTAGGAATCATATGCCCTAGAATATAACATTTTCATGTTTGAAGTACACCATTTAAGAGACATGATAAACATAACACCAGAAAGTTGTCAGACAGAACCCAGAACAGTCAAACTTTCACTATGGGTAATACAATATTATTTCAATATCGACAGTGATAATAAACTCATTATGATGTCCGCGCTTATACAAGCTGTTGAAATAAAATATTATATAATGCAGTAAAAATATTTTGAAACAATCAAATAAACATGAAATAAAGAATGATGTAAATATCTCCAAGGTTTCTACAAGGAAAAGATAGATTGAAAAAACATTGATAGCCCCCCACAATTATCTCATATATAATTATAAATTATGAATTCATAAGGTATCATGAATATACCTTTTTTTTTTCTTCCAAATTATGGAAATTCTACTCCGTTTGCCCCGATATACTAAAACCACATGCCCAAAAGTCTCTAGGCCACTAAATTCCATTACATCTCAGTCATAGCATAAGACTCTTTCCATGAACCTCTCCCTCTTCTTTTTGTATACTCGCCAAAATTCCTCTCAAGTCCCTGTGATGCACATTGACCTTTAGCCCATTTTTCATAAACAATGTGAGTGACATTTTCTGCTCCACCTGGTGACCTGGCAGCACCGTAAGCCGGTGGCGGAGCAGCACTGCCGCAGCGATTGACTTCATCTGTAGGTATGCCAAGTCCTTCCCCAAACATATCCTTGGACCAGCATTGAAGGCAACAAACCTGAAAGAATCATACATCATGAACTTTGTACCATCTATTGACAACCACCTCTCAGGGCGGAACTCCAGACAATCCTCCCCCCACGTGGCCCTCATCCGCCCGGCCGAGTATATTGAATACGTCACCGATGATCCTGCCGGGACGAACGTGCCATCCGGAAGCACGTCGTCGGCCACCACGTGCTTTGAGTCCTCTGGCACTGAAGGGTAGAGGCGTAGTGTCTCAGACAATGCTGCTTTCAGATACACCAAACGGTCAACTTCTTCAAACTCCAGAGGCTCATTCATCCACTTTCCCAGATCATCACCACGTGTTTCTATCAGGACAGTGCAGATTTCACGTAAGATTTTTTCCTCAACTCTTGGGTTTTGAATCACTAGCCAGAAGAACCAACTCATAGCAACTGATGACGTGTCACGTCCAGCTAGGATGAAATTGAGTGCCACATGTCGAAGGAACTTGTCTGAGTAGGATTCCTTCTTCTTCATGAACCTTGATAGCAAGTCATCATGTGGGTTTCCATCTTTTTGTTGACTAAGTAGCTCCAGCTTACGCTTGTCTATCACACTGGATAAATACTCCTCCACGTGTCCTAGGCTTCGGCTCAAGCTGACCTCCATTCCAAGCCGAAGCCATTTCTTGAGCTTCCACAACACCTCTGGCAATATAAACCGCTGAAGTGACGCCTCAGTGGCTCGGTCAAAAGCCGAAGCGAAGCCATTCTCGGGCAATCCCGGGGCACAGGTTTGAGGATCCTTTCCAAAAGCCAAGCCGCAAATATTATCAAAAGTGAGTCGCAGCATCAAGTCTTGTAGATCGATCGGCTTGGACTCCAGTTCAGCCGACTTGAGAATCAAACAGAGCCGATCCTTGATGGCTCGAGTAACCCACCGAGCCATGGCTTGGCGCAGCGTCCGGGTGGTGAATTCCAGTGCGGCGGTCTTTCGCTGGAACAGCCACGTGTCGCCGTCGGAGTTGAAGATGCCATCGCCGAGCAGATCGTGGAACACGGCATGCCACGTTGGACCCTTTGGGTAATTGTCGAACCGGGTCTTCAATATGTGCTCCAGATTCCTCGGGTCGCACGTGACGGTCACGAGACCTTGCTTCTTGGCGAGGAAGGGAATTGCGCAGATGCAGGTCTGGTACGTGCCGCCACACGCGCGGAGGTTGTCGCAGATCCAGTCGTGCATGCGCTCAATGTTCTCAATCAACCCTGGGAGGCTACCCAATAGAGGCCATACACGTGGACCCCTTAGTGACCGCGAGATGAATGTGAACCAGAGAAGGTATGCAGTGATAGCCGTCAAAAGAAGCAGAGCCGTACAAGTATCCATTTTCTCGAACGGCAACTCAGCCCAACGATCAACCAAGTAAAAAGTTCCGGGAAAATTCTCTGCTTTTTTCTGGGAAAAATTCTTACTTTCCCGGGAAACAAACGGGTATTCAGATAGATGAGAAAAAGTAGTAACTTTAATATGAATGATAGCTCTGGGAAGCTTTAAAATTTCTGGGGTGAGAATAATTCTCGTGGAAAGTCATTTTCTTAACGAAATGCAGAAGCTCTATATGCAGATTTTAAGCAAACCCAGATTGAAATCTTCCTGAGAAAATTATGGGTAGTTGAGAGAAAGTGGTTTAGATGTGTTTTTCTTTCATGTATAACTGACTATGAGTAAGTAAGAAAAAGTATGGAAAATGAGCATGATTTGCAGGTATGAAATGAAAGAATGAAGAAGGTATAAGGTGGAAGAAGAGTGAGATAGAGTACAAATTGAGAGTGTCATAGAAGAGATAGCTTTATAGGTGAAAACGTACAGAGAAGCCATTATTATGGACAGTCTGTTGCTTGGCAATGCCCCCACCTATTTCTCTTTCTTACTATACTCGTCTAATGCACCATTATGAATGGCTCTGCAGGTTGTTGAAACTTTTAAAAGTAAAGAAGAGAAACCCTAGAGACTAGAGTCATGTCTCTCTCTCTCTCTCTCTCTCTCTCTCTCTCTATATATATATATATATATGTCTAATTCTCTACCCTTCTTATACAAATATAAAATATATATAAATTGCAAAACAGGAAGAGGCATTAATGAATGAAGAGAAATAAATGAGATTAGTTGAGGAACATGGGAAGGAAGGGAAGACCTACACAACCACACAAGAAAACGTGATGAGTTAATCAGGTATCTAAGACTAAGCACAAAAGTGATAATCTTTTTTAGTATGATGATCAAACTTCCAAGTAAACTAAAAACAATGGGTTTTGTGCCACTTGCCAATTGCTTTTTTCCATATACTAGTGACTACTGATTTGGCATGAAAAAAATAAGGGTATATTAATTTTTTTAATTTATAAATATTTTTTATATAAAATAAAAAAATTTATAATATTTTAAAATAATAAAAAGAAGTCAGTACATGTAATTTAATTTTTAAAATATTAAATGTATATTTTATTTTATTTATATGTTATTATATAATTCTAGAAATCAAACACACTATAACTAAATATCAAAATTATATATAATAGTATAGATATATGTTAAATTTTTTAAAAAAATATTCTACTTCTCTAAAATTAAAAAATATATTATAGTCTTGTAATTTTTTTAATCTTTAAAATTTTTAAAATAAAAAAGTTTTTATATCCCACAAGAGGAGAATAGAGTAATTTACTCTTATTTTAACTAAAAAACCATTATCTATAAATTTAAATGATTTAACAATATATATTGAATATACATCTAACCAATATTTAAAATTTACTCTTTTTTATTGAAATTATTAATATTAAAATATTTATTAAATTTTGACTAACATAACTTAAGTTAGTTTAGATCGTGTTATGAGTATAAAATTTTTTTTCATGTAGATGTTTTTATTCACAATACTTAAAAGTTGAAACTTTTATTTAAAAAGAATAAAATTCGTATATCTCTAACTAATGACATGTTGGTAAGATTCATTTTCCTAAATTTAGCAAATTATGACTTGATAAAATAGCTAATACTTATTAAAAATAAAAAATATTACAAAATATTATTTTTGAGATTAATCAATTAAAAAATAAGAAGAATTAATTTATTAATTTAAACCGTTTAATGAATATAAGAATTGTCATTTAAATTTAATTAAATATTAGAATAACTTAAATTATAATTTTTGAAACAAAATAAATAACAATAAATTATAATAAAACTTATTTTTAATAAAAAGAAATCAAAATCATGTATTTTTTGTTATTTTTTTCTTTTGTTTATATGATATGAAGTATGTATATAATTTTAAAAGAGATTAGAGAACTTTGTAATTTGGAAAAATATTTATTATACTCCCACAATACTAAAAGTTCTAGTATTATTGTTATTTATATGTTGAAAAATTAATAATTCTTGTACAAAAATTAAAATCTAACTCAATTATAATTTAAAATTAAATTATATAATCTTCACTAAAAAAAATTAAACTACATGACAAAATATTATATCAGTATTGAGTGCTCACTACTATATAACACTAAAAAAAGAAGTCATAATTTAGACAAATCTCAAAAGATTGGGATTTGGTAAGCAACCCACCAACTATTTATAGCGTTTACTTTGGAGTAACTCAACTTTCCTCTTATCTCCGTATCCACCAAAATTATTATGTTAGACTAAGATTTATAAAAGATAAATACATTAAGGTAATTATAAATTACTTTTTTATTTTGAAAATTATTTAAACTATAAATTCTCCCATCTTTTGTAAAAATATATAAAATCCTAGCCTCGAGAGAAGCTAAAATATGACTAAAATGCTTTACAAGATAATATTAATTTTTCATTAAAAAATATAAATTAAAATTATTTTTTTAATATAAATAACATCTAAGTTAAATCTTTATTTTGAATCACAATGAATTTTATTCACTATATTATAATAAATTTAAATTTTTATAATAAATGATCTCATAAAATAATATATTTTATAATATCTATTGTACTATAAAAGTGTGAGTTATTTACAAATTCTCATATCTAAAATATCCTTAAAAATATAACTATCTACTCCTAAAGTCATATCCTTTCATATATAATCTTTTTCTTTTCAAAATATAACTTTTTATGTTTAAAATTACGTCTTTCGCATGAAATTTTCTTTAAATTTATATTCTTTCATATGTATTTTGTGTCTTTTCAAAATATAACTTTTCATATTAAAAGTCATATGCCCTTTTATATTTATTCATATATATTATTTTGAGGGAAATCAAACAAATGTTATATGTAAAAATATACACTGATATATATGCTTTAAAGCTTTGACATATAATAATTCTTGCTCTTCCTTTTTCTCATCCAATGGTAAATTTTCTTTCTTGTTTTTTGTTATCATATTTCTGTGAATTTTTCTTATAATTATATTTATGATATCCTATCATTTTAAGCGTATGATTTTTTTTACAAAAAATAAGAGACTTGAGAAACATTGGCATTCGTTTGTTTTGAATTCGGAGATCAATGAGTTTAAACATACATAAATGAATTTTATAAATTAAAAAGAAAAATAAAATATGAAAAAGCCGAACAACCAGAGGGACTTTTAGTAGTGTGCAATATCAAGAAGAATTTTAACAAAACAATCCCTATCAGTATAGTCTTAAGAAATCCCAATAATTACTTCAGGCAGATTCATTTTCATTCAATCAAAATGTCTGAAATCTTTCTAACATCTGAACATATATGATGAGTGATTGCCTAATAAGATATAGTAGAGAAAAATGATATCAGATATTGTTGGATTTTCACGTTTGTGTGAACAGGAAACAAAAATCTACACACATTCACAAATAGATCAACACTTCCCATACACCAACAAAAATGTGAAACAAGATCAAAAGTTTGCAAGTGGGAGGCACGATATTATTGAGGGACATGGATGAAGAGTGAAATTGCACAAAGATTACATTATTTTCTTCTTCACTCATACGATGTAAGATCAAAATACAAAATATTGTCCAAATTGTTAAAATTTGATACTTTAGTTCTTTTTGCACTTTTATACTTCTTATTAATTGTTAGATTAGAAAACATAAGTAGAATTCCCCACAAATTCCTTTTAACAATAGTTTATCATTTTGGTTTTTCATAATGGTCATAGTATATTTACTAGGAAGAATTGTGCGGTTAAATTGCAATAAAAATGTATGACTTTATTTGTAGTAATTTTTTTTTCTCGAAAAAAATAATATTAGTTTAGATATAATTGGATATTAAAGGTATAAGTACTTCTCTCAATAAATTTTTTTTTTTAATTTTTCATGTTGTAAATTGATCTATAGATTAGATTTATTAATTTTTTCTTTTGCTTTAATATATCTTAATTATTTTAGCCAAATGGATCTTTTAGATATTCTCATATTACTTCATATGGTTGAAGGCACCAAATGGTTGGGTGTTACATACTAATTATATTGTGTCTTTATATCTTCTGTATAATGTTTAAATGACGTTTTTCTATAAGCATAAGCTAATTAAAATTAAAATTATTATTATATAAAAATAATAACACGTGCTCATATTTTCTTTGTTAATATATATTTTATAGACATGTTATAGTTGAAATTAAATAATATTAAATATTATTTTATAAATTTTTTTCTTTATTCTTAAAAATTTATTTATCATTTTATAAAATAATGCTAAAATATAAAATCAGAAAAGTGGTTATCCTATCTATATTAAATTAAAACTATAGAACGTAAATGGATAATAAAAAATTAGGTTATTTTATAAATTTTGATAGCAAGACAGGTGGACATAATTTTATAAGATAAAAAATATGTATTAATTTTAATCTATATATGATAGTTGAGATAATAGGAGTAGGAAGAGTAGAAGCACCAGAAGAAGTAATTTGCATAATTATAAAATAAAATTACAAAAATAATTTCATAGTTAATATTGAATTATTTTATAAAAATATAATTTATTAAAAATTATATTCTGTAAACTTTTATTTTAAAATTATTTATTTATGTTAAAAATTGTAAATATGATTTATTCTGTAATTTTCTTAATTTTAGGGTAATGTTTGTATTTGTTAAAATGTATTTAGTATACATGTTTTTTTTTTGAAATATTATTAAAATTAAATATTATTAAACATTATTTTATCAACATTTTCTTTATTCTTAACATTTATTTATCATTTTATGAAATAATTTAACATTATAAATCAAAATAAAAAGACAATGATTTTGGGTGAGACTCGTTAGTTTATATTGCAGTTTATGATCATGTTCAACCATTGTGAGTCTTAAAGCATATCTCTGGTGAGAGACACATATATTTGGTGAAAGACATTTAGATTGCATCTTTTTATTTAAATTTTGAGTCTTAACCATTGTGTCTTTTCAATTGCATATTTTTTATTGAAATATTTTGTCTACATAAACTGAGAATGACAATAAAATTCTCATATTTTCTTTGTTCTTCATTCTTCATTTGTGACTCTTGAAAGTTAAAAAGATAGAGGTTTTATAGAGGAAATTCTCATATGGAGAAAAACAATGTAACATATATTTCAAGTGATCGATGATGATGATTTGGTGATGTTTCTTATATATCAAGTTCAAGTTCTAATGAAAAATTTATTTTTGAGAGTGATGATATTACAATTGAAGAGTATTCTCTTGAAAGCTATATTTCTAAAACTATGGAAGAAGATCTCTCTGAGTATTCTCTTGAAGAAGATGAAACGACTTCTACACTTATTCATTCTTCTTGTTCTAACAAAAGTAATTGCAAGAAAGAGATTATGGAAGAGTTATGAAATTGATTGATTGAAATTAAGGAAAGACTAGATGCACAGAAGAAAAAAAACGAATCAAGAAAAAGGAAGCCAAATTGATTATGGTACATTTATTGTAGTATGGGTGGGTTTAGATAATTGTTTCTCTCTTGCTCTCTAGTTTCTTATTTGAGTTTGTTTCAATTAGTAAATAGTGGGTTTGTAAAAGTAATAAGAATGATAATATATTATAATTATATTTTATTTTGCAATTTAAAAATATCACACTTAATTTATTCATTAGTCTTCTTTAGATTACTAAATATATCAAGATAAGTAATCAATTTTAAATTAAAATTATTTTTTTGAAAATTTTATTATTTGATTATTTAATTCTTTATGAATAATTTATTGTTAGAAGATTTATGATTAACATAGAGGTGAAGTTTGTTAGTTTCTCCTTTAATATATTCTATTCTTATACATATAATAAATATATAACAGATATATAGATAGATAGATAAATTTTATTTATATGATTATTATATATATATATATATATAAATAATAGATGTGATATAATATTTTTAAAATAAAATATATTATTATATGATCATCTATGCTTCTTATGAAACTTAGAAAATTTTTGAAATTATATAATGATATTTGAATCTCTAAAGATGTTTAATGAATATATTTATTATTCGAAAGAAAAAATTATAAAGTTTCAATTGTCAAAAGGTGTAAGTAAATTTATTTCCATATATATATGTGTGTGTGTGTGTGTGTGTGTGTGTATGATAGATTTCAATAATATCAAATAAATATTATAAGTATATATACTATATATAAAAGCTACCTGTACATTTCTATCTTGAATATTATTAAAAAATAAAATATATTGAATAAAAATATTAATAACTAAAACACATACATAATCTTCATAAGCTAAATTTTTGTACAGAACTTGAATGAGAAAAGATTTAAATGGTGATAAATTAAGATGCTCAAAAAGCATTAGGATTGCACTAAAAATTAAAATTGATGATAAATGACAAAGATGAAATTTTTACATATAAGATTTTTCACATCAAAATTAAAAGTTTTCTTATTGTCAATTATGAATGATACGAATTTAAATTATTAGTTTTTATTAAAGAACCTTAGGTTCTTTAAAATTTTAATGTAAAATGTCTTATATATATATATATATATATTAACATATTTTTTAAATTATTCATATTATTTTATTATTATAAAAATTTAGCATGCTCAATTACTTATTAATTGAAACCAATATAGCAAACATGTATTCTTATTACTTTTTTCCTATTCAAGTACAAATAGCAATCTATGATATGTATAAATTTTTTTCATATATTCATGTTAATATAATTTTATTTACATATGAATTTTCTATACACTAATCAAACCCAAAAAGTGAGGATATTTCAAGTTTATTAGTTTGTAAATATTAAATTTTTCCATACAAATTTTATTTATATACGAATCTTTCATATATGTAAGCCAAGCCTCCAATATATGATAATAAGGTCAATCTTTCATTTTTGTTCATGGCTATACTTTTAATAATCAATTTTTTTTTGTTAATATTAAAACAATACATACAATAAGGTACACAAAGAGGAATCTCATAGACTATTGATTGCTTTCCATCCATACAAATAGGTATCAAGTTTGTGATTTACTAATTTCTTAACAATTCATGTCTTTTGTGGGTATACTCATGCTTCATGTATTCCACATGTAGTTATAGTAATATGGTTGTTCACACAATTAAATTAGAAATAACCCATCACTTATATATAACAAAGGGTCACTTGGCCCCTTACATTTTAGTTACGAATCACTTAGCCCAGCATCCATTTTATTCATGGGTCACTTAGCCCAACATACATTTTAGTTTTGCCGAAAATACATTTTTGTTATAGGTCATTTGGCATAACATACATTGAATGAGTTTATGGTTAGCTAGTATTAACCCCTAGGGCGTACCTTAGTATTTCCACTCACTAGATCCCTATACCTCACTTAGGGCCAGCTCGCCTCCAATCATTCACTTGGATGAGTCAATGTTGCTTGCTTAAGAATCATCACTCATTAGGGTAAATCATTTTCTAAATCTTTAGGATCATCACTTACTAGGGTAAATTATTTTCTAAATCTTTAGGATCATCACTCACTAGGATGAATCATTTTCTAAATCTTTAGGATCATCACTCACTGGGGTGAATCATATCCTAAATCTTTAATATCATCGCTCACTAGCGTGAATCATTTTACTAAATGAAAGAATACATTGCTCAAAAATCATCCCTCTTTAATAGGGAGGATTATTTTATGAATACATAACTCTCTAGTATATACACTAGACTGATAGGTTCCTTGATTATGGTAAGTAAAACCATAGTAAGTCACTCTTAAGCCATCAGGGTAAACTATACGACTTAAACTAACTTAAGGTTGACCACCATCATAGTATTTTCTCAATACTTTTTAAAATTGAATGGATGTTTTACCATCCTAAATTATGATCCAACCGTGAAATTTTCAATGGTCATCCCATACTGAGTACTAGTCCTTCAATTTGAAACTTATCTAGACTAGGATATATAATAAGAGGATTTATATTTTTTTTTTATAGTTATTTCCCTTCAAATTTGTTCCATATTACTTTTTAAACACATTACCATAAATTTAAGATGATTCCCTAGCCTTTACATGATGTTTTAAGGGGGGGAGGAAAGAGGCTAAAATATAAAGATGGAATCTATAATATGATGAAATAGTTCACCATAGTGAAGTCTCGAAGCAAAGAACATAGAACCAATTTTCTGTGTAGTTCATTGTGGCTCAAACCACTTTTTGCTATAGCAAAGAACACAACAACTCATGTGGTAGTTCGACGCGAAAAAGTCATGTTTTAGCTGCTGCAAAGATGCCCTAACTCACAATTGCTAGTCCTGTTCAGCATAAAAATTTATTTTTTGAACCGTTTTAGCTTCCCAAAACTTCAAGGTTTCATTCTAAATCACTTATGAACTCTTTTTCCTGCCTAAAACATCATCATACATCAAACCAAACTATTTGAAACTAGGAATCAAACCAAATCATAAGAATCATGCTCATAGAGGAAAAGATAGTAAACTTATATCACTACAAAAATTTTCGCTTTCAGTGGCCACTGAAATTTTTTAGTGGCGACAAAATAATTGTCACTTATCGTTACTGAAACCTCTGCAACTTAAGGTCTTTGGTGGTAACAAAAAACGTCGCCACTAAAAATACATATAGTGGCGACATTTTTCGCCACTGAAAATTAAAATTTGCCGTCACAGAAGTTAAAATTTAAAAGTTAAAAGTCGCCACAGAAACTTAGATTTAGTGGTGACAGAAAATGTCGCCATTGAAACTCCTTTTAGTGGTGACAAAAAATGTCGCCATTGAAACTCCTTTCAGTGGCGACTTTTTTGTCGCCACTAAATCCTTCTTCAGTGGCGACTTTTGTATGTCACCACTGAAGCCCCTTTCTGCGCCAACTTTCTTATATCGCTACTGAATCATCTATTTTGTATATTTATTTTATTTTTATATTTCTTGTGATCTTAAGAGTATTACAAAAGAAAATTATAAAATAAAATACTATTATATTACACAAAAGTAATGTTACATTGTTGTCAATAATTATTAATATTACAATTATCAATAATGAAATAATATATAATAATTACACAACTAATTGGAATAAAATATAAAACATTCAAAGCATCATTTTTGTGTAGAATTATTGTTCCTTCTTGAATTTTATCCCTGTTTAAAATAGAAACATTAAGGATAAGTATAATTAGTCTCATGATAATAAAATTAAATTACAAGAGTCATAAAATTATAGAAAAAAACATAATATATATTATCAAGACAAGACAATATGCACACTAAATACTAATTTATAAACTTGAATAATTAAAGTAACAATGTCTAACCTATTATATCTATGTTCATTCCTTGAATTTCTTCTGATGGAACAGAATCATGAACAATATTGTCTAAGTTAACTTTCATTTCAATTTTGGTCAAATAAATAAAAAGCTCGTATTGTAGTTTACAGCTTGTATTTTAGTTCCCTGCTTAGGATCATTATGATACTTTTGGGAGACTAAATAAACTTGACCTAACTCAAAATTTCAAAATTATAGGGTTTTTTCTTCTTAAACAAAATAAAAAGAATCTTTTCAGTTTGGTCATTAAAATTTTCCTAGTCTTGAAAGTAGTCCTTAAAGGTCTCAAAAGTCTCCTTAATTTATATGAAAGCCTCCATGTAACTCAATATCATAGAAAATATCAAAATTTATGGAATTTCAATTCATTACCTAGAATTTTTAAAATTTGCAGTTTAGTCCCTTTCTTCTCAAATAATGGTTTTGCACTTTTTTTCCCCCATTTTTCACTTCTATCCCATCATTTCCATTGTTTCTAACAACATATTAGATTTTTAAAGGTTGCAAAAATGCCCAAAAAATTTAAAGAAATTTCAGATTAGTCCCAATTTCATAAAGTGCCTCTAAATGGTCTTCTAAGCTTAGATTGAAGTATACAAAGCTTTCTTTAAGTTTTTTAGGCATTCTAAATGTTAAAATCAGTCCCATTACAGCCATCAAATCAGAAATGAGAGGAAAGAAAAAGAAGCAAAGTGCATTCAAAATGTGTAAATCAAAGGAGCTCATTTTACTTGTATTTTTCTTCATTTTTGAGCTTTTTAAGTGCTTTTTACTGCACTTTCTCTCTCTACCCGTGGCTCTCTCTCTCTTTTGTAATTTTTCAGCAATAATAGAGATACAAGGCTCACTCAAACAAATGCAAAACACAAAATATATGAAAGATTTTAACTACTTACCAATTTTCTAACAAAATCTCCAAACTTTCCCTCATTTTTGCAACCCAAAAGATTCAGCCATTGGAACTTCGAGTTCCTCCATTCTGCAGCAAAATGAATGCTATTGTATGCTTCTTGAATGACGGACGGTGGTGGGGATGGCCGGTGACTGACCGATGGCGACCTTAGTAAGTGGTGGTGGTGGTAGAAAGTGAACCTAAGTTGGAGAAGGAGGGAAAAGTAGAAGAAAGATGAAGGAAATTAAGGAGGAAAAAGATGAAGATTCTAGTGAGAGAGAGAGACATGAAACAAGTTTTAAATGTATGGGTTTCATTACTTAGGAAATTTAGAACAAGGAGGGAAAGAAAAGAGAAAGCGTAGATAGGAAGGAATTTAAAAAAAAAAGGAGGGAATATGAAATTTATGATGAAATGTGTTGGAGGGAGAAGAAAAAATGAAAAATTAACTTCAAAATTTTTTAGCTTTTTTTTTTTTATGCATTAGTGGTAACATTTAAAAAGTCGCCACTAAAGACTTTCAGTGGCGACATATACGTCGCCACTGAAACTCCTTACAGTGGTGACTTTAAACTCTTTGGTCGCGATAGATTGTCGCCACTGAAGCTCTTCAGTGGCGAATTTTTAAATGTCGCCACTAGAGGTCTTTAATGGTGACACATTTTGTCACCACTGAAAATTTTCAGTGGCGACAAAAAAAGTCGCCACTAAAAGAGGACTTTCAGTGGCAAAATTTTTTGTCGCCACTGAAATTCATATTTTTTGTAGTGTATTTCTTTGCATAATTTCTATCAATCCAACCATTGACATGCATTAAAAGACACACATATAGCATTTATAACAAAGAATGCAAGTTTAAATTGTAACAGTCCTAGCGCACACTTGCGATATTGTCCTCTTTGGGGCTAATAATGGCTAACTCGCCCTCTTCCCCTCAAGGTTTTTTTCCTCCCCTTAGTATACACCTGATCATTCCAAGGGGAAAAACGCGTCTACAAGGGAAATGTATCCACACCCTTATAAGGCATGATTCATTCTCCTTTTTCAACTGATGTGAGACTTTACAATCCACCCCCCTTAGGGAGCCCAGCGTCCTCGCTGGCACACCGATTTGGGTCCTGGCTCTAATACCATCTGTAACAGTCCTAGTGCTCACTTGCGATATTGTCCTCTTTAGGGCTGGTAAGGGCTGACCCGCCCTCTTCCCCTCAAGGTTTTGTTCTTTCCCCTTGGTATACACCAGATTATTCTAAGAGAAAAAATGCGTCTACAAGGGAAAGGCATCCACACCCTTATAAGGCATATTTCGTTCTCCTTTCCAACCGATGTAGAACTTTACATAAATCTTCCTAAAAACATTTAAAATCAAAGTTTGGTCTTATTTATTAAAACCCCTAAAAAGGGTTTTTCAAACAAAGAGAAAAGAAGAGATTTTTACTTGATTACTTGTCTTGTGTGTGATTCATTGTCCTAATTGTTGATTTGTGTCCTTTCTAGTTGATTCTACAACTTTCAAGCTGAGATCTACCCATTGCCTTCAAGATCTTCCCCTTGTCTTTATCTTTTCTCTCACTTTCTCTCTCTGCTTGTTCCCTCTCTTACTAAGTTATAGTTTTCTAAACCTTTCTCCCATCTTCCTCCCCTTATCAGATTTCCAAAGAAGTAGGAAATCAATTAACTAAACTTCAAAATATTTGCTAAATAGTCCTTGGGTTATATTGCAATTTTGTATAAGTTAGGAAAGTCATTCCCTTCACATGAAACTCTTAAATCTTATTTCTTCTAAGATGCCATTTCATAAAAATATTTTACTTTAATATCTCATTTACCATTTGGGGTAAATTACCCAAAGGTGCCACTTCCTTAAAATTACTATTTTTCTTAAAATAAATCTTATTGCAATCTGGTTTTTAGCCAAACTTTCTATATGAGTTTTGACTAACCATATACATCAATTAGACTTAAAACACATATTCATAAGAATTATTTAGAATTATGGTTAACTACTTAGGGGATGTTACAGTAGGACTTATTTTGTAAAGATAATTTAGTAACATGTACTCTAAATCTTTTAAAATTTTCTTAAGAAGTTTTTAAAATTCTTCCTAAAAGACTTGGTAGCTCTCTCATATTTTCTCCACTTAAAAATCTTTTTCCTAAGCTACAAGTCGATGGAAGTCAACTTGCACACTCAAATTCTGGAGAATCCATGTCAATAAGCTTAAAGTTGACTACTACGCCTCTAATAGTCAACTGCTAGCTTACTATAAGCTAACAGTCGATTACTAGAACATGACAATCAACTACTAGTCCTAGGAAAAAATTCATACAAAAGCCAGAGAGCTCCCATTTGACTGCCAGATCCCTAGTTGTTGATTGCCACAGCCCAGTTCCAAAATAATTTGAATTAAGAACACGATAGTCGATTATCAATCTTTTCAAGTTGACTTTTAGAGTACGAAACAATACAATAAAGGTAGAAAATGACTATTTTTCAAAAGATATGAAAATCTATATATAGAGGGTTTGGGAAGTTTGAAATAGAAAAAGGGATAAGCTTAAATTTGAATTTCTAATTCCTTCTTATGAGCTTATTGTTCCAAAATTGCCTCTAAATCTTTATTGTATTATCCACTCTAAAGGAGAGAATTATTTTTGAAATACTTTTTTCTTCTACAAAAGACCTTGAGTGTGTTGAGAGAAAGAAGTGTTAAGATTGTTTGTAATAGTTGACAAGTATGCATTTAAAACTTGTGTAGTTTAGTGAAAATCTCAAGCTTTTCTTGGGAACTGAATGGAAGCTTTGTTGGATAAGTTAAATCAAAATAAATATTTGTTCCTATTTACTTTACTGCACTTCTATTATTGCACTTTACATTTTTGCAACTTTTAAGTTTCAGCATTTTATATTACTATACTTTGTGTTTATTGTCCTGAATTTTGTTTTCTGCGTAATTTGATTTCTCTCCATTTTGGATTGCTTCTTTGTGCTTTAAAGTTTTACAAACTATTTTTAAGAAACTTATGTTAAAGTTTTTACTTATTTAAAATATTCTAACTTCCAAAAGTCAAAAAAAATTTTAGAAAACTTAATTCACCCCCTCTTAAGTGTGAGCCATTTCTATTACTCTCCCTAAGAATGACTTATCTACATGAAAAAGCCCAATTACCCCTCCTTTTCTCCTTTATACGAGGCCTTTGAGTCTCGCAGGTATGATTACGTCTCTTTGAACTATCTTTAAGTATACTAACAATTGACTTGAGTTTCAAAAACTATGTTGAGGGGACTTTCTCCCTCCATTACCCTACAAGTACTCACTACCAACTAAAATTGTAACTATGAAGCTTAGATGACCAATTTTCCAACCAACATTTACTATTATATTATACATATGATTTTTCATTTGTTAACCAAACATATTATTCAAATTTTATTTATTTTGATAATTTAGCATTGTTTTAAGATTTCTTAAATAATAAATAGATAAAAAAAATATAAATTAGCTTAAGCATTTTCTTAAATTTTAATCTATGTATACCTTACTTTTTAAAGAAGTTTAAGGACTAACCCATTCTGACTAATGGCCCATTAGAGGCTAGACTAAACCAACATTATAACCTTTACTTAAATATATGGACCCAACCAATTCGAACCATTCATATTAAAAAGCCTATGGGCCATCAGCCAACCCATATATAATAGCTTGGCCCACATTGACACCCTTCACGTACCATTTTCTTTTTTACTTTTAACTTCTTAGGCTGTGTTTATTTAACTAAAAAAAAAAAAACCATATTCTTGTCAGCTAATTAGTTTTACTTTGATCAACTTCATTTATTTATTTTTATTATTAAACTAAATTTAAAGTTTTCATTTTAACATATCTTCTAATCAATGGTGAAAACCTAATAAAATATATAGAACTATAAGCATGAAAGGAAAAGTTAACTTGAAATTTAAAAGTAAGAAAAACCCTATGTTCTCGTAATTTTATAGAGATATATTATACTTGTCAAGACGGTTAAAATTTGTTGTTATTACATCGACTTTTATATTTATATTTACATTTATATTTTTTAATTAATAAAATGGAAATCTAAAAATTTTAATGCATCTAATGGTAAATTATTGAGAAAACCAATTTTTTTTTTTAAATTTGAATAACTTTCCATTAATATAGAATTATTTTATTTTAGTAATTTGGTATGTACTAAAATAAATACTAAATTTTTAAATTTTATCTTGAGCTAGAAGCAATTTTTTATCTATTAATTTTATATGAAATTTCAATTTTCATTCTTTTTTATTTATTTTAATTTTATCTTTTATCTCTATTAATTGATGAAATTTCTTCCCTATATCTAAATATTATTTGTATATATCACTAACAGTAAAGTTAGATATGAAACTTACCTGAAATTATTCTTGTTAAAAAACAGTAAAATTAAATTTAAATGAAACTAAAGCAATCATTAAATTAATTCTCATGCAACTTCAAAAATTTTTAAATTTTTTTAATTTGAGATTTAGAATATCTAAATGAATAATGTCAGAAAATTTTTGTAGTATTTTAACCTGGACTAAACTTTATCTAATCATGCTCTAATTGTAGTAATTGTACTTGAGCTCTATTTTTGACTAATGATATTAGCTTAAAAAAATTGTATCAATTAATAAAGATAAAAAAAACTAAATTAAACATGCAATAAAAAACTATTTAATTTACACTTTTGACTTTATTTTTATATATTATTTATATTAATATATTTTATAAAATCAATAGCCATATTATACGGTAAATATATACGAGAATACTAAACGCTTCCATTCGTTCTTCTTGTATGCCTAAGATACGGTGTACATATATTGCAATGATGGCGCTGAGTTCTTTCAAAGCCAAAATGAATAGATTGTATAATGATTATAGGTTTGAGTAAAGGTTTTTAATTTACTGAAGATATCGCCTTCATATGAGAAAGAAAGTCAATGGAGTAATGAATGCACAAAACAATACACAGTAACTTCTCCGCAATTAAATTAATGCATTTAAGGCTGTCGATGAAGATGGTTGGCTTACTAGTATGAAAAAAATTTCAACCATTTGAATGTCCCCACGGCTTCTGAAATTAAATCAGCTTTGTGGGAAACCTCACAAAGCTACGGGTTCTATCAAATGTATTGGGTTGTAATGCATAAATCTTTATGTGATGCTGTATGTTCAGTTTTCTTGACTAGGAATCCCCTGAAGAATGGAACAAAACCTTAATTTATTTAAAACCAGAAGTTTCCAACCCCACATAGATCCAAAACTTTCGTCCCATTAGCCCTTGCTCTACTCTCTACAAAATAGTGGCGAAAATCTTAGTCAATAGACTAAAACCCATAATCCATGCTAGAAAGATAGTTGATAATGTTGTAAGTGCCCAACAAATTATAGCTAGTTTTAAGAGGAAAAGAAGAAGCGAGACAGGATGGATGGTCATTAATTAGACCTTGAGAAGAACTATGATAAGATAGATTGGGGTTTTATCAAATCAACACTAGATTTGCTTAATTTGTCCTCGGATTGGGAGAGTCTTATTAGAAAATACAGCTCTTATTTGCAGATGATGTCATGTGTTTTGCTAAAGCAAAAAAGGAGAGTGTTGCGGCTATAAAAAGAGCAATAGATGCCTTTACGGGTTATCCAGGACTTAGCATAAACATATCCAAGTCTCTAATATAATTTTCTAACAACATAGTTGTACCCCTAGAAAAAGAAACAGAGGACCTCCTCGGCCTTAAGTCCTTTGATAATTTGGGTTGTTATATTGGTTTTCCTTTAGGGACTTCTGCCATGCCGAGTGACCTTAAAGCCCATTCTGAAAAAATTGCCAAGAGAATGGAAAGTTGGAAGGCCCAATACTTGTAGCCCATGGGTAGAGTTACCCTCATCAATGCTGTGATTAATGCTACTGTAACTTACTATATGCAGAGCCATCCATTTCCATCCAAAATTTGTGCAGAAATTGACTGCCTTTGGATCCCTGCTGGGCTTTTTAGCAGCAGTTTTATCCGTTGATAAAGTATATTTTAGTATTATTGCAATAAATATTATTGTTGCTATAACTTTTGTTTAAATAATTAATTTAACAAAAGTTATAATGACAATAATATTTGTTGCAAAAAACTTTAGCAACGGAAAAAATTACTGCTAAAACGCCCAGCAAAGACACGCCCAACAGGAAATTCGGACGCAAATTGACCTACTTATCCGTAATGTTCCTATGGCAAACCTCGACTAAAAAAAAAGGAAGATACACATCGTTAACTAGGATCAAGTTTGCAAACACAAATCAAAAGGTGATTTCTCTATTATGAAGACTAAACCAAGAAACCTTGTTTTTTTAGCAAAGTTAGCACAGAGGGTCAATCAAGAGAAAGATACCTTATGGGTAGACCTGTTCATGGGTTAGCCAAGTTTGAACTTAAGTTCATGGACTTTTCATATATAGGCTTGGACTTATATAGTTTACGGTCCATTAGACCACATATTTATTCAAGTTCATGGCCTAGGCCCATTATCATACTTTATAATTAATAGAATTTTTTCTAATAGGTTAATTATTTTTATTAAAAAATCTTTGAATAATTAAATTTGAATTATTTTATTAGCTTTGTAAATGAGTTTCGCTAAGTTAAACTTTAGTTGAATCAAACTCTTTTATTTAAAATAAGACGAGTTCAAATATGAGTATGAATTTTAAAACAAATAAAAAATCCTGATCAAAGTTGACTCGTGTAATATACGAGTCGAACTTGAATTGTTATGTGCTTGTGTATGCGCATGTGCACACACACATATAAAAATTGAACTAAATAAAAATTATAAACTTTGATATAATATATATATATATATAGAAAAATTATATAATTTTTTAATTATGCATGAATTTTTGTATTTATTGACAATAAGTATGTTATACTTAGACTTACTCAAAGAGTCACCATGTTTTGCTCTACAATGAATTTTTTTTTTAACATAAAGGGAGATAGATTATATTTATATATAATTTATATATTTTTATTATTAAAATTTTTAAATAAAATAAAACACATGAATTTTTTTTTAAAAAATTAATTATAAGAGAGATAAGTTATATACAAATTTTAATTTTTAATTAAAGAATTTAATGGTAAATATATAAGAAGGACACTTAATTTATTTTTTTAAAAAAACTAACACAAATAAACTCAATGTATATATATATATATACATTTAAACATTCATGAGTCTCAACAAATTTGACTTTTAGGTGGAGCTTAAAATTATCCAAAAATATCTTTGTGGATTATCAAGTTTCATTATGAGAAAATTTAAATTTATTATTATTATTATTAAATTTAAAATTTATTATTATTAATATTGATGTAAGCCTAAATTAAAAAAGATGGAAGGAAACTATGTCAAAGAGAAAGTTTAGTGAAAATCTTCTACTACAAAGAGAGGAAACTAGAACATGTTAGGCTACTTAATTATTGGTAGAATTAAAACTTAACTCATTGATAGGTAAATATATTCATAAGATTGGGTTACTCAATGATTGTGTAATTTTAAAGCCAAATCTTGATTTTATATTTGGGTATTTGACCCATGAGTTTGAGGTTGAGTAGTATTATAGACTATCTGACCCATCAACAGGCTTACTTATGGGTGAAATTTTGTAATTAAAGGCTATCCTTGAAATCTGCTAATCATTGAAAAATGGTCTAGAGTCGTGCCATTCTTGGGTAAGTAGACAAGATTTTGGCTAGACAATTAGTGTGACCTTGGTACTTTAAGAAGCTCAATTTCAAATCCTCTAAATGCTGGAGAAGAGAACATTAAAATAGCTAATATCTACGATGAACATGGGATCTAGTAACGAGATAAAATTTTAGTCTCATTACCAACTGAGATTTCTTAGGTGCTCACGACAAGTTTTTTATTAACAATAACCAAGATAAATAGGATGTTCAAGCTTGGAAAAAATCTTGTGATCATAGCTTCATTCTTAAATATGCCTAGCAATTAGCTTTGTAATAATAAAAAATTTTAAAAATAATAAATTGTATGAATTTAACATTGATTTCGTTAAAATTTAGTCTGGCATGATTTTTTGAGATTTGAGTTGAAATCGGGAAATTTTTTCAGAGTCAGAAAACCTGATCCGATGGAAGAAAACACAGCTCTGCGTTAAGAATCTGATAGATAGAGTTTCGGACTTTGGTTCCTCAAATGGAGGCCGAAATGCTTGTATGGGAAATTGTGCCCACAACCAAATCGAAGACAACATCTAAAAGTTATCCCTAAATGTCACAATTTCCATTATTTTACCACCTACACACTCTCTCTTCACCTTATTTTCTCTCTCTTCTCTCTCTTCCTCTCACCACCGCGCACGACCACCACCACCACCCTGGGCCACCATCCGACCTACCAACCGACGCGCCTCACCACCCTCAACCTCCAGCAACCACCCATGGCCACCAATAGCCGCCACCCTTGCCGGAAAAAGGAGTTTTCTTCCCTCTATCATGAAATTCTTGCGTCGTCATGATCTCTATTGTCCGGCGTCGTTTGCTGTCACTACCCCTGCCATTGTGAAGGCTGAGCTGCTAGCTTCCTCCCATAACTCGCAGTCATCGAACGGAGTCGCCACGCGCCTGGATCGAGGAGATTTCTATCTGCCATGCTTGAAGTTTTGTTGCTGGAAAACGCCGCCTTAACGGCCGAGAATCGCTGCGCTAACCCCAGATTTGGACTCCTCATCTTGAGGGCTTCACTCTGGTATAATTTTTGAGCTCAACCGCACCCCTTCGCCATGCGCTGTTGTGAGCCGCCGTGCGCCGCCGCCAGAGAAGCCAGAAAGATGCCAGAAGAAAATTCCCACCTGTCGAAACCCCTGGTATGATCTAAATCGCCCTAATTCAACGTATTTTTGACTGAATTAGATGCCGAATCTGTATAGAAACTTATAGGCTTAGAAAAACATATAATTGGACCTAGGAAAGTGAAATTGATTACGTAACAGACTAAAGTATTAATCTAATTTCCCAGGAAATTGATTAGGCCAGGATTCCAAGGATACGAGAAGTCTTGGATTGATTAGGAGCAAACGAAAACCAGGTAGGGTAATTTATGCTTCTCAAAATTTAGACTGATTATGTGAATACCTGAACGATTTAGATTGATTGCATGGAAGTGCGTGTTGCTTTCGATAGATATAATTGCATGCCTATGTGTTGGTATTGTCTGTTGCATGTTAGACAATTTGGCTATCGGATTTAGATGCTATAGGAATGGATTGACTTAAGGTAGGGTACTTAACAGCTGATATGGGACAGCCGTTGAGTATCCCGAGTGCAAGGGATTTTATAAATGTTATTTTTTAACCGGATTTAGCCTGCATTTGCTAAGAATTACGCAATAAACCAGGACAACCCTAAGAAAGGTTTAAGGAGTATAAAGGGGGATAGCCTATACAGGAAAACGTTGTGATTTAAGCATAATACCCTAGAACCCTGAGGACTAGTCGACCGTGTGCATATGATTTCGAATATACTGTATGAGGATGAGAATTGGCGTATGTGCACATGCTAGGGGACACCTAGATGTTGATTCTCACCTGGTTCTTAAGTGAGTGATTGGTCTTACTGATCATACTCACAATATAGGCGAGATTACGGGTGATTGGTGTTATGAATCACACCTAACGATAAGAGATATATTTTCTTTAAACGACATGCAATAAGATAGATTCAGATACGGTCGCATAAGATTTGTGGCCAACGTGTATTTAGAAACACCGGGCATGGGAATTGATTTGATTTTAATTACAAATTTTCAGAAAATAGACTTTTATATTCATTGAATAACTGCATCAATTTTCGTGCTATTTTAATGACTTTAAAAGATAAGGTATTTCATTGATTTTTGAAATGATCAGGGAAGTTGTTTCGGTGCTTGCACCGCTGAGCATTCGACTATTTTTTAAATAACTATTTACTGTAAATTACTCTACTGGGATTTAAATATCTCATGAAGTTGTTTGCTTAGATGAACAGGGACAGAGGCCTAGAAGATAGCTGGGTAGAGATTTGATACAGACAGACGTGCAGCTTAGTCCTAGGCTTGAATTTGATTGTATATATATTATGTTGATGATTCTGTTGTTGGATTTATGTATTTACTAGTAGTTCTGGTTGTTGTTGGTTTTATCTGTTGGATTGGATTGTATTCGATGTATATATCGGAATCAGATGACTGTTTGTATCTAGGTAACGTTCAAAATACAGAGAAAACTCTGTCAGATTTTCGACAGGAATTTATAACTAAAAATTGGAATTTTTGATGGATTACATGTGAATGTATGTATGCTTGATTTACGTTTATTAGTTTTAATTTTCTAGAGCTTATTGTGGTGATTATATGTATATTTAGTATAGCTACAAATTGATTTAGGGTTGAACAAAATCTGAATAGAAGACGAAAAAGTCTATTTGGGTTATGCTCAACCAGTAGCGATTCCCTGACATCCCTATACTGGGAAAAACTATTTTGAAAACCCATATGCTTCCGCTACTCAGAGAGAGGATAGTGTATTGTGGATTTCGGGGTCATTACAAGCTTCGTAAAGCCAGTTCACATAAGGATATTAACACAAGCTCAAATTTCAAATGGATTTGGCACTATGATTCATAACAGATATAAATTTTTTTATATGCTGTATCATGAATAATGCCTTACCATGCAAACCCAAAATCCATTTGGGACTTAGGTTTTAATAAGGCTATTGAATTCAATTTCCTTGCTGTTCACTAACCGAAAACAAAAAGCATATCTTTCATTGATGTAAAATGGCAACCACTGATGTTTCATGCCTTGGTAACCCAGGAGTCATCACTGTAACGACCCCCTAATACAACATACGCGATGCTTATCTGATTAGCGGAAGAACATGGGTTGGTTTACATGGTTATTCCCGATGTGGGAATGTCAAGGGATCGATACTGGTTGAAAGTAACCCAAATAGACTTCTCGTTGTCCATTCGGATTCCGTTCAATCCTAATTCACACGCAGCTAACTAATTATACATACATACATCATAAATTACTTTGGTGTGAAATCTAAAACTCATATATACATCACATCATGTATTCATATACATTCTAACTTAAATTCACAAGTTTACATCAGTAAACCCTATTGAAAATCTGGCAGAGTTTTCTCTGTATTTCGAACATATCCCAAATACAACAAGCACCTGATTTATACATATACAGTCAAACCAATCACTACAGGAAACATAAATGACAGAAACCCATATACAGCAACATCAGCGAAATATATATACAAGACAGTTTAAGCCTAAACTAAGTCATTCTCCTGTTTATCACCAAGGCATCATCAGCTATCGTCTGGGTTCCTGTCCTTGTCCCTGTTCATCTGAGTAAACAACCTGGTGAGATATAAAATCCCAGTAGAATAATTTACAGTTCAAATACAATTCAAAATTTGGCTGAATACTCAGCGGTGCGAACACCGAAATCATCTTCTCGAAATCAGTTTAAAAATTGTGAAATACCTTATCTTTAAAATCGTTTTATCACATGGAAATTGCGGCAAATAGTCAAATCATAAAAATTCATTTCTTTTAAAATTGATACTCAAAATCAGATAAAATCCCATGCCCAGTGTATCTAAATCCATGTTGGCTACAAATCCACTGTAACCACGTCTAAATCGTCATCTAGAGAGAATACCTCTCTTATCGTTGGGTGTGATCCGTAACACCAATCACTTGAATCTAGCCTATATTGTGAGTGTGATCCGTAACACCAATCACTTACTCAAGGACCGGGTGAGAATCAACATCTAGGGCATCCCCTAGCATGTGCACATATGCCAATTCTCATCCTCATACAGTCTATTCGAACTCACATGCTCACGGTTGGCTATTCCTCAGGGTTTTGGGGTATTACGCCTAAATCACAATGTTTCCCCATGTAGGCTATCCCCCCTTATACTCCTTAAACCTTTCTTAGGGTCGTCCTGATTTATCGCGTGATCCCTAACACAGTACAGGCTAAATTTGATAAAAATAATCTCGTTTAAAAACTCCTTGTACTAGGGATACTTAATGGTCGTTCCATACCGGCTATCAAGTACCCAACCCTAAGTAAATCCGTCCTAAGGGCATCTAAACTAGATAAACAAAGCGTCTAACATGCAATTAGGGTTTTCAAAGACAGTGCATGCAATTTATTCCATCGAAAGCAGCACGTAAATCTATGCAAATAATCTAAATCGTTCAAGTATCCACTAGGTCAAATCTAGGTTTTGGGAAGCGTAAATTATCTTACCTGGTCTCCTGTCGCTCCAAATCGATTTAGAACTTCACGTAATCTTAGTTTTTGAGCCCAATTAATTTCCTGGACATTAAATGGAATATTCAAACTTGTCACGTCATCCATTTAACAATTCTAGGTCTGGTTGCCTTAATACCTAAGTTAATTTATTGCCTAATTACGTTCAGCAGCTATTTCAATCAGATATCATCAGTTTTTGGGAAATTGGAACTTACCAATGTGATCGGATGGTGGAATTATGTCTCGGAGTGGTCTCAGTTTCTCCCGGCGTATGTCCAGAAGCTCCGGCACGGCGGCGTACTGCGGTGCACGGCGGAGGGGTGCGGTTTGCCTCAAAATTTACACCACGGTGAAGCCCGCAAGACCAGGAGTCCAAATATGGTGGTGGTACGGCAGTTCACGGCCGTTTGGAAGGCGTTTTTCGGCCACAAAAATCGACCCACGGTGGACGAAAAAATCCTCGATCTGGGCGCGTCGGACCTCCATTCGACATCGACGAGCTACTGGAGGAAGCTAGCAGCTCAGGCTACACGGTGGCGGGGGCGGTGACGGCCAACGGTGGTGGACGGCGGCGATCTGAGCTGGCGAAGTTTTCGCGCAGTGGAGGAGAAAAGTGGCGTTTTCCTGTGGCACTGGCGACCGTTGGTGGCTGTGAGTGGTTGCTGGAGGTTGTGGGTGGTGAGGGATGTCGATTGGTGTGCCAGGTGGTGGCCTATGGTGGCTGTGGTGGCGGTGCATGATGGAGGAAGGAGGAGAGAGAGGAGAGAGAAAGTGAGGTGAGGTGAGAGAGAGAGATTTGAGAGAAATAGAGGGAATTCGAGAAATTTAAAGCCTCTGAGGGCGATTCTGACTTTTCTTGGACCACCCGAGGATACTTTAGGGTGTCGGCTTCCTTCCAAATGTTAGCACTCATTTCTATGCAAAGTTTTTGGCTTCCGTCAGTGAAATTGATGCATGAAATGTCGTCTGTCAGTTTCTGATTGCTGAATTGCGTTTCCTTCCATTCGCTTATGTTTCTAACTTTGAACGACCTTCTGGTGCAAATCCTCATCCTCAAAATATGTGCCAGCCTCCGTTTAAAAGGAATTAGGGTTAAAAGTTTGATTTTATCCTTTAAAATCTTTTTCGGTTATTACAATCACAGCTGGAGGCACCATAAGAGATCACCATGGTGCATAAAATAAAGGTTTTTCAAAATTCTTAAGGGTAGGTAGTAGTATTCAAGCTGAACTGTGGGTCGTCTTTATGGGTATCACCTTAGTTAAGGATCTAAACCATCTTTGTTTTATTGTCGAATCCGATGAGAAAAAAAAACTTGATTCTCACCCTTGCTTTCCTATAATTTTAAAGTGTAGATTATGCAAGGTTGTGCTCAAATCTCTATTAATCAATCTATCAAGAAGCTAACTCTTGTGCGAACGACCTTGCAAGATGTGTTGTTGAGGAAAAATTTGTTTTAAAGTGATGAATGGAACAATAATTTGTTGTTATTTTATAATTGGTTGGTTGAGGAAATAGAAATAAAAAAATGAGATAACTATCATGTCCACGTTTTGTTTATGTTTTCAATTTAGTCCCCCATAAATTTGTATTTTCAATTTGATTCCTTACAAACAAGTTGTCATCAATTTGATCCCTCAATTTAACTATCATTTAAATAGTTAACGAATCTAATAAGGTGGATCATTTGTTGTTTACTGATCAAGATAATATCAAATATTTTATTTTTTTATTCCATTAACTCCAAGTAGGCTTCAAATTGCAACATATAACTGTTAGAATTTGGATTGTATACTATGTATGTACATATTTATAAATACATCAGGACATGTCGACATACATGTATTGTGGATTAATTATCATATACATATTACTGTAATAAAAGTTTAAGGACCTATAAAGTGCTCTAATTGATTAGTGGTCTTTATCATATAAAATAATGTGTGGGGATTAATAATATGTGTAGAATCTCTGAAGTGTTAATTACTGATTAATGATGGGTAAATTGGTAATTTGACACATAAGGCCTTAATATAGATGGGGTGTAGTCTTAATTGAAGTATCTAGAAAAACATTCTTTAGAAAATTGGTTTGCTTCTCTAGAGGTTCCCATATGCCATAGAGAAAGCAATTGGATACTATCAATCAAAAGAATCCATTCCAGATCCATCAATTTCACTATAGATTCCGGTACGTTTCCGTTTCATTTTTTTGGATCAAAAAATTTTAGGAAACAATTAATTCCAACAATGGTATCAGAGCCTAGTTGAAAGAATTGCTTTACAAATTGTTTGAATTAAATTTCATGAATGATTTTGTCTTAATGTTGTTAATTAAACAATACAAATCATTTGTTGATTCTGCATTGTGGATTCTGTGACCTTGCGATTATAGAACCTTTAATTAGATACAAATCATCATAACTTTATGTGTAACTTACTTTTATCAATCTCATCCATTAGTCTTATCATTGTAACAACCAAAGAGGCATTCGTTGTCAACCTACAATGATCTTAGACATCAACTTGACTAAATGACATAGATTATGCGTGGATGTGTAGCATGGAAATTACATGTAATGTAATCTATACATGTCTATTTCTAACTGGTCCTACTTTAACCAAATGAGATCAAAGTTCAGATTAAGTCTTATAAACTGAAAAATGAATACTTCATTAATATAATCAAATCATTTCTAGACATCAAAGTACAATAGAATACAAACTTTCACTATACTAAACAGCATCTAATGTAATAACACCCATGTAAGCAATATACTCATGAAAGACCAGGGGTGTCAATGCCTTAGTAAGTGGATTCGCAAGAATTTGTTCTTATCAACTCAATGTTTATGAAGCCACTCTGAACTCTTTCTTTCATAACAAGGAATTTTATATCTATATACTTAGATCTGGAAGAGCTCCTGTTGTTATTTGAATATAGAACTGCTGCTCTATTGTCACAATTAACTTGAGTGGTCTTTCAATACCATTGACAATACGCAGTCCCAAGGTGAAGTTTTGCAACTATATAGCATGATTGGATGCTTTATAACATGCTATAAATTTAGACTCCATAGTAGAAGAGGCAACAAGTGTCTGTTTAGCACTTTTCCATGATATTGCACTTCCTGCTAACTGAAATACATAACCAGATGTTGATTTTTGACTATCTTGGCATCCAGCAAAGTCAAAGTTAGAAAACCCAATGGTCTCAAGTCTATCCGACCTCTTATATGTTAGTATATAATCCTTAGTGCTTTGCAAATACCTGAAAAGCAAATTTAGAATTAGAAAATCCAATGATTTCATGTTTGCCTGACCTTTTATATGTGAGCATATAAACCTTAGTATTTTGTGAATATCTAAAAACTTTTTTAGCTGTTACCCACTGTTTTCTTCCTGGATTACTTTGATATCTACCAAGCATCCCCATAATGTATACAAGATTGAGTCTTGAACTCGTGCCAAACATTTGCCCAAAACACCCGTGACCACTAAGGCATTAGTGATATATTGGAATGTTTTTGTTTTGTGATTTATTTATACAGTTATTTAATTTTCATACATGAACATTAATTAATGAAAAATTATTGCTTAATTAATTATTATGTAATTTGAATTATTTATATTAAAATTACATAATTAATTAATTGATTAGTGATTAATTAAATAACAACAAATTAAGGATAATTAGTTATTCATTCAAATTAGTTCAAACAACACAGTTGCCAAAGCAACCTCTATTGTAAAAACTTTTTTTGATTATGAATAACTAAGCAGGTAGTATGTATTTATATTCATACAGATAATTAGTCAGCCTAAAGGAAGGCTATTGTTTGAAAAAAATTTATACATACATGTGGTAATAAGTAAAATGGTTATTAAGTGTCTATTGTGAGTACTTAGTCAGCCTAAAGGAAGGCTAAATGCCTGATTGGATCCAATCATTACTACTTGATTACTACACTAAGAAAACCAAATATGAGTTAACTTTTTATCCAAAGATTACATTTGATGTCGCACTGGTTATCTTAAGATGAGTTATTGTTATTAATATTTAATCATTGCTTCTATTACTATGTGAGCTGATTGTGTGTTTTGTACATTTGTTCTCTGTATAGCTGAAATAGTTAATGCATCATCTGTTACTGGTACTATTAATAGCATTCCTATGATGAATGGTGGTAACTTTAAATCTTGAAAAAATAAGGTTACTATGGTCTTAGGATGCATGGACTTCGACCTTGCATTTAGAGAGCCACATCCTTAACCTTTTACGAATTAAAGCTCTTCTGAGGATCAAAGAGTCTTTGAGAGGTAGGACCGCTCTAATCGCATGAGTCTCATGATAATGAAAAATGCTATCCCAGAGACATTTATGGACACTTTGTCTGGGGAAACTAATGCCCTAAGGTTCTTAAATACCTTTGAAAATTGCTTTGCTAAGAGTGGCAAAGCAAAAACAAGTGGAATGTTAAGAAAACTTGTTTCTATAAGGTACAAAGGTAATGGGGACATAAAGGAATACATCTTGGAAATGTTTCATTTACTAGAAAGTTAAAGTCACTAAAGATCGAGCTTTCGGAAGACTTGCTTGTTCACTTAGTACTCATTTCCCTTCCTTCGCAATTTGGCCAGTTTGAGGTGAGTTACAATTGTCAAAAGGATAAATAGACATTGAATGAGCTCATCTCTCACTTGGTGCAAGAGAAAGAGATGATGAAATAACACAAGACTAAGAGTGTTCATTTGGAATTTACCTCCTCAGGTCATGGTAAGAAGAGAAAAGGCAAAGAGATTGCAGTGTCTCAAGCACAAAATAAGCCTAAGGATTTGTCCAAGGGATATATGACAAAGAAATGCTTCTTTTATAAGGACTCTTCTTATATGAAGAATGACTGCAATAAGTATCACGCTTGGCGCATGAAGAAAGGTATGCTTTTCACTCTTGTTTACACTGAAGTAAATTTGGTTTCAATATATAGATATACTTAGTGGTGTGATTCTAGTGCTATAACTCACATAAGTATATCTATGTAGGGTTTCCTGAACTATTGAAAACCTAATGAAGATGAGAAATACATCTATATGGGCGCTGGGAATTCGATAGAAGTTCAAGGCATAGGCCAATTTAGGTTCTTGTTATGTACTAATTATTATTTAGAATGAAATAAAACTTTTATTATACCGTCTTTCAAATGGGATTTGGTTTCAATTTTTGTATTGGAGAAAGAAGGATATATTTGTTCGTTTGGAAAAAGAAAATGTAATGTGTATTTTAATTTTATGGTTATTGGGACTAGTATATTATCTAGTCATGACAACCTTTATTTATTAGATTCAATACATGCATATAATGAGTCTTCTAATATTGAAACCAAAGGCATTAAATGCAAATTCTCAAGTGAGAATTCCTTTTCCTTATAACATAAGTGTTTAGGTCATATCTCTAAACAGTGAATTGACAGACTTGTGTCAGAAGAAATTCTTGAGAAACTTGAAGATTCAAACTATGATATTTGTGTTGAATACGTTCAAGGCACAATTACAAACAAGAGAAAATTGGGAGCTACGAGAGCTAATGATGTTTTAAAATTAATACATACAGATGTATGTGGGCTATTTCCTATAACTTTTTGGAATGGTTAAAAATACTTTATTACATTCATTGATGATTACTCTTGATATGGCTACCTATACTCAATTCATGAGAAGTCTCAAACATTGAACGTTTTAAAGTCTTTTAAAGTAGAAGTTGAAAATCAACTTGGAAAGACTATTAAATCCATTAGATCTGATCGTGATGGTGAATACTACGGTCAATATGGTGGATCAGGTGAACAACATCTAAGTCCTTTCAATCAATTTTTAGAGGAGTATGCGATTATGCCTTAATACACCATGCCTAGTTCGCCAAGCATAAATGGTGTATCCAAGAGGCACAACAAAACCTTTTAGGATATGGTAAGAAGTATGATTTGCCATACAACCTTATCTCACTCACTTTAGGGTGATGCTTTAAAGACCATAATGTAAATTCTTAACAAAATTCTTAAAAAAGCAACAAACAAAACCCCTTATGAGTTATGGACTGGTAAGAAACTAGTACTTAAGCATTTACAAGTTTGGAGATGTCTAGCTAAAGTACAACCTTATAAGCCAAATGAAAAGAAACTAGACGCAAGAACTGTTAGTAGCTATTTTGTAGGATACTCTGGAAGGTCACGAGAATTTAAATTCTATGATCCTAGAAGAAGAAAATTCTTTGAGATGAGAAATACCCAGTTCTTTGAGGATGTTGAATTTAAGGGGAAAGATAAGAATAAAGGTATTATTTTTGAAGAAAATTTGAATGATAAAATTTGTGAAGAGAATACGGTTACAATTCCTCTTCCTACAATTGTTATGAGTCATGATAATGATAAGGTTTTCATACCTAACATGATTCAGCAACAACATTTAATTCAAATTCAAGACAATGTTGAAATTCTCACTCCTCAAGATCAACATGAAAGACAAGTTGTTCTTGAGGAACATGAGTTCAAACTCAACAACCTCAAATTCAAGTAGAACCAATGCCTTTAAGAAGATCTTCAAGAGAGAAGAGAAATGAAATTTCAAATGATTATGTTGTATATCACCTTAGGAATAAGGAACATATTGATTAATTGGGAGATGATCCACTCACCTTCCATGAAGCAATTAATAGTTCTATTTTTCATAAATGGATCAATGTTATGGGTGAAGAAATGCAATCCATGAAAGATAATGACATTTGGGATCTTGTCCCATTACCTGCTAGTGTGAAACCAATTGGTTGTAAATGGATTTTCAAGACCAAGAGGGATTCACAAGATAACGTGAAAAGATATAAAGCTCATCTTATCGCTAAGGCATTCACCTAAAAGTTTCGTATTGACTATATAGAGACTTTCTCTCCAGTTTTATCAAAAGACTCTTTTAGGACAATCATGACACTTGTGGTACATTTTGATCTTGAGATACATCAGATGGATGTAAAGATAACTTTTCTCAATAGAGATATTAAGGAAAATATCTTTATGAAACAACCAGAGGGGTTAGCTAATTCTAAGGAAACTAACCACTTGGTTTGTAAACCTAAGAAATCCATCTATGGACTCAAACAAGCTTCTCGTCAATGGTACCTAAAATTTCATTAGGTTGTTCTTTCATTTGGTTTTGAAATAAATACTATTGAAAATTTTGTGTACCATAAGTTCAGTAAGAGTAGATATATATTATTGGTCTTATATGTAAATGACATTTTGCTTGTCAGTAGTGATATAGAATTACTTCGAGAAACCAAGAAATTCTTATCAAATAAATTTGAAATGAAAGATCTTGGTGAAGCATCCTTCGTATTAGAAATCCAAATTCATCTTAATCGTTCACGAGAAATTCTTGGATTATCATAGAAGGGTTACATTGAAAAAGTACTTGAACACTTTGGCATGCAAAATTTTAGACCTCATAATACCCCCATATCTAAAGGAGACAAGTTCAATTTGCAATAGTATCCAAAAAGTGATATTGAATCCAAGTTTATGAAAAATGTCCCTTATGCTTCTGTAGTAGGGAGTTTGATGTATGCACAAGTTTACACTCGACATAATCTTGCATACATTGTGGGGATACTTGATAGATATCAAAGTATTCCAGGAAGAGAACATTGGGTAGCAGCTAAAAGAGTTTTTAGGTATTCACAAAATAGTAAGGTTTATATGCTCACATATAAAAGATCAGGAAAACACAAAATCATTGGATTTTTTGATTCTAACTTTTTTTTAGGTATTTGCAAAGCACTAAGGATTACATGTTAACATATAAGAGGTCGGACAGACTTAAGATCATTAGGTTTTCTGACTCCAACTTTGTTGGGTGTCAAGATAGTCAAAAATCAACATCTGGTTATGTATTTTAGTTAGCAAGAGGTGCAATATCATGGAAAAGTGTCAAACAAACACTTGTTGCATCTTCTACTATAGAGGTTGAATTCATAGCATGTTATGAAGCATGCAATCATGCTATATGGCTACGAAACTTCATCTTGGGACTGTATATTGTTAATGGTATTGAAAGGCTACTCAAGTTCTATTGTGACAATAGAGTAACAATTCTGTATTCAAATAACAATAGGACCTCTTCCAAATCTAAGCAGATAGATATAAAATTCCTTGTTTCGAAGAAAGAGTTCAAAGTGGCTTCATTAACATTGAGTTGATAGGAACAAAATCCATGCTTACAGATCTGCTTACTAAGGCATTGATGTAATGACCCCCTTACCATAGCATGTAATTTAGAAAGTGTGAAATGTAACGACCCCCTAATACATCCTATGCGATGCTTATCTGATTAGCGGAAGCATATGGGGTATTCTGAATGTTTATTCCCTATGTGGGAACGTCAGGGGATCGCTCTTGGTTGGCGTAACCCAAATAGATTCTCCGTTATCCATTTGGATTCCGTTCAACCACGATTCACTACCTTGACTAACTAAATACACATACATACATCATCGATAATAACTACGGAATGAAATCTAAAACTCATATACATATCACATCATACGTTCCTTACACATTTCAATTCAAATCTATAAGTTTACGGTAAATTCTACGAAAATTAATGATTTCCTCTCTAATTTGATCATATCCCAAATCACGAGAATCACCTGGCAAAAATCAACGGCCCGATCCAACAAGCGGTAATAAGTATAACCCAGCGTAATTCCATACCGCGGCAACATCAATTCATCGCTAAAATCCATGCATACTATACGAAGCGTTATATGTACATTAGGTCTAATCCATCTGAAATTTATAAACGAAATCCAAAAAATAACGGCGTCATCAAAGTATATATACAAATGATTCAAGCTAAGCTAATCATCCTCCGGTCACATCCTCAAATTAAACGGCATTTATCGTGCAGGCTCACCCTTTGTCCTGTTCATCACGAGTACACAACCTAATGAGATATGAATCCGAGTAGAATAATTTACAATTTAATTATCATTTAAAAAGCAGTTGAATACCCGGTGCGAACTGCAGAAATATTCTTCCCGAAATCAGTTCGAAAATAGTGGAATACCTTATCCTTAAAATCGTTTAATTACATGGAAATCGCGGTAATATATCACAATCATAAAATCTGTTTCTTTTAAAATCAGTTATCAAAATCAAGTAAAATCTCATGCCCTGTGTCTCTCAATCCACGTTGGCTACAAATCCGCTGTAACCAAATCTAAATCATCTTACAATTGCCGTGGTCTAGAAGAATACCTCTCTTTATGGTTGAGTGTGATAAGTAACACCAATCACCTGAATCAAGCCTATATTGTGAGTGTGATCGTAACACCAATCACTCACTTAGGGGCCGGGTGAGAATCAGCATCTGGGGCGTCCCTAGCATGTGCAAATCGCCCGAATTCTCATCCTCATCTGATCTATTCGAACTTACATGCACTTTCGATCGAAGCTATTCCTCGAGGGTTACAGGGTATCACACCTAAATCACAACGTTTCCAGTGTAGGTTATCCCACCCTTATACTCCACTAAACCTTTCTTAGGGTGGAAGTCACGGTTTAACGCGTAATCCACTAACTTCGATGCAATGAATCAGATAAAAATAGTTTAGTTTAAAAGCTTCTTGCGAGGGATATGTAGCAATTTGTCCCATCTGGCTATCAAGTACCCAACCCTAAGTAAATGCCTAAAAGGCATCTAAACTTCGATAAACAAGGTGTCCCAACATGCAATTAGGGTTTTTAGCATCTGAGGCATGCAATTTTATCCATCGAAAGTAATACGCCAATTCCATACAAGTCTTCTAAATCATTTAGGTATTCCTAAGTCAATTAGGGTTGGGAAGTGTAAATTATCCTACGGTCTCGAAGATGCTCTAAATCACTTGAATTTCACGGTCTCGGTTTAGGCACGATTAATTTCTGGACATCAAATTAAACATTTAGGCTCGTCACGTCATCCAATTTTCAATCTAAACTTCGATTTACCACGATTACCTAGGTTAATTTATTGTCCATTCGTTCGTGACCAATTGATCATATACCATTAGTTTTTGGGAGAAGCGGACCTTACGCTTGTGTTCGAATGATGGAATTCTCGTCCACGGTGGTCTCGGTTTCTCGGGATGCGTCCGAAGCTTCCGACGTGGCACACTGATGGCGTCTGGTGGCTGGCCAGCGCCTGGCGGAGAGTGCGGTTTGTCTCAAAAATCACACCGCGGTGAAACGCGAAGCCAGAGTCGAATCTGATGGTGGCACGGCGGTTCCACGGCCATTTAGGCGGTGTTTTGACCTGAAACTTCTCTCATGGCGGGCGATGTTACGCCTCGATCGGCAGCGTCCGGTAAGCCTCGCTTCGACCGGCGCCGGAGCTCTTTGGAGGAAAGGCTGGCGGCTTCGGGCTACCGGTGGTAGAGGCGGTGAGTCAACGGTGACCAGGCGGCGGAGTTTCGGCTGGGGAAGTTCGCGCAATGGAGAGCGGCATTTTTGGGCGACTCCGGCGGTTGGTGGCCGTGGTTGGTTGCTGAAGGTTGTGGGTAGTGAGGGCTGTCGGTTGGTACCCTTGGTGGCGGCCCACGGTGGCTGTGGCAGCCGTTCACGATGGAGGGAGGTGGAGAAAAAGAGGAGAGAGAGAGTGTGGTGAAGAGAGAGAGTGGAATGAGAGAAATGGCGGGAGTTCGCGTAATTTAAAGCCTCTAGGGGTGATTCCGACTTTTCCCAGGCCACCCGGGGATGTTTTTGGGTGTCGACACCCTTCCAGACGTTGGCACGCATTTTTATGCGAAAGTCTTAGCCTCAAATCAGCGAAAGTGTGAAGCGAAACTCCCTTAGTCGGTTTCGATCGCCCGGATGCATTTCTTTCTGTTTGATCGTGTTTCTGGCTTTGAACTACCTTCTGTGTCAAGTCATTATCCTTGAAATTTGTGCCAGGCTTCGTTTGATTGGGATTAGGGTTAAAAATCAAGTTTTAGCTTTTAAAATCCTTTTAAAACTCTTTTAGATCTTTTCCGTTGTTACATTCTCCCCCCCTTAAAAGAAATTTTGTCCCCAAAATTCATACACATGTGATTCACGGATATCTTTGCCTCATCTCATCTTCTTTCTCCCACGTCATTTCTGCGATGCTACATCTGCCCGAAAGTACCTTAACTAGCGGGATTATTTTTACTTAATTTGCTTAGTCTTATAGTCGAGGATTTGAGCAGGGGTAGATTCATAAGTCAAATTTTCCTTTAATATTATCGGTTGATTCTCTAATACAGAGGATTTGGGACATATTTACTGAAGTTAGGAGGCGTGGAAAACATCATGTAGGTTGGACAAATGGGGAGGTAAAGAAATTTGGTAGGCCTCTTTGTAAAATTTGGAATGGTCCTAGGAATCTAGGACTTAGTTTCTTAGTCCTTATCTGTTTACCAATACGTGGTGGGGAAACTCTCGAAATACGTGATCTCCCTCGTTAAATTCCAAAGGCCTTCTTCTCTTGTTGGCATAAGATTCTTGCCTCTGTTGGGCAGCTCTCATCTTTTCCCTGATCATTTTAATTTGATCAGTGGTTTCTTGTACCATTTCAGGTCCCAACAGTGCACTCTCCCCCATCTCTACCCAACTTAAAGGTGACTTACAACTCCTCCCATACAGGGCCTCATACGGTGCCAAGAGTGATAAGCTTGTTGTTGTATGCAAACTACATCAGCAGGTGTTTATCCCAACTTCCTTTCTGTTCAAGCACACAAGCCCTCAACATGTCTTCTAGGGTTTGAATAGTTCTCGATCGAGGATGATGAATGTGCTAAATTTAAGTTGAGTTCCTAAGGCTTGCTGTAGGGATTGCCAAAATCTTGAAGTAAACCTAGGGTCTCGATCAGATACTATACCTGACGGTATTCCATGTAATCTCACGATTTCCCTAAGGTATACTTCGGCTAATTTCTCCATGGAGTAACGCACCTTAACTGGCAAAAAGTGCGCAGACTTGGTCAACCTATCCACTATCACCCAAATGGCATCAAATCCTGCTGGTGTTCTAGGTAATCCAACCACGAAATCCATAGTGATCTGATCCCATTTCCTCTCTGGTATCTCTAATGGCTTAAGTAGCCCTGCGGGTTTCTGATGCTCTATCTTAACCTGTTGACAAGTCAAACAGGCATTCACGTAATCCGTGATATCTCTCCGCATACCAGGCCACCAAAAATTTCTCTTTAAATCTTGATACATCTTGGAAATACAGGGGTGAATAGTGTAATGGCTTCTGTGAGCTTCTGCTAACACTTTTTCCTTTAATTCCTGATGGTTCGGAATTACTACTCTCTTTCTAAACATTAAGACTTCATCAGGTGCTAATCCAAAATCGGGTTGGTCTGCATATACCTCCAAGGATTCATCTTCAAGTTGGGCTTGTCTAATTAGTTCTCTCAATTCGCAGGTTATCAAAAAGTCACTCATCACTAATCTTTGCAAAAACGAGATTACGTTGAGGCTAAGGTTCCCAAAATCCTCAAGTAACCTCATCTCCCCAATCATTAAACTAGCTAGTTGTAGTGACTTTCGGCTTAATGCATCGGCCACAACATTTGCTTTACCTGCATGATATTTCAACTCAAAATCAAAGTCCTTTAAATATTCTACCAACCTACACTGCCTCATGTTTAATTCCTTCTGATCAAAAAAATACCTAAGGCTCTTATGATCACTATATACCTCGAATACCATGCCATACAGGTAATGTCTCCAAATCTTTAGAGCAAACACAACGGCAGCTAGTTCTAAGTCATGGGTAGGGTAGTTATCCTCTGCAGGTTTCAATTGTCGCGATGCATAAGCCACAACTTTTCCATCCTGCATCAAAACACAACCTAGGCCTCTTAAGGATGCATCTGTGTATACAGTAAAGGGTTCTAGGGGTCTCGGAATAATTAGTACAGGAGCGGTGGTCAATTTCTCTTTCAGAATCTGAAAACTAGTCTCACACTGTTCGCTCCATTCAAAATCTACCCCTTTTCGAGTCAATCGGGTTAACGGCACAGCTATTTGTGAAAATCCTTGAATGAATTTCTGATAATAGCCGGCCAAACCCAAGAAACTCCTAATCTCGGTGACCGTTCTAGGTCGATCCCAATCTATCTTGCTAATTTTCTTTGGGTCGACCGCTATTCCTTTTCCATTTACCACATGTCCTAAAAATTTCACTTCTTCTAACCAAAACTCACATTTCTCCAGTTTTGCATACAATTGTTTCTCTTCCAGTATCTGTAACACCATGCTAAGATGCTGGGCATGCTCTTCGTGAGTCTTGGAATATACTAAGATATCGTCGATGAATACCACAACAAATTGACCTAAATAGGGTCTGAAAATTCTGTTCATATAATCCATAAAGACAGCGGGTGCATTCGCCAATCCAAATGGCATCACTAAGAACTCATAGTGGCCGTATCTTGTCCTGAATGCTGTCTTAGAAATATCCTCATCTCTAACCCTAATATGGTGGTATCCTGACCTTAAATCTATCTTAGAAAATACAGTCGCGCCTTGCAACTGATCAAACAAATCATCAATACGTGGAAATGGATATTTGTTCTTAATGGTCACCTTATTCAATTGCCGGTAATCAATACACAGTCTTAAACTCCCGTCTTTCTTCTTTACGAATAAGACCGGAGCTCCCCATGGTGATACACTCGGCCTAATGAACCCCTTCTCCAACATGTCTTCGATTTGGACTTTTAATTCTCTTAATTCTGCGGGGGCCATATGATAAGGGGTCATAGCTATTGGACCCGCTCCCAGAATAAGGTCAATGGTGAATTCTATCTCCCTAGGTGGTGGCAGTTTACTAATTTCCAAAGGAAATACCTCCGGAAAGTCATTAACGATTGGGATTTGACTTAGTCTATCCTGCAACTCTACCTCAGAAAGATTGAGGGACATATCACCTATCTCACAAGCTCTGTCATTCTCACGCACAGGTACGTTATCCAGATAAGTAATTGTCCCTTCGGAACAATTCAACAAGACCCGATTCCTAGTTAACCAATCCATTCCCAAAATAATGTCGATCCCTGACAATGGCATACACACTAGGTCCACAAGAAATAAGGTATCTTCAATGGTTAAGGGGCAATTTAGGCATATTTGTGGGGACATAGTGGCTTCTCCCAAGGGTGTGGATATGTATAGATCACAGGGCAGGGTTTGAACAGGTAATCTCATTCGTTCTACGCATGCATCAGCGATAAAGGAGTGCGTAGCACCCGAATCAAACAATACTATCAAAGAAAAATTATAAATTTTACCTCTACCCTGCATCAAGCCTGAGGACCTGTCGACGTTGGCAGCATTCATGGTAAAAACTCTCCCTGGAGCCTGTGGTCTTCGGCTACCAGATGTCGGCTGATTCCCCGTGGAAGGGCAGTATCTAGCCATGTGTCTTGTGCCTCCACATCTATAACCTTTGGAGAGTCCGATGCAGCGGGGTTGATTTGGATGTCCGGTACCACACTTCGGACAAAGAGTATTATCGTCACCTCCCACTTTGCTACTAGAAGCCCTGGTTGCGGTTTAAACATACCGCTTCTTACATTGATTTACGGCGCTTATGCGGCGGGTTCCTGTCTGTTGTGTCATATTAAGTCTGTTCGTTTCTAAATTCTTGCTCAGTCGGCACTTGTTCACGGTGTGTGGCAAAGTCTCGAATCTCGGGGTAGCTAATCGAGTCTTCAGGCAAATCGAGGCCTTCTTCAGTTGCCGCTTTCCAAGCCTCATCGTAATGCATTCGCAGTAAGTAGAGTATCTTGATAATTCTTGGCTGTTTGAGATACTTTCGTCAAATGTCACTGCCTCAGGTGAGC
This sequence comes from Senna siamea, assembly GCA_031216115.1. Lineage (NCBI taxonomy): Eukaryota > Viridiplantae > Streptophyta > Magnoliopsida > Fabales > Fabaceae > Senna > Senna siamea. Next base: position 12,059,816 of record CM062364.1, read on the forward strand.
TTGAGCTGTGCTTCCTTTGCTTGTTTCATCGCTCGGGGATATATTGATCCGTAGAAAACTCTCTTGAAAGATTCCCAGTCGGAGTGGAATGCCTCAAAGGCTCTCAGTCGATTCTTTGGGCATCTGTCCCCCAGTTTAAGCCGCCCTTGATATATATGTTGCATATGTGACCTTACGTTCATCGTCGCTGCAACAACACGAAAATCTTTTCAATTCCTTTTATCCAAGCTTCCTGGCGATTTGGATCGGAGCTAAGCGGAGAGGACACGCTGCTTTGGAATTCAATCCATCCCTGATAAAGTGGATTCACATGTTGGGTGGCTCAAAGTGGTTTCTAAATGTACTGTCTTCATCTTTGTTGTCTCATTGCATTTACAGCTTGGTAGTGGCCTGGTGCTCTCATGGCATCGGCCATTAATCGATAGATTCCATCGTCTCGCATGTCGACCTCGGTCTCTCTTGCTACACTGCAGCGCCACGGCCACCGTGCCTTGGCCTTCCACAGGCCTCGTGTGGCGTCCACCTGCTAGATTACTGCCATGTTTATCGTCTGAAACAAATAGATCAGTCACACGGCAATAGTCAGCAATACATCAGAATTCATTAGTTCATTATCCCGGTGAATCGAGTCACATCATTGAAACCCGAATCAATCAAAACCCTAAAGGCTGCAAGACCAAGATTTAAAATCTGAGGCCCATTTAAACGGAAGATCAGGCAAATAGGGCTACGATGCCATAATTATGCGACCCCCAAAATACATCATCACGATGCTTATCTGATTAAGCGAAGCATATGGGGTATTGAATGTTTATTCTGTGTAGGGAGCATTCGAGGATATTCTTGGTTGGCGTAACCCAAATAGATTCTCAGTTATCCATTCGGATTCAGATTCAACCACTGATTCTACCGTGACTAACTAAATACACATACGCATTACATCATCGATAATAACTCTAGAATGAAATCTAAAACTTCGTATACATATCCGTCGTCGTTCGTACATTTCAATTCAAATCATAAGTTCACGGTAAGATTCTGAAAGTCGTGAGTTTCCTCGTAATTTGATCATATCCCAAAATCTGAATCACACCTGGCAAAATCAACGGCGAGTCGACAACGATGTAATAAGTATAACGACATAATTCCATGCAATGACATCGATTCATCGCTAAAATCCATGCATACTATCTGAAAGCGTTATATGTACATTCGGTCTAATCCATACGAAATTTATAAAGCGAATCAAAAAATAACGAGCGTCATCAAGTATATATACAAATGATTCAAGCTTTAAAGCTAATCATCCTCCGATTATCCTCAAAGTCGACGACTATAAATGCGGGCTCACCACTTTCTGTTCATCGAGTACACAACCTTTAATGAGATATGAATCGGTAGAATAATTTACAATTTAATTATCATTAAAGGCTTGATTGAATACGGTGCGAACAAGAAATCTTCTTCCGAGAAATGGGTTAACGATTGGAATACCTTATCCTTAAAATCGTTTAATTACATGAAATCGCGTGATATATATCACAATCGTAAAATCTGTTTCTTTTAAAATCGATTATCAAAATCAAGTAAAATCTCATGCCCTGTGTCTCTCGATCACGTTGGCTACAAATCCTTGTAACCAAATCTAAATCATCTTACAATTGCGTGATACAGAAGAATACCTCTCTTATCGTTGGGTGTGATCGGTAACACCAATCACGAATCGAGCTATATTGTGAGTGTGATCGTAACACGATCACTTTCACTCAGGATGGGTGAGAATCAACATCAGGGTGTCCACAGCATGTGTAAATCGTAATTCTCATCCTCATCTGATCTATTCGAACTTACATGCACTCGATGAATTTATTCCTCAAGGTTACAGGGTATCACGCCTAAATCTGCGTTTCCCAGTGTGAGTTATCCACCTTATACTCCGCAAACCTTTCTTGAGATTAGATCTGGTTTAACTGGCGTAATCCACTGACTTTCAGTCTGAGCTGAATCAGATAAAAATAGTTTTAGTTTAAAAGCTTCTGTCTGAGGGGATACTTAACGGCCAGTCCCATAAAGGCTATCAGAGTACCCGACCACTAAAGTAAATCACCTTACTAAAGGCATCTAAACTCGATAAGCAAGGTGTCTAACATGCAATTAGGGTTTTTGCATACGGGCATGCAATTTTATCCATCCGAAAGTATACCGCATTGATTCCATGCAAGAGTCATCAAATCATTTAGGTATTCACTAAGTCAATTACAGGGTTGGGAAGTGTAAATTATCCTACCTGGTCTCTGAATGATCTAAATCACTTGAAATTCCATGCGGTCTCGGTTCGAGCTGATTAATTTCCTGGACATCAAATTAAACATTTAGGCTCGTCCGTCATCGATTTTCAATCACTGGCTTCCGGTTACCAGATTACTGGTTAATTTATTGTCCATTTACGTTTGGCAGCCAATTGAGTCGTATACCATTAGTTTTGGGAAGCGGACCTTACCATGTGTTCGGATGATGGAATTATGCGTCACGGTGGTCTCGATTTCTCGGGATGCGTCGAAGCTCGAAACGCAGTGCGCGGTGAAGCGCGGCGGCAGCGGCCAGAGTGCGGTTTGTCTCGAAAATCACTGCAGCGGTGAAGCGCCAAAGCGAAGTGAATCACGGTGGTAACGGCAGTTCTGGCCGTTTGGGTGGTGTTCCGGCCATGAAACTTCGCATGGCGGACGGCGTTACTGCCTCGATCGGCGCGTTCGGCCTCGCTTTCGGCGGCAGAGCGCTCTTTGGGAGGAAAATTTGGCGGCTGGGCTACGGTGGTGGGGCGGTGAGGTTAACGGCGACGGACGGCGGTCGATTGAGTTGGAAGTTTGGCGATGGAGAAAACGATGTTTTTCGGCGACTCGGCGGCCGTTGGTGGCGTGGTTGGTTCTTTGGAGGTTGTGAAGCGATGAAATTTGTCGGTTGGTACCCTTGCAGTGGCGGCCCACGGTGTTGTGGCCGTTCACGCAGTGGAGGAGGTGGAGAGAAAGAGAGAGGAGAGAGAGTGTGGTGAAGAGAGAGAGTGGAATGAGAGAAATGGCGGGAGTTCGCGTAATTTAAAGCCTCCAGGGGTGATTCTGACTTTTCCCAGGCCACCCGGGGATGTTTTTGGGTGTCGACACCCTTCCAGACGTTGGCATGCATTTCTATACAAAATTCTTAGCCTCCATCAACGAAATTGAAGCACGAAACTCCTTCCATCAGTTTCTGATCGCCGGATTGCATTTCTTTCTGTTTGATCGTGTTTCTGGCTTCGAACGACCTTCTGTGTCAAGTCATTATCCTCAAAATTTGTGCCAGGCTTTTTTTGATTGGGATTAGGGTTAAAAATCAAGTTTTAGCTTTTAAAATCCTTTTAAAACTCTTTTAGATCTTTCCCGTTGTTACATGAAATGCTATAAAAAAATTTTCCTTTCAAAATATGCATCAATCGGGGCCGTTACTAGTTGAGTGTAACTTAAATAGCCATCTCTATTCATATTTCACTTAACCCTATACCTGTGCAGCATATCTAATACATCAAATCATCATAACAATATAGCTATCAATGCACTCTGGAATATACATCTAAATTATCATTCATAAATTTCATTTGAGATACTAACTATAGGATATAGAACTTAACCATTTACCACAATGGTATATAAGTATCTCCAAATACAGATTCAGTGATCAATAAAAATCATGCTAAGGCTATTCAGCCATTTACAATTAATACCCTAAGCTACATCATAGCTTCTCGATCTCTCTACAATTCTATACAGTAAATATATCCAGTCCTATGCTAATTCCTAGCGCCATCACGCCCTTGATTGCCTAAACACAGAACTTAATGAGATTTTGAATCTCAGTAAAGTAATATACAACTAATTTTATTCAAAATAACTGAGTGTTTAGAGATAGCCCTATTTGGGTATAGAAAAATTGTCCACAAATTCATTCATTAAATAAAACATGTGAATTGAAACTTCATTTATCATAAATCAATAAACATGAAAAATCTAGTAGCTATCTAGAAATTAGAAGTTAAAATCATTTTCTCAATCAAAGAGTATAAGTGTTTATGAAAACCATCATTTTCAAAATGCCTACAGCCAATTTTTCACATCTATTGCATAACGCTCCTACGTTGCTGCAAGGATCTCAAACATCTGTATATTACATCAGTATATATGCATAAAATCATATAAATCAATTAACAATTCATTGCCTGCTGTTTTCCTATCTTATTTTAAGATCACAGGGACCATCCTCCCAATGATTGTCACAGGATCGTCCTCCATATGATTGAGAATCTAACATCAAAAAGGGGCATCCCCCATCATGTGCACATTACAAGTAGGTCTTATCTCTCTATCCTGACTATAAGGTAATATATACATATAGGTGACTAATACTTAGGATTATAGGTATTTACTCTTAAACCAATCCATTCTCCTGTATAAACTCTCTTCCCTTTACTCATAATAGTCTTTCATAGGGGTGTATTGGTTTAATGGGTAAACCCTAACATATACAGACCATTTCAGTATTCAAATAATGAAAGTTTAAAAAATAGGTCTGAATATGGAATACTTGACAATTGTTCTATACTAGTTATCAAATATCCATCAAAGGTTTCATCTGCACTATAAGTATAAAATTCTAATAGTCTAATCAAAACTAGAAGCAAAGAATTTTCAAATACATTTCAAACATATGCAGGTCTTTTCTTATACTCATCTAATCTAGCATAAATTTCTCAGTACATGTTCACAAACATATTCACGACAATCAATTCACATTAAACATTTATTAAAAAAAAAGGGAGTGTAGATTACTCTACCTTAATTAGGATTTCCTTCACTTAACTTAAGATTCTCCTCCTTCTCCTTTGATTAACTCTTCAAGCCACTTCTGTACATTTTGTAACCAACATTCAGAACTAAAAATTATTTTCAATGCCTAAGAAATAAGTTTTCACTTTAGTCCTTTATTTATCCCAAAGTTGGTATTTAGCTATAAAATTATCCAATTTACTCTATGATACTTCTAGGAGGATAAATGAACTTGATTCACTTAAAATTTCAAAATTTACATGGTTTACACTGCTTAAACAGAATATATCAATCTTTTCAATTTAGTCCCTAAACTTACAATTGAAACTTTTCCAACAATTTTCTTCCATTTTCCAATTCCATACATTCACAAGAGTCCTAATTAAGCTAAGGATTACCGAGATGCATCAAATTTTGAAATTCTAATTTATACCAAACTTTTTCAAATTTTGTGATTTGGTCCCTATTTTCCAATTTATGATTTTCATCATTTTTCTTAAATCTATCCCTTCAATTCATTCCTCATAGCATTCTAAAGGCTAGAAATTATAGAAAAAGTAATTAATTCAGAGTATTTCAATGTATACCAAAATTTTTGAAAAATTAAATTTTAGTCCCTAAACTTTTCTTGGCCATTTTTTACGGCTAGTGGCGGTGGGAGGCTCGGTGAAGGTGACTGGTAGCTCAAGGGTGTAGCTGGGTAGCTAAAAAACTAGTCACCAATGGTCCAATGACGCAAAATTGGCTAGATCGAAGAAGGGAAAGCTGTGGATGAATAACTTCATTTTTTGTCACTGCGGTGACTGGAAGCTACGCAAGAGGCAGCGAAGGTGGGCGACACACTTCGGTAAGCTTCTGCGGCACTATGGGGTAGCGACGTGCGGTGGTTTGGTGAATGGATGGAGGCCGAGCAGAATGAAGGTGAGGGAAGGTGAGATGCACGAGAGAGAGCGCGGAGTGAGTAGAAGAGAGAGAGAAATGGGAAGAAAATGAAGAAAATTAGGTTTTAAAGTTTATAAGGGCATTTTAGTCTTTTTTTCACTTTACTCTAAATAAATTTTGGATGTATTTTCTAAGTTAGGAAACATTATGAAATATCATAGGAGAGATTTGGGAATTTTTTGAGTATCCTAAGCCTGTTAAAAATATTTGCTAAGTTCCTCGAGGCAGATAAGAATTTCTCAATCAGATATAATTTTATTTTGAAAAATTCTCAAATTTAAACTATGAACTTAGAAAAATTTTCTTAATCACCTCTCAACAATAGTTCAAGGTTTTCAATTATTTTATCCCAATTATTTAATTTTTAACTGGGTTATTACAATTGACACCCCTGGCCTTTCATGAGTATATTGCTCACATAGGTGTTGTTACATTAGATGCTTTTAATGTAGTGGGAGTTTGTATTCTATTGTACTTTAATGTCTATACATGATTTGATTATATTAATGAGGTATTCATTTTTCAGTTTATAAGACTTACTCTGAACTTTTATCTCATTTGGTTAAAGTAGGACCAGTTGGAAATAGACATGTATAGATCATATTACATGTAATTTCTATGCTACACATCCATAAATAATCTATGTCATTTAGTCAAGTTGATGTTTGAGATTATTGTAGGTTTAGTTGCAAAAGTACAACAAATGCCTATTTGGTTATTACATTGATAAGACTAATGGACGAGATTGATAAAAATAAGGTGCACATAAAGATTGATAAAAATAAGGTACACATAGAGTTATGATGATTTTTATATGATTAAAGGTTCTATAAAATGAATACATGGTTGTACAATCCAAGTAGGAGATTCTTAAAATTTAGATTGTATACTATGTATATATATATTTATAAACACATCAGGACATGTATATGTACATGTATTGTGGATTAATTATCATATACATATTATTGTCATAAAAGTTTAAGGACCTATAAAGTGATCTAATTGATTAATGATCTTTATCACATAAAATAATGTGTGGGGATTAATAATATGTTTTGAATCCATGAAGTGTTAATTACTGATTAATGATGGGCAAATTGGTAATTTGACATATAAGAACTTAATATAAATAGGGTGTGGTCCCTAATTGAAGTATCTAGAAAAATATTATTTAGACAATTGGTTTTCTTCTCTAAAGGTTCCTATCTACCATAGAGAAAGCAATTGGATACTATCAATCAGAAGACTCCATTCTAGATCCATCAATTTCACTATAGATTCTGGTACACTCCCATTTCAATTTTTTGGATAAAAAAATTTCAGGTAATTAATTCCAAAAATAACAACAAAATACACCCTAATGCATTTCTTCGAATGTCATAGCACCTATGCTCTATTTGACGGCGAAGTAGTAGAGCGTGCCTTCACCTATCATCGAATCACAGCAAAATTCGTCTTGTTTGTGTTCACCCATACCATGCCCTCACCCATCTTTGAACATCATAGTAGCAATTAACAAAGACTCATGCTTTATTTGAGATAGTAGCAGAATACGTCTTTGGAGCATATCATCATTCACGTTTTGTTTTTTGCATACGTGTTCATATTAAGGTAAAATGTCAAGTAAAAATATAAAGTTTACTCAAACCATCTTTGTGTGTTCATATGTATCAATGTTCAACTCAAACATGCGTGTTTATATGTATGTTGGCCATTTTAACTCAAACGTGTGTGCGTTCATATGTATGTTGGCTATTTTAACTCAAACGTGTGTGTTCATATGTATGTTGGCCATTTCTAATAATGGTATTGGAAAAGAAAAAGTCAAATCTGAATTTTGATGCATAGGCTGCTTGTTAAAGGAAAATTCAAGTTATATTAATTTAGTTTGTAGTCAAAGGCACTCACTTGTAAGGTTCTTATTTAATTCCTTTCATGCTAACAAGTTGTTTTTCCTTTCTTTCTTGCTCTATATTGTTAATTGAAATAAAATTTTCATGTAATCAATAAATAGGACTCTAAAATTACAAGTTAAACAACAATCCTTTCTTTCTTGCTCTATATTATTGCATTCGGGCTTCCTTAATATGACAAAAAATTAACCTACAAAGATAACAACAAGACATAATAGGAATGATGAATAATAAGCTTTAAAAAATCCTCAATATAATATTGTTAATTCTTATGAGACAGGAAAGTTGAATCAATGGACAAAGTTAATATATATATTGGCAGTTGGTAGTATTCATTTTTTTCCTATTCAAAAGAGAAGCATTCAACAAGAGGAGTAATAATAAATTTTGTTAGGGTGGCCTTCACTAACAATATTTTCAAAACCATATAATTTGCTTCTGGAGAGGAACATGTCACCTACTTTATTTAACCCATCTACCTCCCTTATTCAATTATTGATATTAACATGTAATATATATATATATATGAACACACAAAGATGGTTTGAGAAAAATTTATCTTTTTACCTAAAATTTTAGCTCAATATGAACACACACGTAGAACACGAATGCTATTGTGGTTCGAAGACGGATTCTACTATTGTGGTTTGAAGATGGGTGAAAGCATAGTATGGATGATTTGAAGATGGGTGAGGGCAGGCTCTGTTATTCTGTCAAACAGAGCATAAGTACTGTGATATTCAAATATGGCTAAGGAAGAAATTCTAGGTAAAAGATGCAAGCGGATCCCTTGTTGTCCAGGAAGGCTGTTGTCTGAAATATTTGGGCTATCAGTGTCATCAAGCCATCCAGGTGAAGCCACATCACCCTTTTTTTTAGACGGATCGAAAAGCATCATTTTGTTAAATAAAATGGTGCATTTCATAAAATTCATTTTGCTTTTTTTTTTTTTAGTGAAATAGAGCATTTCACTACAAAGGAAAAAGAAAATTTCCCACGTTGATGGATGCTTTGTCTGCGACGCATTAATGGATGGAAATAAGGAAGTAATGGAATAGTATAGTAAAATTCTGGCACCCGGATCCCTTGAAACTTGGAAACTTGATTTCTTACTCCCATTTATGGTGCGTTTCTAGAATAAAGGGAGGAAATCAGTGGCAGTTTTAAGAGAGAGATCTGAGAGAAAGTATTAAAGAGGAGAAAAGTACCATTGTGAGAAGTCATCGTCAACGATCACCTTAGCCACTATCGCTGTCGCAAACCTCCACCACTACTACCATCGCAAGGTGAATCGAACTCCTACCTTGATTCCACACCTATCCACACTGCTTTACATGATTTTAGGCTTATAGCCATGGCCGAATTGTAATATGGTTTTTGCCTAATTTGATTGTGGTGGCAATACTTTGTTATTCTCTATTTTGATCCTAGTTTTTGCCTTATTTTGGAATTGTAATTTGAAGTCTTTAAAGAATGCTAGCCATGGCCAAATTGTAATATATTTTTCTTTTTATTTTTTACTTTTTCACTTTAAGATGCAATGCTAAAGATCTTACTTGACAACAAGATGATTCTACGCATATATCACTTTTATCAAATATTATTTAATGCTTTAATTAATTAATTAATTAAGAAAATTAATACATGCATTAATGTATTAATTGGATGATTATGATGAAAATGTCTCTTGGAGTGAAAATTAACATGAACGTTAATATATATGTCTTGTAAGGAAAATAATACTATGGAGCTTGATTGAAAGCCTAAAGTAGGAATGAAATTTGATAGTATAAAGAGTGCATGAAAATTTTGGTCTGACTATGGCAGTAAGATGGGATTTGGAGTTAGGAAGGACTATGTTAACAAGAATAAAAAAGACAAGAAAATAATTACTTCATACAGGTTTGTTTGTTGTAAAGAAGGACTAAGAGAAAAAGATAAGAGAGATTATTTAGTTGTTAATTCTTGAGTTGAGACAAGAACTGATTGTAAAGCGAGAATATCTTTGGCCTTTGTAAATAAGAAGCTTAGAGTACATGGAAGACACAATCATGTACTGCATCTCACTGAAACTACACACATGATAGCCTGTTGATGTAATATGTCTGATGTTGCTGAAAAGAAGTAGGAATCAAATTTTGACCTTTCGAAACCTCTGGTATAATTTAAAATACTCCAATTTGATATTTTCCTATCAATTTTGAATCCAAATATGTTTAAGGATTAGACTGATGTAGAAATTAGGTAATTAATTGTAGAAAAGTATAACTAAAAGGAAACCCGGCTAAGATTTAAATTGTTTCCTCAGGAAACTAATTAGGAGAACAATCTCCGAGGAAAAAGAAAAACTCTAACCCGAATAGTAGCAAACGGTAAAAGGTAGAGTAATTTACACTCCCTTGAATTTTAAATTGACATTGTGAATGACTGTTTTAAGTATGATTGTATTGAATGGGAATGAGTGGGAATGAGTGCTGAATATATATATATATATGCACATATATATATGAGTATATAAAATTGCCTGTGTATTGAGAATATTTATTACATGTTTGATAGAATTTGGCTATTGGGATTATATGCCATAGGAACGGACTAACTTAAGGTGGACATTCAATAGCCGGTGTGGGACGGCCATTGAATATGACCTATACAGACGATTTTATAAATTGATTTATTTTAAATTAAATTGGTCTGCATCTGTTAGGAATTGTTCGTTAAACCAGGACAACCCTATGAAAGGTTCAAGGAGTAAAAGGATGGATAACCTATACGAGGTGACGTTGTGGTTTAAGTATAATATCCTATAACCTTGAGTATTGATCAGCTATGTGTATGTATTTCTATATAGATTGTATAAGGATGAGAATTAGCATTTGTGCACATGCTGGGGGATGCCCTGGATGTTGATTCTCACCTGGTCCTTGAGTTGGTGATTGGTGTTATGGATCACACTCACAATATAGGTGTTGTTATCGGGTGATTGCTATTACAGATCACACCTAACCAAAAACCACTTTTTCAGTTAAAACGGCATGTAACTTGAAATGAATAATAAATAATCACATGAGATTTGTGATAGAGAAATATATAAGAATTTCAGGCATGACTTTCAATATGATTCTTTTATATTTAAGATAATATGTTCATTATATTGCTTTGCATCGGTTTCTTATACTCATTTTAAATTTAAAAGTATTTAGTGATTCACATGCATTTAAACAGATATGGGGAGATATTTTCTGTGCATTGTCACAGTTGAGCATCCAACTGTTTTATAAATATTTAACTGTAAATTGCTCTATTGGGATCTAATCATCTCATTAAGTTGTTTGCTCAGATGACCAAGAACATGGAATGCCTAAGAGATAGCTGGGCAGAAGAAAGATGTCTAGATAACGCTGTGTTGTGGATATAAAATTAAGCTTAAATATATATTTATGATTTTTTATTATTGATTTTGGGTTTTATTGATGAAATTGCTGGTTGTATATGCTAAATATTTTGCTGTTGTATAAATGGGAAACTTCCAATTTTTGGGAGAAACTTTGCCTAATTTTTGGTAGAAAAATGTTTTGGAAGAATAGATTTTTAAAATGAATTTGAGGAATTATAGTTTTAATTGCTGACGTATGAATGGGTTTAGTAACCTGATATAGTATATCTTGATTGTATTTGAATGGTTGTTAGAATTTATATTTCAGAGTATTATATGATTTATAATGTGATAATAGAAATGCTGCATAGGTTTAAGGTTAAGTGTAATTTGAATGAACTGTGAGAAGAGTCTATTTGGGTTACAATCAACCAGTAGCAACCCTCTGATGTTCCATGACATGGGAAAAGTGAAAATTTTATTTAGAATACTTTACGCTTCCACTACTCTGATAGATGAGTATATAGCACGAGTAATAGAGTCATTACAATAGTGGTATCAAAGCTTAACTTACCATATTATCGGTTTATTGGTTGATTAATTTATTGGTTAGTGATTTTTTGGGTTTGCAGCTTTAAGACTTTAAATTGATTTGACTATGGAATATCTAGGATTTGATCTACAATTGAGATATTAGGAATAAATCTGCTGCTATGCTGATAAATGTTGCTATTAAAGGTTAACTAATTCTTTTTCTGTGTCAATTAGCTATGGCAGATGCTAGCAGAGATAATATGAGGAGGAAGGCCACGAAATAGAAGCCAAGGGGCACAAGAGAGTAGTAGCAAAGAGGATGATGTTGAGATGAGGGATATGATGGAAGATGTTATGAGGGAGAAAGCTGCCACAAGTGCTAATATGATGCGACAGTATTAGGAGGACTGTAAGAACCATGATGATGGAAATAACAGGAATAACAATCCAATGTACTAGGGCTAGATAGAGTTCTAAAGGGCAGGACCGCCAATGTTCTCAGGTGCATGTGAGCTCGTAATGGTAGAAGAATGGGTCAGAGAGATTGATAAGATTTTCCTATTGTTACATAGCACCGATGAATAGAAGGTGACTTATGCAACGTACATGCTTAAGGGAGAGGCAAAGAACTGGTGGGATAGAGCCAAACAATTAATGGACGCTCGAGGCATCCCTATCACTTGGGAATCTTTCAAAGGGATCTTCTTGGAGAAATATTTTCCAGAAAGTGTCAGGTAGGCCAAGGAGACAGAATTCCTACAACTTCGACAACGAGGGAGACCGTTTAAAGAGTACTTGGCAAAATTTAAAGAGTTGGCCAAGTATTCCACCTATCTGAGGTTACAACCTGATGAGGCTTGGAAGTCAGCCCAACTGGAGGTAGGCCTAGATTTACAAATGAGGAATCAGATAGCCCCATTAGAGGTTTGAGACTTCTCAGTGCTGGTAAACAAATGTTGAATCCTCAGTAGAGGCTTGGAGGAAAAATAAAATGCAAATAAGAGATTTATTGGTCAGTAAAAGCAACTAGCTAAGAACCTAATAGTGAAAGGTAGTAACTTTAAACCTTAGCAAGGGTCTTCTACCAGCAGTCGATACTCTGATGCTGCTATCTGCCCGAAGTGTGGGACCAGGTATCCTAATCAACCTTGTTGGCATCAAACACCAATACAATGCTATAAATGTAGAGGTACAGGGCACTATGCTAAATATTGTCCAACTAGTGGCAACTCGCAGAATCCTAGTGGCCAAAGACCGCAAGTTTCGGGGAGAGTCTCTACTTTGGATAGAGCAAATGTTGACAAGTCGCTTAGATTGATGCAGGGTAGAGGTAAGATTTATAACTTTCCTTTAATATTATTGTTTGATTAAGGTTTTATGCACTCTTTCATATCTAACGCATGCATGGAAAAAATAAACTTACCTTTGCAAACCATCTATGTGATCTATATGTTTCCACACCCCTAGGAGAGACAACCATATCTTTATAAATTTGCCTAAACTGTCCCCTTACCATTGATGAATACTTATTTATTGTGGACCTTGTGTGTTTGCCTTTGACTGTGATCGACATCATTCTGGGAATGGACTGGTTAACTAGGAATCGAGTTTTATTGAGCTATTCTGAAAAGACAATCTCATATTTGGATACCGCACTAGTAGGTGAGAGTGATAGGGCGTGTGAGATAAGTGATATTTCCCTTAATCTCTCTCATGTAGAATTGCAAGAAATGCTAAACCTAATTCCCATTATTAGCAATTTTTTGGAGGTGTTTTCCTTGGAGATTAGCAGGTTACCCCTACCTAAAAAGATAGAATTCACCATTGACCTGATTATGGGTATAGGCCTAATAGCAATGACCCCATATAAAATGGCCCCAGTGAAATTAAGAGAATTAAAGGTCCAAATATAAGATTTTTTGGAGAAAGGATTCATTAGGTCGAGTGTGCCACCATAGAGAGCTTCTGTCCTATTCGCAAAGAAGAAAGATGGGAGTTTGAGGTTATGTATAGATTATCGACAGTTGAATAAGGTGACCATTAAGAATAAGTACCCATTACCTCAGATAGATGACCTGTTTGATCAGTTGCAAGGTGCAACAGTATTCTCTAAAATAGACTTAAGGTCAGGATACCACCAGATCATGGTTAGGGATGAAGATATCACTAAGGCAGCATTTAGTACTAGGTACGGTCACTATGAGTTTATAGTGATGCATTTTGGACTGACCAATGCACCTGCTATCTTTATGGATTACATGAATAGGATTTTTAGACCCTACTTGGACCAATTCGTAGTGGTATTCATAGATGACACCTTAATCTATTCCAAGACTCTCAAAGAACATGCACAAATCTTAGCACGGTGCTTCAGATGTTAGAGGAAAAACAATTGTATGCTAAATTAGAGAAATGTGAGTTTTGGCTAGAGGAAGTGAAGTTCTTAGGTCATGTGGTAAATGGGGAAGGAATTTCAGTAGACCATAAAAAAATTAAAGCAATATTAGATTGGGGTTGGCCAAGAACAGTCACTGAGGTTAGAATTTTTCTGGGTTTGACAAGTTATTATAAGAAGTTTATACAAGGATTTTCTCAAATATCCTTGCCATTAACCCGACTGACTAAGAAGGGTGTTTATTTCAAATGGAGCGAGCATTATGAGTATAGTTTTCAAACCCTGAAAGAAAAGTTGACCATCGCTCCAGTTTTAGTAATCCCAAAACCCCTAGAGCCATTTACGGTCTATACAGATGCATCAATGAAAGGTTTAGGATGCGTCTTAATGTAAGATAGAAGGGTAGTTGCTTATGCATCAAGACAATTGAAACCTGCAGAGGAAAACTATCCTACCCATGACTTGGAATTACCTACTGTGGTATTTGTCTTAAAGATTTGGAGACATTATCTGTACTGTAACACCCCCAACCCTATATTCCTTTTTATTAATTAGCCTTGCCATTAACCCGGCTGACTAAGAAGGTTGTTGATTTCAAATAGAGCGAGCATTGTGAGCATAGTTTTCAAACCCTGAAAGAAAAGTTAACCATCGCTCCAGTTTTAGTAATCCCAAAACCACTAGAGCCATTTACGGTCTATACAGATGTATCAATGAAAGGTTTAGGATGCATCTTAATGTAAGATAGAAGGGTAGTTGCTTATGCATCAAGACAATTGAAACCTACAGAGTAAAACTATCCTACCCATGATTTGGAATTACCTGCTGTGGTATTTGTCTTAAAGATTTGGAGACATTATCTGTACTGTAACACCCCCAACCCTATATTCCTTTTTATTAATTAGCCTTGCCATTAACCCGGCTGACTAAGAAGGGTGTTGATTTCAAATGGAGCGAGCATTGTGAGTATAGTTTTCAAACCCTAAAAGAAAAGTTGACCACCGCTCCAATTTTAGTAATCCCAAAACCCTTAGAGCCATTTACAGTCTATACAGATGCATCAATGAAAGGTTTAGGATGCGTCTTAATGCAAGATAGAAGGGTAGTTGCTTATGCATCAAGACAATTGAAACCTGCAGAGAAAAACTATCCTACCCATGACTTGGAATTACCTGCCGTAGTATTTGTCTTAAAGATTTGGAGACATTATTTGTACTGTAACACCCCCAAACCTATATTCCTTTTTATTAATTAGCCTTGCCATTAACCTGGCTGACTAAGAAGGGTGTTGATTTTAAATGAAGCGAGCATTGTGAGCATAGTTTTCAAACCCTGAAAGAAAAGTTGACCACCGCTTCAGTTTTAGTAATCCCAAAACCCCTAGAGCCATTTACGGTCTATACAGATGCATCAATGAAAGGTTTAGGATGCGTCTTAATGCAAGATATAAGGGTAGTTTCTTATGCGTCAAGACAATTGAAACTTGTAGAGAAAAACTATCCTACCCATGACTTGGAATTACCTGCCGTGGTATTTGTCTTAAAGATTTGGAGACATTATCTTTACTGTAACACCTCTAACCCTATATTCCTTTTTATTAATTAAATAATATAAGGTAATATAATATAGGATTGGTGAGTTACGACTACCTCTGCTCGATTATATTTTTAACTTTTTCTAAGTTAAATAGTGAGTGTCACTAGTTTGGGTTACTACACTCGGGTTCTCACACGTTATGCAGCGAAAATAAATAAAGTAATTTAACTGAAATAGATAGATATAGAGATATTCACATCCACATTCAACTGTATATAATATTTATACATATATAAATAGTAATGTGTGCCAAACATATACCTATAGATATGCGAGCTTGAGAAGGGTAAGGAGACAACAAGCCTGCCACTCATATCCTATTTTAAGCAAAATATCCTATCTCACATATCTTAATACTTATATGCCTTTCTTACTTACATCAAAAGTCATTCTCTTGATTCCTCCAAAAGATATATAAGGATTCAGGATATGTGCATATCAAAAACCTATGATATATTTCTAATTATGTATATGGTCAGGACATATACAATCCATATTTCTTTAACTATCGAGAAAAGCTTTAGAAATGGTATCTTTATTATTTCCACCTCAACCTGCAAGAAAATCTAGTACCTAGGCATCTGATACAAATAAGCTTTACTGAGAAATATTTCTCAATAGCAATAATCACCTGTGTTTAAAAGTAGCTGCTTGTACCACCGTACAGATACGAAAATCCACTACATTCTTTTTCATAATGATTTAAAATATTATGCTATTGGAATAATGTACATGAATTATACAAATATATCATGCATATACTTATGAATACTCATACATTGCAACAAATATTCATGACATGGGATACATGAATACATTCTCAGACTGTAATGATAACAACTCATATTCTCATATCAGCGTAGAGTATAAAGCATAAACAAAAAAATCATGCAATTTGATATGGCTATAATCAAAAGCATCACAACATAATTCTTTCAAATTTCTATGCATAAATGAGATTTTCTTGTGGTCATAAGCCACCTGTAATCATTCTCGTGGTTTTCACCGTCAGCAATTATTTTCGTGGTTAACCGTCTGCAAAAATTTTCCTGGATTAAATCTAGTTGCAGCTATTCTCACGGTATAACCAATTTCATCCCTTCTCGCGGAATAACCAAATGCATCCCTTCTTGCGGATCAACCATTTGCAGTTATTCTCATTTATGGTTTATGCTCACTTGAAATCTCTTATTTCTTTTTTCTTTCTCATAATTTCTCAAAAATTCTCATTTTTCATGTTACCCATTACAATTCAAGATTAAATCCTACATTTGAGCAAAGTATTGGGTTAATTGTGCATAAAAGAGGTTATTTAGTCAAATTTCCCAAAGTAGAGAGCTACAAGTCGACTTACAGCCTCATGGCAGTCAACTTCCACCTTGTTGCCCCAAAAATGTTTCAAACAATGAGCAATCAGTCGACTTCCAGGACCCCGATAGTCGATTACTCTGTTCTTAGCTAATTTATGGAAAATAAGAACACGATAGTCGACTTCCAGCCCCTAACAATCGACTGCTAGCATTTTAGATACGATTCTGGGCAACTCAAGAGCATGACAGTCGATTGCTATGTTATGATCTTTTTTAAAACTCATTTTTGACCAATTAATTTAGCCCAAGAACATGTTTTTAAAATAGTTTTGATGATTGAAAACTCAATAATAGCATAAAAGCTTCATTTACCACTCAAAAATAACCCAAACCACCGATTATTCATGCTCAAATCTTAGATTTAACCTTTTTTCTCAAAGATTATGAAAAACCCATTTCTCAAATTCGCATTCATGCATTCACAAGTATATTCAATCAGTTTAAAACATCCAATGATAATCAAAAACACTAAGAATGTAGGTTTTAATCTCCCTAGAGTTCAAAATCATGAAAAACTTAGAATTTTCAATCATGAACAGTATTTTCAAAAAATAAAGGAGATAGGTGATTTGCTACCTTTTTTCTGATTTCTAATCGGTGTTTGATGATTAGAAAGGGTTATGGTAAGTTTCTTTAGCTTCTGGAATGCTTAAATCCATCCAACAGCTCTTTTCCTTTACAATTTCAATCTTTCTCTCTCTAACTCGATTTCTCTCTCTCTTTAGATTCTCAGACTTTAGAAGCCAAAATGAAGAGTTCTGGAAGGCTGGCTTATTTATAGGCAATCCAGCCTTTTGAAACTTTACTCTAAATTCTAGACTATTCAGTCCAAATTGATAATTCTTCCAACTTTATGTTAAATGACCATTTTGTCCCTAACTGCCTGGTGAAAAAATTTTCAGAATTCTGTTACTACAGTAAATCATTTGATAAAATTACGGCCCGTTGCCCTGAAATTTTGGATATTAATATGATTTCCCATTATATCATCTTCATTTTCAATTTAGTCCTTATTATTTCTTTTCCTTTAAAACTCTTTTCTTAATGCAACTACTTGTAGCCTAATGCAACAAACACAAGCATTTGATTCATTAAAATTAACAAACATCTCTTAATGCGTAGAAGGAGCAGATGTTACATGTACGGGGCTGTGTTTGAGGTTTTTAGTGATCACAAGAGCCTTAGATACTTATTTGATCAAAAAGAGTTGAATATGAGGTAGAGAAGGTGGGTAGAGTATTTAAAGGACTTTAACTTTGAGTTAAAGTACCATGCAGGGAAAGCAAATGTAGTAGCTGATGCATTAAGCAGGAAGTCATTACAAGTAGCCAATTTGATAGTGGATGAGATGAGATTACTTGACGACTTTAGGAATCTTATCCTTAATGTAATTTCATTTCCGAAGAGATTATTAGTGAGTGACTTCCTAATAAGTTATGATTTGAGGGATCAAATTAAACAAGCCCAACTAGAGGATGAATCATTGGGAATCTATGTGAATCAACCTGATGGGTTAGCCCTTAATGGAGTGTTAATGTTTAGGAAAAGGATAGTAATTCTAAACCATCAGGAACTAAAGGAGAAAGTGTTAACAGAGGCTCATCGAAGCCACTATACCATTCATCCAGGTATTTCCAAGATGTACCAAGACCTAAAAAGAAATTTTTGGTGGTTAGGTTTGCAAAAGGATATCACGAAGTATGTGAATGCTTGTCTTACTTGTCAGCAAGTTAAGATAGAGCATCAAAGACCCACAAGATTATTAAGGCCACTAGAGATACCAGAGAGGAAATGGGATCAAATAACCATAGATTTTGTAGTTGGACTACCTAGAACACCAGCAGGTTATGATTCCATTTGGGTAATAGTAGATAGATTAACCAAGTCTTCTTACTTTCTACCTATCAAGATTAGGTATTCCATGGAGAAATTAGCCCAAGTTTACCTTAGGGAGATTATGAGACTACAAGGGGTACCATCAGGTATAGTATAAGACCGAGACCCAAGGTTTACCTCGAGATTTTGGCAATCGCTACAACAGGCATTAGGAACCCAACTTAAGTTTAGGACCGATGGACAGTCTGAGAGAACAATTTAAACCTTAGAAGATATGTTGAGGGCTTGTGTACTAGAATAGAAGGAAAGTTAGGATAAATACCTACCTTTGATTGAGTTTACTTACAATAACAGTTATCACTTTACCATAGGTATAGCACCATATGCTGCTCTGTATGGGAGAAGTTGTAAATCGCCTTTAAAGTTGGGTAGAGATGGGAGAGACTACTTTGTTGGGTCTAGAGATTGTACAAGAGACTACTAATCAGATCAAGATGATCAGAGAAAAGATGAGGGTTGCCCAACAAAGATAAGAAACTTATACAAATAGGAGAAGGAGACCCTTAGAATTCAATGAGGGAGAGCACGTATTCTTAAGAGTGTCACCCACTACAAGTATTGGTAGACAAATAGGGACAAACAAATTGAGTCCCATATTCTTAGGACCATTCCAAATCCTGTAAAGAGTCGGTCCAATCGCCTACTAAATTGTCTTACCTCCCTACCTATCAAACTTTCATGGTGTATTCCACATCTCGCAACTCTAAAAATATGTCCCAAATCTGGCGCATGTATTGGGGAATCAACCTATAATATTAAAGGAAAATTTGACTTATGAATCTACTCCTGTCTAAATCCTCGACTTTAAGACTAAGCAACTTTGGAATAAAGTAATCCCTTTAGTTAAGGTACTTTGGCAGGATCACTACAAGAAAAAGGGATATTAGAGATAGAAAAAACCGTCTCTAATATATTTAGAGATGGAATAGCGATGGAAAATAGACCGTTGTTGATAAGGGCATTGCTAAAAAATAGAGACGAAAATACTTATCCGTCTCTAATTAGAGATGGAAAAAATCCATCTCTAAATGAAAATAGCTGTCTCAAAGAACAAAAACGAAAAAAGGAATTAGAGACGGATTAAAGACGGATTATATACGAAAAACAAAAAATTTTGTCTCTAATTTGGGATGAAAATTCTATCTCTAATGACAAATTTTGTCTCCAATTAAAGATGAAATAATCCATCTCTAAATGATGTATTCCGTTACTTATTAGAGACAGAAGTATCCATCTCAAAAGCTTGATTATCCGTCTCTAAATAGAGACAAAAAATTTCATCTATATATAGGATTTTTCGTCTCTAATTAGAGATGAAAAATTTTGTCTCTAAATGTGATTTTCCGTATCTAATTAGAGACAAAAAATTCTATCTCTAAATGTGAATTTTCGTCTCTAATTATTGCCTATTCCATCTCTAAAACGTTGGTATTTCCTTCCTTCCACCAATTTTGTATCAAATTAACTAATGAACTAAATAACAAATATTTGACTTCTTACATAATATTATATTTAAACAATAAATTTTACATTCATACGAAGTCATGTTTGAGTACATAAATATTTAAAAACTATTTAAACATCATTATCATCATGTTGCTTATTGCTAGCAAAACCTGACTCTCCATCTTCCTTGTTAAGGGGTATATTTTCTAACCTAGAAAATAATTGACCGAACAGGCGATCATATTCTTTGAACTTATCTTTGTAAGTAGCTATCACCTGTTTCTGCTCATCCATTGTTTGCTGTAAAACAGCATTTGCTACCTATGGTACTTTTGATTGTTGTGCCAACCGCCTTTCCAGCTTCGCTTGGAAGAGAGGATGAAGCCATGATGAATCAAGTGCAAATAAAGCCTCTATTAAAGAGCTTCCAATTGTAGGTGCCTCTGAACCAACACCAAAAATGCGACCTTTTTTATTTCTCCTGCTGACCACCTTTAACCAGATTGATGTCTCTTCCTGCTCAGAGATCGTATTCTCAGAGGTCTTATTCCCATCTGCACCAACTAATGTTTGGGAACATCTAATTGATTTGAGTCTGATATATTTTGCCTAGAAATTAAAACCACATTATACAAAAATTTAAAATATAACCATTATTCATAATGACATCATATATAGAATAGCAATGCTTGCAAACATAACTCATGAAATTATGACCAAAAAAATATTACAAAAATAATATCACAAACTAGAAATACTTCCAACCTAAACCACGAAACTATAACAGAGAATAACAACATAAGAACATAGCAATATTTTTAGCATAATGTATGAAACTATGACCAAAATAAAAAAACCATAAAAATAGTGTGCCACAAAACAATAATCTCAATAATTTTGTCCAAATAAAAAATAATAAATGACATGAACACAAGTGGAAAGAATATAATGAAATCAGCAATAAATGCATCTAACAACCTAGGAAAAAAAAACCATCTCTTACACTTACATATGCATCAACTGACCTCTGATCAATAAATTCTCCAGTGTCCTTTCTCTTGTGTGTGCATATAAACAAGCCAAACATTGAAGGGTCCTTTCCCAATTCTTGCCTCTGTTAATATCAAAGAATATTAATTTCAAAAACTTTGAAGCCAAATTAAACATTGAAGTAAACCGATAGTTTTCAATAAATTTAAAATTGTACCATCCTTCTCTTATGCTCCGACACAAGAATAGATCCATAGCTATGCAAAGTTCCTCCCTTAAAAGAGGCTCGATTCTTCTTTGCTTGCTCTTGTCTCAATTTGAAGTCTTCAGAATTCCACTCTTGTATTAGTTCATCCATGACATGCTTTGGAATCCAAATTGGCCTTTTACCCTTGCCTACCTCATCCCGCACTTTACACATGATGCCTCAGAGGCTTTCTATAGCCTTGTGATTCTAATTTTTCCTGATTTTCTTGTCATACTGATCAAGCCACTTATAAGATTTCTATATAAAATAGACATATATGTTCGGCATGTAAATTTATCTTGATAGACGTGAGAATTCAAAATGAATAATGTAAGATAAATCAAAAGTGATAAAACAAACCACCCATTCCTCAAACCACAGATCCCTCAGTTCTGAAGGTGTGTTCCTCTAATTATAACATGGTCTGTACTTCTCATGGATTACTATTGTGATCTCCCTGACAACATTCACTATAGGATAGAAGCTGCAAATTTGAATATATTTTTAAACCCTAACATTGCTAAAAATGATACTTGATGAAACTAAAAAACACAGACATTTGAAAAGTAATACTTACGTATCTTTGTGTGGATATATCCATGTTTTACCATCCACAAGGTCCTTACCCCAAGGTCCAAGCAGAGATGAGTTACTATCAGATAAATTTATTAGAACTTCTTCAGGCTATACTGGTGATTCTGTCTTGAATGGCGCATGAAAAGCATGTGAAGGTTGATCAAAGGATTAAGAAGATGAAGGTGGGGAAACATAAGGTGCTAAAGATAGGGGTGCACCAGGTAATGTAGGCGAAGGAGTTGACAGACGATTAGATTGACCCCCACCCCTTGATCGACCCCCACTGTGAGTGATGCATCCCCTACCATAGACTGATCAATCACTAGACATCTGCAGACCACACAAATCAAGCCAAAAGTAGAAAAAAATAATACAAATCGTGTAATTGAAGTTTCCAATTCATATTTTAAGACAAGTCAAAATAGTACTAACACTATTGTTAGAACATGTTAAAGTCAGTCATAACTTCAGACAAATAAGAAACAAACAGCCCCAAACACAAGACGTACAATGACCTTAAGAGTAAACTAAAATACAATATATAACTAATATAAAAAATAACTACTCTTCATCAATTAAGTTAATAGAAGGCGAATCATCATCCTCAGTATCATCTTTAAAAAGTGCATCCTCCTCATCTTCCCCAGTTGAACCTAAAGTTAAATCTATTTTAACTTCATCAGGCTCATGGCTGAAGAAGGACCCATCAACCTCTTCAAATGCACCTTCACAGTCACGTAAAGTTGGGAGCTCATCATAGTCAATACTTACCGAAGTAACTTCTTCTGCTTGATCATTCTGAAATGTATCATGGACAACTTCAACACTGGGAGTGTTAAATGTGCTCCGCGCTTTTGTTCAAATTGCAACCACCCAATCCAATTTGTCACGCCTTGTAGGATAAGGTGCATAATACACCTGAAATGCTTGTTGTGCAAAAATGAATGGATCATATTGATTGTACCTTCACATTTTTTTGATCACGACAATTCCATGCTGCTTATGAATTCTCATTTCTCGATTCAAAGTTGGATCAAACCAGTCATAATTGAACAATACTATATATTTAAGGGGTGACCCAACATACTCCAATCGAATGACTTCTTGAAGGATGCCATAGTAATCACTTTCTGATTGGTCGAAACTAGTTTCCTTAATGCACACACAACTATTTATGGTTGATTTATAATAGCTCAATGCTTCTATGTGAAACTTGTACCCATTAACAAAATAAATTAGCCATGTCTGGACAATTCTCCTAGGTCCCCATGCAATGTCTTGTAGAAATTGTTCATCCATATTATTGGTCGGGTTTTGAACCTATGAAACAAGAATTTATTAGATGCAATCGTAAGGTGTATATTTAAAAGTTCATACTGGTTACACGATGACAACTTACATAGTCTCAAAACCAGCTAGGAAACTATGCAGCAATCATTTGATCAATCTCAGCATCCGTAATTTGAGGTGTTGATGCCATTATAATCTCAACAAACAAACTACATATACACATGCTCGCTTAACTAATGACATACAAGAAATTTTCCTCAAATAAAATGTTATTTTTGTAGGGCAAAACTTACTTTACATAAGGTTTGTAACGACCCCCTAATACGTCATACGCGATGCTTATCTGATTAGCGGAACCATATGGGTTAGTGTACATAATTATTCCCTATGTGGGAATGTCAGGGGATCGCTAATGCCGAAATTGCGTAACCCAAATAGACTTCCCATTGTCCATTCAGATTCTGTTCAACACTGATTCACATGCAGCTAACTAAATACACATACATACATCATTAATAACTCTGGAATGAAACTAAAGTCCATACATACAGCATACAATCCTTAAACTTAACATCCAAAACTCATATACATATACCGTCATGTATTCACATACATTCTAACTGAATTTTCCCCAAGTTTATAGCGGTGAACCCTACCAAAAATCCGGCAAAGTTTCCTCTGTATTTTGAGCATATCCAAAGTACAAAATCACCTGTTTATAATCAAACAGCCAGTCCAAAAATAGCAATAAACATAATTAACATAAATCCATATATAGCAACGTCAATTCATCACTACAATCCATATACACTATCTGAAATATTACATGTACATTCAGTCCAACCCATACAGAAAACATAAGAGACAGAACCCAATAAACAACAACGTCATCATAGTATATGTACAAACAATTCAAGCTTTGTTAAATCATCCTCCTGCCTATCCTCAAGTCACCTGGCCATCGCTCGGTTCCTGCCCTCGTCTCCTCGCTCATCTGAGTAAACAACCTAATGAGATATGAATCCCAGTAGAATAATTCACAATTCAAATATCATTCAAAAATTGGTTGAATACCCAGCGGTGCTAACACTGAAATCATCTTCCCAAAATTAGTTCGAAAACAGTGAAATACCTTATCTTTAAAATCATTTATTACATGGAAATCGCGGCAATTCCTCGAAATCATAAAATCCATTTCTTTGAAAATCAATCATAAAATCAAATAAAATCCCATGCCCTGTATATCTTAATCCACGTTGGCTACAAATCCGCTGTAACCAAATCTAAATCATCATCTAATTGCACGTAGTCTAGAAAGAATACCTCTCTTATCGTTGGGTGTGATCCGTAACACCAATCACCCGAATCAAGCCTATATTGTGAGTATGATCCGTAACACCAATCACTCACTCAAGGACCGGGTGAGAATCAACATCTGTGTGGCATCCCCAAAGCATGTGCACATACACGCCAATTCTCATCCTCATACAGTCTATTTGAACTCACATGCACTCGGTCGGCTATTCCTCAGGGTTCTAGGGTATTACGCCTAAATCACAACGTTTCCTCATGTAGGTTATCCACCCTTATACTCCCTAAACCTTTCTTAGGGTCGTCCTGGTTTAACGTGTAATCCCTAACTCAGTACAAGCTAAATATGATAAAAATAATCTCGTTTAAAAGCTACCTGTACTAGGGATACTTAACGACCGTCCCATACCGGCTATCAAGTACCCAACCCTAAGTAAATTCGTCCTAAAGGCATCTAAACTCGATAAACAAGGTCTCTAACATGAAGTTAGGGTTTTCAGCACACAGGCATGCAATTTATCCCATTGAAAGTAGCACACAAATCCATGTAAGTCATCTAAATCATTCAGGTATTCACTAAATCAATTCTAGGGTTCGGGAAGTGTAAATTATCCTACCTGGCCTCTAAATGCTCCAAATCACTTTAGAATTCCACGCAGTCGCGGTTTCTGAGCCCAATTAATTTCTCGGACATAAAATTAAACATTCAGGCTCATCACGCTATCCAATTTTTAATCCTAAACCCTAAGTACTCAACTACCTAGGTTAATTTATTTCCTAATTACGCTCAAAGAATTATTTCAACAAATACCATCATTTTTTAGGAAATCGAACCTACCAATGTGTCCGATGATGGAACTCTCACTGGTCCTTGCTTCTCCCGATGCACGCCCAGAAGCTCCATCACGGCCGCAAGATACATGATACACGGCTACAGACTATGGCGCATGGCGGAGGGGTGTGGTTTGCCTCGAAAATCACACCACGGTGAAACCCGTAAGTCCAGGAGCGTCCAACGATGGTGCATGCCGGTGGTTCCACTACCGCTTGGGTGGCATTTTTCGGCCACGGGCCGTGACTACGGATGGAGTTTCGATCCGCGCTGTCCGGGCCTCTTTCGCAAGGCGAGCTACTGAGGAAGTCCGGGCAAACTGCCACACGTTGTTGGGGGCGCGACGGTCAATCCGGCGACGATGGCCATCCGAGCCGAGAAGTTTACGCCGATGGCCGCAGGTGGCCGTGGGTTGGTTGATGGAGGTTACGGGCGATGCGAGGGTTGCCGTCGGCTGGTGCCCTTGGCGGAGGCCCACGGCGGGTCAGAGCGGCCGCTCACGCGGGAGGAAGGAGGAGAGAGAGGGTGTAGAGGAGAGAGAGAGAAATGAGAGAAATAGAGAGAATTGTAATTTAAAGCCTCTGGCGATCTCTGACTTTCTCGCATCACCTGAGGATACTTTAGGGTGTCGGAATCCTTCCAGATGTTGGCACGCATTTTTATATAAAAGTTTTGGCCTACGTCAATGAAATCGACGCACAAAACTTCTTCCATCAATTTCTGATCGCCGGATTGCATTTCTTTCTATTTGATCGTGTTTCTGGCTTCGAACAACCTTCTGTTTCAAATCATTACCCTCGAAAGTCGTGTTAGGCTTCGTTTAATAGGGATTAGGGTTAAAAATCAAGTTTTATCTTTCAAAATCCTTTCAGTTGTTACAAGGTTGCACCTCATCACAATTTAGAAGAACATATTTTGTGGCAACCAGCATTTCATTGTCATTTAAGTAACGAATTTTACACTCTTCAGCTGGGCGTCCTGGATAGTTAAAAACTGATAATTGTTGGGGTGAATCACCACCCTCGTCATTCCTAGGAACCCTTTTCATTCTTGTGGAGACATGTGACTCAAAATAATGTGAACAGAAATTTGTAGTCTCCTTAATGATGTATGCCTCACATATAGAGCCTTCTACACGAGACTTGTTCTTGACCTTCTTCTTCAAAGTGTGAAGGAAACTATAATTTTAAGAATAATTATCGTTATTCATTGACAAAAATTAAGAAATAAGGAAGAAAGGTTATTTGTTATCACCTCTCAAATGGATACATCCGTCGATATTGAACCGGGTCACCCACCTTTGCTTCATATGGTAAATGAATTGGCAAGTGTTCCATTAAGTCAAAGAAACCTTGAGGGAAAATATTTTCCATTTTACACATTGTTACCACAATTTTTTGTTCCAATAATTCTAATTAATCTACTTTTAATGTAGTCGAACAAATTTCTTTAAAAAATTGGCTCAACTCACAGAGAAGATTCCACACAACTTCTGGTAAAGAACTAAAAGAAATGGGAAGTAGACATTCCATGATAACACGACAATCGTGACTCTTCAGCCCATACAATTTAGCCTCCTTAAGGTCAACACATCGGCCTAAATTAGAAGCATAGCCACCAGGGAGCTTAAGTTTCTTGATCCACTCACAAACAGCACATTTTTGATCCACATTAAATGTATATTATGCCTTAGGCTTCAAGAGCTTATCGCTGTGCTCCAGTAGCTCCAATTCTCTACGCCGACAATATTCTTGTATGCCCATCCTGGCTTTTTCATTGTCTTTTGTTTTGCCCTTTGTGTCCATCACAGTATTCCACACATTATCAAATACGCTCTTCTCAATGTGCATTACATATAAGTTGTGTTGAACGAGATTCATTTTCTAATAAGGTAATTCCTAGAATATACTCTGCTTGGTCCAATTGTGTGCCACCCCATAACCTTCCATGTTGTGTACACACCCACGCTCAACAACTTTAGGAATGTTGCGCACTCGTTCCCAAACTTGGTCCCCGTCCAACTGCAGAGGTGACATGGATTGCTCCAATCTATTCTTTAATAAGGACGTTTTTTTCCTTCCATACGGGTGATCTCCTGGCAAAAACTGTCTATGGCAATCAAAAAAAGACGTCTTTCGACCATTCTTTAGAGTGAATGCTTTTGATTTATCCATGCATATAGGACATGACAATTTACCAACCGTCATCCATCTGGACAACATCCCATATGCTGGGAAATTGTTAATAGTCCACATAAGCGCCACCCACATTTGAAAGTTCTGTTTCAATGAACAATCAAATGTTACAACTCCATCATTCCACAAGACCTTCAATTCATCAATCAATGGTTTCAAATAGACATCTATCTTGCTTTTTGGATTCTTCATTCCAGGGATGATCAAGGATAAAAACATGTATTCTTGTTTCATGCACATCCAAGGTGGGAGGTTATACGGAGTAACAATGACAAGCCAACAAGAGTAATTTTTTCTAGATTGTCCAAATGGTGCAAAGCCATCAGCACATAACCCCAACCTGACATTTCGTGGATCCTATGCAAACTCAAGGTAAGTTTAGTCAAATACTTTCCATGCCTCCCTATCTGATGGGTAGGACAACACACCAGTCTCTCGTTGATTATCATAATACCACCTCATCTCCTTAGAAGTCACAGATGAAGTGAACAACCTTTGAAGTCTAGGAGTTAATGGTAAGAACCATAATTTTTAGTTGCCACCTCCCTGCATGTACCATGTCTATTCCTTCTAACTTTATACCTTGTTGTCCCACAAAATTTACATTCCCTTTGGCCCAAGTCATCCTTGTAATATAGCATGGACTCATTCAGAAAGCAATCAATTTTTTCATATCCAAGGCCTAATTTTAACACCATTTTCTTCATTCTGTAGAGATTAGTTGGCATCTTATTACCATCTGGTGTTATCTCTTTTAACCATTGCACAATCTTATTATAGCATTGCTCTGAGAGGTTGTAGTATGCCTTGATGCTAAGCAATCTTACTGCCGATGAAAGTTCAGAGTGATGAGTGAGAACACCCCTCCCATAAAGGTGCTTGGGAAGCAAATAACATGTCATAAAAATCTTGCACATCAACATTGAGAGGCTCTTCTATTCTTTGTTGGAAGGATGGTCCAGCTGCATCTACCACCATTGCCTCATATCGATTAACTCCTTCTCCAATACCCCTTTGAAACACATCTTCATCATTTTCTTGTGAGTATGGCACTTGAGAGACCTCTGCCAATGGTTCCCCATGGGAAGTCCAATGATAATAATCAGGTTTAAATCCATACTGATAAAATGCACCTTCACCATATCAAGACAATCAAATTTTCTATTTTTGCACTTTACACAGGAACACCTTATCTGCTTACTGCACAGATATGGTGGCAATTGACAAGCATACTCTAGAAACTTGTCAACGCCATTCATAAAGGCATTAGTGAATCCAACTTGACCAGGAAGCACTCTATCATACATCCAACCTCGATTTTCAGGTATATCCGTTGTCTACTCTTACAAACCTACAGTGTTCAATTATAAAACTCTAAATTAGCCAAAATTGCAAACAGCTTATGGGCAAGATTCCTATTACCTATAAGAAATGACACCAAAAACCATATCTTAACACTGCTTCACACAAAATTACATAATCTAACAACCTGAATTATACTAACTGCTTATAAGCATCAAAGCTACACTTCTGCCTGAAAGATGATAAGTCTGTTAGTGCCCATGGTACATTTCACACCATCATGTGTAACAACTGAATCTAATGCAAATCTTGTATCCTTCAAAGATTTAATTAGTTCCACACTTATGTATTAGAGAAATATTAAATGCAAACCACATACCTTTTTGTGAAAAAATAAGGCTTGCAATACCATTAAAATTATTCATATAGAACAAAAAACTTAGGATTCAATCCCTCCCTCCCTTCCTGTCTCATTTAATGTCTAGTGACAAATATAATACAAACTCAACATGACAAAAAGAAAGTGGCATACTAAATAATAGGAGAGAAATATTTTACCAAAGTAAAATTTATGTCAATAGTTTTCCAACTTAGCCAAAGGGAAATGGAGGAACAAAATTGAAGACACAAGAAGTTGTGTAGAAATAAGTCAAGAATCAATTCAAGGATAGGAGAATTTAAAACAGAGCTAAATGTTGTTGTGCAAGACAATTATTAGCTTGGTATAGGTAATAAAACTTTTCAATTAGAGCTACGTTACTACCAATATAGGTTATGAACAGAGCACATTATAGTTATTTTGTAATACTGATAATGGCTATTGCAAAATGGAAAGGAGAAAACAACTCAGTTCATGGAGACAGCATTGTGTATTCTCAGGAGAGCAAGTGATAAACTGACGTGCCCAAAATTTCATCCATATTTTGGGTTTGAATAATAATTGTTATTATGCAGAAGAAAAATTATGAAAAAAAAGCGAATTTACCTAAGCATGCGTGCACTCTTGCTAAACAAAATTTCATGTATATGACTTTTATAAAAGAATTTGAGAGATATGTTCACTTTTTGAATTAAGCAAATCACATATTGGCTTTGTGCAAACATTAGAAGCAACAAAAGAGCCTAACTGTTAGCAACAATGGTGAAATTGGAAATGATCATGGCAATCAGTATTTTAAATCTGTCATAATTTTTATAATTCTTTATACATGATCTTGTTTCTTTCGATAATTATTCTTTTTTCTTTATAATATGTCTGTTTAAAATTAATTTATCAATTTTATTAATAAATTTATTTTTCTTTATAATATGTCTATGTTTCTTCTAAAAAAAATCTTTACTTATATTTACTATTGTATTTATAATTTAAATCTTATAATTAAACTCATTATCTTTTTTTAATAAAAATGATTGAGAAACCAAAGGACATGTCACATGAGCGACACAATAAAACAAGCTCCAGCATACTCTGTCACACTTTTCTTTCTTTTTCAATTGTAAGAGTGTTCTTAGACTTTATACAAAACAAAATCTCTTTTTCATATTAAGAAATTTACTATGTAAATAGTTGAAATCTCTTTTTCTTAGACTTTATACAAAACAAGCCTTGATATGTTGGCAAGTACATTATTATTAAAGACACACTTAGCTTCATATGTTGGATAAAAAAGTTCTATCTTTATCATTTTGGATTCAGTGAGTGGACATAATTATTTTAAGAAGAAAGAGAAAATACAAAAGCTAGGTAGTAGACTAACTAAATGGTAAAAGGGGGACTGAATGAACTAAATTTAGGGTAGAAAGGATGGGAAGGAAATGATGCAGTTTGTATGGGGTCATGAATAAATCTGTGAGTTCAAAATCAAATTTTGTAGTTTTAAGAGGTAGAAATGATGCAGTTTGTATGGGGTCATGAATAAATCTGATGGGTGTGGCTGGTAGCCTCCATTATGACCACAATCCCACCTCTTTGTGATGCACGTGCACCACCAAACTCAAACACTATCTCCTAAGCCACACTTTTACTATCTCACTCTCACATGTAAGCCAACCCCAACATATCAACACAGACATACACAAACGCTCACACATCTTGCATATTACACACAAACCCTCTCTGTCTCTCTCTTTCCCATATCATAAGCGAAAAATGGTCAACCACTTTGCAGAATCAAATCTTAATTAAGAAGTCTCAAACAAAAAACTATGAACAAAATTCCAATCCCCACCTTTTCACATCAAAAGTTTCAAGCAAGCAAGCAAGCATTGGATTTTATTACATTACATTACAAAAATTCCCCATTACACTTCCTTATACAAAGACAGAAATCTGTACACTTATGGGGAACATTGCAACCAGGCAACAACAATGCCCAACCATGGGTGAGAAGAACACCAAAATCAGAAGAGAAAGAGGAAAATAAGGACATAGACTCACCTTCCTCAACCAAATCGACTGGAAGTACAGCGGAATCCCAACGACGCTGTTTGTGGCGTCTTTGGTCCTTGCCCTGTGAGGCAACGATGGTGGGTACCTCCGACAGACAGCTTCAACGGTAGTTACCGGCTGAGCAGCAGGCGGCGTGGTGAACGAAAATGAATGGCAAGGCTTGGTGAACGGGCCCAGCAGCAAGTGAGCGCGCGCGCGGGGAAGGAAATGGGTTTTGGAAAAGTTCTGTGCAAATTTTAACACTCACTGTTTCCGTAATATATAATATATCATACTAAATATAATGACAGCCATTACAGCACACTTGGTCATGTGCCCCTTACTCTCTAATGTCTCAGGTCCCATGTTTGATCCTTTCATGCAACGCAACCCACATTTTTTTGCCCATCTCAGGCGAAATACAAGATATATAATATATCATACTATATACATTGATAGCCATTGTGGCACACTTGGTCATGCACCCCTTACTCTCTAATGCCTCAGGTCTCGTGTTTGATCCTTCCATGCAACACCCCCTATGTTTTTTCGCCCATCTCAGGTGAAATACAAGATAAATAATATATCGTACTATATACATTGACAACCATTGTGGCACACTTGGTCATGTGGCCCTTACTCTCTAATGCCTCAAGTCTCGTGTTCGATCCTTCCATGCAACGCCCTCCATGTTTTTTCTCCCATCTCAGGCGAGATACAATATATATAATATATCGTACTATGTATATTGATAGCCATTGCGGCACACTTGGTCATGCTCCCATTACTCTATAATGCCTCAGGTCTCGTGTTCAATCCTTCCATGCAACGTCCCCCATGTTTTTTTGCCCATCTCAGGTGAGATAAAATATATATAATATATCATACCATGTATATTGACAGCCATTGCGGCACACTTGGTCATGCACCCATTACTCTATAATGCCTTAGGTCCCGTGTTCGATCCTTCCATGCAACGCCCCCCACGTTTTTTCGCCCATCTCAGGTGAAATACAATATATATAATATATCATACTATATATGCTGACAGCCATTGCAGCATACTTGGTCATGTGCCCATTACTTTCTAATGCCTCAAGTCTCATGTTCAAACTCCCTATGCCCCTTCTCAAAAAAAATTTTCGATGCGATTTTTTGTTTTGGAGTGGGATTAGAGACGGAATTTTTTCGTCTCCAATCCCTTGCTGAAGATTTTTTTGCAAAACGATGCCATATCATGTTTTCCCGTCTCTAATCCGTCTCCAATTCTGTCTCTATTCTGTTTCTAAGTTCATCCTACCAAAATGTGTCTTACCAAATTCAAACAAATGAATTTGGAACCACCTAAGCATGACTTAGACACTAATTTGTTGGATGCAGAAAACATTCCGTCCTTAGTGGACTGCAAATTAATCTAAACAAATATCAACTTTCCTAATGTTCATATCGTTGATTACATAGGATACAATGACCATCTTCGAAAGAAGGTAAGTTATTGAAATAATATTTATTGAAGTACTTCTAATTTTTCATTGGATTGTATATCACTCCCTCTAAATGATGTTTTACTTCAGTAGGAAGACTCTTCCACCACAAGTCAATTTAAATGGGAAGCCTGTTACTCACTAAAAGTTTAAATTGGCTAAAGCTTAAGCTCACACTATTAGATGCTAATGCAATGGATTTTGTTGATGAATTAGCTGTGCACAAGAAAGATGGAAATGAGACATTGCTATGAAATTAGAGCAACGAAGATGAAAATGAAATCTTATTTAATTTCAGTGCTTTTTTTCTGCATAGAATATTTATAAAATATTACACCTTCCAATTTGGGAGCCATTGTAGCACACGTGGTTATCGCCGAGGCATATTCCCTCACCTCCTATCCTATGTTCGAATCTTCAAAGTACCACTCCAAGAATTTTTTTCCCGTACTTCATAAATAGATTCAATATATGTAAAAATGTGCCACATGGTTTAAGAAAGCTATCTCAGTGCGTTTGGTTATTGGCCCATGTATTCTTTTGCCTTTGGTCCAGTGTTCGATCCACAATTAGAAAAAATAGAGACGGATTAAAGATGGATAAATTTTGTCTCTAATTAGCCTTCCTACCAAAATATTTTTCCCCCAAATTCAAATATACACGATTTCGCAACAGATTGGATGACGATTTAGAGATGAATTTTTTAGAGACGGATCTTGCAAATTTTAGAGATGAAAATTAGAGACAAAAACTTTTTTGTTCCTGTTCAGTCTCTAATTTTCAATAAATTCAAATTTTGTGATAGAATAAGGACTCTTCAGAGACAAAAATTAGAGACTGCAACTTTTCGTCTCTAAATCCGTCTCTATTATCATTTTCAAAATTTTTCCCCTTCATCGACGAATTTTTTTACAAATTAGAGATGGAATAAATTTCATCTCTAAGTTTCGTCTCTAATTTCCCCTTTTCTTGTAGTGGATGTAGCATCTCAGGAGATGACATGGGAGAAAGAGGACAAGATGAGACAACTTTATCCAGAATTGTTTGCAAGTATGAATTTTGGGGATAAAATTCTTTTAAGGGGGGAGAATGTAATAACCCAAATTAAAAATAAATAAAATTGAATGAAATAAATTAAAATTTTATTAAAATTGATTTAAGAATATTTTTCTGAGCTTTCAGTTAAAATTTGAGAATTTTTCAGAATTAAATTTTATCTAACGGAGAAAATTCGACTTGCCTTCAAGAATTTAGCAGATATTTTTGGAAGGCTTAAAATCTTCAAAATATTCTCAAATCCTTTCCATATGGGCCTATATTCTTGCCTAAATTGAAGAATGCATCCGAAATTTAGCCCTAGCAAAGTGAAAAAAGACCAAAATGCCCTTAGATGACACAAAATGCCAAAATTTTCATATTTCTTCTCATTTTTCCTTTCCTCTTTCTCTCTCTCTCTCTCATGTAATTTCTCTCTCTTCCCTCTCACCATCGTGCGCCACCCTTCAATGCCGGAACTACCTTGCTGCACCAACACCGGACCGTGCCACCTACGCCACTCGTCGCTATCGACCTCTTGCGGCCATCCCCCGCCTTCAACAGCCACCATAACGGCCACATTTCCCTACTTTTTGTTTGGCATTCTCTTCCTCATTCAATCAGAAAATGATGCCGTCTGACCACACCGCCGCCACCAACAGCTAGCCCAAGCTGCTAGCTTCCTCCGACAGCTGCTCACCGGCAAGAACCACCGCCACGCGCCGTGAATGAAGGAGAAACAATTTTAGACCACCATTGTATTTTTGCCCAAAAATCGTGGTTAAATAGCCATTTTTCTCCAAACCGACCCCGGATCCAGCATCCTCGTGTTACGAGCTACATTTTGGAGTAATTTTTGACCCCAGCCGCTGTGCACCTCCGTGCTGTGCCATGTGCCATTGCCGAAGTTGTTGGAAAGAAGCAGAAATCAAATTTTGACCTTCTGAAACCTTTGGTATAATTTAAAATACTCTAATTTGATGTTTTCCTATCGATTTTGAATTCGAATATGTTTAAGGATTAGACCGATATAGAAATTATGCAATTAATTATAGAAAAGTATAACTAAAAGGAAACCTGATTATAATTTAAATTGTTTCCTTAGGAAACTAATTGGGAGAACAATCTCTGAGGAAAAATAAAACCCCGACCCAAATAGAAGCAAACGGTAAAAGTAGAGTAATTTACACTCCCCTGAATTTTAAATTGACGTTGTGAATGATTGTTTTAAGTATGATTGTATTAAATGGGAATGAGTGCTGAAAATATATATATAAGTATATAAGATTGCCTGTGTATTGAGAATATTTGTTACATGTTTGATAGAATTTGGCTATTGGGATTATATGCCATAGGAACGGACTAACTTAGGGTGGATATTCAATAGCCAGTATGGGACGACCGTTGAATATCCCCTATGCAAACAATTTTGTAAATTAATTTATTTTAAATTAAATTGGTCTGCATCTGTTAAGAATTATTTGTTAAACCAGGACAACCCTATGAAAGGTTCAAGGAGTAAAAGGGTGGATAACCTATACGGAGTGACATTTTGGTTTAAATATAATATCCTATAACCTTGAGTATTGGTTGGCTATGTATATGTATTTCTATACAGACTGTATAAGGATGATAATTAGCATTTTTGCACATGTTAGGGGACGCCCTGGATGTTGATTCTCACCCGGTTATTGAGTGGGTGATTAGTGTTACGGATCACACTCACAATATAGGCGTTGTTTTTGAGTGATTGCTGTTACAAATCACACCCAACCAAAAACCATGTTTTTAGTTAAAACGGTATGCAACTTGAAATGAATAATAAATAATCACATGAGATGTGTGATAGAGAAATATATAAGAATTTCAGGCATGAATTTCAATATGATTTTTTTAGATTTAAGATAATATGCTCATTATATTGCTTTGCATCGATTTTCCATACTCATTTTAAATTTAAAAATATTTAGTGATTCACTTGCATTTAAACTGATATAGGAAGATATTTTCTCTGCGTTGTCACAGCTAAGCATCCAACTATTTTATAAATATTTAACTGTAAATTGCTCTACTGGGATCTAATCATCTCATTAAGTTGTTTGCTCAAATGACCAGGAACAAGGAATGCCTAGGAGATAGCTGGGTAGAAGAAAGATGTCCAGATAACACTGTGTTGTGGATATAGAATTAGGCTTGAATATATATATTTATGATTCTGTATTGTTGATTTTGGGATTTATTGATGAAATTGCTAGTTTTATATGCTGAATATTGGGTTGTTGTATAAATGAAAAACGTCCAATTTTTAGGGGAGAATTTTTGGTAGAAAAATGTTTTGGAAGAATAGATTTTTAAAATGAATTTGAGGAATTATAGTTTTAATTGCTGACGTATCAATGGATTTAGTACCCTGATATAGTATATCTTGATTGTATTTGAATGGTTGTTAGAATTTATATTTCAAAGTATTATATAGTTTATAATGTGATAATAGAAATGCTGCACAGGTTTAGGGTTGAGTGAAATTTGAATAGACTGTGAGAATAGTCTATTTGGGTTACACTCAACCAGTAGCGACCCTCTGATATTCCTTGACATGGGAAAAGTGAAAATTTTATTTAGAATATAGTACGCTTCCACTACTCTGATAGATAAGTATATAGCACGAGTAAGGGGTCGTTACAATGAAGTTCATGATTAGTTTCTTTCATGGTTAAGCAGTTCTTGGTTTGATCTGCTCATGGTTAGGAAGTTCTTAATTATATTTATTCATGGTTAGGAAGTTCTTGATTGAATCTATACATAGTTAGAAAGTTCTTGGTTAGATATGTAATAACTAGAAATGTTTTTAAAAGATAAAACTGAATTTTTGACGCTAATTCCATTTAAACTAAGTCTGGCACAGATTTCGAGGTTGATGGTTGAAATCAAGAAGAGATTTGGAGTCAGAAACACAATCGAATGGAAAGAAACACGATCCGACGATCAAAAACTAACAGACGAAGTTTCATACTTCAATTTCACATACAGAGGCCAAAATTGTTGCATGGGAACTCGTGCCAACGTCTGGATGGAAGCCAACATCCCGAAGTTTCCCCGGGTGGTCCAAGAAAAGTCAGAATTGTCCCCAGAAGCTTTAAATTTCCTGAAACCCTGCCATTTGCCACATTTATCTCTCTCTCCACTCTCTCTTTTCTCCTTCACCATGCGCCGCCATCTGAGCCATCGTGAGCCACCACCTGGCTTACCAACCGACTCCCCTCGCCACTCTCGACCTCCAGCAGCCACCCACGGCCACCAACAGCCGCCAGACTCGCCAGAAAATGCCATTATTCTCCTTCATCGTGTGAAAACTTCGCCAGCTGGGATCGCCGCCGTTAGCCACCATTGGCCGTCACCACCCCCACTAGCGTATAGCCTAAGCTGCCAGCTTCCTCTACCAGCTCGCCGCAGTTAAACGGAGGTCTGACACGCCCGGATCGAAGGATTTGTTGTATGTCGTGCATAAAACTTCAAGGCCAAAAAACGCCATCCAAACAGTCGTGAACTGCCGCGCCACCACCATATTCAGACTCCTCGTCTTGAGGGCTTCACCGTGGTGTGAATTTTGAGGCCAACCGCACCCCTCCGCCGTGAGCAGTCGTATGCCACCGTGCGTCGTCGTGCCGAAGAATCTGGATATACACCGAGAGACACTAAGACCACCCTGAGATAGATTTCCATCATCCGGCAACCCTGGTAAGGTCCAATTCACCTAAAACTAATGAATTTTGATTGAATTAGCTGTCGAACATGAATAGGAAATAAATTGACCTAGGTAATAGGGTAATCGGACTTAGGATCATAAAATGGATGACATAAAGAGCTTGAATATTCATTTAAATGTCCAGGGAATTGATTTAACTCAAAATTTGAGACTACGAGAAGTTCTG
The DNA here is from genome assembly GCA_031216115.1 of Senna siamea. Classification (NCBI taxonomy): domain Eukaryota; kingdom Viridiplantae; phylum Streptophyta; class Magnoliopsida; order Fabales; family Fabaceae; genus Senna; species Senna siamea. The sequence continues at coordinate 12,097,762 of CM062364.1, forward strand.
AATTGATTTGGAGCAACAGGAGACCAGGTATGATGATTTACACTTCCCGAGTTCTAGATTTGACCTAGTGAATACCTGAACGATTAGATTTATTTTCATAGATTTACGTGCTACTTTCGATGGACTAAATTGCATTCCTGTGTGTTGAAAACCCCATTTGCATGTTAGATGAATTTTTTATCAAGTTTAGATGCCATTAGGACGGGTTTACTTAGGGTAGGGTACTTGATAGCCGGTATGGGACGGTCGTTAAGTATCATGAGTACAGGGAGTTTTTTAAATGATATTATTCTTACCAAATTTAGCCTGTACTGCGTTAGGGATCACGCGATAAATCAGGATGACCCTAAGAAAGGTTTAAGGAGTATAAGGGGGGATAGCCTACACGGGGAAACATTGTGATTTAGGTGTAATACCTTAGAACCTTGAGGAATAGCCAATCATGAGCATGTGAGTTCGAATAGACTGTATGAGGATGAGAATTGGCATATGTGCACATGCTAGGGGATGCCCTAGATGTTGATTCTCACCTGGTCCTTGAGTGAGTGATTGGTGTTACGGATCACACTCACAACATAGGCGAGATTCAGGTGATTGGTGTTACGAATCACGCCCAACGATAAGAGATGAAATCTCTCTAGACAACGTGCAATTGGATGACGTTAGAGTCGGTCGCAGATGAATTGTGGTCGACACGTATTTAGATACACCGGGCATGGGATTTAATCTAATTATTGATTTCTGAATTTTCAAAGATAAAGACTTTATGATTTGTGAGCATTGGCCGTAATTTTCCATATGATAAATTGATTTTTAAAGAAAAGGTATTTCACGAATTTTGAACTAATTTCGGGAAATAGTTTTCGGTGCTTGCACCACTGAGTACTCAATCGAATTTCGAACTGTATTTTGAACTGTAAATTATTCTACTAGGATTTTATATCTCACCAGGTTGTTTACTCAGATGAATAGGAACAGGAACCTAGACGCTAGCTGGGTGAGACATTGATGACAGACAGGAGAACAGCGTATTCTAGGCTTGAAATTACGATGTATATATATATGTATTGTGGATGTCTGTACTGAAGGATGTAATTATGTGTTATTTTGTTGCTAAATTGGATGTATACTGTTTAATGGGTATAATCTGTTGTGTTGATGACTGGATGTATTATTGGGACATGTCCGAATTACAGAGGAGACTCTGTCGAATTTATGGTAGGGTTTACCGCTGTAAACTTGTGAAATTAAGTTGGAATTTGTATGAATTCTTGATACAATGTATATATGGATTTTATCTTTCATTCCAAAGTAATTTATGATGAATGTATGTATAATTAGCATAGCTGCAGGTGAGATTAGGGTTGAACGGAATCCGAATGGATAACAAAATATCTATTTAGGTTACGCTCAACCAGTAGCGATCTCTTGACGTTCCCATATCGGGAATAACTATTTAGAGAAACCCATATGCTTCCGCTATGCATATAGAAGATTGTGAATGTTGTATTAGGGGGTCGTTACAAGATATGTTGCTATTGAGATTTTGCAAGTTTAAAAGGAATTAATCAAGTTTTGAACCTCTTTCTCTGCTCTTTCTGATTGTTATAATCAAGTTTGTACCTCTTTTTTTTGTTTTAATAATCAAATTTGAGTGGTAATAATCAAGCTTGAAATTGTTTCTTAAAGAATTTATGCATCAATGGCTGAAAATGTCATTAAAGTATAATCTTATGTTCATAGTGACAAGGAACCTTAAATTTTCATTAAAGAAATTATGCATTACTTGAAAATTTTGAGTAATATGAATTCATGATGTCTTTATTTGGTAACAAATTGCATGTTGAACTCAAATCAATCTAAAACTTACAATGGCTTTATCCCAATAAAAGAACAAATTAATCAAATGAGGTGGAAATAAAAAGGATTCAATTAAGTTTATATGTTTTTTATTTATCTAAGCTTGTATATCTCAATTTTATGTGTATTGCATTTATAGTGTTTACTTTTTATATTTTTAACTCTTTTTTTTATTAATTTTAGTTTGGATGACCTTACATAAAATATAAATGTTAATGTTGAATTAAAAGAATATATATATGTATATCAAAATATATTATTTCAATATTTTTTTATTAAGATAATATGTTTATGTGTTTATCTTGTAGGTAAATTGTAGATAGTGAAGGAAATCTATAATGGAAAAAGACTCTAATAAATCATGCAAGAAGATATGAATTTTTTGAATTTTTTCTATTAAATTAATTTGGTGTGGTATTTTTATTCTAGTTGATGATATTGTTGTAAACCTTGATATTTGCATTTTTCTAAATGCTTGAACTTGAACTCATCTATTTATATGTGAATTATTATTGAAAAATAAATTATTTTTAAAATTTTTCAATTTTATTAATTTTTTAACTACATATTCGGGGTCCTTGTGGGGACCAGCAAGGAAGCAGGGAACGAAGATAGAGGAAAAAAAATTCTCTATGGCGGGGATTAGGGACAAGGATGAAGAAACTTGGGATGGCGAGGACTGGGAGCGAGGAGGTACTCCCCATCGCCGCTCCATGCGAGTGTTATCCCTTCCTCATCAGATCCGTTAACTATTTAAATGACAGTTAAAATGGGGACACCAAATTAATAACATTTTTTTTTATGACGAACCAAATTGAGAACATGAATATGTGAGGAATTAAATTGAGAAAATGGACATTTGTGAGAGACCATAAGGGGGTTTTAGTCTATTATAAAGGTAAAAATATTTTTTTTTAACAACAAATGTTGGGTCGAATAAAAGGGGTTAATATCTCATAATGTGATAAACTAATATTCGAATCCTTATCAGAATAGGTATCCACATTTTATATCAACAATACCTCAAGTAGGATAGCTGTAACACCCCATAATTTAATTAGCCTAAATTAATGGTGTTATTTAATTAATTAATTTGAATTACTTGCTTGCTAATTAATTAGATGAATTATTTTTAAGGAAGGAAAATTTGGTGCTTAGAATTAATTCTTTGATTTCTTTATTTACCTAGCCTAAGTACCAAGTAAGAAGCAAAATGAGATGCAACAAAAATATATAGGTGTGTGTAAGTGTCATGTGAATGAGGGAGGAAAAGAGAGAATAGAAAAAAAAGAAAAAAAAAAAGAAATACCAAGGTTGCTTGTAAAGGTTAGTTGCTTGTAAGAATGGACAAATCTAAACTTGCAAGAAAGGGAAATACTAAGTGTGCAAGCAAAGACAAAGTATACTTGCAAGTACACTTTGTGAATATATATATATGTATATACATATCTAAAAATGTGCATACTTTTCTTAAAAAAAAAAAAAAGAAAGGGAAATGGAAAGTGGGAAGAGAATTAAAAATATATATATGTACTAAGGTTGCTTGTGGAAGTGGGAAAAGGTAAACTTGCAAGAAAAGGAATACTAAGGCAACAAGTAATCTAATAGGTGTAGAATTTTGTAAAAGAAGGAAAACCAATTTACAAGCAACCCAAAAAGGAAAATAAAGAAATGAAAGGAAAACAAGAGAGGGAGGCATACCATAATCCCCACACTTAAAAATAAGGGAAAGGAGAGAAAGAAAAGAAGAAGGGAGAAAAGAGAGGAAGAAGGTGAGGCATCAAGGGAGAATTGAGAGATCAAGGAAGGAGGAAGTAAAAAAGAACTCAAGGGGAAAACCTAGGAAATCAAAGGAAAGGCCAAGAATATTTTCTCTAGCCCACTTCCAAGGTAGAATAGCAATTTGTTAAATTCTTATTCCATGATTGAGTATGCATGTTTAATGATATAGCTTCCATGGAATTTGAACCCATGTCTACACTCTTGATTTAGAAAAAATTTAATGGAACTTGCATGATAAAGATAGAAGGTGGCTAATGCTAATCTCTAAATTATTGTTTCCTTGAGATCATGAGAGGACTTAGATTTAGAAAGTTAGTTAATGGTTTGGTTAACTTCGTTTACTATTCTTAATATTGTAGTGGACTTGTTATTTTCATGATGAAATTAATGGGGTTATTGAACATTTATGATTGCTAATAAAAATGCATGTGATTATGGGAAATTACTAGGAAAATTATTGGAATTCTTAGAAAGAAAATGTACAATAGAACTAATACCAAGAAAGAGAAAATTAGTATTAAAAATATTAGAATTTTTGGAAAGAGAATATACATGGGAATTAATTTCCAAGAAATGAAAATTTATTATGAATTACTATTGAAGTTATTGAAGTTTTAGAAAAAAAAAATGCCCATTAGAATTAAATTCCAAGAAAAGACAATTAATATTGTAGTTGTTGAAATTTTAGAAGGAAAACTGCACATTTGTATAAATTTCAAGAAAAGGAAAATTATTATTGAAATTATTAAAATTCTTAGAAGAAAAATGTACATTGGAATCAACTTCCAAGAAAGAAAATTAATATTGAGATTATTAGAGTTTTATAGGAAAATGTACCTTAGAAATTGTTTCTAAGGAAAATAGAAACTATTCCTTAAATATTAAATTTTTCATAAGAAATGTTAAAGATGCTCCATATAGGCGACCTAGCGAGGCGTGGCCAAAGGTGCTCCATGCCCGTGACCTAGTGCTCATGATTTTGATCTATGCATGGCCGAGGGTCCACGATTTACAAGGTGTGGCCAAAGGTGCTCCACAGGGGACCTTATGCTCATGATTAAGCTCTATATGTGGCCGAGTGCTCACGATTTACGAGGTATGACCAAAGGTGCTCCACACGGGCGCCAGCGGCGTCGCAAGTGTGCTCCATGCCCATGACCCAGTGCTCATGATTACGCCATGTACGTGGTCGAGTGTCCAATAATTACAAGGTGTGGTCAAGGTGCTCCACACCGGTGACCTCAGTGAGGTGTAAGCAAGGTGCTCAAGACCTGCGACCTAGTGTTCACGTAACATGCATAAACACTATGATAATTCCATAATAAACCATTGTCGATAAGAATCGTGTTATTTAAAAAGATATGTAATCTTCATTAACTTCTATATTTATCATGCAATGATTACAGCTTACTGCTTATGTGTAATATTACACCTAAAATCAAGGATGTAGATTGAATGTTTCTGGGTAAGCTTACACTGTACATATATTTTTTTTAAACTATGAATTGCCGAGCCATCGGGAAACTTGTGTTTCTCATCTATGTGCTAATATGTATCGATACTGACGCTGAGCAGTGGCCCGAGGCAACGCTTTTTTTTGATTGAGTATGATTTTTGTAATTCCCTATTTTAGGTCCTAGCTAGGTCTGATTTAGAATAGGACAATAGTTGACCGTATACATGAGTTATATTTGGGATATATAGGAGAAACAAATATCTAAAGGATCAGACCATCCTTCATTTATACAGGAGTTTGAGTGACAGACCTGTTGTCTCCTAACTTCTGATGGTTGGGTACTTCGTATATCCAGGGATGTGACTTATCAACATGTAATGGAAATTATTGGACTCAGATTTATTTGAATTACATAGAAGGTTTTTAATTTTCATTGTATAGTGTAGTATTTTTTATTCCACAGGCATGTAAGTTTTTATTCTGAGCAAAGGATCCCGAACCTAATCTACTTAATATAATTGAATGTTATAACTGCTCAGACACTAATCAAATTAAGGGTAAGGATAATGTACTGCACCTATCTTTTGATATTGGAGTTAACAATAAGACTAGATAAGGGCGTTACAATTGCTTCCAATAAAAATACATGTAAGAAAGAAAAAAAAATTTGTTCTATTTATCTTAATTTTCATGATTAATTTTACTTTTATATCTTAACTTCAAAATATAAGTAAAATTTTTTTACTCTTAATATCGTTAATTTATTTAATAAAAAATGTTAAATTAGAATTAATTTTAATATTGTTATACCAAATTAATATCAATATAAATTGTTTATTAATTTTATATTAAAAAAATAAAATTTCTAAATTTAAACACACCTAAACCTATCTAAACCTAAACCTACTACTCATTGGACGATCTTGCAATTTGGTTTGTTAATCAATTTTATATGCTTTGAATCCCTTTTTCCAACTTTAAGATGTTTCAAACTTGATAATCTACTATAAAAGGCCAAAATGAATGTTTGATCCCTTAACTTTGTCTTTATTTTTGATTTTGTCCTTTATGTTTAGTTGTTGTTTAATTCCCTAACTTTAAAAAATTAATAAAAAAATTTAAATCCCTATATTTAAAAAATTGTTGAGTTAGGCTTAATTTTAATATTTTTATGTTAAATCAATGTAAAAAAAATAATCCCCAAATTTAAACGTACCTAAACTTAAACCTAAACCTCCCATTCTTGTGACGATGCTGTAATTTGGGCTGTTAACCAAATTTATATTCATGGAATCCTTTTTTGCACGCAAGTTAAGCCTTCAAATTTTTTTAAACGTTTCACAAGCACATCAAAATTATTTGGAAATAAGTTGATTAAGATGAAAATTTTTAACAGAATCTTTCTTTGATAGGAAACATTCTTTGGCTTCATTGAATCTTTGTGTATAAAAAGGCTTAAAGCCATTTTTACCATCTTCCTCACAATTCTTTGCAGGAGATGGAATAATCCCTTCATTGTCCTTTATAAAATAGATTTTGGATCATTTGTATTTGTTTTTTGTAGTAATTTTCTGCAGAATAAGAAAGAGAAAAAAAAAATAACAAAACCTACTCTAAATAGATTGGAGGCCAATTTTGTTTTTCCATATCTTTCCTATTAAAATAATGCACCATTTTTTACTATAGAGAATTTAGTCATTTATAAAATGTGTAACATTCTCCCAAAAGTGGAATTTTGCTTTTAAGCCATTAAAGGTGTTTGCAAGGTTGTAAAATTTGACATTAAGTAAAATTGTGAAGGAAGAACTCAACATATAAACTTGTATGAGTTTATCTATATCAATAAATTAACTATTAAAAAATATATTTATATCATAATTAATAAAAATAAAGAAAAATTCAAATAAAATGAATTCAAATGCAATTCATGCATAAATACTAAATATAAATTTACCTAAATTTCTATAATGTAATTTTATACATTTATTAGGAATTTAGTCATTTAGAGTTAGTTTTTATTTTATTTTATTTCTTTTTGGTTTAGACTATGAAATACTTATTTTTTAAAAAAATTTTTAAAAGGGATGTCTTTGATTGGTGGTGGACTTCAACAGAAAAAAAGAAACTTAAAATAAATTTATCTCAATTTTTCATAAGTTCATTACAAGTTTACTTCGAATTTACTAAGTTTTGAATGATTTTACACATTTTTCAATTTAACAAGTTCACCAGATTTTTTTATTCATAAATGTAAATTCATAAGAATTTAATAGTTAATTAACTCGAGAGGTTAATAGCAAGCTGTTTGAGTTTGGCATGTAATTCATGGAAATTTAGGTTTAGGTGTGTTTAAATTTAGGGATATTTGATATTTTTGAAGACGTAAAATTAATAAGAAATTCAAAGCATTTTTACTTAAATATAATATATAAAATAATTAATTTCTTATATAAAATAGTTAAAATCTAATTTTCCTACATACTATAAAAAAAATTTCTTAATACCTTAATGCAAATTGTATACATGGCATTAGCTATTGCCGGTGGCGAGGGACTTCTTGAGTTTTTGTTGAGAAACTTTTTTAGTGGCGGATATATTCATGGCTACAGAGTTGAATGATTTCAGGAACAAATATTCTTATTGCTATAACTTTTAATTTTGTATTTAACAAATCAAATTAAGATATTATATTTTATAACTTGCCAAATTTTTTTAAGTTATTTATTTTTATAAGCTTTTAAAAATAAAAATAAATAAATATTAAAATTCTTTAATATAATTATTTGTTTTTAAAAAATTATTAAAACTAACAACTTAAAAATTTTAATGAAATATTAATTATATAGTTATATATAACTTTAAAAATTATTTAAATATATGTTACGTTAAGTTTAAAAATAACTATTTGTTTGAAGCTTTATCTCTGATAACTATTGCTTATCTCTCTTAATACTTATAATATCTCTTACAACTTAAAGGATTATAAATAGTAAACCCCAATAACAATTACAAAACTAGAACAGCTCCTTATTATACTTGGCAACTTTTACACTGAATTCTTTTACACTTTACACACTATAGTAAAATCACTATTCTCATCTATATTCATGCTCTTTAGCTCTCATTTATTTTGTTAACATCTTACCAACCTCAACATTATCACATTACATGAAAAGATTCAAACATGTTATTACTAACAGGATGGATAATACGGGCATTAGACTGGTAACTCTATTCTAGAACTGAAACTTTTTTAAACATTAAATTGCTTAATAAGCAAATCAGATATACATTATCTGTCAAATTAAAAAATATATATATTTGATTAAAATTTAGTGAGTAAATTAGAACCCAAGTACAAGTAAAACTAACAAATCATAATAATCATACAACAAAAGGTATCGACTATTGTAAGCAACAGTCTTAGGTTGGAGTACCCTATTCCCAATCTTCCGCCATTTTGGAGAATACATATCTGTGATTAGAATTGTCCATGTTTGTCATTGCTGCCCATGACATGGTTCTGCATCGTGATGTAATGCTTGCAGAAACAAGTTTGTGTGTTGGCAATAACATTACTTTGGCTTCATCCTCATTGAATTAACTTCAAAAGATGATCAATCACAGAATATTGTGCTCAATATCTAAACAGTTGTACTGTATCTCTAAATCCTCTGCAGCTGTTTCAAGACCATGCTATCATATGATCCATCGAGTTTTTTGGTATTTTTGTCACATAATATTGATATGATACATAATGGTAACAACAAAAGTTACAAATGTTAATATGCTACATAATCTCCTAATGGTTTTACTACCTAGCTAGGATACAATTCTGCTTTGGACTAGTGGTTTATTTATTGAGGATCCTCTTGGTTGTGGGGGCAAGGCCTTTCTGGCTCCCCTTTTGTCCATAAAAGCTTGAGTTCACCTCTCTTCTTTCCCAATGACAAAAAGGTGCCTGCGTTCATGATTACAGAATAAGTTGTGCTTTATATGTACGTATCTTGTGTCAATATGATTAACCTGGTCTATATATTTGTAAGCAAGGTCTACCATTTAAACCAGCTTCGCATGATTACAGGTATATGCATTCAACAGCCACTCGAATTCAAACATATCCCCAAGATTCTCTTTTCTTTTTCTTTTTGTAGATAAATAACAACAAAAATTGGATTTTACTTTTCTTCTGGCAACTTGTCTAGCACAAAAAACTAGCCTGCTATCATCAGCATATGTTCTTCAGATTTGAGTCTGATGATATTACTTACCAAGCGTGAAAGGTACTATATAAAGCAAAGCTGGTTGTCCATGCCCATCCATCAAGTTCAAAGCCACATATGTAATGAGAAGACCTGCAAGGCCACATTGAATGTAAAAGACCAAGCCAGTGGTCAGCTTTTACGCATATGAAGATAGTAATATAGGAAAGAAGCACAATTTGTAGCTATGTTACATAGAAGCGATATGAAATTGCATCTTCATTCTCATCAATAATTTAGAATTTTTACCAGAGTGAATGCAAGATCCTAGCGTATTAAAGAAAATATATAAACCCCTACTGTAAATCCTTTTCTTATTTTGTAAAGAGTGCCAATGAGAAAAGCATGCAATATCACATTGTCTCTTCCTCATTAGAAACTGAACCACGGCCTTCTAAGTGTTGACCTTAAATTCTCTATGAACTTATATTTTTTTTGTCACGGTGTAATAGATATGTCCATAAAACTTTTGAGACATTTGCCTAGAATCAACAATGGTTAAATTACTAGTATAATATCATCAAATAGCCTTACACATAATTTCTGAGTATTCTCAAGTAGCTGTTAACAAGCTGAAACATTTTCAGGATAATTTGCTCTGCTGAGACATTATATCAAAGAAAATATCCCTAGATCAATCATATCATTCATACCTAAACCATAAGCACTCATTGCCCACAAGAAGTAACCAGCCCGAAGGTTCTTCTTTGCCAGCCAATCATACCTGTAAAGTTAACAGCAGAATAACTAGGTTAATGAACCATTAACATGAGCCAAGCATTCTTCCATCGATCTGAAACACTCCCAAGGAAAATTTTTAACATCTTGTATATTCAATATAATGAGAGAAGTCACAGTTCAGAGAAGATGCAGAGACAAGAATGACAAATCGTATGATTTATATATGACTTCCGATTAAACCTTAATGAAAATGCTACCAGCAGCCCTGGTAAGATTATGTCCCCAAAACCAATGATGCTGTAACCACCCCAAGGATCAAACAGACGTGGTATCTTGAGAAGCATGGGGATACCATCTTCTCCACTCTTATCACCCCGAGCTACCTGTACAGAAGTAAAATGTTAAATTAATTTGCCTTTGTTTTTTTAAAGCATAATAATGTTTGTGAGGCCAAAATAAAGCTTCGAAAAGGATGGTAGAGATGAGAGGGCTATATTTAACACACTCACCACTATCATCACACTCTCATGGAACCACCATTTAGAGACGAACACCCAGAAGATGTCATATAGGAAGGCACAACTGAGAAGAACAGTTCCAACCTGATAATTTATAGAACAAAAGGTATATATTAGATGCCCTTGTTCATTATAGAGGTTCCCTAGCACTAGCACAGCCACCTTCAACTGTTTCACTGATACACAAAAGCACAATTTATGCCTCTATCTTTAGAATTGAAGAAACAAACTAAAGTAGGAGATTATGCCATAGACAAACTAAAAACCAGAAATAGTGAAAAACAAGATGTAAGACATTACCTTGAGATTGGGTATGCGGACAATCTGAAGAACAGTTATTATCAATGCAATACCCTGAAAAGACGGGGAAAAGGATAACTATGTTATTAATTCTTTGAAGTATACAAGGTTGTTACTCAGCAAACCAAGTTTAGCACTTCAAGAGCTACAGGTTTAAAGGATGTAGGTAATAAGAACTTCTAAATGTGGAGAAATCTTTCTGGGAAAAACTATACCAAGAGGAGACAATTATCATCACCTAAAATAATTTTTATTAAGAAACACGGAAATGAAAAAGATAGGAACAATAACAAGGAACATGAAAATGTAAGCCAATAGCAGCTATGCTACAGTTATGTAAACAGAACCTCCAACAATGTTGCACTAAAAATATCATGTGAAGCATGGAAATTATCATCACCTAAAACAATTTTTGTAAGAAACATGGAAATGAAAAAGAAAGGAACAATAACAAGAACCATGAAAATGGAAGCCAAAAGCAACTATGCTACACTTATGCAAATAGAAGCTCCAACCATGTTGCACTAAAAAAATCATGTGAAATAGAACAACTTGGCCTTTAGTAATAGGTAGTTCCTAGTAGCAACAAGAAGAAGCGAAGCCTTTTCCCACCAGGTGGGGCAGTTTACATGGATTAAACGATGTCAACATATTTTATTTTGGCTATTTCTATAGTTAAGATTGTTGATAGTTAGATTGATCCTAACAATTGTTTCTATTATTTTCTTTGGTCTCTCTCTACCTCTAGTTATTGGATTACCTTTCATTTTATTTATTCTTTTATAGGAGCCTCTATTGGTCTCCTTTGTATATAACTAAACCATCTAAAGTGCATCTCTACCAACTTTTCTTCGATAAGTATTACCTTAACTTTCTTTCTAATGCAATCATTCCTAATCATATCTTTTCTAATGTGTCCACTCATCTAACGTAACATTCTCATTTCTGTGACATTAAATTTTTGCTCATGATGACTTTTTATCAGCCAACATTTGGCAATGCAAGTCTCATAACTGTGATAGAATTTTCCCTTAAGTTTGAGTGATACATTTCTATCACAAAAACATCCGAAGTCTTCCATGATCTGTTATGAGAACATGTGCAAAAACAGAAAAAACAAGAAAAGCCACTCCTGATTTATCCTAGAAAGAAGCATGTGCAGCATGTGCCAAATAGCCAGGAGGACGTGGGGCCTTCCTTACAGCAGTTTTTGGGGTTTTCAGCTCCCTATATGTTCTGAACATGGGCAGCATAGTGGGATAAGTCATTTTCCCACCACTCTCTACATGTTCCCATTATTTTCAGCATGTTTATGTTTTATTTATTTCTGTTATGCACTTATTATAATTTCAGTAATTAGCATTCTGTTATTTAGGAATGTAGGGTATGAAAGCTATAAATGCCCTTAGTTAGTTTTGTTCATTGTCTTTGGAATTATTGTACTTGTATTGGGGTTTTGTCCTACATAAGGCACTCCAAGTTGGTTAATTCAGTGTTTAGATTCTGCATTTGAGTTCACCACTTGTTTTCTACCTTTTCTATCTTTTTCTTTTCTTCTTAAGTGTTAGAGATCACTATTGGTATCACAGCCATTACGAGATTTGCCCACTCTGAACAACCTCCAAAAGCACCAGAAACAGCCTCAGACCCTGTAGCACAGCAACTGGCACTACCTCTCAAGCAGCCATGAATGAACCCTTTTGGCCTTTCCTGCGCAAGTACATAATAGTGTTCTTTGCTGATATCCTGATGTATAGTAATTATGTGAAGCAGCACCAAGAGCATCTTCATCTGACTTCAACAACACTGCATAAGTTAATACATAGCTAACCCCAAAAAATGTCTGTTTGGACAGTACCGAATCAATTTTTTGGGGCACATCATCTCTAAGAATGGAGTCTAGGTGGAAGAAGACAAAATCAAGGCTGTCATAAAATGGCTGAGACCTACTTCAGTCAAGGATTTAAGGGTTATCCTTCTCCAACCGAATCAAATCAGCCTATGATCATGAATTATTAGCATTGCTGCTGCACTACAAAAATGGAAACATTATTTATTGGGTAAGCATTTTTGGGTGAAGACCGACCACCACAGCCTCAAATACCTCTTGGAGCAAAGGTTAACTACTAATGAGCAGCAAAGACTCATCATGAAAGCTTATGCCCTTCGATTTTACAATAATTTAGAAGGCTGGATCCAAAAACAAAGGAACTGATGCTCTTTCAAGAAGACCACAACATGTAGATTTGTTATCTCTTGTCATGCCAATACCCATTGATCTCATTGAAATCCAAGATGCTCTTCTTCAAGATCCCTACACCAAAGAGGTTATTTCTACTATTAAGGTAAATCTTCAAGCACTCCACCTCACTTCACTATGGCTGATGGGAAACTTTCTTCAAGGACAGGTTGGTGATTCATAATCTACCTACACTAAGGCAGAAATTATTAGAGGAAGCTCATCATTCACTGGCAGGTGGCCATGAAGGTTACTTAAAATCCCTGAAATGCTTGACATCCCAATTCTATTGGCCCAGCTTACGTAGGGACATCAAGTTGTTCGTGCAGAATTGCATGATTTGCCAGAAGAATAAGTATCAATCTCTCGCACCAGCAGGCCTTTTACAGCCCATACCGATTCCTGGGAGAATATTTCAATGGATTTTATTGTGGGTCTTCCTAAATCTAGTGGGTAAGATACTATCCTTGTGGTAGTGGACTGTTTCAACAAATATACTCACTATCCCTCTTGCTCATTCTTATACAGCAAAAACAGTGGCAACTCTTTTCAGCCAAGAAATTATCTACCTATATGGTATGCCAAACTCCATTATTTCTGATTGTGACACAGTTTTTCTCAGCTCTTTTTGGCAGGAATTATTCAAACTGAGCAAAACTCATTTGAGGATGAGTACCGCCTACCACCCGAAAAGTCATGGTCAAACCGAAGTGGTGAATCGATGTTTGGAGACCTATCTAAGATGCTTCTCTCATAAACAACCCCATTACTGGAGCAAATATTTATGCTGGGCAGCATACTATAATACCGGATTCCACACTGCACTGGTTTCACACCCTTCAAGGTCCTCTATGGCCGAGATCCTCCTATACTTCACCTTTCTGTCAAAGGTGAGACCCACCTTGTGGATCTTGAGGAACAACTATAGCATCGGATTTTTTTTTTTTAATAAAAAAAATTACTAAAGAGAGAAGAGATACAAGAGAATACAAAAAGGAGGACAAGCTATCCTCTACAAAAAGAAAGGAAAAACAAGAAGCTAAATTAATAAAGCCTTCCAATCCCTTTGGAGATCCATAAGGGAGACCCCTGTAAGCATGCCTTTGAAATTATTATCCTTGTATTGGGGTTTTGTCCTACCTAAGGGCACTCCAAGTTGGTTAATTCAATGTTCAGATTCTGCATTTGAGTTCACTTGTTTTCTACCTTTTCTATCTTTTTCTTTTCTTCCTAAATGTTAGAGAGTTCTATCATCTCCAAGTTTGACCTCCACCCTAGAATAGCATATCTTTCACTAAAATTACATTCTATATATTCCGTTTTACAACGACTTATACAAAAACAGTATGTTTCCAAAGCTTGTCTCCACATCTCTAGTTTTTCATTTACTTCTTTCAAATCTCCAACAAGGACTATATCATTAGAAAAAAGCATGCAATGTGGCACCATCTCTTGGATATGTTCAGTAAGCACATCCAATACCAAGTTAAAAAGGTAAGGACTGAAAGATGAACCTTGGTGCAGTCCTATGGTTACAGGATAACAGCCTATTTCCCTACATAAAATGTAGAGATTAGGTTTTCAAACTTTTTGTCAATTGTTCTTCATTTGACCATTAGCTATAGAATGCAATCTTCAAATTTGCTTCATGACTCCACATTTTGGAGACAATACTTATCCAATAAATAACACATACTCCAGGGTTTCAATTATTTACTTACTGGACCCCACTGCATATAAGCAAAAACAATACATTTCAAGATAAGAAGTCTGTATCCTCAAGTCTTTTCTTTGGTTGATGTCAAATGAAGGAGGCCAAATTCAGTTCTACTTTAAGAACATTCCAAGTTTAATAATAGCATTGCTCCAATGGTTGTACAGGATAATCTGTTACATGCAGAGTATTAGAAAAGGGACATTAAAGTAACAGAATTATTCTTACAAGAATATCTTGGCCAATCCAAGCAAAAGAGACACGGCGATAAACTGCCCAAACCACAGCAAATGCTATGCAGAATGGAGTAACAGCGATTGTCAGATATGAGACAGCTCCCAAGAAGGGTACTTTAACAAATGTTTGTCCAGCATGTCGAAACCATCTGAAACTGTAAACACATTGTTGTCAATTCCATTACAAGGATTCTAATAGAATAAACATTTCTTTTTTGAAGATCAATGAATTCATCTTGAAATGTTGACAATTAATGAAAGAACGTAGAAGAAAAACGTGCATCTGCAGAAGTTAATGTAAAATTCATGTTTGATCAATGTTGACCAGGAACAATGTATCTTGCAAAATATGGTTTATACAATTATAATTTCATGTCAACTTCAAAGTTATACCGTCCATGAAAGTAGTACATGGAAAAACCTTGACAACAAGGTCATGTTATGTTCCTTCTAAATTGCAGGCATTTATACCCAAAATACTTTAACTAGGCAATCAAATTTTAGAATTTAAAAAAAAAAAAAAAAAAAACAATAGCCAACCAACATGATTTTTTATCTTAGTCAATGAATTTGGCCTTCTCTTTTAGATTTGTTAATAGCACAATAACATCTATAACAGCTCAGCCATAGTTTTCATGCCAGATAAAGATCTTTGGATAAATTACCAAACCCTCCCTCCCAAAATAGATGGATTTGCCCCAGATAGCAGATATATACAACAAAAATTGCATAGGAAGCAAGGGTAAAAGACTTGTACCATGATAACAAAGCCACCAAGCAAGTTTGCAGTCCCTGAAAGAAAATGAGAAACATAAAACTTTTGCTGCTATATTGACAACAAAATCATACAACCATCCTACAACTTTAGTTTCAAGTACCAATTCATGCAAAATTTATTATACAAGAAGTTTTGTGAGAATATGACTGAAAGCTGGCGTACATGAACAAGACTTGAAATGTCAACAAACAAATGGGAATCCATATGAGCTAGAAGAAATATTATCAGGAAGTTGAACATTGAAAGGATTGTCCCCCACAAAATGTATTAAGAAGCTAGAAGAAAACTATGCATTCAACGACATGGGATAACAAAACACACTCTTCCCAGATAAATTAAAGTAGCAAAAATAGGATTTATCAGACTTTCTGTTTTTTTTTTCAAAAGCAAACAAACATTGAAGCATCAACCAATTTCAGATCTTTTGCACGATACATGGTAAGACTCAAATTCTCCAGCTAGGAGAACATGATAGCAGATATGATAATCATATTCACGTCTCATATAGAACAAGCACATATATCACTTAAATTTGGGATTAGTGATTGTTATTTACTGTGGTACATGAAATCCAATGATCATTCCTAGTTCACATGCTGCCCATAATAGAATTGTGAGTACATGGATTTCCTATATAAAGGAAGTTTAATAGATATTGCATTCCGAGTTTAGCATTAAAAAACATACTACTAATAATGCCCCAGTATCCTCCCTTCCCTATTTACACTAGTCTGTGCTGTTAGACCTCTATTCAACACCAATGGCAATCTTCAATCACCCTAATTTACAATGACTTTGGGCCCCTTACGCTAAAACCCATAATTTAAAATCCTCAGGGCCTAGGAGGATTTTATAAGTGAATACTGATTAATAAGTCTCAAGCACTTAAAATCAATCAGAAACAAAATTGTAGTTTTTATTTTATTTTATTTTATTTCCTTCTAGCATTTGTGAGGCGGAAGACCAATAATTAGAGGTAAGGAATGACCAAAGAAAATAATAGGAGAAACTATTATGATAGATTTAACTATTAATAACCTAACAACAAAAATGAGCAAAGATAAAACACATTGGCGTCGCTTAATCTATATAGTTGACCTCAGTTAGTGGGAAAAGACCTGGTTTGTTATTGTCGTTGTTTTATAGCATTTGAGAGGCAAACCATGTAAGTTTCCTGAGCAAGGTGTTAGAAGAGGGAATTTGGGAAGCACAAGGAGGTGCAATCTGTATGTGGAACAAAATGACTGAAGGAATTAGAAATGTTGCAAAAGAAACATTGTGTATATCAAGAGGTTTCAGACCAAAGAAGAAAGAATCTTGGTGGTGGGGTGCAAATATGCATGATAAGATTAAGGATAGCAGAGTGTTATAAAACATGACACTAATGCAATGATAATGAAAATTGAAAAAAATATAAAGTAGTTAAGAAAGACATCAAGAAAACAATATCTAAAGCAAAAGATAAAGCTTTTGAAGGGTTATACCAATCCTTGGGAACTAAGGATGGGGAAAGAAGAATATTTAGACTTGCTAAGAGTAGGGAAAGAAAGACGAGAAAAAGACCAAGTGAAATGTATTAAGGAAGGATGAAGGAGATAATATCTTGATAATGGAGAAAGATATCCAAGAATGATAAAAGAATTATTTTCACAAATTTTTCAATGAAAAACATGTCTCCTTGTCATGCTGATAGGCTAAGTACTAAAGAGGAGGACAAAAAGTATACTTTTTATAGGGGAATCCAAGAGTTTGAAGTAGTGTATGCATTAAACAAAATGGATGATGACAAAGTAGTAGGACTAGATAATATAGCCATTAAGGTATGGAAGAGTTTAGAGAGAAAAGGCATCAAATGGTTAACAAAGTTGTTTAATGAAATATCGAGATCTAAAAAGATGCCACATGAATGGAAGTACTTTAATCCCCATATATAAGAATAGGGGAGACATACAAAATTGTGCAAATTATGGAGAGATCAAGCTCATAAGCCATACTATGAAATTATGGGATAAGGTTATTGAGCGGAGGTTAAGGTTGGACACCCAGATTATAGAGAACCAATTTGGTTTCACACTAGGGATGTCAACTACAAAGCCAATATACTTATTAAGAAGATAGATAAGGAGATTTCAGAGAATTCATAAGGACCTTTATATAGTTTTCATCGATTTAGAAAAAGCTTATTACAAAAAGATGTATTGTAGAAGGCTTTCAAAAAGAAAAGAGTTTGTGTGGCTTATATTCAAGCAATCAAAGATATGTATAATAAGGCCACAGCTTGTGTGAGAACACAAGGTGAGGCCACAAATGATTTCCTTATAACCATAGAATTACATCAAGGTTCAACTTTAAACTCTCACCCTTTCAACTTGATATTAGATGTACTCACTGAACATATTCAAGAGATAGCACCACAGTGTATGCTTTTTGCTAACAATATAGTCCATGTGAGAGATATGAAAGAAGTAAACAAAAAACTACAAATGTGGAAGCAAGCTTTTGAAACATTTGGTTTTCGTACGGTCGATGTAAAACAAATTATATGAAATGTAAATTTAGTGAAAGGTACATTGATTCTAGGGTAGAGGTGAAACTTAGAGATCATTTCATACAACAAGCCGTAAGTTTTAAGTATTTGGAGACTATCATACAAAATACTAGAGAAATAAAGAGGGTTATAAGTCATAGGATTCAAACTAGGTGGATGAAATGGAGAAAGATTTCAAATGCTATTTGTAATAGAAAAATACCACCCAAACTTCAGAAAAAAATTTATCTCACAACTATAAAACTTGCATTGTTATATGGTATTCAAATGTTAGGCAATAAAAAGTCAACGAACAAAAATTCAATGTCATAGAAATAAGAATGTTGTATTTGATGAATGGACACACAATAAAAGTTAAGATTAGAAATGATTGCATTAAAGAAAAAGTTGAGGTAACACCTATTATAGAAAAGTTAGTCGAAAAGTTTTAGGTAGTTTGGTTATGTATAGAAGAGGAGACCTTAGAAGCTCCTATACAAAGAGTGGATCAAATGAAAAATAGTCCAATAACTAAAGGTAAAAGAAGACTAAAGAAAACAATAAAAGAAACTATTATGATCAAGGTTATTAAATCGCGATTCAAATCGTGAATCTTTAAGCTAATTTTTGAATCGTAAATCGTATCGAATCATACGATTTATGAACACAATGAAAATTAGCTTGTGATATTTCATATTAATGATTTATATGTTTATATTATAAACAAAATTCTCAATATAAGAAATTTAAACTAGTAATTGTTATAAAATTATACCATAAGTCTCACATAAGTTATAAATTCATAATTAAAAATGCATAATAAGTTAAAATTAATTATGTGTTAGTTCTATTTATCAAGACTAATGTCATCACTATCACTATTAGAGAGTAAGGGAAGAAGAAAAAGATTTCTTAATTTGAAAGAAAAAGAATTAGAGAAGGCAGCACTATGCTGTGTGTTGGCTAATAGGTGTATTTTATAGTTTAAACAAGGGTTTTAATATAACTAAAACTCCTATTAAAATTGTGGTTTCTGTCCAGCCAGTGTGCGTTTCAATTTTTGAATGGTTTTAATATAACTAAAATTCTAAAACTCTTTTTATCTTTTAATATAATATTTTGAGTTTAACTTTTGCTGTATATCTATTAAAATTGTGGTTTCTGTCCAGCCAGTGTGCGTTTCAATTTTTGAATGGTTTTAATATAACTAAAATTCTAAAACTCTTTTTATCTTTTAATATAATATTTTGAGTTTAACTTTTGCTGTATATATATGTGTGTGTGTGTGTGTGTGTGTGTGTGTGTGTGTGTATGTATGTATATATATGTGTGTGTGTGTGTATGTATATATATATATTTAAAAATAAAGCATAGTGTCGTCTTCTTCTTAGTGACTTAGGCACGCAGGTCAGCCACAACCTTGTTTCGTGACCCACATGACCTAGCGTTTTGCAGTGCTCCAGAATCACCGGAAACATGCGATTCACAATTTCCGATGTGAATCGCACAATTCCGGCAATACTCAGACCGATTCCAACAAAGAAACGATTACATCTTTGAAATGTATCGTTTTGCCACTGGATTGTCTCAAATCGCACGATAAGAATCGCAAATCGTGCGATTTCTATAACTATGATTATGATGATTAACAACCTAACCATAGAAATGAACCAAAATAGAACACGTTGGCATCACTTGATCTATAGTCGACCTCACCTAAAGGAAAAAGACTTTGTTTATTGTTGTTGTATAAGTACTCAAAACACTCAAAAATAACAATTCAGAAGTCAACCTTCTGAAAGACTAAAAGATACAGGCTTATCTTCACTATTGTAACTTCTAGAAGTTATTTCAATATATTAAGTAAAAATAATGCCCATGCCAATTTACTCATTGCATATGCTGCTTCAATTTTTGGTATAGAAACATTCTCAGTTTCCTATTTTTTTCATCTATGAAGTATATATAATGTCAATACCTCATGGCATATTAATAGTAGCCTTCAACAAAGAATATGAAAAATGGAGGGTACTTCATCTAGATTAGGGGAATATGATTAAATAACCCACCTCCACCCCACCAATGCAAAATAGAACCACCAGGACCTCAACAAACCAGAATGACATCAGCTTGTAAAGCATAACCAAGAAACATGAAGCGATGACAATAAATAAAATTGCTGCAGCAGTACTGATTTCCACATAGCCGGTGGAACCACCATTCCCCACATTCTCATATTCATCTGAGGCATCCTGCATGCATAGAAGTTTAACAACTTATTAGCAACTAGATTAGTAAACTTCCATATAAAAGAGGAAACCTATCTTTATGAACAAAGTTAGCTCATATCAAAAGAAAATAAAACTTTCTTCGAAAGAGCCTCTCTCATAGATATGCAAAGGGACTGGGGAGCTTTATACAACAGTGTTTTTCTTCAGCATTTCTTCTTTGTTTCTTTGCTAAAGAGAACATCTTATCCTCCTTTTTTTCTTTATGATAAAAGAAGAAAATTTATTAGAGAAAAGAAGAAAGAAGTACAAGAGCAAAGGATAAGAGCACAAGATACCCTCCTTAAAAAGGCCAGAAAATACATAAACAAAAACAAGAAAGACCACATCAAGTCAGCAAAGCTCACCAGCCTCTGCATATCCAACAACGAAACCCCTCTAAATACCCTTAGCTGTCTTCTTTTTTGTATGCTTTCATTCTTCTAATATAATTTTCTTAACTTTCTTTTTCTAGGTAATTAAAGTTGGCACGGGATGGAACTGGGCAACCTTTAATAGCTTCTCCTGCTCAATTGCTAATTCTCTGGCAGTCCATGCGGACCAATAAGAAGCACAAAGAATGGTACCAACAGCCATAAGCCATAGAAACACTTCTGCAACATCAACCAATGGACGCAGTGGAGAATACAACTGCACAGACACTTAAGAGCAGGAATTGCACATGCGGAAGAGCAAAGTACATCAAGTAAGACAAAAGTCCTGATCAGCTATTGAATAAGTATTTGAAAATTGAAATTTTCATTGCCAACAAAAAGACATAACCAATTAGGAAAACATGAGATATATACAAGAAAAGTAAATCATACCTATTGAGTTGTTTTTTATATGCTCTTCCAAGTTTGTGCCAGCATCTTGTGGAAGCATAACAGCAGGTATGCCAATATCAATATCAGTTTCATTCTCCTCACAAACCATCTTGAAAAGTTCTGCACAACAAGGAATATAATGACCACACAGTATTTAGAATTCTCAGCAAATATAACACCATAATCACCTCTAACAATAAATCAGTAATGGAGAGAAAGAAAACAAAATAGACTAAAGGTCTGAAAGTGCATTTTAACAAACAAAACAGTCAAACACCTGTACGGTAATTTATAATGAGGATGGCTGAAGCACCAGCTTCTTCAGCTATATTTGCCTTGTCTGTGAAACTACATTTTCCTCGGTGCACCAAAATGACCTCGCCAGTGAGCTACCAAAAGTGCAAGGTAATCCAGATTACAAGTTAATAAATATCTTCATAGCTTCATAGCTTCTAATTTGATCTGTGCTTCACATACAGGTGAATATAGCATTTGGTAAGTTCAGTAGCTCAACATTATAATACCTTGTTCTTAGGCTTGGTACAACAATCAGGGGGATCAGCAATGGCAACTCTAGTATATTTGGCACGTTTTTCTTTTGATTCCAGAGTAGGACCAAATCGTGCACCAACACCAACATACTCACTGTTTTCCACACCATCAATCCAAGTAGGAACTTTGACCTAAAAAGGAGAAAGTGGTCACAACTATGAAAGGAAACTCCACAACAACAACAAACAAAGCCTTTCTTCTTTTTCTATTAAAGAAAAACTCCATGCACACTTATGTCTGACAATACTCAATACCAGAAAAGAGCAACAAGTCATATAGAAGTTTGTTAAAAGTCTGGAAGAAATAAATTTTAGATTTGCATATTTGATTTTTCAGAGTTCAGACAAACGTTTCTCACACTCAGTAAAATAACCTTTCTCCAGATCAAAACTCAATATTCCTCTTTTCACAACTATGCAGAACATAGAGGAATGTCAATCAACAAGAAAGTGACACGGAACTAACAAAAACAATAATGATAAAGAGAATATAATAGAGAACAACTTAGTCCAGGTGTTTAAGTAGTATCCAAAAAACGAGTCCACCTGGATCAACCTCAAGTGCCAGAGAAGCAAGCTTGCATGATTGTTTAAACAGGTAGTAGAAAAAGATTATGATAATAAAATCCATGATATCCAGTAGAATATTTTTACTAAAGTATGCATACTTGAATCACATAACCTAGATCTCCCCATTCAAAATCCAGAAAAACACTTGCCACGGTATGTTAACGAGGCGAAGAAGAAACAAAACTTCACCTCACAATTGTACCTAAAAACAACAATTCTACGAAAATGTAACCTTCGCTCCAGAATTACCTTTTCTCCGTTTTCTTAGTAGCATGAAAGGTTCTGCTAGAAATGAACCAATAAGGAGGGAAATCTTTAGTGAACAAAGTCCGGTGCAACAAGACATCTAAAACTTACATGAGCATTTTTATGTCCAAAACCCGAAAAAGAGCAATTTAATCGAGAATACAACAGAATATCATTGAAGAAAGCAAAAAGATAGCCCATCTTTCAAAGACAGAAAGCCAAAGCTAGAAACAAACACAAAGTGAAACTCTGCCGGAAAATTAATCCAATAAAACTGCCCAATTTTCCTGTAGAAGGAAAGAGAAGTTTGATTTTGCCTCTCTTCAAATCCTCCCCATAAGTCCAAGATCAAAGGCACTAAGCATGACATTTCTAATCTATTTTTCAAATTCAAACCAGAAATCAAAGTTCAGTACCAGAACGAAATTGTTATCACAACCAGGCCTCTTCGGAGCAATATTGTCAGGGTGGACTATATCCCCTGCTATCCCCAAAGTCACAGTGAGCAGAAACACAGTGGCTACAGTATATAATATAGCTGGAAGTGAAGAAACCATAGTGAGCTTTCTTGTGGAATTTGAGGAGATACAGAGAGCTTAGGGTATGAGAGAGAGAATGATGGGTTGGGGAATTTCTGTTTGTGGGAGAGAGAGGGAGAGAAAAGTAGTGAGAAAGGAGAGAAATGAAAGAAGTGAAAGCTGCAGAGGAACAAGATCACACGTTTTATTTTTTTTGTTCTTTTTTTTTATATAAATTTATTTGATTTGTCGTTAGTGGCAGGGAACATGAAGAGTACACCGCGTCGTTGTAACTGCTGAACTAGAATTTTCGCCCTTTTTACTAAAGATTTGGTGGGATACCCACGACCTTTCTACGTGCGTCAATCCCACGCGGCACCAGATGACTAATGGTAAGTCAGTTTTTATTTAAAAAAATTAATTAAAATTTTTTTATATTCTTTATATTAATTCTTCTACAAAAAAAAATATATAGAATTTATGTGCAATTTATCACCTCAGTTTTAAAATTTGACAAAAAATTCTTTATAAATGTTAATTTTGTGCAATAGATCTCTTGTTAATATTTTTATCAATAGAGAGAGTATACTGTATAAAATTAAAAGTTTGAGAAATTTTTGTCAATTTTTAAAATTAATGAATCTAAAGTACAAAAGCCTTAATTAAGGGTTTTCTTTTTTATTTTGACTAATTTTTTAACCACAATATAGTATGTAAATATTTTTTTATAGCATAATAGTTTTTAAACAAATTTCCATGTTAGATTTTGGTGACAAATGCAAATAACCCCTTTAACTTGGGAGTTAAGCAATTTAGGGTTTAGATAAGTGCTCACAAAAGTTTAGTAAATGAGGTATGGTGCAATTAAAATGTCCAATGAGAGTTAGGGTAGTCACGTCAATTTCATTTTTTGGGGTACGGAATGAGTCTTTTCATTTCCTGCTTTTTCTCCATTATGTTAGTTTCTTACCTGAGTTGGTTAGCCTTCTTCCTCTATTTCCCCATCCTCCTTCTTTGCTTTCCTAGGATTTCATATGTCAACATCTGAGTTTCCTATCTTGCATCACATATTATTTCAAAACTAATTTGCCACTTTTCATACTTCCAAATATTGATGAACATTTAAATATTTATTTTTTTGTGGGAAAACATGCATCTTTTAAAAATTAAATAATTAATTTATTAAAAAAATTTCAAAAAATTCTAACAAATGCAAATTTGTTACATGAAGTTAAAATTAAAAACAAAAAACAAAAATTAAAAAAACATACAAATAAAAGAAAGCCCAATAGTTCAATACTTTAAGAGAAAGCTAAATAAGATGAGTTAAATTAATATTGCCAAGAATAAATGACAATTTAGGAAAATTCTCATAGTGATCCATCATGAATATTCAAGCTTTATAACCTTCCCTTCATAGCCACATTTTCAACTCTTGAACCCTTTACAATCTCGAAAAATCTTTCTTGCTTTGGTATAGAATTATGTTAAATGATAAGCAGTGAATGCTAATTAAGGAGTCAATACAGACAAGGCACGTTTTAAGCTTTATATATTTTCATTAGAAAAGACTACTTACCGAGGTCATGTTACAAGCATTAAAAGTCCTTATTAAGGTTTAACTAGTTTAAAATGTTAATTAGGACAAATTTAATTATGAAAAATAAATTTTTAAGTTCCAAAACAAAAAAAAAAATTTTAAAACTAGGTCAGAGTCGTAATCAAATTTCTTTCTCGCATAAATTATCAAATTTCTTTCTTACATAAATTATTACATTTTTTTTCTCGCATAAAGTATCGAAGAAAATACCTCTAGCCTAGGACTGAGTCACCTCATAATTTGTTAATAATCATTGAAATTTTCCTCCTTTGTAAACATGTTTGTTCGTTTTACCATTCCCTAGGTTACTCAAACCTTGGGAATCTATTTCTCTTCAAATTTCATAAATTAAAATTCTCTTATACTTGATCGCCATTAAATAAGAGAGGATTTTACTTTTGACTTCTCAAGCATTAACAATGAAAATTTGACATGACATGACTTGAGAATCAAATCAAGCATTGATAATAATATAATTCAATAGATAGTGTCCGAATTTTCTGTTTGACGCGGAAGTGCCTGCATGACATTTTTAGCAGTAATTTGTTCGTTGTTAAAATTTTTTATAATAAATATTATTATTATTATAAATTAATTATTTTAAAAAAATTTGTAGTAATAATAATATTTATTGTAATAATATTAAAATATATTTTAACAATGAATAAAATCGCTCAAGCAAAAAATTATAACAAAAGATCGAAAATCCAATAGATAGGCCTAGTAGACTTCAATAGTAAGAATATTGGATATCACATGTAACGTCCCATTTTTTATATATACCTAAAAGTGTTTAATAAACTGAGAATTTAAAAAGGGTTAAATTACTATTTGGATAAGTTGTAAAATGAAAGAATTTAGGTATAAATAAATTAAATAATTATAGGGAAGCACTAGAATGAGATTAAGAAAAAATATAAAGCAGGAGAGTATACAAAAAATAATAATAATAAAATAAATATATATATACATATTATGTAAAATATATGAATATATATATATGCATAAGACTTGTGGGCATAAATAAATAAATTAGGATATAGAAATTCTATACAAAAAAAAGTATCTTGTATACTACATTCCATCTTAATTCCCTTATGAACTCAAATGGAGACTTAGTTCCCTCCATAAACTAAAGGCTACATCTATTTAACGCGTTCAGATTCGCCGCCATTACTTTTTCCATTGCCCTACCAATACTTTTAGCGGCGGTTTTTTGCGTTGCTAAATATTATTGCAACGAAAATTATTGCTGCTATAATTAATTATTTAAACGAAAGTTATAGCAGCAATAATTTTCGTTGCAATAATATTTTGAAACACTTTAGCAACGCAAAAAACCGCTGCTAAAAGTAATGGCAGCGGATCCAAGGGCCTATTTAACACCCTATTTCCTTCCCTTCGAAGTAGTCTACCCGGCCAAGGAAAGAGATAAAGAGAGAGAAAGACAGACAAATGAAGAGGGAAGAGGACTTCATCCACTCTCCATCTCAAAGATCCACTCTTGCCTGCCATCAAAAACTCGAAGCCATGGGTTCTTAGAGTGAGTTTGATTATTTGCATGTCGGGTTGAAGCTTCGATTGAGGGAAAAGACACTGCAAAGGAAGGAAACTTGGGGTGGGAAGGAGAGAGCGCCGAGGAAGGGATTCACTAAAAATCACCCAAGTAAGTTAATTCCCACATTAATTCATTTAGTTTGAACCCTCTCCAGCAAGTTTCACTTACATGCAACCCCATGTTTGAACCCAAAGCAAGTGCAGACCGAGAGTTGGTGCAGCACCGAGACCACCCATCCATCCTGCTAGCTTTCGAAATTTTCCACTTCAATTTTAGCAAGGTAGGTTCCATCCTATTTCCCATGTATTTACCTACATTCCTCCAGCCTTTAGTTGCTAAAATTATGTAAGAATTTCTGTTAGAAGAGAGGAAAAACGCTGGTGTAGATAGGATGCTAAATCAGAGGAACTGATTATGTTTTGTGGGTGATAAATGCTCTGTTTGAGTGTGTAATTCTGCATGAATTTTGATCTAAAAAATGCTATGAATTTGCCTATGAATTGGTTGAATTAAAATATGTTGATGTAAAAGTGCTGCAAGTTTCTGTTGTTGTACCGTGACCATGTGGTGAATTTAAGAAGCTAAGAATCTACTGCATTCGAGCTGCTTAATGTTCAATTTCTATGTTAGAATTGCACTGCGCTGCATCATGACAAGATATGCGAAATTGTGTGGAAATTGGGCTGTGATAGGATTGAAATTCATGCTAAAAGAATGCTGTAAAGACACCAATTGTGTTTTGAAAAAGAATGCTTCTGAATATAGGTAGTTTTTTGGGTTTTAGGAGCATAATTTACCATAACTCATGGGGAATTATATGTCCATAATACAGTAGGAATTGGAGGGAATTGTGATTCATGAATATGGTGATTAGAAGTGTTAAAAATCTGTTTTAGGAGTAATAAAACACTACAGTAACGTAAAGTAACATTTAGGTGCAAAAACATCTAGAACTACACATAAAAGTCACTAATAGCTTAAAGGAAAAGAGTAGAACTATTTGAGGTTGAAGTGGCTATGTATAGAAGTTGAAAACTTGGCAATAAATGCTTTCATAATGTTGATAGAAAGTAGTAATAATAATAGGAGTAAGGGGTTGAACTAGGTAAATGATCCTAAAAACAAATGTAGTAAAATAATGTAGAAAAGGTCAAGTAAAAGAGAGCTTAAATTTGGAAGTTAGACTTTGGTATATTATGAATGGTTGAAAGCCAATATAGAAGTGGAATTAGAACAGTTGGGAGTGACCCTTAACTAGTAAGAAATAAAGTACCTAATCTCTACTTGTACCACTTAAGAAAAGAAATAATAACCACAAATACAAGCCAATTATGAAACCTTCTTATTTTAGTAAGTCGACCAAATGATGGTAAGTAGATAAAAGTCCATTTTAAAGGAATTTTGAAGGGAAACCGAGGGATGGAGACTTGGAAATGAATAAAGGTTAAAAATAAATAAAATGAGTGATTAATTAGGAAAATATAAATTATGTAGATTTGTAAGGGAATAAATAAGAAATTAAACTAAGGGTGAAGGGAAAATTCGTGGAAAAGGAATACCTTAGACTTCACCAAATGAATTATTGAGATTTCAATTTAGAAAGGTAATTGAAACTCAAATACATATACGAACCATATTATTTCACAAGAAAAAAAAGGAATTAAATATGTGACATGTGGATTGTGTATCCATCAAGTGCATTACTAAACAATTGCAAATCATGTCATATGAGTTACGTTGATATATGTTATAACCTTAGAGCATTTGGAATGGATAGTTGTACCTAGTACTATGGGATAGTCATGATTTATCTTATGTGGGTTACTAATAGTTGGGTGACACTATATTAATTGACACATATCCAGAAAAGGAATTTAAGTGAATCATCCTAAGGGCCTTAGGATGGTCCTCTTACATTCTCATTTTCTCATAATTCTAAATGAGATAAAGATTAATATATATATACACACACACACACATATAATAGATAACGAGAAAAATGAGCCGGGTTTGATGATCCCCAATCTGAAAATAAAGAATGGCACTAGATGTATATACACTAGGAGACGCTGTGGAGAGTAGTGACCAAAGGCTTGGATGAAATTTGGCCGAAAAGGAATGCTCAAAGTTTTGACATGTAAGTATGACATACAGAAAGTTCTCCAAAGATATGGGCAGGCAATGCAATTTACATTTCTAAATTATGCTCATATTCTGACATATGATTGTGTTATAGGTGGTTGAGTTTGAGTTACATACATGGGATACTTGATAGATTGTTTCCTACTGAGAAGTTTAAATTCTCAACCCTTTTATAATTGTTGTTTTGTACAAATATCTCATTACCACCTCATACAGGAAATTGAGGTAGTGATAATCACCATACCACCACTCGGGTTGTTTACTATGATTCGAGATATCATAGTAGTTTCAGTGATGGAGGTTCCACCACCACCACCACCACCATCCTTTTATCCCTGGAGTAGTGACATGCTGTATTTTGATTTAGGTTTTTACCTATAGATTGCATTTTGGAAAATTACTACGTAAAATGGGCTGCGCCCCTTTTTTTTGGACGTTGTAATTATCGCAGTACATGTATGTATATATTTGCTTAGTGAACTAAGGGGAAAAGCCAGTTTTATGTGGTTAAGTTGTTATATACGAATTGTCAGACCCTTACTACTCCCAATAGTCCATTGTATATAGTACAGCCAACTTAGTATCCTAATAAGTCTGATTATTGAATTTTGCTCGAAGTAAACCATAAATTCCTCACTAGACAAATAAGTGAAAAAAAAAAATGATCGATAAGGCCGTCTAAAAGGATAACTAACGAATAAATTTTTACTGAATAAATATCTGAAGACGTATTATGAATTGGATGCCACAGCATACTATCACATAGAGTAACAAGGGTGTTACGTCATAAGCCATGGCCAAGGTACCTCTTCGTGCAATTTCATCTAAATAACAAAAACAATCCATTCAACTATATATAGAAGGTAAGAATCTTAGATACATTATAAGTTAAAGATGCCTAAATGGGGCAATCAAAGAGCTCTTCAAGCTTAATTTTATCTAAATCGTTACAAATAAACCATTTCAATGACAACGGAAAAGAATCTTACAGACATCGTAAGTTAAATATAAATTTTTTATAATAATATTTAAATTATAAAAACAAATTATATTTAATATTTAAATAAAAAAATAAAAATTTAGGTTTTTTATTTTTTTTTAAAGTTTATTATTATTAGAAAGGATATATTAAATATTTAAATAACAACAATAAACACAAAAAAATAAAAATATTTAGATCATATTTAAATAGCAAAAAATATAAATATTTAGGTTTTTACTTTTTCTGTACAAGTTTATTATTAGTAGAAATGATATATTAAATACTTAAATAACAAACAAAAAGCACAAAAAAAAAAACATTCATATCATAAAAATAACAAACAAAGAATAAATTTAGAAAAATAAAAATATTTAAATTTAACAAATACAAATATTATTAAAAAGTAAAGTCATCTAAAATTATTAAACTTAAACATGTTAGGACCAAAAATATAAAACAAAGTTTAATTTAATAGTAAGAAACATATCTCATTGCTATTAGTCTTCAGTATTGTGACTTCTGAGTGTACTGAAGCTGAAAGCAACGCAGATAGGATGCAGAAAGTGAAAATTGAGGGAGTTTGAGTGAAACCATAGAGAAAGTGAGAGTTGGAGGAGTGAAACAGTAGGCTTATATATAAAGAGATTTTTTTTTTTTTTTCTTTAACGATCTCTTTCTCGTCTCGTGGTTAAGGTCCATGAATGCATTTGCAGAAGAAAAAAAAAAAAAAAAGCTACAATGAAGTGCCCATAATTGGAACTCCTTGACCTATTTTTCATAACAGGGACTTTAGCTATTATGCTAAAATCAAAAAATCGAAATATCAAACATTCCTACCTTCTCATACCCATTTTTAAAAATAATTTTTCCAGAAAAGAAAAACTTAAAATCTAGGAATAATTATGAGTAGAATATAAACAAGTTATTATAATCTTCATTCCCGGAATTTAAAAGAAGAAATTTCTCGTACATAAACTCAAACTGGAGCATATAAAAAAATTTATTCTTGAACCTTTTTAATCTTCAAATCTTTATACTTGAACTCGTTCTAAACTTGTTTATTTTTTAAAAAATAAAAATAACCAATTTTTTTAAAATTATAACTTACTTACATGAAAATTTATAAAAGTGTCATTCAAGTTATATAAATTATATTATATAAATTTTAAATATATAATTAACATAAAACTTAAGGATTTTATCCTTTTATTAAATATAATAATTTATAGATTCATATTAAAATTAAAATTAAATAAAATAACATAATATACATATATATTTTTTAATAAAATAAATTAATGTATTTAGAATATAAAAATAATATTTAAATAATTTATAAAAATAAATTTGAATTTGAGTTAAATACTACTTTCTTTGTAAAATTTTTAAAATAATATTTATACTCAAAATCTCAAATCCATTTCCTTAGTACTAAAACTCAAGCCAACGAACAAATTTTACATAAAAGTATCATACAGGACGTAGAGTGAGTACAAAGTCCTCTTCTCGTTGGATGGTCAAACTGCGTACATTTTTTTGGGTAAAAAGGCCAAGCGCGTGGAACAATATTTCATCTAACTGCAAAGGTTACCGGGTACTGGCTAAAGAGGTACAAAACCTCCGTATGACCGTACTTACTTTAATCCACAGCGATACGGCAATATCTTCCACCGTACACGTGGCGCTGATCAATTTATAGAGCGAAAATCGGTAAATCTTGCTAATATAGATATGACCGCAGAGAAGTATCAGACACAATGGCTGGTTACAAAGTGGGGCCTCAAATTGGTGTCAAGTTATGGTATGCACATCCACACACATGAGACATGCGCCACCATGTTTAATAGTCAAATCACACGACCCCACATATGTGGGCCCAATGGGATTTGACCCAATTAGAGATGATATCGAAATAGAATCTGTTCATAATAAATTAGGTTAATTTCTTTTAAAAGAAAAGAGTAATTATAATTTTTTTCAGAAATCTTAAATTATATTTTTTTTAAAATATATTATAATTTTTTTAATAATAAATAAATTTTTAATTTATCTATTTTGATCAAATTATCTTTTATTTATTATTTATATAATTAAATATGTATTTAACTATTATAAAAAAATTTTAACTTGAAATAAAATCAATTTGTTATTTTTAATTCAAAATAAATAAAAATAAAATATTATAATTTTTAAAAATATATTTTATAATGAATTATAATATTTTTATAAAATTAATAATATTAAGATAATTTAGTTAAAATAAGTAAAATTACAAATTATTTAATTTTTTAAGAGAAGTAAGTGTAAGTTTTTAAAATAAAAAAGATGGAAGTATAACTTTAAAATATCTTTAAAAAAAGGAGCATATAATTTACTCAAAATAGAAAACTTATTTTCAACTTTAAATATATTATTATTGATATATATATATTAATAGATATTAAATGTAATAGAAATAGTTAGTTCGCTGTAATGTAATGAATCATATTTAAATTTTTCTTTATGAGAGGTATCTATATTTCTTTTTGAAAAAATACATATTATGAAAAAAATTAATTTAAACAAATTAAGAGGGAGATTTTTGTAATATTATATCAAATGTTAGAGAGTTGAGTATGATTTTTTATGGTTAGAAATCTATATAGTGCCTGCTATGTAACAAAAAAAATGAGATAGGCAAAGGCAAGCATGCGTTGCCACTAACTTCTTATTATTTAATTTATTATTTTAAAATTATAATGATTATTATTTTATATTATATTTCAAAAATTAAAAAAATAAAAAGTAATTTTATGTATACTAAAATATATTTATTTTGTGAGACTGATCACAAAATTCAAAAAATATAGATATATGTACACATTAATTACCAATTATGTTTTATGTTAATATATTTTTTTAAAAATGAAGTACAAGTATCTTAATTTTTAAGATTGTCAAGGTAAGACCGTAAGATCAATACATTGTATTTGATCTTATCCTTTTTTTTTACTTTATATTCTCATTCTCAAATCATGAATGATGATAGTATTATATGAATCATCATTAATGGATTTTGGTACCACTCATTGTGGGTAGAGACAGAGTAGGGTGGTTGTCGTTTTCCTATTTCATGTCTTAATCTTGACAATAACAGATTCCCCCATTTAACAATCAACTTGGTTAAAAGCCAAATCACAAAGCATCAATTTGATATTGGCATCAAGGGAAATCTGGTGCCAAATATAAATATCTGGGGTGAGTAATTATCATTTTTTTCTTGCATTTAAAAAATTGAAACCTTCAAATTATGGTTGTTATATGTTTGTTATGTTATAAACTCAGATTGCACATTTATTCACTTTTTAATTAGGGGGCGGGGGTTAAAAACATGTCACTCATTTTGAAATAGTACTACCAAAAAAAATTAACTACAATGGTGAAATTCGTTGGTTAAATGGTTGATGAGAAAAACAGTGTTGCTAAAAATGTTGGTAGCAACGAAATACATCACCATTGAAAGTCTCCTTCAATTTTGACAAAAGTTGTTGCCAAAAAGTGACTCTAGTATAACATTGAATTATATTTCGTCACTAATATCTAAATCTAGTGAATTCTTGACACAAAAGAGAGTCTTTTCAATGACTAAATTCATATTGCACCATTGAAGGTGACTTTCAATACATTCGGTGGCGATAACTATGTCGCCTTTGAAGGTTCAATCAATAGTGACTTTGTTGTCATTTAAAAAGCCCTATGGTGGCAAGTTAACTTTTGGTAGTGACTCTTGTTGCAAGTAAAGAGAGACATACATAATTTTTGAATAAGAGAACTGTAAATTAAATTAAAATTATATTTAAGATATTCTAAAGGAAAAAATAGAATAAAGTTAAAATGAAATGGGTAAAGAAGTTGAAAATTGCAACAACTGAAAAAAATAATGAGCGCAACCATTAACCAATTTCGTAAATAAAACACCATGTCTTCTACCAATAGTTCCTATATTCGATAGAAGAAAACATAATTATTTGAATTGATAGTATGCAAATGTTACAATTTTGTAAGAATATGAAGAGAAGAGAATGAACTTTTAAGTACATATTTATGGAAAACAATCTAAACATGGACCACTTCTCTGCATTTGTGCATGAAAATGAAAAAACGACAATTAATTTGAAGTTTGTTCTCACTTAATTTCACCATAAAAGGCCATAAAAGTGCCTGTAAGTATAAAAGAGAATGAACATTTCTTTTGCAAATAAGCCAATGAATATGTCTCTTTGAATAAATGAATCAACATATCCTTTTGCTATCTATTAAGAAAATAAATTAAATAAATACGTCTCTTACAAATAAGCAAATGAAGATGTCTCTTTTGAATAAAGAAATCAACATGTTTCTTTGTTATCTATTAAAAAACTGAAATTTTTGATTAAGGGTATAATAGAAAAAATCATAAAAATGAACGAGCATATCTCTTGTGAAAAAGCTAATAGAGGTGACCATATCTCTAAAAAAGTGTAAACGTGAGAATGTTTCTTGCAAATAACCAAGTTAAAATTTCTCTTTTAAATAAACAAATCAATATGTCTCTTTATTATCTATTAATCTATTAATTAAGAAAATAAAGTGATTGAACACATTTCTTGCGAATAAGAAAATGATCATGTCTCTTGAATAAGTAAATTAACATGTATCTTTGTTAATTATCTATCAAGAAAAAAAAAACATGCGATTAATTGTTTATATAACGAGAAAAAATTTGTAGAAGTGAATGAATTATTTCTTGCGAAACATGTCTTTTTTATACTAGGAAGAAAAATTATGCTTTTTTATTTATATAATGTAAAAATTCTTTTAATTATATAATTTTATGAAAATTTATTAGTTAAAAAAAACTGCAACATAAAATAGAAAAAAACAATGTAACGGTTCTAATAAATTTTTTTAGAAGAAAGTAACTACACGTATTCAACTTTCAAACAAACCAAACGGTCCTACTAAATGTACTAATGTTTCATCTCATAAAATGAAAAAAATCGTAAATAATTTAGCATATCCTATGTGCCATAAGGCTCACAAATGTTCTTCATGTATATACAGAAGTAAAACATATATGTATAATAAATGGAGATTAGGATTAGTTGAATGACTAGTCCCTCATAACGTAACGAATTAAGATTTAAATTTTTATTCAAAAAAATATTCACATTTGGTAGTATCTAAAAGTGTCTCAAATATATTTGTTTTTAATAAAAAAATATTAAAAAAACATATATGGATTGAGTCCCTTTTAGGAGATTGTAAAAAATATGTGAAATGAGAAGTTGCATTCCCACGCACATTCTATTCTATAAAAGAAAAATTGCAGGAGTGAAAGATCACAGAAGAGTATTTGCATTTAAAAATATAAAATTTTCCCTTTCCCATAAAATCAATTTACATTAAAAAAAAAGTATAAAAGAGAAAAAATCAAAGTAATTTACCTCATGATGTGGGATTTTCCATGCATGATTTCATGATCATCAGCTTAATATTCCGTACACATCAAGACTTGAAATTTGAGAGCACCAAAATAAACAAAAATATAAATTGCTTTTTTATATTGAAAGAGATAAAATGAAGACATTCTCACCCTACATGATTTCCAATTAAAAATGGCTCCAAGGCAACAAAGATAATTAGTTTATCCATCAAATTAAACTCCTGAACAGATGAATAAATTCAATGACATATCCAATTTCCTTCATTTTTTTTTTCCTATTATCTCCTATTTAAACTTATCCTAGTTGTGATATTTATTCTCGTAACAACGTCATAATATATTGATATTCATAACCTCAGGTACGCAGTGGGATACTCTCTCTGCTCACTTTACCGTCAAATGTGCAATCGGGGAGCCTCCTCTCCTTTGCATTCCTTCACAGGTTTTGGCCTCTCACGCAAGGCAACTACTCCCAATTCAGATTAGAAAGGCCAATCTAGATGGCGTGAATTTGAAGATAGAGAATATTGTACCACTTTGATTTCGATTCCTCTTTAGTCATATTGTTGACCTGCATAGAAGTAGAGAAAGTGGAAGTTAGACAAGAATGTCTTTGTCAAATTTGCTCTAAACCCACGACTGGCAGAGAGGAAAAGGTGGCAGAATTCTTCCTCTCATGCAGGAAAATAAAATGTCGCTACAGTAATGAGGTAAGCAAAAAGGAAGAGTAAAAGTATTTACATGGATATGTCGAATATAGGTTTGATCGAGGGACTGGGCCAAACAGAAATAAAGACTTGTTTGAAGGGGGGATGAGCAAGAGCCTTAAATGTCCTTTGTCTCCTAAATCACAAGAAATTAGAACTCTTTGGTGACATCCATTGCTCAAGTGTTGGTATATTCTTTCTCTACATTAATATATATGTAACGAATATACTGACAAAGGTCATAATTTTATTAAATTATATCTGATTTATGTTAGTCCACAATTATTAGTTAAAATATAAATTCATTGTTGCTTCTATCAAGTCTGCTCTGCACAATTCTCATGATTCAGTAACAACACCTTCTGATGTAAAATATAATTACACAATACTTTTCTCGTATATATAGAGTGTGAAATTCATAATCACACGGTTGTCTATACAACAGGTTGTGCTTAAAATATTTGTAACGAACAAAATTAATAGAAGAAAGAAAAAATCTCACAACTCCTTCCTAGATACAAGTATGAACAGAAGAAAGATCTTCTAAAGTTAAGACAGCACTTAAGAAAGTAAAATGCAAATTGAGTTACCATTGATGACAAAACTACTAGTATGAAGATTTGTGAAAAAAAAAAACTCTCCCTTTGTTTTTTCCATCAATGGTTATCTCCTTGCACTTCACTCTCTAGGGAGTAATCTACACCGTAGTGGAGCTAACTGTATAAACAGGATGCAGATCTACAGTTTAATTGATGGATAGAAAATTTATAAGCTTGATCAATGATTTTGAAGCCAGTCTTGGACTGCAGAGCGAAGAGCAAGGTTGGGGACAAGATTGCGATGTGCAAGCTTATCATTTGTCATTGGTGAAGTCTCATGACCACTGTCCAGCCATCCTCGTATAGCCTCAGCTTCGTAAGTAAAACCGTCGGCAGCAACATGTGGATCTTGCATGACTTCCTGCAAGGTTGAATCATAATAGCAATGCATTTTGCTAAATGAGAGATGGTAATTTAGCTTAATAGGAACTAAGTTTGGTGGGGAGCTTTTCATAAATGACTGATTTCTACTCAAAAGCTGTATTTTTTCATAAATCCAGAGTTGGTAAATCTGAAGAAGGGCAGAGATAATAAAGCTACAGAGTAATAAAAATTAAACAACAATGGCCAACAAACATATGGCCGGATGCAGAAAGGATATTAATTGATGTAGAGTAGCCACTATGACTAAAAGAATTTTGGCAACGAAATTTTGACCAACTCTGCAAGAAGAAATAAAAATTGAGATATATTTCATTTGCTTAAAATAGTGTTTATGATGAGAGCAAAGAAAACAGGGTTTGTACACTTCATTTGCACTTCATTGACTCAATTGGGTGTAAATGTCTGGAGGGTGTCTGGAGGGCGTGTTTGGAAGTTGAGAGAAGGGAAGGAATGGAATCCAAAGAAAAAGAAAAGGGTAATTGATGATCGATGATAATTTCTCTTCTCCTGATTTTGGAAGACTTTCTCCTCCTAAATTCCCCAAATTGGGGAACCAAAAAATATAAAGGAGGGAGAATTTTGGGAGGTTAATTGAAAATCCTTTATTATCTTCCTCTCATTAATAAACTCTCAAACAAGAAAAGGAATTCCCCTCTCCTCAATTATCTCCCATCCAAAAATACCCGAAAAGATATTAAGGACATAGCATTTTGAAAGAGCTGAAGTCAAAAATGAAAATGGATGAAGGAAATTTACCAGGAATATTGGACAAATGAAATATGTAGGGGGTTGGCAAAGCCCTTCAGAACCCAGACTGAAGGCATTTGTGCCTCGAGAAGAAGCCCTCATTGGTTCCAGTATCCTCCAGACATCTGAATAAAGGTCAGGCCGGCTCTTTCTGTCCATCTCACAACACCTCAATGCCAAGCGACACAACTGTTCAGCCTGCACAAATGGCCAGTCTCCAGCCAAAGGATCCAAGAGGGACTTCAACTTTCCAGCATCTAATGCATATTGCACTTCCTGCCTTATTCCCAAGGCTGGTCTCCCAGTCAACAACCTTAACAATATGATTCCAAATGAGTATATATCCGACTTAGGAGTAAGTTCCCCTGAAGCAAGGAATTCAGGATCCATGTAGACAAAAGTGCCTTTCGGGTCAGTTCTCCAACATTCTGTAGTATTGTTACTTAAACTCTCATGACAAGATAATATACGACAGATTCCAAAGTCGCTGAGCTTGCTAACAAGATTTGCATCAAGGAGAATATTGGAGGGTTTTAAGTCACCATGCACTACGCTGTGAGGTTTACTGGAATGAAGAAAGATTAGAGAAGAGCAGAGCTCTGCAGCAATGCGAATTCGGGTTTGCCAGGATAAGGGAGGTGTGTTATCCTTGCAGCTGAGCCGATCTTCAAGGCTTCCATTGGGTAAATATTCATAGATAAGAATCCAGGATTCTGGACAGGCTCCTATTAATGTAATGAGATTGGGATGCCTTAATTTGCTCAATACATCAACCTGATATAAAATTGAAAATGAGGTCAAAATAAATATTCTTTCACTCCAACTCTGGATCCTCTTTATATTCTTTTATAAGTTTTAAAAGATGAAGCTAATTATAAATTATGACAATGACAAGAAGCAGTAAACAAAATTTAAAGAACAGCATAATGCATGGAAATTTGGTTTTTAAGAGGAGATTCATATTAATCATGTACAACTCATTCTTGTCACAATTTTCTTTATACTGATATTCTTCTCATCTACATCTTCATACAAGAAAACACTGCATCCTTCAATAGCCAATTAAATTTTCACGCTGGAATAGTTAAGGCCTAAGTCATTTCATTGTCGTATCTACCATAACTTGCATATTGCAACAACCTTAAGATAGTTCGGATTGTTGATGCATCAGGTCAAACTATCATGGATAAAAAATATGATCTTGAAATTGTAACACAAAATTAAACCATTTTACCTCCCGTAGAAACTCTGAAGGTCCTTGCAAGCTGTTAGGGTGCAACATTTTGATAGCCACCTCAGTGTGACGTAGGATACCCTTATATATACTTCCATATCCACCTTCTCCAATCTTTAGGGATAGATTGAAGTTATCTGTTGCTTCTTCAATCTCCAGAAAAGAGAATTCTAAGAAAAATTGAGGCATGCGTGTGCTTGAGGCCTCTGCTGGTTTTTTCCTCAATTCCTCAGCCTCTCTCAATGTATTATCACGCAGCACCTGCAGTTCATCTCTTTCTTTCTTGTAACTTTGTAGCAAATCCACAGCAGATATAATCTTCTGCTCCAACTCCTTTACCATATGTTCTGATGATGCAATTTGACTCTCTAGTGATGACTTCTGATCTAAGGCAAGTTGGAGTTCTTCATTTACTTTATCTCTCAGGCTCTTCATCTGTCCAAGTTCTTCTTTCACTCTTTCCAGTGCTTCCTCTACCTCTTTCCTTAGTTTCAACTCCTTTGTGTATAAGCTTTCGGAAGCTTTAGCCTGTCAAATGGGTAATTCATAAGATCACAGGAGTATCAAGTTTCAATTAAGAACTTGACATAATAAAACAACACAAAATGATGCCTATAGATTCAAATTATCTTGGCATAAGTTATGTTGAATCATGTATGACCCACTTTCTGACTTCACTTATGCATTACAAAGAATGAACAGTTAATTATTCACCAAATCATCTACACCTTGCAAAAGTAATAAACAGCACTCAACAATATAGCAGTTACCTTGCGTATAGCATCAATGGCATTTTTTTCAGCTCTCCCGCGCCTAATAGTTTGTTGGTATGCTTCCTGCCTAGCATTCTCAGCCTCACCCATGGTCTGTTCAAGCTGATCATAGAGAGTATAGTCCATTCCTCCATCCTGCTAATGTTCAATCAGATTATCAAAACATTAGCATATGACATGGGTATTCAGACTCTTCATGAATGCATAGTAATAGTTCTTCATAATTGCTAAAAGTCAACTCACAACAGTATGCACATGCTCCATAGCAGATAGAAATGTCATTAATAAAACAAAATTATATTTGCCAGTACCAGTACACTGGGAGGAGACGAATGACAAAGATCTGCTTTAATTAGAGAAACTCCATCCAAGTGTAACACATTCCCACTACTCTGAGTGTTTAAATCTGGGGTCAAATCTGCTTCAACTGCACCACTGTCGGAGAATGTTGAGAAAACTGAAGGGCTCCTTCTTGATAGCCCTTCTGACTCATCAGAACTTCCTTCTGTACCCATCCTGTTCTGTGGAGTTGAAAATCCTTCATTGTCATCTGGTGAAGAAGCAGTTGCTACACTCCCTCTACGTCCAATATTGACAGACATTACTCTGCGAAATAGCTCTTGAGCTGGGTTTGTGGGTTTTACCCAATGATTCTGCCCAAGTGTAACAGATTGAGATCTCAAGTGGAGTGAACGTCCAACTTCTGGGTTAGGCTTTTGCTGCCACAAAGGAGATGTAATCTCTTCATTACCTCTTTTCAAACTACAATCCCTATGTTGATATGGTAAAAATATTAGTAACCAAAATAATAAAATCAAGTGTAATGACAAAATTATTGGCAGAGTTCCACGGAAATCATACAAGTCATAAATCATCAATCATAAAGATTTGACAATGTTTTACGTTGACTATTAACTACCAACGTAACCTTACTCTTTTATCCGGGCTTGGGACCAGCTATGAAAAACATGAAGCTTAGCATAGGCAGAGTTCATAGAGATCATACAAGTAATCAGATAAAATATCAAGAAACAAGCTTTCTGTAAATAACATTGACCTTTGTCTTCTCAAGCAACTAAAGCTTCATTCTTAATAATATATCTCTCCATGTGACACTACCACTCATTCTTAATTATAACATTGAAATGCAGCATACCTTGTGTATATAAGATGCCCTCTGCAGATAAATTGTATATGACAAGACTCAGACGCATGCTCACATACATAGATGGCTTTCTTCGATTTGAGTTCCATCATTCTCCTGCAAAGTCAGGAAATTGTAGAAGAGCTCACTGAAATCATTTTATTCGCTTCATCAAAACTAAATAATGAATATAGAGACTCAGAAATTTTTAAGGTACAAATAGTTGATAATCAAAACTTAAGCAACCAGATATAATCTCGGCAACGTTGGGAGAGAATTTGGAAAGAACTATGATAGCTCCATGCGACTCCCTCCCCTTCACTTCCCCCCCATACAAGCCCCCCCTCTTCCCCCCGACCAAAACAAAACAGGGGCATAACATTGAAGAGGGAGGAATAGAGATTCATAGCTAAGAAAGTCCAGCTAACTGTTTATTGAAAAAAGTGAAACTATCGCATGCTTAACAGAAATATTCCAAGCCTGGAGTAGATGAACATGGCAACTTGCATGGCACATAATGAGAATCCACAGATTGCTGACCCTTTTCTACCATTGCATTTGAAACAATATTAGTGTCTTCAATACTCATTATTATCATTGGCTTTTCCAGAAAAAATTAATAACATAATAATTGTGAAGTTTGGAGGTGCTTCTTACCTAGAATAGTACTTATCAGCTGCTGCGCCCATAACAAGATTCTGGATTCCACACTTTGACACGACCTCTACAATTCCTTTTTCAATGCATTCCATTTCATCATACAGTTTCTCTGCTCTCACCTACAGCAAAAACCTGTTTGTCATTAATTAATTTAGAAAATAAGTGTTGCATGTACATGAACTGATGGTTGATGACAATTACCCCCATCCGTTGACAAATTAAAAGATACTCATTCAGAATTTTATGCATGTTTTGTCTTTCTATTTCCCTGTATGCTTCAACTTCCTTTTCTTCAAGTGAACTTTCTGGAAACTCAGCACCCACTATTAACAATAAATAAATAAATAAATCAGAAAGATCAGTATTAGGTAGTGCAAAATTGTATCAAAAGACAGCACAACAGACTAAGCATATTTTGCGGCCAAAAGTTGATACTTGAAATTAATTGATCAAATGATAAACCACTGAGTTATCAAAT
The DNA here is from genome assembly GCA_031216115.1 of Senna siamea. Classification (NCBI taxonomy): domain Eukaryota; kingdom Viridiplantae; phylum Streptophyta; class Magnoliopsida; order Fabales; family Fabaceae; genus Senna; species Senna siamea. The sequence goes on from CM062364.1 coordinate 12,139,566, forward strand.
TAACGTAAGCAGCCAAACAAGCATCATAAAGTATTCCAGTAAATCCTTGAGTATTAAAACTGAAATGTAACTCAACATATGAAATTTATAGCAAAATTGTCTGAAATTGACCTACTTATCTTCTGGGCCTTATCAGTTTCCAATTCAAATAACCAAAAGCACATGAAAGTTTCAACAACAGTGGTCATCAAGGCAGTATATTTCAAACATTGACTTGAAGTTTAAATGATTTATCAAGTGAAAAATATATACAAAAGAATTAAGCACATATGATACCACACAACGAATCCATAAACATTACTATGTAAGTCTATAAACACAATTATGATGCAAACTTACTCAAGGGGATCATTGTTGCAAGCACATGAACGTGAAGGATACAAATCTTCTTTCCTCCAGAATTTTGAATGGCCCATATCAGATTTAATTTGCTATGTTTCACATCTTTGGAAACAGCAACATAGATTTTCTCTTCAACCGCACCTGCCCCTACAACTTCTCCCATTCCTACAACGCGATACTAAGATGTCAAGGGTTATTGAATAATTCAAAATTTTATACTCTCCCACTTAGACAGTTCCCCTTGAAGCAATATTCCCTTCAATCAAGAACTATTTTAATCAGAAACTAACTCAGACTACCCAGTTCAATCTCAACCCACATTTAATCAACTCTTGATCTTTCTCTCTATAATACACCCCCTCCGATAAACTTAATCATCGAAATCTCTCACTTCGGAAATGAAAATCTTCCTCTGAAAGGGCCCAACAAGGACAACAAAACACAAAACAAAAAACAAATTCAGCTTTCTCTCTCTAGAATTGGTACAAATAAAATTTGACCATCAAATGAAACCCCACTTCCCATCATCAATTAATATCTTCATAGAAAGAGGGGAACCCACGAGTAGGATGAGTGGGAGGAAACTTTTGCAGGCAGTGTGACTGGGCGTTTGTGTGAGTGTCTCCCTTAAAGATATGGCTTCAGAACAAAAGAGTTATGTCTTAAGCTCAAACCGTTGTAGAGTGAAATTAGAACAGGAGAGACTCATAACAATTAAAAAATCATTAAAAAAAAGATCTCGGAATTTACAAAAACTATTCCATGGTGGACTCCATCTCTCTTTTTTGGACTATCTTCGCTCCCTTTCTCTCTCTAGCTGTTCCTTCTTCCTCTCTCTTTGCCCGCTCCCTCAGCCTGCTTCAAGACGAAGCTTCTCAGAACAGAAAGCCTTGTGGACTGGGCCCCACCGGTTTAACAAGCAGAAACGAAAAGTAAAACTAGCGGGTAGGACTTGCATAAAGGATGGTCTGCTGTTATTCTCTTGCAGTTGCTAATCTTACCAACAACAGCTACCCCTAACGGCAAGACATGAACCAAAAAACAATCAATTTTAAAAAGATTAGGTTTATAAAAAAAATTTGAGTATAATTTTTATACTTTTACTATTAAGTTATTTAATTTGATATGAGTATAATTTATATAATTAATTTTTTTATGATTAATTTTTTTAAAATTTTTTTATATATTTTATTTTAATTAAAAACTTGATAATAAAAATAAAAATAATTATATATAAGTTTAATCTAAATTTATTTACAATTACTTATAAGAAAAAAGATATAAGTGTTGTTTTTATATCTTTATCATCATATTTTTAATAAAAAATTAATACTTGTATAATTTAAATAATTCATCTCTTTTATAATTAATTTTTTAAAAATTTTTTTTATTTATTTTGATTATAAAATCTTATAGCAAAGATATAAAAAATTACATATAAGTATAATCTTTACTTATATATTTATTATCATATTTTTTTAATTAAAATAAAACATATAAAAATTTGCTTTAAAAAAATTAATTATGAGAGAGATTAGTTGTTAGTCTCTCATTGAAATACTTAATAACAAATATATACAAATTGCATCTAAATTTTTTCCTAGATTGGTTCACTGTTTAGTTTACTAATCCAAATAAATAATAAATACTAGATGTTTAACATGTCCGAAAGTACATATTATTTTTTTTATTTTTTAATTATATTATAAAATAATAATTATTAGATTTTAAAATAAAAAATTAATACCAAGAAAATCTCAGAAGTATTATAATATATATATAACTATTATATTAAATAAAAAATAAAAATATTATTTTATACATAAAAATATATTTTAAAATTTAAATATCTTAAAAATTAATATACATTTAATACCTTAAAATATTTTTAACATAATTTTATAATAAAATATACATTTAATCTATATGATTTCATTTAAAAACAATTTTTTTATATATTTTTAAAATTTGAAATAAGTAGATATATAATAATAATAATAATAATAATAATAATAATAATACTAATAATAATAATAATAATAATAATAAATATAAATAGACTAAAATGACTGTTTATCTAAATAATTCATGAAACTCTAAATATATAGTTATTAAAGAGGTTGTGGGTGATCGCCTATGCCTATGTGAAAAATCAATCGTCCACGCAGTTGATAAAGACAATAAAGCAGATCGACCACAATTGGTTTATATATATGGAGACCACAATTTAATTGATTCCAATATTTATTTTTTACTCTCTATGTCATGAACCTTCTGTATTCAAAAAATAATATTTGTTTAAAAATTACACTTACATTCTCAGTTAATTTTAATTTATTTTAAAATATGCCTTGAGGTTCAAAACATCTACACACATTTTTTTAATAAGAATTATGGAGTTTATTGTGCATATTTGTATTATAATGAATTAGGTTGAGGAATTTTTCAGAAAAAAAGCATATTTTTTTTTCCAGAAAAACATATCGCTATTATTAATAAAAAAAAAAAGAGAGTTTACAACAACAAACAAAATAGAAACAACCAGAACCAAAAAAGAACCAAAACAAAAACACAACAATCACCTATCCTATCCCATCGACAAGGTAGTTACCTGCAATTCCTACTCCCATTCTATCATATTCAAGCAACAAAGCCAGGCAAGATTGGGGTGACACCACCCACAAGTTGTCCAATATTGCAAAACTTAGCTAGTTAGAATTACTATCCATATCTAGAACTGCTTTAACTAGCTCCTTACAATTTGATTCGAAGACCACGTTCTCCAAACCCAACTCCACAGTCATGTCTACTGCATCCCTAAGGGCAATGGCCTCAGTCATAAAAGCTAACCCTGCCAAAACCTTCCTTCTGCATCCATCTAACACTTTGCCATTGTCATTTCTTATTGTAATACCAATGCCAGCGCCCTCATTTATGCCTTTAAATGCCTCATCCACATTTATCTTTACCTGCTCTTCGTTAGGAGGAACCCAATGTTTCTTCTTGCTACTCCCAATAGAATTCATTGCATAATACTTCTTAGCAGTAACATAAGACCAAAATTTAGTTACAACCATCTGGATTCTACAATAGTAGAAGTTGGATTGACCTCTTCTCCTATGAATATCATGGCACACATGTCCTTCCAAATATACCAACAAGCAAATGCAATTTGAGCCTTTGCCCATTCATCATAGATTGAGGAATCAACCAATATTTCCTGCCACCATTTATCCACTCTCCTAACTTTCCTTTTGTCCCACTTGAGCCCCAAAGGACTTCCAAACCAGACAAACAGTGTCCATTCACAGAAAAATAACATATGTTCTATGGCTTCATCCTCTCTGTTGTAGATAGGGCACTTGGGACAATTCACACACTTCCTTTGAAATAATGCTTCCTTAGTGGGGATAGAGAAGTTATACGATCTCCAGATAAAGCGTTTGATCTTCTCAGGAACCATGAGCAGCCACATCTCCTTCCATATTGCTTGTGAGACTTGGAATGAACCAGAAGGTTTTGTTGCCTTAGTAGCCACCCCCTCATCTTTAGCAAGATGATAACCTTTTTTTTTTTATTGAATATACTGCATCCTTGGAATGTCTTCAAATAACAAAATCTTTTACGGGAGGTATTGGAATAGACCTTATTGCCCTCTCTTCTACTGTTGACCAACATTTTATGCAATCCAAGCTCCACTTGCCTTCCTGAATGAGATCTTCAACTTTGCATCCCCATAATTTTTCATTCAAAGGTAGCCTCCCAATTTTGCAATCTAGAATAGATGGAATCTAGTCTCTTCCCAGATGTGGACAACATTGCCATCACCAATTTTTCAGTAGAGGCTTTTCTTCAACATCTCTTTGCCTTCCACAATGCTAGACCAGGCCCAAGAAGTTCTAGAGCCTTTCCTTACAATAAGAAAATCAAAATTCGAGTAATATATACCTTTAATAACTTTGACCCATTGCTTATCTGGTGAATCCAAGATTCTCTAAGCTTGCTTAGCAAGTAAAGCTAAGTTAAAGCTAGAGAAGTCCCTAAAGTCCATTTTGTAACAACCCCCTTAATCATGCTATACATTCATCTATCAGAACAGTGGAAGCATACAATATTCTAAATAAAATTTTCACTTTTCTCATGTTAAGAAACATCAAGGAGTCGCTATTGGTTAAGTATAACACAAATAGACTCTTCTCATAGTCCATTCAAATTCCACTCAACCATTAATCCTGTGCAGCATGTCTATTATCACATTATAAACTATATCATACTCTGAAATATAAATTCTAACAACTATTCAAATACAACTGAGATATACTATATCATGCTACTAAATCCATTCATACGTCAGTAAATAAGATTACAATTCATCAAATTCATTATACACATCTATTCTCCCAAACATTTTCTACCAAAAATTTGGCAGAGTTTCACGTAAAAATTAGACATTTTCCCATTCATACAACAGCCTAATCAACACATATCTAGAAATTTCATCAATGTAACCAAAAATCATCAATACAGATTTATATATAAATTCAAACCTAATTTTTATTCCACATCACGGCTTTAAAATTCTCCAAGGACGTCCTAACATCCTTTTTTTGCCTAGCTATCTCTTAGGCATTCCTTGTTCCTAGTAATTTGATCAAACAACTTAATGAGATTATTAGATCCCAATAGAGCAATTTACAATTACATATTTACAAAAAAGTTGAATACTCAGCTATAACAACGCGCAGAAGATGTCTCCCCACAAATCAGTTTAAATACATGTGAATTACTAAATACTTTTAAATTCAAACTGGATATGGGAAATCAATGCAAAATAGTATAATGAGTATAATATCTTTAATCTAAAAAATCATACTGAAAATCATGCATGAAATTCTTATATATTTATCTATCACACATTTCATGTGATTATTCATTTCATGTTGGATGACGTTTTATTTGAAAACATGGTTTTAGTTTGGTATGATCTGTAACACCAATCATTCGAAACAATGTCTTACATTGTGAGTGTTATCCGTCACACCAATCACCTACTCAAGGACCGGGTGAGAACCAACATCTCGGGAGTCCCCCAGCATGTGCATAATAGCTAATTCTCATCCTCATACAGTCTATATAGAACTACATATGTATAGTCGACTTATACTCAAGGTTATAGGATATCATACTTAAACCAAAACATCGTCCCATATAAGTTGTCCACCCTTTACTCCTTAAACCTTTCATAGGGTTGTCCTGATTTAATGTATAATTCCTAACATATGCAGACCAATTCAGATAAAATAAATCAATTTATAAAACAATCTACATAGGGGATATTCAACGGCTGTCCTATACCAGCTATTGAATATCCACCCAAAGTTAGTCCGTCCCTATGGCATATAATCCCTATAGCTAAGTCTAGCAAACATGCAACAAGAATTCTCAATAAACAAGAAATCTTATATACTCATATATATATTTCTCATGTAAATAAATAATTTTCAGCACTCATTCCCATTCAATACAATTCATACTCAAATTAGTAATTCACAACGTCAGTTAAAAGTCAGGGGAGTGTAGATTAATTTACCTTTTACCGTTTGCTCCTATTCAAACCAGGGTTTTCCTTTTTCCTTCGGAGATTATTCTCACAATTAGTTTCCTGAGGAAACAATTAAAATCTTATGCAAGTTTCCTTTCACTTTCTTATAATTAAATGCCTAATTTTTAGTTTGGTCTAATATCTAGGCATAATTGGAATCAAAATCTACAGGAAAACATCCAATTGAAGTATTTTAAATTATACCAGAGGTTTCAAAAGTTTGAAAATTGATCCCTACTTCTTTCCAGCAACTCTGGCGACAACGCATGGCGAAGCATGGTGGCGAACAATAGCTGGCGTAAAAAATTAGTCCAAAACATAGCCTGAAGCATGAGGATGCCGGATCCAGGATTAGTTCAGTGAAAAATGGTTGTTTAACCGCGATTTTTTGGTGAAATGCAGACGGTGCTCTAAAACATTTTGCCTCCATTCATGGCACGTGGTAGTGGTTCCTCACCGGTTGACAGCTGATGGAGGAAGATGTGACTTGGGCTAGCTATTAATGGTGGTGGTGCAGTCGAACGACGACAGATGATGGAGATCAAAGGTAGTTTTTGGATTCACGACGGAGGGGAATAATGGCTATTTTTGACCACTATGGTGTTCTTTGATCGCTGCGGTGGCTTGTCGCAAAGATCGAGTTAAGTTCTTGAACCTTACAGCGATGGCGAGCGTGATAACTCGGCCAGATGGTGAACAAGCATGGTAAAGGTGGCGGATGGAGGTAGCTTCACGGGAAGGGGACTGTGGATGAGGAGAGAGAAGGAAAATTTGAAAATATAAAGGGTAAATTTGATATTTTAGTATATAAGGACATTTTGGTCATTTCTAAAATTTAATGGGGATAAATTTTTTGATACAATTTTTTATTCATCTTCAAATAAGAGATATTTCAGAAGGAACTTAGGAATCTTAAGAGCATCACAAGCTCACCAAAATTATCTGTTAAGTTTCTGAAGGCAGATACAAATTTCCTCATTAGATAAATTTTTATCCCGAAAAAATTTTGAATTTATACTACAAGCTCAGGGAAATTTTCTTAAATCAATTCCAACAAAATTTCAATTTATCTTATCCAATTTAATTTATTTTTAAATTGGGTTATTACACATTCCACCTCTACTTTTGGCTTTAGTCATCTTTCCCCAAGATAACCACTTAATCTTTCCTTCTTCACCTTTCTGGCCCCACTAAAATTTTGCTACTACACTGTTAAGCTCTTGGCAAAACCGTTGAGGGAACTTGAAAAATAGCCATTGGAAAAGTTGGAATTGCATTTGCTACTGCCTTGATAAGTACTCCTATTCTAGCTTGTGACAGAAATTTCTTTTTCCATCCCTGGACTTTCCTCACTAACTTGTCTTTGACAAAGGCCTATACTACTCTCTTTGATCTTTCTCATATAGCTGGTAAGACTAAGTACTTCCCAAGATTCTCTATGCTTCTAATTCCCAATGTCTCACTAAATTCCTCAATGGCTTTTTTTGGTGAGTTTCTTGAGAAGAATAAGCATGATTTATCCATATTCATGGCATGACTAGAAGCATCACAATAGCCCCTTAAAATTTGCTCCATCATCCCGCAATTTTCTTTGGTAGCTCTTAGGAAAAATAGGGCATCATTAGCAAAAAAGTAATAGGAAATCTAAGGACATTGTCTTTCCATCTTAATCCCCTTCAAAGCACAATTTCTTATAAATTCATTTACCATAATGGATAGGACAACTACGACCAAAATAAAGAGATATGGTGACAAAAGCTCACCTTGTCTCAAATCTCGGAAAGAATTCTGCCACTTTTCTACCACCCACCTGAAGATTATACTTGACTAGTGACACACAAGCCATGAATTTCTCTACCTAATCACTAAAAAATCCCAACTTGGTCATAACTTCCCTAAAAAAATTCCACTTGATTCTACCATATGATTTAACCATGTCTATTTTCAAAGCTAACGCATACCTCTTCCCTTCCTTTTTATTCTTTAAATAGTGATAAGCTTCATGTGATAGTATTACATTTTCTTATATCATTATTTCTTTAACAAATGCTTTTTGATTCTCTGTCACAAACTTTTGCAACAAATGTTTCATATTTTTTAAAAAAATCTTAGAGACTATCTTGTAGGAAAAATTACACAAACTGATATGTCAATATTGACCCACCTCTTCTGGCTTGTCCACCTTGGGGATGCCAATAATATTAGTCTCATTTATTTTAGCAATGCAAACTAGATCTTTAAAGATATCTCTAACAACTTCAATAATTTGAGGGCTCACCTTTTCCCAAGCTTTTTGATAGAAAACCCTAGAATATCCATCCAGCCTTGGTGCCTTTCGACCTCCAAGACTAAAAGCTGACATCTTGATTTTGTCATCAGAACTTCCTTTCAAAGAAATCTATTAGAAATGATCTCTTTAACAAACTTAAGAACTTGGGAAAACTCCTTTTTACCCACTTATGTAAACAGTCTTTCAAAATGATCCTTAAAACACAATGCTATATGATCTTCATTTTTAGGCCACTCTCCATTACCATTTTTTAGTCTTCAAACCTTATTATGTTGCCTTCTTTGTATTGTTGTCTGATGGAAGAAGTTGGTGTTCTGATCACCCTCTCTTAGCCACTACACTCTTGATCTTTGCTGCTAATACCTTTCTTCTCTGTCCCACTCCTCCCCTATTTCCATAGCAATGATATTGGCCTTTGCTAGTAATCTAAATCCTCTATAATTAGGCTATGATTAAATCCTAAAGGTTCAAGATGGAAGACTTATGCATTCAAGTACTATTCCTTTTCCTTGGTATTGCAGAAACACCTATCTAGCCTCTCCACGATGTTGTCTTTCCCTATCTGCCTGTTAGACCAAGTATATTTCAAGCCTTTAAATTCCATATCCACCTAATCATAGTCAAACATCAAAATTTGAAACTCTAAAAATGAGCCAAAAGTTCTGATTAAGCCTCCATATTTGTTTGAGTTACTCAAATTTTCATTAAATTTGATAAAAAGTCAAGCCACATCACTATTCCATTTCTCGTCCTATAACATATTCTTCAAGTGATCCTTTGGTGGCCTATATACAAATTTAAACAGACAATCATCAATCAAATTTGAGGCAGAGATTCTAGTGTCGATAAAGTTCCTATTGCATGAGATATGCTAGACATTAACCTCTTCATTCCACCATAAAACCATTCCTCTTGACCTCCCAATTAGATCTACATACACATAATTTTGATACTTGAATCCTTGCTACCTTAATCTCTCTATTTTTTTCTATTTCGCCTTTGTTTCCATTAAAAACACAAATGAGGGTTTCCTTAATTGTCCCAAGATAGGCTAATCATAGCTCCCTAGTGGTTGATGTAGGAAAACCACCTAAACCTTTAATTATATTTGTTGCCTTTTCTTCTTTTACTTCTTCTCCAGCTTTGAAATAAACTAGGCCATTCTATTCTGAGTTCATCTTCTAATTGACTTCCCTTACTAGAACTTCTATAAAGTTTAACATCTTTCCCTCTTTCCATTCTAGCTTCTTCCCCTTCATCTTATTCTTTCCTTCTCTTATTTCTTCTGTCTCCCTATATTAAAGTCTTATTTTTCTATGACAAACTCCTCTATACAAATCCCCTTCTCTTTCTTAGGGTTGATAATCTGATATGATACCTTTTTGATGGATACTCTTTTCAAGTATGTCAATATGTTGTTGATTTCAATTAGCTTAACAACTTGCCCATCATCTTCCATCTTATCATCATTACATGGTATTTCCACAATATATCCAAAAGCATTTGGGATAGTGATGCATACTACCAATTGTAACGCCCCTATCTAGTCTTGTTGTTCATTTCAATAGCAATAGATAAGTTCGGTACATTATTCTTGTCCTTTTAATTATTTTATGAGCAATTAAACCATCGAATTATATCATACGCAATAGGTTCAGGAGCTTTTATGCTCAGATAAAAATAAAAACTCAAATGCATAGTAGATTAATAAAAGTCTACGCTACACGATGCAAATACAGTCTATCACATAGATCAATAATACATGTTTAATAAAAATATTCATTACAACTAATGTATCAATCCCCGAATATGTGAAGTACTTGTCCTGCGAAAGTTAGGAGACAACAGGCCTGCCACTCAGACTCCCGCACCAAATAGTACCTGACCGGTCCTTCACATATCTGTTTTCCCCAGTATTCCCTGAACTACTTATATATACAGTCAATTTAGCTATCCTATTTTCATCCGAGTACTTCTAGGATCCAAAAGAATGGGGGCTTACAAAAGACTTCTCAACCAAAAGATACTGCTACCATGAGTCCCTGCTACGCGTCTGAATCTAATACATATTAGCACATGTGTGAGAAACACGAGTTTCCCAGTAGCTTAGCAATTCATAGTTTTAAAAGAGACTAACATGTATCAGGGTACAAGCACAAAAAATGTTCAAACTGTATCCTTGATTTAGGAGAAAAGTACACATCAATAAACAGGTAATTATTGCATGATAAATTTAGTGGTTAGCAACAGTAAACATTCTTTTCAGATAACCAGTATTTTCCTAAGCATACTGATTTATTATCGTGAAGTTATCAGCACGTACGTATATGTTGGGTGAAAATTAGGTCACAAGGGTGGAGCACCTTCGGCCACGCCTCCCTAGGTCACCCGTGTGGAGCACCTTCGGCCACACCTCGAAATTCATGGACACTCAGCCACATATACAGCGTGATTGCGAGCACTGGGTCCCGAGCACAGAGCACCTTCGACCGCGCCTCGCCAGGCTGCCCGTGTGGAGCACCTTTGGCCACACCTCGTGAATTATGAACCCTCGGTCCACGTTCATGAAATTCTTGGGACACTAAATCACTAGTATGGAGCACCTTCAGCCATACCTCCCTAGGTCACTCTTGTGGAGCACCTCCGGCCACACCTCGTAATACATAGACACTCGGCCACGGTCTGGGTACGATCGCGAGTGCTAGGTCACGGGCATGGAGCACCTTCGGCCACGCCTCCCTAGGTCACCGATATACACTTGGGGACCCCACAGGACGCGGTGTCACCCTATTTTTTTTTCCTTTTATTGACCAGGAAAGGTTTCGTTTCCGCAAGACTTTAGAATAGATTCAAAACCTCCCTGCAATTTCGAGACTTTTCCTTAGAATTTAATCCTACGTAAATGTTCGTCCAAAATATTATTTATGGACATAGCATTCTACATTTTCCTAGGATTTAATGTTACCTAAATTTCCTTTCATGATATTATTTATGAACGTCATATTTCCAATTTTCTTAGAGACTATCATTACATAAAATTTTCCATTCATAATATGGTTTATGGACTTAATGTTCTTCTATCTTCCTTGAAATTTTAATATTACATAAATCTTCATTCATAATATTGTTTATGAACCTAGGAATTTCTATTTCTTTAAAATTTAATATTACGTGAATTTCCTCCCATAATATTGTTTATGGACCTCATATTTCTAATTTTCCTAGAGTTTATTATTATATCAAATTTCCATTCATAACCTTGTTTATGGATTTAGTATTCTCCTATTTTTCATTGAATATATTCTTAAGAAATTTCTTCTCGAAATATTAATTATGGGAATGTTATTTCTCATTTTATTTTCTTTGAATTTATTCTTACAAATTTTCCCTCCATAATATTAATTCATGGAGATAATATTTTCTACTCCTTCTTGTATAAATCTTTTCCCAAAAATATCATTAATGGGCATAATAATTACCATTTATTCTCCCATAAATTTACTTTCAAAGATGTTGTTAGTTTCCTAAGAATTTCCTTAGTTTGAGAATTAATTCCAATACATATATGCTTTCTTCCCAAAAATTTCAATCAAGATTAAATTCCACGGTTCCTTTCTTTGTTTAAAAAATTCAAGTCCATGTATGTTTTTCTTCTAGCCATGATCAATACTAATCTAGTCATTTGACCCATAATCACACACATCATATTTATCCAATAATCCCATTAATATCATCATGGATCTAACAAGCTCCTCACCTTATTGAGAGTAATGGACCAACTAATTAACCTATAAAATAATTCCTACATTTAAGCATTATCATGACCTTAAGGGAACATTTCTTAGAATCATTGCTAGCCACCTTCTACCTTTATCATGTATGCTCATTAAATTTTTCTTCGAAATCAAGAATGGGGATGAATGCTTTAGCTCCATAAATATGAAAATCAAAACAAGTATGCTATATCATGGAACCAAAACAATTTAATTACTAGCCTACCTCTTGGGTTCCTTTGTTCTCTCTTTTTCCCTTCTTTTCTTTTTCTCTACTTCCTCTTTTTCCCTTGCCTTCCTCTCCTCACATGTGCATGTATATGTTAGATGAGAGGAACAAAATGCTTCCCCCTCCTTTCCTTAATTCTTTTTGCTTATGCTATATGTGGACTTTACCTCCCTTACACATTAGATGTAGTCCACAAGTAACTAATTTTTGCACCAAAAATTTTGCACTTGTTGAATGGTTTGTTGCACGCTTCACGCCACTTTTCTTCCCTCCTTTCTTCCCTCACGTGTGGGTGTGAGTCTTTCTCCACTCTTGCCATGTACATGTCCCCTTTTGCACAAGGAAATGGGGTTCTCATTCCCCTTCACGTGTGGGTGGTAGTATATGAGTCAAAGTCCCAATCCCCTTTTGTCCCTTTCTTGGCTTAGGTGGCATGTGGTTGGGTGGAAATTGCATTTTATTCTCATTTTCCTAAAATTCTGCACTTGTACTCTTTTGCTTGCAACTTTGGCATTTCTTTTCCTTGCAAGTTTAGATTTCCCCCCCTCCACAAGCAACCTTGGCATTCCTTTTTTTCTTTTCTTTTCTTTTTCTATTCTCTCTATCTTCCTCCCTCATTCACGTAACACTCCTCATTTCCTTTCTCAATTCTAGTGATCCATGCATGCCTCTTCATTCATAAACTTGATTTCTCTTCCTTCACGTGGACCTTGTCTCCTTTGTTCAATTCTTTTAATTTAGTATTTCATTTAGTTGCATGAAGGAAAAGTCAAAAGGAAGTTATCCATGTCACACGTCTCCCTCTCTCTCTCCTTGTCCAAATAGTGTGATGTGCATTTGTTTACATTTATTTATTTATTTTCTTGTGTTTGTTTTCCTTCCTCTTCCCACCTTACGTGAGGGCCATGCATGTGTGTATGTATAATTTAATTCCACTCACTTCCCCTCTTCTTCATGTGAAGGCAGACATATTTATATATAAAATTGTATACCTACTCCTCCTTTGGCATTTAGACTAATTACACAAGAAGATAAGGCTTAAATTAAGCAAGTGAAATTTCCCTTCCTTAAGCAAATTCTTTATTAGCTATAAGAATTTAATTTATCAACACCATTAATTAAAATTATTAATTTAAGCTATTTAAATTAGGGGTGTTACACCAATGCAACTACACCTAAAGTAGCGAACCTATCAATGCACTTTAGTGCAATAATGAGTACCAAGGTCATATTCCATGGAAACGATGTAATAGCCCAATTAAAAATTAAATAATTGGGATAAAAATAATGGAAAACCTTAAAATATTGTTGGGAAGTAATTAAGAAAATTTTCTTGAGCTCATAGTTTAAATTTGAGAATTTTTCCAAATAAAATTTTACTAGATAGGAAAATTTTTATCTGCCTTCAGGAACCTAGCAGATAATTTTGGAAGGCTTATGATACTTTAAAAATTCCCAAATCCCTTCCATATTATCCCATATTCTTGCTTAAATCAAAAAATGCATCCAAAATTTATCTAAGAAAAAGTGAGAAAAAGACCAAAAGCCCTTGGATGCCCTAAAATCCAAAATCCCCTTTCTTCCCGTCCATTTTTCCCTCTCACGAGTTGTTCTCCTTCCCTTTTATCTTCACTATCGTACAGCTCCTCCATCCACTAAAACCACTGCACGGTGCCATCGTTGAACCATGCCACCTGCGCCACTTGTCACCTTCGAGCTTTGACTGCCATTTCCTGCCGTCGGTGACCACCACAGCAGCAAAAAATAGCCATTTTCCCCTTCGTCATGAAGTGTAAATGCGCCTTTGATCTCCATCTTTTATTGTCGTTTGGCCACTGGTTAGCCATGGGTTTGGTGCTTCAGTTGACGGTGAAGCTATTTGTAACCATCGTCGAGCTTTCCACTATCGTGATCTGCTAGAAACGATGCCTTTTCCATCTATGACCTCATCTTTGTTCGCTTCCTCTGGCTACACCACCACCACTGACTACTAGCCCAGGTTGTCCTCTTCCTCTGTCAGCTGTCAACCAATGAAGAACCACTGCCATATGCTTTGATCGAGGAGAAAACATCTTGTCACACAGTCCTGCATTTCGTTGAAAAATTACGGTTAAACCACCATTTTTTGCTGAACCAAGTTTGGATCTGCCATCCTCGTCCTTCAGGCTATGTTTGGACCAATTTTGGCTGTCAGCTGCTGACTGCCACCATGCTCTATTGTGCTCTGTCGTGCTCTGTCATCAATAGCTTAAAAAAAGACCGAGCTCAATTTTAAATTTTCCAAAACTTTCGGTATGAATTAAAATACTCCAAATTGATACTTTTCTATGAATTTTGATTTCCAATGAGTCCCTCATGAATGGATGAAATTAGAAAATAACAATTAAATTGTAAGGAATTATGATTGAATGAAAATTTGTGTAAGACTTGAATGGTTTCCTCAAGGAATGATTTTTTAGGATAGCCTCGAAGGAAAAAGGAAAACCCTGGTCTAAATAAGAGCAAACGGTAAAAGGTAGAGTAATCTACACTCCCCTGATTTTTAATTGATCATTGTAAGTTACTGTTTTAAGTATGATTTGCATATTGAATTGGAATGATTGGTGAAAATGATTGATTTACTTGAGATTATATATAAGTATAGAAAAGACTTGCCGTGTATTGAGTTACTCGTTATATGTTTGCTAGATTTGGCTATTGGGTTATATGCCATAGTAACAGACTAACTTATGGTGGATATTCAATAGATGGTATGGAACAGTCGTTGAATATCTCCTGTAATGACCCCCTAATCCACAATACACTATCCTCTATCTGCGTATTGGAAGTATATGGGTTTTCAAAATAAATTTTTCACTTTTCCCCCGTTCAGGGAACGTCAGGGAATCGCTATTGGTTGAGCATAACTCAAATAGACTTTTTCATCGTCCATTTGGATTCCGTTCAACCATAAATCAACTGCAGCTATACTAAATACACAAGCAATCACCACAATAAGCTTTAGAATATTAAAACTAATAACCATAAATAACATATACATCCAGTCACATGCATTCCATCAAAAACTCATAATTTCAGACATTAATCCCTGTCGAAAATCTAGCAGAGTTTTCCCTATATTCTGAACATCTCCCAAATATAAACAGTCAACAGTTCAGTAATACATTTAATAGAATCCAGTCCAACAACAGATAAAATCATCAACAACCAAAAACAACTAATATAATTAATTACATGTTACAATTCAAGCCTAGAAACTAAGCTGCTCGTCCATCTATTTATCAAGTCTCTTCCTGGCTATCTTCTAGGCCCTTGTCCCTGTTCATCTGAGCAAACAACCTTATGAGATAGTTAAATCCCAGTAGAGTAATTTACAGTAAATAAATATTCAAAACTAGCTGAATGCTTAGCGGTGCAAGCACCGAAAACAACTCCCATGTTTATTTCAAAAATTAGTGAAATACCTTATCTTTAAAAATTACTAAAATGGCACAGAAAATGAGACAATCATTCAATGAATATAAAATTTGTTTATCTGAAAATCTGCGATCAAAATCAAATCAAATCCGATACCCGGTGGTTTTCACATTCACATCCATCACAAGTCTTATGTGATTGTATCTGAACCTGTCTAATTTCATGTCATATTACGAGAAATCAATCTCTTATCATTGGGTGTGATCCATAACACTAATCACTTGAAATCAAGCCTATATTGTGAGCATGATCCGTGACACCAATCACTCACTCAAGGACCGGGTGAGAATCAACATCTAGGGTGTCCTATAGCATGTGCACATATGCCAATCCTCATCCTCATACAGTCTATTCGAAATCACATGCACAAAATCGACTAGTTCCCAGGGTTCTAGGATATTACGTCTAAATCACAAAGTTTCCCCGTATAGGTTATCCCCCCTTATACTCCTTAAACCTTCCTTAGGGTCGTCCTGGTTTACCGCGTAATCCCTAACAAATGCAGGCTAAGTCTGATGAAAAAAAATACATTTATAAAGTCCTCTGCACTCGGGATACTCAACGGCCGTCTCATACCAGTTATTAAGCACCCTACCTTATGTGAACTCACTCCTATAGCATCTAAATCCGATAGCCAAGTCGTTCTAACATGTAACAGACATCTACAGCACACAGGCATGCAATTATACTTATTGAAGGCAGCACACATTTCCATTTAATCAAATTAAATCATCTAGGTATTCACGGAATCAATCTGAAATCAAGGGAGTGTAAATTACCTTACCTGGTTTCTGTTTGCTCCTAATTAAATTTGGGTCTTCTTGTATCCTAGAATTTAAGTCTAGTTAACTTTTTGGGTAATTAAATCAATGTTTTAGTCCGTTACTTATTCATTTTCACTTTCCTACATCAAATTACACGTTTTCCTAGGCTAATAGGTTTTCTATATAGGTTTGGCATCCAATTTAATCAGAATACATTAAATTAGGGCAATTTAGATCATACTGGGGCTTTCAAAAGGTGGAAATTTGCTTCTAGAGTCTTTAAGCTTCTCCTGGTGGCGACAAGAGTAGCCAGATGGCAAGACGACGGAGAGGTGCGGCTGAGGTCAAAATTTACACCAGAGTGAAGCCCTTAAGATGAGGAGTCCAAATCTAGGTTGGCGTGGCGGTTCTCGACCGTTAAGGTGGCATTTTCTAGCGGCGAAGTTCCACGCATGACGGACAAAAAATTCCTCGATCTGAGCGCATGGCGGATCGGTTCGATGGCTGTGAGCTGTGGGAGGAAGCTGGCAGCTCGCCCTTCCCAATGGCATGGGAGGTGACGGTAAATGGCGCCAGATGGTAGAGATTACGGTGACGTAAGGATTTCACGATGGAGGAAGAAAATGGGCTTTTTTCGGTGAGGGTGGTGACCGTTGGTGGCCGTGAGTGGTTGCTGAAAGTCAGGGGTGGTGAGGTGCGTCGGTTGCTAGGTCAGATAGCGGCCCAGGGTGGTAGTGGTGGCCGTGGTGAAGGAAGGAGAGAGAAGAGAGAGAAAGTGGAGGGAAGAGAGAGAAGGAAATGGCGAAAATGGTGGGAAAGTGTGGGATTTGGGAAGTTTAAAACCTCCAAGGGCAGTGCAATCTTTTGCCACATCACCCGGGGGAACTTTCAGGTGCCATCTTCGATTCGAGCTAGGGCACAATTTCCCATGCAAGGGTTTCGGCGTCCGTCTAAGGAACTGCAGTCTGATGCGCTATCTGTTAGTTCCTTATCATTGGGTTGCGTTTCCTTTCATCGGATCAGGTTTCTAACTCTAAAAATTCCTTTGTTTCAACCGTCAACTATGAAAATCATGCCATATTTAATTTTAATAAAATTCACTCATTTTAATTATTTTTGAAATTTCAGTTATTACATCTCCTATGCAGACTATTTTATAAATTGATTTGTTTCATTTGAATTGGTCTGCATCTGTTGGAAATCATTCATTAAACCAGGGCAACCTTATGAAAGTTTTAAGGAGTAACGGTAGACAACTTATACGGGGCGATGTTTTGGTTTAAGTATGATATCCTATAGTCTTGAGTATTGGTCGACTATGTGTATGTATTACCATATAGACTATATAAGGATGAGACTAGCAATGTGCACATACCGGGGGACATCCTAGATATTGGTTCTCACCAGTCCTTGAGTGGGTGCTTGGTGTTACAAATTACACACAAAATAGGACATTGTTTTCGAGTGATTGGTGTTACAAATCACACTCAACAAAAACCATGTTTTCAGATAAAACGGCATGCAACTTAAGATGAATGATTGAGATGAATGATCACATGAGATGTGTGATAGATGAATATATGAGAATTTTCAAGCATGATTTTAAGTATGATGTTTCAGATTAATGATGTTATACTCATGATATTGTTTTGCATTGATTTCCCATGTTTATTATGAGTTTAAAAAGTATCTGGTAATTCATATATATTTAAATCAATTTGGGGGGAGACGTTTTCTGTACTTCGTCACAGTTGAATATTCAACCATTTTGTAAGTATTTAATTATAAATTGCTCTACTAGGATCTAATAATCTCATTAAGTTATTTGTTCAGATGACCAGGAACAAGGGATGCCTAGGAGATATCTGGGCACAAGAGGATGTCAAGACATCCTTGGAGAATTATAAAGCTATGATGTGGATTTATAATTAGGCTTGAATTTATATATATGAATTTTTATTTCTAACTTTTGGTTCTATTTATGAAATTGCTAGATATAGATGTTGATTTGGACTATTTATAAATAGGAATATGTCCTATTTTTATGGGAAAGTCTACCAAATTTTTGGTAAGGAATGTTTTGGAGAGTAGGTTTGTATAATGAATATGATGAATTGTGGTTTTATTTATTGATGTATGAATGGAATTAGTCATATGATATAGTATATCTCAATTGTATCTGCATGATTGTTGGAATTTATATTCTGGAGTATGATATGGGTTATAATGTGATAATAGAAACACTACACAAGATTTATGGTTGAGTGAAATTTAAATGGACTGTGAGAAAAGTCTATTTGGGTTACACTCAACCAGTAGCGACCCTCTGATGTTTCCTAACATGGGAAAAGTGAAAATTTTATTTAGAATATTGTATGCTTTTGCTATTCTAATAGATAAATGTATAATATGATTAAAGGGGTCATTACAAAATAGAAATCCTAGAATTACTACTTGTTCTCTGTTATCTAACCTAAAAGTTAAAGTGATTGATGTTTAACTAATACTAATAATTAACTAAGTGCAATAAACAACAACCAGCAATAAGTAACAAAAAAGAGAATATATTGAGCAAGAAAAGCAAACCCACTAGGGACCTATACTAGTTGGCAAACACATGAAAGGTAATGAACTATTGAATCTAATGATGCTACCTGTGAGTGGATTCTAAACCAAATTCAACTTCACTGTTGTTACAATTGAATTTCTTAAACCTAAGAACCTATCACTGGAATATCTTTCTAATGATTGATTTTAGATCAGCATTACTGTTTTAATCCACTACTATTAAGGGTTATAAGATGTTTACGTCTTAATCCAACAATTAATTAACCTTATCTTTAAGTGAAAATTAACTGGTCTTTGCAATTAGGTTCCAATTTCAATTATCATCTCTTGATCTCAAAAAGAAATCTAATTAACATTCGCAACGACTTCTCATAGTGAAAAATTAAACAATGCATTCGTAATGGCAAAAAAGATCACAACATCAAAATCAATGTCTATACAAATTAAAACATAATACCAACACAGTCAGGAACCCTAATGGATTTTACAAGTTTAGCCACACATAAAAACAAGCAATTCCATCAAATAATCCATCAGAAAATCAATTATACAGGAGACAAAAATAGTAGAAATTATGCATGCCCTTGTCTTCTCAAAAGCCCAATGGTAGCTGTACAAAGACCAAAATCTCACTAGAAAACTACCATAAAATCTCTAGCAAAAATCAATTGCAACTCTGTCTAGAAAACAGGTCACGGGTTAGGTCAGATCCTTGGGTTCCTGGGTACCCAATAGAAAATAGCTCCATGGACCTCCGGAGAGCAGGCGAAAGGTGGCGAATGAGTCACCTGAGGATGGGCGGTCATTTGATGGTGGCAGGCAGAATAAAAAATGCTAGAAGGGTCACGAAATCCCAACTGGATCACGTCTTGGGTCTGTCTCGAGTCACTCAACCTAACGCCTTGCGGTGGCCGGTAGCTGGATGAGTAGTGACAGACAAGTTTCCTGAGGTTGGAGGGATGACAACTAGTGGTGGATTAGACAAAAAAACTACAAAAATGCTGTTTTCCGGAGGCTACGCACGATGGCGGTCTCCTACCCATCGTCCCCTGTCACTGGAGTAAAGTTTCTTTGCCATAGAGCTTTACCCAAAACCTCTCACGCGCTCATTCTCCTGCTCAATGTCTCAGTCCCCTTCTAATATCATGATGCACGGGTCTGTTTCCTTTTAAGCACGCTCTTGTCTACTGTTCCAAGCCTCTTCCTTTTTTTTTTTTATTTCAAATTGCCTTGTGGATCTTCCTTGGGTCACGCCCTAAAGGTCCAACAAAGGAATATTGGATAAGCCCAATTACCCAATATTCCAAAATTACTCTATTTACTGATGGTGACTAGATAAAATGCCTGAAAATGAAAATGATATAATTTTAGGTGATTCTTGGAATAAAAACACACAAAATGCTTAAAAATTAGATAATTGATATCAAGAAAATATGTATAAAATAAGGCACATCAGATAGCTTCATTCTCCTTCGTCAGATGTGCCTTCTTTGCAAACTTTATAATTATTCCTGTCGAGCCTTTATCACTTCTAGTGATTGATTGCTTCACTTTCTTCCTGCTTCCCTTCCCTTCACCTTTTATTTTCCTTGAAATACTTTCCTCTAATGTTACCATTTTATTCCCACTACCCATTGCTATATGAATATTCTACCACACATTCTTTATTAAAATGTCTTCCTTTCTTCTTGCTCCCCTATCCTCCCATTTTCCTTTATATCCTGCTATTTTACCCTTTTCCTCTTCCCCAGTGCTAATCTCACTATCCTCTAGTGTGTCCTTCTCTTGTTGTTGGCCTATAGCTTCTTCCTCTTTCATTATCCAGATTTTCCTTCCTACCAGTCTTCTCGTGCATTCTCATCCAGCTTCTCATAGGTGCAATTCCAATCCACACACCATATTTGTCATCTCTTGACTCTGCTTTTATTTTCTCACTTTTGCATCCTCTACTTTCATGTCCCAGCCTCCCACAGTTGTAGCAAAAGTGTTTTAACTTCTAGTACTTTACTACTATCCATAATCTTGATCTTCTACAATGAGGCATCTACATACCATCTTTCAAAGGAATTCTAATATCGATCGACACTAGCTCTTAAGAAGCTTATGTGAATCTTCCATTTTATAATTGGGTTTTCAACTACAAGATGTAAAGACCCCCTTATCCTTACCTTACATACATCGATCAGAGTAAATAGCCAAAATGTAAATTGACCTCAAAAATTTTCCCTTTCCATTATAGGGAACTCAAAGGGGTCATTACTAGTTGAGTGTAACCCAAATAGACTCTCTCATTAGTCCATTCAGATTCCACTCAACCACCTTCCCTGTGCAGCATAACTAATACCACAATTTATACCATCCAATGCTCTGGAATAAAAAAATTTTAAACTATTCATACATGAACATTGAGATATATACCACAATGATGTAACTATAGTGAACTTGTCAATAACTTAATATACATTAAAATAAATATCTCCATATAATTAAATTTTCAATTATCATCAAGGACCTTACCAAAATTTCAGTGGAGTTTTCCCTAAAAGCAAGACATTCCTCTATTTTTACAACAGCCTAAAACATCATCTAATAACCACATCTTTAATACTTACAGACATATACAGTTATCCAAGATATAAATTCAAAGATTCCACAAAAAATTCTTTCTTCTGCTTTTCCAGATTGCCTAATTTGTCACAAAATCTCTTCCAACACCTGCAGCAAAACATATTCTAGTCTTAGCTAGTTTCTAAGCATATCCTAGCCCTGATCATCTGAACAAACAACTTGATGAGATATAATAATCCCAATAGAGTAATTTACAATTTTTTTTTCATTTATAAAATAGTTGAAAGTTTAGCTGTGCCTCTGGCATAGAAAACACCTCCCTAAAATGAGTTACAATACACATGTAAATCACTAAATGCTTTAAAATCAACAACCTTAGGAAATTATGTAAATTTATAAGACTATAGTATCAAACTATCAGAAAAATCATTGTTCTCAATAATGCTTGTAAAAATCCTTTTTTTTTCTTTGCATAACAAATCCATGTTAATGCAACATCACATATCACAATATCATATGATCATCATCTCATTGCATGCCGTTTTATCAAAATCATTTTAGTTTTAGTTAGGTATGATCTGTAACACCAATCACCCAAAAATAGTATCCTATTTTGTGAGTGTAATCCATCACACCAATCACCCACTTAATGATAGGTGAGAACCAACTTCCAAGGAGTCCCCTGATATGTACATACTACTAGTCTCATCCTCTTTCCCTACCATACGGCAAATACATACATATAGTCGATTAATACCAAGGGTTATAGGGTATTACACTTAAACTAACACATCACCCAGTATAGACCAGTTGACCCATTAAGCATTTGGCTCTTAAAGATATTTTGATGATAACAAATAGATTAAATCATTTCAGGGAAATCAAGTCCAAGGGCTTATCAACACAAACCAAGAAGAACAAGAATTGGATAAGTTATTAAGACTTGAAATTGTAAAGGTATAATAAAGACTTGAGCTCAAAATTATTTTCCAAACTTTTGAGGTTGCTTTCCAAAGTTTAAGTGGCTTTTACAAAGTGATTTTTTCATTTAAAAGATAAATTTCTCACCTAGCAATTGACTTGCACAATGTAGTAGTCAATTAGTAGAAATAGAGCTTTGAAAATTACAAACAGAATACCACCAATTGACTGCCACGACATTGTTTTGAAAAATTACCTTTCCAAAATGTCACCAATCGACTGCCAACTAGGCACCAATCGACTGTTGCCTACTGCACTGCGAAAAATATAAGGGCAGATCATAGCAATTGACTTGCAGCTTTCAGAGATGACATCAGGCTAAGTACAAAAGGCTATTTTTGCTGAGATTTCATCTTATTTATTTTCTGAACAGATTTCTAACCTTTTCTCTTGCAAAAATTCTATATATATAACCTCTGGAAAGCCTCCAAGCAATAAGAAAAACATTGAAAAAAAATTATCTTCTAAAAATCATCTTGAGCTCTTGTTACTATTATTTTCAATAGTTCTTCAATTGTAAAATTTACTCTGAAATTGAGAGAGTTTCTTAGCTAATAAAATTCCTTCTTCTAAACTGAGAGATATCAAAGGAAAGATTTTTCTTGAGAAGGTTAAAGTGAAAAAGTTTGTAGTGGCTCACAAGTGCCCTTTTTAAACTTATGATAATAGTGAAAATCCTAAGTTGTACTTGAGGACTGGATGTAAGCTTGTTGATAAGCTGAATCAAGATAAACTTCTGTGTGCCTTAAATTTTCACACATTATCTTATGTATTTACTTACAACAATTTATCTTACTGTTCTTGCTACTAAAATCTTTATTTGTTGGTATTGCTCTTGTTCTATTTTGGGATAACCTAATTAAATAACTTTCTTCATTTGTTATCTAAGCAAGAAAAAAAAATACTCTATACATCTGATTTAGCTACTTTTTAAAATTCTCCATTAGATATTTTTTTAACACCCAATTCAGCCCCTTCTTGGGTGTCAGCCATTCCTAGAAAGACCATCCACCCTTTACTCTTTAAGTCTTTCATAGGATTGTCTTGGTTTAACGAGTAACCCCTAACGAATACAGACCAATTATATGAAAACAGATAGATTTTTAACAAGTAGTCTACATAAGGAACATTCAACGACCGTCCCATACCAGCCATTGAATGTCTATCCTAAGTTTCATCTGTCCCTATGGGTATATAACCCAATAGCCAATCTCATCAAGCAGCAACGAGTATTTTCACATACAGGAAATATTTCTATACTCATATACCAACTTTACAGTTATCAAATCAAACTCATCACATATTTCCCATTTCAATACAGAAATCTCATTTACATCAAGTAATTCACCACATTATTCTAAAATAGAGGAATGTAGATTACTCTACCTTAACCTTTGTTCATTTCTTGATCAAGTCTTTCTTATTTCCTCTTACTTAGACTTGATCTCACAAGTCACCTTTTTCACTTCTTGTGAAGAAATTCCAAATTCTCTAAGTTTCTCCTAGGAATTTTTTAAGAAAAACTACATAAATCTAACCATCCCTTTTAATTACAATTTCTTGCAATTAAATTCCTATTTTCTACTTCTATGCATTCATAAAAGCATTATTGGAATCAAAATTTACAAAAAAAAAGTATCAAATTCGTCAAATTTTAGTCCATACCTAATTCCATATGATGATTTTACCTCATTTTCCTTCCATTTCCCACTTCTATACAATCATAAGAGTTATATTAGAGTTAAGGATTACAAAAATGCATCAAAAATTGAAATTCCAACTCAAACAAAAAATTTTCAAAATTTCAATTTAGTCCCTCTTACTTTTACAGTGATTTTCGGCTGCCCATGACGGCAAGAGGCTTGGCGGAGGTCATAGACTGCTTTTACATTGACTAGAGCACTAAACCCGAGGCTCACTAGCTGCCAAACGGTGCGAACGACAGAGATTGATGCTTAGTTATTGGCTTCATGAAGGAGGAGAAAGCAATTATTTTCAACTTTTGTGGTAGTCCGGCGAAGCTCCTGGCAACGTTGACGAAGCCCTACAGTTCGACGAGTTATTGTTGCACGGTGGAGCAGCGATGTGCGACAGATTTGGGGTGGGCGGAGGTGGAGCTATGGGCAGGAGAGAAAAATGAGAGAGTCTTGAAGGAAGGAAGAAATGAACGGGAAGAAGAAAATTTTGAGTTTTTAGGGCTTTCAAGGACATTTTGGTCTTTTTTTTACTTTACTCTAGATAAATTTTAGATGCATTTTCTAATTTAGACAAGAATATGGGACAATATGAAAGGGATTTGAAAATTTTTAAGGTATCATAAGCCTTCCAAAATTATCTGTTAAGTTCCTGAATGCATATGAAAATTTCTCTATCAAATAAAATTTTATTCTGAAAAATTCTCAAATTTAAACTACGAGCTTAAGAAAATTTTCTTAATCATTTCTAATAATATTTCAAGGTTTCCAATTATTTTTATCCTAATTATTAAATTTTTAATTGGGTTATTACACAAGAACCTTCCTAATTTTACCTCCTATCATCTCTATATTGTTCTTGCTTAGTCCTTCAAGCAGTACGTCACATCACTATTCAGTTTCAACCTTCTTATTTGGTCCTATACCATCTTCTTCAAGTGATCCTTTGGTGGCCCATATACAAATTTGAACAGAAAATCATCAATCAAATTTGAGGCAAAGATTCTAGTGTTGATAAAGTTCCTATTGCATGAGATATGTTGGACATTGACCTCTTCATTCCACCACAAAAGCCATTCCTCCAAACCTCCCAATTGGATCTACATACACATAATTTTGATATATGAATCCTTGCTACCTTAATCTCTCTATTTTTTCCTATTTCTCCTTTGTTTCCATTAAAAGCACAAATGACAGTTTTTACTCTCTGCAGATCATCCTTAATTCCTTAACTTCCCTAAGATAAGCTAATAATGGCTCCCTAGTGGTTGATGTAGGACAACCACCTGAACCTTCAATCATATTTGTTGCCTTTTCTTCTTTTACTTCTCTAAATTTGAAACAAAAATAAGCCATTTTATTCTGAGTTCATCTTCCAATTGCCTTCCCTTACTAGAACTTCTATAAAGTTTAACATCTTTCCCTATTTTCATTCTAGCTTTTCTACCTTCATCCTATTCTTTCCTTATCTTATTTCTTTTGTTTCCCCTTATTAAAGTCTTCTTTTCTATAACAAACTCTTCTATGCAAATCCTCTTCCCTTTCTTAAGGCTGATAATTTGATATGTTATCATTTTGATAGATACTCTTTTTAGGTTTGTCAATATGTTGTTGATTTCAATTAGCATAACAAATTCCCCGTCATCTTCTATTTTATCGTCATTAGATGGTACTTTCACAATATAACCAAGAGCATTTGGGATAGCCTCATTCTCCTCCATTAGATATGCCTTCTTTGCGAACTTTGTAATCATTCTTGTTGAGCCTTTATCACTTCTAATGATTGCTTACTTCACTTTCTTCCTAATTTCCTTCCCTTCACCTTTTATTTTCCTTGAAATACTTTCCTCCAATTTTGCCATTTGATTCCCACTACCCATTGCTATATGAATATTTTGCCACACATTCTTTATTGAAATGTCTTCCTTCCTTCTTGCTCCTCTATCCTCCCATTTTTCTTTATATCTTGCTATTTTACCCTTTTCCTCTTCCCCAGTGCTAATCCCACCATCCTCATTAGTGTGTTCTTCTCTTTTTATTGTCCTATAGCTTCTTCCTCTTTCATTATCAAGATTTTCCTTCCTACCAGTCTTCTTGTGCATTCTCATCTAACTTCTCTTTCCACTGCACTTCTTCCTCTTCCTCCTTAATTACCTAAATAACTTGACAATTATTTCTCATAGGTGTAATTCCAATCCACACACCATATTTATCATCTCTTGCTTTTATTTTCTCACTTTTGCATCCTTTACTTTCATGTACCAGACTCCCACAATTGTAGCAAAAGTGTTGTAGATTCCTGTACTTTACTGTTATCCATAATCTTTATCTTTTAGGATGAGGCATCTACATACCATTTATCAAAGGAATTCTAATATTGATTGACACTAGCTCTTAAGAAGCTTATGTGAATCTTCCATTTTATAATTGGGTTTTCAATTGCAAGAACCTCGCCAATTTTAGCTCCTATCATCTCCCCATTGTTCTTGCTTAGTCCTTTAAGTGATATGCCATGGAATTGAATCCATTATGGATTCAAATTAAGTTCTACATTTGAGATCGGGACTATCGGGTTCCATGGTTAAATTAGCAATAGATGTAACACCCCTTAGCCTATAATTCCTTTTGTAATAATTTAAAGTGTATAATATATAAGTATCATAATAACGGTGTGTTACTATTACTTTTACTTAAATAAATTTGAACTTTTACCAAGTTAATGAATTGAGCGCCGTTTAGGTCGGGTTCTACACATAAGTTCTCACTCGAGACTCACAATGGAATATCCCATCATATATATATATACATAATTTACTTTAAATACCTATACACAAACATGTATACTCAATCTATAAATATCATTAACTAATTATTAGGCATAGAGGCAACATCCTTACCACTCATGACCCCATCAAATAGCCTACTGATAGTTGCTAGTTAATCCATATATATTCAAATTAAGATAGGCTATATAAGAGATAATCTATAATAGCCTTTCTCAAAAATCATAAACACTAGTACAAAATAAATATATGCCTATACTATCTAAAATAAATATTTCTATGTACCCTTAAATTGGGTACCTCTTCCCAAATTACCTTTATCTTCAGCCAAGGACCTATACATCTGGTACACTAACATTTATGTAAGAATTTAATCTCTATAACAATGCAACTTGCTTGAAAAACTACTGACCGGTCCCATCGTACTTATAAAAAAATTCTCTATATTCTTTTCATCATAAAAATGTGGTACATACTATTGGGATGCAGTGCATATAGCATACTTTCATGTCATGTGCTTATATTTATGCATGTACATTTAAAACATATAAAATTTACAATATAGGATGTCCATCTATCATCATTTTCATCATAACTTTCATATTAAACATTCTATGGGGTAGTAATCATGCCTTTACATTTAACATATGAGCAGGAGAAATAAACATAATATACGAGTTATCAGGAGTGCTGTTAGCGAATAACTCCGCACACCACTACATACATGCATGAGTTCATGACTATTTAGCCACTCATTACTTTTTGTATTATCTGAGATGTCCCTCAGCCGGATCCGAGTATCATCTCATAACTAGCGAGATCGTTGTCAACTCTACCCAACTCATCTCCCTTCCTTAAACGAGATTAGTTATCACTCATGGGATCATTATCTGACTCTGGAAAGGTCCTCTTCACTCTAATTTTACAGATTATTGGACTATGAAATCATCATCCCTTTCCAAGGGATCACACTCTTGGTACGTTGTTCTCTAATATATATACTAGGGTGATTCAGCTCATGTTCATGGTTATGCTTAATTTTAAGTATGCATTTTTTAAATGGCCTTTGGAAGATGACACTAACTTAGAGTTCACAACCATCGTGGTGTTTTTGAAATCATTTATGTTCGAGTGGATGTTTAACCATCCTAATTCATGGCAAAATCGTGGAATGCCCAACGGTTGTCGATCATGATTCTATCTATCACTAATGAATACACTTAGAATACTTCACTTCTTTCTTTCTTATGTTTTCCCGCTCTTTGTGTCACTTTCACAAGGATCCTCTTATCTTAGTGACATGTGACCTTACATCTTGCATGTTACCCATGACATCCTAGGTTAAGATCCTTAGTTGAGTGAGATTTTGGGTTAACTTCCTCTCAAAATGGTTGTTGAGTTCCTTCTTTGAAATAGTGGGCTGGCAGTCAATTGATCCCATGCTACCAGTCAGCTGCTAGCTAGCTGCACTTCTGAATCAATCTTGGCTGAGAGCTATCAGTCGACTACTAAAGGCTTAACAATCGACTGTTAGCCTTCTATGAGGCATTTCTAAGAAAAACTGGACACGATAGTTGATTGCTAGAGCGGGGCAGTCGACCACTAGCTTTCTGTAAAACTTTATGGGAAATGAAGAACATGAGAGTCAACTTCCAAGGCTGACAGTCAGCTGCTAGTGTTCTGTTTGCTTTAAAACTTATTGCTACATCTAGATTTTTACCCTAAAAATATGTTTTCAAACCATTTTTCCAAACCATGAACTCCACATTATCATTTACACATCAAATAGCACTTATAAACAACCCAAACTCAACTTAGCATCAGTCAACACTAAGATTCAACCATCTTTTCGCACTTAAGGCATAAGCCCACTTTCACAATTAGTTACAAGCATAAGTGAGCACAACCATTCAGCGAACAACACCCAATATAAGTAAAAAAAAATATAGAGAATGTAGGTTTAAACCCCAAACATAGTTCAAATCATTCCTAGACAACATTTTTCAGGAAAAGCAAACATTATAGAAATAGGGTTAGGTTGAGTTACTACCTTGATTTCCTAAAGAATGTGCGTGTTTAATGTGCTAAAAAAGTCTTTCCCTTGCTGTAAGACCAATCCATAGCCTCAAATCCCTTCTTCCTTAAGCAAATCTCCTTTTCTTTGCCCTAACTCAGTACTTTCTCTCTCTAATTGCCCTTCTCCTTCTCTCTCTAGAAAATGCTAAAATTCAAGTTGTGTGTGTTAAGGTTTAGGGTTTCTGAATTATTAAGTCTAGTTAATTACATTCTTGCCCTTGGCTATTTTGTGACTTTGGCCTAACTAAACTTTCCCTTTTCAATTTAGTCCTTAGTCATACTCAGCTTTTCTTCCTTTCAAGTAAGTCCCTGTACTAATGCAATTATATGCAATTAATGCAACATACACAAGTATTAAACTTAAATTAACAACTAACAAGTATCTCTTATTCATATTAGGAGCAGATGTTATAATATAAACCTCATAAGCAACCATGGTGTATTCCTTAATACTCTTCTTCGATCTTCCTATCTATTAAAAGAAAATATAAACACTTTTTCGCCTACCTCAATGATCTCTATTCCTTCTTGCATATTCCAACCTTCTAAAGATCATCATTTTCACCACACTTCTGTTAAACAATATTTCTACCAATATCTTCCTTACCAGTGTATGCCTCCCTACTTTACTTCCATTCTGCTCATCCCATTCTAACATCGTTATACTCTCCTCTACTTCCCTATTCATACTCATTTCCATGTTTGATTCCTCCATGACCACTTATTACCTCCTTTGTTCCTTCGTACCATTCTTATGTCAATAGATCAAATTTAAATTGTCCTTACCTCTTGCTCAATTGAAAGAAAGGCAATAAGATCAATCCACTAACATCATCATCCATTCTTTTCTTCTTGTTCCATTCTATCTTCTTCTTGCTTTACTTGTTGTCACTCCAATTCAGTTCACCTTGAGCATCAAAATTAATGACTCTTCCATAACAAAAAGACAAAAAAGATATCTCGATTTAAGAGAACTCTCCTCTAACTCAAGTGCACCACTCGATCAATAAACACCACATAATTCATAGGCAAATAGTCTTGATCAATTCGAGAGTGAATTCGTCAGGACATCATTCATAATCATGTTTCACACTCCAACCAATCTTCTAGCAGAATCTTCACTTTGGGAAATTCAATTAACATTGAACAACAATGGTAGCTACTCTTCCATAACAAAGAAGAAACTGAGATATCTCATCTTAAGAGCTCTCAAGCTATAACAATGGTAGCTACTCTTCCATAACAAAGAAGAAATTGAGATATCTCACCTTAGGAGCTCTCTCGTATAGCTCGAGGGCTCCTCGATCAGAAACACCAAATAATTCACTCATAAATCAGTTTGGATCAGTTCAAGAATGAATTCATCAAGAACACATTCTTTAAACTTACTACACAAGACTCTTACAAGAGGAGAGAAGAGAAACTCTCACGAAAGGAGAGGAGCCAAATCAATAGCATCCATTCAAGCTAAAACAAAAGAATGTTTATATATAGTTTTAGGCAAAAATAAACTGTGCTAATAATTTACTAGCATGTTTTTGTATAAATTAAAACTAAGGTTCAAAATTATACCTCACCTTTACTGAATAAAAAATTAGTTTCAATATCTATATGTAAAACTATTTGAAACACCCAGAAAATAAAAGTAACGAGTAATGAATATTCTTATAATTGACAAACAATATAAATGATTATAAATAAATCATTTCACAATTAAAAAAACCTCACATAATTATTATAAACTAAAATTAAAAATAACAAGCCTAATAAAATAATAAACATAACTAAAAAGAGACTCCAATTATGAAACAATAAAACATCAACAACTTAGCAAAAAGGTGATATAACTAGGAGTGAAAATAAACCAAGCTATTCATAAATTATTCGAATTGGACTCATCAAAAGTTTGAATCAGACTCGTTTCATTTAATAATTGAATGATCTTGATAAACATATTAAACTTGTTTAGTTAATCAAGTCAAACTTGAATATTTAATGCTCGATTCTAAGCTCACCAATAACTCAATTGATAATAAAATATTATTTTATTATATATATTATATTTTTAAATTTTAAATAATATATATTATAACCATATATATATTTTATAAAAAATGTTAGATAAAAAAAATAATTCATAATTAAAAAATATAATATATAAATTTATATAATTTTCTCATATATATGAAAGTTGATAATTTTTTATTTACTTTAAATTTTATATGTACATAAAAAAATAATTATATTTATAATATTGTTCGTGAACTATTGATCACAATTTTTTGTTCATTTTAAAGTTTAGGCTCATCTCATTTTAAATAGACAAACTTGAACAAGTTAAGGTTTGGCTTGACTAGGCTCATTTACAGCCCTAGATACAACTAATTAATGTCCAACACAAGATTCTTAAATTCACACTTCTAAAATTCTAAATTTTTTTTATTTGTTTTATATTTTCTATTTTAAAATATATTACTAAGTTAAAAATATAAAATTTTATTTAATAATATATATTGTTTAAGTATTTAATACTAACCATTTTGGTTCACATCTACACATTTTATTTTGCTCATCCATACATAATTTCTAATTTATTATATCTAAATAAAAAAAAAGATAATAGAATAAAACAAGAGAAATTAGGTAGATCATATATATTAATTATTTGGCATATGATATGTTATTTGCATGTCGATATCGTCCTCAAATTTTTAATACATACTAGTGAGTAGTCACTTTACATGGGATGGCAATAGGTAGATCATGACAGATTTTTCATTACTTGTTTCTACCTCGTTTATATTTATATATTTCTCATTCTTGCCTCTATTTCCAACAAATTATTTTTAAACTTTCCATAATTAAATTAGTACATCAATATTCTTCTTATTTTGGTATAATGGTAGATAAATTCCAAATGTATGATATGATGTAATTGCTTAGATCTTTATGGCATGTTGTAAGAAAATTTTATTTGAAAATATCATCCCAACTGAAAAATCTCTATTTTCATCCCAAAGAATAAACTCACCATTTTCAAATAAATTATGACTAGTTGTAATTGCAGTATTAGTTTGTAAGAAAAAGAGATTAAAGGATCCTGATATATTATTAATAGGATCAACTAAGACATCCTCACTAGGGGACTTCCACATCCTTGTCATATTGGACGTCCACATTATCCACACTTTGTGCTTCTTCATCTTCATTGTTCTCATCATCATTTTCATCACCTCCTTTTGAAACCTGATTCTTTATTGGTAAAGTCATCTAGGTTGTCTCTTGGTAAAGGAAAAGAACTAATAATTAGTGGTTTGCTTGAACTCAGCTTATATTTAAGGCCCTCTGTAAGATTTACTTGTTACTTTACCATGCAATTGAACTAGTGGAAGTGATGTCTAAGTCTTATATGGTAAAGACATCTGTGTGTCCCATAAAATTTGTGGATAAAATTACGAGTGATGATTGACATCTCACGTTTGGATCTAATTCTATACTTGATATCTTTACACAACTCTATAAAATTAAGCTTTCATTGATTTTGTGAGTGAGTGCTAATAATCAATTCAACATCACTATCATCTTCTAAATAATAACTTTTGTACTGTAATGGGATTAATGATATTAAAACCTATAAATTAATTGTGACACTTTCTATTGCAAAAAAAGAATCTTAATTTGTCCTTACCAACTCTTTTAATTCTTCCAAATCAACAATTTTCACCCTCTTAGGTTTATCACACTCAAATGTAACCCTCATTTTGTCAATAAAAATTATCCCATTTGCATATATATATAAAGGCCTGTTAATTTTGATTTCTATAATAAAACTTACACATGAACATAAGCTAAATAAAAATTACTTAACAAAAAAAATTATATTTATATATTTTCAAATTTAATAATTTTTAACATGAATTTTATTTTATAAAATTTTATTTTAATTTTATTTAAGTTTATATGCTAGTAAAAATTATATTTCAAGTTATTCAAATTTATAAACTATTTTTTTAACATGAAAATTTTTAAAAATTATATTTTAGGTTTATTAATATTTACTTGCAAGAAAAAATTACAATATAAATACATTTTAATAACTTGAAGTCATAAACAATTTTTAAATGTAAAGTTTTAATTATACTAATGACTTCAATACTTATTACTAAAATAATTAACAACTAAAATTTAAATAATAAATTAAAAATCACTTGTCATATACTGCAACAAATTTTAAAGTCAAAAAAAATTTATAAAAAATTATCATACTTTTACTAACACAAATTTAACATAAAAATAAAACATATTACACATTAATTTAAATTTATGCATGTAAATAAATTAAAAAAAAAATTACTTGAATATTTAATTTGGGACAACCACCAAACAAAAGTTACAGTTAACTTATAAAACTACCACCAAATAAGATTTAAGGTTAATTTATAGGACCACACTGCATATAGATGTTTCTTGGAATGAAATAAGACTAAATAAAAAGGAGAAAAAACAAAGATGTTAGAAAATGGAGGAATAGAGCCTAAGAAGTGAAAAAGAGTGTGAGGCAATGTTGAAATGGCCGTTTGTGAAATGGCAAATGGCATGTGTCTAAAAAAATTTAAAATAAAATAAAAAAGCTAGCCTATTGCATCTTGAAAAATAATTTTTTTCCTATTATATTTTTTTAAAAATAAATTATTATATATATATAAATAAAAATTTCATCTAGTCCTTTATAAATTTATAAACTATTTTTTTAACATAAATTTTTTTTAATTCTATTTTAGGTTTATTGAAATTTGCATAAAGCAAAAATTATGATATAAATACATTCTAATAACTTGAAGTTATAAATAAATTTTAAAAGTAAAGTCTTAGTTATACTAATGACATAAATACTTATTAATAAAATAATTAACAACTACAAATAAAATGATGTGGGAGAAAATGCAAATAAAATGAAAGATTGAAAGAAACCGTATAGGAGAAAATGAAGGAGTGGAGACTGGGAGGAGAGGAAGAGCAAGTGTGAGGCAACGTAGAAATGGCCGTATGTGAAGGAAATAGGTGCAAGCTTTCAATTATTTTTTTTTTAATTACAAAAAGACTTAATTTCGATTCAAATTTTAATTTTATTTTTTAAATTTGATTAATTTTATTTTAATTTTTTAATTTTAAAAAATTAATCAAAATTTTTTTAATTCTTAACATCGTTAATTTATTTAATAAAAATTTATTAATTTTAATATATTTATGTCATATTATTATTAATATTATTAGTCCATTAATTTTATATATAAAAAAATAATAAACATTTAAATTTAAACTCTAAAATCTAATTTAATTATTCATCAAACCTAAATTTAAATCTATCCTTACTTTCAAATTTATTGTTTCTTTACACGAAAGAGTAATAGGTTAATAATATTAACAATAATATGTTATGAAAATATTAAAATTAACTCAAAATTAATAATTTTTATTAAATAAATTGATGTTGTTAAGAATTAAGAAAATTTTGATTAATTTTTTAAAATTAAATAATTAAATTAAAATTAAAATTTAAGTTAAAATTAAAAGATTAATATACGATTTTATTATTTTTTATATTTAATTACCTTTGTCGTCTGACATAATAAATGCTTAACAAATTTAAAATAAAATAAAATAAGAGACTTATTGTATCTTAAAAAATAATTTTTTTTATTATATTTTAAAAAGTAATAAATTACTATATTACATATAAATAAAAATGCGGTCTAGTCCTTTATAAATTTATGACATTTTTATCATTTTAAAGAGATTTTTTTATTTATTAAAAATTTTAGCAGTTTAAAACGAATTATTTGACCCGTGCTCTGAACCGTAATCCCGGCCGTTCGTTCGAACCCCAAAACGGCTCTTAAATTCTCATTCCCGCCTTGGCCGTTTGAGTTGCAACTCATCATACTCTCACTGCCTCACATTCACAGAGCTACTTCTCTTTTCTTCATCCTCTCCCTCGCAAAGCTATTCAGTATTTGATTATTTGAATTCACGAATCGATTCTCCACGATGACAGAGTTTCTTCTTCGAATCGAAAAATCGTAGTTTAGATTTAATCTTCACATTCACCGATTCATCCAAATGAAGATGAAGATAAACAAGGCCTGCGATCTCAGCTCCATCTCCGTCCTTCCTCCTCAGACAAGGTTCGAATTTTTACCTCCTGATCCCATTTCGATCCCTAGAAAACACGGAAAATTTGAGAGGAATTCTAAATTTGTCGTGCAAAATGTTACAGGAAAGGCCAAAAAAAAAAAACTATCTGGCACGGTTCATTTCGGTTCCTTATTCATTATTCTTACTTGTACTTTCATTTTTTTTTCCGCGTAGTTTTACTATTCTGAGTTAAGATTTACCTTAATTGTTTGGTTTCGACGTGATCAAAAGCACGTGAAACATTAGAGTGCTTATAGTAGCCCTGGATTTAGACCTTAATTACCGTAAAGAAATACTTCATGCTAATGTTATTACTTAACTTTAAGTTCACTTATTTCGGCTGTTTGCTGTTTCTGAAAAAAAATGGAGACAAGTTGTAGATTTTATGTTTCCTCGCATATTTTTATTTGAGGACGTTTTTACAGTATTATGTCTCACACTCTCAATTGATTTTTTTAATTTTAAGAATTCTGCAGAAATTCTGTTTGGATCCTGCGAAAATATAGGAAGGAGAAACAAGCTACTTATAACATAAAATCATTTCAATATTAACTATTGAATTCCACGCTGTGCCTCAATATTGCTATCATTCTAACGTTGCTTTATTTAATTGTTCTGTCCATTTTGAATTTCGCGTCTGAATAATGATAAAATGTTCGAGTTCCGATAGCATGATGGCGTTGATAATTTTTGTAACTTACGCTGTTTGATTTGGAATACAACCTAAAGGAGATCAAACACTGTGCCAAGTGGATTGCATGCATCACAGCTTCGCTCGCAACCATCTGGTCCATCTCAGCAATCAATTTCTCATGGACTTTCATCACAGCATGCATTGTTATCTCAGTTCTCTCAAAATTCCCTTGATGAGGCTGTGACAAATGATCAGGTTATATCCTATTTCCTTACTTGCTTCTGGCATTTGTGTTTTTTAATATGTAATTTATTTTTTTCTAATTATATCATTACTTAAGTTAAAATTCTTTAATACGAATGTTCATTTTATGAATCACATTTATGACGTTGGAAAACCTCACTGTTAAACAAGAAGGAGCATACATTATGAAAAGGAAATTAATCGTGTTGTTGTCATACTCTTTAGTGCTTAATCTCTTGCGATGGCCCCTTTTTAACTCTTTGATCGAGACAGAGGACGCTTACTTCTATGTCTTTTCATGCCCAATTTTCCGAATCATTTTGCTGTAAAAGCTTCCCTATTAAACAATCTTTAATTTGATGTTCACCTACCTTCCTGAATCATGTGTATGACATTGAACTTCTTAACTTATATCCTTCTGTAACTAATGGGTAAGAATTCCATGTTGTACCGCCCTGTGTAAGAGGTCTAAAAATTTGACAAGAAAAACTTCCTCTGCCATGTTCCTATTCTCTAACTTTTTGAAATGCATTATAGGATTACCAGGTACAGTTTTCCTTCATCCGACCACAAAATGTCTCAAGTAAAAGAAACATAATATCTTGTTTGAGTTATATATTTCTATGTTTATTGTGCTCTGTTAACTTTTCCAGAGGCTTGGTTCTCAAGAACGTGAGAACTCTGTGAAAAGGCTTTCTTGCTTGCCCTCACTTACATATGCACGAGAAGAAAGCCAACCGTCTAACTCCAGATCTTCAGCCAATCTCATGCGCAAATGGAATTCTATAGATCACAAAAGTATGGGTAATCTATGAAAGTATGCATTACAGAAATATCTTTATCATCTACAATTTGATATATTTTCAAGTAATATGGCTTTCTTAAAACTATGCAAAAGTAGGCAGGTCAATTAATTAAGTGTCCTTTCATATATGTATAAGCTTGTATATAGGATACTTAATATTATCTGTTCTGGCAGGTCAGTTAAGTGAAGGAATTGAACATCGAATTGGAATAATGGAAACTTCACTGAACAAGTTTGCGATGATCTTGGATTCCATTCAAAGTGACGTAATGCAAGTAAACAAAGGAACAAAGGAAGTTAACTTGGAGAGTAAGTGATTCATCCCTTAGATATTGAGATTTTGGAAAAGATTTATGGAAGTGCTATTTTACTGACACGAAAGAAGAATTTATTGGTGGAAGACAGTGAATATAGGGGAAAACAATTTGAATGTTACATTAATTCTTTGCTAGCTTCACATTTGTGTCAGTATAATCAATTTTTCCAAGGTTCTGATTAAATCTTGTATTCTTACTTATTTATCATTTTCTAATCTATTACTAGACCATAATTCAACCAAGGGCAGGTCCCTTTTTTCTATTCTATAACTTTACACTTAGATGTCTAGCTTGATTTACAGTTCAGTAAGTTTTTGATGTTTTGTTGCTCAGTCGGGTCTTTGGTTGATTCTGTTGCATCCTATGATCCATTTTCAAAATTCTCATAATCGCAGCATATGTTGTGGCCTCATCGGCCTCATAGGTCCATTGCATGTATAATTCTTATAACCTAATATACGCTGTTCTTTTGTCATTTTCAATTCAGTGGAGTACATGAAGCAGAAGTTGATTGCTCAAGACAACACACTTCAGTTAATGGTAATAGCCTGATTTCTATCTTGAGATCTAGACTAGCATGATTGCTTTAAGCATCAATGGATGTGAACATTTACTTAGAGATCACGGTTTTCAATCAGACTAGAGGACAAGAAGAAACAAAAACAAGGATTGATGGGGGCTTGAAATCTTTATCTGATCAAGTGAGCAAGGTCATAAGCCAAGAGATGTTACAGGAAACATTTTCGGTTGTTTCAACATTGCCACAGCTAATAAAAGAATCTCTGCAGAATCTACAAAATGAACTACATAACACCTTTACCAAGGAAATGCAGGCACGTAAGATATTGCAATGAATGATGCCTGAAACATGTTAAAATAATAGTTTTGACCTTGTTAAGAGTTAACTACAGATCTTTTTCCAATGCGAAGATAGCTCAAAACTCTTCTCCACATTTTTATAATTCCATAATTTTTTCATCTCCCTTCCGGATCTCTCCTTTCATTAATATAGAGCTTTCAATGGCCAGACTCCTTGACGTCTATCAATTTAACTGATGCTTTGTCAACGAGTACTTACAGGTAATTTCTGGCAGTCTAAAGAGCCTCAACCAAAAGGATATGGTTCCGTCTATTATATCAACAAAGGTGCTTTATTTCTATTACATAATGAACCAGTAACTTGTTCCAGTCATTTTGTATGATGAGAGGAATGGTTTGAGGGAACAAAGACTGATATGTCGTTGGTTTGCAGAGTATTGACAACCTGCTTACTATCCCAAAAAAGCCTCAGGTTCTCCCTAAGTATGTGTATCTCGAAACGTTTAAATGTTTATGTTCAATTACGAAAAGTACATCCATATCTCTACAGTACAAGTTGGGAAATCTCACTAAGATTCATTCATTGAAACAATTTGAAGCTTTTCTCATAGGAATATTTTCATATGGTTTTCTCCCAAAAATGAGGGAAAATATGCTGTAGGCTGATTTTAATTTTATATGATATCTGATCTGAATAGGCATTGGGCAGTGACAGATGTTAATTTCCATTCATAACTTTCAAGTGTACACTAAAATCTATTCACTGACCAGCACTGTGTTCAGTGTTCACAGGATCACCGCAGGGAAAGCAATTAATATTTATGCATAGAAAGGATAAGAATTAGGTTCATCCATTCATATGGTTTTCTATCATGTCTCTACAGTTACAAGTGTTTCCTCAAAGAGAAAACTAAATAAATTAGTCGTAGAAATAATCAGCAAAAAAGCTCTACTTTTGGCTCTTTTCTTTCCCATTCTTTCACGACAAAAAATTAGTAACATTGACTCAACCTTTACAGTCCGAATTATGAGTGTTAGTTAATCCATCCAACTTCACACATTGGCTATAAATATCATTCTGTTTCGATCTGTCCCAATGTATTAATGCTTTTATGTATTGCTACAGACCTAGATTAGTTATTTTGATCTGGCATGCGGTGCATCGAAACTCATGTATTTTTCTTGACTTCAGTGAAGTTAAGATAAGTGTACAAGCTCCTAAACCTCCAGAGGTAGGAACTGGAAGCTGGAAATCAGTTAAAAAGGTTGCTTTTTCAAATAGATTATGTAACAAAGAGCACAAGCAAAAAGGACCATACACAGAAAAGGTATTGTTTCCCTTGCCATTCCTTATTCTAAGTATGTCTCTTGCATTTTAATGCTTTTGAAATTCTGCTGTTTAGCTTGAAAAAACTTGTATGTAGCCTTTCTCATTTTCTCATTACTGTTTAAAATTTAATGGCAGCATATTAGGGGAGGAAGAGACTGTAGAATTATCATTGAATCAGATGAGGAGACCGATGAAAGTTTTTCGTGCCTGTTTGAAAAAAGTGCAGGTAGTTTGGAAAGCTAGAGTAATTCATCCATTTTTTGTCTACATTTACTGGTTATATTTTTTCTTTAGATACATATTCTACAGAAGTAATATCACATTGTCCACCTTTGTTATCAAAATAATCTTTTCAAGTTCCTGAATAGTTAGAAATTGGATTACCATATATAAAAGTCAGCAAATCCATTTTCAGCATTAAAAGACTCAATTCAAATTCTGGAGTCATATTGGTTTCTAAAAAACATTAATCCAACGGATCTTTGGCTGTTTAAACTTTAAACCTTAAACTAGGTGATAGCCACAATTCAGTATCAGATGAATATGACTGAAAATCTTAAGAAAGGATCTTTCCTCATATTGTGTATAGTTATTGATTAACGCTTCTTACTTGTGTTTTCTTTGTATTCTATGATGGTTAACTAATGATTTATCTAAGTTTAGTATGCCTTTTTTTGTATGCCTATGACAAGTATATAACTCCAATTAGACTTAATTGTTTATAAAGTCTCTATAATTAACCACACATCATTTGAATGGGAATAACTGCTCGAAATATATGTTTCCATGGAAGAACTATATGGACATTGCACTAATGAAGTGAAGGAAGAAAGTGAACGGATTTTGCGGGAAGCAAGAAGGCGCAAGAGAAAGCATTGTAATACTATAATTATCAATTAAAGGTACATTTTCTAGCTGTTTTTTCCATGTATCATACTTGATATGAATAATGCAGCAATAGCAGGCCTAATCTCAGATCTAGAAAAGGGAAATGATCAACCAGCCCAAGAAAGGAAGCTCAGAACCAG
Source organism: Senna siamea (assembly GCA_031216115.1). Classification (NCBI taxonomy): domain Eukaryota; kingdom Viridiplantae; phylum Streptophyta; class Magnoliopsida; order Fabales; family Fabaceae; genus Senna; species Senna siamea. The sequence goes on from CM062364.1 coordinate 12,180,084, forward strand.
GATCAAGCCCAGCAAGTTTAAAGATTACATAGTAATATTACCAAAAAGAAAACGAAGATTACATACTAAACAGACCATAAGTTGACCGACACATTAATATAAAACGGGAAAGAGTTGTTATAACTGTTAGAGGATACACTTGTCGTCATACTTCGAAATTCTGTTACAGTAATTTGTACAAGTCAGTTGGCGAGGCAAGGAATTTGTTATCTTATACTTAGTATTTTATAAGGAGTTTATTGGATCTCATGTCGAATAAGAGTCCCTTTCATTCAATTATAGTTCTTCAATTCATCTTCCTGATCAAATTTGCCTCGGCCAATTGTAAATATCTAAAAGTTTCAGTATACGTAATGTAGGTCCATCCTACTGAGTGTCCCATTCCATGATTTAAGTTAATAACAATTAATTAGAAAAATCACATTCTTTTCAATGCCACCTCCTTGTTTGTGCAGGTGCAATTAGATGTTTGAAGGCGCAGAAGAAACTGCATTGTCTAAATTTTTTTTTTTTTTCTTTAATTGGGTTCATTCCCTGGGGTTAATTGGGATTGGTTTAGTGCGGTTCCTGCAGCAATATATCAGAAAAACTGTATCTTCTTTTCTATCCTGATCCCTAGATATTCAAACTTAAATGAATTTCAACCCAGCTTCATTTAGGCAACCAATTTGTCATCAGATTATTTAATAAATCTATATGATGTTAAATCAATATTTTGGTAAATGGTCATTTTAAGATTCAAATTCGTGTTACCTATTCTTAACTTCTTTCTGCTAGGGGTTAAATTAGCGAAGAAATGGAATGTCATGTGTATTTTTTATATTTTTATATTGTTTATGTGTTATATCTTTAATATATTATTCAAAATATAACCGATCGAATTCTCTCCTACATAATAACCAATGTTTCCTTCCTTCTCCCAATTTGCCCATACACTTTCCGTTATCTGATTTTAACAATATTAAAAAGGGTCCACATCATCTCCTTCCAACCTGATGGCCAGTTGTAGGCCCATCAATCAAGTCATCTCACCTGAAGGCTTTAATCTTTTTTGTTAAATAATGTTTGGGTTTTGTTTCAGCAAAAAGTAACAATAATAAAGCTTTTCGTTTGCATGAGGAATTGGATGAGTAGATAGGCTCACCTAAAGCTGATCTTTTATAGTTGTGAATGGTGAATGCTGTCTGTCTTTATGAGTAATTTTCCTGAATTTTGTTGGTTGAACTCTCTTTTCTCTAGTTAAGTAGGACAGACAGTCTAATCTAAACATGGGTTCCACAACAGAGAGACGCCACTCAATTACAACTTGGTTGAAAGTTGAAAGTTGAATGCAGGTAACTAAGTGGAAACAACCCTAGTACACGCCTATTGTATTGTACTGTATTTTGCACTTAAATTTCTTTCATCTTCGGCATATATCTTTCAGAATTGCGGGATGGTCATATTGAAGAATGTAAAAGGTAAATTCCTGGGGTTAATTTAGAGATAGATGCCAAATTGCCAACATGTAATGTTTGGTTAAGAATTAAAGAGATTGGTTTACAACAATGATAATTGGATCTAGCAAAAGAAATTGATTTTTTATAATGTGATAAATCTAAGTTTTAATTTTTATTTACTTTTAATAAAAAAAATACTTATGACAAATAATGATTTACCAATAAAAAAAGGTGTAAATAAAAACTTATTTAAATTAAGACAAAAATAAAAATAAACAAACAAATAGATACACGAGCGCACACATTAAAAAAACTGTCAACGAAAAGGGGTAGAAGAAACAGAATTTGGTGCATATGTGACATAAAATAAAATAAAATAGAGTAAATTATAATCTCTTCTAGTATCTTAAAATTATGTTCTCTTTCTTAAAAGTTAAAAAAAAATTATAATTTTATTTATTTAACTAAAATATTTTTGCATTTACTATTTACAAAATTATATATATAATATAAAAAATAATTCGTAAAATTTAAAATGAAATAAAATTATAATTTTTTTTACTTAAAATAGATAATAATAAAATAATAATTTTTTAAATTATACTTTTTAAGTTATAGTATTTTTAATATATATATATATATATATATATATATATATATATATATATATATATATATATATATAAAGAGTGAGCATAACTTGCTCAATAAAATAAGACAGAACGAAGACAACGTAAGAGTTATCAACGTGGAAATACTAAATAGATATATGCTACCTAAAACACCCATAGATATATAATTTTTCCTGTTAATCATTGTTATAGTAGAAATTATAATAACAATTGGAAAAGAAAAATATTTAAGGGTAAATTAATGATTTAGTATTTTAATAAATATATATTTTTAATTTGATCATTAAAAAATAAAATATTTCAATTTAGTTTTGAAGAAATTAATCCTCAATTGATATGATCTTTCATTAATAAGATAAATGAAAAAAATTAATTAATAGTAATATTATGAAACATTAACTTGATTATTAAATAATAAATTAAATTTTATTTAAAAATTAAAAAATATATATTAAATTTAAAAATTACATATAATCAAAATATACTCTTTGCATTTTTCATGAGTAACTTATAAATTTGATATAATTTATTTTATTTTTATTGTTAAATAAAGTATAATTCTTCATTTAACAATTAACTTGTAATATATATTTTTTAAAAAATAAAATTATTAATTTTCTCAACATTTAATCATAAAATCGGGTTTATGTGTAGTAGATGCCAACCCATTAGACATTGTAATTTGTAATATCTTTTTTCCTTATTTTAATTGTTGCAGGTAAACATCTCTCTACTTCTTTATCATAGTTTTCAAAGGTAGACTACGAAGGCAAACCCAATTGGATAAACCCATAAAGATTCTGTGCATTTTCTACTATTGTTGTAAATGAACGATGATCCGTTAGGATGTCGTTTGGTGTACAATTCTTTTGTTTATCCCCATTTGGTGACATAAATATATATATTGTCTTATGTTGGGATTGCATGATTGTGCATTCTCATTTTTCCCAAGATAAGATACTCATATATATGGGACCATACACTATATTACGTATGAAACAAATTTAGGTATAATTGTTATATTTTTATTATTAAATTTTTTAATTAAATATTAATATGTATCTAATTTATAAAATATATCTCGTTTATAATTAATTTTTAAATACGTGTATTGTGTTATGTTGTTTATTTATTGATTAATAATATTTATTAATTTTTTATTTTTTAAATTAAATAATTGACATATTAAATAAAATAAAAATAAATAATTAAATTTTATTGTACAATAATTACAAATGAGATTGCACATCATGTATACCTAAATCGTTATATATAATTTCGGCTGAGTATTTTTCTAAAGGGCCATATATTTTTTAACATGAATTGGCTTACCAATCCATTCAAGCCAACAATGTCGAGATAAAACGATTATAGATGAAGCTAAGAATAAATAATTCAAGATGATTTATGATTTTTCAGGCATATTACATTATTACTTAAGCAAATTTTCACACCTGAAAAAAAAAAATCATTATCTCAATTATGAGATATGCAATAGGGATGACAATAGACAGTACTCTTTTATTTTTTTATTATTTATGTTCAAAATATTTAATATCTAAATTTTAATCAAATCTAAAAAAAATATTATTTTTAATATTCATATCTAAAAATATTTTATATTCAAAACACATAAAATATCTAAAATATCCACAAAAATTAATAAATATTGAATACTTAACATTCTATGATCAAATAAATTATGATATATTCAATACCCAATATTTATGAGAATAGCATTAAATAGTCATAATATTTATATTCATTGTCATTCCTAATCATGTCTCATTTTCTCTTCTCATTTTTCAAGTCTCAATTGTTACTTACAATCACAAATTACAAAATATTTACAAAGAGTCTTTCTTTTTACCCATATTAACATACTTAAGTAGTGCATGCTTTTATTTTTCTTTAACAATTACATTTTTATAGTATAATTTTTTCATCTATGAAGCATTTTACTTCAAAGAAGGGTGCGCGTGCACACACATACACACATAGGTTTGAGTTGATCCAAGTGTCAATTAATCAATTCAACCTACCCAAAAAATTTGAAATTCTATTAACTATTTCATATGAACCTAGCTCAATCCAAATTAACCCTTAGATTCACTCAAATTTATTGAATTTAAACTTAAAAGAGACTTAGATTCTTTAAAGCGCAGAGATAAAGTAGTGAATTGCATAGAAAAAATAAAAAATAAAAAATAAAAAAATTAAGAACTAACTATATATAAATTTTTTTTTTTTTCATTTCATCACTTCACTTTTTCAATAAACTTCAAAGTCATTTACTAATTATCCATAAGGATCACGACAACCACCACTTAGTAGCTTTATATTATTTTTAAGTAAAAGCTTTTCAAATTTTATATTAATTTTTAATTTTATTTTTAAAATTTTTTTATAATTAATTTTACTTTTAAAATTTTAAATTATATTTATTTTTATATCACGACTTAATGTAATTCCAATTATTAAAAAAATTATGATATAATATTTGATGTATTATTAAAATATTAAATAAAAATAAAATATTAACTCATATTAATTTTGAAGACATAATATTAAATGTCAAAATATTATTTTTTTTTTAATAATTTAAATATTATTAAACTATGAGATCGAATTAATTATAATTTAAAATTTTAAAGATAAAATTGATTAAAAAAATTTTAGAAATAAAATTAAAAATTAATATAAAATTTTAAAAAAATTATTCTATTTTAATTTCAAGATAGGGGACTGAGCCATATATACAAGAAAACACCTAAAAATGAACCCTCCACTATTTTTCGGGCTAGTAGTTGGAGTTAGCCTGTCCTCAATTATTAGTCCTCAGCCCCAAAAAAAAAAAAAAAAAGTGGTGTGGTAGGATAAGGATGAAATATGAAGTTAATTCCATCACAAGTTTCATTATTAGTTCCACTGCCTCTAAGAAAAATTCATCAATTCCTATGAAACTTGAAGAAATCTAACTAGCTATCATCCACATAATTAATTTTTGAACATGACCAAACCTCAAACTAGAACCTAAAAACTTAATCATAGATAGCCATGACTGATTTTTAACAAATGAATGAATATAAGTAAAATTCGCTTGCGAATTTTCTTAAAAATATTTATACTAGTATGACATTCTTTATTAAAAATGGAAGAGTAAAATAAAGATAAACATAATAAATCCTGAATTATATATTTTAATGGAATATTATAATAATAAATATTTTAAAAAGTATACGCTAAATTATATTTTACTTTAATGTGATTTAGTCTAAAATTAATATTCTTTTTTTGTAGTAAAAAAATATCACTTTCAACTTCGTTCGAGTTTATTCTATTATCATTGAATCAATCTATATGATATTTTCAAGTTTAATTTTAACAGAAACATTTATTTGAATTTTAAAATAGTGAACAATGCGATTGTTAAAATTATATTTTAAATAATTTTAAGAACATTATTATAATTAAGTGAAAATTTACAAATCAAAATTGTCCGTTGAATCCCATTAGTGGCCTTAATATATTGTTAAAATAATCAGAAAGAAAATAAATGAAATTTTTAACAATGAAATTATAGAGGTTATAAAAATTTTTAGAGACATACAATTTTTGTATAAGTTGATCTATAATAAAATATATGAAATGTAAGTTTAATTAGAGGTACACTGATTTTAAAGTAAAGATAAAACTTATAGATTATTTCATATAACAAGTTATTAGTTTTGAGTATTTGGAGATTATAATATAAAAAAAAAAATAGAAGCGAACATTAATAATAAGGTCCAAGTTGGATGGATAAAATAGAAATATTTCATGTGTCATTTGTGATAAAAAAAATACTACTTAAACTTATAAAATAATTTTATTACATAATTATAAGACTTTTATTATTTTATGATATTGAATATTGAGCAAGGAAAAGTCGGTATAAGCAAAAATTTATCATTGCAGAAATGAGAATGTTACATTAGGTGAGTAGACATGCTAAAAAAATAAAATTATGAATGATTTATATTAAAGAGAAAGGTAGGGCAACACCTAACTATCATAAAAAAAAGTTGATAGAAACGTGTTTGATTTGGTTATATACAAAACAAATTATTAGAAGCTTTTAAACAAAAAGTTAACTATATAAAAAATAGTTTAATAATTAAAGGTAGAGAGATACTAAAAAAAATAATAAATAAATTATTATAAATAAATTTAACTATTTAACCATAAAAATAAGTCAATATACAATACGATAACAAAACTTGATCTATGTAACTGATCTTACCAAATGTAAAAAGATTTTATTTCTTGTTTGTTTGTTATTGAAATTATTTGTGGTTTTAACATTTATTGGATTGTTTTTATTAAAATTTATATGCAAAATATCATAGGATAATAGTACATTAAACAAGCTATAAGAGTAATGAATAAGACAATTTAAACCATAAATAAAGTGAATTAAATCACATAGAATTAACACGTAACTGATCTAAATTTATATTAAGTTTGACAAAACATATGTTTCATATGGTACAAGATGTATGGACAACGAGTGACAAGAAGTCATATGACAGGCTAACTACCACTTCAATATATCCTTTGGAGTATATATAGGCCAACACTACAGGGACCAAAGCACACTATAGTTTGACAATTTTCTGATAGAAAGCCTTTTTTCCAATAAAATATTGCCTTAGTAATTTGACTGTTTAGAATTTAAAAAAAAATTGAAAAAGAAGAGTAAGAAAGAAGAATAAGCTTGATTAATGGGCTATGAAATGAAAGTTGGTCATTTTCAATAGCAGTTAAAACTTGTTTACAAGATCTTGATCTCTTGCTTTAGCTTCACCATGAATGGTGCTGAGGTGAAAGGTAAAAGTGGCCCCATGTCGATTGCATGTGGATTGAAAAGTTGATGTGAAATGATGACTGTAATTAGGAGTGATTGTTTCCTCGGTCGTTTATGGTCCTCCCATATGCCGTCCACCCCACACCCTAGTTCACTTTCATTGAATGCCTTTGAGGGCAAGCCATTGATGAAGTAAAACAAAATAACAATAATACTAAAGAAAAAGTTGTTCCCCAATGTTGGAATGCAAAACAATGGCTCTTTTTTATAACTAAAAGTAATCATGAGATTTTATTTGGCAATCGCGTTTTTGAATTTGAGTTTTTTTTTTATTCAATATTGCTTTAGATCTTTCATGAAAAATTAATGATTTAAATTCATGGAATTCGACTTTTAAATTTTAATGAAAATAATTAAATGAGTGTTAAAACAATGAACAGTTTTATTGTTGGTGGAGAGAGTAGTGAGAGTAGTGTGTAAAAGGTCCTTTTATAGTGAAAATTTTCTAAGCTTTTAAAGCCTTTTAGAGATAAGATCAAGATTCTGTCTCTTAATTAGGTGTGGTCATGTTTATATTTACCAGCCTTAAAAGATTATGAAAATATTTATTATATAAATGAAACATATTCTCAACAAATAAAATTGCTCATCATTTTAATTTTATTAAAATTTAGAATAATATATCATAGAATATTAGTTAAGTGATAGCAAAATAAATAACAAAAGAGTTAAATAAGACTTTATAAATTGTAAAAGAAAAACTAATTTAAAAAAAACTACAAGAGTCTAAGTTGTAATTTATCCAAAATTAAAAAATAATTTAAATTATTCATATCATCCTTACAGTTTCTCTCAAATTTTAATTAGATCTCTAAAGTTTAAAAATTTGTAACTAAGTCCTTATAGTTTAACAAAAATTTTAAATTAGTGCCAAAGTTTAAACTTTTGTCAATTTTGGTTAAATTTTGATGATATGCTAATTATATATCATTTTAACATTATAAATTTACTTAATTCAAGTCAATTTAATCATATTACCTAACATAAATTGTATTTCATTTCATATATGTAAGTTATTTTTATATTATTATTTATTTTTTCTTCTCTTTGTTGACATAGATCATGCATATTTAGAGTGTTAAGATAGTGTACATTGGCAACATTAAAAAAATTAATATAATTTTAACAAAAATTTAACAATAGGGACTAATTTAAATATTTCTAAACTATAGGGACTCAATTACAAAATTTTAAACTATAAGGACATGATGAATCAGTATTGGATTGGATCACCAAATCGTACAGGAAGGTCAATCACTAGAGATGGCAAGAATTTCCAGAGAGAGCAAACCAAGGAATGTAAAGAGGGAGATGGCTCCCTGGTTGCACCTCTGATGGTAAATTTAGGAAGAGGAAGTTAGAGAGCTGTGAGAGGTAGAATATTTACGTATCTAGGTACTATTGTGTCGGCATATAATTATATGGTTTTAAGTCAATTTGGGACATGTAATGTTGATTTAGATGAACCTCAACCATGGCAAGGCTTAGGTTTAGGCAAGCCAGGTATGGAAGGGTGATCACCCATTGTTGATCAAATACGATATTATCACTAGTCCCCCAAATCCATAGGCGTAAGCGCTTGTAGACTTAAGGTCTTGTCCAAACATCTTCTAACGTGGGAGGTTCGCCCGAGTGGGGCGAGGTGATAGGATGTTAGAGGGCAAACGCCTTTTGGATTTAGAAGGACAAACCCCTTTCTGGGATAAAGGGGCAAACGCCTGAGTTTATATTGGCTGAACGAGTCTCCCAAGTTTAAGGTAACATCATTTTGTTGGAAGCTGATGAGTTACATCATTCAAGTTTTCTGTCTTTTAGCATTCTACATTTTTCTCAAGTAAGGTGGTTAGCATGACGGTTAAGCCCATGTAGCGTATGTGGGTGCCTCATAAGGGCACATTGGTAATTTTAGAGTGCGTTTGAAATTTGTACGTTGTAATGGTAGGGTATTTTTATTCTTTTCCCCTTGGTACAATTTTTGCATTCCAATTGCTTAGGTATTTAAATTTTTCTCACCTCTTGATACTCTCTCATTTTCCATTTCTAAGATTTTTTTAGCGGGAGCTTTTGCCGTTCTTGAAAGTTCATGCTTCCAAGGATTTTGTGCAGTTTTTCTTCTCTTAGTACTCCATTCCTTACATTTTTTTCTGCTTTCTTGTTGGTTTTCGATTTTCATTAGGTTGTCATGGTTGAGGTCAATCCCCCTTAAGTTTGAAAAATTAAAAGCAATTCGCTTCATGGAAGACAAATAGCTGGTCTTTATTTTATTAGAGGGTAATTGAGGGTCATAATGGATCACTCGATTTTCCTTTTGATTTGGGATTGAGAAGAGGTCCATTTTAGATTCCGTTAACTATGACGTCGATGTTACCAAGGGATTAGGGTTGGAAATCATCATAATCCCTTGCCTACCATCCCCGATCATTTCTTCACCTCGATTAGTTTGCATGTTATCTTGGCAGGCATAGTTGGTGAGTTTTTCCCTTTGGATGAGGCCTTTGATTGCATCCTTTAGATGGATGTGTTCATCAGTGAGATGGCCCTTAGTCATGGTGGAACCATTAATATTTGCTTTAGTCCATGTTCTTGTTGTTTCTTCTCTTCCACTACATAGGCTAGAACTTTATGATATTAATGTTATACACCTCATCTAATATTGATCATAGTGATTTAATGAGGGGAGTGTATGAGGAAAATCAGCCTCGAGGTGGTGATCATTTCCTGGAATCCTTATCTTTGTTAGGTTTAGAGCCTTGTTTATCATATTTTTTCTCTTTAAGGTGGTGGTCTTCCTGTTGATTAGTGGCATGTGAATGTTTGGTGAGATAGTCATTCTCTTAGACGATGTGCTGATATGCTCACCTAAGGAGTTTGTCCAAAGTTTTTGGTGGTTTGTAGGTGACAATCAAGAAGAATAGGTTTGTTTGAAGGCCGAATTTGATGATGTGTACTACCACTAGGTCTGGAAGATTATATATTTTCAAGGCAACCTTGTTGAATCGAGCAAGGTAGCTTTGTAGTGTCTCATTTTTCCTTGTGTAAAACTAATCAAATCATCTAATGACTTCTTGTATACATTTTTTGTCACAAAGTTCTTAAGGAATAGATTAGACAACTCATTAAAAGAGTTGATGGAGCTAGGGGGTAGAAACGAATACCATTGTAGGGCGAGACTTATTAGTGTGCTAGAAAAAAACTAACAATGTTGGGCATTTAATATAATGAGGATCGACATGGCGAAGTTGAAAGTATTGATAAAATCATAGGGATCTTTATCCTTGTAATAGGGTTTAATTTTCATAGGCATTTTGAAACATGTGGGGATGTAAACATCCATGATAGGCTGCGTGAAGGGGTGGTAACCCTTCTTTGGGAGATATGTAAAGTTGAACTCTAATAACGATGTGTGGGAGCGTTCATGAGGCTAGCAGGTTGCCTGTTATGCTTAGGCGTATTGAGGATGTGAGTACCATTTGTAGTATGGGTTGTGAGGGCTAGTCAAAGGTGCCACTGGATATCCTGTGGGATGCGGTGGCAAGGGTACATTTGCAGTAGTGGATGAGTTGGTTTCATAGTTTCGAATGCGACAGGTGTCAGATATACTATGGCTGATTGAGGCGTAGGACAATGAGGGATGCTCAATGGAGGTTGTTCCACTATGACATGAGCTTGTGAGACCACCAATAAGGTAGGTGCTATACTTGATCCTGTGGGCAGATTTCCTGGTAATGCTAATGGTGTCAGGGCCAAGATTGGACGTGGATGATGAAATAGTGATGTACTCATCAAACTACCATAAACAAATTAGTCAAGATAATGGTATCCTAATTGTTGGCACAACTAGTGTAATTCCATCTTGAGGTGGGTTATTTCTCGTTAAAGGTCATAAATGACTAAAGTCTTGGAAATGTTACTATTGGAGCCATTTTCTTCCTCTTGGGATAGAGGAGCTTAGTTAGTTTGGGCTAATTGGTCTTCCCCTATGTCATTTGGAGAAGGATTGAGGCAGGCACGTTGAGGACTAGGTATGATTGTCTCATCTACAACTGTTTCACCCCTATGGAAGTGGGTATTATGCGTGGTGCACAGATTGTGTAACGCCCCTATCTAGTCTTACTGTTAACCCCGATATCAAAAGATAGGTTCGGTACATTATCCTTATCCTTGATTTGATTAGTGTCTGATCAGTTATAACATTCAATTATATTAAGTAGATTAGGTTCGGGATCCTTTGCTCAGAATAAAAATTTACATGCACAGCGGAATAAAAATACTACACTATATAGTGAAAATTAAAAACCTTCATGTAATTCAAATAAATACAGGTCCAATAATTTCCATTACATGCTGATAAGTCACATCCTTGGATATACGAAGTACCCAACCATCATAAGTTAGGAGACAACAGGTCTTTCACTCAAACTCCTGTATAAATGAAGGATGGTCTGGTCCTTCAGATATCTGTTTCTCCTGTATACCCTAAATATAACTCATATATACAGTCAACTATTGTCCTATTCTAAATTAGACCTAGCTAGGACCTAAAATAGGGGATTACAAAAATCATACTCAATCAAAAAGAGACTGCTACCTTGCGTCCCTGCTACGCGTCTGTATCTGATACATATTAGCACATAGATGAGAAACACAAGTTTCCCAGTAGCTCAACAATTCATAGTTTAAAAGAAACTAATATGTACCAGGGTGTAAGCACCAAAACATTCAATCTACATCCTTGATTTTAGGTGTAATATTACACATAACTGTAAACTGGCAATCATTGCATGATAAATTTAGAAGTTAACAAAGATTACATATATTTTTAAATAACACGTATTCTTATCAGCTTAATGGTTTATTATGGAATTATCATAGTGTTTATGCGTGTTACGTGAACACTAGGTCACAGGTGCGGAGCACCTTTGGACACACCTCCCTAGGTCACCCGTGTGGAGCACCTTCGGCCACACTTTGTAATTTATGGATACTCGACCACGTACATAGCGTAATTATGATCACTAGGTTATGGGCATGGAACACCTTCGACCACGCCTCGCTAGGCCACCCGTGTGGAGCACCTTTGGCCACACCTTGTAAATCATGGACCCTCGGCCATGTATATAGCATAATCAATAGCACTAGGTCGTGGGCATGGAGCACCTTTGGCCATGCCTCGCTAGGCCGCCTGTGTGGAGCACTTTTAACATTTCTTATGAAAAATTCAATATTTAAGGAATAGTTTCTATTTTCCTTAGAAATAATTTTTAAGGTACATTTTCCTATATAAATCTAATAATCTCAATATTAATTTCCTTTCTTGGAAGTTGATTCTAATGTACATTTTTCTTCTAAGAATTTCAATAATTTCGATAATAATTTTCCTTTTCTTGAAAATTAATACAAATGTGCATTTTTCCTTCTAAAATTCCAACAACTTCAATAATAATTGTCTTTTCTTGGAATTTAATTCTAATGGGCATTTTTCCTTCTAAAATTTTAATAACTTCAATAATAATTTTCTTTCCTTGAAAATTAATTCTAATGTGCATTTTTTTTTCTTATAAAACTTTAATAGTAATTCATAATAAATTTTCGTTGCTTGGAAATTAATTCTCATATATATTCTCTTTCTAAAATTTCTAATATTTTTAATACTAATTTTCTCTTTCTTGGTATTAGTTCTATTGTACATTTTCTTTCTAGAAATTCTAATAATTTTCCAAATAATTTCCTTTGCTTGGAAATTAATTCCATTATATATTTTTTTCTTTCTAGAAATTCTAATCACTTCCACAATAATTTCCTTTGCTTAGAAATTAATTCTCATGTATATTTTCCTAGTAATTTTCCATAATCACATGCATTTTTACTAGCAATCATAAATGTTCAATAACCCCATTAATTTCATCATGGAAATAACAAGTCCACTACAATACTAAGAATAGTAAACCAAACTAACTAAACCATTAAATAAATTTCTAAATCTAAGTACTCTCATGATCTCAAAGAAGCAATAATTTAGAGATTAGCATTAGCCACCTTCCATCCTTATCATGCAAGCTCCATTAAATTTTTCCTAAATCAAGAGTGCAGACATGGGTTCAAATTCCATAGAAGCTATATCATTGAACATGCATACTCAATCATGGAATAAGAATTTAACAAATTGCCAAACTACCTTGGAAGTGGGCTAGAGAAAATATTCTTGGCTTTTCCTTTGATTTCCTTGATTTCCCCTTTGAGTTCTTCCTTACTTCATCTTTCCTTGGTCTCTCAATTTTGCCTTGATGTCTCACCTTTTTCCTCTCCTTTCTCTCTTTTTTCTTTTCTTCCTCTCCTCTCTCTTATTTTCATGTGTGGGGGATGTTAAGTTTCATGAAAATAAATCTCAATCTCTCCTTTATCTCTTTATTTTCATGTGAGCATGTGTGTCTTTCATAAAATACACCTTTCCACTTGTTTCTTTTCCTTCACTTCACGCCACCCACTTCCTTATTTTCCCTTCTTTCTCTTTTTTTTTAAAGAAAAGTATGCACACTTTTGAATATGTATATATATATATATATACTTGCACAAAGTGTACTTGCAAGTACACTTTGTCTTTGCTTGCACACTTAGTATTTCCCTTTCTTGCAAGTTTGGATTTGTCCACTCTTACAAGAAACTATCCTTTACAAGCAACCTTGGTATTTCCTTTTTCTTTTTCTATTCTCTCTTTTCCTCCCTCATTCACATGACACTTACACACACCTATATATATATATATATTTGCATCTCATTTTGCTTCTTACTTGGTACTTAGGCTAGGTAAATAAAGAAATCAAAGAATTAATTCTAAGCACCAAATTTTCCTTCCTTAAAAATAATTCATCTAATTAATTGGCAAGCAAGCAATTCAAACTAATTAATTAAATAACACCATTAATTTATGCCAATTAAATTATGGGATGTTACAGATTGACCAGCATTATTAGTGGTGCACCATTGAGAGGGGCGGCGGAAATGTTGATCATGAACATTGTGAAAAAATAAAGTAGTTCTTGGGAAATCAAGAGCAATAAGAAAGGGCAAGAAAATGCAACGATGGATTAAGTTAATCATGTTAAATGCCAATGATGAATCAATATTGAACTGAATCACCAAAACCATACAGGAAGGTCACCAGAGATGGCAAGAAGCTACACACTGAGAGCAGACCAAGGAATGTAGAGGGAGAAATAGTTCTCTGGTTGCACCTCCAATGGCAAAGTCAAACAAAGGAAATCATGAACGTGTAAGAGAGTTAGAATATTTGCTTACCTGGGTACTAAGGTATTGGCTAATATTTATGTTTCTAAGTTGATCAGCCATGGCAAGGCCCAGGTCTAGGCAAGACAAACATTGAAGGGCAATCGCCCATTGATATTTATATGCGGTATTATCTAGAACTAAGTAAAAAGTGAGCAAAACTATAAAAATTATAAGAATAATTTATCTTAAAAGTGAGTGTTTTAAGGTTTAATGTATGACCCATATAAATAGCCATAAAGATCGTCTTAAAAGAGTGTTTAAAAAAAGGGAAGGAAGATTCAATTAATGCATTTTCTGTAATGTCCCATATCAGTTGGAGAGGGGACGAAGCATGCCTTATAAGGGTGTGGATACCTCTCCCTTGCAGACGAGTTTTCTCCTCCGAAGGGATAGGGGGAGAAGAACAAAATCGTGAGGTGGCTCGATAACCACCAAAGCGGACAATATCTGCAAGTGGGCGGCTGGACTGTTACATTTTCGGTTAATAGTCCCAATTATTGATTAGATGAATGAAATTGGAATTACCCTTGTATTCTAATGTCTAAAGATTTGAATGAATTTCCGGTTAATAGTCCCACTTATTGATCTTCCCTCTCCAATAGAAGTTTTTAATGCTTAAATGACTAGTTGAATAGTCACTTTCTTAGATAAAATGTTTTTAGAAGTCACTTTTAAAAATTAAACATCTACCTATATTATATTAGGATCCCCAATATGTTATCGGGTTTCTAACCAGTATACACACACACACTTTAGAAGACCTTGCATGCTTTTTTTTTGTTGTAAATATAATATAAAATAATTATTATTATTATAATTTTAAAATAATAAATTAAATAATAAAAAGTTATTTAATTTATTTATCTTTTGTAACTTTTTATTTTTTTTATTTTTTAATGTGTTCATATCATATATTTTATTTTATATTTAAAATTATAAAATATATTATTTTATGAGACGACTAAATAATATTATAATATATATATATTCACCTTCATTTATATTCATTTATTAAAAAAAATGAGTATTCATTTTTTTGTTTTTATAAATATTTTTTTATTGAAGACAACTAATTTAAAATATTATCAAATATTAAATATAAATAATATTTTAATAATAATTTATTATATTATAAAATATTAATTTCTTCCGAATAGCATCACATTTTACCTTCTCTAGCTATTATCCTAAATAATGTATATAAGTGGCATATTGCCCCAAAAATGTGTAATTAGCTATAGTTAGATAATTAGATTCCATGTGTGGTCCCAAATTGGGAGTGACACTCTTGGACCTTTTCCTCACCCAAAAAAGTCAAAAGGCCGTATCGATGGCTTCAAAAGATTCTACAAAATTAGATACAACTGCTACAGCTAAACAACAAAATATGCATGACACACTATTGATTGCTTTTTGGTATTATAATTGTTTGGCTATTGTTTATGGCTAACGACAATAAATCACACAAATGTACAAGTACAAAGGAAATTGTTTTTATTTTGTTAATGCTAGCTTAAAATTTTAAAACTGAGGTAAATTTAATATTTCAAGTTTGATTTTGTGTCTCTAATTTTTTATTGTAACTTATATGGGCTCATCAATTAGTAATTATTACATATTGTAATTAATTAGAAAATTTTTTAAAAGAAACTTTTATGGACAAATTATCAAAATAAAAATATATTTAAAATTTTAGATAATTAATAATTTTAAGTATAAGTATTTTTGTATCATAAAAAACTTAGTATAAATATAACTGCATTTAATATTATATTAAGAATAAAACTTTTACACATAAAATTTAATTTTATTAAGAGATATAAAAGAAGTAATTGTATTTTTTAAAAAAATTGAAATAATAATAATAAATATAATATATTTAATTTTATTAAAAAAGACTAAATTAAATTTTTTTTCTGAGAGATATTAAAATTATATTTTTTCATATCTAGTTTAAAAATTTACAACTCTCTTTTAGATTAAAAAATTTATAATTTTACTACATTTAATGACATTATTAAATTTTTTAAAAAGATTAAGAATTTATCAAAATATATATATATCAAAAATTATTATTTATTTTAAGTTAAAAATAATAAATTAATTTTATTTTAAATTTTTTTAAAAATAATTTTTTATATTGATCAAATAAATTTAATATCTTTTAAAAAATTTAAATTATAATTTTAATATCGTTCAAAAAATTATATTTTATAAAAAATTAATATAATTTTTTATAATATATCAAAATATTTGATCTATATTAAAAAAAAAATTTAAGAAAAAAAGCAATTTCATATGTCCAAGCAAGACAAGATGGCGAGGAGGGGTTGAGGGGGACACATTTTGTCTCATGTGGGGCTACGACAAGGGTTTGAACAATAAATGAGCGTTGCAGTCGAAAAAGAAAAAAATAGAAGGGAGTGGGCCCAACTGCTCCTCACATGCTTCCTTCACAAAAGCATTTTCCTATGAACAAAATTTAGGAATAATTTTTAATGTCTCTCATATCAAATTTTTTAATAAAAAAATTAGTATTGATTTATATAATTTATTAAAAAATTTAATAATAAAAATATAATTTTTTTATTAAAAATAATTTTAAATACTAAATATAAAAGATTTTAAATCCTTTGTTATAATATTTTTGTTTAATGTTTGATATTTTTAATAGTGATTTTATCAGTTATTAAAGTATATTTTAATATTATTATAATTATAATTTTTATTTAAAATTAATTTAAAAAATAATAATAATAATAATATTTATTATTAAAATTTTAGCAACGAAAAATACCGTCTCTGAAACGCTAAGCAGCGACAAAAGAGAATTCGGACGCGATATCCACACCTATCATACTTACTTGTCTAAGACTTCCAGATTAGTCACTCTCCAAGCGTATCTATAGTTGATAGTACATTCCTTATAATCTATGTCCTATGAATTTAGATTTTCTAAAATACAAGAAAACAAGTGTTGTGATAAAATACAAAAAATTATAATTAGATTTTAATTTATTAATTTTAATTTATTTTAAAATTTTAAAAAATAACTTTTTATATTATTTAAATAAATATTTAATTATATTAAATAATAAATATAATATATTTTAATTAAAATAAATAAAATTATAAATTTTTTTTTGTTTTTTAAAAAAATATAAGTTTTTAAAATTAAAAATGATGTAATTTTAAAATGTAATTTACTCTTCTATTAATCACTAATCACGATGCAAAAGAGTGAAAGACAATTGTGGCCCTCCCAAAAAAGTGTGCGCTACTGTTCGCTCTAAAGATATTTTTAGTATCGTTGAAATTCACAACACTTCAAAAAAGAAAAAAAAAAAAAGTGCAAAGCCTTCAAAGTTAAGAATGCAAAACAATACGAGATAAAAATTAAATAAAGATATGTCAAATCTTTTTATACCTATATTCAAATAAATTAATTTTGGTAAACGCATTTTCATAGAAAAAGAAGTTTCGGAATTTTGTTTGAAAAGAAGTTAATTTCATTTTCTTATTTTAAGAATTTTCTTCCCAACGTTTTATATATATATTAGAAGTTTTGCATGTTAAAAATTACATATTAATTTTTAAAATATAATATAAAAATAATTATTATACTTAAATTTTATTATTTTTACTTTCTTTCTCATCTTTTTACATCAAAAATTATATATTTTATAATATATAATTATAAAGACTATTGAAAATAAGACTTGAGTTATTATAACGTAAATGAAGTAATGTGTATAGATTATTATTTTCATACTATTGAAGATATGTGGAATTCCTTTTTAATTCAAATGATGTAGATCAATGGAACTTGTACAAAAATAAGTAGAAGGGCGTCAAAATATGTATGAGAAGAAAAATTATAAGGAATATAAGGAATGCGCAGAGGGAGAAAGCTTTTGCCCCAAAAAGGGATCTTGTAGTTGGAGCATGTCAATCGCCAATACAAGCGCGATAGCTAGGATTGAGGTTCATCAAATCTTTTACCTATTTGTGAAATTCACAATATGTAAGTCCAACACATTTTGCATAACAATTAAGCTTGGTTTCTTCAATATTATCAATGATGATTAGGAATGTTTAAAATTGATTAAATTAAACTAAATCAAACTGATTAGAAACTGAATAAAATTAAAAAGAATAAGTTGATTTAATTTTTAAAATGACAAAATCGAATGGCATGATTCAGTTGTTGATTTATAATTTTTTTTTAGTTTTAATCGAATCAAACCAAACCATTTTTCATATATGTATTTTAATATTTTTTTTATCTCTTAATAGTTAAAATTAAGGCATATCTTGTAATCAATTATAATATGTAGTTATTATTTATTATATATTATTTTAAAAATAGTTTTGGAGATATATTGATACCTTGATAGATAAAAATATTTTATATGATTTAATTAGATATCATAATTAGTAATAAGATTGTTAATTATTTCTTAGGATCTTGATTTAATAGTTTATGATTGGTTATTTAGTATAATATTATAGTTTTAAGTTTATTAAAATTATTTTATAGAATGATTATTTTAGACTTTATAAATATATAAAACATATAAAAAAATTAAAGTTTTGTTTCATATATGTCAAAATGAAAAATTTAAGTTATTTGAAAATTGAATAACTTATTTATATTAATTCGGTTCAATTTTAAGAAAAAAATAAAACTAAACCAATCATTTGAACGTCTCTAATCCTAATATTAGGAGTATGTACATAATTTCTCTTTCATTTAATATGATAAATATGAATGCAATTACACAAAGATGTAGATAGAGAATCTTGAACTTATTTATAGAAGAACTCGATCCAAAACTATAAAGAAATATTATTATAAAAAAGAACGCCCAACTATAGTCTTACAACATACATTACTCTCTCTACACTCTTTACACCACACTAACTTGGAGCCTTCAACAAAAATATTTAATTTTTTTTATTAATCCATCATTTTTTATAGCAATTTATTATTT
The DNA here is from genome assembly GCA_031216115.1 of Senna siamea. NCBI lineage: Eukaryota > Viridiplantae > Streptophyta > Magnoliopsida > Fabales > Fabaceae > Senna > Senna siamea. The sequence goes on from CM062364.1 coordinate 12,199,342, forward strand.
TTAACAGTAATTTATTATTATTGAACTCTTACAAAAAAAAACCAAAAATTCTCTAATATAGAAGTTATTATGTACAAAAAAGGAGAGAGGCTAAATTGAGTTTAGTTAAACAAAAAAATGCTTGATAAAGATATATATTTTAAACTAATTTTATTGATTGTTTTTAGAAATAAAGCACAATATAATTTTGAGTAAATCATACCGATATTCTTTGCGGCTTAATATCATTTTTGTTTAAATTTTTTTACTGAAATTCCTTACACTATTTGATACATATTGAAAATTTTTTCCATATTATTTATTTTGGTAAAATTATTTTTTCTTATCCAAAAAGTCACTGTTAATTTCGTTAGAATGTTTATTGTGTCAAATTCATTTCATATCTTTGTTAAAATTTTCATATATCATCTTAAATCCTAATTTTATCAATAAATTATTAAAAAAAATCAATGACCTTATAAACCATAAAATATATTATAGCAAGTTGATTATGCTGCCTAAATTACATTATCTAATCCTTTAATAATAGCCTATGTCTCATGTCACAAGACTGTGCTTATAGAAACAATAACGTTTAAAGACTGTGGTTATAATATTTGTTAGTGTAATATTTATGTTGAAGATTTATGAAAAAAAAATCACTATAATATTTTATAGGATAAAAATTTTGAAGTAAGAAAGAGATAAACAAATAAATAAAAAATCCACTCGATCTATATCCAAAATTTATAGAATATACTGTAATATTAGGTCACTAGCATATTTAATTAATTAAATTAGGGTCGGTTTTGGTTGGCATTGAAAATTTTAGTAATAGTTTTGGGAAAAAAAAAAGTAATTTTGGCATTGACCTAAATAAATTTTTGAAAAATATGATAATTGCCCTAAATTTTTAGGATCAAAGAAGTATTTTTACTATTTATTTTCTTTAATCTGTGGGCTTAAATTTTATCACAATAGGGATTATTTGCAAGAAAAGATAATTCAAAAATTTTAATAGAAGAATAATCTAAATTTTTACTCAATTTAATTAAAATATCCTTATATTTATTATTTATATAATATATAAAATATTAAATGTGATGAGCAATATCAAATTATAACTTTTTGATAGAGCAAATTAATAATTTAGTCTCTAAATATTTAATATAAAAATTTTCAGTAAAGTCATATTAAATATTTTTTTCAACTCAAAATAGTCCTTGTATTAGACAATTTTTTTAATTAATAAACAGGAGCCTATATAGACACTAATTCATGACTAAAACTTGTCGTAATGTTCAAAATAGTATCACTTAAATGAATTTTGGCTTAAATTTAAGTCACTTTGATATCATTTGACTTTGTAAAATTGGCAAAAATGATGTTATTTTGGAAAAAGAATGCAGAAAAGAAGAAGGAAAAGACAATCTTATGTCTTAAGCTAATGACTATAGTGAATGCTATTTATTAATTAATTTTTTAAAAAAAGAGATTATTTTGATAAAAAATATTTAAAGAAATAAATTGAGACTTTATCACCATATTAAGAACAATAATTTTTTAACGATTAAATCACTAATTTAATATTTTTACTATTTAAAATAAATTATCATTTTCAATACAAAATAAATAATATTGAAATAGAAAATTTAAAAATAATTTTTTATTAATTTATATTTTTAATGCGTATTATTTTAATGATTATTTTGATACTTTTTACTTTTAAAAATTGTGTGCATATTTTTAAAATAAAAAAGTATGTTATTTAATTATATCTAAAGAGAGTAAGTAATTTATCCTTAATTTTTTTCTGTGATTCATTTGGCTTGAACGAGCTTCATAATCCTTTTTTTATTGTAGTAATTAGTATGTGAAAAGTTACTAAATTTTATTTAATTTAGAATAAATTAAAATCTCATAATAAAACTAAAACTCTAGTTCTTTTATACATAAGTTTCTTTTATTAATAATTATTTATTAACATATATAAAAATAAAACTATAAAAGTCTAAAACTAAAACTAAAAGCTCAAGTTCTGTTCTGTACTGTATCTATTTCTGTTTAAAGTGGCGTACACGTCAATCCCCTTCACTTTCTCTCTCCCTCTTTTCGCGAGTGAATTTGTGAAGAGAGAAGAAAGAAAGTTAGTATACTAATGCGTTGTGGTGGTGACTTCGATGATGGCTCAACACAGAAACGGCAGAGAGACGCACAAAAATCTTTATTTTCTCCAATATAAAGTTCTCTGTGTAGGCCCCACCAATCCCATATTCGTCACAGTGACAGCCACGGCAACGACATTGTAAAACTCTCTACCCCTTCCTCCACTTTCCACAATCCCAAATCAATTCTCTCTCCTTTCTTTCTTTCTTCCACTTTTCTCAGTCTTTAATGGCTGCCCGTATCACAATTCCGCGTTAAAAACAATATGGGTCGGTGCTAGATAAACATGACCTTCTCTTTTTCTTTTTGGGTGTCAAGAGGATACTCAATAGCAAAATTCTTGTTTTCTAGTCCATTTTTTTGGTAAAGTTAGCTGCGAGTTTCTTACCAATTCTCCATTTTTCCTCGAAGGACGGTTAGTTATTGGGTACTGTATCCCTATCGGTATTTTAGGTGCCAAACTGGAGAGAATTGGATGTCTTGGAGAAACGACATTGAGAGAGGATTGAATGATACATTCTAGATTCTATATAGAGTTGCATCGGTATTTCTTTCTTCTGATGATATACATTGGTATTGGTAATAACTGGAATTTGGATGCTCTATGCTCTGTTCAGTGGTTGAAGCCATTCAGTCGAACAAGTAGCGATGAAATTCGGTTTGATGGGCGATTATGGAATTTGGATTTGACACTGTTTTTGTGAATCTCAAGCTTTTGTTGTTATTATCAAACTTTTTCTATTAATTACGTTTGATCATTGACTAATTTTCTTTAATTGAAAGAGAGGGCAAATAATTACTGAGAGCTATGAATCTGTGACTCTGTCAATCACAAAAGCTGAAGCCTCGAAGATAATGAAGTCTTTGAAGTTTGACGCGAAGAGCATATATAACTGAAAATTTCAGCTCTCTCAGAGGAACTCAAATTAGTATTTAAGGCATGTGCATGAAGGAGACGGTGCTGATATTTGATACCTTCTCCTTCAAAGGAAGCTACAACGCCGTGAGCTGCACTCAGCTCGGAAACTTGAAGGACTGAAATTGGAATTCCTAGATGCTTTGTAAGTGGACTAACTACAGGATTCATCTTTTTCTTTTACTACTTTACCATGTTGAGTCAAAAAAATATTAAAAGGGCCTCTGATTGAGAGGTACTAATTTCAGGCATTTCGTTTTCCTATGACTGTTCTGTTCTGTTCTAAACTCCTCATTATTTGCCTCAAATTGGTAACATCAGTTCAGTTCCATCTTCTTCCATTTTCCCTGGAAGCCCAAAACCAGCAAGGAGTTGATGATCGATTGAGAAGATCAACTGCATCGCTAAGTTCAAATCTTGTCGGCATATAGCCAAGTTTCTGCTTGAGTTGATTACCAAACGTGTTAGCATACAGATATTTGTTTATTATGCTTGTATTCATCGCTTTATTTACCCCCGTTTGAAGGGGTTTGTTCATGAACTGTAGTTTTGAACTTTTGGAGTTTTAGAGGGACTGAGTGAGTGATGATATGAGTTTTTTTATCATCTTCAGTTTCTTTTATTTACATTGTTTTTGTTCTTCAACCAGGTTTTGCAATACCATAATGGTGAGCAGTTTGGACCAACACCTGCAAAGTAAGGGTTAAACAACGTTAGAACCATTAAGGTAGGGGGTTAGTGGAAAAAAGGAAGTCAAGAGTATTCCGATCATGGCAAAGAGGTCACAGAGACGCACTGTGCGGTATGAGAAAGATCAATCAGGCTGTATGTGGGGCTTTATTAGTATGTTTGATTTCCGCCATGGTCGTGCTGCTCGGAAGTTAATTGCAGATAAAAGGCGTGGCAGCAAGCATTCTGTTGGTGAGAACTGTACTTGACATCTAGATCAGTGCTTCCAACTTCCAAGATGAATAACTAAGCTTATGTGCATAAATATATATCTTAATCAAGAGTGTTTATATAATAAATACATAAAAAAAATGTGTATATACCATATATTTTTGAGCTGAATTGCTGAAGAAGTGGTGGTTATGATTTGCTATGAATTTTGTGCTATTTTGTGAATATTTCCCGGAGCCAAATTCAATTTCAGAAGCAATTGTGCAATTTTTCTAAAACAATTTTGAGCTGAAATCTTTTCATCAAAGTCTATGTGGAATTGTTTGTTGTTAAAGCTGGACTGAACTCTAATGTTTTGCAATAATGATTGAATTGCAATATTTTGTTTTCTACAGGTTTTGTACATTCAAAAAATAAGTTTGAGATGTTGAGCACTTTGGACGAAAATGGTCAGGGCAATCTTGTAAGTCTTTTCATGATTATTTTTATGCAATTCTGGAAGTTTTGAATCTTTTCTAAGACTTGAGAGTAAATTCTAGGACACTGGTAGAACTAAGTTAATCATCACGATGTCTGTGCATTCATTGATATTACATCACAAATGTTTCAGGACAACAAAGAGAGCAAGAGACTAACAGTGACAACTGAGACTGTTAAGCCTAGTGTAAAAAAACTCATGGAAGAAGAGATGTTTATTGACCAGGAAACTGGTAACACTGAAGTAAAATCAAAGGAATCCAGATTAGGGCATGAAGACACCCTGAGGATAGATACCAAAAGGAAAAAGAAATCTCGCAAGAAAAGCTGTGATATGGATACCAGTGATTTAAATTCAGATACAACCTTGAAATCAGATCTCTCAAATAGTCAGCATTCTAGACAACATTCTAAAAATGATCTTGATTTGGACAAGGTATTGGAGGATTTCTGTCATCTGAAAAGTGCTTTTTCTGTTATGCATGACCATGATGGCAAAGCTGATGAACAATCAAACCAGAAGCTTGTTATTGCTGAAAAAAAGGCAAGGGATGCAATCCTTGAATTTGTGAATCAGATGATATTTAATGGGAAAGATCTGGCAGAAGCTAGAAAATTCCTTTGCTCCCATGAACTTATGGATGCACTTCAGAGTCTAAGTTCAGATAAGGAATTGTTTCTGAGAGTTCTGCAAGATCCAAAGTCTCTTTTATTAAAATATGTTCAAGAGTTGATCAATACTCAGGGATCAGATGACAAAGAACACAGTTCTGCTACTGGCTCCAACTTGTCTGAACGTGAGCCTGGTAATCTGAGACAAACTACAGAGATTGTTAACCACAAGCAACGCAACTTTTTTAGGAAAATGGTGAAGTTGCGAACAAAAAATCAAATAAGTGGAAATATGAATACTGAATCTTCTAATAGAATTGTTATTCTGAAACCTGGATCAATTGGCATGCAAAATTCTGAAGCTGAAATTAATCTTTCCCATTCCTTAGATTCTTATGAAGGTCCTTCTGTGAGAGTTGGTTCACATTTTTCTCTTACAGAGATTAAAAAGAAATTAAAACATGCCATGGGAAAAGAGAGGGATAGAAACCCTGAAAGAATTATGGAAAAGGTCCCTGCTGAATGTCAACGAAAGGGGAAAGGCAGCAAAATCATTGGTAAAGACAATGTTGGAATGAAGTCTCCTAATAAGGACCATTTTTTCATTGAAAAAATCGCAAGACCTACATTCATTGAAAGGAAAGTAGACAAGACTGGTACATTGAAAGACTCTGAAGTGATAGTGGAACATGAAAATGGTAGTTATCCCAAAAAAAAGGTTTCTAACATGTATATTGAGGCTAAGAAACATCTGAGTGAGATGCTGGGTAATGAAGATGAGAACATGGACCTTTCGTGTAGGAAAGTTTCCAAATCCCTTGGGAGAATTCTCTCTCTTCCTGAATACAACTTGTCTCCCTATGGTAGTCCTGGACGGGACTGGGAGCATCAATATGTGACTGCACAGACAAGATTCAATGGATCAGAAAAAAATTGGGAGGCTAATGAGGAAATATTGTCACCCAAACAAACTACCTTTATGGGTCATCTGGATCAGGTGGCTCATAGTTCAGAGAAGCAGTCAAGAATTTCTGATGATTGCTCTAATAATAAAGTACAAGAAATTAAATCAGAGCTGAATTTCTCAGGTGACCTTATTCATGATGATAAAGCAGAAGCAACCAGTTATCCTGTTAGAGATGAGATAATTCCTGAAGGTATTATGTTCAAACTATATGATTTGAGTGATAGATGTTACAATACTCCTTTGTGGCTGCTTTTTATATTTTCTTTTATTTTGCGTTTCATAATTCTTGTCCAGGTAATGTAGAATCTGCTAAAGAGAAAAATCTTTTGGATTCTTCCTCTGAAACAGTAGGTTTGATTGAAGAAAAAGACCAAATTTGTGATATGTCTGAAATTTCTGATGGGGCAAGACATTCTCAATGTTTAAGTCAGGTTATGTATATTATTGTTTCTTACAATATCTAATCACAGTTCTGTTTCTTATTCTTTTCTGCTGATTAGAAATGCTTGTCATTTTATGGCTTTGTCTTTGGTGGAATGATATATTTAAATTATTCTTTATTCTTTTAATTTACAGGATTTTTCTGTAGAGAACCAACCGCCATCTTCTCCTCAGTCATCCCTTTCTCACTCCTCCATCACTAAAAAAATTGAAGAGCTAGAAAGTGGTGCAGATGTTTCTGGGCGACCAAGTCCTGTATCTGTTCTTGATAAACCATTCCCGGAGGATGACATCAGTCCTGGAAACACTGGATCCCATCTTGGTACGCAATGCATTAGATCCATGATGGGTCTTTTGGAAATTTTCTTGTTTAATATATATATATATATATATAATAAAAAAAATAGTACTTTGGAAACAAATTGGTTCCTTAGTTTTACTGGTTTAGCAGAAATTGAAAGCAGAACGCTGGTTGCCAAGGTTCTTTAAATAATGCATTATTCTGAATGTGTTCTGGAATTAGTTTCTAGAGATTTGCTTGGTCACATCTTCTTGTCTTTTGCTTATCTCTGTGAATTAAAAAGGTTTCATGGCTGCATATCTTTTTATTGATCATATTGCTTTTAAGCTGACGGGATATTCATTCATGATTTTCAGTTAAAAATCAAATACAACCACTAAAAATTCAATTTGAAGAACAAGACTCTTCACCTGTGGATCAAATTCATAGAGGAAAACAGTGCTTTGAAGAAAAACAGTTGATATCTGACTACATTGAAGCAGTCTTGCAAGCCTCTGGCTTCAGTAGAGATCAACTGTGGATGAAGTGCATTTCCACAGATCAGATACTAGATCCATCATTGAATGATCAGGTAGAGTTCTTCTCAAACCAGCTTTGCCGTGACCAAAATCTCCTATTCAACTGTGTCAATGAAGTTCTCATGGAGGTTTGCCGGTATTACTTTGGGGTCCCATCTTGTGTATCATTTGGAAAAACTAGCAACATAAGACCAACCCCAAATATGAAAAAAATTATCCTTGAAGTTTGTGAAGGAGTGTGTTGGAATTTGCTTCCTTTAGCCCTACCACATACTTTGGACCAAATTGTCAGAAAAGACATGGCAAGAAGTGGAGCATGGATGGACCTCCAATTTGATGCTGATACAGTTGGTGTTGAAATGGGTGAAGCCATTCTTGCAGAACTTATGGAAGACACAATATTAAGCTGTGTAAGTGAAAGTCCAGCAAGTAAATGTTCTCAGATTTAATCTGAATTTATGGACAAGGACGGCAGCAATTGCAAGTAAAAAACAACTGACTGCGTTTGTTCACACCACCCCTTAAATCCCAAGTGTCCTGTTTGGAGCATCTCTGACAGTGTTTCTCTTTGCCATATATCTGACTTCTCTCATATTGGATAGGATAATCAGATTATGAACGAGGATTATCAAATAGATACCTTGCATTGCAAGTATACAGCAACCCAGTAGAAATTGCTTCCTGCAAAGTTGCAGCAAGGCTTAGTCTTCCACAAGTTGACAATCACAAAGTAACGTTTTTTTTTTTTTTTTTATAAATTCAGTGTGTGCTTTCAATTAAGCATGTAAGCAACAAAGGTGTTTGATTGTAGATTTTGTAGAGTTTGAGATGACGTTAGTTGGTGTGTTCTATATCCCTTTTTTTTTAATTCTATATTTTGTAAAACAATACAAGTTTGGAAATAATAAATTCTTAGCTCAGCTTGATGATGTAAAACTCCAACCTATATGTAGACAGTATTTCATATATAATATCATAGATTGGTGAGTTATTATACCAAGTTTGTTTTAACTTTAACCGAGTCAAAAATATTATTAAAAAAGTTTAGTTGAGGCAACTAACACTCCGCATCTTTCTCGCTTGTATTAATTAATTATCAAAGTTATTTGCCTCAGCAAAATATATACATACAAGCATATGCATGAAAGTTTTCTGTGACTATATACACATATGATATATTCATATTTACTGCTTTCAAAAGATCAGATCTAGAGGTAATGGAGCTGAAAAGTTGCCTAAAAGGGTTCTCAAAAGTGGTTGACTTACAAAACTCAAGCACTAATCAGCAGCATGTGACTCAGAACGCTCTTATTGAGTTACTTTTTCCGTGTATAGATCAAAGCTCTGATGAATCTCGCAAGTCATTTGCAAGTCATTTGATTAAACAGTTAAATAATATTGAGCAACATATAACTGCAATCACTCGTGGGGTATATAAGCAAGCTGCAAACACTCCTGGTATTGAAGGTCAGACAAATAAAGTAAATAGCCGCAAAGCTACTAGGGGGGCTAGTCCTGGATTAGCTTGAAAACAAACAGCTGCAACAGATTCTTCTCCACCTCCTACAGCTTTACGAGCTTCTATGATATTACGATTGCGCTTACTCTTGAGATTTCTTCCTATTCTTTGCTCAGATGGGTAATTTAAGATTAGGTTTTCATTCTTTACATGTTTTTTCTATACTGTTGCTGTGAGATAGATTTCTCATTCCTGATATGTTAATGCACAAAACTTATCTTTTCATGATTGGATTAATAATTTGAGATTGTGTTGGAACAAGTTTAAAGAGCTACCTATTAGGATAAAAAGTTTATGGAGTTGTGCCTGTTGTTCCGTTATTACATCTTTTTGCTCTATAATTTAATACCCTTTTGTTTCCATAAACAGAGGCAAAGTGGAGATAAATGCAATATAAATGTTCTTGCATTTGCTTCAAGATTAATGTGTCCCAACTGCCGGCACTCGTGTTGATAGTCTATTTAGAATTGCATCATAATGGTTGGAATTTTGGGTATTGGAAATTATTTAACTTGTGGCCCTTTAAGAATTGAAATCATTCATATTTGTTCCTCAAAGATTTTTTTATGTTTCTAATTATGCTACAGTCAAATGTCAAGTATAGTTTGTACTTAGTGGAACTATAACATTCGACAATGGATGGAGTATCTCGTTTATCTGAGTTCCATATTTTGAATTTTGCAGGGAGACATCTGTGCAGAACATGAGACATACACTTGCCTCTGTAATTCTTTGTCTTCTTAGTTGCCGAGTTGTGTATAAGGATGCAGACATATCGGTGAATGCCATGCATTATTCTCTGTTGAAGAGGGGGGTGGAGTCACCTTCCAAAACTAGAGCTGGTTTTGTAGATTTTTCTGTTGAGGGTCTTTTTGATCGTTTATTGTTGGTTTTACATGGACTGTTCAGTAGTTCTCTTCCAAGCTGGCTTAGGTTGCCATTTTCTTCAAAAATGGCCAATGAACCTACTGCCACCAGGGATATTTCTGGATTTGATGGAGAGTAACTGGAGACTTTGCAGGTTTGATCTCTCTGCCTATGAACCAATGGCCTTTGATTTCATTGACTACATTGTCTTTCAAATTGTCTTCTTGCTTTTCCACGAGTTGACAATCACAAAGTAACATTTTTTATGGGGGTAAATTAGTTTATCTCGAATTCACTTCAATTGTGTTTGAATTTATGAAATTTTAAATTCTATAAAATTTAAAATGTCAAAAATTTGAATTTCCATAATTTAAATTTTTTGTATTTTAAATTTCTTGTTTGAATAATTATAATATTTATAATTTTTTTTATTGTAACTAATAACTATATGTATTATATATCAATGTGTATATTTATATATATGTTATGTGAATATATGTAAAAGTATTTGTATTGGTGTGTGTATATATATGTATGTATTGGAATATATACATATACATATAAATATATGTATGCATGTGTACACACAAATGTGTATTATATATATATATATATATATTTATATATGTATATGTATAAAGAGTATATAAGCATGTAATATATATATATATATATTACATGTATAAATGTATATGCTTTTTTCTTTAATTTTTAAATGTAATATAAAATAATAATTATTAAAATTTTGAAATAATAAATTAAATAAGAAAAATTTATTTAATTCACTCATCTCTTGTAATTTTTCACTATCTTTATTTTTTTTTTCTATTTTCTCATATCTTGTATTTTATTTTATATTTTACATTATAAAATATATTATTTTATACGACCATGGGCCAAAAGAATCTAGAGCCATTATAATATATATATATATATATATATATGTATGTATGTATAGGAGAATTAACAGAAATTTTTTTTCAGAATACAACAAAACTTTTTAGAAACTTTTAGCCTGGCCCGAAACTCAAGCCCAAGTCCAAGTTTTTTGATATTAAATATTATATGCATATATATTAATATATATTTAACCACATTGTTCAGATTCTATTAATATACTATGAAGACTTCTCTTTTATTTGATGTAAGACTTTTTCATACTTATATATTACAAACCATTCAACAATCTCCATTAGTTTGTAATATCATAATATCATGCATAATAGAAAGTATCTTAATTTGATTTGAACTTTCTATTAATGTATATACAAGTTTTAACAAAGTTATTGGTATCTTAAGATTTGAGCCAAAACTTTATAAAGTCAAAACCTAAAACACACATGACATTATTAAGTTAGAAGTTCCAATAGCTTGCTTTAGCACTTTTATGGCCTTGTGCAAATCTTGATTTCTTGAACTTACAAGTCAACCCTATTTGATTCTTGCTTGAAGCGGCACCACTTCTATATTCACGTAGGTAAAGTTTTTTTTATCATATCTCTGTTACTCCAGATATCTAACAACTCTATTAAGACCATTGTCAACCTCTTTTTTTAACAGTATGCACTATAAGAAGAAACTTCTTAACACCCCAAAAATGTAATACAATACAAAATAAGGCTTTGAAATACAAATTTTAGTGCATAAAACAACACAAATAATTTGTTATCACCCATTGAACTTTTTTTGTTAGAGTGCATACTAACTCAAAGTTGGGTTTCCATTATTTGAGTTTTATCTCAAGGGTTTTATGTAACGACCCCCTAATACAACATACACAATCCTATATCTGTATAGCGAAAGCGTATGGGTTTTCGAAATAGTTATTCTCGATGTGGGAACGTTAGGGGATCATTACTGGTTGAGCGTAACCCAAATAGACATTCCGTCGTCCATTCAGATTCTGTTCAACCCTAATTCACATGCAGCTATTCTAACTATACATATATTCATCATAAATTACCCTGGAATGAACACTAAAATTCATATATACATCATACAATCATTTATACAGATTCTAACTTAAATTCACAAGTTTACAGCAGTAAACCCTACTAGAAATCTGACAAAGTTTCCCCTGTATTTCGAGTGTATCCCAAAATACAACAGTCATCCAATTTACAGATATACATCCAGTCCAATAGCAAAAGAAAGCATAAATTATAGAAGACCAATATACAGTATCATCATCAAAATATATAAAATGTAATTCAAGCCTAGACTAAGCTGCTTTTCTGTTTATCATCAAAGCATCGCCAGCTAACGTCTAGGTCCTTGTCCATGTTCCTGTTCATCTGAGTAAACAACCTGGTGAGATATAAAATCTCAGTAGAATAATTTACAATTCAAAATACGGTTTGAAATCTAGTTGAATACTCAGCGGTGCAAGCACCGAAAATAACTTCCCGAAATCAGTTCAAAATCCGTGAAATACCTTATCGTTTAAATCAATTCATCACATGGAAATCGTGGTAAATACTCATAATCATAAAAAATCCATTTATTTAAAAATCAATCATAGAAATCAGGTTAAAGCCCATGCCCAGTGTATCTAAATCCATCTTGGCCACAAGTCCTCTGCGACCAAATCTAAAATCTTCCAATTGCACGTCATCTAGAGAGATTACCTCTCTTATCGTTGGGTGTGATCCGTAACACCAATCACTCGAATCTCGCCTATATTGTGAGTGTGATCCGTAACACCAATCACCCACTCAAGGACCGGGTGAGAATCAACATCTAGTATGCCCCTAGCATGTGCACATACGCCAATTCTCATCCTCATACAGTCTATTCGAACTCACATGCTCACAGTCGGCTATTCCTCAGGGTTCTAGGGTATTACGCCTAAATCACAACGTTTTCCCGTGTAGGCTATCCCCCCTTATACTCCTTAAACCTTTCTTAGGGTTGTCTTGATTTATCGCGTGATCCGTAAAGCAGTACAGGCTAAATTTGGTAAAAATAATATTATTTAAAAACTCCCTGTACTCGGAATACTTAACGGCCGTCCCATACCGGCTATCAAGTACCCTACCCTAAGTAAATCCGTCCTAATGGCATCTAAACTCGATAAAAAATTTATCTAACATGAAAATGGGGTTTTCAGCACACAGGCATGCAATTTAGTCCATCGAAAGCAGCACACAAATCCATGCAATTAAATCTAATCGTTCAGGTATTCACTAGGTCAAATTTAAAACTTGAGAAGCGTAAATCATCCTAACTGGTCTCCTATTGTTCCGAATCAATTCAAAACTTCACGAAATCCTAAATTTTGAGCCAATTAAATTCCCTGGACATTTACACGAATATTTAAGCTCTTCACGTCATCCGTTTTACGATTCTAAGTCCGATTACCCTATTACTTAGGTCAATTTATTTCATAATTGCGTTCGGTAGCTAATTCAATCAAAATTCATTAGTTTTTGGGGAATCGAACCTTACCAGTGTTGTCAGATGGTGGAAATCTATCCCGGGGTGGTCTCGGTGTCTCCCAGTGTATATCTAGATTCTCCGGCATGGCGACACATGGCGGCGTACGACGGAGGGGTGCAGTTGACCTCGAAATTCACACCACGGTGAAGCCCGCAAGACGAGGAGTTCGAATATGGTGGTGGCACAGTGGTTCACAGCCGTTTGGATGGCATTTTTTGGCCACGAAGAACAACGCATGGTAGACGGAAAAACCTTCGATTCGGGGGCATCGGATCTCCTTTCAACGGCGGTGAGCTGGTGGAGGAAGTTGGCAGCTTAGGCTACACGCTGGTGGTGGCAATGACGGCCAACGGTGGCTGACGGCGGTGATCTCAGCTGGCAAAAATCCCACGCTCTAGCAGTTCTGGAGGTCGAGGGCGGCGAGAGGAGTCGATTGGTATGCCAGGTGGTGGCTCATAGTGGCTCAGGTGGCGGCGCGCGGTGGAGGAGAGAAGAGAGAGAGGAGAGAGAAAGTGGAGTGAGGAGAGAGAGAAAAATGCGCCAAATGGCGGGGTTTCGAGAAATTTAAAGCTTCTAAGGGCGATTTTGACTTTTCTCGGATCACCCGGGAAAACTTCGGGAAATCGGCTTCCATCCAAACGTTGGCACGAGTTCCTATGCGAAGATTTTGGCCTTCGTCTATGAAATTGAAGCACAAAACGTCGTCTGTCAGTTCCTGATCACCGGGTCGCATTTATTTTCGTTCGATCTTGTTTCTGACTTCGAATGCCCTTTCATTTTAAACTGATATCCTCAAAAGTCGTGCCAGGCTTCGCTTACATGAATTTAACGTCAAAATTTGATTTTTATCTTTTAAAAATATTTTCGATTGTTACATTTTCCCCCCTTAAAAGAAATTTTGTCCCCAAAATTCATACCTGTGAACAGCTCTGGGTATCGTTGCCTCATCTCTTCTTCTTTCTCCCACGTCATCTCCTGCGACGCTACATCTTGCCAAAGTACCTTAACTAAAGGGATTATTTTACTTCGAAGTTGCTTAGTCTTAAAGTCAAGAATTTGTAAAGGAGTAGATTCATAAGTCAAATTTTCCTTTAATATTATCGGTTGATTCCCTAATACATGCGTAGGGTCTAGGAAATATTTACGAAGTTAGGAGACATGAAAAACATCATGTAGGTTAGACAAATAGGGAGGTAAGGCAATTTGGTAGGCAATAAGACTGACTTTTTGTAAGATTTGAAATGGTCCTAAGAATCTAGGGCTTAGTTTCTTGGTCCTTACCTGTCTACCGATACTCGTGGTGGGGGACACTCTCAGAAATACGTACTCTCCCTCATTAAATTCTAAAGGACTTCTTCTCTTGTTTGCATATGATTCTTGTCTTTGCTGGGCAACTCTCATCTTTTCCCTGATCATTTTAATCTGATTAGTGGTTTCTTGTACAATTTCGGGTCCCAACAGTGCACCCTCTCCCATTTCTACCCAACTTAAAGGTGAATTACAACTCCTCCCATACAGAGCCTCATAAGGTGCCATACCGATGGTAGAGTGATAACTGTTATTGTATGCAAACTCTATCAATGGTATGTGTTTATCCCAACTTCATTTCTGCTTTAGCACATAGGCCTTTAACATATCTTCTAAGGTTTGAATAGTTCTCACAGACTGCTCGTCAGTCTGAGGATGATAGGCTGTGCTAAATTTAAGCTGGGTTCCTAAGGCTTGTTGTAGGGATTGCCAGAATCTCGAAGTAAACCTAGGGTCTCGATCGGATACTATACCTGACGGTATTCCATGCAATCTCACGATTTCCCTAAGGTATACTTTGGCTAATTTCTCTATGGAGTAACGCATCTTTACAGGTAAAAAGTGAGCAGATTTGGTCAACCTATCCACTATCACCCAAATGGCATCAAATCCATCTGGGGTTCTAGGTAATCCTACCACGAAATCCATAGTTATTTGATCCCATTTCCTCTCTGGTATCTCCAATGGTTTTAGTAGCCCTGCGGGTTTCTGATGTTCTATCTTAACCTGTTGACAAGTCAAATAGGCATTCACGTAGTTCGTGATATCCTTTTGCATATCGGGCCATCAAAAATTCCTCTTTAGGTCCTGATACATCTTGGAAATACCAGGGTGAATAGTGTAATGGCTTCTATGGGCCTCTACTAACACTTTTTCCTTTAGCTCTTGATGGTTTGAAATCACAACCCTCTTCCTAAACATTAAGACTCCATCGGTGCTAGTCCAAAAATCGGGTTAGTCTGCGTATACTTCCAAGGATTCATCCTCAAGTTGGGCTTGTCTAATCAGCTCTCTCAATTCGCAGGTTATCAAAAAGTCACTCATCACTAATCTTTTCGGAAGCGAGATTACATTGAGGCTGAGGTTCCTAAAATCCTCAAGTAACCTCATCTCACCTATCATTAGGCTAGCTAATTGTAGTGACTTTTGGCTTAATGCATTCGCCACAACATTCGCTTTCCCTGCATGATATTTCAATTCAAAATCAAAATCTTTCAGGTATTCTACCCACCTACGCTACCTCATGTTCAATTCTTTCTGATCAAACAAATACCTAAGGCTCTTATGATCATTATACACTTCGAATACTGCGCCATACAGGTAATGTCTCCAAATCTTTAGGGCAAACACAATGGCAGCTAATTCTAAGTCATGGGTGGGGTAGTTTTCCTCTGCAAGTTTCAATTGTCGTGATGCATAAGCCATAACTTTTCCATCTTGCATTAAGACGCAACCTAGGCCTCTCAAAGATGTATCTGTATATACGGTAAAGGGTTCTAGGGGTTTCAGAATAATTAGTACAGGAGCGGTGGTCAATTTCTCTTTCAAAGTTTGAAAACTATTCTCACACTGCTCACTCCATTCAAAATCTACCCCTTTTCGAGTCAACCGGGTTAATGGCAAGGCTATCTGAGAAAATCCTTGAATGAATTTCCTATAATAGCCGACCAAACCCAGGAAACTCCTAATCTCGATGACCGTTCTAGGTTGACCCCAATCTAACACTGCTTCAATTTTCTTAGGGTCTACCGTTATTCCTTCCCCATTAACCATGTGTCCTAAGAATTTCACTTCTTCTAACCAAAACTCACATTTCTCTAGCTTTGCATACAATTGCTTCTCTTCCAATATCTGTAGCACCGTGCTAAGATGCTGGGCATGCTCTTTGTGAGTCTTGGAGTAGACTAAGATATCGTCGATGAATACCACTACAAACTGATCTAAATAGGGTCTGAAGATTCTGTTTATGTATTTGACTTTTCCCAGATCACCCGGGGAAACTTCAGGATATCGGCTTCCATCCAGACATTGGCACAAGTTCTCATGAGAAGATTTTGGCCTCCTTCTGTGAAATTGAAGCACGAAACGTCGTCTGTCAGTTCCAGATCACCAGGTAGCATTTCTTTTTGTTCGATTGTGTTTTTGACTTCAAACGCCCTTTCGTTTTAAACCGTCATCCTTAAAAGTCATGCCAGGCTTCGCTTACATGAATTTAGTGTTAAAATTCAATTTTTATCTTTTAAAAACATTTTCGGTTGTTACATTTTAGCCCCATTTCCTCACATGTTTGTTGTATTGCATCTCTTGATAGTGTAATAACCAGAATTAATTTTAAAAGAAAGAAACTCGATTTTCATGATAAATTCACGTAAGTGAAGCCTGGCATGACTTTCGAGGATGATGATTTGAAACGAAAGGTCGTTCGAGGTCAGAAACACAATCGAACAAAAAGAAATGCGATGAATCGCCCCCAAAAGGAAACATGGCTAAAATTATTGCATGGAAATTCGTGCCAATGTCTGGAGGGAAACCAACATCTCGAATTTTCCCTGGGTGATTCAGAAAAAGTCAGAATCGCCCCCGAAAGCTTTAAATTTCCTGAAACCTCGCCATTTGTCACAATTCCTTCTCTCTCCTCACTCCACTTTCTCTCTCTTCTCTCTCCTCCTTCCTCCATCGCCCACCGCCACCAGAGCCACTGTGAGCCACCACCAGGCATACCAATCGACTCCCCTTGCCACCCTCAACTTCCAGCAATCACCCACGGCCGCCAACGCCGCAAAAAAATGGTGTTTTCTTCCCCCATCGCGCGAAAACTTCGCCAACTGAGATCACCGTCGTCTGCCACTGTTGGCCGTCACCACCCCCACCATAGTGTAGCCTGAGCTGCCAGCTTCTTCCAACAGCTCGCCGACATTGAAGGGAGGTCCGACGCTCCTAGATCGAGGCTTTTTTCGTCTGCCATGCATCGTTCTTTGTGGCCAGAAAATGCCATCCAAACGGCCGTGAACCGCTACACCACCACTATATTGGGACTCCTTATCTTTCGGGCTTCACCGTGGTGTAAATTTCGAGGCCAACCGCACCCTTCCGCCGTATGCCACTGTGAGCCGCCGTGCACCATTGTGCTGGAGCATCTGGATATACACCGGGAGAAACTGAGACCACCCCAGGACAGATTTCCATCATCCGACAACACTGGTAAGGTTCTATTTTCTAAAAATTGATGAATTCTGATTGAAATAGCTGCCGAACGTAATTAGGAAATAAATTGACCTAGGAATTAGGGTAATCAGACTTAGGATCGTAAAACGGATGACGTGACAAGCTTGAATATTCATTTAAATGTCCAGGGAATTTGATTGGCTCAAAAACTGGGTTTTGGTGAAGTTCTGAATTGATTCGGAGCAACAGGAGACCAGGTGGGATGATTTACGCTTCCCGAGTTTTAGATTTGACCTAGTGAATACCTGAACGATTAGATTTAATTGCATGGATTTACGTGTTGCTTTTGATGGAATAAATTACATGCTTGTGTGCTGGATATCCTAATTGCATGTCAGACGCTTTGTTTATTGAGTTTAGATGCCCTTAGGACAGATTTACTTAGGGTAGGGTACTTGATAGCCGGTATGGGATGGCCGTTAAGTATCTCGAGTACAGGGAGTTTTTAAATGACATTATTTTTATCAGATTTAGCCTGTACTGCGTTAGGGATTATGCGATAAACCAGGACGACCCTAAGAAAGGTTTAAGGAGTATAAAGGGGGATAGCCTACATGGGAAAACGTTGTGATTTAGGCGTAATACCCTAGAACCTTGAGGAATAGCCGACTGTGAGCATGTGAGTTCGAATAGACTGTATAAGGATGAGAATTGGCGTATGTGCACATGCTAGGGGATGCCCTAGATGTTGATTCTCACCCGGTCCTTGAGTGAGTGATTGGTGTTATGGATCACACTCACAATATAGGCTTGATTCGGGTGATTGGTGTTACGGATCACACCCAACGATAAGAGAGGTATTCTCTCTAGATGACGTGCAGTTAGATGAAGATTTTAGATTGGGTCGCAGAGGACTTGTGACCAAGATGGATTTAGAAACACTGGGCATGGGATTTAACCTGATTTCTATGATTGATTTTCAAAGAAATGGATTTTTTTGATTTTGAGTAATTTTCGCAATTTCCATGTGATAAAATGATTTTAAAGATAAGGTATTTCACTAATTTCGAACTGATTTTGGGAAGATGTTTTTGGTGCTCGCACCGCTGAGTATTCAACCAGATTTCAAACTGTATTTTGAATTGTAAATTATTCTACTGGGATTTTATATCTCACCAGGTTGTTTACTCAGATGAACAGGAACAGAGACAGGAACCTAGACGTTAGCTAGACGATGACTTGGTGATAGACAGAAGAGAAGCTTAGTCTAGGGTTGAATGTCATTGTATATATTTTTACTAAGGATGATGTATATTAGTTTTCTGTAATTTCTTCCTGTTGTGGTTATTGGATTGACTGTATATGTATAAAATAGGTGACTGTTGTATTATGGATATGTTCGAAATACAGAAGAAACTTTACTTGATTTTCGGTAGGGTTTACCACTGTAAATTTGCGATTTTAAGTTGGAATTGGTATGAATGATTGTATGCCATATGTATGGATGTTAGATGTCATTCCAGAGTAATTTATGATGTATGTGTGTATAATTAGTTTAGCTGCATGTGAATTAGGGTTGAACGGAATCCGAATGGACAACGTGAAGTCTATTTGGGTTACGCTTAACCAGTAGCGATCCCCTGATATTCCCACATCAAGAATAAATATTTAGAAAAGTCTATACGCTTTCGCTAATCAGATAAAGGATTGTGTATGTTGTATTAGGGTGGTTGTTACAGATAGTGCTTTAATTAGTGGATCAGCTAAATTCTTACTTGATCGTACATACACTATCTTCATAGTTCCATTTGTGACTAACCCTCTAATATAGGTATTCCTTAAACTTATATTTCTTGATTTCCCATTTTATATCTTATTATGAGGTACAAACATTGTAGATTCACTATCATAGAAGATGGAAATGGTTGGCATAGGTTGTAGCCATAACTTTATATCTAATAATATGTTCCTCAGTCATTCTACTTCTTTTCTAACAACTGTCAATGCAATAAACTCAGATTCCATAGTGGAATAGGAAATACAAGCTTGTTTCCTTGATGCCCAACTTGTGGCACCACCTCCCAAACTAGAGGTAGAGTTATCGTTATTTACACTTGTTATCCAACTTGCATCAGAATATCCTTATAATATAGTTCAAAAACTTGAGTAGCAAATTCTCAAATGCTTTGTTCTTTTGATATGTCTAAGTAATCTAATAATTTATTTCCAATAATCATTACTTGGATTATTAGTAAACCTTGAAAGTTTACAAATAGCAAATGCAATATCTGGCTTAGTACATTGCATTTCATACATTATACTACTTATTGTACTTGCACTCTAACCGTGCTATCATTCTTCCAGAATTTCTAGCTACCTTAACACTAGAATCATAAGGTGTATTAAAATCCTTAATTCCCAAGTATGTAAACTTGTCAAGTACTTTATCTATGTAATGAGATTGAGTCAAAATTTCTCTTTTTTTTTTTATCTCTTTTAACTTTTATTCCTAAGATAGTATCTACTTCATTCAAATCTTTCATCTTAAATAAAGGAGATAGATACACCTTACTTTCAGTAATTTCAAACATATTTGTACCAAAAATCAACATGTTATCAGTATAAAGACAAATTATAACTCCATATTCATTTGTGAATTTGGAGTAAATTCATTTGTTAGCATGATTATGTATGAAACCATTTGATAGTATAACACTATAAAACTTTTTCATGCCATTGTTTCGATAGTTGTTTCAACCTATAAAGAGACATTACCAATTTATACACTTTATTCTCATAATAGGAAGAATAAAAACTTTAGTTTGTTATGTAATAACCGGATTTAAAAATAAATTAAATTGGATAAAATTAAAATTTTGTTGGAATTGATTTAAGAAAATTTTCTTGAGCTTGTAGTATAAATTTGAAAATTTTTTAGGATCAAAATTTATCCAATGAGGGAATTTGTATTTGGTTTGAGGAACTTGACAGATAATTTTGGTGAGTTTGTGATGCTCTAAAGATTCCCAAGTTCCTTCCAAATTATCCCGTATTTGAAGATGAATCAGAAATTGTATCAAAAAATTTATCTGGAGTGAATTTTAGAAATGACCAAAATGCCCTTATATGCTAAAATACCAAACCTACCCTTCATATTTTCAAATTTTCCTTCTCTCTCCTCATCCATGGTCCCCTCCCCATGAAGCTACCTCTATCCGCCATCTTCACCATGCTCGTCCACCGTCTGACCAAGTTACCACCGCCCGTCATTGTCGAAAGGTTCAGTAGCTCAACCTGATGCCGCAGCAAGCCATCGCAGCGACCGATGGCCTCCACAGCGCCAGGAAACTCTAGATTTCTCTACCTTTGGCTGCCGGCTTCTCTTCTTCGATTCAGTTGTAAAATGCCACCATTCGATTGCACCACCGCCACCAATAGCTAGCCCAAGTTGCCTTCTTCCTCTATCAGCTACCAACCGACAAAGAACCGCTGCCACACGCCATGAACGGAGAAGGAATATTTTCGTGTATCGCCAGAAAATCATGGTTAAACTACCATTTTTTGTCAAACTGACCTTGGATCTGGCATCCTCGTGCTTTGGGCTATGTTTTGGACTAATTTTTTATGCCAGCTACTGTCTGCTGTTGTGCACTGATGTAAGTCGCTGTGCGCCACCATGCGCCATCACTGGAGTAGTTGGAAAGAAGCAAGGATCAAATTTCAAACTTCTAAAACATTCAGTACAACTTAAAATACTCTAATTTGATGATTTCTTGTAGATTTTTATTCCAATTAGGCCTTAATTATTAGACCAAAGTAAAAATTAGGCATTTAATTATAAGAAAGTGTAATTGAAAGGAAACTTGCATAAGAATTGAGTTATTTCCTCAGGAAACTAATTGTGAGAATAACCTTCGAGGAAAAAGGAAAACCCTAGTCCGAATAGGAGCAAATGGTAAAAGGTAGAGTAATTTATACTCCCCTGACTTTTAATTGACGTTGTGAATTACTGCTTTAAGTACGAATTTTATTGAATGGGAATGAGTGTTAAAAATAATTGATTTGTATGAGAATTATACATATGAGTATATAAGATTGCCTATGTATTGAGAATACTTGTTGCATGTTTGCTAGAATTTGGCTATTGGGATTATATGCCATAGGGATGGACTAACTTAGGGTGGATATTCAATAGCTGGTATGGGATGTGTAATAACCAGAATTATTAAAATATTAAACTGAATAAATTTAAGCTTGATTTCTCTAAAATTGAATTTGACACAATTTTCAGAGTCGGCAGTTGAAATCGAAGAATTTTTTGGAGTCAGAAACACAGTCTGATGAAAGAAAACACAGCCCATCGTTAAGAATTTGACAGATAGAGTTTCAGACTTCAGTTCCTCAAACGGAGGCTGAAACCTTTGCATGGGAACCCGTTTCATTGCTCGGATCGAAGACAACATCCAAAATTTTCCCCGGTGGTCTGGCAAAAGATGGAATCGCCCTCGGAGGTTTTAAATTTTCTAATTTCTCACAATTTCCCTCTATTTTTGCAAAACTCTCTCTCTCTCCACTCTATTTTCTCTCTCTTCTCTCTCCTCATCTCACCACCGAACACAGCCACCACCGCCACCCTAGCCCACCGTCTGACCTATCAATCGACGCGCCTCACTACCCTCAACCTCTAGCAACCACCAACGGCCACCAACGACCGCCACCCTCACTGAAAAAACTCCTTTTTCTTCCCTCCATTGCAAATTCTTCCCTCCATGGCATTGTTAGACATCACTGCCACCGCCATTGTGTAGGCTGAGCTGCCAGCTTCCTCCCCTAGCTCACCGCCGCTGAACGGAGCTCTCACTTGCCCAGATCGAGGCAAAAGGCGTCCGCTGTGCGTCACTCTTCGTTGCTAGAAAACGCTGCCTTAAAAGTCGAGAACCGTCACGCCAACCCCAGATTTGGACTCCTCATCTAGAGGGCTTCACTCTGGTGTAATTTTCGACCACAACCGCACCCCTCCGTCGTGCTCCACCGCTGAAGAAGTCAGAAAGACGCCAGAGGCAAATCCCCACCTATTGGAACCCCAAGTATGATCTAAATTGCCCTAATTCAACGTATTTTTGACTGAATTAGATGTCGAATTTGTATAGAAACCTATAGACTTAGAAAAACGTGTAATTAGACTTAGGAAAGTGAAATTGATCACGTAATGGACTAAAGTATTAATTAAATTATCCAGAAAATTGATTAGGCTCAGATTTCGAGGATACGAGAAGTCTCAGATTGATTAGGAGCAAACGAAAACTAGGTAGGGTAATTTACGGTTCCCGAACTCTAGACTAATTTTGTGAATACCTGAACGATTTAAATTGATTGCATACAAATGCGTGCTGCTTTCGATGGATATAATTGCATGCTTGTGTGCTGGTATTGTCTATTGCATGTTAGACGATTTGGCTATCGAATTTAGATGCTATAGGAATAGATTGACTTAGGGTAGAGTACTTAATAGCCGGTATGGGACGGCCGTGGAGTATTCTGAGTGCAAGAGATTTTATAAGTGTTTCATTTTAACTAGATATAGCTTGCATTCGTTAGGGATTACGCAGTAAACCAGGACGACCCTAAGAAAGGTTTAAGGAGTATAAGGGGGGATAGCGTATATGGGAAAATGTTGTGATTTAGGCGTAATACCATAGAACCCTGAGGAAGAGTCAACTGTGTGCATGTGATTCCAAAAAGACTGTATGAGGATGAGAATTAACGTATGTGCACATGCTAGGGGACGCCCTAGATGTTGATTCTCACCCGGTCCTTAAGTGAGTGATTGGTGTTACGGATCACACTTACAATATAGGCGAGATTTTGGGTGATTGGTGTTATGGATCACACCCAATGATAAGATATGGATTTTCTCCAGACGACATGCAATTAGATAAATTCAGATACGGTCGCATAAGATTTGTGACCAACGTGTATTTAGAAATACCAGGCATGGGATTTGATTTGAATTGATTTGATTTTGATTACAAATTTTCTTGAAACCAGATTTTTATATTCATTGAATAATTGTCTCATTTTTCGTGCTATTTAACAATTTTAAAAGACAAGGTATTTCATTGATTTTCGAAATGAACACGAAAAGTTATTTTCGGTGTTTATACCATTGGCATGCAACTAGTTTTTGAATATGTAACTATTTTAAATTACTCTACTGGGATTTAAATATCTCATGAAATTTTTTTCTCAGATAAATAGGGACAGGGGCCTAGAAGATAGCTAGGTAGACATTTGATGACAGACAGACGTGAAGCTTAGTCCTAGGCTTGAATCTGATTGTATATATATATATATACTGTTGATGATTCTTTTGTTGGATTTATGTATTTACTAGTATTTTTCTGGTTGTTTTTGGTTTTACTTGTTGGATTGAATTGTATTTGATGTATATTTTGGAATTAGATGACTATTTGTATCTGGGTAACATTTAAAATATAGGAAAAACTCTGTCAAATTTTCGGCAAGAATTTATAACATAAATATGAAATTTTGATGGATTTTATGTGGATGTATGTATGCTTGATTTACGGTTATTAGTTTTAATATTCCAGAGCTTATTATGGTGATTGTATGTGTAATAACCAACATTTTTTTTAGATTAAAATCAAATTTTGACACTAATTTCATATAAACTGAATTTGGCACGATTTTTGAGGTTAACGGCTGAAACCGAGAGGCTTTTAGGAGTCAAAAATGCGATCTGATAAAAAGAAACGCGACCCGGCGATAAGATGATGATAAATAGTGTTTCGGACTTCGATTTCTCAGAAGAAGGCCGAAACTCCTGAGTAAGAACCTAGAGCATAGACAAGCTCAGAACATGACTTAGAGGACAGGGAACTGGCCAAGACCAGCAACCAAGAATCTCAATGTGAGAGGCGGCATGTTTAAACCGCAACCAGGGTCTTCAAGCGGAAGTAAAAGGTCTGATAATGCACCCTGTCAAAAATGTAGGACCAGGCACCCTCATCAACCTTGTTGGCATCAAACTCCATTACAATGTTACAGGTGTGGGGGTACGGGACACATGGCAAGGTACTGCCCCTCTAGCGAGAGCTAGCAGACATCTGGTGGCCGAAGACCGTAGGCTCCAAGGAGAGTTTTCACTCTGGATGCAGCTAACGTCGACAGGTCATCAGGTTTGATGCAGGGTAGAGGTAAAATTTATAATTTTCCTTTGATAGTATTATTTGATTCGGGTGCAACGCACTCTTTTATAGCCGATGCATGCATAGAGAAAATAAAATTACCTGTACAGACCCTGTCCTGTGATATATATATCCACACCCATGGGAGAAGCCACTATGTCCCCACGTATATGCCTAAACTGTCCCTTAATCATTGATGATACCCTGTTTATCGTGGACCTAGTGTGTATACCTTTGACTGGGATCGACATCACTTTAGGAATGGATTGGTTAACTAGGAATCAGGTCTTGTTAAACTATTCTAAGAGGACAATCACTTACTTGGATAACGTGCCTGTGCGTGGGAGTGACCAAGCTTGTGAGATAGGTGATGTGTCCCTCAATCTCTCTGAGGTAGAGTTGCAGGATAGGTTAAGCCTAATTCCAATCGCTAGTGACTTTTCGGAGGTATTTCCTTTGGAAGTAAGTAAACTGCCACCACCTAGGGAGATAGAATTCACTATTGACCTGATTTCGAGTGCGGGCCTAATAGCCATGACTCCATACCGAATGGCCCCATCAGAATTGAGGGAATTAAAGGTTCAAATTGAGGTTATGTTAGAGAAAGGGTTCATTAGGCCGAGTATATTACCATGGAAAGCTTCGGTCTTATTCGTAAAGAAGAAAGACGGGAGTTTAAGATTATGTATCGATTATCGGCAACTGAACAAGGTGACCATTAGGAACAAATACCCTTTACCACGTACTGATGACTTGTTTGACCAGTTGCAAGGTGCGACTGTGTTTTCTAAGATAGACTTAAGGGATACCACCAGATTAGCGTTAGAGAGGAAGACATCCCTAAGATAGCGTTTAGCATGAGATATGGCTACTACGAGTTTTTAGTGATGTCGTTTGGATTGACAAATGCACCCGCTGTCTTCATAGACTATATGAACAGAATCTTTAGACCCTACTTAGATCAGTTTGTAGTGGTATTCATTGATGATATCTTAGTCTACTCCAAGACTCACGAAGAGCAAGCCTAGCATCTTAGCACGGTGCTACAGATACTAGAAGAGAAACGATTGTATGCCAAGTTAGAAAAATGTGAGTTTTGGTTAGAAGAAGTGAAATTTCTTGGACACGTGGTAAATGGGGAAGGAATAACAGTGGAGCCTAAGAAAATTGAAGCAGTGTTATATTGGGTTCAACCTAGGATGGTCATCGAAGTGAGGAGTTTTATGGGTTTGGCTGGCTATACAGGAAATTCATTCAAGGATTTTCTCAGATAGCCTTGCCATTAACCCGGTTGACTCGAAAGAATGTGAATTTTGAATGGAGTGAGTAGTGTAATAATAGTTTCCTAACTTTGAAAGAGAAATTGACCACCGCTCTTGAACTAATTCTTCCGAAACCCTTAGAACCCTTCACAGTGTATACGGATGCATCATTGAAAGGCTTAGGATACGTATTAATGCAGGATGGGAAGGTAGTGGCTTATGCATCACGACAATTGAAACCTGCCAAGGAAAACTACCCTACCCATGACTTAGAATTAGCTGCCGTCGTGTTTGCCCTGAATATTTGGAGACATTACTTATATGGGACAGTATTCGAGGTGTATAGCGATCACAAGAGCCTTAGGTACTTGTTTGATCAGAAGGAATTGAACATGAGGCAGCGTAGGTGGGTAGAATACCTGAAAGATTTTGATTTTGAATTGAAATACCATGCAGGGAAAGCGAATGTCGTAGCAAATGCATTAAGCCGAAAGTCAATACAATTAGCTAGCCTAATGGTAGGTGAGATGAGGTTACTTGAGGATTTTAGGAATCTCAACCTCAACGTAATCTCATTTCTGAAAAGATTAGTGATGAGTAACTTCTTGATAACCTGCGAGTTGAGAGAGCTGATTAGACAAGCCCAACTAGAGGATGAATCCTTAGAAGTATACGCCAACCAACCCGATTTTGGACTAGCCCCTGATGGAGTATTAATGTTTAGAAAAAGGGTAGTGATTCTAAACCATCAGGAGTTGAAGGAAAAAGTGCTAGCAGAGGCTCATCGAAGCCATTATACTATTCACCCAGGTATTTCCAAGATGTATCAGGATCTAAAGAGGAATTTTTGGTAGCCTGGAATGCGTAAGGACATCACAAACTACGTGAATGCCTGTTTGACTTGTCAATAGGTCAAGATAGAACATCAGAAACCCACAGGGCTACTGAAACCATTGGAGATACCAGAAAGAAAATAAGATCAAATAACCATGGATTTCGTGGTAGGATTACATAGGACACCAGCTAGATTTGATGCCATTTGGGTGATAGTGGATAGATTGACCAAGTCTGCTCACTTTTTTCCTGTTAAGATGCGATACTCCATGGAAAAACTGGCCGAGGTATACCTTAGGGAAATCGTAAGATTACATGGAATACCATCAAGTATAGTATCTGATCAAGACCCTAGGTTTACTTCGAGATTTTGGCAATCCCTACAGCAAGCCTTAGGAACTCAGCTTAAGTTTAGCACAACCTATCATCCTCAGACTGACGGGCAGTATGAGAGAACTATTCAGACTTTAGAAGATATGTTGAGGGCTTGTGTATTAGAACAAAAAGGGAGTTAGGATAAACACCTACCGTTGATAGAGTTTGCATACAATAACAGTTATCACTCTACCATCGGTATGACACCTTATGAGGCTCTGTATGGGAGAAGTTGTAAATCACCCTTGAGTTGGGTAGAGATAGGGGAGAGTACCCTGTTGGGACCTGAGATTGTACAAGAAACCACTAATCAGATCAAAATGATCAGGGAAAAGATGAGGGTTGCCCAATAAAGGCAGGAAACCTATGCAAACAAGAGAAGAAGACCTTTAGAATTCAATGAGGGAGAGCATGTATTCCTAAGATTGTCCCCCACCACGGGTATCGGTAGATAGGTAAGGACTAAGAAACTAAGCCTCAGATTTCTAGGACCATTCCAAATCCTACAAAGGGTCGGTCCAGTCACCTACCAAATTACCTTACCTCCCCATTTGTCTAACTTATATGATGTCTTTCACGTCTCCCAACTTCGTAAATATGTCCTAGACCCTGCACATGTATTGCGGAATCAACCAATAATATTAAAGGAAAATTTAACTTATGAATCTACTCCTGTACAAATCCTTAACTTTAAGACTAAGCAACTCCGAAGTAAAATAATCCCTTTAGTTAAGGTACTTTGGCAGGATGTAGCGTTACAAGCGATGATGTGGGAGAAAGAAGACGAGACGAGGCAATGATACCCAGAGCTATTCACAGGTATGAATTTTGGGGATAAAATTTCTTTTAAGGGGGGAAGAATGTAATAACTGAGATTTTTTTTAGATTAAAATTGAATTTTGACGCTAATTTCATATAAACTGAATTTAACATGATTTTTGAGGTTGACAGCTGAAACCGAGAGGCTTTTAGGAGTCAGAAATGCGATCTGATAAAAAGAAACACGACTTGGCGATAAGATGATGATAAATGGAGTTTTGGACTTCAATTTCTTAGACAAAGGCTGAAACTTCTGCATAGGAACCCGTGCCAACGTTTGGATGGAAGCTGACGTCCTGAAGTTTCCCCGGGTGGTTCGAGAAAAGTCAGAATTACCCCCGGGAGCTTTAAATTCTCTAGAATCCTGCCATTTCTTTCATTTATCTCTCTCTCTTCACTTTACTTTCTCTCTCCTCTCCCTCTTCTTGAACTACCTGGGCCATCATGGGCCACCACCTGACCCACCAACCGACAGACCTCGCCACCCTCGACCTCAGGCAGCCACCCACGTCCACCAATGGCTGCCAAAGTTACTGAAAAACACAGTTTCTTTCCCTCCAACGTGAAAATCGTGCGATGTCATGATCTCCGCCATCGGCCACCGTTGACCGTCACCGCCACCACCAGCGTGTAGGCCGAGTTGCCAGCTTCTACCCCCAGCTTGCTGCCGCCAAATGGAGCCTCCACGTGCGCGGATCGAAGGAAAATCTGTCTGCCGTGAGTCAATTTTTGAGACAAGAAAATGCTGTCTAAATGGTCGTGAACCACCGCGCCACCACCAAATTCGGACTCCCCATCTTGTGGGCTTCACTGTGGTATAATTTTCGAGGCCAATTACACCTTTCCGCCATGTTCCGCCGTGCTTTGCCACAGAAGAAGCCAGAAAGACACTCGAGAGACACTCGACACTGCCCCGGGACAGATTTCCATCATCCGACAACCCTGGTAATGTCTGATTCACCTAAACCTAATGAATTTTGATTGAATTAGCTACCAAATGCAAATAGGAAATAAACTAACTTAGGAAATTGTGTAATCGGACTTAGGATCGTAAAACGGATGACTTAACGAGCTTAAATATTCATTTAAATGTCTAGGGAATTTATTAGGCTCAAAATCCGAGGATACGAGAAGTCCTAGATCAATTTAGAGCAAACGAAGATCAGGTAGGATAATTTACGCTTTCCAAATGTTAGAATTGATTATGTGAATACCTGAACGCTTTAATTGCATAGATTTACGTGATGCTTTCGATGGACTAAATTGCATGCCTGTGTACTGAAAACCCCATTTGCATGTTAGATGAATTGTTTATCGAGTTTAGATGCCCTTAGGATGGATTTATTTAGGGTAGGGTACTTAATAGCCGGTATGGGACAGCTGTTAAGTATCCCGAATGCAGGGGATTTCATGAATATATTTTTTTAAACAAATTTAGCCTGCATTGCGTTAGGGATCACGCAGTAAATCAGGATAACCCTAACAAATGTTTAAGGAGTATAAGGGGGGATATCCTACACGGGGAAATGTTGTGATTTAGGCATAATACCATAGAACCCTGAGGAATAGCCGACCGTGTGCATGTGAGTTCGAATAAAATGTATGAGGATGAGAATTGGCATATGTGCAGATGCTAGGGGACGCCCTAGATGTTGATTCTCACCCGGTCCTTGAGTGAGTGATTGGTGTTATGGATCACACTCATAATATAGGCAAGATTCGGGTGATTGGTGTTATGGATCACACTAAATGATAAGAGATGTAATTTCTTTAGATGACGTGCAATTGGATGATTTTAGATTCGGTCGCAGATGATTTGTGGCCGATACGGATTTAGATACATCGGGCATGGGTTTTGATTTACTTTTGATTATCGATTTTCAAAGAAACAGATTTTGATGATGTTTAGAACTTGCCGTGAATTCCATGAGATAAATTGATTTTAAAAGATAAGGTATTTCACGAAATTTGAAATGAATACAGGAAGTTTGTTTTCAGTGCTTGCACCACTGAGTAATCAACTAAATTTTGAACTTATTATGAATTGTAAATTATTTTACTGGGATTTCAATATCTCACCAGGTTGTTTGCTTAGATGAATAGGAACAGGGACCTAGACGTTAGCTGGGCAACGGTATTGATGATAGAAAGAAGAGCAGCGTAGTTCTAGGCTTGAATTGCAATGTATATATATATATATATACTGATGATGTTTGTATTGGATTCAATAATTTCTACTTTTCTTTTGTTGTTGGACTGAATGTAAAATTTTTATTTGGATGACTATTGTACTTTGGGATATATTCGAGATACAGGGGAGACTCTGCTAGACTTTCAGTAGGGTTTATCATTGTAAATGCATGTAATTAAGTTGGAATTTGCATCAATGAATTGTATGTTGTATGTATGGATTTTAGTTTATCATTCCAGAGTATCTTGTGATGAATGCATGAAAAATTAGCATAGCTGCATGAGGATTAGGGTTAAACAAAATCCGAATAGACGACGAAATGTCTATTTGGGTTACGCTCAACCAATAGCGATCCCCTAACATTTCCACATAGGGAATAACTATTTCTAAAACCTATATGCTTTCGCTAGGTAGATAGAGGATAGTATATTGTGGATTAGGGGGTCGTTACAGTATGTATACTTAGTATAGATGCAATTTTACTTAAGGTTGAAAGGAATCTGAATAGATGATAGAAAAGTCTATTTGGGTTACGCTCAACCAGTAGCGATCCCCTTACGTTCCCATATCGGGAAAAACTATTTTGAAAACCCATATGCTTCCGCTACTCAGATAGAGGATAGTATATTGTGAATTTGAGGGTCGTTACAATTATGGTATCAGAGCCTGGTTTGTTGGTTTTCTGGTTTAGTAGGCTAGTGGTTGTGAATCTTTGGGCTTGTAGCTTTAAGTTTTGATTGATTTGACTCTGGAATATTTAGGACCTGATTTTGAATGGATAAGTGAAGGAATGAATTTAACGTTTTGCCGTTAACTGTTGTTGTTAAAGAGTAATCATTTTATTTTTGTGTCAGATAGCTATGGCAGAACTTAGTAGGGATAACACACGAAGGCCAAGAGGAAGGCCAAGGCACAAAAATCAGGGCGCTTCAGGTAGTAGCAGCATGGAGACTCACGTCGACATGCGAGAGATGATGGATTCTATACAGATGATGGCATATGCCATGAGGGACCAAGCTACCACAAGCACCAATGTAATGAGGCAGTAACAAGAGGACAGGCAAACTAGAAACGATGAAAACACTCATAATGTCAATCCGTTGTATAAAGGATGGATTAAATTTCAGATAACAAGTCCACCTCCATTTTCAGGTGCCTCTGACCTAGCCGCAGTGGAAGCATGGCTAAAAGAAATAGAAAAGATCTTCTGCTTATTGCAATGTGATGAAGAACAGAAAGTAAAATATGTAACGTACATGCTGAAGGGTGAAGCAGAACGATGGTGGGCAGGTGCCCAGCAACTGATGGAGAGCAGAGGCATTCCGCTCACCTGGGAGTCTTTTAAGAGGGTATTTATGGACAAATACTTTCCTGAGAGTGTCAGACAGTCTAAGGAAGCACAGTTTTTGAAGCTCACACAGGGAGGTAGACCCTTCGAGGAATATTTGGAGCAATTTGAAGAACTATCCAGATATTCCACTTACCTGCGGATGCATTATGATGAGGCCTGGAAGGTAAGTTAGTTGGAAGAGGGCCTAGATCCACCGATGAAGACACAGCTTGCCCCGCTTGAGATTAGAGACTTTGCAGTCCTGGTGAATAAGTGTCGGATCCTGAGTAAAAATATGGAACTGAAGCAAAATATAACACAGAGAATAGGTAATAGACCGAGACCACCAGCTAGAAATCTCAATGTGAAAGGCGAGATGTTTAAACCGTAACCAAGATCTTTACGTAGCGGCAGCAGACGGCCCGATAGCGCACTCTGTCCGAAGTGTGGGACCAGGCATCCTAATCAACCCTGTTGGCATCAGACTCCAGTTCAGTGCTATAAGTGTGGGGGTACAGGACATATGGAAAAGTACTGCCCCTCAAGTGGAAGCCAACAGACACCAGGTGGCCGAAGACCGCAAGCTCCAGGGAGAGTCTTTACTATGGATGTAGCCAATGTCAACAGGTCATCGGGTTTGATGCAGGTTAGAGGTAAAATTTACAATTTTCCTTTGGTAATTTTGTTTGATTCGGGTGCCACGCACTCTTTTATTGCTAATACATGCGTAGAAAGAATAAATTTACCTGTACAAACCTTGCCCTGTGATTTATACATATCCATACCCTTGGGAGAAACCACTATATCTCCACAAATATGTCTAAACTACCCATTAACCATTGATGATACCCTGTTTATAGTGGACCTAGTGTGTATAACTTTGGCTGGGATCGACATCATTTTAGGTATGGATTGGTTGACTAAGAATTAGATTTTGTTAAATTATTCCGAGAGGACGATTACTAAAACAACTGGAAATTTTTTTAAAAGATAAAAACTGAATTTTGACGCTAAATTCATGAAAATTAAGTCTGGTACAGATTTTGAGGTCGATGGTTGAAATCGGAAAGCGATTTGGAGTCAGAAACACAATCAAAAGAAAAGAAACGCGTTTTGGCGATCAGAAACTGATAGACAAAGTTTCATACTTCAATTTCATAGACAGAGGCCAAAATCTTCGCATGGTAACTTGACCCAACGTCGAGATGGAAGCCTAGATCCCGAAGTTTCCCCGGGTGGTCCGGGAAAAGTCAGAATCGCCCCTGGAAGCTTTAAATTTCCTGAAACCTCGCCATTTGTCACATTTCTCTCTCTCTCCCCACTCTATTTTCTCTCTCCTCTCTCTCTTCTCTCCTCCACCGCGTGTCGCCACCTGGGCCACCGTGAGCCACCACCTGGCCTACCAACCGACTCCCCTCGCCGCCCTCGACCTCCAAAAACCACCCACGGCCACCAACAGTCGCCAGAACCGTTGGAAAATGGCGTTTTTCTCCTTCATCGCATGAAAACTTCGCCAGCTGAGATCGCCGCTGTCAACCACCGTTGGCCGTCACCGCCACCACCAGCGTGTAGCCTGAGCTGCCAGCTTCCTCCACTAGCTCGTCACTGTTAAACGGAGGTCTGACGCGCCTGGATCGAGGTATTTACCGTCTGCCGTGCGTAAAACCTTGGGGTCGAAAAATGCCATCCAAACGGCCGTGAACCGCCGCGCTACCACCATATTCGAACTCCTCGTCTTGCGGGCTTCACCGTGGTGTGAATTTCGAGGCCAACCGCATGCCTCTGCCATGCATCACCGTACGCCGCCGTGTGCCGCCGTGCCGGAGAATTTGGATATACACCGAGACCACCCCGGGACAGATTTCCACCATCCAACAACACTGGTAAGGTTCAATTTACCTAAAACTAATGAATTTTGATTAAATTAGCTGCCAAACACGAATAGGAAATAAATTGACCTAGGTAATAGGGTAATCGGACTTAGAATCATAAAATGGATGATGTGACGAGCTTAAATATTCATGTAAATGTCCATGGAATTAATTTGGCTCAAAATTTGAGATTTTGTGAAGTTCTGAATTGATTTGGAGCAACAGGAGACCAGGTAGGATGATTTACGCTTCCCGAGTTCTAGATTTAACCTAGTGAATACCTGAACGATTAGATTTAATTGCATAAATTTACGTGCTACTTTCGATAGACTAAATTGCATGCCTGTGTGCTGGATGTCCCAATTGCATGTTAGATGTTTTGTTTATCGAGTTTAGATGCCATTAGGACAGGTTTACTTAGGGTATAGTACTTGATAGCCGGTATGGGACGACTATTAAGTATCCCGAGTACATGAAGTTTTTAAATGAGATTGTTTTTACCAGATTTAGCCTGTACTGCGTTAGGGATCACGCGATAAATCAGGATGACCCTAAGAAAGGTTTAAGGAGTATAAGGGGGGATAGTCTACACGGGGAAACGTTGTGATTTACGCGTAATACCCTAGAACCCTGAGGAATAGCTGACTGTGAGCAAGTGAGTTCGAATAGACAGTATAAGGATGAGAATTAGTGTATGTGCACATGCTAGGGGACGCCCTAGATGTTGATTCTCACCCAGTCCTTGAGTGAGTGATTGGTGTTATAGATCACACTCACAATATAGGCGAGATTCGGGTGATTGGTGTTATGGATCACACCCAACGATAAGAGATGTAATCTCTGTAGACGACGTGCAATTGGATGATTTTAGATTTGGTCGCAGTGGATTTGTGGCCAATATGGATTAGATACACTAGGCATGGGATTTAACCTTAATTGGATGATTGATTTTTAAAGAAATGGATTTTTTATGATTATGAGTATTTGCCGCGATTTTCATGTGATAAATTGATTTAAACGATAAGGTATTTCACGGATTTTGAACTAATTTCGAGAAGTTATTTTCGGTGCTTGCACTGCTGAGTATTCAACCCGATTTTGAACTATAAATTATTCTACTGGGATTTTATATCTCACCAAGTTGTTTACTCAGATGAACAGGAACAGGGACAGGGACCTAGACGCTAGCTAGACGAGGAAATTGTGATAGCCAGGAGACCAGCATAGTCTAGGCTTGAATTTACGATGTATATATATCTGTATTTTGGATGTCTGTACTGAATGATGTAATTAAGCATTATTTCATTGTTAAATTGGATGTATACTGTTTAATGGATATATTCTGTTGTGTTGATGATTGGTTGTACTATTGGGATATATCCGAATTACAGAGGAGACTCTACCGGATTTTCGGCAGGGTTTATTGTTGTAAGTATATGAAATTAAGTTGGAATCCGCATGAATGTCTGATATGATATATATATGGATGTTAGTTTTTATTCCAGAGTAATTTACGATGAATGTATGTATAGTTAGTATAGCTGCATGTGAATTAGGGTTGAACGAAATCTGAATGGACAACGGAATGTCTATTTGGGCTACGCTCAACCAGTAATGATTCCCTGACGTTCCCATATTGGGAACAACCATTTAGATAAACCATATGCTTCCGCTATGTAAATAGAGGACTGTGTATTATGGATTAGGGGGTCGTTACAATTATGAAGGATTTACTTAGGGTAGGGTACTTGATAGCCGGTATGGGACGGCTGTTAAGTATCTTGAGTACAGAGAGTTTTTAAATGATATTATGTTTACCAGATTTAGCCTGTATTGCGTTAGGGATCACGCGATAAAATAGGACGACCCTAAGAAAGGTTTAAGGAGTATAAGGGGGGATAGCCTACATGGGGAAACGCTGTGATTTAGGCATAATACCCTAGAACCCTGAGGAATAGCCGACCGTGAGCATGTGAGTTCGAATAAACTGTATGAGGATGAGAATTGACGTATGTGCACATGCTAGGGGATGCCCTAAATGTTGATTCTCACCCAGTCCTTGAGTGAGTGATTGGTGTTACGGTTCACACTCACAACATAGGCGAGATTCGGATGATTGGTGTTACGGATCACACCCAACGATAAGAGATGAGATTTCTCTAGATGACGTGTTATTGGACGATTTTAGATTTGGTCGCAGAGGACTTGTGGCCTATATGGATTTAGATATACTGGGCATGGGATTTAACTTGATTATTGATTTCTGATTTTTCACAGATAAATACTTTATGATTTGTGAGCATTGACCGCATTTTTCCATGTGATAAATTGATTTCAAAGATAAGGTATTTCACGAATTTTGAACTGATTTCGGGAAGTTAATTTCGGTGCTTGCACCGCTGAGTATTGAACCAGATTTTGAACTGTATTTTGAACTGTGAATTATTCTACTGGGATTTTATATCTCACCAGGTTGTTTACTCAGATGAACAGGAACAGGGATAGGGACCTAGATGCTAGCTAGAAGAGGCAATGGTGATAGCCAGGAGATCAGCGTAGTCTAGGCTTGAATTTACAATGTATATATATATGTATTGTGGATGTTTGTGCTGAATGATGTAATTATACGTTATTTTGTTGTAAATTGGATGTATACTTTTTAATGGATATAATTTGTTTGTTGATGACTAGTTATACTATTGGGATATGTCCGAATTACAGGGGAGACTCTGCCAAATTTTTGGTAGGGTTTACTGTTGTAAACTTGTGAAATTAAGTTGGAATTTGTATGAATGCTTGATATGATGTATATATGGATTTTAGTTTTCATTCCAGAGTAATTTATGATAAATGTATGTATAATTAGTATAGCTGCATGTGAATTAGGGTTGAACAGAATCTGAATGGACGACGGAATGTCTATTTGGGTTACGCTCAACCAATAGCGATTCCCTGACGTTCCCATATCGGGAATAACCATTTAGAGAAACCCATATGCTTCCGCTATGCAAATAGAGGACTATGTATTGTGGATTAGGGGGTCGTTACAATTACATACTTGGATAACGTGCCTATGCGAGAGAGTGACAGAGCATGTGAGATAGGTGATGTGTCCCTCAATCTCTCTCAGGTAGAATTGCAGGATAAGCTTAATTTAATCCCAATTGTTAGTGACTTTCCGGAGGTGTTTCCTTTGGAAGTAAGTAAACTGCTACCACCTAGAGAGATAGAATTTACCATTGACCTAATTCTGGGTGCAGGCCCAATAGCCATGACTCCATACTAAATGGCCCCTATAGAATTGAGGGAACTAAAGTCCAAATAGAGTAATTGTTAGAAAAAGGGTTCATTAGGCCGAGTGTGTCACCATGGGGAGCTCCGGTCTTATTCGTAAAAGAAGAAAGATTGGAGTTTAAGATTGTGTATTGATTATCAGCAACTGAACAAGGTGACCATTAGGAACAAATATCCATTACCACGGATCGATGATTTATTTGACCAGTTGCAAGGTGCGACTGTGTTCTCTAAGATAGATTTAAGATCGGGATACCACCAGATTAGTGTTAGAGAGGAAGACATCCCTAAGACAACGTTTAGCACTAGATACGGACACTATGAGTTTCTAGTGATGCCGTTTGGTTTGACTAATGCACCTGCTATCTTCAGGGACTACATGAATAGAATCTTTAGACCCTACTTGGATCAATTTGTTGTGGTATTCATAGATGATATCTTGGTCTATTCCAAGACTCACAAAGAGTATGTCCAACATCTTAGCACGGTGCTACAAATATTAGAAGAGAAACAACTGTATGCTAAGTTGGAAAAATATGAGTTTTGGTTGGAAGAAGTGAAATTTCTAGGTCACGTGGTAAATGGAGAAGGGATCGCAGTAGACCCTAAGAAAATCAAAGCAGTATTAGATTGGGGTCGATCGAGGACAGTCACTAAGATTAGGAGTTTTCTGGGTTTGGCCGGGTATTATAGGAAGTTCATTCAAGGATTTTCCCAGATAGTCTTGCCATTAACCCAATTGACTTGGAAGGGTGTAAACTTTGAATTGAGTGAGTAGTGCGAAGAGAGTTTTCAGACTTTGAAAGAAAAATTGACCACCGCTCCTATATTAATAATCCCGAAACCATTAGAACCCTTTACAGTATATACAGATGCATCATTGAAAGGTTTAGGATGCGTCTTAATGCAAGACGGAAAAGTAGTGGCTTATGCATCGAGGCAATTGAAGCCTCCAGAGGAGAACTACCCTACCCATGATTTGGAAGTAGTTGTCATTGTATTTGCCCTAAAAATTTGGAGACATTACTTATACGGGGCTGTATTTGAGGTTTATAATGATCACAAGAGCCTTAGGTACTTGTTTGATCAAAAGGAACTGAATATGAGGCAGAGAAGGTGGGTAAAGTACTTAAAGGATTTTGACTTTGAATTAAAATACCATGCAGGGAAGGCTATCGTTGTAGCATATACATTAAGCCGGAAGTCACTACAATTAGCTAGCCTAATGGTAGATGAGATGAAGTTACTTGAGGACTTTAGGAATCTTAGCCTCAATGTAATCTCATTCTCGCAGAGATTAGTGATGAGTGACTTCCTGATATCCTGCGATATGAGAGAGAAAATTAAACAAGCCCAATTAGAGGATGAATCCTTGGAGATATATGCAGATTAACCTGATTTTGGACTGGCCCCTGATGGAGTGTTGATGTTTAAGAAACGAGTAGTGATTCCAAACTATCAGGAACTAAAGAAAAAAGTGTTAGCAGAGGCTCATCGAAGCCACTATACTATTCACCCAGGTATTTCCAAGATGTATCAGGATTTGAAGAGGAACTTTTGGTGGCCAGGCATGCAGAAGGACATCATGAACTACGTGAATGCCTGCCTGACTTGTCAATAGGTCAAGATAGAGCATCAAAAACCCGTAGGGCTACTGAAATCACTGAAAATACTGGAAAGGAAATGGGATCAAATAACCATGGATTTTTTAGTAGGATTACCTAGAACACCAGTCGGTTATGATGCCATTTGGGTGATAGTGGAAAGACTAACCAAATATTCTCACTTTTTGCCAGTTAAAATGAGATACTCCATAGAAAAATTGACTAAGGTATACCTTAGGGAAGTAGTGAGATTACACAGAATACCATCGGGTATAGTTTCAGATAGAGACCCTAGGTTTACTTCAAGATTTTGGCAATCCCTACAGTAAGCATTAGGAACCCAGCTTAAGTTTAGCATAGCCTACCATCCTCAGAATGATGAGCAGTCTGAGAGAACCATCCAAACTTTAGAAGATATGTTGAGGGCTTGTGTACTAGAACAAAAAGGAAGTTGGGATAAATACCTACCTTTGATAGAGTTTTCATACAATAACAATTATCACTCTACCATTGGTATGGCACCTTTTGCTGCTTTGTATGGGAGGAATTGTAAGTTACCTCTAAATTGGGTAGAAATGGGGGAAGGCACATTGTTGGGACCTGAGATTGTACAAGAGACCACTGATCAGATCAAAATGATCAGAGAAAAGATGAGAGCAGCCCAACAAAGACAGGAAGCTTATGCTAATAAGAGAAGAAGACCTTTAGAATTTAATGAGGGAGAACACATTTTCCTTAGAGTGTCCCCCACCACGGGTATCGGTAGATAAGTGAGGACCAGAAAACTAAGCCCTAGATTCTTAGGACCATTCTAAATCCTACAAAGGGTCGGTCCAGTCGCTTACCAAATTGCATTACCTCCACACCTGTCTAACTTGTATGACGTCTTTCACGTCTTGCAACTCCGCAAATACATCCCAGACCCTGCGCATGTATTGGGGAATCAACCTATAATATTAAAGGAAAATTTAACTTATGAATCTACACCTATACAAATCCTTGACTTTAAGACAAAGAAGCTTTGAAATAAGATAATCCCTTTAGTTAAGGTACTTTGGCAGGATGTAGCATTGCAGGAGATAACTTGGGAGAAGGAAGACGAGATGAGGCAACGATACCCAGAGCTATTCACAGGTATGAATTTTGGGGACAAAATTTCTTTTAAGGGGGGAGAATGTAATAACCATAATTCTTAAAATATTAAACTTAATAAATTTGAGCTTGAGTTCGTTAAAATTGAATTCAACATGATTTTTGGAGTTGGCAGTTGAAATCGAACAATTTTTAGGACTCAGAAACCCAGTCTGATAAAAGAAAACGCAGCCCAGCGTTAAGAATTTGACAGATAGAGTTTTGGACTTCGGTTCCTCAGACAGAGGCCGAAACCTTTGCACGGCCACCACCGCCACCCTAGGCTGCCGTCCGACCTATCAACTGATGCGGTTCACTACCCTCAACCTCTAGCAACCACCAACGGCCACCAACGACCGCCACCATCGCTGGAAAAACTCCATTTTCTTCCCTTTGTCACAAATTCTTCAGTCATTGTGATCTCCAATGTTCGGCATTGTTAGTCATCACCGCCACCGTCATTGTGAAGGCTGAGCTGCCAACTTCCTCCCCTAGCTTACCTCCGTTGAACAGAGCTCCCATGCACCTGAATCGAGGCAAAAGGCGTCTACCGTGCGTCACTCTTCGTCGCCAGAAAATGCTGCCTTAACGGCTAAGAACCGTCACGCCAACCCCAGATTTGGACTCCTCATCTAAAGGGCTTTACTCTGGTGTAATTTTTGACCACAACCACACCCCTCTGTCGTGCGCCATCGTGAGCCATCGTGCGCTGCTGCCGAAGAAGTTAGAAAGATGCCAGAAGCAAATCCCCACCTGTCGAAATTGTCGGTATGATCTAAATTGCCCTAATTCAATGTATTTTTGACTGAATTGGATGTCAAATTTGTATAGAAACCTATAGACTTAGAAAAACGTGTAATTGGACTTAGAAAAGTGAAATTGATCACGTAACAAACTAAAGTATTAATTAAATTGCCTAGGAAATTCATTAGGCTTAGATTCCGAGGATATGAGAAGGCTCGAATTGATTAGGAGCAAATGAAAACCAGGTAGGGTAATTTATGCTTCTCGAACTCTAGACAGATTCTGTGAATGCCTGAATAATTTAAATTGATTGCATGGAAATATGTGTTACTTTCGATGGATATAATTGCATACCTATGTGCTGGTATTGTCTGTTTCATGTTAGATGATATGGCTATCAGATTTAGATGCCATAGGAACGGATTGACTTAGGGTAGAGTACTTAACAGCTGGTATGGGATGGCTGTGAAGTATTCCGAGTGCAAGAGATTTTATAAATGTTTCGTTTAAACCAGATATAGCTTGCATTCGTTAGGGATTACGTGTTAAACCAAGACGACCCTAAGAAAGGTTTAAGGAGTATAAAGGGGGATAGCCTATACGGGAAAACGTTGTGATTTAGGCATAATATCCTAGAACCCTGAGGAATAGTCGACCGTGTGCATGTGATTTCAAATAGAATGTATGAGGATGAGAATTGGCGCATGTGCAGATGCTAGGGGACGCCCTAGATGTTAATTCTCACCCGGTCTTTGAGTGAGTGATTGGTGTTACGGATCACACTCACAATATAGGTGAGATTTTAGGTGATTAGTGTTATGGATCACACCCAGCGATAAGATATGGATTTTCTCTAGAAAACATGCAATTAGATAGATTCAGATACGGTCGCATAAGATTTGTGACCAATGTGTATTTAGAAATACCAGGAATGGGATCTGATTTGAATTGATTTGATTTTTATTATAGATTTTATTGAAAATAGATTTTTATATTCATTGAATAATTGTCTCGTTTTCCATGCTATTTAACGATTTTAAAAGACAAGGTATTTCATTGATTTTCGAAATGAACACGGGAAGTTATTTTTGGTGTTTATACTGCTGGGCATGCAACTAGTTTTTGAATATGTAACTATTATAAATTACTCTACTGGGATTTAAATATCTCATGAAGTTATTTGCTCATATGAACAGGGACAGGGGCCTAGAAGATAGCTGGGCAAACATTTGATGACAGAAAGACATGAAGCTTAGTCCTAGGCTTGAATCTGATTGTATATATATATACTGTTAATGATTATGTTGCTGGATTTATGTATTTATTGGTAGTTTCTGGTTGTTGTTGGTTTTACCTGTTGGATTGAATTGTATTCGATGTATATTTTGGAATTAGATGACTATTTGTATCTGGGTAACATTTAAAATACAGGAGAAACTCTGTCAAATTTTTGGCAAGAATTTATAACTTAAATATGAAATTTTGATGAATTTCATGTGGATGTATGTATGCTTGATTTACGGTTATTAGTGTTAATATTTCAGAGCTTATTGTGGTGATTGTATGTATACTTAGTATAGCTGCAATTTGATTTAGGGTTGAATGGAATCTGAGTGGACGACGAAAAAGTCTATTTGGGTTACACTCAACCAGTAGCGATCCCCTGACGTTCCCATATCGGGAAAAACTATTTTGAAAACTCATATGCTTCCACTACTCAGATAGAGGATAGTATATTGTGGATTTGAGGGTCGTTATAGGATGGCTGTTGAATATCCCCTATGCAGAAGATTTGTAAATTGATTGATTTTATCTAAATTGGTCTGCATCTGTTAGGAATTATTTATTAAACCAGGACAACCTTATGAAAGGTTCAAGGAGTAAAGGGTGGATAACCTATACGGGGCGATGTTTTGGTTTAAGTATGATATCCTATGACCTTGAGTATTAGTCAACTATGTGTATGTAGTGCTATATAGACTGTATGAGGATGAGAATTAGCTATTGTGCACATGCTGGGGGATGCCCTAGATGTTGGTTCTCAGTCGGTCCTTGAGTAGGTGATTGGTGTGACAGATCACACTCACAATATAGGACGTTGTTTTTGGTTGATTGGTGTTATGGATCACACCCAACTAAAACCATGCTTTCAGATAAAACAACATGCAACATGAAATGAATAATCACATGAGATGTGTGATAGATGAATATATAAGAATTTCATACATGACTTTCAGTATGTTTTTTTTTTTCAGATTAAAGATAATATACTCATTATATTATTTTGCATTGATTTCTCATATCCATTTTGAATTTAAAAAGTATTTAGTAATTCACATGTCTTTTAAAACTGATTTGTGGGAAGACATTAATGCCCATAGCGAATCCGAAAGGCTATCTTTAAAGTATCTTCTTTCCTGATCTTCAAATGATGATACCCTGATCTCAAGTAAATCTTAGAGAAACATTTAGCTCTTTGAAGTTGATCAAACAAGTCATTTATTCGAGGTAAGGGATATTTATTCTTTACTGTCACCTTGTTCAACTGTCTATAATCAATTCACAAATACATTGAACCATCCTTCTTTCTTACAAATAATATTGGAGCACCCTATGGAAAAGTGTTATGACGGATAAAACCTTTATCAAGAAGGTCTTGTAATTGCTCTTTCAATTCTTGTAATTCTACAGGAGCCATCCTATATGGTGGCATTGAAATAGGTTAAGTGCTAGGAATTAAATCTATACAAAACTCAATATCCCAATCTGGCAGTAGGTCGATAATTCCTCGGGAAAAACATTAGGAAACTCAAACAATTGGCACTTGATCCAGATTCATTTCCACCATTCGGGTATCTCTAACCATTGCCAGAAAATAGTCACATCTTTCCTCATCAACCTCTTTGCGCATAAGGCAGAGATAATCTTTAATGGTGTGAGGCATTGGTCTCCTTGATAGATAAATGTCTCTCCTTCAAGTGTAACATGATAAAAAGACAACCAATCTATGCCCAATATCACATCAAAGCCTACTACATCCAGGACAATTATATCAGCTAGGAGAGACTTATCCCTTATCATTACTTCACATGATTTAAAAACTTGTTTGGCCTTAATTGAATCTCCTACTGGTGTAGATATCATCAAAGGTTCATATAAATTCAATGCACTCTTATTAATCAAAGAAGCAAAGAATGGAGATACAAAAGAATGAGTGGCTCCAAGATCAAACAAGACATTAGCTTTTCATGAACATAGGAAAAGTGTACTTGCAACCACAGCATTGGATGCCTGAGCATCCTGTCTCGTTATAGCGAAGACATGAGCCTGACCTCCACTGGCTTGTCCTCGACCTCTATTGTTTGAACCTCTTTCTCCAAATGGTGTGCTCCTAAATCCTCTACCTCCAGAACTTTCCACTTGCCTCAACAGTTGTGAAGTTGTTGGAGCTAACAGCATTGGTACTGAAGCCGACCCACGACTAGAGGATGGTTGTGCTGATCTCATAGGGTAATGCCTCATCATATGTCCCAATTGATGACACTGATAACATCTTCTATTTACTACAAAACATGAGCCAGCGTGCACTTGTCCATAAGTGGAATAAAGAGAAGGAGTTCCTACAAATCTTCCACCACCACTGCTAAATTAATTTGAATTTGATGGAGTATTCTGGTTACTTGAAATAGGTCTAGAAGTGTACCCACTATAGTCTCCCCATTACTGGGAATTTATTGATTGTCTTGGAGAGATTACTGTAACATTTCTCATTGACTGTACACTCTGACAACCTCGAGAACTTTCTTGATTACCCTCGGTACGTTATCATTTTTGAGAATCTCTTCTTCCTCTACTTTCTGTACTGCTTGTCTTGAATAGTAGAGCACTTTCAAATACCTCTTCGTATGATTCATATTTAGTTCTTGCTACAGATTTGAACAAGTAATCAAGAAGACCATCTACAAAGCGTCTAGCACGCATTTCCTCTATGTCTACCAGATATGGAGCAGACCGAGACAATTTGATATAAGTTATATGATACTCCATCACTATCATATCTTCTTTTTGTCTTATAGTTTCAAACTCTCTGGCTCTAGCATCTCAAACTATTTGTGGAAGAAAATGTTTCATAAATAATTCAACAAACTCCTCCTATGTCAAAGTAGGTGATCCCTGAGGTCTATCTCCTTATATACCATCGTACCACCATTATGCCATATTCTCTAATATAAAGGCTGCCAACTCCATTGATCTGGATGAAGAACAGCCCAAGGCATGACAAATACAATCAATGCCATCTAGGAAAGAATAGGGATCTTCATTAGCACTAGTCCCTAAAAAATATAGAGGCTTGAGCTTCAAGAATTATGGTAGAGAAATCTCAATTTGCTCCCTCTGTAAAATAGGTCTGACATCTTCCTATCTAATCTCCTGTTCTGGCCTAGGAGTTACAACCTATTCTGTTTGTTGTTGTTGCTAACGGGGCATCATATCCATCATTTCTCTCATGGCTTGATGCATATTTTGTAATCCGGTAAAAATCTCAATTAATGTCGAGTCCCTACTCCTAACTTCCAGAGCCTAATCTACAGGTGCTTTATGGTTAGCCACACTTCTACCATGACTACGCCTAGTATCTGGAA
This sequence comes from Senna siamea, assembly GCA_031216115.1. NCBI lineage: Eukaryota > Viridiplantae > Streptophyta > Magnoliopsida > Fabales > Fabaceae > Senna > Senna siamea. Next base: position 12,244,222 of record CM062364.1, read on the forward strand.
TTTCCTCTATTAGTGCTTGAGCAGCACCTGCACTCTTGCCATGGACACCTCTACAGCCAGTGCTATGACCACGCCCTCGCATTTGATTTCTAGGTAGGGCATTAGCAGGTAACAAAGAAATTTCATCAGAAGAGAATCTTCTATTAGGAATCCCCTTTCTCAGCGGTATCTTTTCCTATGATAAGGTAAAAAGTAATACATATAAGAATCTAATGTGAAGAGTTAATGAACATAATCATGATTTAAACATTCTGAAATAATGCAGGACTCAACGATACCAATAGATGATAGTAGCTTCCAATATGTAATTTTGAGATGGCCGATCACAAAATTACATTGAAGATTCCACTACCCTTCATTGTCGCAACTTTAAGGATCTAACAAGCCTAAGCTCTAATACCAACTTTGTCATTACCCAAATTTTGAGACCGTGATTGGCGCATAGACCTATCATAACACCTACTAGGTCTAGCAAGCCTAAGAATCTCTTCATCTCATAATAGCAAGATTAAGATATTTTAATATTTCTCTTTTAAGTCCTTAATCATTATTCCAAATTCTACCAAAATTTTGGTAGAGTTCCTCTAAAAATAGGACGTTTCCTCAATTTACAACAACCCAAACCATTTCAATATTCATTACAATTCAAAAACAATACATCTGGCTGTCATGAGCCTATAGAAATTTTCATTATGTCCACATGCAAACTAATCAAATACTATGGTATGGACAAGCTGCGATATCATTAAGCTTGCGAGATTGCAAGGAAGAGCCTACCCAAAATAGAAGTATATCTTTATTCACTTTTATTCTTTAACTTGAGGATGGTCTAAAAAATGTAAAGTAAGGAGGGTAAGTCACACAGACCCGGTGAGTCACACAAACTGTAATAACTGGAAATGTTTTTAAAAGATAAAATTGAATTTTTGACGCTAATTCCATTTAAATTAAGTTAGGCATAGATTTCGAGGTCGATGGTTGAAATCGAAAAGTGATTTGGAGTCAGAAACACAATCGAATGGAAAGAAATGCGATCCGGCGATCAGGAACTAACAGACGAAGTTTCATACTTCAATTTCACAAACGGAGGCCAAAATCGCTGCATGGGAACTCGTGCCAATGTTTGGATGGAATTCGACATCCCGAAGTTTCCTTGGGTGGTTTAGAAAAAGTCAGAATCGCCCCCGGAAGATTTAAATTTTCCAAAACCCAGCCATTTGCCACATTTCTCTCTCTCTCCTCACTCTATTTTCTCTCTCCTCTCTCTCTTCTCTCCTCCACCGCGCGCCGCCACCTGGGCCACCTTGAGCCACCACCTGGCCTACCAACCAACTCCCTCGCCACCCTTGACCTCCGTCGCGTGGAAACTTCGCCAGCTGAGATTGCCGCCATCAGCCACCTTTGGCCGTCACCGCCACCACCAACGTGTAACCCGAGCTGCCAGCTTCCTCCACCAGCTCGCCGCCGTTGAATGGAGGTCCGACGCGCCCGAATCGAAGGATTTTTCGTCCTCCGTGTGTAAAACTTTGAGACCAAAAAACGTCATCCAAACGGATGTGAACTGTCGCGCCACCACCGTATTCAGACTCCTCGTCTTGCAGGCTTCACCGTGGTGTGAATTTCGAGGCCAACCGCACCCCTCTGCTGTGCGCCGCTATATGTCGCCGTGCGCCACCGTGCCGGAGAATCTAGATATATACCGAGAGACGCCGAGACCACCCCAAAATAGATTTCCATCATCCAGCAACACTGGTAAGGTCTGATTCACCTAAAACTAATGAATTTTGATTGAATTAGCTGCCAAACGCGAATAGGAAATAAACTGACTTAGGTAATAGGGTAATCGGACTTAGGATCATAAAACGGATGACGTAACGAGCTTGAATATTCATTTAAATGTCAGGATAATTGATTTAGCTCAGAATTCGAGACTACAAGAAGTTCTGAATTGATTTGGAGCAACATGAGACCAGGTAGGATGATTTATGCTTCCCAAGTTCTAGATTTGACCTAGTGAATACATGAACGATTAGATTTAATTACATGGATTTACGTGCTACTTTCAATGGACTAAATTGCATGCCTATGTGCTAAAAACCCCATTTGCATGTTAGATGAATTGTTTATCAATTTAGATGCCATTAGGACAGGTTTACTTAGGGTAGGGTACTTGATAGCCGGTATGGGACGACCATTAAGTATCCCGAGTACAGGGAGTTTTTAAATGAGATTGTTTTTACCAGATTTAGCCTGTACTACGTTAAGGATCACGCGATAAATCAGGACGACCCTAAGAAAGGTTTAAGGAGTATAAGGGGGGATAGCCTACACGGGGAAACGTTGTGATTTAGGCGTAATACCCTAGAACCCTGAGGAATAGCCTACCGTGAGCATGTGAGTTCGAATAGACTGTATGAGGATGAGAATTGGCGTATGTGCACATGCTAGGAGACTTCCTAGATGTTGATTCTCACCTGATCCTTGAGTGAGTGATTGGTGTTACGGATCACACTCACAACATAAGCGAGATTCGGGTGATTGGTGTTACGGATCACACCCAACGATGAGAGATAGAAATTCTCTAGACGACGTGCAATTAGACGATTTTAGATTTGGTCGCAGAGGACTTGTGGCCTATATGGATTTAGATACATTGGGCATGGGATTTAACTTGATTTCGATTACTGATTTTCAAAGAAATGAATTTTTATGAGTTTGAGCAATTGCCGTGATTTTCATGCGATAAATTTATTTTAAAGATAAGGTATTTCACAGATTTTGAACTAATTTCGGGAAGTTATTTTCGGTGCTTGCACCGCTGAATATTCAACCAGATTTTGATCTGTAAATTATTCTACTGGGATTTTATATCTCACCAGGTTGTTTACTCAGATGAACAGGAACAGGGACAGGGACCTAAACTCTAGCTAGACGAGGCAATGGTGATAGCCAGGAGATTAGCGTAGTCTAAGCTTGAATTTACGATGTATATATATATGTATTATGGATGTTTGTACTAAACGATGTAATTATGCGTTATTTTGTTGTAAATTGGATGTATACTGTTTAATGGATATAATTTGTTTTGTTGATGACTGGTTGTTCTATTGGGATATGTCCGAATTACAGGGAGACTCTACCAGATTTTTGGTAGGGTTTATCGCTGTAAACTTGTGAAATTAAGTTGGAATTTGTATGAATGCCTGATATGATGTATATATGGATTTTAGTTTTCATTCCAGAGTAATTTATGATAAATGTATGTATAATTAGTATAGCTGCATGTGAATTAGGGTTGAACGGAATCTGAATGGACGACGAAATGTCTATTTGGGTTACGCTCAACCAGTAACGATTCCCTGACGTTCCCATATCGGGAACAATCAATTAGAGAAACCCATATGCTTCCGCTATGCAAATAGAGGATTGTGTATTGTGGATTAGGGGGTCGTTACAACTTTGCCATTGGAAAACTTAAACCTATTCATGTGAGAAGAGTCAAGTTTGAGCTAACCCAATTATGTGGAGGAAGTAAGAGCCACAACATGATAGGTATTACTTTCGTTTTAAGGTGGGTGATGAACATGTGTTGAATAACTTCTAGATACATGAGAGTAAGGGGAGTTGCAATGTTAGTATCATTTTTGCTTCAAACTAGCACAACCCATTAAAACATAAAATAGAAAGAGAAGGAGCAAATACAATAGAATTGTTTTTGAGATTTGATGAATAAGATTAAACTAAAAAACTTTGTGATCAAGATGCAACAAATCTAAAAGCTCCTAAAACCAATTTGTGCAATTCTATGAAAATTTAGCACAAGTTTTGATGACAAGACTTATCCAATCATTTATGTAAATCCAATGCTTAAGGCTCTCTCACCTTTGATTCTACGTTTTTGGCATCTAGAAACATTCAAACAAAGATAAAGACCACCTAGTCATGATAAAAGAAGCACAAAGAAAAGAAACAAGTTTGTATTTTAGGAGAAAATTGAATTGGTCCTAAAATATTAGTAAGAAAATGATTAAGAAAAGAATCAAAGACATAGAAGTAGTCCTCTAAATGGAAAAGATTAAAAGGGAATGGGAAAATTCAATTCCAAAGTCAAATAGTGAAGGCAAGAGATCAATCAATCACCAGAATACTTTTAAACCACTCTTATACCGCATGGTTTCACCTCTTCTCTCTCTAAAACATCATATATAGAGAGAAAAACCCAGAATGAGCTGCTAATTTAGGACACAACTTCTAACTAAAGAGTTTTATACCAAGAATATGATAAAACTTAGATCAAAACAAGAAAAAAAAATAGAATTTAGGTTCAAACGCGAAAATTAAAGGTTAAGAATGTGAAGATCATTGCTTGAATGATTCTACACAATTTCTCAATAATCAAATTTTTGAAAGAGCTAAAACAATATCAAACTCTCAAATCCTAAAGTGCTATAAAAAATCTATTAAGTTGATAGTTAGACCATTTTATGAGGACTAAAAGGGTTTTTGTAAAAAATGAAATGTCATAACTTTCTGCCTTTTTCTCAGTACTGTTTATGAATTTATGATCCCAAAACTTAACTGATTGTATTGAATATTGAATGTGTCCAAAGAAGTTTGTGAAAGTTCAGGATGTTTTTGCTCAAGCAAAACAATAAAGTCTCGACTCCCTCAAGTAAGACATAGTTTTTTTTACTTTTGTCAGTGTCAGACATGAGGTTCTTCACTTTGTTCCATGATGATTTTCAATAGCTTAGACAAGCTTTACGTCTTTATGTGTTTATTTAAGAGAAAAAAATTAATTTTTCAAAAAAAAAAAGGTTTTCTAAGGAAAAAGGCTTTTTTTAAAAAAAGGAGAAAGGCTTTTTTTTAAAAAAAAGGAGTTTTGTTAGGAAAAAAAAGGTTTTTTTTTGGAGAAAAACAATTTTTTTTTTAAGAAAACAAACATTTTTTTTAAAAAAAATGAATTTTTTAAAAGAAAAAAAATGCATTTTTTTGGAAGTCACATGCCATACATGTGCTGATTTCGTTAATTTTTTAATGAAAGTTAAACACATGACATCAAAATGTTAACGATATCAATCACAGACCACTCTCTTGAAAAAAATTGATCCATTAGATAAATAAGTGAATTTGAGATTTGAGATAAACTAATAGAGACTAAAATGTAATTTATCTTTTTTTTTTTTTTGCTAAATTCAGTGTGTGCTGTCAATTAAGCCTGTAAGCAACAGAGGTGCTTAATTGTAGATTTTGTTGAGTTTGATTTGCAGATGGGTCACATTAGTTGGTGTGTTGTATAACCATTTTTTTGTTATTCTATATTTTGTAAAACAATACAAGAGTTTGGAAATATTAAATTTTTTGTTCAGATTGATGCTATAACACTCTAACCTATAACCCTTCCTAGATTGCTTAAATAGTCTTTCATATATAATATAGAAGAATGAGTTTTTAGATTAATGAGTTATTATGCCAAGTTTATTTTAACCTTAACTAAGTTAATATTATTATTAAAAGAGTTTAGTTGAGGCAACCATCACTCAAACATCTTTCTCACTTGTATTAATTAATTATCAAAGTTAATCACATTAGCAGAATTGGATAGATGCAAGTACAAGCATAAATATTATATATACATATATACGACATTTAAAAGATCAGATCTAGGGATAACAACTTTATCCCCTGAGAACTTAGTCTGATTCCTACTAGTAGTTAATCGTGTCATTTAATATATGTCATATAGATTATGAGATTTATAATCCCAAAAGCTATAATCTCTTGTTTGAAGATCACTAATGCTATCATCCGTATAAACTACAAAAATCTCATTCATTCATACATATCAAATTCATATAATGAGTGCTATATCCTATTGGATGCAATGCATAGATTATACATCATGATATCATGTACTTATATGATGTAAAGTGTTATGTCATATTTCATATCTCATCAAAACATTTTTTTTTTGTAATGTTAGCTCACTTTTAAGTCTCTAAGTTGTTTAAAATATAGTTCGGTGCATTATGAATTTTTAAATTTATTTTTGGATTTACTTTAAACATGTCATTGAACTTAATTTATGTCCAAAACAAGTTTTCATAAGGAATTTTCCTTGGCTTTTCTTATTAAAGATTTTAGGCATTTAACAGTTCTGTCAAGTAATTATTAATATCTCTCCTATTTATTTGTTTAGTGTTGTTTCTAGTAGGAGCATGACGGTGATCTTATCGAAGCCATCAATTCACATTTCAGTGAAGGAGACAAAAATATGGTGATGCATCTAAATTGATTCTAGTTAAAATTTATGCTAGGGATTCTTGTTTTAACAAAAACAAATTAACACATTGGCAAGCATTTTATCTAGCAATCATGAAGGTATCACAAGTAATCATTATTACTATCTCAATATCATAAATGCTATTTACAATTTCTTATTGAAAAAATTTTATTTGAGTTTAATTCAGGCTAATTTTCGAGTAAGAAATACGATGAGGTGCTGTCCAAATTTTTATGATTTGGTATATTTGATATTAAGATCTGAATTAGACATATCTTAAGCACAAAAACACGAGGTTGTGCTGTCCAAAATTTTCTGGTTTGACATGCTTGACATTAAACCATGAATTTGACACCGTTTGAGTTCAAACCATGAGGCTATGATGTCCTCTTTTGTTCTGGTTTGACATGTCTGACGTCTAACCTTGAATTAGACATACTTTGAGTGCAAAATAAGGTAATATGGTGTCCTGATTTGAAAGATTTTGAATTATCTCTAATAATAATTTTAGTAAGAGATATAGGGGAAAAAAAAAAAGAGAGTTACATATGAATTTTTTTTTAAAAAAAATTAATTATGAAAGAGATGAGTTATATAAATCAGATATAAGTCAGTTTCTAATTAGAGAATCCAACAAAGAAATAAAAATTATACTTCAATTTTTTAATTTTTTTTATATCTCTCTCTTACGATAGAGAATAGGAATGATAATGGCTAGGGAATTATAATCCTCATATCTGAACTCAAATTTGAGCGAATATTTTCATCCTTAGACTTGTAAAATTTTTAAATACTAAGACCCAGACTTATTTACCTAAAAAATTAAAAAATTTAAAATAATTTTTTTTAAAAAAATTATAACTTATCTATATATAAATTCATAAAAAAATATAAATTACATCTATTATATTATGTAAACTTCAAATATGTAATCAACGTAAAATCTTAACAAATTTATTCGTACAAAATTATTAAATATAATCATTTATAAATTCATATTAAATTTACACTATTTTATCGATAAAATTAAAGTAAATAATATAATTTATATATATATTTTCTTTAATAAAATAAAATAAATATATATTTATAATATAAAAATAATATTTAAATAATTTATATATAATAAATTTAGATTCGAATAGAATATTATTCTCTTCAAATTTGAACTCGATCTCAAATTTAATAGATAAATTTTACAAGTATCTATGGGATATTAATATTTTGATCAACCCTAAATTTTTCTTTTTCCAACTAGAGAATATACGAAGGCAATTTGAATTGCTTAATCTATGACTTTAACGTATTTTATTGTGAAAAATATGAGGGGACACAATCGTTTTATTATTTGGCAGGCATATATAATTTTTTTATTATTTGAAATTTATTTTCTCAGGTTTTTTCTAAAATGATTTTTTAAAATAAAATTTTAATAATAACTCCATCTTAAACGATTTTCTATAATATTTTTTAAAATTTTTTTTTTTGACATGGACGTCAGATTTTGAGCGGATATAATCGGGCACTTTAAGTGGTTGACAGACGCGTCCGGATCCTCTGCCTTAAGTTGTCTGGAGTTTCTCTGTAATACTTTTTAGCGGCGGTTTTTTTCGTTGCTAACTTTTCTTGTAACAAATATTTTTGCTGTTATAACTTTTATTAAATTAATTATTTAAACAAAAGTTATAGCAGCAGCAGTATCCGTTGCAAGAATATTCAAACGCACTTTAGCAACGAAAAATACCGCCGCTAAAAAGTATGGCAGAGGATCCAAAGTTGAACTTAAGGCAGAGGATCCAAAGTTTTGACAGACATCCTTTGTTTCTTATATCCAAAGAAAATTAAATGAGAAAAAGGTGTGAATCTCAAATTCAGTAAGTCCTAGTATATTCACCACAAAAAACAAGACAAGTTCTAGGTTTGTTTTTTTTTTTTTTGGTTGTGGAAATACATAACATATATATGCTTGAAGAACAATTTGCAATATAAAGCTGTCCTATTTGACTATAGACAACAATGCTAATCTTTGAGTAACAAATAATATTGTAACGTGTAATGGAAATAAAGAATGCAAGACTAGTATTTAAAGCTAAGGATTTGTATAAATTTATGTTATATAGAGAGAGAAATGCAATTTAAAGGAAGAGTTTATCAAAAAGCATTGAAAATAAAGGAGACAAGCTTGAAGTTCATTCAAGTTTAAAATGATTTTGGATCCCTTGCTGTAATTCTCTGCTTGGCGCCTACTTTTAGCGATGATTTTATCTATTGCTAAAGTGTGCTTTAATATTATTGCAACGAATATTATTGTTTTTTGTTTAAATAATTAATTTATAGTGGCAATAATTTTGTTGCAAGAAAATTTAGCAATAAAAAAAATCGCCGCTAAAAATGCCAAGCAAGTGCCAAGTAAAGAACACTAAGCAAAGGATCGAATGCATTTAAAATAGGTATTGGTACAATTTTATCTCCTAAAATTATAATACACATTTTAATTTTTAAAATATAATAATAGTTAACTTATTTGTCTTTCAACCATTAGTCATTAATGAAAAATATATCAAGAAACGTTAAATGCTAAATGATTTCTAAAATATTAAAAAAAAATAGTTTTTTTGTCTCCTCTATGCTAGTAACCCAAACTATAATAATAGGTAAAAAAATTTAATCATAGATCAACACTTAACAATATTTTCAAAATATAACTTGTAGTAAATAAACTCATATATCAACACTTAATCATAAATCAATAAATAAATATTTGATATTTTTATACAATTCTTCCCTACTTTATCTAACTATTAAAGTCAAAGAATATTATAAAAGTGATGGAAAAAAACATTAAGATATCTATACTATAACAATTCAAGCTAACAGATGCAAAATTTCAACTACATATATAATTAGTAAACAAACTAGCTTTTACAACATATGCAACATATATTCTATTTTTGTATTTACAAGCGACACAAATTTAAATATTTTTCTATAACATAACAATTTCAACCTAGTACTTATGTTTATCAAACACCTAATATCTTAAGTTTCATTTTGATTTGATTCTAAATTTCAAAGTAATATATAATATGTTTTGTCAGAAAGTTTGTGTGCACACGCATGAGTAATTCCATTTAGCTATTATTTTTTCATACACAAACATGAGTGTGAATAATTCTGATGAATTAAATATTTTTACATGTAATTTAAAATGTTAAATCAATTAACAAAAACACATTTAATCAAATAAGTAATAAAATAAAGAGATAGGGGAAGGACACAACCCAGTCTTTTTTTTTTTATCAAATTTTTTCTTTGTTGAAGAAATTAGCTTAATTAACCTTATATAAAAAAAAAAAGGTCTTACAGAATACAACTCTGTAAGTATAAAATCATTTAACAAATTATTAATATTAACAAATTAGAGTAGAACTCTATCAAACATATGCAAATTGCTAGGTACTAAAAATATATTCAAATTTTTGTAGCTTGTAAGTGAGAAAAAGAATATATGCGGCATATGTGATAAAAACTGTAACGACCCCCTAATGCGTCATACGTGATGCTTATGTGATTAGCAGAAGCATATGGGGTATTCTGAATGTTTATTCCCTATGTGGGAACGTCAGGGGATCGCTACTGGTTGAGCGTAACCCAAATAGATTCTCCGTTATCCATTCGGATTCCGTTCAACCCTGATACACACGCAGCTGACTAAATACACATATGTACATCATCAATAATAACTCTGGGATGAAATATAAAACTCATATGCAGGTCACGTCATACGTTCATACACATTTCAATTCAAATCCATAAATTTACAGCGGTAAATTCTACCGAAAATCCGGCAGAGTTTCCTCTATAAATTGATCATATCCCAAATACAGAATCACCTGTTTATAAATCAACAGCCAGTCCAACAACAGCAGTAAACATAACTAATATAAATCCATACACAGCAACATCAATCCATCACTAAAATCCATACATACTATCTAAAACGTTATATGTACATTTAGTCTAGTCCATACAGAATTTACAAGAAACAGAATCCGATAAATAACATCATCATCAAAGTATATATACAAATGATTCAAGCCTAAGCTAATCATTCTCCGTCTATCCTCAAGTCAGCTTCTCATCGCCTGGCTCCCGCCTCGTCCCTCGCTCATCCGAGTAAACAACCTAATGAGATATGAATCCCAAAGAGAATAATTTACAAATCAATTATCATTCAAAACCAGCTTGAATACCCAGTGCGAACACCGAAATCTTCTTCCCAAATCGGTTCAACGATAAAAATACCTTTTCTTTAAAATCGTTTAAACACATGGAAATTGCGGCAATATATCACAATCATGAAATCCATTTCTTTTAAAATCAGTTATCGAAATCAAGTGAAATCCCATGCCCTGTGTATCTCAATCTACGTTGGCTACAAATCCGTTGTAACAGAATCTAAATCATCTTCTAATTGCACGTAGTCTAGAGAGAATACCTCTCTTATCGTTGGGTGTGATCCGTAACACCAATCACCCGAATCAAGCCTATATTGTGAGTGTGATCCGTAACACCAATCACTCACTCAAGGACCGGGTGAGAATCAACATCTAGGGCGTCCCCTAGCATGTGCACATACGCCAATTCTCATCCTCATACAGTCTATTCGAACTCACATGCACTCGGTCGGCTATTCCTCAGGGTTCTAGGGTATCACGCCTAAATCACAACGTTTTCCCGTGTAGGTTATCCGCCCTTATACTCCCTAAACCTTTCTTAGGGTCGTCCTGGTTTAACGCGTAATCCCTAACTCAAGACAAAGCAATCGATAAAAATAATCTCATTTAAAAGCTTCCTGTACGAGGGATACTTAACGGCCATCCCATACCGGCTATCGAGTACCCAACCCTAAGTACATCCGTCCTAAAGGCATCCAAACTCGATAAACAAGGTGTCTAACATTCAATTAGGGTTTTCAGCACACAAGCATGCAATTTATCCCATCGAAAGCAGCACGCAAATCCATACAAGTCGTCTAAATCAGTCAGGTATTCACTAAATCAGTTCTAGAGTTCGGGAAGTGTAAATTATCCTACCTGGTCTCTGAATGCTCTAAATCACTTCAGAATTCCACGCAGTCTCGATTTCTGAGCCTGATTAATTTCCTGGACATCAAATTAAACATTTAGGCTCGTCACGTCATCCAATTTTCAATCCTAAACTCGGTTACGATTACCTAGGTTAATTAATTGCCTAATTACGTTCGGCAGCCATTTCAGTCATATAACATTAGTTTTTGGGAAAACGGACCTTACCACTGTGCTCGGATGATAGAATTCTACGTCAAGGTGGTCTCATTTTCTCGAAATGCACGTCCAGAAGCTCCGGCACGACGGCACACGGCAGCGCACGGCGAGGAGGTGCGGTTTGCCTCGAAAATCACACCACGGTGAAGCCCGCAAGCCCAGGAGTCTGAATACGGTGGTGGCACGGCGATTCACGGCCGTTTGGGCAGTGTTTTCCGGCCACGAAACTTCTCGCATGGCAGACGGTGTTTTGCCTCGATCCGGGCGCGTCTGGCCTCCTTTCGACGGCGCCGAGCTACTGGAGGCAGCTGGCAGCTCGGGCTACACGGTGGTGGGGGCGGTGAGGGTCAACGGCGACGAACGGCGGCGATTCGAGCTGGGGAAGTTTCGCGCGATGGAGGGGAAAAACGGCATTTTTTCGGCGGCTCCGGTGGCCGTTGGTGGCCGTGGTTGGTTGCTGGTGGTTGTGGCGATGGTGTCGGTTGGTACCCTTGGTGGCGGCCCACTGGTCGTGGGCGACTGCTCACGGTGGAGGAAAGTGGAGAGAGAAAAGAGAGAGGAGAGAGAGAGTGTGGTGAGGAGAGAGAGTGGAATGAGAGAAATGGCGGGAGTTCGCGTAATTTAAAGCCTCCAGGGTCGATTCTGACTTTTCCCAGGCCACCCGGGGATCTTTTAGGGTGTCGGCATCCTTCCAGACGTTGGCACGCATTTCCATGCAAAAGTCTTGGCCTCCGTCAATGAAAGTGACGCACGAAACTCCTTCCATCAGTTTCTGATCGCCGGATTACATTTCTTTCTGTTTGATTGTGTTTCTGGCTTCAAAGGACCTTCTATGTCCAGTCATTATCCTTGAAATACGTGTCAGTCTTCGTTTGATTGGGATTAGGGTTAAAATCAAGTTTTATCTTTTAAAATCCTTTAAAAACTCTTTCGAATCTTTCCCGTTGTTACAAAAACACTACTTACGAGTGTTAGTTTGTTTGCTAATAAAAATATGGTTAAGTTCTTCTGCCTGTTATTATTATAGTTTGGATTGATACATTAAGGACTAAAAATATACATATTTCTTATCTTTTAGGGACCTTTTGGTATTTAAGGTCTTCTATTTTTTTTTCGTTAATAATTAACGACTCAGAGATTAACAAGTTAACAATTATAATCTTTTAAGGACCAAAATATATATTATAGGAGACTAAATTATACCAATAACTATCTTTCAAGGATCACAAAGTAGATTATCTTCAACTTTTAATTTGTCTACTTTTCCTAGTTGACATGTAAAATAAATAACGTATCCTAAAAGATTTTATTATATTGTGATAGAGAGCATGATATAATTAGAGTGATAGATATTTTATTCTTCTTAAACAAGATCTCAAATTTCAATCTTGTTTAGAAAAATTTTTATTGAAAAAATTCTTTCTCTATTCTGAAACTTCAGTTAACTTGAATGAAATTATTTAAAGTTAAATGAACTTTTAAATATTAATAATTTGAACAAAAAAAAACTAATATATAAATTAGAATCCCCACTCTCACAATTAGTTTAATAAACTTTTGAATATTGATAGTTTAAACAAAAAACGCCTATTATATATATTTGAATCTCCACTATTATAATTAGTATTCGATAGTATTTGGAACAAATTTTTTTTTATAAAAAAATATTTGTAAAAAATAAAAAAAATTATTATATATATTTAAATCTCTACTAAAAGTTATATTCACATTTAATATTCAATAATACCTCAAACAAAATTACCTTCAATAAAAAAAATATTTATAAAAAATAAAAAAATATATTATATATACCTATTAGACTTTGATTATTCTTTTTCTTCTTTTATAAAGGAAGCTTAAATGAATAATGCTTCGACGTTTCCATTGAATATGAAAATTGTGTTCTATAGTACAATTAACAACTACACTTCGTGATTGAAAGCTTTTCATACAATCATGTACAACCTCTTTACAAACATTCAAGGCTGTAATTAGCAAAAAAATTGAATGGAAGAGCAATGGCGTTAAGATATTGTTGAAAAACCCAAATTTGATTTTATACATCTTGATTCCTCGCTGATTTATCTGCATGAAGAACATCCTCAATCCAAGCAACAATGTTGAATGCTAGGCCTTCTAATACTCTTGAATAGCTCTCTAGTGTTGCTTTCCCTACATCCTGGTCAAAATAACTTCCATTATTAATCCATGAATTTTCAATAACTAGAGGTAGCATGAGACCAAAGAAAAAAATACGAAAATTTATTAAGATAAATTATAAATAATTTAACAGTATAAATGAGTCAAAATATAATACGTCGGCATCGCTTGATATATGTAACAAACCCTACCTAGTGTACTTTGTTTGTTGTTGGTTATCAAGATTTTCATTTTAACCCAAAAGTATGATTTTGTTCCAAATTCACTATTCCAAAGTCATTAAACTGATTCTACACAAATTCTCGAGAATCAAATTTTGACAAGAGTAGAAAATTACAAAGTCATAACTTCATGCTTTTTTCTCAGTACTGTTTATGAATTTATGATCCCAAAACTTACCCGGTTGTATTGAATCTTGCATGTGTCCAAGGAAGTCTGTGAAAGTTCAGGATATCTTTGCTTCAAGCAAAACAATAAAGTCTCAGCTCTCTCAGCTAAGATATAGTTTTTGTTGCTTCTGTCAGCATCAGACATGAGGTCCTTCACTTTGTTCCATGATGATTTTGAATGGCTCAGACAGGCTTTACGTCTCCATGTGTACATTGAAGCTTCAACTCTGTCTGTTAGCTCGAGAGCTTCATGTTCAGAACTTACCTTTAGACAGTCAAGAAGGTGGTCAAGCGAGAATTTGTCTGCAGTATGCATATAGCGGTAAATTGAATCTCCTAGACTTGCTCTTCCACTCTGAACAGATTTATTTTGAAACAGGAAAGAAGTCAGATAAAAATTATACTAATGCAACAACAAACAAAGCCTTTTCCCATTAGGGGGGTCAACATGTATCAAGCTACGTCAAGGTGTTCTAACTTGACTTATTTCTATAATTAGATTATTTAGTTAAATTCATTCTGATAGTATTTTCTATTGTTTTCTTTGATCTTCTGTTACCTCTAGTTATTAAACAATCTTTGATTTGGTCAACTGTTCGTACGGGAGTCTCTAATGATCTCTTTTATACATGACTAACTTAAGGTGTGTTTCTACCAACTTTTTTACAATATGTGCTATCCTAACTTTCTCTCTAATGCCGATAAAAATTATAATAAACTTCTACAAAAATTTGTAAATGCTACTCAATACCTTCCATGAAACAGAACATTGGTGCTGACCCATTAGTGTTTTCAAATTTCATGCGAAATGCTTGATTATTGTAATAAAATTTAGCCATGGACTTTTAATTATTAGCTTAAGTTATTGAATTGAACCAGTCACAAACATAGTATCACAGCTTCTCTGACCGAGTGGCCAAAAAGCTTCTAGGTTGAAGGGGTTATTGATACAAAACCAGTCTTTCTCCTTCACTAACTTTATCTGTCTTTAACTTTTTGAATTGATTTAGAGGGATAAGCACACATTATTGAATAACTTAATAGAATTAGATGTTACTAAAATTTTAAGACCAAATCCTAGGCAATTGACTTTAGGAGATTAAATTTAATGGAATCACAGCAGGAAATGATGCAAACTCATTCTGCTTGGATTTTAGAACCAAGACTTTCAGAAACAGAAATTATCTTTAATCATAGGATCACCAATGACGACTAACCTTGGGAAGACTTGCCATATATGATTCTGGGATATCCATCTCTGCAAGAATATTGCTATTTATAGCCATGGCTGCTTTATGAATTTGATTAGCACAATCCCGTTTCGTTCTCAAGTGCTTCCTCGACTTGTCAGAGAGGCCACCTGAGTGAACACAAGGAACCGGCAACCACCACTTCTCATCTTTCCTCTGAACAATCTTTCGAAATGAGCTTGTACGTGAATGCATAGAATTCCCTGATATGCTCCCTTGTTCTGCATACCAAAATTCAGTATCCTGGAAACTATCTAGTATTTCCTGTCACAAATGTCCACTTTCATAAGTCACAAGGCCTCTGTACTAGAGGAAATCAAGTTATGTACAAGAAGCAATAGAAGGTTTACTTACTATAAGCATTGTGTCCAGCTTCTGCAGAGCTGGGAGGTTAATATAGATATCCGACCTCGGTCTGCTTGTCATCATCTGAAAGACATCACCATGTCATATGAGATACAAACAGAGATGCCAAACAAGCTCACTAAACTTTATAGAAAGGTTTTAGTTAAATTTCACCTCTACAATTGAGCCATCTTCCAAATACTGAGCTGTTGGGGCAAATTCTACTATGTAATCACACACGGATAGAAGACAATTCATTTCCCTTTTCCACATGGCCTTCTTCTCAGGCTTCAGAGGCTCCAACTTCAAATTTTGTCCAAAAACAGTTGCTGCAGAATTCCCAAGCCAAATATGTTTAATGACACTGCCATTTACAATCAACTTCCATTTAGGTCCTCGAAAGATGCAAATTCCCTAAATTTAGTCCCTAGAAGATAATTATCATCATTTGACCCCAAAAATTCTTAAAATTCATCAACATGATCCTATTTGTTAACTATCAATTTAGTCCATGGTAGGACCATATCAATGGATTTCTAAAATAATTAGGGTTAAATGATGTTAATTACTTTATAAGGAGTTAAGGACTAAATTAATGGAACATGCATCTTTCAGAGACCCAACTAGTAGTTTACTCTAAAAGTTTATATAACATGAATGAAAATTTCACCCAGATTGTGCTATTGCTATTATAAAAGAATTACCATAAAGGTTGGTAATAGAATTTGAGATTGTAACAGCGGTGCAGACACCTTTCCCACCACCAGACATGTCTTCCCCCAGCAGAAGTTTTGCAAATTTTTCCTTCATCATTTCAAGCTCTGCTAATTTCCACAAAATTAAGCCAGTTACTACCCATTTCTACTAAGAAAAAAAAAATTACAAATAACTGCATAACCTCTCAAACCAACCTGATTCTAAGAGTTCCCAGTCTTCAAGTCTATCATCCAACAAATGCCGGTGCGGCTTCATTCCTAGCCTTGTAAGAACAGCTTGATTAGTGCCAGGTTTTGCAGTCACCCAATGGGAAGGCGAAGGTTCACTAGCAGAACTATTGTCATCTATAGGCTCTGAGAAGTTTGAGGCCTCCGAGTTAGTCCGGCAGTATGCAAAAGAATCACCACTCAGTGTGGAGTACCCTGGTGTTCCAGTTGGTGATTGACCATTCTGATCCACAGAAGGTGAAGGCTGATAACCAATATCATAGATTTCATCAAAATTACATGAATTGTCCATCTCAGTTCAATATTCTATGGTCAAATTCCTCAAAACCTGCACATAGTCATGAAATTAGTTGAATCACAAGTTGGATTTTAGACTTTTAGGGTTCTCAATTTAACAACTTAATGATCACCTAGAGACATACAAATTTGGTGGGACTTTGATATATATGCACAGGTCATACTGAAATTAACTTCATAAATCTAAAAGAAATGAAGAAAAGGAAAAAAGGATTTGAGATCAAAAGAAAAAGTAGTGAACTTGAAATTTTCTTGTCATGTGGAAACACAAAAGCAAAAAGCTCCCAAAGGATGTTCCTTCTACTAAGACATAAAATAATTGACTGAAAAACGCAGCAAAAGACGTTTCACTATATATAAAGAAGAGAAAGTAATACACTTCCATAGCCCTCTGAATGTAAAACAAACTGAAAATTTAAATAAAAAAAATTCAAAAAGAAAAACAACGGTCTGCAACAATTTTTTTTTTAAAATTACCTTGATTTGAACTCGAGTAGAGCAGTAGCTAAAAACTAAAGAAGTAAAAGCCATTTGAAACAGTTCCCTTTCCTCCTCCAAAGAGTAGTGTCTTCATCGCCTTCTCCGATGACGACTTTTCAAAGCCAAAAAAGGAAACCTTTCTTCGAACAAAATCAAAGAGGAAATTCTTGGCCTTATTATTCTGATGCTGCTGCTTCTGCAGTATAATCTGATTAAAGAAGGAAGACCCAGTTTCAGAAATGGACAGGTTCCTCCATTGATTGAGAGAAAGAAGTGGGAGAATAAGGCATGCAAGCTGGGTTCTATAGTTGGACTTGGAAATTGAGCTGAGATTCGAGTCCCGTGTGTCCTCTGTGTATAAGGTTATTAAACAAATGTTAATTACTACGTATAATTACTAAATGCATCAGAATTATATCTAATTTAAATTAAAAAAATTTATAAAAAATAAATTATATTAATCATATACCATCAACTTTTAATTGCAAAATATAATGATAAAAATATAAAAATTATATTTAATTTTTTAACTAATAAGACATGTCTCATGCAATTTTTCTTTTTTTTTTTTAGTATGAAATACTCCGCTTTCTCTTAACATCAATCTTAAGAAGTTAAGAAGTTAAGAAAAATTTTGACTGAGTGTAATTTTTATTTTAAAAAAATTAGAGATAATTTTTATATTTTTATCATTAAATTCTTTAATCAAAAATTGATAAATTTATAATTTACATAATTTATTTTTTTAAAAAAATTATATTTTATTTTAAAAATTTAATATTAAAAATATAAATAACTCTATATAAGTTTAATTTAATTTTTTTTATGTCTTACATATATTTTGTTATTAGAGATAATCTTATTTAAAATATTTTTAACTATTAAATATAAACATGTCTAAAAACAAAAACTTAATTCAACTATTGTGAGAAACAAGCCAAGTTAATTTAATTGTAAGCCTCATATCATTACTTACTTTGAACATATCAACTTTAAAATGTGAAACTAACTTCATTATCATATTTCAGCTGCTTGTAATATACATTTGTTAATAAACTTATAGTTAAAATGGAACTACCTTTTTTTTATTTTAATATTGTTATAATTTTAATGTGCTGAATTTACATTTAAGGTGAGAATGCAAAAGGGCACTTTAAATTTTATGTCACTGACAAATAATCCATTAAATTTTTTTAAATAAAAATTATATTTCAAAATATTCACATTTTAACAAATAGGACGTTTTATCTATTTTCTTTCACTTACATTAATTTATTTATCTCTTCAAATTTTATATATTAGAAATAGGGAAATTTACAATTGAGATATTTATTTTGATATATAAAAAATTTGAAGTAATAAATGAATTAATCGTGCTAAAAAAGGACAGATTAATCCTCAAATGATAATTCATATGTTAATTTATAGTTATAATTGGGAGAAAACATGATTGGTAGTAATGGAGGTTCGTGATATATATATATATATATATATATATATATATATATATATAGTTTGCATTTCAGAGAATTAAAAAACAAAAAAAAAATGATGAACATGCTTTAAAACGTGCACCCCATTTCTGTCAAGATAGTCTGTCATGTTCATTTATTCTGATAAATTAGAGATCACCAGGAATATATGGTAGCTACCTCGACATTAAAAGTCAAAGTATCTTTCAATAATATAAATTTCAAGGGCTGACTCTCCTTAATTATTAAGAACATAAATTATTTGTTTATTTATTTCATTTTAATTATAGAAAACATATACCTTTTGATGTCACTAGAAGCTTTTCCTTCATAAAAAAAAACAGATAGAATTTTAAATTTTTTGTATTTATTCTCTACAGTATGAGAGAGTTAAAAAAAATTAACAAATTTACATTAATAAAGATCTACTTTAAATAAATTATAGACCAAAATTTTTTTATATCTCTCTTACTACAAAAAAATATATATTAATTTTTAATTGTAGAGAATCCATACCCAACAAATATATTTGTATAAAGAGTTGATATAAGTCTAAATATTTGTAGTATTAAAATGAGTAATTGTTGATTAGGGGAGTATGTTTGGATTGAGAAGGGAGAATAGGAAAAGGAAAGTAAATGGTGTGTTTAAATGTTGTTTTATCTTTTTCATGTTTTAAAATTATTTTATAAAATTAATTTTGAGAATTCATATTAGTATTTTATTTTTTGGCCAATAGTGTAACGACCCCCTAATACTACATACACAATCTGTATCTGATTAGCGGAAGCATATGGGTCTCTCTAAGTAGTTATTCCCGATGTGGGAATATCAGGGGATCGCTACTGGTTGAGCGTAACCCAAATAGACTTCCCGTTGTCTATTCAGATTCCGTTCAACCCTAATTCACACGCAGCTAACTAATTATACATACATACATCATAAATTACTCTGGAATGAAATCTAAAACTCGTATATCCATCACATCATGCATTCATATACATTCCAACTTAAATTCATAAGTTTATAACAGTAAACCCTACCGAAAATCCGGCAGAGTTTCCTCTGTATTTTGAACATACCCAAAATACAATAATCACCTGTTTACAATTACACAACCAGTCCAACAACAGCAGTAAACATAAATGACAGAAATCTATATACAGCAAAGTCAATCCCATCACTACAGTCAACATACAACACCTGACTTATATATGTACAGTCAATCCAATCACTACAGAAAACATAGAAGACAGAACTCAATATACAGTAACGTCATCAAAGTATATATACAAGACGATTCAAGCCTAAGCTAAGTCATTCTCCTGTTTATCACCAAGGCATCATCAACTATCGTCTGGGTTCCTGTCTCTGTCCCTGATCATCTGAGTAAACAACCTGATGAGATATAAAATCCCAGTAGAATAATTTACAATTCAAATATACTTCAAAAATTGGCTGAATACTCAGCGGTGCGAACACCGAAATCATCTTCCCAAAATCAGTTCGAAAACAGTGAAATACCTTATCTTTAAAATCGTTTTATCACATAGAAATCGCGGCAATTAATCAAAATCATAAAATCCATTTCTTTTAAAAATCAATACTCGAAATCAAATAAAATCCCATGCCCGGTGTATCTAAATCCACGTTGGCTACAAATCCACTGTAACCAAGTCTAAATCATCATCTTCTAATCGCACGTCATCTAGAGAGAATACCTCTCTTATCGTTGGGTGTGATCTGTAACACCAATCACCCGAATCAAGCCTATATTGTGAGTGTGATCCGTAACAACAATCACTTACTCAAGGACCGGGTGAGAATCAACATCTAGGGCATCCCCTAGCATGTGCACATATGCCAATTCTTATCCTCATACAGTCTATTCGAACTCACATGCTCACGGTCGGCTATTCCTCAGGGTTCTAGGGTATTACGCCTAAATCACAACGTTTCCCCGTGTAGGCTATCCCCCCTTATACTTCTTAAACCTTTCTTAGGGTCGTCCTGATTTATCGCGTGATCCCTAACACAGTACAGGCTAAATCTGATAAAAACAATTTCGTTTAAAAACTCCCTGTACTAGGGATACTCAACGGCCGTCCCATACCGGCTATCAAGTATCCAACCCTAAGTAAATCCGTCCTAAGGGCATCTAAACTCGATAAACAAAGCGTCTAACATGCAATTAGGGTTTTCAGCACACAGACATGCAATTTATTCCATCGAAAGTAGCACGTAAATCCATGCAAATCATCTAAATCATCCAAGTATCCACTAGGTCAAATCTAGGGTTCGGGAAGTGTAAATTATCCTACCTGGTCTCTTGTCGCTCTAAATCGCTTCAGAACTTCACGTAGTCTCGGTTTTCGAGTCCAATTAATTTCCTGGACATTAAATTAAATATTCAGGCTCGTCATGTCATCCATTTTTCAATCCTAAGTCTGGTTACCCTAATACCTAGGTCAATTTATTGCCTAATTACGTTCGGCGAGCTACTGGAGGAAGTTGGCAGCTCAGGCTACACGGTGGTGGGGGCGGTGACGGTCAACGGTGGAGGAGAAAAGTGGTGTTTTTCGACGACGCTGGCGGCCGTTAGTGGCCGTGGGTGGTTGCTAGAGGTTGTAGGTGGCGAGGGTTATCGATTGGTGTGCCAGGTGGCAGCCCACAATGGTTGTGGTGGCAGTTCACGGTGGAGGAAGGAGGAGAGAGAAGAGAGAGAGGAGAGAGAAAGTGTGGTGAGGAGAGAGAGAGGTTTGAGAGAAATAGAGGGAATTCGGGAAATTTAAAGCCTCCAGGGGCAATTCTGACTTTTCCTGGACCACCCGGGGATACTTTAGGGTGTCGGAATCCTTCCAGACGTCGGCATGCATTTCCATGCGAAGATTTTGACCTCTGTCAGTGACATTGATGCACGAAACATCTTCTGTTAGTTTCTGATCGTCGAATTGCATTTCTTTCCGTTTGATCGTGTTTCTGACTTTGAACAACCTTCCATTTCGAATCACTATCCTTGAAATTCGTGCCAGGCTTCATTTGATTGGAATTTGCATAGAAAATTAAGTTTTCTCTTTTAAAATCTTTTCGATTGTTACATTCTCCCCCCTTAAAAGAAATTTTGTCCCCAAAATTCATACCTGTAAACAGTTCTGGGTATCTTTGCCTCATCTCTTCTTCTTTCTCCCACGTCATCTCCTGCAACGCTACATCCTGCCAAAGTACCTTAACTAAAGGGATTATTTTACTCCGAAGTTGCTTAGTCTTATAGTCAAGGATTTGAACAGGAGTAGATTCATAAGTCAAATTTTTCTTTAATATTATCGGTTGATTCCCTAATACATGCACAGGATCTGGGACATATTTGCGAAGTTGGGAGACATGGAAAACATTATGTAGATTGGACAAATAGGGAGGTAAAGCAATTTGGTAGGCAACGGGACCGACTCTTTGTAAAATTTGGAATGGTCCTAGGAATCTAGGGCTTAATTTCTTGGTCCTTACCTGTCTACCGATACCCGTGGTGGGGGACACTCTCAAAAATACGTGATCTCCCTCGTTAAATTCCAAAGGCCTTCTTCTCTTGTTGGCATAGGATTCTTGCCTCTGTTGGGCAATTCTCATCTTTTCCCTGATCATTTTAATTTGATCAGTGGTTTCTTGTACCATTTTAGGTCCCAATAATGCACTCTCCCCCATCTCTACCCAACTTAAAGGTGATTTACAACTCCTTCCATATAGAGCCTCATACGGTGCCATACCGATGGTAGAGTGATAACTGTTGTTGTATGCAAACTCTATCAATGGCAGGTGTTTATCCCAACTTCCTTTCTGCTCAAGCACACAAGCCCTTAACATGTATTCTAGGGTTTGAATAGTCCTCTCAGACTGCCCATCAGTCTGAGGATGATAGGCTATGCTAAATTTAAGTTGGGTTCCTAAGGCTTGGAGTAAGGATTGCCAGAATCTCGAAGTAAACCTAGGGTCTCGATCAGATACTATACCTGACGGTATTCCATGTAATCTCACGATTTCCCTAAGATATACTTCGGCTAATTTCTCCATGGAGTAACGCACCTTGATAGGTAAAAAGTGCGTAGATTTGGTCAACCTATCCACTATCACCCAAATGGCATCAAATCCTGCTGGTGTTCTAGGTAATCCTACCACGAAATCCATAGTTATTTGATCCCATTTTCTCTCTGGTATCTCCAACAGTTTTAATAGCCCTGCGGGTTTCTGGTGTTCTATCTTAACCTGTTGACAAGTCAAACAGGCATTCACGTAGTTCGTAATATCCTTTCGCATACCGGGCCACCAAAAATTCCTCTTTAAATCCTGATACATCTTGGAAATATCGGGGTGAATAGTGTAACGGCTTCTATGGGCTTCTGCTAACACTTTTTCCTTTAGTTCCTGATGGTTCAAAATCACTACCCTCTTTCTAAACATTAAGACTCCATCAGGTGCCAATCCAAAATCTGGTTGGTCTACGTATACTTCCAAGGATTCATCCTCAAGTTGGGCTTGTCTAATCAATTCTCTCAATTCGCAGGTTATTAAAAAGTCACTCATCACTAATCTTTGAGAAAACGAGATTACGTTGAGGCTAAGATTCCCAAAATCCTCAAGTAACCTCATCTCACCAATCATCAAACTAGCTAATTGTAGTGACTTTCGGCTCAATGCGTCAGCCACGAAATTCGCTTTTCCTGCATGATATTTCAATTCAAAATCAAAATCTTTCAAATATTCTACCCACCTACGCTGCCTCATGTTTAATTCCTTCTGATCAAACAAATACCTAAGGCTCTTATGATCACTATATACCTTAAATACAGCGCCATACAGGTAATGTCTCCAAATCTTTAGGGCAAACACAAAGGCAGCTAATTCTAAGTCATGGGTGGGATAGTTCTCCTCTGCAGGTTTCAATTGTCGCGATGCATAAGCCACAACTTTCCCATCCTGCATCAAAACATAACCTAGGCCTCTCAAGGATGCATTTGTGTATACAGTAAAGGGTTCTAGGGGTTTCAGAATAATTAGTACAGGAGCGGTGGTCAATTTCTCTTTCAAAATTTGAAAACTAGTCTCACACTCTTCGCTCCATTCAAAATCTACCCCTTTCCGAGTCAACCGGGTTAATGGCACAGCTATCTGTGAAAATCCTTGAATGAATTTCTGATAATAGCCGGCCAAACCCAGGAAACTCCTAATCTCGATGATCGTTCTAGGTCGATCCCAATCTAATACTGCTTCAATTTTCTTTGGGTCGACCGCTATCCCTTCCCCATTAACCACGTGTCCTAAGAATTTCACTTCTTCTAACCAAAACTCACATTTCTCTAGCTTTGCATACAATTGTTTCTCTTCCAGTATTTGTAGCACCGTGCTAAGATGCTGGGCATGCTCTTCGTGAGTCTTGGAATAGACTAAGATATCATCGATGAATACCATAACAAATTGATCTAAATAGGGTCTGAAAATCCTGTTCATATAATCCATAAAAACAGCGGGTGCATTCGTCAATCCAAACGGCATCACTAGAAACTCATAGTGGCCGTATCTTGTCCTGAACGCTGTCTTAGGGATATCCTCCTCTCTAACCCTAATCTGGTGGTATCTTGATCTTAAATCTATCTTAGAAAATACAGTCGCACCTTACAACTGATCAAACAAATCATCAATACGTGGCAATGGGTATTTGTTCTTGATAGTCACCTTATTCAATTGTCGGTAATCAATACACAATCTTAAACTCCCGTCTTTCTTCTTTACGAATAAGACCGGAGCTCCCCATGGTGATACACTTGGCCTAATGAACCCCTTCTCCAACATATCTTCGATTTGGACTTTTAATTCTCTTAATTCTGCTGGGGCCATACGATATGGGGTCATGGCTATTGGACCCGCTCCTGGAATCAAGTCAATGGTGAATTCTATCTCCCTAGGTGGTGGCAGTTTACTTATTTCCAAAGGAAATACCTCTGGAAAGTCACTAACGATTGAGATTTGACTTAGTCTATCCTGCAACTCTACCTCAGAGAGATTGAGGGATATATCACCTATCTCACAAGCCCGATTACTCTTTCGCACAGGCACATTATCCAGATAAGTAACTGTCCCTTCGTAACAATTTAACAAGACCCGATTCCTAGTCAACCAATCCATTCCCAAAATAATGTCGATCCCTGACAATGGTATACACACTAAGTCCACAAGGAATAAAGTATCTTCAATGGTTAAAGGGCAATTCAGGCATATTCGTAGGGACATAGTGGCTTCTCCCCAGGGTGTGGATATGTATAGGTCACAGGGCAGGGTTTGAACAGGTAATCTTATTCTTTCTACGCATGCATCAGCGATAAAAGAGTGCGTAGCACCCGAATCAAACAATACTATCAAAGAAAAATTATAAATTTTACCTCTACCTTGCATCAAGCCCAAAGATCTGTCGACATTGGCAGCATTCATAGTAAAAACTCTCCCTGGAGCCTGTGGTCTCTAGCTATCGGATGTCGGTTGGTTCCTAGTGGAAGGGCAGTATCTGGCCATATGTCCTGTGCCTCTACACCTGTAACATTGAAGTGGAGTCTGATGCCAGGAGGGCTGATTCGGATGTCTGGTGCCACACTTCAGACAGGGATTATTATCAGGTCGCCTCCCACTGCTACTAGAAGCCCCTGGTTGCGGTTTAAACATACCGCTTCTCACATTAAGATTTCTGGGTGCTTGTCTGGGTCGGTTCCCTGTTCTCTGTGTCATATTCTGAGTCTGTCTCTGTTCTAGATTCTTGCTCAGAATTCGGCACTTGTTGACCAGTGTGGCGAAGTCTCGAATCTCCAGCGTAGCTAACTGAGTCTTCATGGGTAAATCTAGGCCTTCTTCTAATTGCTTTGCTTTCCAGGCCTCATCATAATGCATTCGCAGGTAGGTGGAGTATCGTGATAATTCTTCAAATTGTTTCAAATACTCGTCAAATGGCCTACCTCCCTGTGTGAGCTTCAGGAACTGTGCTTCCTTTGATTGTTTTACACTCTCAGGGATATATTGATCCATAAAGACCCTCTTGAAAGACTCCCAGGTAAGTGGAATGCCTCGGCTCTCCATCGATTCTTTGGGCATGTCCACCGAGTTACCTTCGCCTTTCAACATGTATGTTGCATATGTGACCTTCTGCTCGTCGTCGTATTGCAACAATCTGAAAATCTTTTCAATTTCTTTCACCCAGGCTTCTACAACAGCTGGATCGGAGGCACCTGTAAATGGAGATGGACCTGCTCGCTGAAACTCGATCTATCCCTGATATAATGGGTTTGCATGCTGGGTGGCTCCGTCATTTCTCATCTTTCTGTCTTCCTGCTGCTGTCTCATTACATTAGCACTAGTAGTGGCCTGATCTCTCATCGCATCAGCCATTAACCGGATGGACTCCATCATATCGCGCATGTCGACATCAGTCTCCATGCTACCACTACCCAAAGCACCCTGATTCTTGTGCCTTGGCCTTCCTCTAGGCCTGCGAGTGGCATCCCTGCTAGATTCTGCCATGCTTATCTGACACAGAAGCAAATAGATCAGTTATACAGCAACAGTTAACAGAAATACATTAAATTCATTTCGTTCATTATCGATTCAAAATTAGGTCCTAACATTCCAGAGTTAAATCAATCGAAACCCTAAAGCTGCAAGCCCAAAGATTCAAAGTCCTTAGCCCACTAAACCAGAAAATCTGACAAATCGGGCTCTGATACCATAATTGTAACGACCCCCTAATACTACATACACAATCCTGTATCTGATTAGCGGAAGCATATGGGTATCTCTAAGTAGTTATTCCCGATATGGGAATATCAGGGGATCGCTACTGGTTGAGCGTAACCCAAATAGAATTCCTGTTGTCTATTCAGATTCCGTTCAACCCTAATTCACACGCAGCTAACTAATTATACATACATACATCATAAATTACTCTGGAATGAAATCTAAAACTCGTATATACATCACATCATGCATTCATATACATTCTAACTTAAATTCATAAGTTTATAGCAGTAAACTCTACCAAAAATTCAACAAAGTTTCCTCTATATTTTGAACATACCCAAAATACAATAATCACCTGTTTACAATTACACAACCAGTCCAACAACAGCAGTAAACATAAATGATAAAAATCCATATACAGCAAAGTCAATCCCATCACTACAGTCAACATACAACACCTGATTTATATATGTACAGTCAATCCAATCACTACAGAAAACATAGAAGACAGAACCCAATATACAGCAACGTCATCAAAGTATATATACAAGATGATTCAAGCCTAAGCTAAGTCATTCTCCTGTTTATCACCAAGGCATCATCATTTATAAATGCGGGTTCCTGTCCCTGTCCCCGTTCATCTAAGTAAACAACCTGATGAGATATAAAATCCCAGTAGAATAATTTACAATTCAAATATACTTCAAAAATTGGCTGAATACTCAGTGGTGCGAACACCAAAATCATCTTCCCGAAATCAGTTCGAAAACAGTGAAATACCTTATATTTAAAATCTTTTTATCACATGGAAATCGTGGCAATTAATCAAAATCATAAAATCTATTTCTTTGAAAATCAATAATTAAAATCAGGTAAAATCCCATGCCCAATGTATCTCAATCCACGTTGGTCACAAATTCGCTGTAACCAAGTCTAAATCATCATCTAATTGAACGTCGTCTAGAGACAATACCTCTCTTATCGTTGGGTGTGATCCGTAACACCAATCACCCGAATCAAGCCTATATTATGAGTGTGATCCATAACACCAATCACTCACTCAATGACCGGGTGATAATCAACATTTAGGGTGTCCCCTAGCATGTGCACATACGCCAATTCTCATCCTCATACAGTCTATTCGAACTCACATGCTCACGGTCGGCTATTCCTCAGGGTTCTAGGGTATTACGCCTAAATCACAACGTTTTCCCGTGTAGGCTATCCCCCCTTATACTCCTTAAACCTTTCTTAGGGTCGTCCTGATTTATCGCATGATCCCTAACACAGTACAGGCTAAATCTGATAAAAATAATTTCGTTTAAAAACTCCCTGTTCTAGGGATACTCAACGGCCGTCCTATACCGGCTATCAAGTATCCTACCCTAAGTAAATCTGTCCTAAGGGCATCTAAACTCGATAAACAAAGCGTCTAACATGTAATTAGGGTTTTTAGCACACAGGCATGCAATTTATTCCATCGAAAGTAGCACGTAAATCCATGCAAATTATCTAAATCATCCAAGTATCCACTAGGTCAAATCTAGGTTTTGGGAAGCGAAATTATCCTACCTGGTCTCCTGTCGCTCCAAATCGCTTCAGAACTTCACGTAGTCTCGGTTTTTGAGTCCAATTAATTTCTTGGACATTAAATTAAATATTCAGGCTCGTCACGTCATCCGTTTTTCAATCCTAAGTCCGGTTACCCTAATACCTAGGTCAATTTATTGCCTAATTACGTTAGCAGCTATTTCAATCAGATATCATCAGTTTTTTGGGAAATCGAACCTTACCAATATGATCGAATGATAGAATGCTGTGTCGGGGTGGTCTCAATTTCTCCCGATGCACGTCCAGAAACTCTGGCACGGCAGCGTACGGCGGAGGGGTATGGTTTGCCTAAAAAATTACACCACGGTGAAACCCGCAAGTCTAGGAGTCCGAATATGGTGGTGGCGCGGCAGTTCATGGCCGTTTGGACGATGTGTTCTGGCCACGAAAGTCGACGCACGGCTGAAGGAGATTGCCTCAATCCGGGCGCGTCTGGCCTCTGTTCGACGTCGGCGAGCTACCAGAGGAAGCTGGCAGCTCAGGCTACACGGTGGTGGGGGTGGTGATGGTCAACGGTGACGGACGGCGACAATCTGAGGTGGCGAAGTTTTTGCGCGGTGGAGGAGAAAAGTGGCGTTTTTCGGCAATGCTGGCGGCCGTTGGTGGCCGTGGGTGGTTGCTGGAGGTTGTGGGTGGTGAGGGCTGTCGATTGGTGTGTCAGGTGGCGGCCCACGGTGGCTGTGGTGGCGGTTCACGGTGGAGGAAGGAGGAGAGTGAGGAGAGAGAAAGTGTGGTGAGGAGAGTGAGGAGAGAGAAAGTGTGGTGAGGAGAGTGAGAGGTTTGAGAGAAATGGAGGGAATTCGGGAAATTTAAAGCCTCCGGGGGTGATTCTAACTTTTCCCGGACCACCCGGGGATACTTTAGGGTGTCGACATACTTCCAGACGTCGGCATGTGTTTCCATACGAAGATTTTGGCCTCCGTCAGTGATATTGACACACAAAACGTCTTCTGTCAGTTTCTGATCGCCGAATTACATTTCTTTCTGTTTGATCGTGTTTCTGACTTCGAACAACCTTCCATTTCGAATCACTATCCTTGAAAGTCGTGCTAGGCTTCGTTTGATTGGAATTTGCATAGAAAATTAAGTTTTCTCTTTTAAAATATTTTCGGTTGTTACAAATAGAACCCATATTAATATTATTTTTTATATATTTATATACATACTATTAATAAAAAACTTGTTTTTTATTTTTTTGTTTTAAAAGATTAGAATTCATAAAATCTTTTAGTTATTCTATTATTTTTTTTTCAAAACACTTTTTATTTTTTATTAAAAAACAATTATTCAAATATATATTTTTTGTTTTTCTATTTTTAAAAATTGTATTCAAATAGGTCCAAATGTTTTATTTTGATATTTTTTAATTTAATTTAAATTAAATATTCTTTTTTTATTTTCACATAATTTATTATTGCCATATATTTCAAGGCTTAAAAATATTAATCATAAAATTTTAAATTATAAGAAATAAATAAAAAGCTAACTCAAAATTTACCAAAGATTTTTTAAACGAATAAAAATATTTATAGTGTAACGACCCCTCTTTATATACTTATATTATCAGAGTAAATTGAAAGCACAAAATTCTTTAATTTTTTTTTTCCTTTTTCCCCTTTGGGAACCAAATAGGCCATTATTAGTTGAGTGTAACCTAAATAGACTTTTTCATTCAGGTTCCACTTAACCCTCCCTTATGCACAGCTCACTTAATACATCAATTCACACCAATATACACACATGCTTTGGAATATAAAAATTTAATTCATTCATTCATTAACATTTGAGATATTGAACTACAACTCAATATGTGTAAACATAAACATTCCTAAATATTTAAATTTTCAACCATCATCAAGCACCCTATCAAAATTTTGGTAGAGTTTTCTCTAAAAATAGAACATTTCCTTAATTGTACAACAGCCCAAAACATCAATTAAATAACCATATATTTGAAACCTACAGACATATACAGTTATGCAAAATATTGATTCAAAGTTTCCACAACAAATTCTTTCTTTCGCTCTTCCAGTTTGCCTAATCTGTCATAAATCTCTTTCAACATCCTGCAAGCAAAACACATCCCAGGCCTAGCTAATTCCTAGCAAGGTTTTTGTCCTGGTTATCTGAACAATTAACTTAGTGAAACAAAAATTGTAGGAAAGTAATTTACAATTTTTTCTCTTTTTTTTTAAAAAAACAGTTAAAAGTTCAGTTGTACCCTTTATGGTACCCTTTATGGTACAGAAAACCTCTCCTTAATATTTATATTAAAACATATGTGAATTGAAATCTCTTATCAAAGCATGATCAAGCATATGGAAAATCTAGCATTTTCATAAATTTCACAATTCATATAGTTTCATGAGAATCACAAGATTATAGGAAAATCATCTTTATCAAAATCATCATTGCATAATATCTGTATACACATTTCAAATCTCATTTGCATAACACTTATCATGTTATTGCAAAAGTCACATAAATTTTCATATTAATTATCTTAAAATCAATATGCATACGTTTACAACAATTAAAATCCTCTTCACATTGAATGTTGTTTCCCAATCTCAATTTTAAATATTCCAGGAGACCGTTATTCCAAAGAATGTCACAATACCATTGTCCATGTGACTGAGATTGTTATCATCAAAGGGACCGTTATCCATATGACTGAGAATCTAACTAACAAGGCATCCCCTGGCACGTGTACATCATTCATTAGTCTCTTTATCCACAACTATATAGCAATGTATACAGATAGGTGACTAATACCTAGGGTCATAGAGTTTTACACTTAAACTAGTCTGTTTTCTCTGTATAGAATATCCTCCTTTACTCCTTAAGTATTTCATAGGGTTGTATTGGTTTAAAGAGTAACTCTAACAAATACAGACCATCACAGATGAAAATAATTAAATTTTTACAAAAATAGTCTGCACAAGGTGTAACGACCCCTTAATCCACAATATACTATCCTCTATTTGCATAGTGGAAGCATATGGGTTTTTGAAATAGTTATTCCCGATATGGGAACGTCAGGGGATCGCTACTGGTTGAGCGTAACCCAAATAGACATTCCGTCGTCCATTCAGATTTCATTCAACCTAAAATCGAATGCAGCTACACTAACTACACATACAATCATCACAATGAACTATGGAATAATAAAACTAGATTCCATACATAAACATGTAGTCCATTCATATAAATTCCATCTTAAACTTAAACATTTACAATATTAACCCTACCAAAAATTCAGCAGAGTTTTCCCTGTATTTCAAGCATTTCCCAAGTACAAACAAACAATAGTTCAGAAATTTACATCCAGTCCATCAACCAAATAAAACCAGTAGTTACATAATCCAATACAAAACATCAACAGAATATATACATCACAATTCAAGCCTAGAACTAAGCTGCTCGTCCGTCTATCATCAAGCCGTTTCCTAGCTATCGTCTAGGCCCCTATTCCTGTTCACTTGAGCAAGCAACCTTATGAGATATTTAAATCTCAGTAGAATAATTTACAATTAATCATATTGTTCAAAAACTGGTTGATTACTCAGTGGTGCAAGCACCGAAAACTACTTCCCGTATTCAGTTCAAAAACAGTGAAATACCTTATCCTTTTAAAATCATATTTAGCATGGAAATCGCGGCAATATTCAATAAATATAAAAGTCTATTTTATGAAAATCTATAGTAAAATCAAGTCAAATCCCATACCCGGTGTTTTTAAATCTGTGTTGACTACACATCATATGGGATCGAGTCTAAAACCATCCAATTGCATGTCATCTAAAGAGATTCTATCTCTTGTCATTGGGTGTGATCCATAACACCAATCACTCACTCAAGGACCGGGTGAGAACCAACATCTAGGGCGTCCCTTAGCATGTACACATACGCCAATTCTCATCCTCATACAGTCTATTCGAACTTACATGCACACGATCGACTATTCCTCAGGGTTCTAGGGTATTACACCTAAATCACAACGTTTTCCCGTCTAGGTTATCCCCCCTTATACTCCTTAAACCTTTCTTAGGGTCATCCTGATTTACCATGTGATCCCTAACATAATGCAAGATAATTCTGATTAAAATAATATATTTATAAAATCCCTACACTCGAGATACTTAACGACCGTCCCATACCGGCTATTAAGTACCTTACCCTAAGTTAATCTGTACCTATGGCATCTAAACTCGATAGACAAATTGTCTAACATGCAAAGGGTATTTTCCAGCACACAGGCATACAATTTAGTCCATCGAAAGTAGCACGTAAATCCATACAATTAATCTAAATCATTCAGGTATCTACAAGGTAAAATCTAAAGTTCGAGAAGCGTAAATTATCCTACCTGGTCTCTTTTTACTCTAAATTGATCTGGGACTTCTTGTATCATCGGAATTCAAGCTTAATCAATTTCCTGAGCATTTAAATGAGTATTTTAGTCTGTTACGTCATCAGTTTCACTTTCCTATGTCCGATTGCATAATTTCCTAAACTGATTCATTTCTTATTCCTATTCGACATCGAATTTAGTAAGAATACATTAGGTTAGGGTGATTTGGACCTTACTGGGGGTGCCGAATGATGGAAATCTGTTTCAGGACAGTTTTTGGCATCTTTCTAACTTCTCCAACGGCGGTGTATGGCAGAGCACGGTGGTTCACGACGGCGTACGACGAAAGGGTGCGGTTGGGCTCGAAAATTACACCACGGTGAAGCCCTCAAGATGGGGAGTCCAAATCTGAGGTTGGTGAGGCAGTTCACGGCCGTTTGGACGACGTTTTCTGGCGACAAAAAGTGACGCAAGGCGAACACCTTTTGCCTCTATTCGGGCGCGTGGGAGCTCCATTTGGCGGCGGCAAGCCGGGGGAGGAAGCTGACAGCTCAGCCTACACGCTGGTGGTGGCGGTGACGTGCAACAGTGGCTGACAGCAGAGATCACGGTGGGTGAAAAATCACACGATGGAGGAGGAAAACGCCCTCTTTCTGGCGACGGTGGCGGTCGTTGGTGGCCGTGGGTGGTTGCTGGAGGTAGAGGGTGGTGAGGTGCGTCGATTGGTGGGTCAGGTGGCAGCCTACGGTGGCCCTGGTGGTGGCGCGAGGTAGTGGAAGGAAGAGAGAGAAGAGAGAGAAAGTAGAGTGAAGAGAGAGAGAGAAATGTTGGAAATGGTGGGAATTTATGGGTTTCTGGGGAATTTAAAACTTCTGGGGGCGATTTTGACTTTTTTCGAACCACCCGAGGAAACTTCTAGATGCCGTAACTAATCTGGTCATGGACACGCCTTCCCATGCAAGGATTTTGGCCTCCGTCAAAGGAACCAAAGTTTGAAACTCTGTCTGTCAGTCTCTTATCACTGGGTCACGTTTCCTTTCTTCAGATTATGTTTCTGACTCCAAAAAACCCTCCGATTTTAACTATCGACTCCTAAAATTGTGCCAGACTTAGTTTTAACCAAAACCAGCCTCAAAATTCAGTTTTAATTGTTTAAAAATAATTCTGGTTATTACATTCTCTCCCCTTAAAAGAATTTTGTCCCCAAAATTCATACCAGTGAACAGATCTGGGTATCATTCCTCATCTCGTCTTCCTTCTCCTATGTCATCTCTTGAGATGCTACATCCTGCCAAAGTACCTTAACTAAAGGAATTATCTTATTCCGGAGTTGCTTAGTCTTAAAGTCAAGGATTTGTATAGGTGTAGATTCATAAGTTAAATTTTCCTTTAACATTATTGGTTGATTCCCCAATACATGTGCAGGATCTGGGACATATTTACGAAGTTGTGAAACATGAAAGACATCATGCAAGTTGGATAAGTGGGGAGGTAAGGCAATTTGATAGGTGACTGGACTGACCCTTTGTAGGATTTGGAATGATCCTAGGAATCTAGGGCTTAATTTCTTGGTCCTTACTTGTCTACCGATGCCCGTGGTGGGGGACACTCTCAGAAATACATGCTCTCCCTCGTTGAATTCTAAAGGCCTTCTTCTTTTATTTGTAAAGGCTTTTTGCCTTTGTTGGGCAACCCTCATCTTTTCCCTGATCATTTTGATTTGATCAGTGGTTTCTTGTACAATCTCAGGTCCCAACAGTGTACTCTCCCCCATCTCTACCCAACTTAAGGGTGATTTATAACTCCTCCCATACAGAGCCTCATAAGGTGCCATACCGATGGTAGAGTGATAACTGTTATTGTATGCAAACTCTATCAACGACAGGTGTTTATCCTAACTCCCTTTCTATTCTAGCACACAAGCCCTTAACATATCTTCTAAAGTCTGGATAGTCCTCTCAGACTGCCCGTCAGTCTAGGGATGATAGGTCGTGCTAAAATTAAGTTAGGTTCCTATATAGGGATTGCCAGAATCTCAAAGTAAACTTAGGGTCTCGATCGGATACTATACCTGATGGTATTCCATGTAATCTCACGATTTCCCTAAGGTATACCTCGGTCAATTTCTCCATGGAGTATCGTATCTTAACAGGCAAAAAGTGAGCAGACTTGGTCAATCTATCCACTATCACCCAAATGACATCAAATCCAGCTGGTGTCCTAGGTAATCCTACCACAAAGTCCATGGTTATTTGATCCCATTTTCTTTTTGGTATCTCTAGTGGTTTTAACAGTCCTGTGAGTTTTTGATGTTCTATCTTGACCTTTTGACAGTCAAACAGGCATTCACATAGTTCGTGATGTCCTTCCGTATACCAGGCCACCAAAAGTTCCTCTTCAGATCCTGATACATCTTGGAAATACATGGATGAATAGTATAATGGCTTCGATGAGCCTCTGCTAGCACTTTTTCCCTCAGCTCCTGATGGTTTGGAATCACTACCCTCTTCCTAAACATCAATACTCCATCAGGGGCTAATCCAAAATCAGGTTAGTTGGCGTATAACTCCAAGGATTCGTCCTCTAGTTGGGCTTGTCTAATATGCTCTCTCAGCATACAGGTTATCAAGAAGTCACTCATCACTAATCTTTTCAGAAATGAGATTACGTTGAGGCTGAGATTCCTAAAATCCTCAAGTAACCTCATCTCATCTATCATTAGGATAGCTAATTGCAGTGACTTCTGGCTTAATGCATCTGCTACGACGTTAGCCTTCCCTACGTGGTATTTCAATTCAAAATCAAAATCTTTTAGGTATTCTACCCATCTACGCTGCCTCATATTCATTCCTTCTAATCAAACAAGTACCTAAGGCTTTTGTGATCACTATAAACCTCGAATACATCCCCATACAAGTAATGTCTCCAAATCTTCAGGGCAAACATGACGGCAGCTAGTTCTGAGTCATGGGTAGGGTAGTTTTCCTCTGCAGGTTTCAATTGTCATGATGCATAAGCTACTACCTTCCTATCCTTCATTAAGACGCATCCTAAGCCTTTCAATGATGCATCTGTATATACTGTGAAGGGTTTTAAGGGTTTCGGAATAATTAATACAGGAGCGGTGGTCAATTTTCGTTTCAAAGTTTGGAAACTATCCTTACACTACTCGCTCCATTCAAAGTTCATACCCTTCCGAGTTACCGGGTTAATGGCAAGGCTATTTGAGAAAATCCTTGAATGAATTTTATATAATAGCCGGCTAAACCCAGAAAACTCCTAACCTTGGTAACCGTCCTCGGTTAACCCTAATCTAATACTGCTTCAATCTTCTTAGGGTCTACTGCTATTCCTTTCCCATTTACCATGTGTCCAAGGAATTTCACTTCTTCTAACCAAAACTCACATTTTTCTAACTTGGCATACAATTTCTTCTCTTCCAGTATCTGTAGCACCGTGCTAAGATGCTGGGCATGCTCTTCGTGAGTCTTGGAGTAGACTAAGATATCATCAATGAACACCACTACAAACTGATCTAAGTAGGGTCTAAAGATTCTATTCATATAATCCATGAAGACAGCAGGTGCATTTGTCAATCCAAACGGCATCACTAGAAACTTATAGTGGTCGTATCTAGTGTTAAACGCTGTCTTAGGGATGTCTTCCTCTCTAACCCTAATTTGGTGGTATCCCGATCTTAAGTCTATCTTAGAAAACACAATCGTACCTTGCAACTGATCAAATAAATCGTCAATCCGTGGTAATTGGTATTTATTCCTAATGGTCACCTTTTTCAGTTTTCGATAATTGATACACAATCTTAAACTCCCGTCTTTCTTCTTTACGAATAAGACAGGAGCTCCCCATGGTGATACACTCGGCCTAATGAACCCCTTCTCTAACATATCTTCAATTTGGACCTTTAATTCCCTTAATTCCGCTGGGGCTATTCGATATGGAGTCATGGCTATTGGGTTTGAGCCCGGAATCAGGTCAATGGTAAATTCGATCTCTCTAGGTGGTGGTAGTTTACTTATTTCCAAAGGAAACACCTCCGGAAAGTCACTAATGATTGGGATTAGGTTTAACCTATCCTGTAATTCTACCTGAGAGAGATTGAGGGACACATCACCTATCTCACATGCTCTGTCACTCCCACGCACAGGCACGTTATCTAAGTAAGTGATTGTCCTCTCGAAACAGTTTAACAAAACCCGATTTCTAGTTAAACAATCCATTCCCAAGATGATGTCGATCCTAGTCAAGGGTATACACACTAGGTCCACAATTAACAAGGTATCTTCAATGGTTAAGGGGCAGTTTAGGCATATACGTGGGGATATAGTGGCTTCTCCCAAAGGTGTGGATATGTATAGATCACAGGGCAGGGTCTGTACAGGTAATTTTATTTTCTCTACGCATGCATCGGCATTAAAAGAGTGCGTCGCACCTAAATCAAATAATACTATCAAAGGAAAATTATAAATTTTACCTCTACCTTGCATCAAACCTGATGACCTATCGATGTTAGCCGCATCCATAGTGAAGACTCTCCCTGGAGCCTGCGGTCTTCGGCTACCTAGTGTCTTTTGGCTTCCACTTGAGGGGCAGTACTTTGCCATGTGTCCTGTACCCCCACACTTGTAGCACTGAACTGGAGTCTGATGCCAATAGGGTTGATTAGGATGCCTGGTCCCACACTTCGGATTGAATGCACTATCAGGCTGTCTGCTGCCACTGCTTGAGGACCCTGGTTGTGGTTTAAACGTCCCACCTTTCACATTGAGATTTCTGGCTGGTGGTCTCGGCCTGTTTCCTGTCCTCTGCGTCATGTTCTGGGCCTGTTTCTGTTCCAGGTTTTTACTCAGGATCCGACATTTTTTCACCAGCATAGCAAAGTCTCGGATCTCAAGTGAGGCAAGCTGCGTCTTCATTGGAAAGTCTAGGCCCTCTTCTAACTGCTTTGCCTTCCAGGCTTCGTCATAGTACATCCGCAGGTACGTGGAATATCTGGATAACTCTTCAAAATGTTTCAAATATTCTTCAAATGGTCTACCTCCCTACGTGAGCTTTAAGAACTGTGCTTCCTTTGACTGTTTGACGCTCTCAGGGAAGTATTGCTCTATGAAGACTCCCTTAAAAGATTCCCAGGTGAGCGGGATACCCTTGCTTTCCATCAACTGCTGGGCACCTGTCCACCAATGTTCTGCTTCACCCTTCAGCATGTATGTTGCATATGTAACCTTCTGTTCGTTGTCACATTACAACAACCAGAAGATCTTCTCTATATCTTTCAGCCATGCTTCCACTGCGACTGGATCGAAGGCACCTGCAAATAAGGATGGACCTGTTCTCTAAAACTTAATCCATCCCTAATACAACGGATTAACATTCTGGGTGGCTCCATAGTTCCTGGTCTGCCTGTCTTCCTGCTATTGCCTCATTATGTTGGCACTAGTAGTGGCTTGATCCCTCATGGCATCGCCCATCATCCGTATGGACTCCATCATGTCTCGTATGTTGATATTGGTCTCCATGCTACCACTACCTGAAGTGCCCTAACTCCTGTGTCTTAGCCTTCCTCTAGGCCTAGGGGTGTTATCCCTTCTTGGTTCTGCCATAATTATCTGACACAAAAAGAAAATAGATCAGTCTTAACAACAGCAGTTAACAAAAAGGCATTAAATTCATTCCATCGCTTATCAATTCAAGATCAAGTCCCAATATTCCAGAGTTAAGTCGATTAAAACCCTAAAGCTGCAAGCCTGAAAATTCACAATGCCTAGCCCACTAAACCAGACAACCGACAAACCAGGCTCTAATACCAATGTAACATTCCCGCTGCCCACTTGCAGATATTGTTTGCTTTGGGTCTCTAGGGGGATGTCCACCCTGTCTCCCCCATGATTTTGTTCTTCCCTCCCTGTCCTTTCGGGAGGGAAAATGCGTCCACAAGGGAGAGGTATCCACACCCTTATAAGGCATGCTTCATTCCCCTCTCCAACTGATGTGGGACATTACACAAGGAACACTTAATGACCGTCCCATACCAGCCATTAAATGTCTACCCCAAACTTCGTTTGCACTATAAGCATACAACCCAATAGTCAAATTTAAAACAAGCAACAAAGGATTTATCTCATACTTTCAAACATATATAGGTATACTTCCTTATACTCATATGAAAACATTCCATTTCACAAGCATTTTCATTAAACATTTCCCATTTCACAAAAATACATTTAATCTCAATTAATACAATTCACATTTTCATTTCAAATAGAGGACTGTAAATTACTCTACCTTAACCTTGATTTCTTCTTCTTGAATTAGGATTCTTTCCTTTGCTCTTTTTGCTTGATTCCACAAGCCACCTCTATCAATTTTTGAAAGAAATGTTTCAATTTTCTCACACTAATTCCTTTTAGACATAAATCTATTGGAATTAAATTCCTAATTTACCTTAAATTTAATATTTAGCTATAAAACTCTTAAATTTCTTATAGGACACTTTTGGAAGGCTAAATAAGCTTAACCTAACATAGAATTTCAGAATTACATAATTTTCTCATCTTGAATGGAAAGATAACAACCTTTTCAATTTAGTCCCTAAAACTTTCCTAACTTGAAAATAGTCCTTAAAGTCATAAAAAATCTTCCAAATTTATATGAGGGCCTCCACGTAACTCAATATCACAAAAAATACCAAAATTTACAAAATTTTAGTTCATTACCCAGACTTTCTAAAAATTACATTTTAGTTTTTATTTTCCAAATAATGATTTTGTACTCCTTTTCTCCTATTTTCTACTTATATCCATTTATAAGAGTCTCATTGGAATTAAAATTTACAAAAAGCATCCAATTCTTGAAATTTTAGTTCATACTAATAATTTATAAAACTTTCATTTTAGTCCTCCCTATATTTTCATATGGTGTTTTTGCCTCATTTTCCTTCTATTTTCCACTTCTATACAATCATAAGAGTCCTATTGGAGCTAAGGATTAGAAAAATCTATCAAAAATTGAAATTTCAATTCAAACCAAAACTTTTTAAAATTTTTAGTTTAGTCCCTCTTACTTTTCCAGTGATTTCTGACTGCTCACGGTGAGGGGAGGCTCGGCAGAGGTCACAAACAGCTTTGACGTCGATCAGAGCACTGAACCTGAGGCTTACCGGTGGCCAAATGGCGTGAACGACAGAGATCAAAGCCGCAGTTCTTACTTCGCGACAGAGAAAAATGACCATTTTCAATCGCTGTGGTGATTGTCGACGGTGAGGGATGGTAGCAGATGCTCGACGGTGACAAGCGGCGCAGGTGCCATGGTTCGGTGGTGGTGTAGCGCGACGTTCTGAAGTTGAGGAAGAAGCCGTGTGATTTAAGAGGAAAGGGACGGGGAGTCGCAAGGTGTAACAACTGAAAGGATTTTAAAAGAGAAAACCTAATTTTCTACACTAATTCCAATCAAACGAAGCCTGGAATGCCTTTTGAGGATAGTGATTTGAAATGGAAGGCTGTTCGAAGTCAGAAACATGATTAAACAGAAAGAAATGCAATCTGACGATCAGAAACTGATAGAAGATGTTTCGTGCATCAATTTCACTGACAGAGGCCAAAACCTTTGCATGGAAATACGTGCCAACATCTGGAAGGATTTTGACACCCTAAAGTATCCCCGGGTGGTCCGAGAAAAGTTGAAATCGCCCCCGAAGGCTTTAAATTTCCCGAATTCCCTCTATTTCTCTCAAACCTCTCTCTCTCCTCACCACACTTTCTCTCTCCTCTCTCTCCTCCTTCCTCCACCGTGAACCGCCAACACAGCCACTGTGGGCCACCACCTACACACCAATCGATAGCCCTCGCCACCCACAACCTCCAGCAACCACCCACGGCCACCAACGGCCGCCAGCGTCTGTGAAAAATGCCAATTTTCTCCTCCACCGTGCAAAAACTTCGCCAGCTCAGATCGCCGCTGTCCGTCACCGTTGACTGTCACCGCCCCCACCACCGTGTAGCCTGAGCTATCAGCTTCCTCCAGTAGCTCACCGACGTCGAACAGAGGCCGAACACGCCTGGATCGAGGCAATCTCCGTCCGCCGTGTGTCAACTTTTGTGGCCAGAAAACACCTTCCAAACGGCC
Organism: Senna siamea; assembly: GCA_031216115.1. Classification (NCBI taxonomy): domain Eukaryota; kingdom Viridiplantae; phylum Streptophyta; class Magnoliopsida; order Fabales; family Fabaceae; genus Senna; species Senna siamea. The sequence goes on from CM062364.1 coordinate 12,285,025, forward strand.
GTGAACCGCCGCGCCACCACCATATTTGGACTCCTAGACTTGCGGGATTCACCGTGTTCCACCGTGTGCCGCTGTGCCGGAGTTTTTGGACGTGCATCGGGAGAAACTGAGACCACCCTGAGACAGGATTCCACCATCCGATCACATTGGTAAGGTTCGATTTTCTAAAAATTGATGATATCTGACTGAAATAACTACCGAACGTAAATAGGCAATAAATTGACCTAGGTATTAGGGTAACTGGACTTAAGATCGAAAAACGGATGACGTGACAAGCCTGAATATTTAATTTAATGTCTAGGAAATTAATTGGGCTCAGAAACTGAGACTACATGAAGTTCTGAAGTGATTTGGAGCGACAAGAGACCAGGTAGGATAATTTACGCTTCCCAAACCCTAGATTTGACCTAGTGGATACTTGGATGATTTAGATGATTTGCATAGATTTACGTGCTGCTTTCGATGGAATAAATTGCATGCCTGTGTGCTGAAAACCCTAATTGCATGTTAGACGCTTTGTTTATCAAGTTTAGATGCCCTTAGGACGGATTTACTTAGGGTTGGATACTTGATAGCTGGTATGGGACGGCCGTTAAGTATCCCTAGTATAGGGAGTTTTTAAACGAAATTGTTTTTAACTGATTTGGCCTGTACTGCGTTAGGGATCACGCGATAAATCAGGACGACCCTAAGAAAGGTTTAAGGAGTATAAGGGGGGAAAATGCGTCCACAAGGGAGAGGTATCCACACCCTTATAAGGCATGCTTCGTTCTCCTCCCCAACCGATGTGGGACTTTACAATTCCACCCCCCTTAGGGAGCCCAGCGTCCTCGCTGGCACATCGATCTGGGCCCCGGCTCTGATACCATATGTAACAGTCCAGCCGCCCACTTGCAGATATTATCCGCTTTGTCCCACCTTTGTGGACTCACGGTTTTGTTCTTCCCCAACCTAAGGGGGGAAAACGCGTCCACAAGGGAGAGGTATCCACACCCTTATAAGGCATGCTTCGTTCTCCTCCCCAACCGATGTGGGACTTTACAGATTGAGATACACTGGGCATGGGATTTTACCTGATTTTGATTATTGATTTTCAAAGAAATGGATTTTTATGACTTTGACTATTTTCCGCAATTTCCATGTGATAAAATGATTTTAAAGATAAGGTATTTCACTGTTTTCGAATTGATTTCGGGAAGATAATTTCGGTGTTCACACCGCTGAGTATTCAGCCAATTTTTGAAGTATATTTGAACTGTAAATTATTCTACTGGGATTTTATATCTCATCAGGTTGTTTACTCAGATAAACAGGGACAAGGATAGGAACCCAGACGATAGCTGATGATGCCTTGGTGAGAAACAGGAGAATGACTTAGCTTAGGCTTGAATCATCTTGTATATATACTTTGATGACGTTGCTGTATATTGGGTTCTGTCTTTTATGTTTTTGTAGTGATTGGAATGACTGTACATGTATAAATAAGGTGTTTTATGTTGACTGTAGTGATGGGATTGATTGTTGCTATATATGGATTTCTGTCATTTATGTTTTATGTTGTTGATGGACTGGCTGTATGATTGTAAACAGGTGATTATTGTACTTTGGGTATGTTCGAAAAATAGAGGAAACTCTGCCGGATTTTCGGTAGGATTTACTGCTGTAAACTGATGAATTTAAGTTGGAATGTATATGAATGCATGATGTGATGTATATACGAGTTTTAGATTTCATTCCAGAGTAATTTATGATGTATGTATGTATAATTAGTTAGCTGCGTGTGAATGAGGGTTGAACGAAATCTGAATGGACAACGGGAAGTCTATTTGGGTTACGCTCAACCAGTAGGGATCCCCTGACATTCCCACATCGGGAATAACTACTTAAAGAGACCCATATGCTTCCGCTAATTAGATACAGGATTGTGTATGTCGTATTAGGGGGTCGTTACACAAGGGAGAAGAAAAATGGGAACGAAAGAAGGAAATTTTAGATTTTAGAACATCTAAGGGTATTTTAGTAATTTATCAATTTACCCTAAATAAATTTTTGATGCATTTTTTGATTTAGGCAAGAATATGAGACAATATAGAAGGGATTTGAAAATTTTTAAGGTATCATAAGCCTTCTAAAATTATTTGCTAAGTATCTCAAGACAAATAAAATTTTTTTCATAAGATGAAATTTTATTCCAAAAAATTTTTAAATTTAAGCTATGAGTTCAAAAAAATTCACTAAATCATTTTTCAATGAAATTTCAACATTTCCATTAAATTTTTTTAATTACTTAATTATTAATTTTGGTTATTACATATAGAACTAAATCATAGAATATTCATAATATGTCAAATGAATAAAAAACAAAAAAAAAAATCTCTTATGCCACCGAATTACAAAAAATTTGTAAAATTAATTAAGTAGGAGTCACCTTATGTGCGTCTTAATCTCAATAATTTCATTTAATTTTTAATTAAATTTTTATAGTTTACAAATTTGTAATTAAGTTCATATAATTTAACAAATTTTTAATTTAGTCTTTTTAAGTTTAAATTTTTATATTTATTTTATTAAAATTTTATTTTATGTTAATTATATATCTTATTAACATTACAAAATTACTTAATTTAAGTAAATCTATTCATATTACCTAATATAAATTACATTGTATTTTATATATTTTAAGTTATTCTTATATCATTATTTATTTTTGTCCTTTTGACATAATTATATGGATTTGTATCTGTGAAGTTCTTAAAGTAAGATAGAGATCAGAAGAAAACAATTAGATCAAAATATATTCAGATTGGGTCCTTTTATTTATTTCTCCCATAATTTTTTCTTTTTATTTCTATTTTAGGCTGAAACTTCATCCTGCAAAATACTTTAGATGATTTTTTTTTAAATTATATATATATATTTAGACTGTTTATATGTTATATGTTGACAACATTAATCAAATTTAATATAATTTTAATAAAAAAATTGACAACCTAACAGAAATCAATTTAAAAAATTATTAAATTATAAGAATTCAATTAAAAATTAAGTAAAAATAAATGAACTACAAGAATAATTTAATTAACCTTAATTTTATATACGTTTTCTCTTATCTTTGTGTGTGGTACTCTTTTCATTATTGAAAAACGAGATTTTCCACCATGATATTCTGAATATTTTCATAATGGATCCACAAATTGAATGGGTTATTGGTTCTTTCTCCTCAGCAATCAATTCTCGTGTCTCAGTCACATGTTTTTCTTTCTGCAAAAAATACCAATTGTCGATTAGAATATTCTGATCATCATTTTCATACATGATTTAATTGCAGAAATAAAAGAGCACAGCTTTCAATTTATGAAATAGTAATGCTCACATTTACGATGAACTTAAATCCAATCTTTATCTGTCCTTTGTAGGTGTTATCTTCAAGCAACACATTATATCGAGCTGGTTTATTTCTATGCATTCTCTGTCTTACCATAAGAGACTATTCCAACTATGTAAATTCTGTTTTTTTGGAAAAACAAAGAAATTATTTAACATAATCCAATTGAATGAAAAAATAATATTTTTTTTAAAAAAATTTGATTATAACCTATATCAATTATTTGAATTTTTATAAATGCATAAATTATTATCTAACAAATCACATTTTAAAGAATTTTTCAGTTCTATGATTATTATTTTTAATATCAGTTATTTATGAACAATTTACTACTTTAATTAAGCATACCTGGCAATTTAAAAGATTCTTTTTTTTTTTTTTACAATTTTTTCTTTAGAAATTGATTATGACAAATATGTATTTTATTTGAATAAAGTGTTGACATTAAGTCATGAGTATAAGGATGTTCATGTTGAAAGAATTTTTTTGCTTTTTATTATAGAACTTCAACCCAATCAACTAAGATTAGTTCAAAATTATAATGGGCTTTTGAATTCTAGTAATTTAAAAAATATGGCCAAAATATAAATATTTTTTTAAATTATAGGTCATGTTTATATAATATTTTTTAATTATAAAAAATTAATTTAGAATTTTTTCAAAATTTATAATTTGTACAAAAACCATTCTCTCCTTATATTAACTTTTCTATCCAAAATTCTAATAAAGGGTTAAAACGTCAAATTATTTAATAATTTTTTTTTGTATAAGGCCTAAAATTCATAAGAGACTTTTTACACAAGACTTAAAGTTTAAAATTTTTTTTACATTTTTGTTTGACTTGATTTTGCTAACATCATACTATTTCATTAAGGCTTCGAATAAAAAAATTAACAGAAAGATTTTTTGAACATATTATAAAATTTGAAAGATTCTTAATCAATTTTTATAGTCAATAAATATTATCTAACATATAATTCAGAAAATTCTCTATATTTTAGCCGTTAAAAAATGATTAAGAAAGTGATTAAAGACGGGAAAACAAAATGTAACCTAGTTTCACCGAAAAATCCTTCATTTGTAAAGAGTTGTGTGTCCATTATTGTACACTTCAGATGGGTTAAGTTGTTGCTATCATCAAATGATGAGAATTCAAATGTGAATTTCTCATTCCACCAAGGCTTCTCATGTTTCCCTGCATCATACGATTCATTTATTTTTAACTGCAAATAGTTAAAAAAAAAAGTATAAATTTTTTATATAATTCTTTGAATGTTTGATATTAATTATTAAGTTATCTAATAAAAAAATACATTGAGATTTTTTTACATCTCATCATTGTATAATCAAGTATTTGAAAAAAAATCCTGCTACCTATTATTATTACTATTTTTTTATCGAAGAATTCGATAATAAATACATCAATTTTCTTTTTAACCTAAGTTGGTTAATTCATTAAAACAAGTGAAGCATATAAGAGAAGTAAGTAAATGCACCTGATGATTGAGATCCACATTCAATAATCACATAATAAGATGGTGTTTCTGACAGTAAGTCATAGGTTACAATTACTTTTAAATTTTTTTTAAAAGAAACAAAATAGAAGAACATAAACATTATTTTTGGATTTTAAAAAATACATCAAATAAATAATGAAAATAGTATGTTGAAGACATATAAGAAGGAAAAGAAGGAGGAAGATCTTCTCATGTGAGAAAATAATGTGTCCAAAGATTTTATGAAGTTAAAAAATAATGCATTTCTTTGTAGTAATAGAGATAAGAAGAAAAAAAATTGACCATTAATCTATCAAAGGTAGATTTCTATTAGTGTGAGTCTCTATCAGTATGAGATTTGTGAGTTTCTAATTTTTTTCATCTCTTTCTTAGTACAAAAAAAAAATACATAGGATTCAAAATAAAAAATAATATGATAGTGTTATGTGAGAAGAGAAATAAACATAAAATAGAAATATATTATTCACTCATAGTATCAATTGTGTGAATAAGGTCCACTACTAAATTAATTTAATATTTATCTCTTTTTTTATATGATATCATCATGTTATTTTGTTATATAAGAATTAAAATTGGTGAAAAGGAATGAGAGTATACCAATGAGGTTAATGAGTGTAATGCCTTGAGCATTACCAAGAAGTACTTCAAGAATTCCAGTCTTATGTATGAGCAGTTTTTTTTTTTTTTTCATTGAAATAACAGAGGTTACAAGTAATATGCTTGATAATACTTTGTACTCTCTAATTGTAACTTTTGTTATTTTATAGACACCCAAAAAAAAAAAAAAAACTTCTGGCGTTAATAAGGTAACAAGTTACATAAGTGAACGACAAGTTCATGTTTCAATTGCAGTTATAGAGAATTGGCATAAATTTCTTCATTTGATCCTTGATCTCAAGAATATTCGTAGTTTGAAAAGAATGTGCGAATTAGTTTTAAAAAGAAAATGTTATCAAGATAATTTTTATTTAAATTTAAGTTTAATTTTTCACTCCCAATTTAAAAAAATTAATTTATAATAAAAATTTAAAAAATAATATAAATTAAAGAAATTATTTGATAAAATTTTGAAAAAAATTCTTTCAAACTTGAGTCTGTCAAATTATACATAAAATCATTGTGTTAATAGTTTAGTAAATAAAATAGAGAATAATGACTTAAAAATGATTTGACAACTTTTTTAATAATTAACTGCTAATTGTCACTGCACGCATATTATTCTCTATTTTCTCTACTAAATTGTTAACATGTTGATCACTACTCTAATTTTTTTATCTTTTCCATTCTTGTTGATCTAAATTCTATAGATACAGTAAATGCTTTTTCGTTCGTGCAAAGAGAAAAAAAAAATGATGTCTTTGGCTCTCTTTGTTTTTGTAAAAGATTTTCTAAAGTTTTTACACACGCGCGCATGCACACACACACACACACACACACACACATATATATATATATATATTGTATTTGCCTTGTGATAATCTCCAAATTGGCAAGATTACTGTTAAACAGCTGCAGAGGCAACGCATAGGGAGAGAAAGCCCTCTTGCAGCACATTAGATAGGTCAAGTTAATGAAGGTGGGAAGAGGATGAGAAGAGAGATGTGGGTTCATATAGCATGTGTACTTGAGGAGGGACATGAGCCTCTCCTTTATAGGCTATGGCTAAGAAAGTGAGGGCCTTTGTATTTTGGCTTATGTCGATCGCCAATGTCTGATCGAATTTGGGACGATCGAAGCACTCAATTGCCAATTGTTGGGTCAGGCCAATCTAGGTAAACTACCTTGCTAGAAGGGAAAAACTTCTCAAGGTTTTGTTGGTTTTTCAAAAAGAAAAGAAAAAGAATGTTTTTTGTACAAACTTTCCTCCAAAAAATTTTCCTTAAAAACGAATGTCATGGTTAAATTTTTTTCTTGTTTATTTCATTAAAAAGATTCCTTTTTATTTGGATTACATGATGATAAATTGGTGTCAAATAATAGATATTGTGGTGATAAGGTGTTTGTTGATGTTATCGCTTGAGTATACATGGATTTGTGCATATTGTATGTCCGTGTGTCTTTACATTATATATATTCAAAATTGTTTAGTTTGACTGACCCCACCTCAACCCTAACTTTTCGGGGTTAGGCCATTATAAATAAAAGTTGAAAAATTTTCAGTTCGGCCTATCCTAATAGTGTTGAAGGTTAGTCTTATTGGCCTACACTATTTTTTACCAAATGAACTTACTATTAGAGTAAATAAGTCAGAGTTAGTTTAAGTATTGTTAAAATTAGTTAGTGTGGTACATAACCTTGTAATTCACTATAAATATAGTGTATTAGGCTTTAGAAATATATTAAGAATCATCTTCTTCATTTTGTTTGCAATACTTTGTGTCTTCTCTTACCTTAGAGATCCTCATATGGTATCATAGCTATGAGGCATGTCTTGTTTGATCAAATATGATGCCAATTAATGACCAATGATCAAGCTCCAACATATATCCACAGCTGACGTGACTCCGTACCGATGCCTTTCCCCTTGTAGATGGCTAACGCTAGCTTGACAGTGAGCACCAACACTAATACTCAAAAGTTTACGCCAACACAACTAGTCTCTAAGAAAATGGATGAGAATAATTACCTGCCATGGAAGCAAGAGGTAAATTCGGTCATCAAAGGGTATGAGTTGAAAAATCTTATCATTGGTCCTAGTGCAATTCCATAACAACATGCCTCAAAAGTAGAGGAACTCAGAGGGAACATGAGCAAAGAGTACCAACCTAGGAATAGTAAGACCAAATATTGTTGGTTTCTTAGATTCTTTCCTCTCTTGGAGAAAGCATGTCCTCAAGAATGGTGGGATGAAAATATTCTTATAAACTTTGGGAAAAGTTGGAGTAATTTTTGCTTTTGGATCCTTTGCTGGGCGCCTGTTGGGCTTTTTAGCGGCGATTTTATTCGTCGCTAAAGTGTGTTTTAATATTATTGCAACGAATATTATTTCTGCTATGAATTTTGTTTAACAAATTAATTTAACAAAAGTTATAGTGACAATAATATTTGTTGCAAAAATTTTTAGCAATTTAAAAAAATTGCTGCTAAAATGCCCAGCAGGCGCCCAGCAGGGAACTCCCAACAGGGAATCCGGATGCATAATTTTTTGCCTCTTAGGCATTGACAAAAGTCAAGCAACTCCGTACACAATTAAAGAATATAAAGAAAGGTTTGATAGGAATGAATGAGTACCTGTTGAAAGTTAGGAAGATTGTTGATGCACTATTTTCAGTTACCTCACTGATTAGTACAAAAAATCACATTGATCCTATTATAGATGGGTTGCCAAAAGACTTAAATGGCTTCATTTTTTTTAATTTCATTAGTTGAAGCCAGGTGTTCAGCCTTGATTATGTGAACAACAGATGTGGTGGCTTTAGAGGAGGTAATTCACGAGGTAAGAACTGAAGAGGAAGATCATACACTTCCTAATCCAAACCCAAGTGCCAAGTGTGTGTTAAGTTTTGCCACATGGCATGGAATTGTTACCATAGGTAAAATTCATAACACCAAAACCATTTTGCATAATCACAAAACCAAAATAAAGAAAAATTAGTTCAATCTCAAAGCAATTCCTCCTTTAATAAGCCAGTCACTTCCATGATGGCTTTATCAGACACCTATCATGATGCAGCTTGGTATCCAGATTATGAAGACTCGCATTACATTGTAATAACTCCAATTAATGATTAAATAATTAGGAAAAATTTTAATGAAACCTTGAAATGTTGTTGAGAAGTGATTAAGTGAATTATTATGAGCTCATAGCTTAAAAGGGAGAATTTTTCAAAAAAAAATTTTATCTGATGGAGAATTATTTATCCGCTAATTAAATCTTAGCAGATAATTTTGGTGGGCTTATGATACTTTAAAAACTTTCAAATCTCTCTTATGATATTCCATATTTCTGCTTAAACCAAAAAATGCATTCAAAACTTATTTGGAGTAAATTGGCAAAGGACCAAAATGCCCTTGGATATCCTAAAAATTCAATATTTCCTTATCTTTCTCTATTTTTTCCTTCCTCTCTCATGACGCTTTCTCTCTCTTTCGCTCACAATTGTGCGATGTCTTCCTTCCTTTCAAACCACCGAGTCATGCCATCATCAGAGCATGCCTCTGCTCCGCTCGTCGTCGTCATGCATCTGTTACAACCTCTCACCGTTGACAGCAACTGTAGCAATGATCGTCCTCTCTGTTCGTGATTACAGCCACAACGTCAATCTCCATTGCATGAAGGTAGGCCACTGGTAAGCCATGTTTCTTGTTTCTCAGTCATCTAACGATGCGTACTTTGATCGTCGGTGTCGATTTCGCTGTCAGCTACTAGAAAAAAGGGACAAAATTGTAAATTTTCAAAAATTTTGGGATGAACTGAAATTCCATAAATTTGATGCTCTTTTGTAAATTTTAGTCCCTAGGAGACTTTTATGATTGGATTGAAGTGAAAAATGGAAGAAAATGAGTGCAAAATCATCATTTGAAAATATAGGGACTAAACTAAAAATTTTAGAAATTTTGGGTAATGAACTGAAATTTCATAAATTTTGATATTGTCTGTGATATTGAGTTACATAGAGGCTCTCATATAAATTAAGGAGACTTTTTGTGACTTTAAGGGCTACTTTCAAGATTAGGAAAGTTTTAAGGACTAAAATGAAAGGATTTTATATTCTATTTAAGTAGTGTAAACCTTGTAAATTCTAGAATTGTGTTGGATCAAGTTTATTTAAACTCCTAGAAGTCTTATAGAAGGAATTAGAGAATTCTATAGCCAACACTAAATTTGGGATAAATTAGGGACTAAAGTGAAAACTTATTTTTTTAAGTAAAACTAAAAATAAGTTAAGTTTTGAATTTTTATGCAAAAGGTGGCTATAATGAAAGAATAAAAGCATAAAAGAAGGATTTGAGTGAATTAAGAGTGAAGCTGAGATTTAGAATGAATGAGAATTTAATTTTAGTAAAATTATGCTTTGAAAGAAATAAGTATGAAAGGTAAAATTTATTCCCAAGGATTGATAGAAGTGACTTGTAAAATCAAGCAAGGAGAAAAAGAAGAAAGAATCCTTATTCAAGAAAGGAAATTATGGTTGAGGTAGAGTAATCTACACCCCCTATTTTAAAATGACGTAGTGAACTATTTTTTTATATGAAATGAAATTTGCAATTGTGAAATGGGAAAGTTTTAAATGAAATTGTTTTGTGAAAATGAGAAAGTTTTCATATGAGTATAAATGATTACCTGTGTATGTTTTGAAAGGCATGAAATTAATCCTATTGCTGCTTGTTTTGTTTGGCTATTGGGTTGTATGCTTATAATACAAATGAAATTTGGGATGGATGTTTGATGGCTGGTATAGGATGGTCATTAAGTGTTCCTTATGCAGACAAATTTTTTATAAAAATACAGCTGTTTTCATCTATGATGGTCTGTGTTTGTTAGAGTTTACTCTTGAAACTAATACAACACTATGAAAGACTTTAAGGACAAAAAATGGGGACAATTTATAGGGGCAAAAAGGATTGGTTTAAGTGTTAAACTCCATAACCCTAAGTATTAGTCACCTGTTTTATACTTTGCTGGATAGTTGGGAAAATTTAGAGACTAACATTGTGCACACACCGGGGGACGCCCTAGAAGTTAGATTCTCATTCACATGAATAAAAGGAAGTGTGACAATCACATGTAAAAATCTCAGTCACATGGATAAAAGAAAGTGTAACAATCACTTAAGGTAAAGGTCCTTGTGATCACGAATGAGATTAAAAGAAACTACATGCAATGAAATGAGGATTATGATTGTTAAGAATCTGTGCACATTTGTTTTAAGTGGATATGCATATTTATGTGATTTTTGCAATACATGATGATTTGTTTTACAAATGAAAATTTTAAATGTGAATACAAGTATGAAATGATAATTGTTACGATAAATAATTTTCCTATACTCTTATGAAAAGGGTGAAATATGATAAATTTCTCATATGTCTTGATATTTGTTATGATATAAAAAAAATAAAAATAATATAATTCACAAATTTATTGACATAGTTTACAGGGGAGAGGTTTTCTGTACTAGAGAGTACATATGAACTTTAGCTAATTCATTAAAGTAAAATTGTAAATTACTCTAATGAGATATTTTAATCTCATTAAGTTAAATGTTCAGATGGTCAAGGTCAAGGTTTAGCCGAGAACTAGTTGGGCCCAAGATGCATTTTCTTACAAGATGTGGGAAAGGCTAATTGACCTGTAAGGCACCAGAAAGATTGGGATGTGGAGACTTTAAGTAAAATTTTTTTTGGACAACTATAAATATATCCATATTTTGATGAATATTTTGGATTATAGTTGATTGGCTAAGAAGCTAGTATATATGTATGTAGAAAGTGAATTATGAATTTATTACAATTTTTATAATTATGAATGTTCTCAAATGATGGATGGATGTTTAGTTTAGTCCTTATATTCTAGAGCAAATTATTATGTAATGAGATATTAGGTATGCTGCATGAAAAAAGAGTTAAGTGGAACTTAAACAGATGAATAAAAAAAAGTCTATTTCTAGTTACACTTAACCAGTAACGACCCCAAATGGTATAAGTTTTAAAAGAAAAAGAAAATTTTGGTGATAATTCCATGCTTCAAAATTACTTTGATGATGATTTAAGATGGGGTTATTACAAGAGTGGTACCAAAGCTCGGTTGTAGCATTGAACTACCTATTTGGCCTGGTTTACTAGTTTAGAGATGGTTAGCCTAGTTTTAGGATCATTTTGGATTGTTTAGTATGGAATCTTAGACTTTGGGATATGTAGGACTATGAGGAAAAATCATTTGAGAATTTAGAGTAAGTTGAATAGGTTAGACAAGTAAATAGATCAAGTGAGATTTTGGGAGTGAATTTTTTGCTATGGTTATATTGTTGTTACAAAAAAGCTTATTGTTTTCCTTTTGTACTAGCTAGACATGGTAGATGCTAGAAGAAACACTGTTATGAGACTAAGAGGAAGGCTAAGAGGGAGGAGTGATAGGGAGGAGGAAACGAGAGACATGATGGATTCATTCAGAATGATGACAGAGGCAGTAAGGGATCAAGTTGCCACTATGGCCAATATAATGAGGGAAAATTAGGAGAGGAAAAATCAAGAGAACCCACATGAGGTAAATGATAGAAATACTAAACATCTGTATCGAGGTTGGCTAGAATTTCAGAAAGTAGAACCACTAGTGTTCAAGGGTACCTATGAGCCAATAATGGTGGAAGGATGGTTGAAAGAGATGGAGAAGATATTCCAGTTGCTGCATAGTATCGATGAGCATAAAGTTACCTATATAGTTTATATACTAAAAGATGAGATAGAAAACTAGTGGAGTGAAGCGAAACAACTAATAGAGAGTATAGGTATTCCATTGACTTAGGAATCCTTTAAGAAGATTTTCCTGGAGAAGTATTTCCCTAAAAATGTGAGGTAAGCAAAGGAGACTGAGTTTCTACAACTTATGTAGAGGGACAGGCCATTTGAAGAGTACTTGGCCAAGTTTGAAGAATTAGCCAGGTATTATACTTATCTGAGGTTGCATCTAGATGAAGCTTGGAAGTCAAGCCAATTGGAAGCAGGATTGGATTGGCAGATGAGGACATAGATAGCCTTGATGGAAATCTGGGACTTTGCTATATTGGTGAACAAATTTCGGATTGTGAGCATGAGTCTGAAGGAGAAGCAACAGATGAATCAAAGTTTTTTGCTCACCGAAAGCAACCTGTAAAGAATTTGAATGCTAAGGTAAAGAATTTTATGGCACATCAAGGATCTTTCAATGGGAATCGACGTCATGAGATTAGTAATTGTCCCAAGTGTGGCAATAATTATGGGAATCAACCTTGCTAGTACAAAACACCCGTAACCTGTTTCAAGTGTGGAAAGATAGGGCATATCGAAAAGAATTGTCCATTTGGTGGGAATCAACAAAATCCTAGTGGACCGAGACCGCAAGCCTTGGGAAAATTCTTTACTCTGGATGAAAATAATGTTGAGAAATCACTAGGACTTATGTAGGGGAAGGGTAAGATATATAATTTCCTTTGATAATATTGTTTGATTCGTGTGCAATGCACTCTTTTATATCTGATATATGTGTTGAGAAATTGGAATTACCCTTCAACCCTTGCCATATGACTTGTATGTTTCTACACCTTTAGGAAGACCTAAAATTTCTAGCTGAATTTTTCAGAATTGCCCTGTTACTATTTATAACCATCTATCTATTATAGACCTTGTGTGTTTACCTTTGATTGGAATTGATGTTATTTTAGGAATGGATTGGTTATCGAGAAATCTAGTTCTTTTAAATTGTTTTGAAAAGACAATAACTTATTTGGATACCTTACCTGTGGATGGTTGTCATATGGTGCATGAAATGGATAACATCTTTCTCAGCTTTTCCCACTTAGAATTCCAGCAGAAGCTTAGTTTAATCCCTGTTGTAAGAGATTTTTTGAAGGTATTTCCTTTTAATATAGTTAAATTACCCATATCGAGAGAGATTGAGTTTTTCATACACCTGGTTTTAGGTATAGGCCCTATATCCATAACCCCTTATGGGATGGCTCTATTAGAGTTGAAAGAGCTAAAAATACAGATAAAGGATTTAGTGTCCAAGGGATTTATTAGACTAAGTGTATCACCTTGGGGAGCCCCTAACTTTTTTGTGAAAAAGAAAGATAGGAGCATAAGGTTGTGTATAGACTACCGACAGTTGAACAAGGTGACTATTAAGAATAAGTATCTCTTACCCAGAATAGATGACTTGCTTGATCAATTACAAGGGGCCACTATATTCTCCAAGATAGATTTGAGGTTAGGATACCACCAAATTAGGGTTAGGAATGAAGATATTCCTAAAATAGAATTTAACACTAGATATAGCCATCATGAATTCTTAGTTTTTCCATTTGGACTAACTAATGCCCCTGTTATTTTCATGGACTATATGAATAGGATCTTTCAACCCTATCTGAATCAATTTTTGGTGGTGTTCATAGATGAAATTTTAATCTATTTTAAGACTCATGAGGAGCATGGACAAGATCTTGGAATGGTGTTACGGATATTAAAGGAGAAATAATTGTATGCTAAGTTAGAAAAGTGTGAATTTTTGTTAGAGGAGATTAAATTTTTGAGTCATGTGGTGAATAGAAAAGGGATTTCTATAGATCATAGGAAGATTGAGGCTGTATTGAGTTGGAATCAGCCAAGAACGGTTACAAAAATTAAAAGTTTTCTGGGTTTGGCAAGTTATTATTAGAAATTTATATAAGGATTCTCTCAAATAGCCTTGCCATTAACCAGTTTGACTAGAAAGGGTGTTGAATTTAAATGGAATGAACAATGTAAGCATAATTTTCAAACTTTGAAGGAGAAGTTAACCACTTTCCCAATGTTGATGATCCCAGACCAGATAGAACCTTTTGAGGTGTACACAGACACATCAAAGAAGGATTTAGGGTGAGTACTAATGCAAGTAAGGAAAGTGGTTGCTTATGCATCTAGATAGCTTAAACTTGTGGAAGAGAGTTACCCCACCTATGATTTAGAATTAGCTATTGTAATTTTTACCTTGAAAATTTGGAGACATTATTTATATGGGGCTAAATTTGAGGTTTATAATGATTACAAGAATCTTAAATACATATTTAATCAAAAGGAATTGAATATAAGGTAGAGAAAGTGGGTAGAATTTTGGAAAGATTTTCATTTTGAGTTGAAGTATCATGCAGGAAAAGCTAATGTTGTAGAGGATGCATTAAGTAGCAAAAAATCCTTGCAATTATCACCTCATGGTAGATGAGATGCAATTACTTAAGGGCTTCAGGGATCTTAGTATCAATATGATTTCACTCTCGAATAAGTTAGCAATAAGTGATTTTTAGATAAGTTGTGAATTGAGGGAACAAATTAAAGAAGCCCAACAAGAGGATGAGTCTTTAAAAAATCTATACAAATCAACTAGATTTTGGGTTAGCTAATGATGGAATATTGATATTTAGAAACCAAATAGTAATCCTAAATCACCTTAGGTTAAGGGAAAAATTGTTAGCAGAGGCACATCATAGCCATTATACTATTCATAAAAGTATCTCTAAGATATATCAAGAATTAAAAAGGAACTTTTTTTGGTCAGGTATGAAGAAGGATATCACAAATTTTGTAAATGCCTGTCTTACTTGTCAACAGGTAAAGATAGAGCATCAAAAACCCACTGGGTTATTACAACCACTAGAAATACCGAAAAGAGAATGGGATCAAATAACCATGGACTTTGTAGTAGGACTACCTAGAACCCCAGTTGGTTATGATTCCATATGGGTCATAGTGGATAGATTTACTAAGTCTACTTATTTCTTGCATATTAAGATAAGATATTCCTTAGAAAAGCTAGCCTAAATATACCTTAAAGAGATTGTGAGATTACAAAGGGTACCATTTAACATAGTATCAGATAGAGACCCAGATTCACATTTAGATTTTGGTAATCCTTGTAAAAAGCACTAGGAACCCAACTAAAATTTAGCATTACTTACCATCCTCAGACTGATGGACAAACTGAGAGAACAATACAAACACTAGAAGATATGTTGAGAGCATGTGTCCTAGAACAGAAGGGAAGTTAAGATAGGTACCTACCTTTAATAGAGTTTGCATATAATAATAATTACCACTCTACTATATGTATGGCACCATATGCTGCCTTGTATGGCAGGGGATGCAAGTTACCCTTGAGTTGGGTAGAGATAGGGAAGAGTACTGTAACATTTGTTCCTCCTATTGATTGAGAGATGTTTGTTAATTTTTAAACAAGTTAAATGTTTATGTTGCATTAGATTGCATGTAGTTGCATTAAAATGAGGGACTAAATTGAAGAGAAAAGAGCTAGGACTGGAATGAAAGGAAAAAGGTTTAGTAAGAAAATTTATGTAGGCTTTCAATACTCCAGGGATAACAAGCCGTAATTTTAGCCAAAAGAGTTACTGTAGCTACCAGATTTTTGAAACTTCTTGCCAATGGTTCAGGGGTAAAATGGTAAATTGAAATATGACAAAAAAAATTATCATTTTGAGTTGAATGATCGAGAATTAGGGGTAAAATTATAATTTTTAGACCACCTATAAATAGGGACAAACTTCAGGGATCTCATTTTCACCCTGAACTTTATAACTCTAGAGTAAGAAAAAGAGCAAGCTAGAGAGAGAAAGGGTGATGTGAGAAGGAAGTTACAATTCTAGCGCGAATAGTAGCAAAAAGTTGAGAACAGAGGAAGCTAAGAGAACATATGAGAATTTCAATCCAATTTTCTAACAAAAAATAAGGTGGCAAACAACCTAATCCTCTCTATTTCGAAGTTACTATTTATGTATTGAAAATTGTGATTTTCATGTTGTTTAAGCAAGAGAGGAGATTAAAAACTACATTCTTGATGTTTTAAACTACTATTAGCATGGACGTACTTATGTTTACTTAAATTAGATTATGAAAAATGGGTTTTACCTATTGATGAATATGAGGTTGAATCCAAGATTTGAATGAAATTAAATGGTAGTTTAGGATGTTTATATGTGTTAAATAATGCTTATATACTGTTATTGAGTTAATGATTATCAGAAGTGGATTACTAAGAAGTTCTTGGGAAAAAATCTAGGTCAACAGCAAGTTTAAAAAATAGAATATAACATACCTGCTGATTGCTAGCTCTTGGAAGTTGACTGTCATGTTCCTCAGTTGCCTAGAAACATATATCGAGAGATAGTAGTCGACTACCAGCCTTTGCAAGTTAACTGCCATGCTCATCTTTTCCAGAAAATTGCCTATAATAGAGTAATTAGCTATTAGGCCCATGGCAGTCGACTTGTAGCCTTTGGGTTTGAGAAAATTGGTACGATAGAGAGCAAAAAGTTAACTGCCAAGCATGAGGAAGTCAACTTGCTGGCCTCCATTATGGAAAATGACCTCAATTACCTAGTTTAAAGTATGATCAGCCCACAAATTCATTCAAATAAGGATCTGGACCTATATTTATATAATGGGTAACATGAGGGTTGAGAATGAAAGAGAAAGAGCATGAATGATATGATAATCTAAAAGAAATGAGCATAAGAAATACAAGAGAATGAGAAAGTATTCTTAGTGTATAGATAGTGGTAGATAGGCTCATGTCGAGTGACCGATTATTG
This sequence comes from Senna siamea, assembly GCA_031216115.1. Lineage (NCBI taxonomy): Eukaryota > Viridiplantae > Streptophyta > Magnoliopsida > Fabales > Fabaceae > Senna > Senna siamea. The sequence continues at coordinate 12,302,202 of CM062364.1, forward strand.
GTCTGGTGTAATGACCCCTTTACCATAGCATGTTATTTAGTAAGCGTGAAATGCTATGAAAAATTTTTCCTTTCAAAATATGCATCAATTGGGGCCGTAACTGGTTGAGTGTAATCCAAATAGCCGTCCTATTCAAATTTCACTCAAACTCATACCTACGCAGCTTATCTAATACCTCAAATCATCATGAAAACACAGCCATCAACATACTCTAGAATATACATCTAAATTACCATTCATAAATTACATTTGAGATACTAATTACAAGATATAAAACTTAATCATTTACCTTAATAGCACAAAAATATCTCCAAATACAAACTCAGTGAGCAATAAACTCCATATTAAGGCCATCAAGCCATTTACAATTAATACCATAAGTTACAACATGGCTTCTCGGTCTCTTTGCAGTTCTATGTAGCAAATATATCCAGTTCTAGGCTAATTCTTGGCGCCATCACACTCTTGATTGCCTGAACACACAACTTAATGAGATTTTGAATCCCAGTAGAGTAATATACAAATAATTTTATTCAAAACAGTCGAGTTTTTAGCTATACCCCTGTCTGGGTATAGAAAACTTCTCCCTAAACTCATTCATTTAATCAAACATGTGAATTGAAGCTTCATTTATCAAAAATCAACAAACATGAGAAGTCTAGTGGCTATTCAAAAATCATAAGTCAAAATCATTTTTCCACTCAAAGAGTATAAGTAATTATGAAAAACCATCATTTTTCAAAATGCCTATAGCCAAATTTTCATATCCATTACATAACGCTACTACATTATTGCAAGGATGTTAATCATATGTACATATATGCATAAAATCATATAAATAAATTCACAATTCATTGCTTGCCATTTTCCAATCTCATTTTAAGATCACGGGGACTATCCTCCCGGTGATTGTCACTGGACCGTCCTCTATGTGACTAAGATTGTTGCTATCACAGGGACCGTCCTCCCGGAGATTGTCACAGGACCATCCTCCTTGTGACTGAGAACCTAATATCAATATGGGGCATCCCCCATCATGTGCACATTACAAATAAGTCTCATCTCTCTTTGCCAACTATAAGGCAACATATACATATAGGTGAATAATACTTAGGATTATAGGGCTTTACTCTTAAACCAATCCATTCCCTCGTATAGACTCTCCTTCTTTACTCCTTATAGTCTTTCATAGGGGTGTATTGATTTAATGGGTAAACCCTAACATATAGAAACCATTTCAGCGTTCAAATTATAAAAGTGTAAAAGTAGGTCTAAATATGAAGTACTTGAAAACCATCCCATACCAGTTATCAAGTATACTCATATAATCCATCACACATTTCTCATTACATGTTCGCAAACACAATCACAGCAATCAATTCACATTAAACATTCATTAAAATAAAGGAGAGTGTATATTACTCTACCTTAACTGGGATTTTCTTCTCTTTAATCAGGGTTCTCCTCTTTCTCCTTTCTGCTTGATTCCATAAGCCACTTCTATCAATTTTGAAAGTAACGTTTCAATTTCTCACACTAATTCCTTTCAATTATAATTCGATTGGAATTAAATTCTTAAGTCACTTCCAAACTTAGCATCTGGCTATTTAACTCTTAAATTTCTTCTAAGACACTTTTGGGAGGCTAAATAAACTAAATCCAATATAGAATTTCAGAATTACGTGGTTTTCTCTTCTTAAACGGAAAGATAACAACCTTTTCAATTTAGTCCCTAAAACTTTCCTAACTTGAAAATAGCCCTTAAAGTCATAAAAAATCTTTCAAATTTATATGAGGGCTTCCATGTAACTCACTATCATAGAAAACACCAATACTCATTCCATTTTAGTCCATATACCAAAATTTCTGAAAGTTACAATTTAGTCCCTAAATATTCAATTGAAACTTTTTCAATAATTTCCTTCCATTTTGTACTTCTATACAATCATAAGAGTCCTATTGGAGCTAAGGATTACAGAAATGCATAAAATTCTAAAATTCTAATTCATACCAAACTTTTTTAGAATTAACAATTTAGTCCATATTTTCCAATTTATGGTTTTCCATCATTTTTCTTTAATCCAACACTTCAATTCAAACATAATAGCATCCTAGAGGCTTAAATTTATAGAAAAATCATTTAATTCAGAGTATTTCAATGTGTGCCACAAGTTTGAAAAATTTACAGTTTAGTCCCTGAACCTTTTGTGGCATTTTTGGCAACTGATGGCGGCGATAGCGGTGGCTGAGGTGATAGAGAGGACTGACAGACCTCCAGCAACCTAACCCAGATGCTCACCGGCAGCGAAACAATGTGAACGGCATAGATCAAAACCTTGGTTCTCACTTTGCGACAGAGAGAAAAAAGACCATTTTCGTCCACTCCAGTGACCGTTGACGGCTGGGGATGGCAGCAGGCGCTCGACAACGATGAGCGGCGCAGGTGGCATGGTCCGGTAGTGGCGCAGTGTGGTGGTTCCAGCGAAAGGAGGAGGCACGCGATTTTGAGAGGAAAGGAAAGGGGGGTCACGTGAGAAGAGAGGGAAATAAGGGAGGAAAATAGAGAAATTTGGGTTTTAAAGTTTCTAAGGGCATTTTGGTCTATTTTTCACTTTGCCATTGATAAATTTTGGATGCATTTTCCAACTTAGGCAAGGATTTAGGATAATATGAAAGGGATTTAATAATTTTTAATGTATCATAAGCTTTCCAAAATTATCTGCTAAGTTTTTCAAGGCAGATAAAAATTTCTCTATCAGATGAAATTTTATTCTGAAAAATTCTCAAATTTAAACCACGAGCTCAGAAAATTTTCTTAATCGCCTCCCATCAATATTTCAAGGTTTTCGATTATTTTATCCCAATTCTTTAATTAATTTTAATTGGGTTATTACATATGGGACGGCTATTAGGAATTTCACAATTAGACTAAATAATTTTGAAAACACTGTGATGGTTATTAATTTTAAGTTAGTGAACTCCCATATAGCTAATTGAAGGAGTCACATACTTAAAGTTAGACATAACCATGATATGAGCAGAATCACCCTAGTCTATATACTTGTGAATAGAATTTGGGAAATGATTCTCGTATATATACAGAGGAGGAGCTGCCAGAGAGGTAGGCAAGGACTTTATTTTATTAGTGATATAGGGAAGGAACCACCAGAGAGGCGGGTAGGGACCCTATTAGACTCGGTGGTAGGGGATGATCTATTAGAGAGGTGGGCAGTGACCCTTATGGGGGTGTTGAGGTTGGATGTTCTTGGATCCACTGGAGGACGCTCTAGCATGTACATGAAAATTGCAGTTATAAACTATCGGATAATATAAAGATTGCAGTTGAAAACTGTGGGTAGTCTAGGATTATGAGAAACTCACTTGAGAGTGAGAGTTTAATATGAGGAGTTGTTAGCTTAGTGAATTTCCTGGTTTCTCTTGCTATGATAATGAGTTGGCAATGGCCATGATATGCTCTAGATTTCCTTATTTATACTCTTATTTATATGTGAATATAACCCTGTTACCATTATGATTTGGTGAAATATCCTGTGTAATGGTTATGTGATAATATATCCTATGTAATAGATATGAGATAATATATCCTGTGTGATGGATATGTAATGAATTCTACTTGCATTCATAAGTATAAAATTTGTATGGTTCATGCATAATGGCCCAATAGATATGATACGACTTTGATGATAATAAGAATGTAGTGTATTTCTGTAAGAGTACGATGGTACAGATCAACAATTTTTAAAATAGGTTGTTGTTGTTACTGAGAAATTATTCTCATATAAATGCTGGTTTGTATTAGATGTGTAGGTACCAAGTGCTCCTGGAGGTGGAAATAGAGATAGTAGAGATACCCTTCGTAGGGTATTTCTCGATTATAAAAGAGCTATGGGTTATTTTTGTGTTGGAAATCCCTCCGATGCTCTGAATTCTTGAGATTTAAGATCTTTATAATGAACTTTTGACATGCCCAATACCTTGATTCCTTGTTATTTTTGGGAAGGAATCAGGAAGATAATTTTTGGTGTATAGGATAAGGGCATATATGTATTAGGATATATAGGCTAGGAATCCACTAGCAGTCTTTTGTTAAATGGGTATGAGTGACAGACTTGTTGTCTCCCTACCCTAGTTGACACACTCACATATCCATATGTATATGTCTGGTGGAAAGAAACTGTAATCATTGTAAATGAAATATGTATATGAATGTAAAAATATATATACATCGATATGTTTTATTTCAATTGTTTTAATTATTTCTGCTTCGACGTTATGAGTATCTAGAGTGTAGAATTACCCCAAATTAATAGCACTTAACTATTTAACTTGGTAAAAGTTAAAAATTTACTCAGGTAGGGGCAATAGTAACTCACCAATCTTGTAGTATATAGTGTTATATTATTTAATTAACTAAAAAGAACCATAGGATTGGGGGTGTTACAAGTACCCTATTGGGGCCAAAAATAGTGCAAGAAACTATTGCTAAGATAAAAATGTTCAAAGAGAAAATGAGATTTGCCCAACAAAGATAAGAGAACTATGAAAATAGGAGGAGGAGGCCTTTGGAATTCAATGAGAGAGATCATGTATTTTTTAGAGTGTGACCTACTAGGGGTATTGGTAGACTAATTAAGTTAAGAAAATTAAGTCCGCGATTTTTAAGACCATTCCAAATCTCGAAAAGAGTCGGGCCAATCGCTTACCAAATTTCCTTACCTCCCTACCTTTCAAATTTACATGATATCTTCCACATTTCTCAACTCAAAATATATGTTCCAGATCTCACTCATATATTGGGGAATCAACCTATAGTATTAAAGGAAAATTTAACTTACGAGTCTACTCCTGTTAAGATCTTAGATTTCAAGAATAAGCAACTCTGAAATAAATTAATTCCTTTGGTTAAGGTTCTTTGGCATGATGTGTCAACACAGGAGATGACTTGGGAGAAGATGACATAAGACAAAGCTACCTCGAACTATTTACAGGTATGAATAATTTTGGGGACAAAATTCTTTTAAAGGGGAGAGAATATAATAACTCTAATTAATAATTAAATAATTAGGACAAATTTAAATGGAAACCTTGAAATGTTGTTGAGAAGTGATTAAGTGAATTATTCTAAGCTCATAGCTTAAATGGGAGAATTTTTTGGAATAAAATTGTATTTGATGGAGAATTATTTATCTACTAATTAAATCTTAGCAGATAATTTTGGTAGGCTTATGATACTCTAAAAATTTCCAAATCTCCCCCTATGATATTCCATATTTTTGCTTAAACCAGAAAATGCATTCAAAATTTATCTGGAGTAAATTGAAAAAGGACCAAAATGCCCTTTCGATACCCTAAAAATTTAAAATTTTCTTATCTTTGTCCATTTTCCCCTTTCTCTCTCGCGATGCTCTCTCTCTCTCTTTCCATTACAATCGTGCGACATCTTCCTTCCTTTTGAACCATCAAGTCGCGCTATCGTTAGATAGTGTCCCTGCTCTGCTTGTTGTCGTCATGTGTCTGCTGCTGCCTCTTGCCCTTAACAACAATCGCAGCAATGATATTCCTCTCCATTCATGATTCCAGCCATGGTGTTGATCTTTGTTACATGAAGGTAAGCCACTGGTAAGCTGTGTTTCTTGGTTCTCATTCATCCACCAACGCATCCTTATATCATCGATGTCGATTTCACCACCAAAAATAGATACCAAACTGTAAATTTTTAAAACTTTCAATATAAATTGAAATTCCCTAAATTTGATGCTTTTATGTAAATTTTAGTCCCTAGGAGACTCTTATGATTGGATTGAAGTGAAAAATAGAAGAAAAGGTGTAACGACCCCTCTCATATACTTATCGTTAGAGAAATTAGGATGCGTGAAATTGTCACCAAAATTTTTTTTTGTACCAATCGGGTCGATTACTAGTTGAGTGTAACTCAAATAGACTCTTCTATTTGTCCATTCAAGTTTCACTCAACTCCTTATGTGCAGCGTACCTAATAATTTATTGCGGTAGGATGCTTGGCAGAGGCTGCAAGCAGTTGGAGAACGTGTTGGACAATTGAAATGCCAGTCACCAGTGACCTAATGACGTGAAACACAGTTGGGTCAAAGGTGCAATCACAGACAAAAAAGACACCATTTTCGGCTGCTATGGTGACCGGAGGTTGCGCAAAAGGCGACGGTGACGAGCAGCGTAGTCTGACAAGCTTCTACGATATGGTGGGGTAGCGATATACTACTTTCTAATGGGCAAAGGCGTGGCGTATGTAGAGGAGAGGAAGGAAGGAAAGGAATTGCGAAAGAGAGGGAAAATGGCATGAGATGAGAGAGAAATAAGAAGAGAAGGGATTTAGGGTTTTTTAGGGCATCCAAGGGTAATTTGTTAATTTACCAATTTATCAAAGGAAATTTTGGATGCATTTTCTGATTTAAGCAAAAATGTGGGATATTATGGAAGAGACTTGAGAATTTTTAAGGTATCATAAGCCTTCCAAAATTATCTGCTAATATTTAATTTACAAATAAATAATTCTCCATCAGATAGAATTTTTATTCTGAAAAATTCTCCAATTTAAGCTATGAGCTCAAAATAATTTACTTAATCACTTCTCAATAAAAGTTCAAGGTTTCCATTAAAATTTTTCCAAATTATTTAATTATAAATTGGAGTTATTACAAAAGGAGTGCAAAATCATCATTTGAAAATATAGGGACTAAACTGTAAATTTTATAAATTATGGGTAATGAGCTAAAATTCCATAAATTTTGGTATTTTCTATGATATTGAGTTACATGGAGGCTCTCCTATAAATTAAGGAGATTTTTTGTAACTTTAAGGGCTACTTTCAAGATTAGAAAAATTTTAAGGACTAAAATGAAAGGATTTTATATTTCTTTTAAGTTGTGTAAACCCTGTAAATTCTAGAATTTTGTGTTATATCAAGTTTATTTAGCCTCCTAGAAGTTTCATAGAAGGAATTAGAGAATTCTATAGCTAAACACTAAATTTGGGATAAATTAGGGATTAAAGTGAAAACTTATTTTTTTAAGTAAAAAGGAAAATAAGCTAAGTTCTAAATTTTGATGCAAAAGGTGGTTTTAATGAAAGAATAAAAGCATAAAAGAAGGATTTGAGTGAATTTAAGAGTGAAATTGAGATTTAGAATGAATGGGAATTTAATTTCAATAAAATTATGCTTTGAAAGAAATAAGTATGAAAGCTGAAATTTATTCCTAAGGATTGATAGAAGTGACTTGTGAAGTTAAGCAAGGAGAAAAAGAAGAAAGAATCTTGATTCAAGAGAGGAAATCATGATTGAGATAGAGTAATCTACACCCCCTATTTTAAAATTATGTTGTGAACTATTTTTTTTATATGAAATGAAATTTGCAATTGTGAAATGGGAAAGTTTTCATATGAGTATAAATGATTACCTGTGTATGTTTTGAAAGGCATGAAATTAATCCTATTGCTGCTTGTTTTGTTTGGCTATTGGGTTGTATGCTTACAGTGAAAATGAAATTTGGGGTGGATCTTTGATGGCCAGTATAGGATAGTCATTAAATTTTCCTTATGCAGACAATTTTTTTTTTTATAAGAATACAACTATTTTCATATATGATTGTATGTGTTTGTTAGAGTTTACTCTTTAAACCAATACAACCCTATGAAAGACTTTAAGGAGAAAAAAGGGGGACAGTCTATAGGGGAAAAAAGGATTGGTTTAAGTGTTAAACTCTATAACTTTAAGTATTAGTCACCTGTTTGTATACGTTGCTGGCTAGTCAGAAAAATTTAGAGACTAACATTGTGCACACACTAGGGGACGCCCTGGAAGTTAGATTCTCAGTCACATGGATTATAGGAAGTGTGACAATCACTTGGGTTAAAGGTCCTTGTGATCATGAATGAGATTAAATGAAACAACATGAGATGAAATTAGGATTATAATTGTTATGAATCTGTGTATATTTGTTTTAAGTGGATATATAGATTTATGTAATTTTTGCAATACATGATGATTTGTTTTGTAAATGGAAATTTTAAATGTGAATATAGGTATGAAATGATGATTGTTACAATAAATGATTTTCTTATACTCTTATGAAAAGGGTGAAAGATGATAAATTTCCCACATGTCTTAATATTTATTATGATATAAAAAAAGAAAAATAATACAATTCACAGATATATTGACATAGTTTATAGGGGAGAGGTTTTCTGTATTAGAGAGTATAGATGAACTTTAGCTTATTTATTAAAGTAAAATTGTAAACTACTCTATTGGGATATTTTTATCTTATGAAGTTAAATGTTCAAATGATCATGGTCAAGGTTCAGCTTTGAACTAGTTGGGCCTGAGATGTTTTTTCTTATAGGATGTGGGAAAGGCTAAGTGACCTATAAGGCACCAGAAAGATTAGGATGTAGAGACTTTAAGTAAAAAAAATTTTGGAGAACTATAAATATATCCATATTTTGCTGAATATTTTAGATTATAATTGACTAGCTAGGAAGCTAGTATATCTGCATGTAGAAAGTGAATATAAGTCTTTATATTCTAGAGCAAATTATTATGTAATGAGATATTAGGTACGCTGTGCGAAAAAAGAGTTAAGTGAAACTTAAACAGATGAATAAAAAGAAGTCTATTTTGAGTTACACTTAACCAGTAACGGCCCTAAATGGTATAAGTTTTAAAAGGAAAAACAAATTTGGTGATAATTTCACACTTCACGATTACTCTTATGATGATTTAAGATGGGGTCGTTACACACATTACATTAGATTCCAATAAAATTGGTGTTAAAGGAGAGTATATAGGTGAAGAGCAAGTCTACATGGGAAATTGTGAAGGCATTAATATTAAGCATTGTGGTGAATCTCAATTTTAATGGATTTCCATACTTCTTAATTGTTGAATTCTAATAGAAACACAACTCCTATAATTTCTTCTAGTCATCTAATGGTATCTAGAGCAAAAGATGGAATTTTTAAACTTAAGGAATTTGTACCATATGTTGAATCCACCACTGCCTCTAAGGCATTTGCTCATTCAAAGTGGCATGCTTCCATGAAGGAGGAATAACGTGCACTAATAAAGAATTGCACTTAGGAACTACTTGAATTGCCCTTAATGAAGATGCATATTGGACTTAAATGAGTCTTTAAACTAAAGTTGAATCCAATGAGACTGTCAATAAATATAAAGCTAGTTTAATAGCTAAACTAGGTTTTGATTTCTCATACACCTTTAGTCTAATAGTAAAGGCTTCTACCATTTGTATAGTACTTACATTGGCCTTAGCGAATTGTTGGAGTATATGGTTGATTGATGTAAATAATACCTTTCTCAATGGACATCTTAATGAGAAAGCATACATGGTGCATCCCCTGGGTTTGATAAGGATTCTAACTTGGTTTGTTGCTTGAAGAAGGAAATGTATATGCTCAAACAAGCATCTCAAGATTGTCTTGAAAGACTAGCTAATACTATTAAACACATTGGCTTTAGTTTTACTAAATCATATCACTCTCTTTTTGTCATGTTTGGTAGCAGTCTCATTCTTTATGTACTTTTTTATGTTGATGATATTATCATAATTGGATCTTCTAAAGAAGCTATTGCCAATGTCATTAAAATTCTTAGCTCCATATTTACTTTAAAGTACTTAGGTGACTTACACTATTTAGGTATTCAAGCTTCTTGGACAATAACTAGTCTCCTCCTTAATTAATCTAAATACTTCAAGGATCTTCTATTCAGAGCAATGAAACCATCACCTACTCTTATGATTTTAAGGCTCAAACTCAACAAGTTTGGTGGTACACTTGTTGCCAATTCCCAGCTTTATTGATCAGTGATGGTGCACTTCAGTATTACACTATAACCAGACATGAGATTGCCTTATGATCAGTTAACAAGGTTTGCCAATTCATGCATGATCCCTATAAAGAGCACTAAAAGGTAGTAAATAGGATTCAAAATTATCTTAAAGGAACTATTGATCATGGTCTTCAAGAAGAAACCTCATCATTTAGCTGTCATTGCCTTTGCTGATGCAGATTGGGTTCAGAGTAGGATATGAGAAGAGATCAACTTTAGTTGTGTGTTATTTTTGGTAAAAATCTTATAGATTGGATTTCTAAGAAGAAATAGGTAGTATCAAGGTCCTCTACTGAGGTTGAATATAGAGTACTAGCAACATCTATAGTAGAGTTAATGTGGATCAAAGGCCTACTTCAAGAACTTAGAGTTCCCAAATCCATGTTTTTTATTCCTACAATGTTTTGTGACAATCTCAATACTGTATCCTTAACTGCTAATCCGGCACTACATGGGAGGAAAAATCATCTTGAGTTATATTTGTTCTTTGTACAAGAGAAGGTCTAAAAGAAAGAGATTATGGTTAATCAAATGCCTTCAATTAAGAAAATTATTGATGCTTTGAGTCAGTACTCTGTTTAAAGCTTAGTTTTTGAAACTAAGGTCCAAACTCAATATAGAGCCTCTCTCTACCATGAGTTTGTAGGGGGTGATGTTGGAGTAAATAAGTCAGAGTTAGTTTGAGTATTGTTAGAATGAGCTATTCTGGTACATAGCCTTGTAATTCACTATAAATATAGTGTATCGGACTTAAGCAATATCAAGAATCATCTTCTTCATTTTTTTTTTTTGCAATACTTTGTGTCTTCTTTTACCTTAAAGATTCTTATACATACTAAAAAGTAAAGATTCTTCAATTTAAGTTAAGCATTCAAAAATTAATACTACGAAAATAAAATTACAAACAATTAACAAACATAATTAATATACATGATTCATGTTTATGTCATTACATAATAACATTAAATAAAAGTTCATTATCTTTTCTTCTTATTACATAATATCATCTTTTTTCATAAATTCTATAAAAAAAATCTTTACTCATATTTTTATTTTCATTAAAAATGAAAAAAAAAAGAAAGAAAGAACCTTTAAAATAAATAGGGCATGGTCAACACAAAATATTTTTTCAACACAAGTTTAGTTATATTGAATAAGGATGGGTACTGTTGCTATGTGAGGTAGCAATGATAATAGATGTAGGTCTTAGCCAAGAAAATACAAAGAATATATAATATAACTTCAAATATTTTGTTAAGAAAGTTCACAATATTTGAAAAAATAGGAGTTAATTAAGAATATATATATGTAAGAGATTTTAAATTAAGGTATACAATGATAAGAGTAATTATGTTCTTTTAAATAATTAAAAAATAGAATTAATAGTTAGAAAGACATTATCAAGATATTCAAACATTAGGGTATAAATTATTTTTTTAATTAATGAGGCATTGTTGCGATTAAATGCCAAGTTCAAGGGTAGAAATTTATATGCAATTTCACCTAAAAATAATCATACTTAACTATTTTTTAACCTTTAAAAAATTGTATTGAATCAAATTCTTTTTTTTTTAAAATAAATTTTCAATAAAATATTAGAAGCAAAGGATGATTTAATAACAACTCGTAATGATTTCTTAATGTTTTATTGAACTGATAATGTAAAAAAAAAATTGAAAATCATTGGCCAAAAACTAATTATAGTGTTAAAGATCATAAAATTTGTTTGACTTTTAAGGTGTATTTTGGACTGAGGAGAATGCAGGGGAAGGAAAGACAATTTTATTTTATCTTTTTCTTGTGACTAGAATTTTCTTCAATATTTCTCCCAAACACACTTAATTTAAGGGAAAGAAACTAAATTTAACTTTACAATAATTCATTATGGAAAGGTGATCACTTTATTTTATTATCTTAAAATGTTATTGTAACAACCGAAAGGATTTTAAAAAGATTTTTAAAGGATAAAATCGAATTTTTAAACCCTAATCCCTTTTAAACGAAGCCTGGCATGAATTTCGAGGATAGTGATTCGAAATAGAAGGTTGTTCGAAGTCAGAAACACGATCAAACGGAAAGAAATGCAATCCGGCGATCAAAAACTGATAGAAGACATTTCGTGCGTCAATTTCATTGACGGAGGCCAAAACCTTCTCATGGAAACACGTTCCGACGTCTGGAAGGATGTCGACACCCTAAAGTACCCCCGAGTGGTCCGAAAAAAGTCAGAATCGCCCCCGAAGGCTTTAAATTTCCCGAATTTCCTCCATTTCTCTCAAACCTTTCTCTCTCCTCACCACATTTTCTCTCTCCTCTCTCTCCTCCTTCTTCCACCATGAACCGCCACTACAGCCACCGTGGGCCGCCACCTGGCACACCAATCGACAGCCCTCACCACCCACGACCTCCATCAACCACCCACGGCCACCAACGGCCGCCAGCGTCGCCGGAAAACGCCACTTTTCTCCTCCACCACGCGAAAACTTCGCCAGCTCAGATCGTCGCCGTCTGTCACCGTTGGCCGTCACCGCCCCCACCACCGTGTAGCCCGAGCTGCCAGCTTCCTCCAGTAGCTTGCCAACGTCGAACGGAGGCCGGACGCACCCGGATCAAGGCAATCTCTGTCCGCCATGCGAGAATTTTTGTGGCTAGAAAATGCCATCCAAACGGCCGTGAACCGCCGCGCCACCACCATATTCTGACTCCTGGACTTGCGGGCTTCACCGTGGTGTAATTTTCGAGGCAAACCGCACCCCTCCGCTGTGTGCCACCGTGCGCCACCGTGCCAGAGCTTCTGAACGTGCATCAGGAGAAATCAAAACCACCCCGACACAGAATTCCACCATCCGATCCCATTGGTAAGGTCTGATTTCCAAGAAACTAATGATATCTGATTGAAATAGCTGCCGAACATAATTAGGCAATAAATTGACCTAGGTATTAGGGTAATCGGACTTAGAATTGTTAAAAGGATGACGTGACAAGCCTGAATATTTAATTTAATGTACAGGAAATTAATTGGACTCAGAAACTGGGACTACATGAAGTTCTAAAGCGATTTGGAGCGACAGGAGACCAGGTAGGATAATTTACGCTTCCCGAACCCTAGATTTGACCTAGTGGATACCTGGATGATTTAGATGATTTACATAGATTTACGTGCTACTTTCGATGGAATAAATTGCATGCCTGTGTGCTGAAAACCCTAATTGCATGTTAGAAACTTTGTTTATCGAGTTTAGATGCCCTTAGGACGGATTTACTTAGGGTTGGGTACTTGATAGCTGGTATGGGACGACTGTAAAGTATCCCTAGTACAAGGAGTTTTTAAACGAGATTATTTTTATCAGATTTGGCCTGTACTGCGTTAGGGATCACGCGATAAATCAAGACGACCCTAAGAAAGGTTTAAGGAGTATAAGGGGGGATAGCCTACACGGGGAAACGTTGTGATTTAGGAGTAATACCCTAGAACCCTGAGGAATAGCTGACCGTGAGCATGTGAGTTCGAATAGACTATATGAGGATGAGAATTGGCGTATGTGCACATGCTAGGGGACGCCCTAGATGTTGATTCTCACCCGATCCTTGAGTGACTGATTGGTGTTACGGATCACACTCACAATATAGGCTTGATTCAGGTGATTGGTGTTACGGATCACACCCAACGATAAGAGAGGTATTCTCTCTGGATGACTTGCAATTAGAAGACGACGATTTAGACTTAGTTACAGCGAATTTGTAGCCAACGTGGATTTAGATACACTGGGCATGGGATTTTATTTGATTTCGAATATTGATTTTTAAAAAGAAATAGATTTTTATGATTTCGATTAATTGCCGCAATTTCCATGTAATAAAACGATTTTAAAGATAAGGTATTTCATTGTTTTCGAACTGATTTCGGGAAAATGATTTCAGTGTTCGCACCGCTGAGTATTCAGCCAATTTTTGAAGTATATTTGAACTGTAAATTATTCTACTGGGATTTTATATCTCATTAGGTTGTTTACTTAGATGAACAGGGACAAGGACAGGAACCCAGACGATAACTGATGATGCCGTGGTGATAAACGGGAGAATGACTTAGCTTAGGCTTGAATCGTCTTGTATATATACTTTAATGACGTTGCTGTATATTGGGTTCTGTCTTTTAAATTTTCTGTAGTGATTAGATTAACTGTACATGTATAAATCAGGTGTTTTATGCTAACTGTAGTGATGGGATTGACGTTGCTGTATATGGATTCTGTCATTTATGTTTACTATTGTTGTTGGACTAGCTGTATGATTGTGAACATGTGATTATTGTATTTTGGATATGATCGAAATACAGAGGAAACTCTGCCGGATTTTCTAGGGTTTATACTCATAAACTTGTGAATTTGAGTTGGAATGTATATGAATGTATGATGTGATGTATATACGAGTTTTATATTTCATTCCAGAGTAATTTATGATGTATGTATGTATAATTATTTAGCTGCGTGTGAATTAGGGTTGAACGAAATTTGAATGGACAATGGGAAGTCTATTTGGGTTACACTCAACCAGTAGCGATCCCCTGACATTCCCACATCGGGAATAACTACTTAAAAAGACCCATATGCTTCCGCTAATCAGATACAAGATTGTGTATGTCGTATTAGGGGGTCGTTACAGTTATAATTATATTTTTATTTTATATTTAAAATTAAAAAATTTTGAGATACACAAGAAATAGCGTGTTTAACATTTAACAAGACTTATAAACATAGTTTTGAAAATTGTATTACAAAAAATAAGGATATATATACCTATTAATCACATCCTACATATCCTTATTTAATAAAATGAAAAAATTAAAAACATACAGGTAAATCATCAAAAAAATTCTCAAAAAATCCTCTTTCAGTATCAAACTCAAGAACCAATGCTTCAATATTTGGAATGTCTCCAGGAATTTCATAATCTACGATACAGAATACCTTTAGACTCTCTTCAGAAGAATGCTCAGAATCTGTATAAACGAAAGGAGGAACTTTCAAATCCTTATCAATATGATTGTCTTCATTCTTCATCTGTCATTGTCTCTTGGTCCTAGTTTTCTTAGTGATCTTTCTCTCAAAGAATATTAAGCTTTCCAGTCGATAATTTTTATTCTTAGTTATAGGTCTCCCTCCAATATTATGGCTTTTCTTGACTTTTAATCTAGTCACCACCATTTGTATCGAATCTCTTTTGCTCTTTCTGAACCATTGTTAACTATTTAGATTATGTGACAATTTTTTCTAATTTTATACAAAGATATATGTATGTACAAAGATGTAAGTGCAATATATGTATGAATTCTATAAACTCACCAATTTTGTTGTCTTTAATCGTCTTTTATTCTGATTATCAATCAAAGATCTTTGACTAGCCCAAAAAAGTTATAAGAGAATATTTAAGAAGAGAAAATAAAGAGATGTGAAGGAGTGTATTAATCCTTGTTAGTAAGGTTTTGTAACAACGGGAAAGATTTGAAAGAGTTTTAAAGGATTTTAAAAGATAAATTTCAATTTTTGAAGCTAATTTCCATTAAACGAAGCTTGGCACGTATTTTGAGGATAATGACTTGACACAGAAGGTCGTTTAAAGCCAGAAACACGATCAAACAGAAAGAAATGCAATCCGGCGATCAGAAACTGACGAAAGAAGTTTCGTGCGTCAATTTCATTAACGGAGGCCAAAACTTTTGCATGAAAATGTGTGCCGACGTCTGGAAGGATGCCGACACCCTAAAACATTCCCAGGTGGCCCGGGAAAAGTCAGAATCGTCCCTGGAGGCTTTAAATTACGCGAATTCCCTCAATTTCTCTCATTTCACTCTCTCTCCTCACCACACTCTCTCTCTCCTCTCTCTTTTCTCTCTCCACCTTCCTCCACCGTGATTGGCTGCTGCAGCCACCGTGGGCCGCCACCAAGGGCATCAACCGACAGCCCTCACTGCCCACGACCTCCAGCAACCAACCACGGCCACCAACGGTCGCCGGAGCCACCGGAAAAACGTCATTTTTCCCCTCCATCGTGCGAAATTTCTCCAGCTCGAATCGCCGCCGTCCATCGCCGTTGACCGTCACCGCCCTCACCACCGTGTAGCCCGAGCTGCCAGCTTCTTCCAGTAGCTCGGCGCCGTCAAAAGGAGGCCGGACGCGCCCGGATCGAGGAAGAACGTCGTCCGCCATGCGAGAAGCTTTGTGGCCGAAAAATGCCGCCCAAACGGCCATGAACCGCCGTGCCACCATCGTATTCGGACTCTTGGGCTTGCGGGCTTCACCGTGGTGTGATTTTCGAGACAAATCGCACCCCTCCGCCGTGCGCCACTGTACGCCGCCGTGTGCCGCAGTGCAGGAGCTTCTAGACGTGCATCCCAAGAAAACGAGACCACCGTGACGTAGAATTTCATCATACGGACACATTGGTAAGGTCCGCTTTCCCAGAAACTAATGGTATATGACTGAAATGGCTGCCGAACGTAATTAGGCAACTAATTAACCTAGGTAACTGTGTAACCGGATTTAGGATCGAAAAACGAATGACGTGACGAATCTGAATATTTAATTTCATGTCCAGGGAATTAATTGGACCCAGAAACCAAGACTTTGTGAAGTCCTAATTGGATTTGGAGCGACAGGAGACCAGGTAGGATAATTTACACTTCCCGAACCCTAGAATTGATTTAGTGAATACCTAAATGATTTAGATGACTTGCATGGATTTACGTGCTGCTTTCGATGGGATAAAATTGCATGCCTGTGTGCTGAAAACCCTAATTGCATGTTAGACACCTTTTTTATCGAGTTTAGATGCCTTTAGGACGGATTTACTTAGGGTTGGATACTTGATAGCCGGTATGGGACGGCCGTTAAGTATCCCTCGTACAGGAAGCTTTTAAACGAGACTATTTTTATCAGATTTAGCCTGTACCGAGTTAGGGATTACGCGTTAAACCAAGACGACCCTAAGAAATGTTCAGGGAGTATAAGGGTGGATAACCTACACGGGGAAACGTTGTGATTTAGGCGTAATACCCTAGAACCCTGAGGAATAGCCGACCGAGTGCATGTGAGTTCGAATAGACTGTATGAGGATGAGAATTGGCGTATGTGCACATGCTAGGGGACGCCCTAGATGTTGATTCTCACCCGGTCCTTGAGTGAGTGATTGGTGTTACAGATCACACTCACAATATAGGCTTGATTTGGGTGATTGGTGTTACGGATCACACCCAACGATAAGAGAGGTATTCTCTCTAGACTACGTGCAATTAGAAGATGATTTAGATTTGGTTACAGAAGATTTGTAGCCAACGAGGATTGAGAGACACAGGGCATGGGATTTTTACTTGATTTTGATGACTGATTCTCAAAGAAATTGATTTTATGATTTCAAGTACTTGCCGCAATTTCCATGTGTTTTAACGATTTTAAAGATAATGTATTTCACTGTTTTCGAACTGATTTTGGGAAGACGATTTCGGTGTTCGCACTGCTGGGTATTCAACTGGTTTTCGAATGATAATTAAATTGTAAATTGTTCTACTGGGATTCATATCTCATTAGGTTTTTTACTCAGATGATGAACAGTGATTGTGGAAGGAGCTCGCATTTATAGCCGAGGCTGACTTGAGGATAGACCAGAGGATGATTAGCTTAGGCTTGAATCATTTGTATATATACTTTGATGACGCTGTTATTTATCGGATTCTGTTTCTTATGAATTCTGTATGGATTAGACTGAATCTACATATAACATTTCGGATAGTATACATGGATTGTAGTGATGAATTAATGTTGCTGTGTATGGATTTATGTTAGTTATGTTTATTGTTGTTGTTGGAATGGCTGTTTGATTTTAACAGGTGATTTTTGTACTTTGGGAATGTTCGAAATACAGAGGGAACTCTGCCAAATTTTTGGTAGAATTTACCGCTGTAAACTTATGGATTTGAATTGAAATGTGTATGAATGTATGACGCGACATGTATATGAGTTTTAGATTTCATTCCAGAGAAATTTATTATGCATGTATGTATAGTTAGTTAGCTGCGTGTGAATTAGGGTTGAACGGAATCCGAATGGACAACGGGGAGTCTATTTGGGTTACGCTCAACCAAGAGTTTATCTCGACATTCCCACATAGGGAATAATCATTTAGAATACCCCATATGCTTCCGCTAATCAGATAAGCATTACGTATGACGTATTAGGGGGTCGTTACAGGTTTGGTCATTATATATGTATATATACATATATTAGTGGAGTATGAGTTTCAGTGTGAGGCTGGTTTTTTAAATTATAATATAAAATTTGAAGATAAACTATGATCA
Source organism: Senna siamea (assembly GCA_031216115.1). NCBI lineage: Eukaryota > Viridiplantae > Streptophyta > Magnoliopsida > Fabales > Fabaceae > Senna > Senna siamea. The sequence goes on from CM062364.1 coordinate 12,320,459, forward strand.
AGATAGAGAAGTTAAGATAACTATGAGAGATATACATAGCTTTTAATGTGCAATTTTATATGATTATTTTAATTCATGAAAATGACTAATCATATAAAATTACTCCAAATCTCTTTGATTTTTAAATTATAACATAAAATTTAAATATAATTTATGATCAAGATAAAGAAGTTAAGATAAATATGAGAGATATACAAAGCATTTAATGAGCAGTTTTATATGATTATTTTAATTCTACTTCTAAATTGTTGTCAATATATTCCAACTGTATCATACGGATTGGATTAAAATTTATTAAATAATTTTTGATATTTTAATTCATATTGTTATGATCCTTGTTTGTTATTGGTATAAAAGTTTTTTTTTTAATTTCAAACATGGAAAATGTAAATTTTTAACAATAAAATTAATATTAAAATCAATTAAAGATAACTTTAAAATAAGTAAAATCATAAAAAAAAATCATAACAAGGTATGATTAAATGTTAGAAGGATAATTTTGTAATTTTACTAATATAAAAATATTCTCATTTCATGGGAATATAAAATTTTTATCCATTAGGTAGGAATAAAAATCTAAAGAAGCATGATAATACTCTATTCTCAAAAAAATTTTGTAATCCGCGTATCAAACATGAGAATACAATATTCTTGATCTTTATTTTTAAAAATATTTTTAAATTGTGTACTAAACATTTTTATAAAATTTTATAACAATAATATTAACGACAGTGATCTATTTGCATTGTGCGTAATTTTACAAAGCAACTAAGAAATTGATATAAAAATTTATATCTAATTCAAACCAAAATTATGCTATATATTTTACAAATGAAGGCAAGAAAACGAAATCGAGTGATGAATAAAGCTAGAATGGTTAAAAGAAGCAAACTGACGTAATATAGGCTTGAGTTTGATATAAATATTCTCATATTAGCATTTTATTCAACTCATAAAGTTATATATAATATAACTTCAATTATTTTGTTAAGAAAGTTCACAATATTTGAAAAAATAGGAGTTAATTATGTGTGTGTGTGTGTTTATATATTTATATATATATATATATATATATATAAGAGATTTTAAATTAAGGTATGCAATGATAAGAGTAATTATGTTCTTTTAAATAATAAAAAAATCGTATTAATAGTTAGAAAGACGTTATCAAGATATTCAAAGATTAGGGTATAAATTATTTTTTTTAATTAATGAGACATTATTGCGATTAAATGCCAAGTTCAAGGGCAGAAATTTATATGCAATTTCACCTAAAAATAATTATACTTAACAATTTTTTAACCTTTAAAAAATTATTGAATCAAATTTTTTTTATTAAAATAAATTTTCAATAAAATATTAGAAGCTAAGGATGATTTAATAATAACTCGTAATGTGATTTCTTAATGTTTTATTGAACTAATACTGTAAAAAAAATTGAAAATCGTTGGCCAAAAACTAATTATAGTGTTAAAGATCATAAAATTTGTTTGACTTTTAAGGTGTATTTTGGACTGAGGAGACTGCAGGGGAAGGAAAGACAATTTTTGTTTCTCTTTTTCTTGTGATTAGGATTTTCTTCAATATTTCTCCCAATCACACTTAATTTAAGGGAAAGAAACTAAATTTAACTTTACAATAATTCATTATGGAAAGGTGATCACTTTATTTTATTATCTTAAAATGTTATAATTATATTTTTATTTTAATTTAAAATTAAAAAAATTTGAGATACACATGAAATAGCGTGTTTAACATTTAACAAGAATTCCAAACATAGTTTTGAAAATTGTATTACAAAAAATAAGGATATATATACCTATTAATCACATCCTACATATCCTTATTTAATAAAATGAAAAAATTAAAAACATACAGGTAAATCATCAAAAAACTTCTCAAAAAATCCTCTTTCAGTATCAAACTCAAGAACCAACGCTTCAATATTTGGAATGTCTCCAGGAATTTCATAATCTGCGATACAGAATACCTTTGGACTCTCTTCAGAAGAATGCTCAGAATCTGTATAGATGAAAGGAGGAACTTTCAAATCTTTATCAATATTATTGTCTTCATTCTTCATCTTTCGTTGTCTCTTGGTCCTCGTTTTCTTGGTGATCTTTCTCTCAAAGAATATTAAGCTTTCCAGTCGATAATTTTTATTCTTAGTTGTAGGTCTCCCTCCAATATTATGGCTTTTCTTGACTTTTAATCTAGTCACCACCATTTGTATCGAATCTCTTTTGCTCTTTCTGAACCATTGTTAACTATTTAGATTATGTGACAATTTTTTCTAATTTTATACAAAGATATATGTATGGACAAAGATGTAAGTGCAATATATGTATGAATTCTATAAACTCACCAATTTTGTTGTCTTTAATCGTCTTTTATTCTGACTATAAATCAAAGATCTTTGACTAGCCCAAAAAAGTTATAAGAGAATATTTAAGAAGAGAAAATAAAGAGATGGGATGGAGTGTATTAATCCTTGTTAGTAAGGTTTGATCATTATATATAAATATCAGTGGAGTTTGAGTTTCAGTGTGAGGCTGCTTTTTAAAATTATAATATAAAATTTGAATATAAACTATGATCAAGATAAAGAAGTGAAGATAACTATGAGAGATATACATAGCTTTTAATATGAAATTTATATAATTATTTTAATTCATGAAAATGACTAATCATATAAAATTACTCCAAATCTCTTTTATTTTTTAAATTATAACATAAAATTTAAATATAATTTATGATCAAGATAAAGAAGTTAAGATAAATATGAGAGATATAAAAAGCATTTAATGAGCAGTTTTATATGATTATTTTAATTCTACTTCTAAATTGTTGTCAATATATTCCAACTGTATCATAAGGATTGGATTAAAATTTATTAAATAATTTTTGATATTTTAATTCATATTGTTATAATCCTTGTTTGTTATTGGTATAAAAGTAATTTTTTTAATTTCAACCATGGAAAATTTAAATTTTTAACAATAAAATTAATATTATAATCAATTAAAGATAACTTTAAAATAAGTAAAATCATAAAAAAAATCAAAACAAGGTATGATCAAATGTCAGAAGGATAATTTCATAATTTTACTAATATAAAAATATTCTCATTTCACGTTAATACAAAATTTTGACTCCTTAGATGAAAAAAAAAATCTACAAAAGTATGGTAATACTCTATTCTCAAAAATTTTTTGTAGTCCGTGTACCAATTGCACGAATGTAATATTTTTGATCTCTTATTTCTAAAATTTTTTTAAACTGTGTACCAAATGTTTTCATAGATTTTTGTAATAATAATAATAATGACAGTGATCTATTTGCATTATGTGTAATTTTCCAAAGCAACTAAGAAATTGATATAAAAATTTCTATCTAATTCAAACCAAAATTATGCTATATATTTTACAAATGAAGGCAAGAAAACGAAATCGAGTGATGAATAAAGCTAGAATGGTTAAAAGAAGCAAACTGACGTAATGTAGTTCACAATATTTGAAAAAATCGGAGTTAAATTATGAATATATATATATATATATATATAAGAGATTTTAAATTAAGGTATACAATGATAAGAGTAATTATGTTCTTTTAAATAATAAAAAAATAGTATTAATAGTTAGAAGGACATTATCAAGATATTCAAATATTAGGGTATAAATTATTTTTTTAATTAAAGAGACATTATTGCAATTAAATGCCAAGTTCAAGGGTAGAAATTTATATGCAATTTCACCTAAAAATAATAATACTTAACTATTTTTTAACCTTTAAAAAATTATATTGAATCAAATTTATTTTTTATTAAAGTAAATTTTCAATAAAATATTAGAAGCTAAGGATGATTAATAATAACTCGTAATGATTTCTTAATGTTTTATTGAACTAATAATGTAAAAAAAAAAAATTGAAAATCATTGGCCAAAAACTAATTATAGTGTTAAAGATCATAAAATTTGTTTAAAATTTAAGGTGTATTTTGGACTGAGGAGAATGCAGGGGAAGGAAAGACAATTTTATTTTATCTTTTTCTTATGATTAGGATTTTCTTCAATATTTCTCCCAAACACTCTTAATTTAAGGGAAAGAAACTAAATTTAACTATACAATAATTCATTATGGAAAGGTGATCACTTTATTTTATTATCTTAAAATGTTATAATTATATTTTTATTTTAATTTAAAATTAAAAAAATTTGAGATACACATGAAATAGCGTGTTTAACATTTAACAAGAATTCCAAACATAGTTTTGAAAATTGTATTACAAAAAATAAGGATATATATACCTATTAATCACATCCTACATATCCTTATTTAATAAAATGAAAAAATTAAAAACATACAGGTAAATCATCAAAAAAATTCTCAAAAAAATCCTCTTTCAGGATCAAACTCAAGAACCAACGCTTCAATATTTGGAATGTCTCCAGGAATTTCATAATCTGCGATACAGAATACCTTTGGACTCTCTTCAAAAGAACGCTCAGAATCTGTATAGACGAAAGGAGGAACTTTCAAATCGTTATCAATATTATAGTCTTCATTCTTCATCTTTCGTTGTCTCTTGGTCCTAGTTTTCTTGGTTATCTTTCTCTCAAAGTGTAATAACCTGATTTTTAAAATAAATTAAATTGGATAAAATAAATTTAAATTTTTTTGGAATGGAATTAAGCATATTTTTCTGAGCTTGTAGCTAAAATTTGAGAATTTTTCAGAATTAAATTATATGTGATAGCGATATTTTTATCTGCCCTGATAAACTTTTCAGATAATTTTGAGAGGCTTGTGATAGTTTAAAAATTTCCAAATCTCTTCCATATCATCCTAAATTCTTTCCTAAATCGAAAAAAGCATCCAAAATTTATCTAAGGCAAAGTGAGAAGAGACCAAAATGCCCTCATAAACTTTAAAATTCATTTTCCTCTATTTACTTCCAATTTTTCTCTCTCTCCCTGTGTTCACTCTCTTTCCCTACGTCTCTCACCTTCTCTCTCGCGCATCTCTCTTCCTCACACTACTTGCCCTTCGTCCGTCCACCAAACTGCCATGCGTCATCGCCCCATCGTGCCAGGGAAGCTCGCCGAAGTGTGCCACACCCCGTCGCTACCTCTCACGCAATTTTTGACCATTGTAGTGGCCAAAAATGGAGCCGTTCATTCGTGCATTTTAAGCTTCTATTTGGTCATTTCTAGACCGTTGGACCGCCGGTGATCAGTGCTTGAGTTGCTCAAAGAACATCCCAGAAAGCCGGTGACCTCGATTCGCCATTGTCAGCTTGCTGATCGCCAAAAAAAGCCAAAGAAGTTACAGGGACTAAACTATAAATTTCTAAAATCTTCAGTATATACACTGAAAAAATCCAAATTAATTGCTTTTTCTACAATTTCTAACTTCTATAATGCCATTAGGGATGAATTGAAGAGTTAGATTGGAAAAGAATGATGAAATTCATCAATTTGAAAATAAGGACTAAATTGCAAAGTTTGGTATGAAGTAGAATTGCAAAATTTGATGCATCCCTGTAATCCTTAACTTAATTAAGACTTTTGTGAATATATGGAATTGGAAAATGAAAGGAAATTGTTGGAAAATTTTCAATTTCAGGTTTAGGGACTAAACTAACAAGGTTGATATAGCCTGTTTAAGCAGCGTAAACCATGTACATTCTAAGCTTTTGAGTGAATTAAGTTTATTTAGCCTCCTAGAAGCATCATAGAGTAAATTGGATAATTTTATAGCTAAAAACCAATTTCGAGATGAGTAAGGGGCTAAAGTGCAAACTTATTATTTTTAGGCATTGAAAATAAGTTTTAATTATGAACATTGTTTATAAAAATATATAGAGGTGGCTTGAAGAATTAGAAGAATCTTAAGTTAAGTGAAGGAAATTCCAATTTAAGGTAGAGTAATCTACACTCCCCTTTTAAAAATATTTAATGTGAATTGATTGTTGTGACTGTGTTTGCGAACATGTACTGGGAAATATGTGCTGGATTAGATGAGTATAAGAAAAGACCTGATGTGTTTGAAATGTATTTGAAAATTCTTTGCTGCTAGCTTTGATTGGACTATTGGAATTGTATGTTTATAGTGTAGACGAAACTTGGGATGGATATTTAATAACTGGTATGAGATGGTTGTCAAGTATTTCATATTCAGACCTGCTTTTGAACTATTACTATTTGAATGCTGAAATGGTCTGCATATGTTAGGGTTTACCCATTAAACCAATACACCCTTATGAAAGACTATAAGGAGTAAAGGAGGAGAGTCTATACAGGGAAATGGATTGGTTTAAGAGTAAGATCCTATGATCCCAAGTATTAGTCACCTATATCTATACGTTGCCTTATAGTTGGCATAGAGAAATGAGACCTATTTGTAATGTGCACATGATAGGGGATGGCCCTTATTGATATTAGGTTCTCAATCACAAGGAGGACGGTCCTGTGACAATCACCGAGGGGACGGTGGTCCCCGTGATAACAACAATCTCAGTCACATGGAGGACGGTCCTGTGACAATCACCGAGAGGACGATCCCCGTGATTTTAAAATGAGATTGGAAAATAGTAGGCAATGAATTTTGAATTGAATTATATGATTTTATGCATATGTGTACAGATGACTGAAATCCTTGCAGTAACGTAGTAACGTTATGTAATGGATATGAAAATTTGGCTGCAGGCATTTGAAAAATGATGATTTTTCATAAATACTTATACTCTTTGATTGAGTGAATGATTTTGATTTATAATTTATGAATAGCCATTATATTTCCCATGTTTATTGATTTTTGATCAATTAAGCTTCAATTCACATGTTTGATTAATTGAATAATTTGGGGAGAGGTTTTCTATACCCAAGATAGGGGTATAGCTGAACACTCAGCTATTTTGAATAAAATCAATTGTATATTACTCTACTAGGATTCAAATCTCATTAAGTTGTGTGTTAAGGCAATCAAGGGCGTGATGGCGACAAGAATTAGCCTGAAATTAGCTATGTTTACTGCATAGAATTGCAGAGAGATCAGGAAGCTATGACGTAGCTTAGTGCATTAGTTGTAAATGGCTTAATGGCCTAATATGATATTTATTAATCACTAAATTTGTATTTAGAGATATTTATGTACTATTGTGGTAAATGATTAAGTTATATCCTGTAATTAGTATCTCAAATGCAATGTATGAATGGTAGTTTAGATGTATATTCCAGAGTATGTTGATGGCTGTATTATTTGATGATTTGAGGTATTAGATTAGTTGCGCAGGTATGGGGTTGAGTGAAATCTGAATAGGGACGGCTATTTGGGTTACACTCAACCAATAATGGCCCCGAACGATGCATATTTTGAAAGGAAAATTTTTTTATAGCATTTCACGCTTCCTAAATTATATGTTATGGTAATGGGGTCGTTACAGTTTGGTATCAGAGCTTGATTTTGATAAATTGTAGGAAATGTGAGATTGATTTAGGTTGATGATTGAATTGTAGCTTAGGAATTTCTGATTCTGAAATCTTAAACTCTAGAATATATAGGCTTTAAATTTGACATTTGAGATATTAGGGATAAAGTTGCTACCATGGTTTTAATGATATTGCTAAAAGTCTAATTGATTCTTTTGTATTGAAAGCCATGGAAAATACAGGAAGTGGTGCTAATGGGAGATTAAGAGGAAAGCCTAGAGGAAGGAGTAATAGAGATGAAGAAATGAGGAAAATGATAGATTCCTTCATAATGATAGCTGAGGCAGTGTGAGATTAGGCTGATACCAGTGCCAACCTCATGAGGGAAAACCAAGGAAGGCCAAATCTTGGACATGGTCACGGGACTAATGAACAAGGTTACTATTACATATACCAAGGCTGGTTAGAGTTTCAGAAAGTAGGATCACCAGTGTTCAAGGGTACATATGAACCTTTAGCTTTTGAAGGGTGGCTGAAAGAATTAAAGAAGATTTTTCAACTACTCTACAGTACAGATGAGTAGAAAGTTACCTATGCCACTTATATGTTGAAGGATGAAGCAGAAAACTGGTGGAATGGTGTAAGGCCACTAATGGAAAGTAAAGGCATTCCACTAACATGGGAAACATTCAAACAAGCCTTTCTAGAGAAGTATTTCCCTGAGAATGTCAGACAAGCTAAGGAAATAGAGTTTCTACAGCTTGAGCAAAGGGGTAGACCATTCGAGGAGTATCTGGCTCAATTTGAAGAGTTAGCTAGGTATTCCACATATCTGAGGCTGTATCCAGATGAGGTTTGAAAGTCAAGATAGCTGAAGGTAGGCTTATACTGGCAAATGAGGAACCAGATAGCCCTAATGGAGATCAGAGATTTTGCAGTATTGGTAACCAAGTGTCATATTTTGAGTTCCAGTTTAGAGGAGAGGCAACACATGAATCAGAGGTTCACTGCCTCGATAGAAATAGCCTGCTAAGAACTTAAATGTCAAAGGCAAGGGAGGAAACTTTAAGCCACAACAAGAGTCATCTATTGGTAATAGACGACCTGAAGTAATTAACTATCCTAAGTGTGGAAGCAGGCATGGAAATGAACCTTGCAGATACAGATCGCCCGTAACTTGTTTCAAGTGCAAGAAGATAGGGCATTTTACGAGATTCTGCCCATTTGATGGAAGTCAACAAGGTCCTAGTGGATCAAGAGGGCTAAGATTTGTGCATTTTACCTTGTATGGGGTAAACGTCGAGGAATCACCAGGACTGATACAGGGTAGAGGTAAAATTTATGATTTTCCTGTAATAGTATTGTTTGATTCGGGTGCTACACACTCTTTTATAACTAATAGATGTGTGGAAAATTTTGATTTACCTTTTCAAAGTATGCCTTTTGATTTGTTCATTTCCACTCCTTTGGAAAAATCAGCTATTTCTACCAAGATCTGTTTGAATTGCCCCCTATCCATTGATGATCACTTATTTGTTGTTGATCTGGTATGCTTGTCTTTGACTGAGATTGATGTGATACTAGGAATGGATTGGCTGTCAAAGAATAGGATTGTTCTAAATTGTTTTGAAAACAAGGTAGTCTATTTGGATGCCTTGCCGGCAAATAAGGGTGATAGACTTAGTGACGTTAATGAAATTTTTCTAAATTATTCCTAAGGAGAACTCTAAGAGAGGCTTAGCTCCATTCCTATAGTAAGGGAGTATCCTACAGTGTTTCCCTTAGAGATAAAGAGGTTATACCCACATAAAGAAATTGAATTCACCATTAACCTAGTGCCAGGCACCGGACCAATCTCAATCTCACCCTATAGGATGACACCCATAGAATTGAGGGAATTGAAAGTCCAAATTAAGGACCTATTGAAAAAGGGGTTTATTAGACCCAGTGTGTCACCTTGGGGAGCTCTTGTACTGTTTGTGAAAAAGAAAGATGGGAGCATGAGATTATGTATAGATTACCGTCAGCTGAATAAAGTGACCATTAAGAACAAATACCCCTACGCAGAATAAATGATTTGTTTGACCAATTATAGGGAGCAATTGTGTTCTCCAAGATAGATCTGAGGCTAAGATACCACCAGATTAGGGTCAGGGAAGAGGATATTCCTAAGACAGCTTTTAGTACCCGATATGGCCACTATGAGTTTTTAGTGATGCCATTCGGTTAGACCAATGCCCCAGCGGTATTTATGAACTACATGAACAGGATTTTCTGACCTTACTTGGATCAGTTTGTGGTGGTATTCATAAATGACATTTTGATCTATTCTAGAACTCCCGAAGAGCATGCACAACATCTTGGGATAGTGTTGCAGATATTGGAAGAAAAGCAGTTATATGCGAAATTTGAGAAATGTTAATTTTGGTTAGAGGAGGTTAAGTTCTTAGGTCATGTTGTGAGTGCAGCAGGGATTTTGGTAGATCCCAAAAAGATTGAGGCTGTGCTAAGTTGGAACCGGCTAAGCACAATTACAGAGATTAGAAGCTTTTGGGTTTGGCAGGCTATTATCAAAAATTCATACAAGGATTTTCTTAGATTGCCTAGCCATTAACTTGATTAACTAGGAAAGGTGTAGAGTTTAAATGGAGCGAGAGATGTGAGAAGAGTTTCCAAACTCTTAAGGAGAAATTGACTATCGCTCCAGTATTAGTTATACCAGACCCCACAAAATCATTTGAGGTTTATATTGACGCATTAAAGAAAGGTTTAGGATGCGTGTTGATGCAGGCTGGGAAGGTAGTATCATATGCATATAAGCAATTTAAGCTTGTAGAGGAAAACTATCCCACCCATGATTTAGAATTAGCTGTCGTAGTCTTTGCCTTAAATATTTAGAGACACTATTTATACGGGGCAAGATTTGAGGTTTATAGTGATAATAAAAGCCTTAGGTATTTATTTAATCAAAGAGAGTTGAACATGAGGCAGAGAAGGTAGGTAGAGTATTTGAAAGACTTTAATTTTGAGTTGAAATATCATGCAGGGAAAGCAAATGTTGTTACTGATGCACTAAGTAGGAAACCCCTACAGGTGGCTTGTCTAATGATAGATGAGATAAGATTACTTGAGGACTTTAGGGATCTGAGTCTCAATGTAATTTCACTGCCAAATAAGTTAGCCATGAGTGACTTTCAAATAAGCTGTAATTTGAGAGAACAGATAAGACAAGCCCAATTAGAGGATGAATCCTTAGAGATTTATTTGAGTCAACCTGGTTTTAGGTTAGTTGATGATAGGGTATTATTATTTAGGAATAGGGTAGTAATCCCGAACCATCAAGGACTTAGAGAAAAGTTGTTAGCAGAGGCCCATCATAGCCACTATACCATCCACCCTGTTATTTCTAAGATGTATCAGGAGTTAAAGAGAAACTTCTGGTGGCCGGGTATGAGGAGAGACGTCACAAATTATGTGAATGCTTATCTTAGTTGTCAACAGGTAAAGATAGAGTACTAGAACCCCATGGGTTTATTGAAGCCATTGGAAATATCAGAAAGGAAATGGGATCAGATAACCATGGACTTTGTAGTGGGATTACCTAGTGGAACGACCCCCTAATCCACAATATAATATCCTCTATCTGTATAGCGAAAGCATATGGGTTTTTGAAATAGTTATTCCCGATATGGGAACGTCAGGGGATCGCTACTGGTTTAGCGTAACCCAAATAGACATTCCGTCGTCCATTCAGATTTCGTTCAACCCAAAATCGAATGCAGCTATACTAATTACACATGCAATCACCACAATAAGCTCTGGAATATTAAAACTAATAACCATACATAAATATGCAATTCATTCATATAAATTCCATCTTAGACTTAAACATTTACAACATTAAATCCTGCCAAAAATCTGGCAGTCTCCCCTGTATTTTGAACGTTTCCTAAGTACAAACAGACAACAGTTTAGTAATTTACATCTAGTCCATCAACAAAATAAAACTAATAATTACATAATCCAATACAAAACATCAATAGAATATATACATCACAATTCAAGCCTAGAACTAAACTTCTCGTCCTTCTATCATCAAGTCATTTCTCAGCTATCGTCTAGGCCCCTGTTCTTGTTCACCTGAGCAAGCAACCTTATGAAATATTTAAATCCCTGTAGAATAATTTACAATTAATCATACTGTTCGAAAATTGGTTGATTACTCAGTGGTGCAAGTACCGAAAACTACTTCCCGTATTCAGTTCGAAAACAGTGAAATACCTTATCCTTTTAAAATCATTATTTAGCATGGAAATCGCGGTAATATTCAATAAATATAAAAGTCTATTTTATGAAAATCTATAGTAAATCGAGTCAAATCCCATACCCAGTGTTTCTAAATCTATATCGACCATATGTCATATGCAACCGAGTCTAAAACCATCCAATTGCATGTCATCTAGAGAAATTCTATCTCTTGTCATTGGGTGTGATCCATAACACCAATCACCCAAAATCTCGCCTATGTTGTGAGTGTGATCCGTAACACCAATCACTCACTCAAGGATCGGGTGAGAATCAACATCTAGGGCGTCCCCTAGCATGTGCACATACGCCAATTCTCATCCTCATACAGTCTATTCAAACTCACATGCACACGGTCAGCTATTCCTCAGGGTTCTAGGGTATTACGCCTAAATCACAACGTTTCCCCGTATAGGCTATCCCCCCTTATACTCCTTTAAACCTTTCTTAGGGTTGTCCTGATTTACTGCGTGATCCCTAACGTAATGTAGGCTAATTCTGGTTAAAACAATATATTTATAAAATCCCTGCACTCGGGATACTTAACGGCCATCCCATACCGACTATTAAGTACCCTACCCTAAGTCAATCCATCCCTATGGCATCTAAACTCGATAGGCAAATCGTCTAACATGAAAAGGGTATTTTTTAGTAAACAGGCATGCAATTTAGTCCATCGAAAGCAGCATGAAAATCCATGCAATTAATCTAAATCGTTCAGGTATCCACAAGGTAAAATCTAAAGTTTGGGAAGCGTAAATTATTCTACCTAGTCTCCGTTTGCTCCTAATCGATCTGGGACTTCTCATATCCTCGAAATTCAAGCTTAATCAATTTCCTGGGAATTTAAATTAGTTTTTTAGTCCATTACGTCATTAGTTTCACTTTCCTACGTTCGATTGCACAATTTCCTAAGCTGATTAATTTCATATTCATGTTCGGCATCGAATTCAGTCAAAATACATTAGGTTCAGGTGATTTAGACCTTACCAGGGGTTCCGAATGATGGAAATATGTTCCGGGATAGTCTCTGGCATCTTTCTGGCTTCTTCGGTGATGGTGCACGGCGACGCATGCCAGCGCACGGTGGAGCATGTCGGAGGGGTGCGATTGGGCTCAAAAATTACACCACGGTGAAGCCCTCAAGATAGGGAGTCTGAATCTGAGGTTGGCGCGACGGTTCACGGCTGTTTGGATAGCATTTTTTAGCGACAAAGAGTGACGCACGGTGGACGCCTTTTGCCTCGATTCAGGCGTGTGGGAGCTCCGTTCGACGATAGAGAGCTGAGGAAGAAAGCTGGCAGCTTAGCCTACAAGCTGGTGGTGGTGGTGACGTCTAATAGTGGCTAACAGCAGAGATCACGGTAGGCGAAAAATCACGTGATGGAGGAGAAAAAAGTCCTCTTTTCGGTGACGGTGGTGGCTGTTGTTGGTCATGGGTGGTTGCTAGAGGTAGAGGGTGGTGAGGTATGTCGATTGGTGGGTCAGGTGGCAGCCTACGGTGGCCCTGGTGGTGGTGCGCGGTGGTGGAAGGAGGAGAGAGAAGAGAGAGAAAATAGAGTGAAGAGAGAGAGAGAAATGGTGGAAATAGTGGGAATTTGTGGGATTTCGGGGAATTTAAAACTTCTGGGGGCAGTTCTGACTTTTGCCACTTCACTCAGGGAAACTTTTGGATGTTGTAACTGATCCGGTCGTGGACACGACTTCCCATGCAAGGATTTTGGCCTCTGTCGAAGGAACCAAAGTCTGAAACTCTGTCTGTTAGTCTCTTATCGTCGGGTCACATTTTTTTCATTAGATTATGTTTCTGACTCCGAAAAAACCCTCTTGTTTCAATAATTAACTCCAAAAATTGTGCCAAACTTAGCTTTAACAAAATCAACCTCAAAATTCAGTTTCAATCAATTAAAAATAATTTCAGTTATTACACCTAGGACACCTGCTATTTATGATTCCATTTGGGTGATAGTGGATAGATTGACCACGTCGGCTCACTTCTTGCCAATTAGGATTAACTATTCTTTAGAAAAGTTAGCCTAAATTTACCTTAAAGAGATAGTGAGGTTATATGGGGTACCATCTAGCATAGTGTATGACCGAGACCTTAGGTTCACTTATAGATTCTGGCAATCCTTACAAACAAAATTAGGGACCCAACTGAGGTTTAGCACTGCATACCATCCTCAGATTGATGGTCAGTCTAAGAGGACAATACAAACCTTAGAGGATATGTTAAGAGCGTGTATGCTAGAATAGAAAGGAAGTTAGGACAGGTACCTACCTTTGATAGAGTTTGCTTATAACAATAGTTATCACTCTACAATAGGTATGGCACCGTATGCTGCTTTGTATGGATGAAGCTATAAATCACCCTTAGGTTGGGTAGAGATGGGAGACCTTTGGAGTTCAATGAAGGGGATCATGTGTTTTTTAGAGTATCCCCTACCACGGGCATAGGCAGATAAATAAAGACTAAAAAGTTAAGTCCTAGATTCTTAGGGCCATTCCAAATTCTAAAGAGAGTTGGCCCAGTCGCCTATTAGATTGCCCTACCTTCTTATCTATCTAACCTTCATAATGTTTTTAATGTTTCCCAACTCAAAAATTATGTTCCAGATCCCACTCATGTATTGGGAAATCAACCTATATTATTAAAGGAAAATTTAACTTATGATTCTACCCCTGTCAGGATCCTTGATTTCTAGACTAAGCAACTTCTAAATAAAGTAATCCCTTTGGTTAAGGTTCTTTGGTAGGATACCGTGAACTAGGATGTGACTTGGGAGAAGGAAGATGACATGAGGCAACAATATCCAAAGTTATTCACAGGATTTTTTTAAGGGGGAGAGAATGTAATAACCTGATTTTTAAAATAAATTAAATTAGGTAAAATAAATTTAAATTTTGTTGGAATGGAATTAAGAATATTTTTCTGAGCTTGTAGTTAAAATTTGAGAATTGTTGAAATTAAATTATATGTGATAGCAGAATTTTTATTTGCCCTGAAAAACTTTGCAGATAATTTTAAGAGGCTTGTGATAATTTAAAATTTTCTAAATCCCTTCCATATCATCCTAAATTCTTGCCTAAATCGAAAAATGCATCCGAAATTTATCTAGGGCAAAGTGAGAAAAGACTAAAATGCCCTCAGAAACTTTAAAATTCATTTTCCTCCATTTACTCCCAATTTTTCTCTCTCTCCCTGAGTCTCTCACCTTCCCTCTCGTGCATCTCTCTTCCTTACACTGCTTGCCCTCCATCCATCCACCAAATCGCCATGCGTCACCACTCCATCATGCCAGGGATGCTCGCCGGAGTGTGCTGCACCCTGTTTCCGCCTCTCGCACAGTTTTCGGCCACCGCAGTTGCCGAAAATGGAGCCGTTCATCCGTGCGTTTTAAGCTTCAATTCAATTTTTTCTATGCCGTTGGACTGTCGGTGATCGCTGTTTGAGTTGCCTAGCAACATCCCCAAGCTGCCAGTGACCTCAGTCACCATTATCACCACCGCTAGTAGTTGGAAAAAGCTAAGGAAGGTGCAGGGACTAAACCATAAATTTCTAAAATCTTTGGTATACACTGAAAAATTTTGAATTAATTTCTTTTTCTGTAATTTCTAGCTTCTTTAATGCCATTAGGGATGAACTGAAGAGTTAGATTGGAAAAGAATGATGAAATTCAAAAATTTAAAAATAGGGACTAAATTGTAAAGTTTGAAAAAGTTTGGTATGAAGTAGAATTACCAAATTTGATACATCCCTATAATCCTTAACTTAATTACGACTCTTGTGAATATATGGAATTGGAAAATGGAAGGAAATTTTTGGAAAAATTTTCAATTTCAAGTTTAGGGACTAAACTAAAAATTTTGATATAACCTGTTTAACTAGCGTGAACTATATACATTCTGAACTTTTGAGTGAGTTAAGTTTATTTAGCCTCCTAGAAGCATCATAGAGTGCATTGGATAATTTTATAGCTAAAAACTAATTTCGGGATAAGTAAGGGACTAAAGTGAAAACTTATTATTTTTAGGCATTGAAAATAAGTTTTAATTATGAACATTGGTTATAAAAATGTACAGAGGTGGCTTGAAGAATTAGTCCAAGGAAAGGAAGAAGAATCTTAAGTTAAGTGAAGGAAATTCCAATTTAAGGTAGAGTAATTTACACTCCCCTTTGTTTTAATAAATGTTTGATGTGAATTGATTGTTGTTACTGTGTTTGCGAACATGTACTGGGAAATGTGTGTTGGATTAGATGAGTATAAGAAAAGACCTGTATGTGTTTGAAAATTTTTTATTGCTAGTTTTGATTGGACTATTGGAATTGTATGTTTATAGTGCAAAAAAAACCTGGGATGGATATTTGATAACTGGTATAGGATGGTTGTCAAGTATTCCATATTCAGACCTGCTTTTGAACTATTATTATTTAAATTCTTAAATGGTCTGCATATGTTAGGGTTTACCCATTAAACCAATACACCTCTATGAAAGACTATAAGGAGTAAAGGAGAAGAGTCTATACGGGGGAATGGATTGGTTTAAGAGTAAGATCCTATAATCCCAAGTATTAGTTGTAACGACCCCCTAATACGTCATATGTGATGCTTATCTGATTAGCGGAAGCATATGGGGTATTCTAAATGATTATTCCCTATGTGGGAACGTCAGGGGATCGCTACTGGTTGAGCGTAACCCAAATAGACTCCCCGTTGTCCATTCGGATTCCGTTCAACCCTAATTCACACGCAGCTAACTAACTATACATACATGCATCATAAATTTCTCTGGAATGAAATCTAAAATTCATATACATGTCGCGTCATACATTCATACACATTTCAATTTAAATCCATAAGTTTACAGCGGTAAATTCTACCGAAAATCTGGCAGAGTTCCCTCTATATTTCGAACATTCCCAAAGTACAAAAATTACCTGTTAAAATCAAACAGCCATTCCAACAACAACAATAAACATAACTAACATAAATCCATACACAACAACATCCATTCATCACTACAATCCATGTATACTATCTGAAACGTTATATGTACATTCAGTCTAATCCATATAGAATTCATAAGAAACAGAATTCGATAAATAACAGCGTCATCAAAGTATATATACAAATGATTCAAGCCTAAGCTAATCATCCTCTGGTCTATTCTCAAGTTAGCCTCGGCTATCGTCTGGGCTCCTGCCCCTGTCCCTGTTCATCTGAGTAAACAACCTAATGAGATATGAATCCCAGTAGAATAATTTACAATTCAATTATTATTCGAAAACCAGTTGAATACCCAGCGGTGCGAACACCGAAATCGTCTTCCCGAAATCAGTTTGAAAATAGTGAAATACCTTATCTTTAAAATCGTTTAAACACATGGAAATTACGGCAAGTACTTGAAATCATAAAATCAATTTCTTTTAGAATCAGTCATCAAAATCAAGTAAAAATCCCATGCCCTGTGTATCTCAATCCACATTGGCTAAAAATTCGCTGTAACCAAATCTAAATCATCTTCTAATTGTACTTAGTCTAGAGAGAATACCTCTCTTATCATTGGGTGTGATCCATAACACCAATCACCCGAATCAAGCCTATATTGTGAGTGTGATCCGTAACACCAATCACTCACTCAAGGACCGGGTGAGAATCAACATCTAAGGCGTCCCCTAGCATGTGCACATACGCCAATTCTCATCCTCATATAGTCTATTCGAACTCACATGCACTCGGTCGGCTATTCCTCAGGGTTTTAGGGTATTACGCCTAAATCACAATGTTTCCCTGTGTAGGTTATCCACCCTTATACTCTCTAAACCTTTCTTAGGGTCGTCCTGGTTTAACGCATAATCCCTAACTCAGTACAGGCTAAATCTGATAAAAATAGTTTCGTTTAAAAGCTTCCTGTACGAGGGATACTTAACGGCCATCCCATACTGGCTATCAAGTACCCAACCTTAAGTAAATCTGCCTTAAAGGCATCTAAACTCGATAAACAAGGTGTCTAACATGCAATTAGGGTTTTCAGCACACAGGCAAGCAATTTTATCCTATCGAAAGTAGCACGTAAATCCATGCAAGTCATCTAAATCATTTAGGTATTCACTAAATCAATTCTAGGGTTCGGGAAGTGTAAATTATCCTACCTGGTCTTCGAATGCTCTAAATCACTTCAGAATTCCACGTAGTCTCGGTTTCTGAGGCTGATTAATTTCCTGGACATAAAATTAAACATTTAGGGTCGTCACGTCATTCAATTTTCAATCCTAAACTCGGTTACATAATTACCTAGGTTAATTAGTTGCCTAATTACGTTCGGCAGCCATTTCAGTCATATACCATTAGTTTCTGGGAAATCAGACCTGACCAATGTGTCCGAATGATGGAATTCTATGTCACGGTGGTCTCGGTTTCTCGGGATGCACGTCCAAAAGCTCCGGCACGGCGGCATACGGTGGCGCACGGCGGAAGGGTGCGATTTATCTCGAAAATCACACCACGGTGAAGCCCGCAAGCCCAGGAGTCTGAATACGGTGGTGGCACGGCGGTTCACGGCCGTTTGGGTGGCATTTTTCGACCACAAAATTTCTCGCACGGTGGACGGCATTCTTCCTCGATCCGGGCGCGTCCGGCCTCCTTTCGACGGCGCCGAGCTACTGGAGGAAGCTGGCAGCTCGGGCTACATGGTGGTGAGGGCGGTGACGGTCAACGGCGACGGACAGCGGCGATTCGAGCTGGAGAAGTTTCATGCGATGGAAGGGAAAAACGGCATTTTTTTGGCGGCTCCGACGGCCGTTGGTGGCCGTGGTTGGTTGCTGGAGGTTGTGGGCAGTGAGGGCTATCAGTTGGTACCCTTGGTGGCCGCCCACGGTGGCTGTAGCGGCCGTTCACGGTGGAGGAAGGAGGAGAGAGAAGAGAGAGAGTGTATGGTGAGGAGAGAGAGTGAAATGAGAGAAATGGAGGGAATTCGCGTAATTTAAAGCCTCCAGGGACGATTCCGAATTTTCCCAGGCCACCCGGGGATGTTTTAGGACGTTGGCATCCTTTCAGACGTTAACAAGCATTTCTATGCAAAATTTTTGGCCTCTGTCAATGAAATTGATGCACGAAACTCCTTCCATCAGTTTCTGATCGCCGGATTGCATTTCTTTCTGTTTAATCGTGTTTCTGGCTTTGAGCGACCCTCTGTGCCAAGTCATTATCCTCAAAATTCATGCCAGGATTCGTTTGATTGGGATTAGGGTTAAGAATTTGATTTTTATCCTTTAAACTCTTTTAAAATTCTTTCTGTTGTTACATTAGTCATCTATATGTATACATTGCCTTATAGTCGGCATAGAGAAATGAGACCTATTTGTAATGTGCACATGATGGGGGACACCCCTTATTGATATTAGGTTCTCAGTCACAAGGAGGACGGTCTTATGACAATCACCGAGAAGACGGTCCCTGTGATTTTAAAATGAGATTGGAAAACAGCAGGCAATGAATTTGGAATTGAATTATGTGATTTTATGCATATATATACAGATGACTAAAATCCTTGCAGTAACATGGTAGCGTTATACAATGGATATGAAAATTTGGTTGCAAGCATTTGAAAAATGATGGTTTTTCTTAAATACTTATACTCTTTGATTGAGTGAATGATTTTAATTTATAATTTCTAAATAGCCACTATATCTCTCATGTTTATTGATTTTTGATTAATGAAGCTTCAATTCACATGTTTGATTAATTGAATAATTTGGGGAGAGGTTTACTATAACCAGATGGGGGTATAGCTGAACACTCAGATGTTTTGAATAAAATAAATTGTATATTACTCTACTGGGATTCAAATCTCATTAAGTTGTGTGTTCAGGCAATCAAGGGCATGATGGCGCCAGGAATTAGCCTAAAATTGGCTATGTTTACTGCGTAGAATTGCAGAGAGATCAGGAAGCTATAACATAGCTTAGTGCATTAGTTGT
Source organism: Senna siamea (assembly GCA_031216115.1). Lineage (NCBI taxonomy): Eukaryota > Viridiplantae > Streptophyta > Magnoliopsida > Fabales > Fabaceae > Senna > Senna siamea. The sequence goes on from CM062364.1 coordinate 12,340,175, forward strand.
AAATGGCCTAATGGCCTTAATATGATGTTTATTAATCACTAAATTTTTATTTGGAGATATTTATGTACTATTGTGTTAAATGTTTAAGTTATATCCTATAATTAGTATCTCAGATGCAATGTATGAATGGTAGTTTAGATGTATATTTCAGAGTATGTTGATGGCTGTATTATTTGATGATTTGAGGAATTAGATTAGCTACACAGGTATAGGGTTGAGTGAAATCTGAATAGGAACGGCTATTTGGGTTACACTCAACCGATAATGGCCTTAAATGATGCATATTTTGAAAGGAAAAATTTTTCATAGCATTTCATGCTTCATAAATTATATGCTATAGTAAGGGGGTCGTTACACAAAGAATATTAAGCTTTCCAGTTGATAATTTTTATTCTTGGTCGTAGGTCTCCCTCCAATATTATCACTTTTCTTGACTTTTAATCTAGTCATCACCATTTGTATCGGATCTCTTTTGCTCTTTCTGAACCATTGTTAACTATTTATATTATGTGACAATTTTTTCTAATTTTATACAAAGATATATGTATGTACAAAGATGTAAGTGCAATATATGTATGAATTCTATAAACTCAACCAATTTTGTTGTCTTTAATATTCTTTTATTTTGGCTATAAATCAAAGATGTAACGACCCCCTTACCATAGCATATAATTTAAGAAGCGTGAAATGCTATGAAAAATTTTTTCTTTCAAAATATGCATAGTACGGGGCCATTACCGGTTGAGTGTAACCCAAATAGCCGTCCTTTTTCAGATTTCACTAAATCCCATACCTGCGCAGCTAATCTAATACCTCAAATCATCACAACAATATAGCCATCACATACTCTAGAATATACATCTAAATTACCATTCATACATTGCATTTGAGATACTAATTATAGGAATATAACTAAATCATTTTCCACAATAATACATAAATATCTCTAAATACAAATTCAATGAACAATAAACCCCATATTAAGGCCATTAAGCCATTTACATTTAATATCATAAACTACATCATAGCTTCTTGATCTCTCTGTAATTCTATGCAACAAACATAACTAGTCCCATACTAGTTCCTGGCACCATCACACCCTTGATTGCCTAAACACACAACTTAATGAGATTTTGAATCCTAGTAGAGTAATATATGAATAATTTTATTCAAAGCAGCTAAGTGTTCAGCTATACCCTCGTCCGGGTATAGAAAATCTCTCCCTAAATTCATTCATTAAATAAAACATGTGAATTGAAGCTTCATCTATCATAAATTAATAAACATGGGAAATCTCATGGCTATTCAGAAATCATAAATCAAAATCATTTTCTCAGTCAAAGAGTATAAGTAATTATGAAAAATTATCATTTTTCAAAATGTCTGCAGCTAAATTTTCATATCCATTGCATAATGCTACTACGTTACTACAAGGATTTTAATCATCTGTACATATATGCATAAAATCATATAAGGGGTGTCCCCCATCATGTGCATAAAATCATATGCATAAAATCATCCAGTGATTGTCACAGGACCATCCTCTTTGTGACTGAGAACCTAATATCAATAAGGGGCATCCCCAATCATGTGCATACTACAAATAGGTCTCATCTCTCTTTTCCAACTATAAGGTAACGTATACATATAGGTGACTAATACTTAGGATCATAGGGCTTTACTCTTAAACCAATCCATTCTCCCGTATAGACTCTCCTCCTTTACTCCTTATAGTCTTTCATAGGGGTGTATTGGTTTAACAGGTAAACTGTAACATATACAAACCATTTCAACGTTCAAATAATAAAAGTGTAAAAGTAAGTCTAAATATGGAATACTTGACAATCGTCGCATACCAGTTATCAAGTATCCATCCAGGTTTCGTCTGCACTATAAGCATACAATTCCAATAGTCCAATCAAAACTAGCAGCAAAGAATTTCCAAATACATTTCAAACACATGTAGGTCTTTTCTTATACTCATCTAATCCAGCACACATTTCCCAATACATGTTCACAAACATATTCACAACCATCAATTCACATTAAACATTTAAAAAGGGGAGTGTAAATTACTCTACCTTAACTGGGATTTTATTCTCTTTAATCAGGATTCTTCCCTTCTTTCTTTTTGTTTGATTCCGCAAGCCACTTCTATCAATTTTGAAAGCAACGTTTCAATTTCTCACACTAATTCCTTTCAAATATAATTCTATTGAAATTATATTCTTAATTCTCCTCAAACTTAACATCTGGCTATATAAATCTCAAATTTCTTTTAAGACACCGTTGGAAGGCTAAATAAACTTAATCCAATACAGAATTTCAGAATTACATGATTTTCTCTTCTTGAATGAAAAGATAAAAACCTTTTCAATTTAGTCCCTAAAACTTTTCTAACTTGAAAATAGTCCTTAAAGTCATAAAAGATTTTCCAAATTTATATGAGGGCCTCCATGTAACTCAATATTACAGAAGATACCAACACTTATTGCATTTCAGTCTATATACCAAAATTTCTGAAAGTTATAATTTAGTCCCTAAATATTCAATTGAAAATTTTCCAATAATTTTCTTCCGTTTTCCAATTCCATACATTCATAGGAGTCTTAATTAAGCTGAGGATTATAGGGATGCATCAATTTATGAAATTCTACTTCATTCCAAAATTTATAATTTAGTCCCTATTTTCTAATTTATGATTTTCACCATTTTTCTCCAATCTATCCCTTCAATTCATTCCTAATAGCATCATAGAGGCTAGAAATTATATAAAAAATAATTAATTCGAAGTATTTCAATGTATACAATAAGTTTTAAAAAATTATAGTTTAGTCCCTGAACCTTTTATGGTGTTTTTCGGCAACTGACAGCGATAACGGTGACTAAAGTGACAGAGAGGACCAACGAACCTCCAGCAATCCAACCTAGGTGCTCACCAGCGGCTAAACAGCATAAACGGTGAAGATCGAAACCTTGGTTCTCACTTCGCGATGGAGGGAAAAACGGCCACTGTGGTGGTTGGAAGCAGCGCGAGAGGTGCCGACGGGGCGTGGCACACTCCGGCGGCAACGACTCACGACGGTTTGGTGGATGAACGACATTTAGCGATGGTGAAGGTGGAAAGGAGGAGCTGCGCATGAGAGAGAGAGGGAGAGGAAAGGGAAAAATGGGAAGGAAAAATGGGATTTTGGGCATTTTAAATGTCCAAGGGCAATTTGGTCATTTATAAATTTACTCTGGATAAATCTTTGATGCATTTTCTTATTCATCTTCACATATGGAATAATTTGGAAGAAATTTGAGAATTTTTAGAGCATCAAAAGCTCACCAAAATTATCTGTCAATTTACTCAAGTCAGATAAAAATTTCTCCGTCAGATGAAATTTTATTCCAAAAAAATTCTCAAATTTAAGCTACGAGCTTAGAAAAATTTTCTTAATCTCCTTCCAATAATATTTCAAAGTTTTCAAATATTTTATCTCAATTATTTAATTAATTTTAACTGGGTTATTACAAAAGATCTCTTACTAGCCAAAAAAAGTTATAAGCGAATATTTAAGAAGAGAAAATAAAGAGATGGGATGAAGTGTATTAATCCTTGTTAGTAAGGTTTGGTCATTATATATATATATATATTAGTGGAGTTTGAGTTTCATTGGGAGGCTAGTTTTTTAAATTATAATAAAAAATTTGAATATAAACTATGATCAAGATAGAGAAGTTAAGATAACTATGAGAGATATACATAGCTTTTAATGTGCAATTTTATATGATTATTTTAATTCATGAAAATGACTAATCATATAAAATTACTCCAAATATCTTTGATTTTTTAAATTATAACATAAAATTTAAATATAATTTATGATCAAGATAAAGAAGTTAAGATAAATATGAGAGATATACAAAGCATTTAATGACCAATTTTATATGATTATTTTAATTCTACTTCTAAATTATTGTCAATATATTCTAACTGTATCTTACGGAGTGGATTAAAATTTATTAAATAATTTCTGATATTTTAATTAATATTGTTATGATTCTTGTTTGTTACTGGTATAAAAGTAATTTTTTTTAATTTCAAACATGGGAAATGTAAATTTTTAACAATAAAATTAATATTAAAATCAATTAAAGATAATTTTAAAATAAGTAAAATCATAAAAAAATCAAAACAAGGTATGATTAAATGTTAGAAGGATAATTTCATAATTTTACTAATATAAAAATATTCTTATTTCATGGGAATACAAAATTTTGACCCCTTAGGTGGGAATGAAAATCTATAAAAGCATGGTAATACTCTATTCTCGAAAATTTTTTGTAGTCCATGTACCAAACGTGAGAGTGCAACATTCTTGACCTCTTATTTCTAAAAAAAATTTTAAACTGTGTACCAAACGTTTTCATAGATTTTTATAATAATAAGAATAATGATAGTGATCTATTTGCATTATGTGTAATTTTACAAAGTAACTAAGAAATTGATATAAAAATTTATATCTAATTCAAACCAAAATTATGCTATATATTTTACAAATGAAGGCAAGAAAACGAAATCGAGTGATGAATAAAGCAAGAATGGTTCAAATCCTTATCATTCTTCTTCTTTCATTGTCTCTTGGTCCTAGTTTTTTTGGTTATCTTTCTCTCAAAGAATATTAAGCTTTCCAGTTCACAATTTTTATTCTTAGTTGTAGGTCTCCCTCCAATATTATTGTAATAATCCAATTAAAAATTAAATAATTGGGATAAAATTTTTCTGAAAACATCAAAATATTGTTGTGAAGTGGTTAAGTAAATTATTTTGAGTCCATGGCTTAAATTAAGGAAATTTTCGGACGAAAATTTTATTTGACAAGAAAATTTTTCTGCCTTAAGAAACTTAGTAGATAATTTTGGAAGGCTTATGATACCTTAAAATAATATCCTTCTATATTATCCCATATTCGTGCCTAAGTCAGAAAATGCATCAAAAATTTATTTAGGGTAAATTTATAAATGACCAAAATACCCCTAGATGCCTTAAAAGCCCACATTCCTTATTTTCTTCCCATTTCTCTTTTCCTCTCCCGTGCAGACCTCTCATTTTTCCCTCACCATCAGCAATGCTATCGTTGTGAAAATCGCCGTGTTGTGCCACCACCAGACCACGCCATTTGTGCACTCATCGCCATTATGCTTTTACTGCCATCCCCTACAGTCGGCGATCACCGCAGTGCCGAAAAATAGCATTTTTTCACACCATTGCGAATCTGAGCAGTGCCTTCAATCTCTGTTGTCTATCACCGTTGGCTACTGGTTAACCATGGGTTTGGTGCTCCAATTGATGGCAAAGCTATCTGGAACCACCGCCGAACTTCCTATTGCCGTGAGCTACCGAAAATGACGTCTTTTCCATCTAGGATTGCATCTTCGATTCAGCTACAAAATCGTCCTGTCCGACCGCACCATCGCCACCAATGGCTAGCCTAAGTTGCCCTTTTCCTTCGTCAGTTGTTAATCAGCGAAGAATTGCTGCCACACACCGCGAACAGAGGAGAAACATTTCAGAGCACCATTCGTGTTTTGCTAGAAAATCATAGTTAAACCACCATTTTTCACAGAACCAATCCTGGATACGTCATTCTCGTGCTTCGATTGGCGTTTTAGACTAATGTTCATCGTTAGCCACTATCCGTCACCATGCGCTATCGTACGCTGTCACCAGCAATAGTTGGAAAGAAGTGGGTATCACTTTACAAATTTCTAAAACTTCTGGTATAATTTAAAATACTTTAAATTGATACTTTTATGTGAATTTCAATTTCCAATGAGTCTTTGATGAATGAATAGGATTAGAAATAGGAATTATGATTGAACAGAAATCTATATGAGCCTTGTGTTGTTTCCTTAGGAAACTAATTATGAGAACATCCTCCAAGGAAAAAGAAAAAACCCTAGTCTGAATAGAGCAAACGGTAAAAGGTGGAGTAATCTACACTCCCTTGAATTTTAACTGATGTTGTGAATTACTGCTTTAAGTATGATTTGTGTTGAATGGGAATGAGTGCTGAAAATGATTAATTTACATGAGAATTATATATATGAGTATAAAAGATTTCCTTTGTATTAAGAATGCTTGTTTCATGTTTGCTAGATTTGGCTATTGGGATTATATGCAATGGGGACAGACTAACTTAGGGTGGATATTTAGTAGCTGGTATGGGACGGCCATTGAATATCTCCTATGCAGATGGTTTTGTAAATTAATTTGTTTTATTTAAATTGGTTTGCATCTTTTGGGAATCATTCATTAAACCAGGACAACCCTATTTAAGGTTTAAGGAGTAAAGGGTGGATAACCTATATGAGGCAATGTTTTAGTTTAAGTATGATATCCTATAACCTTGAGTACTGGTCAACTACGTGTATGTATTACCATATAAACTGTATGAGAATGTGATTAGCAATGTTCACATACCAGGGGACGTCCTGGATGTTGGTTCTCACCCAGTCCTTGAGTGGGTGATTGGTGTTATGGATCACACTCACAATGTAATAACCGGAACTATTTTTAAAAGATAAAACCCGATTTTTACGATAAATTCATGTAAGCGAAGCCTGGCATGACTTTTGAGGATGACGGTTTAAAATGAAAGGTTGTTCGAAGTCAAAAATACGATCAAACGAAAAGAAATGTGACCCAACAATCAGGAACTGACAGACAATGTTTCGTGCTTTAATTTCATAGACGGAGGCCAAAATTACTGCATGGAAACTCGTGCCAACGTCTAGAGGGAAGCTGACATCCTGAAGTTTCCCATGGTGATTCGGGAAAAGTCAGAATCGCCCCCAGAAGCTTTAAATTTCCTGAAACCCCGTCATTTGTCACAATTCTCTCTCTCTCCTCACTCTATTTTCTCTCTCCTCTCTCTCTTCTCTCCTCTATAGCACACCGCCACCTGAGCCACCGTGAGCCACCACCTAGCATACCAATCGACTCCCCTCGCCACCCTCGACATCTAGCAGCCACCCACGGCCGCCAGAGCCACCGAAAAATAGAGTTTTTCTCCTCCGTCGTGTGGAAATTTTGCCAGTTGAGATCCCCACCGTCCGCCACCGTTGGCCATCATCGCCACCACCAGCGTGTAGCCTGAGCTGCCAGCTTCCTCCACCAGCTCGCCGACGTTAAACGGAGGTCCGATGAGCCCGGATCGAGGCATTTTTTGTCTGCCATGCATAAAACTTCGGGGCTGAAAAACACTGTCCAAAAGCCCGTGAACCTCCACGCCACCACCATATTCAGACTCCTCATCTTGTGGGCTTCACTGTGGTGTGAATTTCGAGGTCAACCGCACCCCTCTGCCGTGCGCTGCCGTACGCCACCGTGCGCCACCATGCCGGAGAATCTAGATATACACCGAGAGACACCAAGACCATCCCGGGATAGATTTCCACTATCTGACAAGACCGGTAAGGTCTGATTCCACAAAAACTAACGAATTTTGATTGAATTAGCTGTCGAACACAATTAGGAAATAAATTGACCTAAGTAATAGGGTAATCGGACTTAGAATCGTAAAACGGATGACGTGACGAGCTTAAATATTCGTGTAAATGTCCAGGGAATTTAATTAGCTTGAAATCTGGGATTTCGTGAAGTTCTGAATTGATTCAGAGCAACAAGAGACCAGGTAGGATGATTTACGCTTCCCGAGTTTTAGATTTGACCTAATGAATACCTGAACGATTAGATTTAATTGCATGGATTTACATACTGCTTTTGATGGACTAAATTGCATGCCTGTGTGCTGGATATCCCAATTGCATGTTAGATGTTTTGTTTATTGAGTTTAAATGCCCTTAGGATGAATTTACTTAGGGTAGGGTACTTGATAGCCAGTATGGGACGACCGTTGAGTATCCTAAGTACAGGGAGTTTTTTAAATGATATTTTTTTTATCCGATTTAGCCTGTACTGCGTTAGGGATCACGCGATAAATCAGGACGACCCTAAGAAAGGTTTAAGGAGTATAACGGGGGATAACCTAGACGGGAAAACGTTGTGATTTAGGCGTAATACCCTAGAACCCTAAGGAATAGTCGACCGTGTGCATGTGAGTTCGAATAGACTGTATGAGGATGAGAATTGGCATATGTGCACATGCTAGGGGACGCCCTAGATGTTGATTCTCACCCGGTCCTTGAGTGGGTGATTGGTGTTACGGATCACACTCACAATATAGGCGAGATTTGGGTGATTGGTGTTACGGATCACACCCAATGATAAGAGAGGTAATCTCTCTAGATGACGTGCAATTGGACTATTTTAGATTTAGTCGTAGAGGACTTATGGCCAAAATAGATTTAGATACAATGGGCATGGGATTTAACATGATTTCTATGACTGATTTTTAAAGAAATGGATTTTTATGATTATGAGTATTTGTCGCGATTCCCATGTGATAAATTGATTTTAAAGAAAAGGTATTTCACGAATTTTGAACTGATTTCGGAAAGTTATTTTCGGTGCTTGCACCGCTGAGTATTTAGCCAGATTTCGAATGTATTTTGAACTGTAAATTATTCTACTGGGATTTTATATCTCACCAGGTTGTTTACACAGATGAACAGGAACAGGGACAGGGACTTAGATGTTAGCTGGCGATGCTTTGATGATAGACAGAAGAGCAGCTTAGTCTAGGCTTGATTTACATTGTATATATTTTGATGATGATACTGTATATTGGTCTTCTATAATTTATGCTTTCTGTTGTTATTGGATTGGCTGTATATTTGTACATTGGATGACTGTTGTATTTTGGGATATACTCAAAATACAGGGGAAACTCTGCCAAATTTTTGGTAGGGTTTACTTTTGTAAACTTGTGAAATTAAGTTGGAATCCGCATTAAATGATTGTATAATGTGTATATGGATTTTAGTTTTCATTCCAAAGTAATTTATGATGTATGTATGTATAATTAGTATAGCTGCATGTGAATTAGGGTTGAACAGAATCCGAATGGACAATGGGAAGTCTATTTGGGTTACGCTCAACCTATAGCGATCCCCTGGCATTCCCACATCGAGAATAACCATTTTAAAGACCCATATACTTCTGCTAGATAGATAAAGGATTGTGTATGTTGTATTAGGGGGTCGTTACAATTATGGTATCAGAGCCTCGGTTTGTCGGATCGTCTGGTTTAATGGGTTAGGGACCTTAAATCTTCGGGCTTGCAGCTTTAGGGTTTTGATTGGTTTAACTCTGGAATGTTAGGACCTGATTTTGAATCGATAAGTAATAGAATGAATTTAATGTCTATCTAATAATTGTTGCTGTTGAAACTAATTTGTTTGTTTCCTGTGTTAGATAAGTATGGCAGAATTTAGCAGGGATGGCACTCGCAGGCCCAGAGGAAGGCCAAGGCACAGGAACCAGGGTGCCTCGGGTAGTGGTATCATAGAGACTAACATCGACATGCGAGACATGATGGACTCTATTTGGATGATGGCTGATGCTATGAGAGATCAAGCCACTACCAGTGCCAATGTGATGAGACAGCAGTAGGAAGACAGGCAAACTAGAAATGATGGAGCCACCCAGCATGCCAACCCATTGTATCAGGGATAGATCGAGTTTCAGAAAGGAGGTCTATCCTCATTTGTAGGTGCCTTCGATCCAGCTGCGGTAGAAGCCTGGGTGAAAGATATTGAAAATATTTTTATATTTTTGCAGTGTGACGACGAGCAGAAGGTTACATATGCAATATATATGTTGAAAGGCGAAGTAGAACTCTGGTGGACAGGTGCCCAACAATTGATGGAAAGCAGAGGTATCCTGCTCACCTAGGAATCTTTCAAGAGAGTCGTTATGGACCAGTACATCCCTGAGAGCGTCAAAAAATCAAAAGAAGCATAGTTTCTAAAGCTCACACAGAGAGGCAGGTCATTTGAGGAGTATTTGAAACAATTTGAAGAATTATCCCGATACTCCACCTATCTGCGAATGCACTATGACGAGGCTTGGAAAGCAAAGCAATTAGAAGAAGGCCTAGACTTACCCATGAAGACTCAGCTGGACACACTTGAGATTCGAGACTTCGCCACGCTGGTAAACAAGTGCCGAATCCTGAGTAAGAATTTGGAGCAAAGACAGGCTCAGAATATGACCCAGAGAACATGGGACTAGCCAAGACCAGCCACCAGAAATCTCAATGTGAGAGGCGGTATGTTTAAACCGCAACCAGGGGCTTCTAGCAGCAGTGGAAGATGACCTAATAATACACCCTGTTTGAATTGTGGAACTAGACATCCGAATTAGCCCTGCTGGCATCAGACTCCACTCTAGTGTTACAGGTGTGGAGGTACAGGATATATGGCCAAATACTGCCCTTCCACCGGGAATCAGTCGACATCCGGTAGCCGAAGACCACAGGCTTCAGGGAGAGTTTTTACTCTGGATGTGGCTAATGTCGACAGGTCTTCGGGCTTGATGTAGGGTAGAGGTAAAATCTATAATTTTTCTTTGATAATATTGTTTGATTTGGGTGCTACGCACTCCTTTATTGCTTATGCATACGTAGAGAGAATAAAACTACCTGTTCAAACCCTGCTTTGTGACCTATACATATCCATACCCTTGGGAGAAGCCACTATGTCCCCATGTATATGCCTGAATTGCCCCTTAACCATTGAGGATACTTTGTTCATTGTGGACCTAGTGTGTATACCATTGACTGGGATCGACATTATTTTAGGAATGGATTGGTTAACTAGGAATCGGGTCTTGTTAAATTGTTCCAAGAGGACAATCACTTACCTGGATAACGTGCCTGTGCGAGGGAGTGACAGGGCTTGTGAAATAGGTGATATGTCCCTCAATCTCTCTGAGGTAGAGTTACAAGATAGACTAAGCCAAATCCCAATCGCTAGTGACTTTTCGAAGGTATTTCCTTTGGAAGTAAGAAAACTGCCACCATTTAGGGAGATAGAGTTCACCATTGACCTGATTCTGGGCATGGGCCCAATAGCCATGACTCCATATCGTATGGCCCCAGCAGAATTAAGGGAATTAAAGGTCTAAATTGAAGATATGTTGGAGAAGGGGTTCATTAGGCCAAGTGTATCACCATGGGGAGCTCCAATCTTATTCGTAAAGAAGAAAGATGGGAGTTTGAGATTGTGTATCAATTATCGGCAATTAAACAAGGTGACCATTAAGAATAAATACCCATTACCACATATTGATGACTTGTTTGATCAGTTGCAAGGCGCGACTGTGTTTTCTAAGATAGACTTAAGATTAGGATACCACCAGATTAGGGTTAGAGAAGAGGATATTTCTAAGACAACGTTTAGAACAAGATACGACCACTATGAGTTTCTAGTGATGCCATTTGGATTAACGAATGCCCCCGCTATTTTTATGGATTACATAAACAGAATCTTCAGACCCTATTTAGATCAGTTTGTAGTGGTATTCATCGACGATATCTTAGTCTACTCCAAGACTCACGAAGAGCATGCCCAGCATCTTAACACGGTGCTACAGATACTAGAAGAGAAGCAATTGTATGTAAAGCTAGAGAAATGTGAGTTTTGGTTAGAAGAAGTGAAATTCTTAGGACACATGGTTAATGGGGAAGGAATAGCAGTAGACCCTAAGAAAATTGAAGCAGTGTTAGATTTGGGTCGACCTAGGATGGTCACCGAGATTAGGAGTTTCATGGGTTTGGCCGGCTATTATAGGAAATTCATTCAAGGATTTTCTCAGATAGCCTTGCCATTAATCCGATTGACTCGGAAAGGGGTAGATTTTGAATGGATTGAGCAGTGTGAGAATAGTTTTCAAACTTTGAAAGAGAAATTGACCACCGCTCCTGTACTAATTATTCTGAAACCTCTAGAACCCTTTACCATATATACAGATGCATCCCTGAGAGGCCTAGGTTGTGTCTTGATGTAGGATGGGAAAGTTGTGGCTTATACATCGCGATAATTGAAACTTGCAGAGGAGAACTACCCCACCCACGACTTAGAATTAGTTGTCGTTGTGTTTGCCTTAAAGATTTGGAGACATTACCTATATGGCACAGTATTCAAAGTGTATAGCGATCATAAGAGCCTTAGGTATTTGTTTGATAAAAAAGAATTGAACATGAGGCAGCGTAGGTGGGTAGAATACCTGAAAGATTTTGATTTTGAATTGAAATATCATGCAGGGAAAGCGAATGTCGTGGAGGATGCATTAAGCCGAAAGTCACTACAACTAGCTAGTTTAATGATTGGTGAGATGAGGTTACTTGAGGATTTTAGGAATCTCAGCCTCAATGTAATCTTGTTTCCGTAAAGATTAGTGATGAATGACTTTTTGATAACCTGCGAATTGAGAGAGCTATTAGACAAGCCCAACTTGAGGATGAATCATTGGAAGTATACGCCGACCAACCTGACTTTGGACTAGCACCTGTTGGAGTCTTGATGTTTAGAAAGAGGGTAGTGATTCCGAACCATCAGGAGCTGAAGAAAAAAGTGTTAGCAGAGGCTCAAAGAAGCCATTACAGTATTCACCCCGGTATTTCCAAGATGTATTAGGACCTAAAGAGGAACTTTTGGTGGCCCGGTATGCGAAAGGATATCACGAACTACGTGAATGCCTGTTTGACTTGTCAACAGGTTAAGATAGAACATCAGAAACCTGCAGGGCTACTAAAACCATTGGAGATACTAGAGAGGAAATGGGATCAAATAACCATGGATTTCGTGGTAGGATTACCTAGAACCCCAGCTGGATTTGATGCCATTTGGGTGATAGTGGATAGGTTGACCAAGTCTGCACACTTTTTACCTGTAAATATGCGTTACTCAATGGAGAAATTAGCCGAAGTATACCTTAGGGAGATCGTGAGATTGCATGGAATACCATCAAGTATAGTATCCGATCGAGACCCTAGGTTTACTTCAAGATTCTGGCAATCCCTACAGCAAGCCTTAGGAACCCAACTTAAATTTAGCACAGCCTATCATCCTCAGACTGACGGGCAGTCTGAGAGGACTATTCAAACCCTAGAAGACATGTTAAGGGCTTGTGTGCTAAAGTAGAAAGGAAGTTGGGATAAACATCTGCCACTGATAGAGTTTGCATACAATAACAGTTATCACTCTACCATCGATATGGCACCTTATGAGGCTCTGTATGGGAGGAGTTGTAAATCACCTTTAAGTTGGGTAGAAATGGGGGAGAGTACTCTGTTGGGACCCAAAATTGTACAAGAAACCACTGATCAAATTAAAATGATCAGGGAAAATATGAGAGTTGCCCAGCAAAGGCAGGAATCATATGCAAACAAGAGAAGAAGGCCTTTAAAATTTAACGAGGGAGAGCATGTATTTCTAAGAGTGTCTCCCACCACGGGTATCGGTAGATAGGTAAGGACCAAGAAACTAAGCCCTAGATTTCTAGGACCATTCCAAATCTTACAAAGAGTTGATCTCGTTGCCGACCAAATTGCCTTACCTCCCCATTTGTCCAACCTACATAATTTTTTCCATGTTTCCCAACTTCGTAAATATGTCCCAGATCCTGCACATGTATTAGGGAATCAACTGATAATATTAAAAGAAAATTTGACTTATGAATCTACTCCTGTACAAATCCTTGACTTTAAGACTAAGCAACTTTGAAATAAAATAATCCCTTTAGTTAAGGTACTTTGGCAAGATGTAGCGTCGCAGGAGATGACGTGGGAGAAAGAAGAAGAGATGAGGCAAAGATACCCAGAACTGTTCACAGGTATGAATTTTGGGGACAAAATTTTTTTTAAGGGGGGAGAATGTAATAACCAGAACTATTTTTAAAAGATAAAACCCAATTTTTACGATAAATTCATGTAAGCGAAGCTTGGCACGACTTTTGAGGAAGAAGGTTTAAAACAGAAGGTCGTTCGAAGTCAGAAATACGATCGAACGAAAAGAAATGCGACCCGGTGATCAGGAACTGATAGACAATGTTTCGTGCTTTAATTTCACAGATGGAGGCCAAAATTGCTGCATGGAAACTCGTGCTAACATCTGGAGCGAAGCGGACATCCTGAAGTTTCCCCGGGTGATCTGGGAAAAGTCAGAATCGCCCCTGAAAGTTTTAAATTTCCTGAAACCCCGCCATTTGTCACAATTCTCTCTCTTTCCTCAATCTATTTTCTCTCTCCTCTCTCTCTTCTCTCCTTCACCGTGAGCCGCCACCTAGCATACCAATCGACTCCCCTTGCCACCCTCGACATCTAGCAGCCACCCACGGCTACCAACGGCCGCCAGCGCTGCCAAAAAATGGAGTTTTTCTCCTTCATCGTGTGGAAATTTCGCTAGTTGAGATCACCACCGTTGGCCGCCACCGCCACCACCAACATGTAGCTTGATCTGCCAGCTTCCTCCACTAGCTCACCAACATTGAACAGAGGTCTGACGCACCCGGATCGAGGCATTTTTCATCTACCGTGCATAAAACTTCAGGGCCAAAAAATACTGTCTAAACGGCCGTGAACCGCCACGACACCACCATATTCGGACTCCTCGTCTTGCGGGCTTCACCGTGGTGTGAATTTAGAGGTCAACCGCACCCCTCTACCGTGCGCTGCCGTGCCGGAGAATCTGGATATACACTGGGAGACACCGAGACCACCCCGGGACAGATTTCCACCATTCGACAACATCGGTAAGGTCCGATTCCCCAAAAACTAATGAATTTTGATTGAATTAGCTGCTAAACGCAATTAAGAAATAAATTGACCTAAGTAATAGGGTAATCAGGCTTAGAATCATAAAAAGAATGACATGACAAGCTTAAATATTCGTGTAAATGTCTAGGGAATTTAATTGGCTCAAAATTTAGGATTTCGGTGAAGTATCCCGAGTACAGGGAGTTTTTTAAATGATATTGTTTTTATCCGATTTAGCTTGTACTGCGTTAGGGATCACGTGATAAATCAGGACGACCCTACGAAAGGTTTAAGGAGTATAAGGGGGGGATAACCTAGATGGGAAAATGTTGTGATTTAGGCGTAATACCCTAGAACCTTGAGGAGTAGCCGATCGTGTGCATGTGAGTTCGAATAGATTGTATGAGGATGAGAATTGGCGTATGTGCACATGCTAGGGGACGCCCTAGATGTTGATTCTCACCCGGTCCTTGAGTGGGTAATTGGTGTTACGGATTACACTCACAATATAGGCGAGATTCGGGTGATTGGTGTTACGGATCACACCTAACGATAAGAGAGGTAATCTCTCTAGATGACGTGCAATTGGACGATTTTAGATTTAGTTGCAGAGGACTTGTGGCCAAAATGGATTTAGATACAATGGGCATGGGATTTAAGCTGATTTCTATGACTGATTTTCAAAGAAATGGATTTTTATGATTATGAGTATTTGCCACAATTCCCCTGTGATAAATTGATTTTAAAGAAAAGGTATTTCACGGATTTTAAACTGATTTCGAAAAGTTATTTTCGGTGCTTGCACCGCTGAGTATTCAGCCAGATTTTGAACTGTATTTTGAACTATAAATTATTCTACTGGGATTTTATATCTCACCAGGTTGTTTACTCAGATGAACAGGAACAGGGACAGGGACCTAGACGTTAGCTGGCGATGCTTTGATGATAGACAGAAGAGCAGTTTAGTCTAGGCTTGAATTACATTGTATATATTTTGATGATGATACTGTATATTGGTCTTCTGTAATTTATGCTTTCTGTTGTTATTGGATTGGCTGTATATTTGTACATTGGATGACTGTTGTATTTTGGGATACACTCAAAATACAGGGGAAACTCTGCCAAATTTTTGGTAGGGTTTACTGTTGTAAACTTGTGAAATTAGGTTAGAATCCGCATTAAATGATTGTATAATGTATATATGGATTTTAGTTTTCATTCCAGAGTATTTTATGATGTATGTATGTATAATTATTTTAGCTGCATGTAAATTAGCATTGAACAGAATCCGAATGGACAATGGGAAGTCTATTTGGGTTACGCTCAACCTGTAGCGATCCCCTGGCATTCCCATATCGGGAATAACCATTTCAAAGACCCATATGCTTCTGCTAGACAGATAAAGGATTGTTTATGTTGTATTAAGGGGTCGTTACACATAAAATTGGATGTTGTTTATGGGTGATTGGTGTTACGGATCACATCCAACCAAAACCATGTTTTTAGATAAAATGACATGCAACTTGAGATGAATGATCACATGAGATGTGTGACAGATGAATATATGAGAATTTTTAGGCATGATTTTAAGTATTATTTTTTAGATTAATGATGCTATACTCATTATATTGTTTTGCATTGATTTCCCATATCCATTTTGAATTTAAAATTATTTAGTAATTCACATGTGTTTAAACTAATTTGTGGGGAGAAATTTTTTGTACCTCATCACAACTGAGTATTCAACTGTTTTGTAAGTATCTAATTGTAAATTGCTATATTGGGATCTGATAATCTCATTAAGTTGTTTGCTCAAATGACTAGGAACAAGGAATGCCTAGGAGATAGCTGGGCAGAAGAGGGATGTCAAGACATTCTTGCAGAATTATAAAGCTGTGATGTGGATTTGAAATTAGGCTTGAATTTGAATATATGTATATACATTTCTGACTTATGGTTATATTGCTGAGATTGCTAGATTTTGTTGATATTTTGGGCTGTTGTATAAATGGAGGAATGTCCAATTTTTAGGAAAAACTCTGCCAAATTTTTGGTAGAGAGTGTTTTAGAGAATAGATTTGTATAATGAATTTGATGAATTGTGGTTTTATTTGCTGATGTATGAATAGATTTAGTAGTACAATATAGTATATCTCAATTGTATTTAAATGGTTGTTAGAATTTATATTTTAGAGTATGATATGATTTATAATCTGATAATAGAAATGCTGCACAGGATTTATGGTTGAGTGGAATTTGAATGGACTGTGAGAAGAGTCTATTTGGGTTACACTTAACCAGTGGCAACGCTTTGATGTTCCCTAATATGGGAAAAGTGAAAAATTTATTTAGAATATTGTATGCTTTCACTATTCTAATAGATAAATGTATAGTATGATTAAGGGGGTCATCACACAAAGCATCATCTAAATAACCTTATGTTTAGAATTACATATTTATTCAATCACACATATATTTATACAACCATTTGTACAAATCTGTAGCCTTCTAGCCATTCAAAACATTATGTAAAGACTCCAATTATGAATCTTTTGGTTGCCTTTTTAGTCATGTAGCCTTTTCCCACATCCTGCAAGCAAAAAACATCACAGGCCTAGCTAATTCCTAGCAAGGTCTTTGTCCTAGTTATCTGAACAATTAACTTAATGAGATAAAAAAATTCCAATAGAGTAATTTACAAATTTTACATTTTAGAAAATAGTTAAAAGTTTAGTTGTATCCTTTATGGTACAAAAAACCTCTCCCCTATTATTATTTAAACACATATGATACTTTATACTTTATCATAACCTCATAATTAAACTTGTTTATTTCGCGTTCGAATTCTCTGCTTGGCACTCTTTGCTTGGCACCTGCTTGGTATTTTTAGCAACGGTTTTTTCCGCTGCTAAAATTTCTTGCAACAAAAAGTATTGCTACTGTAACTTTTTAAAATTAATTATTTAAACAAAAGTTATAGCAACAATAATAGTCATTGCAATAATATAACACACTTTAGCAACGGATAAAATTGCCGCTAAAAATGCCAAGCAGAGAATTACGGCAGAGGATCCAAAATCGTTTATTTCATTTCATACAAGTATAAAATCATCATTTCATCAAAACTATCATTTTAAAGTACCTGTATTCACATTCTCAACATTGTTTGCATAACATTTCTCGTGTTACTGAAAAGATCACATAAAATGGCATAATCTCTTAAAATAGATATGCACACATTTATAGTAATAAAACTCATCAATTCAGTGCATGATGTTTTCCAATCTCACTTTATTATCACGGGGACCGTTATCCCAGTGAATGTTATAGGACCATTATCCATATGACTGAGATTGTTGTTATCATAGGGACTGTTATCCTAGTGATAGTCATAGGACCGTTATCCATATGACTGAGAATCTAACTTCCAGGGTGTCCCTTGTCACGTGCACAATATCAGTTAGTCTTATCCTTTTTCTTAACTATACAACAATGTATACAAATAGGTAACTAATACTTAGGGTTATAGAGTTTCATTCTTAAACCAATCCATTTTCCACGTATAGATTGTTCCCATTTTTACTCCTTAAAGTCTTTCATAGGGTTATATTGGTTTAAAGAGTAAACTCTAACATACACAGAATACCATAGATTGAAAACAGAGTTGGTTTATAAAATTTATCTGTATATGGAATATGACGACCGTCCCATACCAGTTATCAAGTATCCACCCCAAATTTCGTCTGCACTATATGCATAAAACCCAATAGCCAAATCAAAACAAGCAGCAAAGATTCATCTCAAATCTTTAGAACACATACAAGTAAGTTTCACTTATACTCGTATGAAAATAATTTCCATTTCACAAATAAGTTCAGCAAACATTTCCCATTTCACAACATAAAATTTATTCAAAACAATACAATTCACATTATCAATTCCAAACAGGAGAGTGTAGATTACTCTACCTTAACCATGATTTCTTATTCTTGAATCAGGATTCTTCCCTTCTCTCTTTTTGCTAGATTCCACAAGTCACTTCTATTAATTTTTGAAAGCAATGTTTCAATTTCCCGCACTAATTCCTTTTAAACATAAATCTATTGGAATTAAATTCCTAATTCACCTCAAATTTAACATTTGGCTATAAAAACTCTCAAATTTCTTCTAAGACTCTTTTGGAAGGCTAAATAAACTTAACCCAACACAGAATTTTAGAATTACATGGTTTTCTCTTCTTGAACAAAAAAATAAAAAACTTTTCAATTTAGTCCTTAAAATTTTCTTAGCCTTGAAAGAAGCCTTGAATCTGGAACATATTTTCTGAGTTGAGAAATGTGGAAGACATTATGCAAATTTGAAAGGTAAGGAGGTAAGGAGATTTGGTAGGCAACTGGACTAACTCTTTTTAGGATTTGGAATGGTCCTAAGAATCATGGACTTAATTTCCTTGTCTTGATTTGTCTATCAATACCCATAGTAGGTGACACTCTAAAAAACACATAGTCTCAACTCATTGAATTCCAAAGGCCTCTTCTTCCTATTTGTATGGTTCTCCTGTCTTTGCTGGGCAAATCTTATTTTCTCACTGATCATTTTTATTTGATCAGTATTCACTTGCTCTATCTCAGGTCCTAACAATGTACTCTCTCCTATCTATAACCCATTCAAGGGTGATTTACAACTCTTTCCATACAAAGCAGCATATGGTGCCATACCTATAGTAGAGTGATAACTATTATTATATGTAAACTCTATTAAAGGTAGGTATTGGTCCTTACTTCCCTTTTGTTCTAGCACACATCTCTTAACATATCCTCTAGGATTTGGAAGTAAGTCTAGTTGGGTTCCTAATGTAGGTATTTGTGCCACTCAAGGGTTTGTATTATCCTTTAAGTCTTTCCATCAGTTTGAGTAAGATAAGCAGTGCTAAATTTTAGTTGGGTTTCTAATGTTCTTTGCAAGGATTGCTAAAATTTGGAAGTAAGTCTAGGATCTCTTTTTGACACAACGCTAGATGGTACTCTATGTAGTCTCAAAATTTTCTTAAGGTACAATTAGGCTATCTTTTCCAAGGAATAACTAATATTAATAGGTAAGAAATGAGCAGATTTAGTTAATTTGTGCACTATCACCCATATAGAATCATAACCGGTTGGGGTTCTAAGTAGTCTTACCACAAAGATATAGTTATTTGATCCCATTTCCTTTTTGATATTTCTAGTGGTCTCAATAACCAAACATGTTTTTTATACTCTATCTTTACCTGCTGACAAGTAAGACAAGCATTTATATACTTCGTGATGTCCTTCTTTATACCTGACCACCAAAAGTTTCTTTTTAACTTATGAGACATCTTAGAAATACCTGGGTGAATAGTGTAATGGCTATGGTGTGCCTCTGCTAACAATTTCTCCCTTAACTCCTAATGGTCTATAATCACTATGCAATTCTTAAACATTAGTACTCCATTAGTGGCTAATCCAAAATATAGTGATTTGCATAGATTCCTAGAGACTCATCCTCTTGTTGGGTTTTTCTAACTTGTTCCCTTAATTCACAACAAATCCAAAAATCACTCATTGCTAACTTATATGGGAGTGAAATCATAGTAAGACTAAGATCCCTAAAGTCTTCAAGTAACTTTATCTCATTTACCATAAGGTGAGCTATTTGTAGGGACTTTCTACTTAATGCATTGGCTATAACATTAGCTTTTCTTGCATGATATTTTAATTCAAAATGAAAATCCTTTAAATATTCTACCCACCTTCTTTACCTTATATTCAACTCTTTTTTATCAAACAAGTACCTAAGGTTCTTATGATCATTATAAACCTCAAATTTAGCCTTATATAAGTAATTTCTCCAAATTTTTAGGGCAAAAACCATGGCCACTAATTCTAAATCATAGGTAGGATAGTTTTCTTCTGTAATTTTAAGTTGTCTAGATGTATAAGCAACCACTTTCCTTGCTTGCATTAACACGCATCCTAAACCTTTCTTTGATGCATTGTGTATATCTCAAAGGGCTCTATTGGGTTTGGGATTATTAACACTGGAGAGGTAGTCAACTTCTCCTTCAGTGTTTGAAAACTATGCTCACATTGTTCACTTCACTTAAACTTAACACCTTTTCTAGTCAACCGGGTTAATGGCAAGGCTATTTGAGAAAATCCTTGTATAAATTTTTGATAATAACCTGCCAAACCTAGAAAACTTCTAATTTTTGTAAATATTCTTGGTTGATTCTAATTCAATATAGCTTCAATCTTCTTAGGATCTATCGATACCCCCTTTATTTACCACATGACCGAAGAATTTGACCTCTTCTAACCAAAATTCACTTTTCTAACTTAGCATACAACTATTTCTTCGTTAACATATGTAACACCATCCCAAGGTGTTGTGCATGCCCTTCATGAGTCTTGGAATAGATTAGAATGTCATCTATGAACACCACCACAAATTGATCCAAATAGGGTGATATACTAAGCCTAATAAGCCCTTTTTCCAACATGTCCTCTATTTAGACCTTCAACTCCTTCAGTTCTATTAGAGCCATCTTATAGGGTGTCATAGATATTGGGCCCATACCAAGAATCAAATTTTGGTGAATTCAATCTCTCTCGGTGGGGTAACTTGACTATCTCTAAATGGAATACCTTTGGAAAGTCTCTTATGATAGGAATTGAGTTAAGCCTCTTTTGGAATTCTACTTGGGAAAAGTTTAGGAAAACATCATCTATTTCACACACTCTGTCACTTCTACCTACCGGTAAGGCATCTAAATAAGTTATTTTATTTTCAAAATAGTTTAAAAAAACTAAGGCAATTCAAGGGTAAACACAAAAAATCCACAATAAATAGCTAGTCATAAATAAAACTAGGGCAATTCAACTCGATGCCCCCGTCCTCCAGCCACCATCCCTGATCACCGACGGATGCCACAACGGCTGGAAACAGCTCATTTTTCCCTCCGTTGCGAAAATCCTCCTTCGCTGCGATCTCCGTCGTCTGACCACACCGCCGCCACCATTGGGTAGCCTGAGCTGCCAGCTTCCTCCGCCACCACTATCTTTATACATGAGTTTGTGACTAGTCAACCATACTTAAACTTTAACCTTTTGTACTTTTTAAGGCATCCCTCAACTAGATTCGAGTACCATCTCATAACCAGCGGGATAGTTGTCAACTCTACCCAATGTTTCCCTTACTCAAATGAGACTGGCTATCAACTCATGGGATCATTGTCAACTTTACCTAGATTATTTTCTCTCCACTCTTGGGTAGATCTTAACACTATAAAATCACCATCCCTTTCTGATGGATTACATTCTTGGTACACTATTCTCTAACATATACATTAGGGTGATTTAGCTTATGTCCATGGTTTTGCTTAACTCTAAGTACATGTTTCTTATATGGCCTTTGGAAGATGACACTAACTTAAAGTTTGCAACCATCATGGTGTTTTCAAAATCACCTAATTCGAGTGGATGTTTAACCATCCTAATTTATGTCACAACCGTGGAATGCCCAATGACTGTCCTATACTGATAATCAATCACTTGATCATGAGCCTATCTACCACTAATGTATATGCTTAGAATACTTTCCCCTTCCCGCTATTATGTTTTTCGCTCTCTTTGTTTCACTATCACAAGGACCCTCTCATCCTAGTGACTCGTGACTCTATCTCTTACATGTTACCCACTACATCCCAGGTTTAGACCCTTAGTTTGAGTGACATTTTGGGTTAATTCGCTTCTAAACATTCAATTGAGTTCATAATTTGTAACGACCCCCTAATACAACATACACACTCATATCAGAAGCGTATGGGTTTTCCAAATAGTTATTCCCAATGTGGGAACGTCAGGGGATCGCTACTGGTTGAGCGTAACCCAAATAGACTTCCCATTGTCCATTCGGATTTTGTTCAACCCTAATTCACTTGTAGCTATGCTAATTATACATACATACATCATAAATTACTCTGGAATGAAACTAAAACCCATCGATACATCATATCAAACATTTAGTGCGAATTCTAACTTAATTTTACAAGTTTACAGTGGTAAACCCTATCGAAAATCTGACAGAGTTTCCTCTGTATTTCGAGTATATCCCAAATACAATAGTCACCCTGTTTACAGATATACAGCCAGTCCAATAACAACAGAAAACATAAATTACAGAAGACCAATATACAACATCAGTATAAATAGATACAATGCCATTCAAGCCTAAACTAAGCTGTTCTTTTGTCTATCATCAAGGCATCGCCCAACTAACGTCTAGATTCCTGTTCCTGTTCTTGTTCATCTGAGTAAACAACCTAATGAGATATAAAATACCAGTAGAATAATTTACAGTTCAAATAAAATTCAAAATCTGGTTGAATACTCATCGGTGCGAGCACCGAAAACAACTTCCTGAAATCATTTTGAAATCAGTAAAATACCTTATCTTTAAAATCATTTTGTCATATGGAAATTGCGGCAAATACTCAAAATCATAAAAATCCATTTCTTTGAAAATCAGTAATCGAAATCAAGTTAAATCCCATTCCAGTGTATCTAAATCTATCTTGGCCACAAGTCCTTTGCGACCAAATCTAAAATCGTCATCTAATTGCACGTCATCCAGAGAGATTACCTCTCTTATCGTTGGGTGTGATCCGTAACACCAATCACCCAAATCTCGCCTATATTATGAGTGTGATCCGTAACACCAATCACTCACTCAAGGACCAGGTGAGAATCAACATCTAGGGCGTCCCCTAGCATGTGCACATACGCCAATTATCATCCTCATACAGTCTATTCGAACTCACATGCACACGGTCGGCATCTAAACTCGATAAACAAAACGTCTAACATGCAATTAGGATATCCAGCACACAGGCATGCAATTTATTCCATCGAAAGAAGTACGCAAATCCATGCAATTAAATTTAATCGTTCAGATATTCACTAGGTCAAATCTAAAACTCGGGAAGCGTAAATCATCCTACCTGGTCTTCTGTTGCTCCAAATCAATTCAGAACTTCACGAAATCTCAATTTTTGAGCCAATTAAATTTCCTGGACATTTAAATGAATATTCAAGCTCTTCACGTCATCCGTTTTATGATTCTAAGTCTGATTATCCTAATTCCTAGGTCAATTTATTTCCTAATTGCGTTCGCAGCTATTTCAATCAAAATTCATTAGTTTTTGGGGAATCAGACCTTACTAGTGTTGTTAGATGATGAAATTCTGTCCTGGGGTGATCTCGGTGTCCCTCGGTGTATATCCAAATGCTCTGACAGGCCAGTGTACGGTGATGCATGACGGAGGGGTGCGGTTGACCTCGAAATTGACACCACGGTGAAGCCCACAAGACAAGGAGTTCAAATATGGTGTTGGCGCGGTGGTTCACGGCCATTTGGATGGCATTTTTCAGCCACGAAGAATGACGCATGGAAGGCAGAAAAAGCCTCGATCCGAGCACGTCGGACCTCCGTTCAACGTTGGCGAGCTGGTGGAGGAAGCTGGCAGCTCAGGCTACACGTTGGTGGTAGCGGTGACGGCCAACGGTGGCGGACAGCGGCTATCTCAGTTAGCGAAGTGTTCACACAATGGGGGAGGAAAATAGCATTTTCCAGCAGTGCTGGCGGTCGTTGGCAGTCGTGGGTGGTTGCTGGAAGTCGAGGATGGCAAGGGGAGTCGATTGGTATGCCAGGTGGTGGCTCACGGTGGCTCAGGTGGCGGCGCGCGATGGAGGAAAGAGTAGAGATAGGAGAGAGAAAATAGAGTAAGGAGAGAGAAGGAATTGTGACAAATGGCGAGGTTTCGGGAAATTTAAAGCTTCCGGGGGCAATTTTGACTTTTCCCAGACCACTCGGGGAAACTTTAGGATGTCGGCTTCCTTCCAAACTTTAGCACGAGTTTCCATGCGAAGCTTTTAGCCTCCGTTAGTGAAACTGAAGTACAAATTGTCGTCTGTCAGTTTCTGATCACCATATCGCGTTTCTTTCCATTCAGTCGTGTTTTTGACTTCAGATCACTTTCTGAGTTCAACCATCACCTCAAAATACATGGCAACCTCAATTTAAATGGAATTAGCATCAACAATTTGATTTTATCTTTTGAAATAGTTTCGGTTATTACATAATTCATGACAGTGCCATATCAGTCAATTGTTACCCAACCATCAGTTGACTATTAGCTCACTGTCCTCATCAAATTTTTTTCAACCCGAGAGCAACTAGTTGACTGCTAAGGGCTTGAGAGTCAGCTTTTAGATGTAAATTAGACTTGATAGTCAACTGTTAGGGCGGGGCAGTCGACTACTAACCTTCTGTAATGCTTTTTGGGCTAGCGAAGAACACGACAGTTGACTTCCAAGAGCTGGCAGTCAGCTGCTAGCGTTTTGTAATGCTTTCTAGGTAGATGAAGAATATGGCAATTGACTTCCAAGAGCTGGCTGTCGGCTACTAGTGTCCAATCTGTTCTAAAACCTTACCATTACCCATAAAGTTTTCCCTTCAAACCATTTTCACAAGTTATGAACTTTGCAGTAACATTTAAACATTATATGGCACTTATAGCTAACCCAAAACTCAACTTATCCTCACTCAACACTAGGATCAACCTACATTTCGTAATTAGGGTATAAGCCCACTTTCACAATCATTTACAAGCATAAATGAGCAAAAACATTCAGCAAGCAATGACCAATAGCAATTGAAAATATAGAGAATGTAGGTTTAAAACCATAAGCATAACTTAAACATTCATAAACTCATTTTTTAGCAAAGAATTAAACATTTCATAAATAGGGTTAGGTTAAGTTGCTACCTTGATTTCCTGAAGAATTTGTATGTACACTGTGTTTAAATGGTTTTTCTCTTGTTGTAAGATCAATCCTTAGCCTTAAATCACCCTTCCTTTAAGCTTATACCTTTCTTTTTCCCCAGTTTAACCTTTTTCTCTTTCTGTTGCCCTTTTCTTTCTCTCTTTAGGAAAATGCTAAAGTTTTAGTTGTGAGGGTTTTGGGTTTCTGAACTCTTAAATCTCATTATTTGCATTTTGGTCCTTGGCCATTTTATGACTTAAGGCATTACTAAACTCTCCATTTTCAATTTAGTCTGTGGCCACATCTTAACTCATCTTTCATTCTTTTCAACTAAGTCCTTGCACTAATGCAACTATATGCAATTAATGCAACATACTCAAGCATTAAACTTAAATTAACAATTAACAAGCATTTTTTATTCATATTAGGGGTAGATGTTACACATTCTTCATATGTTTCAAAGATGATGGATTCTATGCAGTATATGTCATGCTATGTACTATGAAAAGCATAGATTATATAATATCATGTGTAAATTTACGCATAAATCATGGTAGAACCATGATAACACATCATAATAACATAAATTTATGGACATACATTAGAGCATAGGAGAGAAATAACACATCATAATAACATATTGGCACTAGGTTAGTAAATATATAAATTGAGAGCTAAGGGACTTGTAAGTCGATAATCCGCAAGATAGAGGCTATACAAAGGATGAACCAATGTCAGTTGCCCCTTCTACTAACTAGAACGTAGCCCTAATTATAACAACCATTGAATGAGTTTCATTGTGTGACAATTGGTCCTATACCCCCTAAAGCGTCCCCTAGATCGAGTACCAACATTTCTCATCTCACTGGTTCTTAAGACTCCTTATTTGGTAGACCAGATCTACCCATTCACTAGTCAATTACAAAATAAGCTAATACGATTAAGAAAATAACCACCTTCTAATGATGGATCATTTTTTGGTTACATGGTTCACAAATATGTATACTACGAAAATGGATTCTAGGTCAAGGTAAGCTTAACCCTAAGTAGGTAACTCTATGGCCATAAGAGTACATTAACTCAAAATTAGCTACCTATTCATAGCCCAATTATGGGATTCACAATGGTCGTCCCATACTGACTATCATTCATCCAATCTAGAATCCATTTAATCCTAGTGCACATATTTAAAAATGATTTTCAGCTCTACTATTGTTATTTCCTCTCATAACATGGTCCTTTACTACTTTAATGTGTTATACATGCTTAATTTAATTGTATCTTGGATTTTTTGTTGTTTTGGATGAAAAAATTAGTGAAAATGGTCATTTTACAAAACAAGGGGTTGCAAGTCAACTTCTAGAGGTCTAGAGGCTTCTTTCCAAAAGAGTTCATGGCAGAGGGTAGGAAGTCAACTTCCTCAGGGCAGAAAATCAACTTCCTTGTCCAGTAAGTCAACTTCTTGCTTCTGGGTTTAAATTTCTAGGTTTCAAGAATACGAAAGTCAACTTCTGGGATAAGGCAATTAACTTCCTTATTTCTACCCTATTTTGAAACATAATTTTTTATAATATCCATATTTTACCTGTCTTGGGTGTATTTTTAATTTATAAAATTTAGCAGTTTTATACCCGAAAGATGTAATTAAATTGTCCTAAATTTTTGAAAAGGAGAAGGGACCAAACCGAAAGAAAAAGTCAGGGACTAAAGTGAAAAGTAAAAAGGTTTCACTAAAAGACACAATATAATCATTGTGCCTCCAAAATATCTCACACATTTATGGCATGTAATAATTATGTCGAAAAAATATCTTCGTGCATTTATGATGCATAATGATTATGCCAGAAAAATATCTAGAAGTCATGATGATTTTAGAAAAGTATCCGAGGGCAAAACATACCTAAGGGCAAAATGGTAATTTTACTCAGGATAAAATGGTAATTTTTTCCTTAGGGGTAAAATGGTCATTTCATCATGAAAATTCTCATAGAGTCCCTCCCACAGCACCTTTTGAAATTATAAAGCAAAGTGAGGGCTAAAATAGTCTTTTTACCATAAAGGGCAAAATGGTAATTTACCACTAGGGGTAAAATGGTAATTTATGTAAAGGATAAAATTATCAATTTGGCAAAAGAAAAATTTTACAATTCCAAGTAAATTCTTCCCTCCATCTCACGGCTCTTTCTCATCAAATTGGAATGGTATTTTAGTCATTTTGCCACCAAGGGAAAAATGGTCAGTTTCCACCCAATTAAAAGCCACGTCTTCTTCTGCCTCCTTTTGGCAAAAATCAACGTGAGGCATAGGTGAGGGAGAGAACCATGAAGTTGAAGGAGCTTGAAGGAATAAGGAGGAAGAAGGAGGAAGAAGGAGAATGAGATAAAGTGAAGGAAAATCCAAGGAAAAGGCATTTTCATTGGCAAATCAAGGTAGTTATACAATTCTTTATTTCATGGTTTATGGTGTTTTTCATGTGTTTAGAAATTTTCCATGGCTGCCATGAATTTGAGGTTTTACTCTCTACATTCTTTTAAGCTTGAAAACCTGTTGGGTTATGCTTGCAATGTTGTATGGATGTGTTTATGAGTGTGGATTGGATTGATTTAATGGTTTTTGATGAAATTGTGAATTTCCTTCCATTTTCATGAAAAATTTATTTTTCATGAAAGTAATCTTATAATGCTTGGATTGTCATGAAACTAATGGGTAAATGATATTTTTTGATTATTTGATGATGAAAATGGGATAAATAGTTTTCTTGAATGAAAAATTGATACTTTTCCTAAAACTCCGTATTTGGTCGAGAAAGTGAAGTAAAAAGGGGGGAAAGTGGTTTGTAAATAATTTAAGGATGATAGTGATGATGACTTGGTCATAAGGAAAGAGGGAAGGGAGAGTGATATTTTAATAAAATTGTATTGGCTTCTTTTCCTATCTTAACCGAGAAAGCTAGGAAATTGGCAAGGAAATATTGTTTATAATTGTTTATGATGATGGTTTGGTCATGAGGAAAGAGAAAAGTAAGGTGACTTTGTAACAAAAATTTATTTGGTTCCTCTTTTGTTTTATTATAACCAAGATGGTAAGTGTGAGTTGAGAGAAAAGTTTCAATCATTGTTTTAATGAGAATCACATTTCCACTCGGTGAGAAAGATGGGAGAAAAAGGGAAAAGCTGTTTAAATGATATAATATTGTTATCTTGTCCTTTTTGCATTGACTAAAGACTTAATGTAATATGAAATCATATTGGTTCCCTTTCTCCCCCCTTGGTCGAGAATGATATAAAAGGTGAAAAGAGAAATTTTACATTAAATTTTAATGCCACATATGTTTGGTTATAACATGGAAAGAGAAGAAAAAGTATTATATAAATAAAATCATGTTATCCTTTCCTTTTCCTTCCACTTGACTGAGAAATCACCATAAGAAGAAGAAGATGCAAGAAAAATCCAATTTGACTAGCTCTTGGTTTAAAGAAGTGGAAATTAGGAAAATTTATACTTTATTTAATATATCCTATTTTCTTCATTTTGGGTATTTTGGCTGAGATATAAAGGCATTTTCATGATAATTTTATTGTGTTTATTTTAATCTTGGCCAAAATATATTAAAAAGGAGAAAGAGAATATTAAGAAATTACCCATTATGTAAATTATTATTTTCATGACATCCTTGTGTTAAAAATGTGTAATTGTAAAATGGAAGGATAAATGTTTATATGTATATAGATATTATGCATTATATGAATTATTTGAGGCAACTGATATTTAGAAATGCATACATAATTATAATTAATAATGAAAAGTATGGTATCATGATAGAATTATAAAATAAAGAAGGGAAACATAGAATGGATTGGAAAATATAGAATAAAAAGGAAAACTTAGACTGGAAAGAAAGAAAGCTTAGAGGAAGTATTTCTAAAATATGTTATAGGATAGATAGGCTTGTAACTGAATGACCAATTGTTGGTATGGGACGACAATTGGGCATTCCACAAAGAATGTAAGAATTAGTGATGATGGCAAATTCTAGGTTAGTGTAACCTAAAAATGTCCAAATTAAAAGAGGGGACATTTACTTAGAATTTAGCAGAATCATAGGTACAAGCCAAATCATCCTAGTTTATTTGTGGGAAATAGCGTACTGGGAAAGTGATCCACTGGAAAAGTGGTGGTGATTTCATAGCACCATGATCCACCCAAAAGTAGAGAGGAAAGGATCTGTTGAATAACAGTGATCCTGTGAGCATAATTTAAACTGATTATAAGGAGAAATCCCACTGATTGGGAAATGATCTGTCTATATGACAGTAACCATTGATTGGAATATCGACTAGGGAATGATATGTCTATAGGATAGTGACCATTGATTGGAACATCGATTGGGGAATGATTTGTCTATATGACAATAACCATTGACTGGAATATCGATTAGGGAATGATCTATCTATATGAAAATGACCATCGATTGAAAGTGGTAGAAATTTCACATGACTAGAATTGGAAATAAAATTATCTCACTCATGTATGTAGTAGTACGTTGCACTCCCGATACTCTTAAGTTCCTCTTTCATTGACTATCGCTTTTATCCAATGACTGATAATAGTTTTCCTTATGATTGGCAATGTTTTCCTAATGAATGATTTACTATGTTTTCCCTATATATGACTAGAAATGTATTTATGATTGGAAATGTATTTATGACTAGATATATTTTAAAATCATGATACTAAGATGCCTTGACTGGTAACTTTCATAGTGAACAGTCACATTGCATTCATATATACATCCCATACTTCTTATGAAATGTATATGCACAACCCAATAAGATTTAATTGATGTTTTAAAATGAAAGAATGTAAAACTATTTTCTGTATCACTATGGTGGTACATACTAGTTTTTTTATAAAAAAAGAATTGTCTAGCTACTGAGAATGAAATTCTCATAATTATCCTAGTATATATTAGATAACCAGGCATAAAATACCACTAGAGTTGCAAGATAGATTCTGGGAGTATGTAAGAGTTATGTATAGTATTAGCAAGATAACGATAAGGGTTTGAGTGGCAGGACCGTTGCCTCTTTACTCTATGTATCCATCAAAATATTATGTACGAGTAAATATATATATCAATGTATAAATGAGGTTTAAGTTTACCACTGCGTTATTATTTTAATTTATTTAGTTTTTCGCGATGCTCTAAATAAATGTAAGACCGAGTAATTAGTCCCAATTCTAATCATTTAAATAAAATAAAATTGAAAATTTTTACTCGATAATAAATAAGGACGGAAGTAAGAATAGCACGCCAATCTTGTAGCCAAGGGTTTTATTAAGAAAAATATTTTATAAAAATAGGCTATAGGATTAGGGTGTTACATTTTTCACCTTTTTTAACCACTACAACATATATCTTAAAGTCCCAAAATGATTGATGGACCTTTTTCCAATTTAAAAGCCAATAACATACATAAAAAACATAATGAATCTAAGTTATATCTAACTCAAATCAAGAAAAATCATTATTGAAAGAAAGAGAAATGAAACTCAGTTTCAATTCTCTAAATCTATGCAAATAAGATGAATCAAAGCAATCATAACTAAGATTGCAATTTTACACTCACATTTTTGAATCAAAACAACATTAAGATGAAAATCCATCATGAAACCCATTTTTCTTAAGAGAAAACATAAGAGTGAAGTTTAGCATGTTTACATCTTGTTTTCATACAGATCTATATGTTAAATGTTGTCCATAATCATTCTAGGTTAATTTTGTCACAACCCAAAATATTGAGTCTGTGATCAGCGCATAGACTTATCATAACACCTGTAACGACCCCTTAATTTACCATAGACTTACCTCTATTAGAGTAGCGGAAGCATATAATTTTTCGCAATCAATTTTTCATTTTTTCTTGTCAGGGAATCTCAGAGGGTCGCTACTGGTTGAGTGTAACCCAAATAGACTCTTACCACTATCCATTCATATTTCACTTAACCCTATGACCTAAGCAGCTATTCTATTTTCACAAACAACCATAACATGCTATGAAATATCAATTCTAATAACCATAAAATTCATAATACGACATCCATTCACATTCAATTCAAATTTAATTCAAATTAAACTAATCTTTAAACATGCATTTTTTCCAAAAATTCGGCAGAGTATCCCCTATAAACTGGACGTTTTCCCAAAGTACAAACAGTAAGAAAACCAATAATTACATCCATTCAAATCCAACAATAAACATAACCATCAATACAGTTAATAACATAATCAAATTCAAGCCTAAAAACTACGCAGCGACATCCTTATGTTATCCTGCTCCTACCCAGTTATCTTCTAGGCATACCCTATTCCTGATCATCTGAGCAAACAACTTCGTGAGATAGTTAAATCCCAGTAGATTAATTTACATCAAACAGTTCTAAAATAGTTGGATGCTCAGCTGTGACAATGCATAGAAAACATTACCTCGTATTCAATTAAAAACATGTGAATTAACTTATTCTTTAAAATTTGAGATCACATGGAAACCGATGCAATAAATAAAATGAGTATAAAATACTTATTCTAAAAATTCATACTGAAATTCTGGTTTAAAAATCATGCCCGGTGGTTTTCTCATACACATCAATCACAAGTCTCATGTGACTGTTTACAAATTTATCCAATTGCATGCAGTTTTTACGAAAAACATACTTTTACGTTGGGTGTGATCTATGACACCAATCACCCGAAATCACGCCTATATTGTGAGTGTGATCCGTGACATCAATCACTTACTCAAGGACTGGGTGAGAATCAACATCTAGGGTGTCCTCTAGCATGTGCACAAACGCCAATTCTCATCCTCATACATTCTATCCGGAACTACATATGCACAGTTGACTAGTTCTTAAGATTTTAGGAGATTACACCTAAACCACAACGTCACCCCGTATAAGTTATCCCCCCTTATACACCTTAAACCTTTCATAAGGTCATCTTGGTTTATCGAGTAATCCCTAATGAATGCAGGCTAAATCTGATTAAAATGATACATTTACAAAACCATCTGCACTCGGGATACTCAACGGCTGTCCCATACCGGCTATTGAATACCCTATCTTAAGTCAACCCGCTCTTATGGCATATAAATCCGATAGCCAATCAATCTAACATGCAATAGGCATTTACAGCATGCAAGCATACAGAAATACTCATAAATTATAGCACACATTCTCATGCAATAAAACTATTATAAATCAGGCATTCACAGCATCAAATAAAGTTTAGGGGAGTGTAAATCACTCTACCTATCACCCGTTTGCACCTAAACAGTTTGAGGCTTCCCGTTTCCTCAGAAATCGATCCTAGTTAGTTCCCTGGGCAATTTAATTAAAATATTATGTGGTTTCCTATTCGATTAAGCTTCTCTACGTTAGATAACAGTTTCTTAGGCCGGTCTAATTGCTACACATGTTTGAGATTAAATTTTAATTAGAAAACATCAAATTGAGGCAATTTAAATCGTATTGGGGGTTTTGGAAGATGAAATTCTGGTTTTGGATAGTTTCTGGCAGCTTTGGGGATGCATTTGCTCTGTTCTGGGCGAGTGATGGCGGTGTTCATCGGCTGGGAGCTGTCGGAGGAAGCTGGTAGCTCAACCTTTCCAACGGTGGGGGCGGTGTCGCCGGACGGCGTCCGTTGATGGCCAGGGTTGGTTGCTAGAGGTCGAGGGCGTCAAGCTGCGTTGGTGGCTGGGTGCGATGGCGGCGAAGGGCGGCGTTCCAGTCGTGCATGGTGGCTGGAAGTAGAGGAGAGAGAGAGGAGAAAAATAGAGGGAGGAGAGAGAGAGGAAAGTGGAAATGTGAGGGAAAATTAGAGTTTTTGAAACTTTAAAGCCTCAAGGGGCATTTTGGTCTTTTGCCACTTTTCTCGGGGAAATTTTTGGATGCCTTTTTTAACCCGAGGAAGGACACGGGTCCCCATAGAAATAATTCAAGCTTTGTTTAAGGAATTAAAGTCTGTTACTTTTACTGTCAATTCCATGATGCCAGGCTAAGTTTTCCTCCATTATATCATATTTTGACTCTGAAAAATTTCCAAATTTTGATCGTAGACTCAGAAAATTATGTCGGATTCAATTTTAATAAAATCAAGGTTTAATTTACCCAATTAAATTATTCTTAAAAATCTAGTTCTTTACATTCTCCCCCCTTAAAAGAAATTTTGCCCCCAAAATTCATACCTCTGAATAGTTCTGGATAATGTTGCCTCATCTCGTCCTCTTTTTCCCACATCATCTCTTGCGATGCTACATCCTGCTAAAGTACCTTAACTAAAGGGATTACTTTATTCTTGAGTTGCTTAGTCTTAAAGTCAAGGATTTGTACAGGCGTAGATTCATAAGTTAAATTTTCCTTTAATACTATGGGTTGATTCCCCAATATATGGGCAAGATCTGGGACGTATTTGCAGAGTTTCAAGATGTGAAAGATTTCATGCAAGTTTAACAAGTATGGAGGCAAGGCAATTTGGTAGGCGACTGGACTAACTCTTTGCAAGATTTGGAATGGTCTTAAGAATCTGGGACTTAATTTCTTTGTCCTTATTTTTCTACCAATACCTATAGTGGGGACACTCTCAGGAAAACATGCTCTCCCTCATTAAACTCTAAAGTTCTCCTTCTCCTATTTGTGTAGGCTTCCTGTCTCTATTGGGCAACCCTCATCTTTTCTCTGATCATTTTGATCTGATCAGTAGTCTCTTGCACAATATCGAGTCCTAACAGTGTACTTTCCCCTATCTCTACCTAACTCAAAAGTGATTTACAGCTCCTCCCATATAGAGCAGCATAAAGTGCCATACCAATGGTAGAGTGATAACTATTATTGTATTCAAACTCTATCAAAGGTAGGTATTTATCCTAACTTCCTTTCTGTTCTAGCACACAAGCCCTTAACATGTCTTCTAAAGTTTGGATTGTTCTCTCAGACTGCCCGTCAGTCTGAGGATGATAGGTGGTGTTAAACTTAAGTTGAGTTCCTAATGCTTGCTGTACGGATTGCCAAAATCTCAAAGTAAACCTAGGGTCGCGGTCTGATACTATACTTGATGGTACCCCGTGTAATCTCACGATTTACCTAAGGTATACTTCGGTTAGTTTCTCCATGAAGTATCTCATTTTGACAAGTAAAAAGTGAGCAAACTTGGTTAATCTATCCATTATTACCCAAATGGCATCATAACCAGCTGGTGTCCTAGGTAGTCTAACTACAAAATCCATGGTTATTTGATCCCATTTCCTTTTCGGTATCTTCAGTGGCTTTAGTAACCCTGCAGGTCTTTGATGCTCTATTTTAACCTATTGACAAGTCAGACAAGCAATTACATACTTTGTGATATCTTTCCGCATACCTTGTAATGTCCTACATCGGTTGGAGAGGGGAACAAAGCATGCCTTATAAGGGTGTGGATACCTCTCCCTTGTAGATGTGTTTTCTCCTCCGAAGGGATACGGGGAGAAAAACAAAATCGTGAGGTGGCTCGATAACTACCAAAGCGGACAATATCTATAAGTGGGCGGCTGGATTGTTACATTGGTATCAGAGCCGGGGTCCAGATCGGTGTGCCAGCGAGGACGCTGGGCTCCCTAAAGGGGGTGGATTTGTAATGTCCCACATCGGTTGGAGAGGGGAATGAAGCATGCCTTATAAGGGTGTGGATACCTCTCCCTTGTAGACACGTTTTCTTCTCCGAAGTGATAAGGGGAGAAAAACAAAACCGTGAGGTGACTCGATAACTACCAAAGCGGACAATATCTGCAAGTGGGTGGCTGGACTGTTACATACCTGGCCACCAAAAGTTTCTTTTTAAATCCTGATACATCTTGGAAATACCTAGATGAATGGTATATTGGCTTCGATGAGCCTTTGCTAACACTTTTTCCTTCAGTTCCTGATGATTTGGGATTACTATCCTCTTCCTAAAATCAACACTCCATCAAGGGCTAATCCAAAATCAGGCTGGTTTGTATAAATCCCCAAAGATTCATCCTCTAGTTAGGCTTGTCTAATTTGTTCCCTCAAGTTGCAGGTTATTAGGAAGTCACTAATTACTAATCTCTTCGAAAATGAAATTACATTAAGGCTAAGATTCCTAAAGTTCTCAAGTAATCTCATCTCACCTACCATCAAGCTGGATAATTGTAATGACTTCCGACTTAATGCATCAGCTACCATGTTAGCTTTCCCTGCATGGTATTTTAACTCAAAGTCAAAGTCCTTCAAGTACTCTACCCACCTTCTCTGCTTCATATTAAATTCTTTTTGATCAAACAAGTACCTAAGGCTCTTATGATCACTAAAACCCTCAAATAAAGCGTTGTATAAGTAATGTCTCCAAATCTTTAGGGCAAATACAACGATAGTTAATTCCAAGTCGTGGGTAGGATAATTTTCCTCTGCAGGTTTCAATTGTCGTGATGGATAAGCAACTACTTTTCCATCTTGCATTAAGAAGCATCCTAAACCCTTCCTATATTGTGGAAACTCCTATGACATCTTAATGACCACACAAAAGGTACATCCTTTCAGGTCAACTTGGTCAAAGGATGCGCTATTTGGGAAAACCCTTGTATGAATCTCCAATAGTAACCTACTAATCTCAGGAAATTATGAATCTCGGTTACAATTTTAGGTGTCTCCTAATTCACTACTGCCTTAACTTTAATAGGGTCTATTGATACCCCATCTTTAGTGATAACATGCCCCCAAAATTTCACCTCTTCAAGTCATAAATTACATTTTTCTAGCTTGACATATAGTTGCTTCTCCCTCAAAACATGAAGTATAATCCTAAGATGCTCTTCATAATCTTCCCTATTTTTAGAATATAAAAGAATATCATGAACAAACACTACAATGAATTTATCAAGGTAGGGTCAAAATATACATTTTATGTAATCCATGAAAATAGCTAGAACATTGGTTAGACCAAATGACATTACTCTGAACTCAAAGTGTCCATATCTGGTCCAGAAGGCTGTCTTATGAATGTCTTGTTCTCTAACTCTAATTTGATGGTAACCGAATCTTAAATCTATCTTGGAGAAAATCGTTACTCATCCACGTTGGTCTAGCATACCATTTACCCTAAGGAAGTGATACTAGTCCTTCACAGTTACTCTGTTCAACTATTTATAATCGTTGCACACTCTTTGGGTTCCTTCTTTCTTTTTCACAAACAACACTAATTCTCCTCAGGGTGAAGCATTGGTTTTGATAAACTATTTAGACCAGAGGGTTTCTATTTCTCTCATATTTTTTTTATTTCTATTTCAAGAATTTCACCCTTTAAAGTACTTTAGATTATTTTTTTAAATCATAACATTAACAAAATTTAATATAATTTTAATAAAAAAATTGACAACCTAACAGGAATCAATTTAAAAAATTGTTAAATTATAAGAATTCAATTAAAAATTAAGTAAAAATAAATGAACTACAAGAATAATTTAATTAACCTTAATTTCATATACGTTTCCTCTTATTTTTGTTTGTGGTACTCTTTTTATTATTGAAAAACGAGATTTTCCACCATGATATTCTGAAAATTTTCATAATGGATCCACAAATTGAATGGGTTATTGGTTCTTTCTCCTCAGCAATCAATTCTCGTGTCTCAGTCACATGTTTTTCTTTCTGCAAAAAATACCAATTGTCGATTAGAATATTCTGATCATCATGTTCAAACATAATTTAATTGCAGAAATAAAAGAGCACAGCTTTCAATTTATGAAATAGTAATGCTCACATTTACGATGAACTTAAATCCAATCTTTATCTGTCCTTTGTAGGTGTTATCTTCAAGCACCACATTATATCGAGCTGGTTTTATTTCTATGCATTCTCTGTCTGTACCATAAGAGATTATTCCACCTATGTAAATTCTGTTTTTTCGGAAAAAAAAAAAAGAAATTATTTAACATAATCCAATTGAATGAAAAAATAATAAATTTGAAAAAATTTGATTATAACCTATATCTGAAAAAGTAATTATTTGAATTTTTATAAATGCATAAATTATTATCTAACAAATCAGATTTTAAAGAAATTTTCAATTCTGATTATTATTTTTAATATCAGTTATTTTTGAACAATTTACTATTTTAATTAAGCATACCTGGCAATTTAAAAGATTTTATTTTTTTTACAATTTTTTATTTAGAAATTGATCATGACCAATGTGTATTTTATTTGAATAAAGTGTAGACTTTTAAGTCATGAGTATAAAGATATTCGTGTTGAAAGAATTTTTTATTATTATTATAGAACTTCCACTGAATCAAAAAGATTAGTTCAAAATTATAATGAGATTTTGAATTCTGGTAATTTAAAAAAAAAAGACTAAAATATAAATAACTTCTTAAATTATGGGTCATGTGTACATAATCTTTCTTGGTTATAAAAATTGATTTAGAACTCCCTCAAACTTTGTAATTTGTACAAAAACCCTTCTCCCATTATATTAATTTTTCTATCCAAAATTTTAATGAAGTATAGAAATATCAAATTATTTAACAATTCTTTTTGCATAAGGCTTAAAATTCATAAGGGACTTTTTACACAATACCTAAAGTTTAGAAAGATTTTTTTTATATTTTTGTTTGACTTGATTTTGTTAACATCTTACTATTTTGTTAAGATTTCGAATGAAAAAGTTAACGGAAAGAGTTTTTGTACAAATTATAAAATTTAGAAGATTCTTAGTCAATTTTTATAATTAATAAATATTATCTGCATATGACATAATTAAGAAAACTTTTGATATTTTAGTCGCTAAAAAAATGATTAAGAAGGTGATTAAAGAGGGGAAAAAAATGTAACCTAGTTTCACCGACAAATCCTTCATTTTTAAAGAGTTCTGTGTCCATTATTGTACACTTGAGATGGGTTAAGTTGTTGAGATCATCAAATGATGAGAATTCAAATGTGAATTTCTCATTCCACCAAGGCTTCTCATGTTTCCCTGCATCACACGATTCATTTACTATTTAGATTTGACTAACTAAATGAATGGAGATTTTAAAACATTCAATAAAACGTTACTATGGTGGGTAGGAATATTATAGTATACTGTGATTATTTTAGTTTTGCCATCTGAAATATTATAGTATTTTGGATGTAAAAATTAGATGAAAATATTGAGAATATGTGATTATGAGATGACATTTGATATTATATTCTAGGCAAAATGGTATTAGTTGATGATAATTGAAGTATTCTATCATTTTGTCTCACAAGTTGAGTCGAACAATTTTTTTATATTTATCAGTTCTATCTTTATCTTATAATTTTATGATAATTGACTTTATAAAAATATTTACTTATAATAAATTATAAATGTGTAAAATATCATTATTAAAGAAGTTATATTGTATGTTTTTTTATATGAAGGAGACAAAAATAAATTATACATGAAATTAATTTCAAACTTTTTTAAAGCTCTTTTCAATTTTATTTTTATCTGCAAATAGTAAAAAAAAGTATAAACTTTTAAGATGTAATTTATTTTAGATTTAAAAGGGATATATTAGAAATTCAAGAAGTAAATAATACTTATATTAACATTTGTAACTAAATATTTACATTGAAACATAAGGTATTATCAATTTATCAAATCATACATGGGCATTGTAACGTAACTATCATGATATTTTATGCTATAATATCTCATACTATATATAGTATGTAAATTATGGTATATGAAATAATAGTTTATCAAATGTCTCCTGAATATATTTTGGTACGAAATTAGATGTGTAGTAATTTATAAAAAATTAAAATCTTAAATTCAAATATCTATTTTTTTTATATATATTAAAAAAGGAACAAAATTTTTTATTTAATTCTTTAAATTTTTTATATTAATTATTCAGTTATCAAATAAAAAAATACATTGAGATTTTTTTACATCGTATCATTGTATAATCAAGTATTTGCAAAAAAGAAATCCTGATACCTGTTATTATTATTATTTTTTATCGAAGAATTCGATAATAAATACATCATTTTTTTTTTTTACCTAAGTTGGTTAATTCATTAAAACAAGTGAAGCATATAAGAGAAATAAGTAAATGCACCTGATGATATTTTGCTTCTTTGTGATTGAGATCCACATTCAATAATCACATAATAGGATGGTGTTCCTGACAGTAAGTCATAGGTTACAATTACTTTTACATTTTTTTTAAAGAAACAAAATAGAAGAATATAAACATTATTTTTGGATTTTAAAAAATACATCAAATGAATAATGAAAATAGCATGTTGAAGACATATAAGAGTGAAAAGAAGGATGAAGATCTTCTCATGTGAGAAAATAATGTGTCCAAGAGATTTTTTGTACTTAAAAAATAATGTATTTCTTTGTAGTAAGAGTGATAGGAAGAAAAAAAATTGACTCTTAATCTATCAAGGGTAGATTCCTATTAGTGTGAGTCCCTATCACTGGGAGACCCGTGAATTCCTAATTTTTTTTAATTTTTCTCTTAGTATAGAAAAAAATGCACAAGATTTAAAATAAAAAATAATATGATAGTATCATGTGAAAAGAGAAATAGACATAGAATAAAAATATATTATTCACTCATAGCATCAATTGTGTGAATGAGATCCACTACTAAATTAATTTAATATTTATCTCTTTTTTTTATATGACATCTTCATGTTATTTTGTGGAATAAGAATTAAAATTGGTGAAAAGGAATGAGAGTATACCAATGAGGTTAGTGCGTATAATGCCTTGAGCATTAACAAGAAGTACTTCAAGAATTCCAGTCTTCATGTGTCTGTATGTGCTTGATTTTGGGTCCCAAAGAGTGAAGATTGACGGTGAAGTTTTGACATAATATACTGGCAATATGGGACTTGATGGCAGTTTTATAATTATATATTATGAGCAGTTTTTTTTTCTTTTATTGAAATAACAGAGGTTACAAGTAATATGCTTGATAATACTTTGTACTCTCTCTAATTGTAACTTTTGTTATTTTATTGACACCGAAAAAAAAACTTCTGGTGTTAATAAGGTAACAAGTTACATAAGTGAACGACAAGTTCATGTTTGAATTGCAGTTACAGAGAATTGGCATCAATTTCTTCATTTGATCCTTGATCTTAAGAATATGCTTAGTTTGAAAAGAATGTAAGAATTATTTTTAAAAAGAAAATGTTATTAAGATAATTTTTATTAAATTTAAATTTAATTTTTCATTCCCAGTTAAAAGATTAATTTATAATAAAAAATGAAAAAAATATAAATTAAAGAAACTATTTGATAAAATTTTGACAATTTTTTTCTCAGACTTGAGTCTGTCAAATTATACATAAAATCATCATGGGCTAATAGTTTAATAGATAAACTAGACAATAATGACTTAAAAATGATTTAACAATTTTTTTTAATAATTAACTGCTAATTGTATATATTGTATTTGCCTTGTGATAATCTAATTTTTTTATCTTTTCCATTCTTGTTGATCTAAATTCGCTTTTTCGTTAGTGCAAAGAGAAAGAAAAATGATGTCTATGGCTCTCTTTGTTTTTTAAAAAAAATTTTAAATTTTCTACATATCTGTCTATCTATCTATCTATCTATCTATCTATATATATATATATATATATATATATATTGTATTTGCCTTGTGATAATCTCCAAATTGGCAAGATTACTATAAGGAAAGCTTAAACACTTGTAGAGGAAATGTATAGGGAGAGAAGATGTAACGAACCCTCTTATAAACTTACATTATCAAAGTAATTAAGAAGCGTGAAATTCTCTTACTAATTGAATATAATCCAAATAAACCCATCTATTATCCATTCAAATTCCACTCAACTACTTCTTATGTGCAGCAAAACTAATATCTCAATTTAAATCATTACATACTTTGGAATATTAGATTTAAACTAGTCATTCATTAACATTTGAGCTATAATCCACAATGGTGCAACTATAGTAAACTTGCCATTAGCTTAATATATGTAAACATAAATATCCCCATTAGCATCATTCAACATCCCAAAACATTGATTAAGTAACCATATGTCTACAATCATATATTTGTTCAATCATATATACAACCCATGGCCTTCATGCCATTCAAAATACTATCTATAAACTCTCATTTACTAGTCTTCCTAGTTGTCTACTTAGTCATTATAATAAACTGGATTTTTCAAAATAATTTAATTGGACAAATTTAACCATGATTTTATTAAAATTGAATTCGACGTATTTTTTTGAGTTTACGATCGAAACTTGAAAATTTTTCAAAGTAAAAATCCGATCGGATGGAGGAAAACTCGACCTGGCATTAAGGAATTGAAAGATAAAGTAACAGGCTTAAATTCCTTAAACAGAGGCCAAATTCCTTCCATGGGAAGTCGTGCCCTTGGCTGG
This sequence comes from Senna siamea, assembly GCA_031216115.1. NCBI lineage: Eukaryota > Viridiplantae > Streptophyta > Magnoliopsida > Fabales > Fabaceae > Senna > Senna siamea. The sequence goes on from CM062364.1 coordinate 12,382,189, forward strand.
ATTGGAAAAGACATCCAAAAATTTTCCTGAGCGAAGTGGCAAAAGATCGAATTGCCCCTAGAGGCTTTAAACTTTCAAAAACTCCATTTTCCCACCTATTTTCCATTTCCTCTCTCTCTCTCCTCCCTCCATTTTTCTCTTCCCTCTCTCTTCTACATTCACCACCGTGCACGGCCAAAAACGTCGTCCTCCGCCACCGCCTGACCCAGCCACCAGTGCAGCTCGACGTCTTGAACCTCCCGCCACCATCCCTGGCCACCGATGGACGCCACAGCCGCCAAAAAATGCCACATTTCCTCTTCCATCGTGTTTCCCTTCGCCGTTGTGATCTACACCATCTGACACTGTCCGGTGACACCACCCCCACCATTGGAAAGGCCGAGCTGCCAGCTTCCTCCGACAAATCCTAGCCGTCAAACGTCACCTCCACGCGCCTAAAATGAAGCAAAAATAGTCTGCCGTATGTCATTTTTCTCTGCCTGAAAATGCCATCCAAATGGCCGTGAATCGCCAAAAAGACCCCAGATCCGGCCTCCTCGACTTGTGGGCTACGCGCTGGTATAATTTTTGACCCCAATCGCACCTCTCAACTGTGGGCTGCCGTGCTCCGCCGTGCACCACTGCTGGAGCTGCCAAAAATTGTCCAAAATCAGAATTCCACCTTTTGGAACCCTCGGTATGGTCTAAATTGCCCTGATCTAATTTTTTCTGATTGAAATTGAATGTCGAACATCCGTAGGAATTAAATTGGCCAAGGAAAACGTGTAATCATACGTAAGAAGTTTAATTGAATGAGAAAAAGCATGAGATTTTAATTAAATTACCCAAGGGAATAACTAGGCTCGAATTCCAAGGAAATAGGAAGCCCTGAATTATTTAAGAGCAAATGGTAAACAGGTAGAGTGATTTACGCTCCCTTGAATTTTATTTGACGTTGTGAATGCCTGATTTAAATTAATTTGACTACATGGGAATGCATGCTACTTTCGATGGGTATATCTGTATGCCTGTGTGATGTAAATGCCTGTTGCATGTTAGATTGATTGGCTATCAGACTTAGATGCAATAGGAACGAGTTAACTTAAGGTAGGGTATTCAATAGCCGGTATGGGACGGCCGTTGAGTATCCCGAATGCAGATGATTTTGTAAACGTATCATTTTTAATCAAATTTAGCCTGCATTCATTAGGGATTACGCGATAAACCAGGATAGCCTTATGAAAGGTTTAAGGTGTATAAGGGGGGATAACCTATACAAGGAAACGTTGTGGTTTAGGTGTAATCGCCTATAACCTTGAGAACTGGCTGACTGTGTGCATGTGATCCCGAATAGACTATATGAGGATGAGAATTGGCGTATGTGCACATGCTAGGGGACGCCCTAGATGTTGATTCTCACCCGGTCCTTGAGTGAGTGATTGGTGTCACGGATCACACTCACAATATAGGCGTGATTTTGGGTGATTGGTGTCATGGATCACACCCAACAATAAAGTATGTTTTTTTTGTAAAAATGGCATACAATTGGATAGATTTGTAAACAGTCACATGAGACTTGTGACTGAAACATATGCGAAAACCACCGGGCATGGATTTTAAACTATAACTTTAGTATGAATTTTTAGAAAATACATTTTATACTCATTTTAATTATTGCATCATTTTTCGTGCAATTTCATGTTTCAAAAGATAAGGTAATTCAATAGATTTTGAATTAAACAAGGGGAGATGTTTTATGTGCTTTGTCACAGCTGAGCATCCAGCTATTTTGAAATTATATACTGTAAGTTACTCTACTGGGATTTAACTATCTCATGAGGTTGTTTACTCAGATAAACAGGAACAGGGGCCTAAGAGATAACTGGACGAAAACTGGATAGCTAAAGGATGTTTCTGTGTAGTTTAGGCTTGAATCTGTTGATGTAATTATCTGTATTGGTTGTTCTGGTTGTTGATGGATTTAATTTAATGTATATACTAGTTTTATGATTGTTTGTACTTTGGGAAACGTCCGAATTATAGGAGAAACTCTATCGAATTTTCGATAGATATGAATATTTGAATATTGGTTTAAGTTGAACTATATGTGAATAGATTATGCATTTTGATTTTATGGTTATTAGAATTGATATTCCAGAGCGTGTTATGATTGTATGTGAATTTAGAATAGCTGCGTAGGACTTAGGGTTGAGTGGAATCTGAATGGGCAGTGGTAAGAGTCTATTTGGGTTACACTCAACCAGTAGCGATCCCCCGATATTCTCGAATCAGGGAAAAAGTGAAAAAAATGTTTTGAAAACCCATATGCTTTTGCTACTCTGATAAAGGTAAGTGTACTATGAAATAGGGGCTCGTTACTGTCACAATATCTCCTCCAGCATCCTACAGCAAAATACTTTCTAGTCCTAGCTAGTTCCTAGGCATACCCTGGCCCTGATCATTTGAATAATCAACTTAATGAGATATATTAATCCTAGTAGAATAAATTATAATTTAACTTTTATAAAATCATATGAAAGTTCAGTTGTCCTCCTTTTTGGTATAGAAAACCTCTCCTCTATGGCTATATCCATACATATTTGAATTGCAATTTCATATCATAACATTATCAAAGTGTAATAACCTAGTTTAAAATTAAATAATTAGGAAAAAATAATTGGAAACCCTAAAATATTGTTGGGAGGTGATTAAGAAAATTTTTCTAAGGTCGTAGTTTAAATTTGAGAATTTTTAAAAATAAAATTATATCTAATAGAGAAATTTTTATCTGCCTTAATGTTCCCTAACAAGGGATTTATGAGACCTAGTGTATCACTGTAGGCAGCCCCTTTCCTATTTGTGAAAAAGAAAGATTAGAGTATGAGGTTGTGTATTGACTATCGACAATTAAACAAGGTGACCATTAAGAATAAGTACCCTCTACTCAAAATAGATGATTTATTTGACCAATTACAAGGGGCCACTGTATTCTCCAAGATAGATTTGAGGTTAGGATACCACCAAATCAAAGTTAAGAATGAAGATATCCTTAAAATAGCATTTAGCACTAGGTATAGCCATTATGAATTCTTAGTGATGCCATTTGGATTAACTAATGCTCTTGTTGTTTTCATGGACTATATGAATAGAATTTTTCAACCATATTTGGCTCAATTTGTGGTGATATATGAAATTCTAATATATTTCGAGACTCATGAAGAGCATGCACAACACCTTGGGATGGTGTTATAGATGTTAAAGGAGAAACAGTTGTGTGCTAAGTTAGAAAAGTGTGAATTTTGGTTGGAGGAGGTAAAATTCTTAGGTTATGTGGTGAATAGAGAGGGAATATCGGTAGATCTTAAGAAGATTGAGGCCATATTGAGTTGGAATCAGCTAAGAACGGTTACAAAAATTAGAAGTTTTCTAGGTTTGGCAGGTTATTATCAAAAATTCATACAAGGATTCTCTCAAATAGCCTTGTCATTAACCCAATTAACTAGAAAGGGTGTTGAGTTTAAGTAAGCGTAGTTTTCAAACACTAAAGGAGCAGTTGACTACCTCTCTAGTGTTGATAATCCCAAGCCCAATAGAGCCTTTTGAGGAATACACCGATGTATCAAAGAAGGGTTTAAGATGTGTGTTAATGCAGGAAAGGAAAGTGGTTATTTATGCATCTAGACAGCTTAAACCTGCAAAAGTGGATTATCCCACCCATGATTTGGAATTAGCTACCGTAGTTTTTGCCCTAAAACTTTAGAGACATTACTTATATGGGGCTAAATTTAAGGTTTATAGTGATCGCAAAAGTCTCAAATACTTGTTCGATCAAAAGAAATTGAATATGAGACAGAGAAGGTGGGTAAAATATTTAAAAGATGTTCATGTTGAGTTAAAGTATCATGCAGGAAAAGCTAATATTGTACCCAATGCATTAGGTAGAAAACCTTTGCAAGTAGCTCACCTCATGGTAGATGAGATGAAATTGCTCGAAGACTATAGGAATCTTAGTCTCAATGTGAATTCACTACCAAATAAATTAGCAATGAGTGATTTTTAGATAAGTTGTGAATTGAGGAAACAAATTAAAGAAGCCCAACAAGAGGATGAGTCTTTAAAAATCTATACAAATCAACCAGAATTTGGGTTAGCTACTGATGGAGTACTAATGTTTGGGAACCGAATAATAATCCTAAATCACCTTGGGTTAAGGGAAAAATTGTTAGCAGAGGCACATCATAGCCATTATACTATTCATCCAGGTATCTCTAAGATGTATCAAGAATTAAAAAGAAACTTTTGGTGGTCAGGTATGAAGAAGGATATCACAAGGTATGTAAATTGTAATGCCCCTATCTAGTATTACCATTAATTCTGATATAAGTAGATAAGTTCGGTACATTCTTCATTTCCTTTTCTTTAATTAATGTCTGAGCAGTTATACCATTGGAAATTTTAACAAGCAAATTAGGTTCGGGATCTTGTTCTCAAATCAAAACTCGTATGCACAGCGGAATAGATAAAAGTATACTAAACTACACAGCGAAAATTAAAACCTTCATGTAATTTAAATAAATAAAGACATGTCCATTACATTACAGTCAACATATATCAGGATATGCGAAGCACCTATCCATATATAGTTAGGAGACAACAATCCTGTCACTCAGACCCCTTCACAAATTTCAAAGATGGACCGGTCCTTCAAATATCCCATGTTTACTGCCAAAAGAATAACCCTAGTTCTAAACTAAATATATCTGAACTAGGATTCGAAATAGGGTTACAAAAATCTCCTTAAATCGAAATGGGACAGCTACCTCCTGCTTTGGTTATGCGTTTGCATCTGATACATATTGTAACGACCCCCTAATACGACATACACAATTCCGTATCTGATTAGCGGAAGCATATGGGTCTTTCTAAGTAGTTATTCCCGATGTGGGAATGTCAGGGGATCGCTACTGGTTGAGCGTAACCCAAATAGACTTCCTGTTGTCCATTCAGATTCTGTTCAACCCTAATTCACATGCAGCTAACTAATTATACATACATACATCATAAATTACTCTGGAATGAAATCTAAGACTTATATATACATCACATCATGCATTCATATACATTCTGACTTAAATTCACAAGTTTACAGCAGTAAACCCTACCAAAAATCTGGCAGAGTTTCCTCTGTATTTCGAACATACCCAAAGTACAATTGTCATTTTTCCTCTGTAATTCCCCATTTACCACGTGTCCTAAGAATTTTACTTTTTCTAACCAAAACTCATATTTTTCCAGCTTCGCATACAACTGCTTCTCTTCCAGTATCTGTAGCACCGTGCTAAGATGCTGGGTATGCTCTTCCTGAGTCTTGGAATAGACTAAGATATCATCGATGAATACCATAACAAATTGATCTAAATAGGGTCTGAAAATCCTGTTCATATAATCCATAAAAACAGCGGGTGCATTCGTCAATCCAAACGGCATCACTAGAAACTTGTAGTGGCCGTATCTTGTCCTGAACGCTGTCTTAGGAATATCCTCCTCTCTAACCCTAATCTGGTAGTATCCTGATCTCAAATCTATCTTAGAAAATACAGTCGTGCCTTGCAACTAATCAAAAAATTCATCAATACGTGGCAATGGGTATTTGTTCTTAATGGTCACCTTATTCAACTGTCGGTAATCAATACACAGTCTTAAACTCTCGTCTTTCTTCTTTACGAATAAGACTCGAGCTCCCCATGGCGATACACTTGGCCTAATGAACCCCTTCTCCAACATATCTTTAATTTGGAGCTTTAATTCTCTTAATTCTGCAGGGGCCATATGATATGGGGTCATAGCTATTAGACCCGCTCCCAGAATTAGGTCAATGGTGAATTCTATCTCCCTAGGTGGTGGCAGTTTACTTATTTCCAAAGGAAATGCCTTCGAAAAGTCACCAACGATTAGAATTTGACTTAGTCTATCCTGTAACTCTACCTCAGAGAGATTGAGGGACATATCACCTATCTCACAAGCCCTGTCACTCCCTCGCACAGGCACGTTATCCAGATAAGTAATTATCCTTCGAAATAATTCAACAAGACTCGATTCCTAGTTAACCAATCCATCCCCAAAATAATGTCGATCCCAGTTAATGGTATACACACTAGGTCCATAAGGAATAAAGTATCTTCAATGGTTAAGGGGAAATTCAGGCATATTCGTGGGGACATAGTGGCTTCTCCCAAGGGTGTGGATATGTATAGGTCACAGGGCAGGGTTTGAACAGGTAATCTTATTCTCTCTACGCATGTATCAACAATAAAGGAGTGCGTAGCACCCGAATCAAACAATACTATCAAAGAAAAATTGTAAATTTTACCTTTAACCTGCATCAAGCCCAAAGACCTGTCGACATTGGCAGCATTCATAGTAAACACTCTCCCTGGAGCCTGTGGTCTTCTCTGGGATGTCGGTGGTTCCCTGGAAGGGCGATGTTGGCCATATGTCCTGTACCTCCACACCTGTAACACTGAAGTGGAGTCTGATGCCAGTAGGGCTGATTCGGATGTCTGGTGCCACACTTCGGACAGGGATTATTATTAGGTCGCCTTCCACTACTACTAGAAGCCCCTGGTTGCGGTTTAAACATACCGCTTCTCACGTTAAGGTTTTTGGTTGCTTGTCTGGGCCAGTTCCCTGTTCTCTGTGTCATATTCTGAGTCTGTCTCTGTTCTAGATTCTTGCTCAGAATTCGGCACTTGTTTACCAGGGTGGCGAAGTCTCGAATCTCTAGGGTAGCTAACTGAGTCTTCATGGGTAAATCTATGCCTTCTTCTAGTTGCTTTGCTTTCCAGGCCTCGTCATAATGCATTCGCAGGTAGGTAGAGTATCGTGATAATTCTTCAAATTATTTCAAATACTCATCAAATGGCCTGCCTCTCTGTGTGAGCTTCAGAAACTATGCTTCCTTTGATTGTTTTACGCTCTCAGGGATGTATTGATCCATAAAAACTCCCTTCAAAGACTCCCAGGTAAGTGGAATGCCTCGGCTCTCCATCAGTTGCTGGGCATCTGTCCACCAGAGTTCTGCTTCGCCTTTCAACATGTATGTTGCATATGGGACCTTCTGCTCGTCGTCACACTGCAACAATATGAAAATCTTTTCAATTTATTTCACCCAAGCTTATACAACAGCTAGATTGGAGGCACCTGCAAATGGAGATGGACCTGCTCTCTGAAACTTGATCCATCCCTGATATAGTGGGTTTTCATGTTGAGTGGCTCTGTCATTTCTCTTCTGTCTGTCTTCCTGCTGCTGTCTCATTACATTAGCACTGGTAGTGGCTTGATCTCTCATTGCATCAACCATTAATCGGATGGATTCCATCATATCACGCATGTCGACATCAGTCTCCATGCTACCACTACCCGAAGCACCTTGATTCCTATGCCTTGGCCTTCCTCTGGGCCTGCGAGTGGCATCCCTGCTAGATTCTGCCATACTTATCTGACACAGAAAATAAACAGATCAGTTATATAGCAATAGTTAACAAAAATGCATTAAATTCATTCCGTTACTTATCGATTCAAAATCAGGTCCTAACATTCCAGAGTTAAATCAATCAAAACCCTAAAGCTGCAAGCCCGAAGATTCAAAGTCCTTAACCCACTAAACCAGATGATCCGACAACCTAGGCTCTGATACCATAATTGTAACGACCCCCTAATACGACATACAAAATTCTGTATCTGATTAGCGGAAGCATATGGGTCTTTATAAGTAGTTATTCCTGATGTGGGAATGTCAGGGGATCGCTACTGGTTGAGCGTAACCCAAATAGACTTCCCGTTGTCCATTCAGATTCCGTTCAACCCTAATTCACACGAAGCTAACTAATTATACATACATACATCATAAATTACTCTGGAATGAAATCTAAGACTCATATATACATCACATCATGTATTCATATACATTCCGACTTAAATTCACAAGTTTATAGCAGTAAACCCTACCAAAAATCCGGCAGAGTTTCCTCTGTATTTCAAACATACCCAAAGTACAATAGTCACCTACTTTATACATATACAGTCAATCCAACAACAACAGAAAAAATAAATGACAGAAACCCATATACAGTAACATCATCGAAATATATATACAAGACAGTTCAAGCCTAAACTAAGTCATTCTCCTATTTATCACCAAGGCATAATCAGTTATCGTCTGGGTTCCTGTCCCTGTCCTTGTTCCTGTTCATCTGAGTAAACAACCTGGTGAGATATAAAATCCCAGTAGAATAATTTACAGTTCAAATATCATTCAAAATCTGGCTGAATACTCAGCGGTGCGAACACCAAAATCATCTTCCCGAAATCAGTTCGAAAATAGTGAAATACCTTATCTTTTTAAAATCGTTTTATCACATGGAAATTTGCTACAAATAGTCAAAATCATAAAAATCCATTTCTTTTTAAAATTGATACTTGGAATCAGATAAAATCCCATTCCTGGTGTATCTAAATCCACGTTGGCTACAAATTCGCTGTAACCAAATCTAAGTCGTCATCTAATTGTACGTCATCTAGAGAGAATACCTCTCTTATCGTTGGGTGTGATCCGTAACACCAATCACCCGAATCAAGCCTGTATTGTGAGTGTGATTCGTAACACCAATCACTCACTCAAGGACCGGGTGAGAATCAACATCTAGGGCGTCCCTTAGCATGTGCACATACACCAATTCTTATCCTCATACAGTCTATTCGAACTCACATGCTCACGGTCGGCTATTCCTCAGGGTTCTAGGGTATTACGCCTAAATCACAATGTTTCCCCATGTAGGCTATCCCCCCTTATACTCCTTAAACCTTTCTTAGGGTCGTCCTGATTTAGCGTGAGATCCCTAACACAGTACAGGCTAAATCAAGTAAAAATAATCTCATTTAAAAATTCCCTGTACTCGGGATACTTAACGGCCGTCCCATATTGGCTATCAAGTACCCTACCCTAAGTAGATCCGTCCTAAAGGCATCTAAACTCGATAAACAAAGTGTCTGACATGTAATTAGGGTTTTCAGCACATAGGCATGTAATTTATTCCATCGAAAGTAGCACGTAAATCTATGCAAATCATCTAAATCATTCAGGTATCCACTAGGTCAAATCTAGGGTTCGGGAAGCGTAAATTATCCTACCTGGTCTCTTGTCGCTCCAAATCGATGTAGAACTTCACGTAGTCTCAGTTTTTGAGCCCAATTAACTTCCAATGTGATCGGATGATGAAATTCTGTCTCGGGGTGGTCTCGGTTTCTCCCGATGCATGTCCAGAAACTCTGGCATGGCGGTGCACGACGGCGTACGGTGGCGTACGGCAGAGGGGTGCAGTTTGCCTCAAAAATTGCACCACGGTGAAGACCGTAAGTCCAGGAGTCCGAATATGGTGGTGGCACGGCAGTTCACGGCCGTTTGGCTGGCTTTTTTGGCTACGAAGATTCACGTACGACGGACAGAGATTGCCTCAATCCGGGCACGTTCGGCCTCCGTTCGACGTCAGCAAGCTGCTGGAGGAAGCTAGCAGCTCAGGCTACATGGTGGTGGGGGCGGTGATGGCCAATGGTGACGGACGGCGGCGATCTGAGCTGGCGAAGTTTTCGCACGGTGAAGGAGAAAAGTGGCGTTTTCCACCGATGCTAGCGGCCGTTGGTGGCCAGGGGTGGTTGTTGGAGGTTGTGGGTGGCAAGGGTTATCGATTGGTGTGCCAGGTGGCAGCCCACGGTGGCTTTGGTAGCGGTGCACAGTGGAGGAAGGAGGAGAGAGAAGAGAGAGAAAGTGTGGTGAGGAGAGAGAGATATTTAAGAGAAATAGAGGGAATCCGAGAAATTTAAAGCCTCCAGGGGCAATTATGACTTTTTCCGGACCACCCGGGGATACTTTAGGGTGTCGGCATCCTTCCAGACGTCGACATGCGTTTCCATGCGAAGGTTTTGGCCTCTTTCAGTGAAATTGATGCACGAAGCATCTTCTGTCAGTTTCTAATCGCCGAATTGCATTTCTTTCCGTTTGATCGTGTTTCTTACTTCGAACAACCTTCCATTTCGAATCACTATCCTCGAAAGTCATGCCAGGCTTCGTTTGATTGGAATTAGCATCGAAAATTAGGTTTTATCTTTTAAAATCCTTTCGGTTGTTACACATATTAGCATAGTAATGAGAAACACAAGTTTCCAGTAACTTAACAATTCGATTTTAAAAATAACTAATATGTACCACGGTGCAAGCACCAAAACATTTCATTCTACATTCTTGACATTAAAACATAATTCTATTCATAAATACAATCAGGCAAGTATTTCATGATAATTTAAATGTCAACATAAAGATCAGGCATCCTCTTCGTAATGAAAAATATCCAAATAAAATTATAACTGTTATCGCGTAATTACACAAATTACTTATGTATTAACTTTTACATTTATCAATCTAGAATAATTAAGCATTCTAGGGTGTTATGTGGTCACTAGACCACCTTTATGAAATCATCGTGAGCCCTAGGTTATGGGTATAAAGCATCTATGGCCATACCTCCCTAGGTCACCTGTGTGGAGTACCTTTGGCCATACCTCGTAATTCTTAGACATTCGACCACGTATATAGCGTAATCGCAAGCACTAGATTGTGGGTATGGAGCACCTTCAGCCACACATCGTAAAGTATGGATACTCGGCCACGTACATAAAATCATCGTGAAGTCTAGGTCACGGCTATGGAGCACCTTCGCCCACACCTCACCAGGTCACTCGTGTGGAGCACCTTCGGCCACACATCGTAAAGCGTGGACACTCGACCACGTATATAGTGTAGTCATGAGCACTAGGTCATGGGCATGGAGCACCTTCGGCCACACCTCGCTAGGCCGCCTGTGTGGAGCACCTTTAGCCACAGATCGTAAATCGTGGACACTTGGCCACCTTTCTAGGGTCATTGTGCACACTAGGGCACTACGTGGACACTGGGCCACCACCTAGGGTAATTGTGCACACTTGGGCACTCAGTCACCTTTACAAAAAATTTTAACAAATCTCAGGAGAAATTTTTCTCTTATTGAAAAATAATACTAGTGTACATCTCTTTTCTCTTAAAATTATAAATAATTTAAGAATAATTGTCCCTTTCTGGAGAATCTAAAATTAATGTACGCTTCTTATAAGAATTCTATTATTCTCATGATTGATTTGCCCTTCCTTTGAAAATTACTATAAATGTACACTTCTTGTGAAAATACGAATATTTTCGAGGATACTTTCGCTTTTCTTGAAATTTAACTCTAGTGTATAATTCTTATACAAATTCTAGTATTTTAAAAAATGATTTCCTCTTTCTTGGAAATAAATTTTAACGTGTATTTCTTATAAGAATTCTAATAACTTCCGGAGTAATTTTCCTTTCTTGAAAATTAATATCAATGCACATTTCTTATAGAGTGTTAAATACTCAAGAATAAATTTCTATTTTCTTAAAATTACATTGATGTGCATCTTTTATAGCTTCAAGAATAAATTCTCATTCTTTTTTTTTTTTGGAAAATAATACTAAGGTGCATCGCTTGTAAATCACAAGAATACATTCTATGGACTTGGCCTAGGAGATTTATTAGATTGGTAATTCAATTTCCTTTCTTCAGCTTGAATTTAAAACCATGCAACGCTATTATTTTTTCAACAACATGCTCATGCTATCTCATTTATCAAAATTTCAACAAACCACATAAGCCAGCCAACAGACATATATTTCAGTCAAGAATGTAGAGGCAACTTAAGTTCCATGGAAAGCTCGAATATAAACATTAGATTGCATAACCAGAACATGGAACAAAAGTTAAATTGTTAACCTACCTTGCTTCCTTTGCTTCTTCTTTCTTGATACTTTTACAGGACCCTTTTTCTAGGCAATTTCTCTTAATTAATTCCCTGGGCAAATAATTAAATTCTTAGGCAGGTTTTTCTTGGAATTAGGCTTTCCTACGTCAATATATCAATTTCCTAAGCTGGTTTAATCTTTAAACATTTTTTAGGTCAATTTCGATAGGAAAACAAGCAAATTGGAGGATTTTAAACTGTACTGGGGTTTCAGAAGCTTGAAATTTGATTTTGCCAGCTTTTCGGCAACTCTGGTAACGGCGCACTGTAGAGCACGGTGGCGGATGGTGGCTCATTATGGTGCAAGGCGGCTGGGGCCGAAAGATACACCAAAATGTAGCCTGTAACTCGAGGAGGCCAGATCTAGTGTCCATTAGGTGAACCAAGGCTGTTTAGATGTTGTTTTTTGACGACGAAGGTGACAAATGACAAAAACTATATTCCCCTTTTCTGGGGCGTATGGCGGTAGCAGTCTACCGGATGGAAGCTGGCGGAGGAAGTTGGCAGCTCAGGCTTCCTAACAGTGATGGCTGTGTGGGTGGAAGATGTCATACGAAAGAGATCACGAAGTGGCCTTGAAAATGTGACAGGAAGGAAAAATGTCATTTTTTCGGTGGCTGTGGTAGCTGTCAGTCGCTGCGGTGGCTTGTTACGGTGTCGGGCTGAGCTACTGAACCTTTCAACAACAATAAGCGATGGTAACTCGGCCGAATAGTGGACGAGCATGGTGAAGGTGGTGGACGACGTGGCTCGTGCGGGGCAGAGGAGAGAGAGAGAGAGAGAGAAAATGTTGTGTGAGAGGGAAAAATGAGAGAAAATGAGAAGTTTGAATATTTAGGGTATCTAAGGGCATTTTGGTCTTTTTCCACCTTGCCCGGGATAAATTTTGACGCATTTTATGATATGGGCAAGGATACGAGCCCACATGGAAGGAATTCGGACTCCTTTTAAGGATTTAAAGCCTTTCCAATTTACCTGCTAATTCTTTGAAGCTAGACTGAGTTTTTCTCAGATCAAATCAGATTTTGACTTCAAAAAATTTCCAAATTTCAACAGCAGGCTCAAAAAATTATGCTGAATTCAATTTTAACAAAATCTAGATTTATTTTGACCAATTAATTTATTTTAAAGAAATTGGGTTGTTACATAAATGCTTACCTTACTTGTCAACAGGTAAAGATAGAGCATCAAAAACCTGCTGGGTTATTATAACCATTAGAAATACCGAAAAGAAAATGGGATTAAATAACCATGGACTTTGTAGTAGGACTACCTAGAACCCCAGTCGGTTATGATTCCATATGGGTGATTGTGGATAGATTGACAAAGTCTGCTCATTTCTTGCCTATTAAGATCAACTATTCCTTAGGAAAGCTAGCCCAAATGTACCTTAAAGAGATTGTGAGATTACATGGGGTACCATCTAGCATAGTATCAGATAGAGACCATAGATTCAAATATAGATTTTTGGCAATTCTTGTAAAAAGCATGAGGAACCCAACTAAAATTTAGCACTTCTTACCATTCTTAGACTGATGGATAGACTGAGAGGACAATACAAACCTTGGAGGATATATGGAGAGCATGTGTACTAGAATAAAAGGGAAGTTGGCATAAATACCTACTTTTAATAGAGTTTGTGTATAATAACAGTTATCACTCTGCTATAGGTATGGCACCATATGCTGCTTTGTATGGAAGGAGTGTAAATCACCCTTGAGTTGGGTAGAGATGGGAGAGAGTACCCTATTAAGGGTGAAAATAGTGCATGTAACTACTAATCAAAGAGAAAATGAGAGTTACCCCACAAAGACAAGAGAACTATACAAATAGGAAGAGGAGGCCCTTAGAATTAAATAAGGGAGATTATGTATTTTTGAGAGTGTCACCTACCACAGGTATAGGTAAACAAATAAAGACAAGGAAATCAAGTCCACGATTCTTAGGACCATTCCAAATCCTAAAAAGAGTTGGTTCAGTTACCTACCAAATTGTATTACCTCCTTACCTTTCAAATTTGCATGATGTCTTCCACATTTCACAACTCAGAAAATGTGTTCCATATCCCACTCATGTATTGGGGAATCAACCCATAGTATTGAAGGTAAATTTGACTTACGAGTCTACTCCTGTTAAGATCCTAGATTTCAAAACTAAGCAACTTCGAAACAAAATAATCCCTTTGGTCAAGGTGCTTTGGTAGGAAGATGACTTGGGAGAAAAAAGACGACATGACACAAAGCTACCCCCAACTATTTACAGGTATGAATAATTTTGGGGACAAAATTATTTTAAGGTAGAGGGAATGTAATAACTCTAATTAATAATTAAATAATTAGGAAAAATTTTAATGGAAACCTTGAAATGTTGTTGAGAAGTGATCTAGTGAATTATTCTGAGCTTATAGCTTAAATTGGAAAAATTTTCAGAATAAAATTTTATCTGATGGAGAATTATTTATCTACTAATTAAATCTTAACAGATATTTTTGGCAAACTTATGATACTCTAAAAATTCTCGAATCTCTCCTATGATGTTCCATATTTTTACCTAAATTAGAAAATGCATTCAAAATTTCTTGAGTAAATTGGCAAATGACTAAAATGGCCTTAGATGCCCTAAATATTCAAAATTTCCTTCTTTCCCCATCCATTTCTCTCTCTCCTGCGACAACTCTCTCTCGCCTTCTCTCACTATCACACAACTCTTCCTTCCCTTTGAACCACCACATTGAGTCATCGCCAGACCGTGTTGCTACTCCGCTCATCACTAATATGCATCCTCTTCCTCCTTTCCCTTTCAATAGCCACCAACAACTAAAATGGGAGCCATTTTCCCCCCGTTTGTGATTTCCAATTGTGCATCGATCTCATGTTACAGGACGATAGGCCACTAGTGATTTGCGTTGCTGAGTTCTTAGTCGTCCGCTGACACATCCTTCACTTGTTGGTGTCAATTATGTCATCATTTGTAGTCTTCAGCCATTAAAGAGAAACCAAGGACCAAATTGTAAATTTTCAAAACTTTTGGTATAAACTAAAATTCCTTAAATTTGATGCTTTTCTATAAATTTTAGTCCCTAGGAGACTCTTTTGGTTAGATTAAAGTGAAAAATGGAAGAAAAGGAGTGCAAAATCATCCTTTGAAAATATAGGGACTAAACTAAAAACTTTAGAAATTCTAGGTAATGAACTGAAATTCCATAAATTTTGGTATTTTCTATGATATTGAGTTACATGAAGGCTCTCAAATAAACTAAGGATATTTCTTGTGAATTTAAGGGATACTTTCAAGATTATGATAGTTTTAGGGACTAAACTGAAAAGATTTTATATTCTATTTAAGTATTGTAAACCCTATAAATTCTGGAATTTGTGCTGGAACAAGTTTATTTAGCCTCCTCGAAGTCTCATAGAAGAAATCAGAGAATTCTATAGTCAAACACTAAATTTGGGATAAATTAAGGACTAAAGTGAAAACTTATTTTCTTAACTAAAACTGAAAATAAGTTAAGTTCTGAATTTTGATGCAAAAAGTGGCTGTAATGAAAGAATAAAAGCATATAAGAAGGGATTGAGTGAAATTAAGAGTGAAATTGAGATTTATAATGAATGGGAATTTAATTTTAGTAAAATTATGCTTTGAAAGAAATAAGTATGCAAGTTAGAATTATTCCCAGGGATTGATAGAAATGACTTTTGAAATCAAGCCAAGAGAAAAAAAAGGAAAGAATCCTGATTCAAGAGAGGAAATCATTGTTAAGGTAGAGTAATATACACTTCTCTATTTTGAATTGATAATTTGAATTGTTCTGTTTGAAATGAAATATATTTTATGAAATGGGAAATATTTGATGAAATTGTTTGCGAAATAGAAAGTTCCATATGAGTATAAGGATATATGTTTGCAAAGCATGAGATAAATCCTTTGCTGCTTGTTTTATTTAGCTATTGGGTTGTATATTTATAGTGCAGATGAAATTTGGGGTGGATGTCTGATGGCTGGTATAGGATGGTCTTAAGTGTTCCTTATGCAGACATTTTTTATAAAATGTAACTATTTTTCATGATAATAATCTTTATTTGTTAGAGTTTACTCTTTAAACCAATACAACCCTATAAAAGACTTTAAGGAGTAAAAAGGAGGATAGTCTATGCAGGGAAAAAGGATAGTTTTAAGTGTGAAATTCTATAATCCTAAGTATTAGTCACCTATTTGTATACATTGATATATAGTCGAGAAAATTTAGAGACTAACGTCGTGCACACGCGAGGGGACGCCCTGGAAGTTAGATTCTCTATCATATGGATAATGGTCCTGTGACAATCACTGGGATAACGATCCCCGTGATAACAAAATGAGATTAGAAAACAGTATGCAATGAAATGAGAATTTTAATTGTTGTGAATGTATGCATATCTATTTTAAGAGAATATGTAGTTTTATGTGATTTTTGAAATGACATGAAAATTGTTATGCAAATGAGATTTGAAATGTGAATACAAGTATTATGAAATGATGATTTTGACAAAAATGATTCTCCTATACCTTTATGAATATGATGAAATTATAAGAGTTATGAAATTGATGAAAAATGTTAAATTTCCCATATGCTTTGATAATGTTATGATATGAAATTGCAATTCACATATGTATGGATATAGCCACAGGGGAGAGGTTTTCTGTACCAAAAAGGGGTACAGCTGAACTTTTGTAACCCCCTAATCCTCTAGTCATTTTTAGTTTCTAGTTTTTAATTAATATAGTAATACTATAAGATTAGGGAATTACTACTTCCTTTACCCAAATCAATTTTAATTTTTACTAAGTGAAATAATTATGTACTATTAGTCCAGATTACTACACTCAGGTTCTCACACGTTATGCAGTGAAAAATAGAATAAATTAATGGAAATAAAAAATATATATATCTATAGATATATTCACATTCATTTACAATATTTGTAAGTGTCATCCATCAGACATATACCCATGGATATGCGAGTATGTTAACCAGGGTAAGGAGACAACAAGCCTGTCACTCATCCCCTTTTAACAAAACTACTAGTGAATTCCTACCTCACATATCCTAATACATATATGCCCTTGTCCTATACATAAAAAATCTATCCTCTTGATTCATTCCAAAAATTTAACAAGGATTTAGGGTAACGGGTGTGTCAAAATGTCTCTAAAACTTTACACATTCAAGGTGCAAGAGGGATTTCCCATACAAATATGACCCATAGTTCCTTGACAACCAGGAAATTTCCACCAACTCTATCTCCACTTCTATCATTACCTGGTATCTAGGCATCTGATACAAACTAGCATTTTTAATGAGAATATATTTCAGTAGCAATAACAACCAGTTTATAAAATAGTTAGTTTGTACCATTGTAACCCTTTACGAAAAATACTACATTCTTCTTCTCATCATACAATTGATATATCTATTGGGTTATCTTTCATAAAATTACATTGGATACTCATAATTTCTCACAATCGCATGCATCATGTACTTGATATGTACCAACCAGGTCATATATCTCATAAAATAAAAAAATCATACAGGTAACATAATTTCATTTATATAACTTCATATAAAGAGCAGTAAGGAATTAAGAGCCTTTCTCATTGGCTTTCACCATCATCATGATAATCATCATATAATAACAATAATAAGAGAAATCAGGAGGGTCGTCGAGCGAGTCACTCCATACTTTCGAATATATACTTGTAACTTTTGCCAACATATGCCTATTGGCAGTCCTTAATTGCAACATCAAATTTGTGTACATTCTAGAGCGTCCTCCAGTGGATCCAAGTACCATTAAGTATCCACATTGAGACCACATATTAAGTACATACTAGAGTCCTTAAAATGCTATTCATAAGCATATACATTAAGGTGATTCGTTGTATACTATAATTATGTGAAATCCTAAGTATGTGACTTTTTATTTAACTTGGACATTAAGTCAATAACTTAAAATTTACAACTATCATGATAATCACAGAATGTCCAATCATCGTCCCATACCTGCAATCAGTCATTTAGTTATGAACCTATCTACTGCTAATACATATACTAAGAATACAATTTCTCATTTCTCTTATGCATTCTTGAGATTGCCTTATCAATTTCATCATATTCTTGCTCTTTTTCATTTAAATTCAACATACATGTTACCTTTCTTGTATTCTAGGTTTAAATCCATTACTTGAATTGGGTTTCTGGACCAAATACCTTTTAAACATGTCATTGAGTTCATAATTCACTCACAGAAGCTGGCAGTCGGCTGGTACCCTGCTGTCAGTTGATTGGTAGCATTCTATCCAAATTTCAAACTTTGAACCAAAGAATTATCAGTCGTCTACTATTAGGCCCGATAGTTGACTATTAGAGCATGGCAGTCTAGCAGTTGACTGTTAGCCTTCTAAAATTTTTTTTGGAAAACTAAGAGCACGGCAATCAACTTTCAGGGGCTGGCAGTCGACTTTTGGAGCTCTGTATGCATTTATGGGTAGCTCAAGAACATGACAGTCGAATTTTAGAGGCCACCAGTCGGCTGCTACGTTATGCTCCGTTTTAAAATGTGCCATTGACCCAAAATTTTTATCCAAAAGTTTGTTTGTAAAGCTATTTTGAAATTCATGAACTCAAGATAAACTTTCAAGCATCATTTTCCACATAAAAATAGTCCAAAATACTGTTCAATCTCACTCAAATCTGGGATTAAATCTCATTTTTGTTAAAGTAGAAAAACCCACTATTCAGAATCAATTTTAAGCATGCATAAGTATCTTCAACTGATTAAAAACACCTAATAGTAAATAAAAATATTAAGAATGTAGTTTTAAATCCCTTTTTCCTTTAAACAACTTCAAAATCATCAAATTCAGTTATATGAATAGTAAATTCAAAAATAAAAGGGATTGGGTTAT
The DNA here is from genome assembly GCA_031216115.1 of Senna siamea. Classification (NCBI taxonomy): domain Eukaryota; kingdom Viridiplantae; phylum Streptophyta; class Magnoliopsida; order Fabales; family Fabaceae; genus Senna; species Senna siamea. The sequence continues at coordinate 12,401,026 of CM062364.1, forward strand.
TTTGCTACCTCAAATGCTTGTTTGGATGCTGCTTAATGTATTGGTTGCCTTCTTAGCCACTTTTCTGGATTCAATTCTTGCTAAAAGTGGGGATTTAGCTTTCTTTCCCTCACTTTCTCTCTCTACCTAGTAGCTCTTTCTCTCTCTAAAAATGGTTCTAAAATTTGGGAAATGAGGGACTCTGCTTCCAGCCTTATATATCGATGACCTAAACTTACAAATTTTGATCTCAATCTCTAATCATTTAGCCTCAAAATATTAAGTTTCAAACTAAATACATAATTACCATTTTGCCACTAAACCATTGGCAGGAGAATTTTAAAAATCAATTGGCTACAGTACTTTTTTTGGCCAAAATTGAAATTCTCATACCTAAACTTTTCTACCTTTCATTTTAATCCCTCTCTTCTTTCTAATCAATTTTCTCATTCTTTTCTAGTCCAATTCTTGCACTAATGCAACTATATGTAACTATATGTAGTTTAATGTAACATACACAAACAATTAATTAAAATTAACAAACATCTCTCATAGAAATAAGGGCAGATGTTACATTTCTCCCCTCCTTTTAATAAATTTCATCCTCAAAATTTATATGTACCGACATGAAAATTTTTGGAAATTTTCTTCTCATCTCTTCTTCTTTTTCCTAGGTTGCCTCTTGTGGTAATGACTGATCCCATAATATCTTTACTAAGGGAATAGTCCTATTTCTCAATTGTTTTATCTCAATGCCAATAATCTTCAAAGGTCTTGGTGTATAAGACAAATTATCCTTTAATTGTACCGTATTGGCATTAAGAATATATGAAGGATCAAGAAGATATTTTCAGAGTTGAGAAATATAAAATACATTGTGGAGATTTGATAGAAATGAAGGCAAAGCAATTTGATAAGCGAATGAACCAATCTTTTACAAGATTTGAAAAAGTCCAATGTATCTTGGGTTCAACTTTCTAGACTTAATAGCCCTACCAATACCGGTAATAGGGGAGACTTTAAGGAAAACATAATCCCCTTTGACAAATTTTAGTGGTCTTCTCCTTTTATCAGCATAACTTTTCTGCCTATCCTAGGCCTTAGCCATCTTTTCTTTGATCATCTTAATTTGATCTGTAGTTTGTTGAATTAATTCGGGCCTCAGTAGTTATCTCTCCCCTACCTCAAACCAACACAAGTGTGACCTACATTTTCTTCCATACAAGGCTTTATAAGGAGCCATCCTTATGCTAGAGTGGAAGCTATTATTATATGCAAGTTCTATCAGGGGTAAATTTCTATCCCAATTCCCCTTTTGCTCAAATATACATGCCCTAAGCATGTCTTCTAGAGTTTGAATAGTTCTCTCAGTCTTCCCATCAGTTTATGGATGATAAGCAGTACTGAAACTAATTTTAGTACCAAAAGCCTCCTGCAAGGCCTTCCAGAATCTAAAAGTGAACCTAGGGTCTCTATCAGATATATATTAGTGGGAACTCTATGGAGTCTTACTATTTCTTGTGTATACAATTGGACCAACTTATTTAATGAAAAATTTATTTTGATAGGTAGGAAATGTGCAGATTTAGTTAATTTGTCTACAATCACCTAGATTGCATCATTCCCTGATTGAGTTGTAGGTAAACTAACTATAAAATCCATAGAAATCTTATCCCATTTCCATTTAGGGATTTCAAGAGGTTCTAGTAATCCTATAGGCTTCTGATGTTCAATCTTTACTTGCTAGCAGACTAAACATCGAGCAACATACTCAGCTATATGCTTCTTCATACCTGGCCACCAAAACCTCTTTTTCAAATCTTGATACATCTTTGTAGCACCAGGATGAACAGTATATTTGCTTCTTATGGGCTTTGTAATAACCCAATTAAAAAATTAAATAACTAGGAAAATTTTTTCTCTAAAAACATCAAAATATTGTTGTGAAGTGATCAAGTAAATTATTCTGAGTCCATGGCTTAAATTAAGGAATTTTTCGAAAGAAAATTTTATCTGACAAGAAAATTTTATTTTCCTTGAGGAACTTAGCAGATAATTTTGGAAGGCTTATGATACCTAAAAAATTCCCAAATTCCTTTCATATTGTCCCATATTCTTGCCTAAATCAAAAAATGCATAAAGAATTTATTTCGGGGTAAATTGGTAAATGACCAAAATACCCTAAGTGCCCTAAAAGCCTACATTCCTTATTTTCTTCCTATTTCTCTTTCACCCTCGCGACTCTCTCTCCCTCCCCTTACCATCATGCATGACTCCTCTTCCTTAGGAACATTGCTTGTCATCACACCACTGCTAGACTGCGCCGCTTATAGACATCGAGTGCCTATTGCCATCCCCCGTCGTCAATAGCCACCATAATAACTGCAGGTTGCGATTTTCCCTTCGGTTATGAAGTGAAAATTGTGCCTTCGATCTCTGTCATCCATCGCCATTTAACTACTGGTTAGCCATCAATTTGGTCCTCTAGTTGATGGCGAAGCTATCTGTGATCACTGCTGAGCTTCCCGCCTTCGTGAGTCACCGAAAACGACATCTTTTTCCATATATGATTGTATCTCTGTTCGGCCACGAAGCCACCTCTTCCAACTACACTACCACCACTAATAGCTAGCCTAGGTTGTCCTCTTCCTCTTTCAGTTGTCAACTAGTGAAGAATCACCGCCACACGCTCCGATCAAGGAGAAAACATCCCATCGCACAGTCCTGCATTTTGCTAAAAATCATGATTAAACTGCCATTTTTCGCTGAACTGGTTTAGGATCCATCATCCTCATGATTTGGGCTACGTTTTGGACTAATTTTGGCCGTCAGTCGTTGACTGCCACCGTATGTCGATGTGCTCCTCTAGGCACTACTGTCAGTAGCTTAGAAAAAAGAATGGGATCAATTTCAATTTCCAAAACTTCTAGTATGAATTAAAATACTCCAAATTGATACTTTTTGTGAATTTTGATTTCTAATGAGTCCTTAATGAATGGATGAAATTAGAAAATAGGAATTAAATTGTAAGGAATTATGATTGAATAAAAATCTGTGTATGACTTGAATGGTTTCCTCAGGAAACAATTTTTGAGGACTACCTCCAAGGAAAAAGGAAAACCCTGGTATGAATAGGAGAAAATAGTAAAAGGTACAGTAATTTACACTCCCCTACCTTTTAACTGATGATTGTGAATTACTATTTTAAGTATAATTTGCATATTGAATGGGAATGATTGCTGAAAATGATTGATTTTTACTTGAGATTTATATATGAGTATAGAAAAAACTTGCCTATGTATTGAGTTACTCATTGCATGTTTGTTAGATTTGGTTATTGGGTTATATGTCATAGTAACGGACTAACTTAAGGTGGATATTCAATAGCTAGTATGGGATGGTCATTGAATATCCCCTATGTAGACTATTTTATAAATTGACTTGTTTTATTTGAATTGGTCTGCATTTGTTGGAAATTATTCATTAAATCAGGATAACCCTATGAAAGGTTTAAGGAGAAAAGAATGGATTATAACCCCCCAATCCTATAGTCCCTTTTAAAATACTTTAAATAATATAGACAGTATATACTATAAGATTGGTGAATTACTACTTCCCTTACCCTAGTCAATTCTTAAATGTTTACCAAATGAATTAAATTAGTATTATTATTTGGGCTACTACACTCGGGAACTCACATGTTACGCAGCGGAAATAGAAACATATTAGTTAAAATAACATACATGTGCATACATATATTCATATACATCAACATTCATTTACAGTGTATACATATCATTCATTAGACATATATCTATAGATATGTGAGTGTCATCTAGGGTAAGGAGACAACAAGCCTGTCACTCATACCCATTTAACAAAAATAGCTAGTGGATTCCTAGCTCACATATCCTAATACATATATGCCCTTATCCTATACATCAAAACTATTCTCCTGATCCTTTTACCAAAACATCACAAGGATTCAAGGTATGGGGCATACCAAAAACTTTCCTAGAACTTTACATCCTCAAGGTGTGGAAGGAACTTCCCATATATATACAACCCACACTTCATGAATCATAGGAAAATACCATAGGAAGGGTATCTCCACCACTTCTACCTCTACTTCTAGTACTATCTGGAACCTAGGCATCTGATACAAACCAACATTCTTATAACTTGAGTTTAATCTCTAGTTTGGATTACGTTTTTGGGCTACATATCATTCAAATATGTAATTAAGTTCATCTTTTCATCACAAAAAGTGGCAGTCGATCAGTACCATACTACAAGTCGACTAATTGCATTCTGTCCAAATCTTTGAAATTCCAAATAGAGAGCCGGCAGTCGACTGCTAAGTGTCAGTAGTTGATTGCTAGCATACTGTTGGGCCTGATAGTCGACTACTGGGTCAGGGCAGTCGGTTGCTCCATTCTTGGGCATTTTTGGAAAAATGAAGAACGTGACAGTAGACTTCCAGGTTCCTGGCAGTCGACTGTTAGCATTCTGTATACGATTCTGGGCATCTCAAGAACACGACAGTCGACTGCTGCACCAAGGCAGTCGGCTGCTATGTCTTGCTCTGTTTTGTGAATTGTCGTTGACCCAAAATTTCAATCCAAAAACTTGTTTCTAAACCCATTTTGAAATTGATGAACTTACAATAAACCTCTCAGTAACATTTAAAACAAGAAACCAGACCAAAACATCATGTAATCTTGTCCAAATTTGAGATTAAAACTCATTTTTTTTCAAACTGAAAAACCCATTTTTCAGAAGAGATTTTAAGCATGCACAAGTATTTTCAATTGGCTAAAAACACCCAATAGTGATTAAAAACAATAAGAATGTAGTTTTCAATCCTTTTTTCTTTCAAATAAGTCCAATTTCACAAATTTCAGTTATATGAACAGTAAACTCTGAAATAAAGGGATTGGGTTATTATGCTACCTTAATCCGTGTTTAACTGATGTATAGATGCTGATTGATGCTGTAGATGCCTTCCTAATCACTTTTCTAACTTCAAATCTTGCTAGAAATGAGATTTACTGCATTTCTCCTTTAGTTTCTCTCTCTACTCAGCCACACTCTCTTTCTCTAGAAACTCAGCATTCAAGATGAAATGGAAGGGTTCTGAGGTGTTCACTTATTTATAGGTGACCCGACCCTTTACAATTTTACTCCTAATTCCTAACCATTTGGTCCAAAATGATCATTCTTCCAACTATATGTTAAATCACCATTTTATCCCTGACTTACTGGCAGGAAGCTTTCAAAATTTTGTTGCTACAGTAATTCTTTTGGCCAAAATTGTAATTGTCATACCTAAACTCTTCCACTTTTCAGTTTAGTCCTTTTCTTCATTCTAGTTAATTTTCTCACTCATTTCTAGTCCAATTCTTGCACTCATACAACTATATGCAAGCTAACATAACATAAATGCAACATACACAAGCAATTAACTAAAATTAACAAACATCTCTCAAAATTTAAGAGCGGATGTTACATTTCTCCCCTCATTTTAAGAAATTTCGTCCTCAAAATTTATATGTACCTATACAAATAACTTTGGATACACTTTTCTCATATCATCTTCCTTCTCCCACATAGCTTCTTGGGGTGATGATAGATCCCATGATACCTTTACCAGTGGAATTGTCTTGTTTCTCAATTGTTTGACTTCAGTCCCAATAATTCTTAAAGGTTTAGGATTATAAGTTAAATTATCTTTTAATTATACTATTTTGGCATCAAGAATATGTGAAGGATCAGGAAGATATTTACGAAGTTGAGAAATATGAAACACATCATGGAGATTAGATACAAATAGGGGTAAAGCAATTTGATAAGAAGATTAGCCAACCTTTTTCAAGATTTGGAAAGGTCCAATGTATATTGGGCTCAACTTTCTAGACTTAATAGCCCTGCCAATACCAGTAATAGGAGAAATTTTAAGGAAAACATGGTCTCCTTCATCAAATTCTAGTGGTCTTCTCTTTTTATTAGTATAACTTTTCTGTCTGTCTTGGGCCTTGGCCATCTTTTCTTTAATCATCTTGATTTGGTTTGAGGTTTTTTGAACTAATTTAGGCCCTAGTAGTTGTCTTTCCTCTACCTCAAACCAACACAAGGGTGACCTACATCTTCTTCCATACAAGGCTTCATAAGGAGCCATCCCTATGCTGGAGTGAAAACTATTATTGTAGGCAAATTCCACTAAAGGTAAATTTCTATCCCAATTCCCTTTTTGCTCTAATGTACATGCTCTAAGAATATCTTCTAGAGTTTGAATAGTTCTTTCATTCTGCCCATCAGTTTGTGGATGATAAGCAGTTCTGAAGCTAAGTTTAGTACCAAAAGCCTCCTGCAAGGCTTCCCAGAATCTAGAAGTAAACCTAGGGTCTCTATCAGATACCATATTAGTAGGAACTCCGTGGAGTCTTACTATTTCTCGTATATACAATTGGGCAAACTTATCTAATGAGAAATTTATTTTGATGGGTAAGAAATGCACAGATTTAGTTAATTTGTCTACAATCACCCAGATTGCATCATTTCCTAATTGAGTTTTTGGTAAACCTATTACGAAATCCATAGAAATCTTATCCCATTCCATTCAAGGATTTCAAGAGGTTGAAGTAGTCCTACAGGTTTCTGATGTTCAATTTTCACCTGTTGGCACACTAAGCATCTAGCAACATACTCAGCTATTTACTTCTTCATGCCTGACCACCAAAATTTCTTTTTCAAATCTTGATACATCTTGGTAGCACCAGGATGAATAGTATAGTTGCTCTTATAGGCTTCTTCTAGAATTATATCCCTTAGTTTGCCTGAATCTGGGATATAAATCCTATCTTGGAAAGTCACTACCCCATCGAACCTCTTTTGAATTCTTTTGGGTCCTTTAGGGACTTTAAGAACTCATCCTCTCTTTAAGCTTATAATATCTGAGTTCTAAGATTATTCTCAATTTTTAACTCACTCAGACATATCTTATCTGGTAACACCAATGTGGATAGACTCATATTTCTAAATTTCTCTATCAGGCTCATTTCATTTATCATTAGTTGAGCTATGTGGAGAGATTTCTGACTTAGTGCATCTGCCACTACATTAGCTTTTCCTGGATGGTACTTTAATTCAAAATCATAATCCTTTAAGAATTCCATCCATCTTCTTTGCCTCATGTTTAATTCTTTTTGGTTAAAGAGATATTTGAGACTTTTGTGGTCACTAAATACCTCAAACCTCGACCCATACAAATAGTGTCGCATGATTTTTAAAGCAAACACTATGGCTACTAATTCAAGATCATGGTACGGTAATTTTCTTCATGAGGCCTTAATTGTCTAAAGGCATATGTGACAACTCTTCTATTCTGCATCAAGACACATCCTAGGCCCTTCTTGGATGCATCGCAATACAATTCAAAATTTCCTAAGGAATTAGGGATTATTAAGACAGGTTTTATGGTCAACTTTTCTTTTAAAATTCAAAAACTATCTTCACATTTATGATCCCACACAAAAGGAATATTTTTCCTAGTTAGTCTAGTCAAGGGCAATGCAATTTGCGAAAACCCTTGAATGAATCTCTTATAATACCTTGCTAATCCAAGAAAACTCTGAATTTCATTCACTTTGTGGGTCTCTCCCAACTAATTACAGCTTCTACCTTACTGGGATCTACTGTTACTCCATCTCTAGTGATTACATGACCTAATAATTTCACCTCTTCTAACCAGAATTCACATTTTTCTAATTTTGCATACAATTGCTTTTCCCTAAGCAATTGTAATACAATTCTAAGATGACATTCATGCTCTTCACAACTCTTAGAATATACAAGAATTTCATCAATAAACACTACCACAAACTGATCCAAGTGGGGTCTAAAGATACGATTTATGTAATCCATAAAAATAGCTAGAGCATTCATCAATCCAAATGGCATTACCAAAAATTCATAATGCCCATATCTGGTTTTAAAGGCTATCTTAGGTATGCCTTCTGTTCTGACTCTGATTTGATGGTATCCCGACCTCAAATCAATTTTGGAAAACACAGTAGCTTCTCTCAATTGATCTAAAAGATTATCTATCCTAGGAAGTGGGTATTTATTCTTCATAGTTACCCTGTTTAGTTGTCTATAGTCTATACATAACCTTATACTTCCATCCTTCTTCTTTACAAATAGAACTGGTGCTCCCTAAGGTGAAGCATTGGATCTAATAAACTGTTTCCCCAAAAGATCTTGTATCTGCACCTTCAATTCAATTAACTCTAAGGGAGACATTCTATAAGGTGCCATAGAAATTGGTCCCGTATCAAGAATCAATTCTATAGAAAATTCTATCTCTCTCTCAGGTGGAAGGCTTGCAATTTCATTGGGAAAGACATCTGGAAATTCACAAACTACAGGAATAGCATTAAGTTAATGCTGAAGTTTAACTTTAGAAGAACACATAAAACTAGTTCCTTGGATATCTTCCTCAATTTTCCTAATTACCGGCATGGCATCTATAAAAGTCACAGATTTCTAAGAACAATCCAAGACTACATTGTTTGCAGACAACCAATCCATCCCAAGAATAATATCTAGTCCCACCAAAGGTAAACAAATGAGGTCAACAATGAAAGGCTTATTCTCAACAACAAAAGAACAATTTAAGCAGGCCAAAGAAGTTAATACCTACTCTCCTGCGGTAGTAGAAATAGATAACTCATGGGGAAATTTAAATAATAGCAAACTTAATCTTTCCATACATTCACAAGAAACGAAAGAATGAGTGGCACCAGAATCATACAGTATAATTAAAGATATACCATTTATCAAAAATTTACCTTTTATTAGATCATTGGACTAAACCACGTCTTTACCTTTGAGAGTATAAACTCTTCCCATAGTAAGAGGTCTTGTGGGCTCAATCAACTTCTTCCACTCAGGGTAATCTTTAATGAAATGGCCTGGTCGTCCACACTTAAAACACACACCCGACTAGAATCTACAAGGTCTGCCATGACTTTTCCCACACTTTGGACAAGCATTGGGTACAGCCTGTCTCACTACAGGTTTCTTCCCCTTCTGATTTTCCTCATTTCTACTATCCCTTCCTTTAAAGGATCCTAGTTTTTTTCTTTTAAAGAGATTGGCTCTCTATCTTTCTTTTTCTGTGTCAGCCAGGTTCTGAGAAACAATGCGACACTTGTTCACTAACATAGCAAAGTTTCTAATTTCAAACGGAGCAAGAACATTTTTTAGCTCCGATCTTAACCCAGCTTCTAAATGCAATTCTTTCCATGTCTCATTTGGATAATGCTCTAAATAAGAAGAGAATTTAGACAGTGCCTCAAATTTTGCTAAATACTCCTCAAAAGTCATACTGCCTTGCTTTAACTGCATGAATTCAATTTCTTTTTGGTTTCTCACGTTCTCAAGGAAATACTTTTCTAGATACAGTCTTTTAAAAATTTCCCAGGTGATCTAGGTCCCTTGAGCTACCAGTAATTGTTTCGCTCCTCTCCACCAATATTCTGCTTCCCCAACAAGCATGTGAGTAGCAAACAATACCTTCTATTCATTTGTATTCCCTACGACCTCAAACAATTTTTCCATCTCTCGCAACCATTCTTCAGCTGCCTGTGGGTTGAACTCACCCCTGAAGGAAGGAGGATTATTTCTCTGAAATTCAGACCAACCGTTATAGGCTTGGTTTTTCATTTGTCCAACTTTAGGATTTGGATTAGGATTCACAGGTTTATTCTCTTGAAATTGCCTAAGTGCTTCAGTCGTAGCTACAGCTTTTTGAGTAGCAGCAATAGCTTGTTGGGTAGCAGCAATAGCCTGTTCCCTCATAGCCTCTGCCACTCCCATCATGACTTGCATTACTCTTTCCATATTGGTCTCACCTTCCTTTTCATTCCCAGTATTTCTCCTAGGTGAAGCCATAATTCACTCTGCAAAACAAACATTACCGAGGTGATCAGTCTTAATAACATATTATTTATAAGAGATCATATGGCACCAATCAGAAATATCATTTACCCAAACCTAATACTTCATTCCTCAAGTCAAAACATAATACAAGCTCGTCAACTGCCATGGCTCAACTAACTACCCTGTATTAGTCTCTATCCTGAAGAATCTACCCTTTCACTACCTAGCCAGTTCTAACTAGTCGGGGTAGTAGTGCTCTGATACTAACTCAATGTATCCCCCCAATACTACAGTTCCTTTTAAAATTCTTTAAATAATATAGACAGTATATACTATAAGATTGGTGAATTACTACTTCCCTTACCCGAGTTAATTCTTAAATGTTTACCAAATGAATTAAATTAGTATTATTGGTTTGGGCTATTGCACTCGGGATCTCACACATTACGCATCAGAAATAAAAACATATTAGTTAAAATAACATACATGTGCATACATATATTCATATACATCAACATTCATTTACAGTGTATACATATCATTCATTAGACATATATCTATGGATATGTGAGAGTGTCATCTAGGGTAAGGAGACAACAAGCCTATCACTCATACCCATTTAACAAAAATAGCTAGTAGATTCCTAGCTCATATATCCTAATACATATATTCCCTTATCTTATACATCAAAACTATTCTCCTGATCCTTTTACCAAAATATCACAAGGATTCAGGGTATGAGGCATACCAAAAACTTTCCTAGAACTTTACATCCTCAAGGTGTGGGAGGAACTTCCCATATATCTACAACCCACACTTCATGAATCACAGGAAAATACCATAGGAAGGGTATCTCCACCACTTCCACCTTTACTTCTAGTACTATCTGGAACCTAGGCATCTGATACAAACTAGAGTTTTTATGAGACTAAATCTCAGTAGAATTAATAACCATTTTTCAAAACAGCTAGTTTGTACCACCGTAAACTCATACGAAAATTTTACATTCTTTTTCATGAAATAATACATCTATCGGGTGATTCTATGTAACATTCCATTTAACTTTCATACTTGCATGCATAACCTTAACTCATAGTACACATCTCATCAATTCATCAGAATATATAGGTAACATAGCATCATTCATATAACTTTCATCATAAAATAAAGAGCAATAAGGAAATAAGAGCACTTCTCGTTGGCCTCTGCCAATTATAATCATATGATTGCATAATAAGAGAAATCTAGAGGGGCAACATATGCTCCACTCCATACTTTCGAATATGTACTCTGGCAACTTATGCCTAGTAGCCCTCGACTGCATATAACATTTGTGTACATTCTGGAGCGTCCTCCAGTGGATCAAAGTACCATAAGGTTCCCAACTCTGGGTCTCACACATTAAGTACATAATGGGGTCCTCAAAACGCTATTCATAAACATATATATATGGGTGAATCGGTGCATACTATAGTTTTGTGAATTCTAAGTATGTGACTTTTCATTTACTTTGGCCATTAAAGTCACTAACTTACAATTCACAACTATCATGATAATCGCAAAATGTTCGATCACCATCCCATACCAGCAATCAGTCATTCAGATATGAACCTATCTACTGCAAATACATATATTAAGAATAAAATTTTCATTTCTCTTATGATTCTTACTCTTTCCTTTTTAACTTTCATCACTTTCATGCTCTTTCTCATTTGCATTCAAAATATATGTTACCATTCTTATAACTTGAGTTTAATCTCTAGTTTGGATTACATTTTTGGGCTACATATCATTCAAATATGTAATTAAGTTCATCTTTTCATCACAAAAAGTGACAGTCGACTGGTACAATGCTACAGGTTGACTGATTGCATTCTATCCAATTGTTGAAATTCCAAACAGATAGCCGGCAGTCGACTGCTAAGTGTCGGTAGTCAACTGCTAGCTTACTATTGGGCCTGACAATCGACTGATGGGTTTGGGCAGTCGGCTGCTCCATTCTTAGGCATTTTTGGAAAATGAAGAACGCGACAGTCGACTTCTAGGTGCTTGGCAGTCGACTGCTAGCATTCTGTATACAATTATGGGCATCTCAAGAACACGACAGTCGACTGCTGCATCAGGGCAATCAGCTGCTGTGTCTTGCTCTATTTTGTAAATTGCCATTGACCCAAAATTTCAATCCAAAAACTTGTTTCTAAACCCATTTTCAAATTGATGAACTTACAATAAACCTCTCAGCAACATTTAAAACAAGAAACCAGCCCAAAACATCATGTAATCTTGTCCAAATCTGAGATTAAAACTCATTTTCGTTCAAACTGAAAAATCCATTTTTTAAAAGAGATTTTAAGCATGCAGAAGTATTTTCAATCGGATAAAAACACCAAATAGTGATTAAAAACAATAAGAATGTAGTTTTCAATCCCTTTTTCTTTAAAAAAAAGTCTAATTTAACAAATTTCAGTTATATGAACAGTAAACTCTGAAATAAAGGGATTGGGTTATTACGCTACCTTAATCCGTGTTTAACTTATGTATAGATGCTGATTGATGTTGTAGATGCCTTCCTAATCACTTTTCTAACTTCAAATCTTGCTAGAAATGAGATTTACTGCCTTTCTCCTTTAGTTTCTCTCTCTACTCGGCCATACTCTCTTTCTCTAGAAACTCAGCATTCAAGATGAAATGGAAGGGTTCTGAGGTGTTCACCTATTTATAGGTGACCCGGCCCTTTGCAATTCTACTCCTAATTCCTAACCATTTGGTCCAAAGTGATCATTCTTCCAACTATATGTTAAATTACCATTTTGTCCCTAACTCACTGGCAGGAAGCTTTCAAAATTCTGTTGCTACAGTAATTCTTTTGGCCAAAATTGTAATTGTCATACCTAAACTCTTCCACTTTTTAGTTTAGTCATTTTCTTCATTCTAGTCAATTTTCAAAATATTTTTAGGTATTTTGAAAAATACTTGAGAAAATAAAATTATTTATTTATTTTTAATTTTTATGAAAAACTTAAAAAAAGAAAAATTTACTTATTCTAAGTAAAATTATAATTTTAAGAGAAGATAAAAAGGATATTTTTAGCCTTTTTAGTTTTATAAATAAAAGGAAAACTGTTTTGGTATTTTGAAAAATATTTGGGGAAAAGAAAATAAAAGTTCCTTCTTTTTTATTTTATGGAAAATCCTAAAAAGGAAAATAAACTTCAATTCCCTAGTTTTGGGATAAAATTGAGCCTTTGGGACCTATAAGTGCAATGTGCACATAGATCTAATTCATAAAAGTGCATGAGTTAAGCATGAAATGCATTCTAGCGCTTTCTAAAGTCCTATTCCCACCAGCATTGTTGAGCAATCACATGTAGTGAGACGAGTACTTATGCCTAAAGGCTAGGATCAACATTCCATCTCTTAGGAGGTTGGTTGCCTCCCTACCCTATGATTAGCGTAAGTTCTTATGGATGTTGCTAAAGGGACAAATTTTATATATATCGTAACATGCATGGTTAATTACAAAATTAAAATAAAATAAAATAAATAAAAGTGAACCAAAGAAAGGTGAACATAACAAAATAAGCATAAAAACATAAGAACTTCTAGCTTCCCAGATATCCTTTAGTAGCTCTAGCCTTATCCATTTTGGTCTCATATACTTTCCTAGATGGATCCCCATGTGTAATAATAAAAAAGAATTGAGATTATTATTGCACTTTGGAAGCTTAAATTAAGCTCAAGTAAATAACTCCAGATAAGTCAAAGTATAAACCCAATATCATGATTTTTTCACATGAACCACAAAACGTAAGTCCCCTTCTCTCCTATACTACAAAAGAATTACTACAAAACCACCCAAAGACAAAATATTTTAAAATGGACTTTTATCACACAAAATTAGTTGGCACAAAAAAAATGACTTTATCAACATTAAAAGGAACTATGAAACTCCTAAACAAGGCCTAATGACATCTGGACAACATACAACACTTGAGTAATATTTAGATTATCCTTAAACAAAACCTCAAAATACAAGAGTCATGAATCATCAAAGTTGGACATCATTTTATCAACAAAATAGTAACCAAAATACCTTAAAGTAAACTCCAACGTGCCAGAACATAGACCACAAGAAAGAGACATAACATATGTTCAAAACATTGTTTAAATATTTAAAAAAGAACCTTTGGAGTATCTAAAAAAAATAACTCAAGAACTAGACAACATGTAAACATTAGCACACCAAAATGATGTATTGTAGCACTCCAAAATAGGCAACACATGAACCCATAAAAATAGAGTACCAAAACCATAAAATAAGACATGTTTCAATCTCTAATAGCCAAAAAATAACACTAAATTTAGCTTGACTGAGTTGGACAATGCTTGGATAGCAGTTACACACATTTCTTACACAAGTCTTTTAACACTAAAAAACCACTTTAAAATACTTAAAAAACTAACTTTGAACAAACTTTGAAATATTCATCACACCCTCAAAAGGGCATATTAGCCATAAAGAACCATATTTGAATACCTTAAAGGGATACTAAAGTGCTAAAACAAATTAAAACCTTTCTCATAAGTCTCATTCTTATGAATTCAAGATAACTCAAACAAACTTTGAACCATCTTTACAAGCTCCAGACAAACCCTAAACACATTTCAAATAATTTTTCATGTTCAAAATATCTCCCAAAAAAATTTCAAACCATCTAGGGTCTCACTCAAAACTTTAGTGTTAACATAAGTACTTAAATTTATAACATCATTCATTTAAGTAGAAGTTTAATATATATATGCATAATAATCATATATCTAGATACATAAATTAGCAAATTAAACACAAGTTTGGTTCACCACCTTAATCCATTAAGGATTCTATCGAGGGCCCTCACATCATGACACTTATAAATATATAAGAGCAAATAACTAAGCCAGCTAGGTAGAAAATATTCACCTTCATTTCCATCTTGACATTATACCTAGAAATCTAGAAACATTAATGCACCTGTGAGTTTGGGAACTCAAAAATCAAGTAAACTAGTGAAGAAAACTTTTCCGTTGATGGTACCAGCCATGAACCACACGTGAAAACATGCATTCTTCATCACATTTCAAAGATCATGGATTCTATGCAGTATATGTCATGCTATGTACTATGAAAAGCACAGAGTATATCATCTCATGGATAAATTTATATATAAATCATGGTAGAACACAATAGTATGTACATACATTTGAGCGTAGGAGAGAAATAACACATCATACTAACATATCAACACTTAGGTTGGTAAATGCATAAATTGAGAGCTGGGGGATTTTTTGGTTGACAATCCCTAAGATAGGGTATGCACAAAGAATGAACCAATGTCAGTTGCCCCTCCTACTAACCATAACATACCCCGAGCTATCACAACTATTCAATGAGTTTCTTTGTGTGAAAATTGATCTTATACACCCTAGAGCGTCCCCTAGATCAAGTACCAACATTTTTCATCTCACTAGTCCCTGAGCCTCCTTATTTGGTAGGCTAGATCTACCCATTCACTAGTCAATTACAAAATAAACCAATACCATTAAGAGAATCACCACCTTTTAATGATGGATTATCTTCTAGGTATATGATTCACAAACATGTATACTAGGGAAATGAATTACAGGTCAAGGTAAGCCTAACCATAAGTAGGTAACTCTATGGTCATCATAGTACACTAACTTAGAATTAACTACCTACACGATACTTTCACAATACATTTAGGATTAGATGGATGCTTTACCATCTTGAGTCATAGTCCAACTGTGGGATTCACAAAAGTCATCTTATACTGAGTATCGATCATCCAATCTAGAATCAGTTTAATCCTAGTTGTAATACCTCAAATATATTGATAATTTAAAATACATAAGTAGTTAAAATAATTGGGAAAGTTTAATGAAAGCTTGAAAATTTTGTTGGAGACTGAACAAATAAATTATTTAGAGGTTATGGCTCAAATTTGAGAATTTTTGGATATAAAATTTTATCTGATAATGAGCTTTTTATCTGCTTTGACAAACTTAGCAGATATTTTTGTGAGGCCTAGGATACTTTAAAAATACCCAAACTTGTTCCATGCAATCCAAAATTTTAAGATGAATTAGAAAATGAATTTAAATTTTACCTAGAGTAAAATAATAAAATGAAGCAAAATGCCTTAAAACATAAACTTCTAAAATGCTGCAACTTTGCCTCCTGAACTCTTAACTCTCTTCCTTCCTTCTCTCGTAGCTCTCTCTTTCCCTCTTCCTCTCCAATTTGCTCTCACCTCTATCAACCACCACCAGCACCATTTGAGGTCATGAAGTTCACTGGCGAAGGACTCCGGAACATGTCGCGTCAAGGTCGAGCCACCGTCGCACCTCTGCTGGCTGGAAACTCCCCGAAATCTGTGACATTTTCCTTTTGTCACCCACAAATGGCCAAAAAATGCCGTCCTTTAGCTGCACCGCCTCCACCATTAGGTAGGCTAGGACGTCCTCTTCCTCAGCCAACCATCACCCGTTGCAGAGCTATCGCCACATGCCCGGATTGAGGCAAAATGTGTTTGTTGCTTCCTCCTCTTTTCTCACCAAAAAATCATGGCTAAACTGCTGCGTTTCATCAAACTAACTTTGAATTCGTCATCCTCATGTTTTGATCTACATTTTGGACTAATTTTTGTCATCTATCGCTGTCTGCTATTGTTGAATGCCATTGACCGCTGTCATAGTGTCTTTTTCAATGAGCCATTGAAGTCGTTGTGATCTAAATGCTCTAAAAAATGCAATATAGAAGCTCGTCAGGATTATAGAAATATTTTGGTAGCTGTTCAAGTAGCCTAAATTATCGGGATGAAAATAGAAAATAGAATAGCGAAAAGGAGGAATTGATAAAATTAGTGCTAGACTGGTAAAGTAAGGATTTTGTGTAAATCCTTTTAGGTGAGTTTTTGATAAAATAGATACCATTTTCAAATATTTCGTACCTTTTTTGAACTAAATATGAATTTAACTGTGTATGAAATTGTGTACTGTGTCTAGACAGCCATGGAAAACAATTAAGATATATATTGTCTTTGATTTTGTGATAATTTGATGAATTCTCTATTTTTATGATTGTTGTTATCAAACATAAGAATTTATGTACTTTTAATCATCTAAAATTTATTAATGAGATTTTGAATTTGAATGCATAATTGTGAATATTATATTTTTCTTGGATAATGATAAGAAATTATATTTTGTATGATCTGTGTGATCTGGAAATGATGTGGCGGTGGAGTACCTTGTACGTAGGCATCCTTGTGTGGCTGAAGGCATGGGGACTGATGGCGCTATTATGTTATCTCCGTGTGGCTGAAGGCACGAAGACTAGTTAAGCGCGTGCTATGCACAGTGAGTTGTCATTGTGCAGTACAAGGCACGGACGACTGGTGGCGCGGTAATGTTGTCCCATATGGCCAAAGGCACAGAGACTGATTTCGTGCAATGCAAAGCATAGTGGGGTTATCCTTGTACAAGGGAAAAGATATAGAGGGAGGTGACGTGATGAGGGATATTTAATTATATGAATTTATTACATTTTAATATTTATAAAAATAAGTTTATTGATATTATTCTTTTTAAATTATTTTTATAAAGATTGATTACAAGAGTTTGAACTTTATACCTTGCAAATATTTTTTATAAAAACTCTGTTATAGTCTGTTTCCTATTCTGTGTATTTTCTTTTATCTTACACTCATTGGGTTTGTGTGACTCACTCTCCTTACTTTACATTTTTCAGATCCTCCTCAGGCTGAAGAGTATAAGTGAATAGAGTCATACTTCTATATTGGGTAGGATTTTCCTTGAAGTCTTGCAGGCTTAATGATATCGCAGCTTATCAACACTTTAGCATTGGACTAGTTTGCTAATGACTTAGTTTGTATATAGACGTAATGGAAATTTCTATGGGCTTGTAATAGCCAATTGTATTTTCTTTGAATCAAAAGTATGTTGCTATGTTTTGGGCTATTGTAAATTGAGGAAATGTCTTATTTTTAAGGGAAAATTTGCCAAAAATTTAGTAAAATTTGGAATGATGATCAAGGACTTATAAGTAAAAATTTAAATGTTTTAATATCGTTAGTATGAGGTGAAAGGATTCTTAGGCTGGCTAGACCTAGTAGGTGGTGTGATAGGTCTATGCACTGGTCACAAGCTCAGTATTTTAGGTCATGACAATGTTGGTATCAGAGCCTAGGTTTGTTAGGTCCTTAAAGCTGCGACAATGGAAGATAGTGGAATCTTCTATATAATCTGTGACCAGCCATCACAAAATTACATATTGGAAGCTATTATCATCCATTGGTATCATTGAGTCTTGTATTATTTTAGGAATGTTTAAATCATGATTATGTTTGTTAACTCTTTACATTAGATTCTTATTTATATTACTCTTTCTCTTTCTATTATCATAGGAAAAGATGCCACCAAGAAAGAGGATTCCTAATAAAAGATTCTCTTCTGATGAAATTTCTTCGTTACCTACTAATGCCTCACCTAGAAATCAAGGGTGAGGGTGTGGTCGTAGGATTAGCTGTAGAGGTGGCTGTGGCAGGAGTGTAGGTGCTGGTCAAGCACTAATAGAAGAAATTCTAAAAGCTAGGCATAGTCATGGTAAAAGTATGGGTACCCCTGAAGCACCTATAGATGAGACTCTAGAAGTTAGGAATGAGGACCTGACATTAACCGAAATTGTTATCGAATTGCAAAATATGCATCAAGCCATGAGAGAAATGATGGATATGATAGCTTGACAGCAGCAACAACAAATAGAACAGGTTGTACCTCCTAGGCTAGAACAGGAGATCAAACAGGAAAATGTCAGACCTATTTTATAGAAGGGGAAAATTGAGGTTTCTCTACCAGAATTCCTAAAGCTTAAGTCTCCATCTTTTTCAGGGACTAGCTAATGAAGATCCCCAGTCTTTCCTAGATGGCATTAATCATATTTGTCGTGCCTTGGGTTATTCTTCAACCAGATCAATGGAGTTGGCAGCCTATAGATTAGAGAATATGGCATAATGGTGGTACGATGGCATACAGGGAGGCAGGTCTCAAGGATTACCTCATTTAATGTGGGAGGAGTTTGTTGAACTATTTATGAAATGTTTTCTTCCACAGATAGTTTGAGATGCTAGGGCCAAGGAGTTTGAAACTCTAAGACTAACAGAGGATATGACTGTAATGGAGTATCATATGGCATACACAAGATTATCCTGGTATGCTTTACATTTGGTAGCCACAGAGGAAATACACCCTAAGCGCTTTGTAGATGGTCTTCTTGACTACTTGTTCATATCTGTGGCAAGAACCGAATATGACTCACATGAAGAGGTATTTGAAAGTACCCTCCTATTCGAGACATGTAGCAAAGAAAGTAGAGGAAGAAGAGAGTCTCGGAAGTGACAAAATACCAAGGGTAATCAAGAAAGTTCCCGATGTCGTCATAGTGTACAGTCAGTGAGAAATGTTACAGTAATCTCTCTGAGACATCCAATAAATTCTCAATAGTAGGGAAGCTACAGTGGTTTTAGACTTATTTCAAATAATCAGAATACTCTATCGAATTCAAATCAGTTTAGCAGTAGTGGTGAAAGATTTGTAAGAACTCCTCATCTTTGTTCCACTTATGGACGAATGCACACTAGCTTATATTTTGCAGCAAATAGAAGATGTTATCGGTGTCATCAGTTAGGACATATGATGAGGAATTGCCCTTTGAGATTAGCACAACCATCCTCTAGCCATGGGTTAGCTTCGATATCAATGCCATTAGCTT
Organism: Senna siamea; assembly: GCA_031216115.1. Taxonomy (NCBI): domain Eukaryota; kingdom Viridiplantae; phylum Streptophyta; class Magnoliopsida; order Fabales; family Fabaceae; genus Senna; species Senna siamea. The sequence goes on from CM062364.1 coordinate 12,420,794, forward strand.
CAAGACCTTCACTACCGTTAAAGCCAGTGGAAAGTTCTGGAGGTAAAGGAATTAGAGGTACACCATCTAGAGGAAGAGGTTTAAATATTAGAGGTCAAGGTCAAGCTCGTGTCTTTGCTATAACAAGACAGGATGCTCAGGCATCCAATGTTATGGTTGTAGGTAACTTTTTGTATGTTCATGCAAAGCAAATGTCTTGTTTAATCTTGAAGCCACTCATTATTTTATGTCTCCATTCTTTTCTTCTCTAATTAATAAGACTGCATCAAATCTAGAAGAACCTTTGATAGTATCTACACCAGTAGGAGATTCAATTTAGGCCAAATAGGTTTTTAAATCATGTGAAGTAATGATAGGGGATAAGTCTCTCCTAGCTAATCTGATTGTTCTGGATGTAATGGGTTTTGATGTGATATTAGGTATGGATTGGTTGTCTTCTTATCATGCTACACTTGATTGCTATAAGAAGATTGTTAGGTTTGATTTACCTAAAGGAGAGACATTTACCTATCAAGGAGACCAATGCTTTACACCATTAAAAATTATCTCGGCCTTAAGTGGAAGGAAGTTGATGAGGAAGGGATGTGATAGTTTTTCTGGCAATGGTTAGGGATACTCAAATGGTGGGAACGAATCTGGATCCAGTGCCAATTATTTGTGAGTTTCCTTATGTTTTTCCTAAGGAATTTCCTGGCTTACCGCCAAATCAGGATATTGAATTCTGTATAAATTTAATTCCTAGCACTCAACCTATTTCAATGCCACCATATAGAATGGCTCCTGTAGAATTACAAGAATTGAAAGAAAAATTACAAGACCTTCTTGATAAAGGTTTTATTCATCCTAGTACTTCTCCTTGGGGTGCTTCAGTATTGTTTGTAAGAAAGAAATATGGTTCAATGCATTTGTGCATTGATTATAAACAATTGAATAAGGTGACAGTTAAGAATAAATATGCCTTACCTTGAGTAGATGACTTATTTGATCAAATACAAGGAGCTAAATGTTTCTCTAAGATTGACCTGAGATCAGGGGTATCATCAATTGAACATCAGGAAAGAAGATATTCCAAAGACAACTTTTCGAACTCGCTATGGGCATTTTGAGTTTCTAGTTATATCTTTTGGACTTACTAATGCCCCTGCAGCGTTTATAGATCTGATGAATAGATTCTTTAAGCCTTTCCTAGATCAATTTGTGATTGTCTTCATTGATGACATTTTGGTGTATTCAAAGAGTGAAGAGGATCATAGACAAAATTTAAAGCTAGCTCTACAAACCTTGAGAAAACATCAAATTTATGCTAAGTTTTCCAAGTGGAGTTTTGGCTTGACAATGTGGCTTTCTTAGGACATGCAGTGTCCAAAGATGGAATAAGTGTAGAACTTAAAAAGGTGTAAGCAGTTCGGGATTATCCTAGAACTACTTCAATGACAGAGATACTTAGTTTCCTGGGATTGGCGAGATATTATCGACAGTTTGTTAAAGAATTTTCTAAGATTGCTGCTCCCCTTACTAGGATGACCAAAAAAGGAGAAAAATTTCATTGGACTGATAAATGCGAAGAAAGTTTTTAGAAATTAAAAGATTGCCATACTTCAGCTCCAGTATTGACTCTTCTTACTGGGAGTGGTGGTTATACTGTTTACTGTGATGCATCAAGAGTAGGCTTGGTTTGTGTACTAATGCAGCATGGAAAGGTAATAGCCTACGCATCGAAGTAATTGAAGGAACATGAGCAAAACTATCCTGCTCATGACTTGGAGATGGCAGCTGTAGTTTTTGCTTTAAATATTTGGAGGCATTATTTGTATGGTGAGATTTGTGAGATTTATACTGATCATAAGAATCTCAAGTATATTTTTCAATAAAAGGATCTTAATCTTAGACAGCGAAGGTGGATGGAATTGCTAAATGATTATGATTGTACAATATTATATCATCCTGGGACGGCCAACGTTGTAGTAGATGCTTTGAGTAGAAAATCAATAGGAAGTCTTAATCATATTTCAACGGTGAGAAGGCCACTAGTCAGAGAATTGCATAAACTGGAAGAGAATAGTGTATAATTTGAAATTAAGGAAGGAAGAATGCTTTTAGCTCATATTCATGCTCGCTCTTCATTAATTGAGAAGGTGAAGAAAGAAAAAAAGCAAGATTCTCATATATGCAAACTAATAAAAGATGTAAAAGAGGGGAAGCACAATAATTTCTCTATATCATCAATAGAGCGTTAAGGTATGAACAGCTATTATGTGTTCCTATGGTAAAGGAGATAAGGGAGCAAATTCTTGAGGAAGCCCATAAATCCGCCTATACTATCCATTTAGGTGCAACAAAGATGTACCATGATTTGAAAGAACTGTACTGATAGGAAGGCATGAAGAAGGATTTGGCAGATTACGTTTCTCATTGTTTAACATGTCAACAGGTAAAAGCTGAACATCAGAAACTAGCTGGTTTGTTACATCAAATGGAAATACCAGAGTGGAAATGGGAAAGTATTACAATGGATTTTGTAGTTAGTCTACCCCATACATTGTGAGGTTATGATTCTATATGGGTGATTGTTGATAGATTGAATAAGTCATCTTACTTCGTTTCGGTGAATACCACATATGGAGTGGCAAAATATGCCCAGTTATATCTTGATGAGATTGTTAAGCTACATGGGATTCCACTATCTATTATCTCTGATCGAGGTCTATAATGTACTTCGCGCTTCTGGAAGTCTTTTTAAGATGCCTTAGGTACACGTCTACATCTTAGTACGGCCTTTCATCCTCATAAAGATGGTCAGTCAGAGAGGACTATACAAATTCTAGAGGATATGTTAAGGGCTTATATGCTAGACTATGGTAAGATTTGGGACAAGTACTTTCCTCTGGCCAAGTTTGCCTATAATAATAGCTATCAAGCTAGTATTCAGATGGCTCTGTTTAAAGATTTGTATGATAGGCAGTGTAGATCCCTAATTGGGTGGTTTGAAGCTAGAGAAGTGAAATTATTAGGACCAAATTTGGTACAAGATACACTTGAGAAGGTCAAGTTGATCAGAGAACGTTTACTTGTAGCCTAAAGCAGGCAAAAAGCTTATTCAAATCATAGGAGACGAGATTTGGAATTTATGGTAGGTGATCATGTATTCTTATGGGTATCTCCTATGACAGGTGTAATGAGATTTGGTAAGAAAGGAAAGTCAAGTCCACATTATATAGGGCTTTTTGAAGTTTTGGAGAGGATTGGTGCTGTGGCATATCGATTAGCATTGACTCCTGATCTTGTAGGAGTTCATCCAGTTTTTCATGTATCCATGCTGAAGAAATATTTACCTAATCCCTCACATGTAATCAAGCCACAAGAGGTTTATCTAGATAAGGGATTAACATATGAAGAAGAACCAGTAGCGATCTTGGATAAACAAGTCAAGAAACTTCGATCAAGGGAGATCGTGATGGTGAAAGTGCTATGGCAAAATCACACTCAAGAAGAAGCTACATGGGAAGTGAAAAGCGAAATGTTTGCCAAATACCCACACCTATTCGAAAACCAAGGTCAATAAAGTTGAAATTAGGGGACCGAATTTCTTAAGGGGGAGAGAATGTAATACCTCAACTATTTTGATAATTTAAAATACATAAGTTGTTAAAATAATTGGGAAAGTTTAATGAAAGCTTGGAAATTTTGTTGGAGACAGAACAAGTAAATTATTTGGAGGTTATGGCTCAAATTTGAAAATTTGTGGATATAAAATTTTATCTATTAATGAGATTTTTATCTGCTTTGAAAAACTTAGCAGATATTTTTGGAGGCCTAGGATACTTTAAAAATACCCAAAATTTTTCCATGTAATTCAAAATTTTAAGATGAATTAGAAAATGCATGTAAATTTTACCTAGAGTAAAATAGTAAAATAAAGCAAAATGCCTTAAAACATAAACTTATAAAATGCTGCAACTTTGCCTCCTGAACTCTTAACTCTCTTCCATTCTTCTCCTATAGCTCTCTCTTTCCCTCTTCCTCTCCGATTCGCTCTCACCTCCGTCAACCACCACCAGGGAAGGACCCCCAACCATGTCGCATCAAGGTCAAGCCGCCGTCGCACCTCTATCAACCAATAAATCCCCAAAATCTGTGATATTTTCCTTTTGTCGACCCACTTTTTGGCACCCACAAATGGCAAAAAAATGCCAAATACCCTCATCGCCTCCACCGTTAGGTAGCCCAGGACGTCCTCTTCCTCGGCCAGCTATCACCCGCCATAAAGTCGCCACCACAAACTCAGATCGAGGCAAAACATTTTCATAGCTCTGTCTGCCTTTCTTGCCAGAAAATTAGGTTAAACTGCCGCGTTTTGTCGAACTAACTTTGAATTTGGTCATCCACCACTGTTGACCATCGTCTGCCACCGTTAACCATCGTTGACTGCTGTTGACCACTGTTAACTGCTGCCACAATGTCTTTTTCAGTGAACCATTGAAGCCGGTGTGTTCTAAATGCTCCAAAAAATGCAATGTAGAAGCTTTTCGAGATTATAGAAAAAATTTGGTGGCCATTAAAGTAACTTAAATTATCAAGAGGAAAATAGAAAATTGAATAGTGGAAAGGAGGAATTGAGAAAATTAATGCTAGACTGGTAAAGTAAGGATTTTGTGTAAATCCTTTCAGGTCAGTGTCTAATAAAAAAGATACCATTTTCAAATATTCCTTACCTATTTTGAACTAAATATGAATTTAACTGTGTATGAAATTGTGTACTATGTCTAGATAGCCATGGAAAACAATTAAGATATGTATTGTCTCTGATTTTTTGATAATTTGATGAATTCTCTATTTTATGATTGTTGTTATCAAATACAAGAATTTATGTACTTTTGATTATCTAAGATTTATTAATGAGATTCTAAATTTGAATGCATAATTGTGAATATTATATTTTTTTGGGATAATGATAAGAAATTATATTTTTTATGATCTGTGTGATTTGGAAATGATGTGGTGGTGGAGTACCTTGTTTGTAGGCGTCCTTGTGTGGCTGAAGGCACGGGAACTAGTGGCACTGTTAGGTTGTCTCCGTGTGGCTGAAGGCACGGAGACTAGTTAAGCGTGTGCTATACATAGTGAGTTGTCATCTTGAGGCGAAAGGCACGGATGACTGGTGGCACGGTAGGGTTGTCCCGTGTGGCCAAAGGCATGGAAACTAGTTTCACGCAATGCAAAGCACAATGGGGTTGTCCTCGTACAAGGGAAAAGATACAAAGGGAGATGACATGATGAGGGATATTTACTTATATATGAATTTATTACATTTTAATATTTATGAAAATAAGTTTATTGATATATTTCTTTTTAAATTATTTTATAAAGATTGATTACAAGAGTTTGAACTTTATACCCTGCAAATATTTTTTTATAAAAGCTCTGTGCGAGTTTGTTTCCCATTCTATGTATTTTCTTTTATCTTATACTCACTAGGTCTGTGTGACTCACTCTCCTTACTTTACATTTTTCATATCCTCCTCAGGCTAAAGAGTAAAAGTGAATAGAGTCATACTTCTATCTTGGGTAGGATTTTCCTTAAAGTCTCGCAGGTTTAATGATATCGCAGCTTATCAACACTTTAGCATTGGACTAGTTTGTTGATGACTTAGTTTGTGTAACGACCCCCTAAATCATACTATATACTTATCTATCAAAGTAGCGGAAGCATACAAAGTTCTGAATAAATTTTTCACTTTTCCCATGTTAGGGAACGTCAGAGAGTCGCTACTAGTTGAGTGTAACCCAAATAGACTCTTCTCACAGTCTATTCAAATTTCACTCAACCCTAGATCCTGTGCAGCATTTCTATTATCACATTATAAACCATATGATAATTTGGAATATAAATTCTAACCATTCAGATACAATTGAGATATATTATTTCATACTATTAAATTCATTCATACTATTCCCTGTTCCTGGTCATCTTAGCAAATAACTTAATGAGATGATTAGATCCCAATAGAGCAATTTACAATTAAATATTTGTAAAACAGTTGGATGCTTAGCTGTGACAATGCACAAAAAATATCTCCCTAAATCAGTTTAAATGCATATGAATCAATAAATACTTTGAAATTTAAAATGAATATGGGAAATCGATGCAAAGCAATATAATGAGCATATTATCTTTAATCTGAAAAATCATGCCTGAAAATTCTCATATACTTATCAGTCACACATCTCGTGATCATTCATTGTTCATTTCAAGTTGCATGTCGTTTTAACTGAAAACATGATTTTTGTTTGGGTGTGATCTGTAACACCAATCACCCGAAAACAATGCCTATATTATGAGTGTGATCTGTAACACTAATCACCCACCGGGTGAGAATCAACATCCAAGGCATCCCCCAGCATGTGCACAAATGCTAATTCTCATCCTTATATAGTCTATATAGAAATACATACATATAGCCGACCAATACTCAAGGTTATAGGATATTATACTTAAACAAAAACGTTACCCCGTATAGGTTATCCACCCTTTTACTCCTTGAACCTTTCATAAGGTTGTCTTGGTTTAACGAATAATTCCTAGCAGATGTAGACCAATTCAATTAAAATAAATCCATTTGCAAAACCATCTACATAGGGGATATTCAACAACCGTCCCATACCAGCTATTGAATATCCACCTTAAGTTAGTTCGTCCCTATTCCATATAATCCCAATAGCTAAATTCTATCAAACGTACAACAAGTATTCTCCATAAATAGGCAATCTTATATACTCATATATATCATTTTCATGTAAATTAATTATTCTCAGCACTCATTCCTATTCAAAAAAAATCATACTTAAAACAAAAATTCACAACGTCAATTAAAAGTCAGGGGAGTGTAAATTACTTTATCTTTTACCATTTGCTCCTATTCAGATTGGGGTTTTCCTTTTTCCTCAAAGATTTTTCTCTCAATTAGTTTCTTGAGGAAACAATTCAAATCTTATGTGGGTTTCCTTTCAAATGTACTTTTCTACGGTTAATTACCTAATTTCTACGTCGATCTAATCCTTACGATAGATTCAGAAATAAAATCGACAAGAAAACATCAAATTAGAGTATTTTAAATTATACCAGAGGTTTCAGAAGCTCAAAATTTGATCCCTGCTTCTTTCAAGCAACTCTGACGACGGCTCATAGTGAAGCACGGTGGTGCACAACAGCTTACAGTGGTGTATGACAGCGAATGACGACTGGCATCAAAATGTACTCCAAAATGTAGCTCGCAGCTCGAGGATGCCAGATCCAGGGCCGGTTTGGCGAAAAAAGGCAGTTTAGCCGTGATTTTTTGGTAAAAATGTGACGGTGGTCCAAAACTGTTTCTCCTCCGTTCACAGTGTGTGGCTGCGGTTCTCGCCGGCTGGTAGCTAGTGGAGGAAGAAGGTAGCTCAGGCTAGCTATTGGTGACGGCAGTGTGGTTGGATGGCGACAGACAGCGAAGATAAAAGCTAGTCTTTGAATTCACGACAGAGGGGGAAATAAGCTTTGTTTTAAATTCTTTGTGGTGGCCGTAGTTGGTTACTACGATTGGCTTCTTTGCTGACATCGGGCTGAATTAATGGTCTTTGATGAAAGGAATTAATGGTGTCATTTAATTAATTATTATTAAATGCTAATTAATTAGATGGATTAGTTTGATGAAGGGAAATTTTATGATGCATAATTTAAAGGCCTAAAAGGGTTATATTAAAAAGTAAACTTACATGAAAATTTAGTGCTTAAATTTATTCTTTGATTCCCTTTTTGAGTTACCTAGCCTAATTACCAAGTGAGAAGCAAAATAAGATGCAACTATATGCATGAGTGTGCATTTCATGCACCTTACATGAAGAAAATGAATGGAAAATAAATTTTATGCATGGCAACCCTAAGCCACACGAGAGGTGGAAATGAAAGGAGATCAAAAGCATTAAAACAAATTCTTATATATATGTATGCATAGGCTTCACGTGCAAATGAGGAATAGGAAGGAAATTTTTCATGAACTCATGCATGGTCCATGTGAAAGGAGAAAGAGAAGTAGGATGCAACAAAAGATATATATATGTATATATATAAGTGTGTCACGTGAAAAGCTAGCATAAAAACCAATTCTTCCTTTCTTTTTGGATGCCACATGTGAGGAAAAGTGGTGGCAAGTGTGTAATAATTAAACAAAGGTGCAACATTTTTTTTGATTACTTGTGAGAGTGGACAAACCTACACTTGAAAGGAAAAGAAACACCAAGGTAACAAGTAAACCCAATTAGTGCAGAATTTTTTAGTAAAATATGAACATGGGAACATGAGAGACATGAAAACATGACAAGGAGGAAAAATTCTTAATAGTGCAGAATTTTTTTGAAAGGGACACATGGAGTTTCATGAGAAGAAGGGAATTTTGGTTAGGAAGAATAGACAAAAGGAACAACATTTTTTTCATTGTTATAGCCGAATGAGTTAGGAAGGATTGTAGAAAAATTTTAGGCAACATAGGAAGTAGATTGCTTATGGAAATAGGTAATCTAAGCTTGCAAGAAAACATACAAGAGTGTAAATTTGTTTTGCTTATGGGACACACTTAATGTGCAAGGGAAGGGATAGCAATGTCAAGCAAACAAAAAGGATTTAATTAAGTAGAAAACATATAACAAAATTCTTTGTGTTGAGGGAAGAAATGGCGTGAAGCAAGGGACTAAGGTGGAGTGTAAGAGAAGCAAAGTCCATAGGTGTCATAAACAAAAATAAACCAAAGTAAAATGAGGGATGTGTTGCATGTGGAGAGGAAGAGGAAAACAAAATGGAGAGGCATGGGGCACCTAGGCTAAAATTTACATGTGAAATGACAAGAAGGAGAGAAGAGAAAAAAAAAAAGGGAGAGGAAAGTATATAGTGATGGGTCGGCCGAATGGGAAGGAAAAGGAAAGAAAGAATTGGGAAAAATATATATATATCAAAAGTGTGCAGATTTTCCTTTTTGAAAAAGTGAAAATACAATGCAAATGGGGGAACTTCACAAACCACACGCCACCGAAGCCAAGAAAGAGACAAAAGGGAATTGAAACTTTGACTTCTATACTATAAGCCACACGTGAAGGAGATAGAGAGAGGGGAATTTAAATTTTAGTCCCACAAGGAGACACACACACACCCACACATAAGAAAAGGAACAAAAAAAGAGAGAAAGGAGGAGAGAGGGGCGTGAGACAAGGAAAACCCCCTCTCGAGAAATACATGCAACCATTTCATGTGAGGAAGGGAAAGAAGAAGATATTTGAAGGGTCTTGGAAGATTCTTTGAATGGAGACCATGTGAAGCACAAAGGATTAGGAGAAGGAAGGAGCAAAAGTGATCAAAAGGGGAGAAGCAAGGGAAACAAGGTAGGTTAACAATCCTGACATTTGTTCCATGTTTTAGCTATGAATCCCATGTCTATGATCAAATTTTCCATGGAACTTAGGTTATCTCTACATTCTTGATTTAAATGCATGGTTGTTAGCTAGCATGTGTGGTTATGAAATTGTTTATGGATGGAATAGCATGAGGACGTTGTTGGATTTTGGATTAGGATTAGAAGTTAGGATGACCAAAAATGAAGGAAACCCTAATCTTTTAAGTGTATTAAGTAAAGAACAAAAAGAAAGGAAATGGAATTGCCAAATGAATAAAACTCCCTAGGCTAAGTCCATGAGATTCATTCTTGGAATTTTATAAGCTATGCAATATGACTTTGAATCAAAGTATGGGAATTATTAGAGTTTTTTTAAAAGAATATGTACATTGAAATTTATTTCCAAGAGAGAGAAATTGTTATGGAATTTATTAGAATTTTTAGAAAGAAATTGCACATTGGAATTTATTTTCCAAGGAAAAAAGAAATTAGTATAGGAATTATTAGAGTCTTAAAAAAAGAATATGTACATTGAAATTTATTTCCAAGAGAGAGAAATTGTTATGGAATTTATTAAAATTTTTAGAAAGAAATTGCACATTGGAATTTATTTTCCAAGAAAAAAGAAATTATTATGGGAATTATTAGAGTTTTTAGAAAGAATATGTACATTGAAATTTATTTCCAAGAGAAAGAAATTGTTATGGAATTGATTAGAATTTTTAGAAAGAAATTGTACATTGGAATTTAATTTCCAAGGAAAAGAAGTTATCATGGAAGTTATTAGAATCCTTAGAAAGAATATATGCATTTTAAATTAATTCCCAAGGAAAGGAAAGTAATATTGAAAGTAGTAGAATTTTATGAGAGTTAGAGCTTAGAAATTCTTTCTGAGAGAAATAGAAATTTATTACTTAAACGTTGCAATTTCCCCTTAAGAAATTTGTATTTGCAATTAAACTTACAAGAAAAAGAGACTTTTTCATTTGAAAAATTGATAAAGAATTTTAAAGGTGGCCAAGTGCCCACCTAGTGCCCAAGTGTGCACAATTACCCTAGGTGGTGGCCAAGTGTTCACATAGTGCCCAAGTGTGCACAATGACCCTAGGAAGGTGGTCAAGTGTCCACATAGTGCCCAAGTGTGCACAATTTCCCTAAGTGGTGGCCAAGTGTCCGCATAGTGCCCAAGTGTGCACAATGACCCTAGGAATGTGGCCAAGTGTCCACATGTGCCCAAGTGTGCACAAAGAATTTTAAAGGTGGCCAAGTGTCCACCAGTGCCTGAGTGTGCATAGCTAAAGTACCCAGAAAACTTGATAGGTATAAGCTTAAATGAATTGTTACTGTTATGAAAATGTAAGTCACAACATGAGTATTTACAAGTACGTTGTTTTCATCCTATTAACATTGTAATTGATTACATATTGCTTGCCAATTATATTTTGAATTTTGCTATATTTTATTCCAAGAATGTAGAATTAATTATTTTGGTGCTTGCACCCTAGTACATATTTGTTGTTTTAAACCCCCGAATTGTTAAACTACTGGGAAAATTGTGTTTCTCATTATATGCTAATATGTATTAGATACAGACGCATAGCTAGGCTAGGAGTTCGAGTTCTTTTTGGGTTAAGAATTTTTTTGGTAACCCCTAATTTTTGTTTTAGTCCTGGTCCAGACATACACCGAATAAAGCTAGGATTATTCTTTTGGCAGTAGTCCTGAGATGTAGTTAAGAATGAATAAGGGAAGGGATAGGAGAAGGACAGGTCCGTCTTGGTAATTTGTAAAGGGAGTCTGAGTGACAGGATTGTTGTCTCTTGACTCCCTATGGACTGCAAGCCGCATATCCCGATCTGAGGTTTCTTGTAATGTAATGGACATTATGAAACTTATTGAATTGTATGGAAGTTTAAATTCCGCATTGTAGCATACAATTTCTTTTATTCCGTTGTGCAGGTAAGTTTATTTAATCTGAGCGAAAGGTCCCAAACCTCCTCCATTTAATATAAATCGGTGGTTTAACTAATCAAACTTTAATTAAATAAAGGATAAAGATAATGTACCGAACCTATCTGTTTAAATTAGAATTAATGGTAATGCTAGATATGGGCGTTACACTAAATTCCTGAAGGCAAATAAAATTCTCTCCGTCAAATAAAATTTAATTACAAAAATTCTCAAATTTTAATTGCAAGCTCAGGAAAATTTTCTTAAATCAATGCCAACAAAATTTCAATTTATTTCATCCAATTTAATTTATTTTTAATTTGGATTATTACAATTTGTATATAGATGTAATGGAAATTTTTATGGGCTTGTAATAGCCAGTTGTATTTTCTTTTGATCAAAAGTATATTGTTGTGTTTTAGGCTATTGTAAATTGAGGAAACGTCCTATTTTCAAGGGAAACTCTGCCAAAAATTTTGTAAAATTTGGAATGATGATCAAGGACTTATAAGTAAAAATTTAAATGTTTTAATATCGTTATTATAAGGTGAAAGGATTCTTAGGCTGGCTAGACCTAGTAGGTGGTGTGATAGGTCTATGCGCCGATCACGAGCTCAATATTTTGGGTCGTGACACTAATGCACATATTTAAGAATGCTTTCAGCTTTACCATTGTTATTTCCTCTCCTAACATGGTCCCTTACTACTTTAATATGTTCTATATGCTTAATTTAATTGAATCTTAGCTTTATTGTTGTTTTGGATGAAAAAATAAGGGAAAATGGTCATTTTACAAAACAAGGGCTGCAAGTCGACTTCTAGAGGTCTAGGAATCGACTTGTAGCTTCCATTCTAAAACAGATCATGGCAGAGGGTAGGAAGTCGACTTCCTCTGGATAGAAAGTCAACTTTCTTGTCCAAAAAGTTGACTTCTTGCTTCTGGGTTTGAATTTCTAAGTTTCAAGAATACAAAAGTTAACTTCTAGGATAGGGTAGTTTACTTCCTTGTTCTTGCCCTATTTTGAAACATGATTTTCACCCCTTTTGACCCCTAAAATAATCTTAAAGTCCCAAAATGATTTATGGACCTTTTTCTGATGTAGAAGCCAGCATCATACATAAAAAGCATAATGAATCCAAGTTATATTTAATTCAAATAAAGAAAAATCATTCTTGGAACAAAGAAAAATGAAACCCATGTTTCAATTCCCTAAATCTATGCAAATCAGTCACATGAAACCACATATAAGCATTCATCCAGCAATCATTAACCAAGATTGCAATTTTACACTTCCATTTATGAATCAAAGCAACATTAATATGAAAATCCATCATGAAACCTATGTTTCTTAAGAAAGAGAAAACATGGGAGTGAAGTTTAGCATGATTGCCTCTTGTTTTCATATAGATTTGTGCATTAAATGCTATCCAAAATTGTTCTAGGTCGATTCCCTGAGGTTACTACAGATTCTCTTCAGTTTCTCCTTTAATTCTTCCACTTTATCTCTCTAACCCTTCTCTCTCTCTCTAGATACATTTTCTCTCACAAGCTTTAAGGCTTCTGAACCTCTATCCTTCTCTCCTTGAGCTATAAATATGTTAGATAACTTAGGAATATTTTTAACCAACATTTGAAAATAATTTCCAATTGGTCCTTAGGGCTAACTTGAAATTTAATTAATCTTTGGGATATTTTATCCCTTGGTACCATTCTTACATTTTATTTCCCTTAAAATTTCATTTCTAATTACCCTTTTTTTATTTTAAATCCTTATTTAATCTTTCAAAAAATTTCCCTCTATATGAAACTTACTCTAAAATTCCATTTCTCATAAACCAGCCATCTTTTCAGTTTAGTTTTTCACCTAATCTCTCTGAGACTAGCATGTCTAGCCTTAGATACCACACCAACAATAACAACATGTTTGTATTTTAATGAAATTACATATGGAAATAGAGCTCCTTGGGGTGGGATGTTACAATTATCCCCTTCTTTTAAAAATTTTATCCTCAAAATGTAAGAAACATACCTATTCATATGGCTATGGATAGGTTGTCCTCATCTCTATTTCTTTCTCCCAGTTAGTTTCTTGAGGTGATGAATCATCCCATAATACCTTCATCTTTTAATTGCTTAGTCTATTCATAAGAAAGATCGAAGAAATACTTTCTAAGTTATGAAAATGAAAAAAATACTATGAAGATTCGAAAGGAATAAGGGTAAGGTTATCTCTCTCCAGTTTCTAATCAAAAGATTGGGGATCTACAATTCATCCCATACAAAGTCTCTTATGGGATATACCTATACTGAATTGTGATTTATGGTTGTACGTGAATCCTATCGAAGATAGATTCTTATAGACATAGGCTCTAAATATGTTTTTTAAGGTTAAAATGCTTCTCTCGGGTTGACAATCACTCCAAGGATGGTATGCAAAACTAAAGTTTAGTTTTATACTAAATTTTTCCTATAATGTTCTTCAAACCCTAAGGTAAGCCTCGAGTTATTGTCAGACATTATTCATGTTAGATCTCATACAATCTAACTATCTTTTGAATACATCATCAAACTAGTCTTTTCAAGGGATAATTCATCCTAATGGGTAGGAAATGTAAAACTTGAGTTAATCTATAAATGATTACCTAAATTGCATCATTCCCAGATTGGTTTTTTGGTAAGCCTACCACAAAGTTTATGGTAACTTTATCCTATTTCCATTTTGGGATATCTAATGGTTGCAGCATGTCAACAAGTTTTTGATGTGCTATCTTAGCTTGCTAACATACCAAGAATCTAGCTCTAAATTCTACTGTATCCTTCTTTATACTTGGCCACCAATACCTAGATTTTGAATCTTGACACCTTTTTGTGGTACCAAGGTGGATGGTATAGTTGTTTTTGTAGGCTTCTTCTAGGATTCTAACTCTCGAGTTTTCACTATTAGGGCATAGAATCTATCCCAAAAATTTATTATCCTATCTGAGGCTATGTTGAATTCCTTCATATCCTTTAGGAATTTTAGGAATTCATTATTTGATTGAGCTTTCAAAATAATAGCCCTAAGATCACAATCTATCTTTAGATCACTTAGAGAGATTCTATCGGGTGACACTAATGTGGCCAGATTCAAAATCCTAAACTTCTCTATCAACTATGTTTCATTCACCATCACGGTGGCCACAAGAAGGGATTTCCTACTCAGGGTATCGGTAACCACATTTTCCTTACCATAGTGGTACTTTAGTTCAAATCCGTAATCCTTAAAAAAATTTACCTATCTCATCTATCTCATATTTAACTCCTTTTGTTCAAAGAGGTATTTGAGACTTTTTATGGTCAATGAATACCTCAAATTTAGTGTTATAAAGATTATGTCTCTAATTTTTTTAAAGCAAACATTGGAGGCTAATTTTAGATCATGAATAGGGTAGTTTTCTTTGAGGGGTCTTAATTGTCGTGAAGAATAGGCTACCACTTTTCTCATTTGCATAAGTACACAACCTAGCCCCTTCTTAGAAGCATCGATGTATACCTTGAAATATCCTAGTGGGTTAGGAATGACTAACACGGGAGTTGTGGTAAGCTTTTCCATTAAATTTTGGAAACTCCTATGACATTCTGATGACTACACAAAAGGTACATCCTTTTAGGTTAACTTGGTCAAAGGATCGTTATTTAGGAAAACCTTTGTATGAATCTCCAATAGTAACCTGTTAATCTAGGAATCTATGAATCTCGATTACAATTTTAGGTGTCTCCCAATTCACTACTGTCTCAATTTTACTAGGGTTTATTGATACCTTATCTTTAGTGATAACATGCCTTAAAAATTTCACCTTCTTAAGCCATAAATCACATTTATCTAGCTTGGCATATATTTTCTTCTCCCTCAAAACATGAAGTACAACCCTAAGATGCTCTTCATAATCTTCCCTATTTTTAGAATATAAAAGAATATAATGAATAAAAATTATAATGAATTTATGAAGGTAGGGTCAAAAGATGAAATTTATGTAATCCATGAAAATAGCCAGAGCATTAGTAAACCAAAAAACATCACTCTGAACTCAAAGTGTCCATTTCAAGTCCAGAAGGCTCTCTTATGAATGTCTTCTTCTCTAACTCTAATTTGATGGTAACTAAATATTAAATCTATCTTAGAGAAAATCGTTACTCATCCAAGTTAGTCTAGCATACCATCTATCTTAGGGAGGGAATACTAGTCCTTCACAATTACTCTCTTTAACTATATGTAATATGCAATGACCCCCTAATACGATATACACGATAGTTATCTGATTAGCGGAAGCATATGGGTCTTTCTAGGTAGTTATTCCTGATGTGGGAATGTCAGGGGATCGCTACTGGTTGAGCGTAACCCAAATAGACTTCCCATTGTCCATTCAGATTCCGTTCAACCCTAATTCACACGCAGCTAAACTAATTACACATACATACATCATAAATTACTCTGGAATGAAATCTAAAACTCACATATACATCACATCATGCATTCATATACATTCCAACTCAAATTCGTACGTTTACAGCGGCAAACCCTACCGAAAATCCGGCAAAGTTTCCTCTGTATTTCGATCATATCCAAAATACAATAATCACCTGTTCACAAACATACAGCCAGTCCAACAACAACAGTAAACATAAATAATAGAATCCATATACAGCAACTTCAATCCCATCACTGCAATCAACATACAACACATGATTTATACATGTACAGTTAATCCAATCACTACAGAAAATATAGAAGACAGAACCCAATATACAGCAACATCATCAAAGTATATATATACAAAACGATTCAAGCCTAAGCTAAGTCATTCTCCTGCTTATCACCAAGGCATCATCAGCTATCGTCTGGGTTCCTGTCCCTATCCCTGTTCATCTGAGTAAACAACCTGATGAGATATAAAATCCCAGTAGAATAATTTACAGTTCAAATATCATTCGAAAACTGGTTGAATACCCATCAGTTTGGACACCGAAATCATCTTCCCGAAATTAGTTCGAAAACAGTAAAATACCTTATCTTTAAAAATCGTTTTATTACATGGAAATCATGGCAATTAATCGAAATCATAAAATCCATTTCTTTTCAAAATCAATACTCAAAATCAAATAAAATCCCATGCCCAGTGTATCTCAATCCACGTTGGCTACAATTTTGCTGTAACTAAATCTAAATCATCATCTAATTGCACGTCATCCAGAGAGAATACCTCTCTTATTGTTGGGTGTGATCCGTAACACCAATCACCCGAATCAAGCCTATATTGTGAGTGCGATCCGTAACACCAATCACTCACTCAAGGACCGGGTGAGAATCAACATCTAGGGCATCCCCTAGCATGTGCACATACGCCAATTCTCATCCTAATACAGTCTATTCGAACTCACATGCACTCGGTCGGCTATTCCTCAGGGTTCTAGGGTATTATTCCTAAATCACAACGTTTCCCCATGTAGGGTATCCCCCCTTATACTCCTTAAACCTTTCTTAGGGTCGTCCTGGTTTAACGCGTAATCCTTAACTCAGTACAGGCTACATCTGATAAAAATAATCTCGTTTAAAAACTCCCTGTACTAAGGATACTTAACGACCGTCCCATACCGGGTATCAAGTACCCAACCCTAAGTAAATTTGTCCTAAGGGCATCTAAACTCGATAAACAAAGTGTCTAACATGCAATTAGGGTTTTTAGCACACAGGCATGCAATTTATTCCATCGAAAGCAGCATGTAAATCCATGCAAATCATCTAAATCATCCAGGTATCCACTAGGTCAAATCTAGGGTTCGGGAAGCGTAAATTATCCTACCTGGTCTCCTATAGCTCCAAATCAAATCAGAACTTCACGTAATCTCAATTTCTGAGCCCAATTAATTTCCTGGACATTAAATTAACTATTCAGACTTGTCACGTCATCCGTTTTTCGATCCTAAGTCCGGTTACCCTAATACCTAGGTCAATTTATTGCCTATTTATGTTCGGCAGCTATTTCAATCAGATATCATCAGTTTTTGGAAAATCAGACCTTACCAATGGGATCAGATGGTGGAATTCTGTCTCGCGGTGGTCTCGGTTTCTCCCGATGCATGTCCAGAAACTTCGGCACGGTGGCGCACGATGGCGTACAGTGGCACACAGCAGAGGGGTGCGGTTTGCCTCAAAAATTACACCACGGTGAAGCCCGCAAGTCCAGGAGTCCGAATATAGTGGTGGCGCGGCGGTTCACGGCCGTTTGGATGGCATTTTCTGGCCACGAAAGTTGACGCACGGCGAATGGAGATTGCCTCGATTTAGGCGTGTCTGGCCTCCGTTCGACGTTAGTGAGCTACTGGAAGAAGCTGGCAGCTCAGGCTACACGGTGGTGGGGGCGGTGACGGTCAACGGCGACAGATGGTGGTGATCTGAGCTGGTGAAGTTTTCGCGCGGTGGAGGAGAAAAATGGCATTTTTCAGCGACGCTGGCTGCCGTTGGTGGCCGTGGGTGGTTTCTGGAGGTTGTGGGTGGTGAAGGCTGTCGATTGGTATGCTGGGTGGCGGCCCACGGTGGCTGTAGTGGCGATTCATGGTGGAGGAAGGAGGAGAGAGAGAAGAGAGAAAGTGTGGTGAGGAGAGAGAGGTTTGAGAGAAATAGAGGGAATTCGGGAAATTTAAACCCTTCGGGGATAATTCTGACTTTTCCTAGACCACCTAGGGATACTTTAGGGTGTCGGCATCCTTCCAGACGTTGGCACGCATTTTTATGCAAAGGTTTTGGCCTCCGTTAGTGAAATTGACGCACGAAACGTCTTCTGTCAGTTTCTGATCGTCGAATTGCATTTCTTTTTATTTGATCATGTTTCTGACTTCGAACAACCTTCCATTTCGAATCACTATCCTCGAAAGTCATGTCAGGTTTCGTTTAAAAGGAATTAGGGTTTAAAAGCTTGATTTTATCTTTTAAAAGCTCTTTCGGTTATTACATAATATATGCACACTCTTTGGCTTCCTTCTTTCTTTTTCAAAAACAACACTGATTCTCCCCAGGTTGAAGCACTGATTCTGATAAAACATTTAGGCCAAAGGGCTTCTATCTAGGCTTTATCTTCCTTAAGGTTTATAGGGAACATCCTCTAACATACTATAGAAATTGGTCCCATTCTAGGAATCAGTTTAATCGAGAACTCTACTTTCCTCTCAATTGGTAAACTAAACTTCTCACAAAAAGAAAAAAGCATAGGAAACTCTCTCACTATAACACCCCAATCCTATAGCCTATTTTTATAAAATCTTTTCTTAGAAATCATCTTTAGCTACAAGATTAGCATGCTATTCATACTTTTGTCCTTATTTATTACCAAGTGAAAAAAAATTCTAATTTCTTTTATTTAAATGATTAGGCCTGGGACTAATTACTCGGTCTTACATTCATTCAGAGCATCACGGAAACTAAATAAATTAAATACATTATGAAGTAAATAATGCAGCGGTAAAACTTAAACCTCATTTTTACATCAATATATATGTTTCCTTGTACATAATATTTTGATAGAAACATAGGGAAAAGAGGCAACAATCCTACCACTCAAACCCTTATCATTATCTTGCTAATACTATATATAACTCCTACATACTCCCAGAATCCATCTTGTAACTCTAGTGGTATTTTTTGCCTAGTTATTTGGTACATACCAGGATAATTATGAGAATGAAATTCTCAGTAGCTAGATAATCCATATTTTTATTTTAAAACTATGGTATGTACCACCGTAGTGATACGAAAAATATTTCTACATTCTTTACTTTAAAAGATAATTTATTCTCTTGGAATAATATTTCATAAGTATCTATGGTACACATTTACCAATGTATCATATGACAGTTCATCTTAAAAATCACTAGTCAAGGCATCTCAGTCTTATGATTTTAAAAACATATCCTATTATAAGTACCTTTCTAGTCATAAATACATTTCCAGTCATAAATAGGGAAATCATATTTAATCATTTATAAGGAAAACATTGCCAGCCATAAAGAAAACTATTATCAGTCATTGGCTAAAAGCCACAATCAATGAAAGAAGAACTTAAGAGTATCAAGAGCGCCACCCAGTGGACTACTCCACGTACTACTATATACATGAGTGAGTTAATTTTATTTCCTATTCCAGTCTTGTGATATTTCTACCACTGGTACTATCTGAGGCGTCTCTCAGTGGATCCAAGTATCGATTCCAATCAATGTCACTGTCAAAAGATAGATCATTCCCCAATCAATGGGATTTCTCCCTATAGCCAGTCTAAAACTAACTCATGGGATCACTATCATTAAATAGATTCTTTCCTCTCTGCTTTAGATGGATCATAGTGCTATGGAATCACCACCACTTTTCCAGTGGATCACTTTCCCAGTCTAAAATTTGGCCATTTTAGGTTATACTAACTTAGAATTTGCCATCATCATTAATTCTTACATTCTTTATGGAATGCCCAATTGCCGTCCCATACCAATAATTGGTCATTAAATTACAAGCCTATCTATCCTAGAACATACAATAGAAATACTTCCTCTAAGCTCTCTTTCTTTCCAGTCTAAGTTTTCCTTTTCCTTTTATGTTTTCCAATCCATTCTATGTTTCCCTTCTTTATTTTATAAATCTATCATGATAATATACTTTTCATTATTAATTATAATTATGTATGCTTTTCTAAATATCTTTTCTCTCAAATAATTCATATAATGCATACGTATCTATATAAATATAAAAATTTATCCTTCCATTTTACAATCACACATTTTTAATACAAGGATTTCATAAAAATACTAATTTACATAATGGGTAATCTTTTGGTCAAGTGGAAGGAAAAAGGAAAGACAATGAAATTTTCCTTCATTTATTACCTTATGCCTTTACTTAATGAGAAAGAGACAAAGGAGCAATATAATTTTATTAAGGCTATATCTCCCCTCTTCTCTTCTGTCTTCATCACAAAATAAAAACATGAATATGTTTTAAAATTTTCTTCCCCACCACTTGTGTTTTTAGTTGCAATAAAATAAAAGAGAAGTCAAATTTATATTTGCAAATTCACTCTTCTTTTTCTTCCCTTATAACTAAGCCAAATACAAAAAAAAAACTCCTTTCGCCATTCTTTCAAACCTTTTTCAGCAAACATAGAAAGAAATCAATATAAATTTATTAAGACTTCCTTTTCATATAGCTTCCACCGAATAAATGAAGCTTTTTAATATTAAAATCATGTTTACAATCTCTCTCTCATTTGTCCTCTCAGTGGAATGAAAGAAAGAAAAGAAACGAAAGGAAAAGAAAAGAAAAGAGAACAAGTGAATCACGTCTCTTTCTTTTCTTCTTTCCTTCATCACGAGTCACCTTCATCATCTTTTAACTAATTTTCTTCCACTTTTGCAAGCCTCTCAATGACAAGAAGAAACTAAAGTAATTAATCACTTTCCATTTCTCTCTCCCACCTCTTCACCAAATGGAATGGAATCTCTCATATAAATTACAAAGTCTTCATATCACTCACTTACCATTTTGGTTAAACTAAGGAAGGAGGAATCAAAATTGTGCATGTCTCTTTCCTCCCCTTTTTGCGTTAAAATTGAGCCACTTAACATCATTAATTACAACCAAATCTCTCTTTCTCAATTTTACAAACTTCCTCTCGGTCAAGCAAAGAAAAATTAGGAAAAGATTTTATTTTCATCAAAGGGAATTACCCATCTAATTTTCATCATTTATTAGGCATAAAACATCATTTACCCATTGTTTTCATGACAATCCATACATTAAAACCTTCTTTTATGAAAAACAATGCTTTCATGAAAATGGAAGGAAATTTCTCAAATTTAACATAACACTTCAATCCATTCCAAAAACACCTAAAAATGCATCCATACAACACTTTAAATACTTTTCCAATAGAAAATCAAGCAAAACAAGAATGTAGAAAATTTTGCTACTATTCATGGCAGCCATTAATGGAGAATAAAAGCTTGAAATACTACTTAATCCATGAAAATAATAGCAAAGGAATGTCTAACTATCTTGATTTGCCAATGAAAATGTCTTTTCCTTTGGTTTTCCTTCACTTTTTCTCCTCCTCCTTCTTCCCTCAAGCTTTTGGCCTTCTCTCCCTCTCCCTCACGTCGGTTTTTCCTCATTTAAAGAAGATAACATGTAATATAAAGTGGATGCTAAAATGACCATTTTGTCCTTAGTGGCAAAATGACCAATTTACCCCTTTAAACTTCACCAAATGGCCATGGGATTAATAGGAGGGCATTATTGAAACTTTTATATAATTTTTCTTATCAAAATGACCATTTTGTCCTTTTGATAAAATTATCATTTTACCCCTCACTTTGCTTCATATTTTTGAAAAGTGTTGTGGGAGGGGCTCCATAAGAATTGTCATGATGAAATAACTATTTTACCCTTACAGTAAAAATTATTATTTTACCCTTAGATGAAATTACCATTTTATCCCTGGGTAAAAATTGTCCATTGTACCCCTGAATATTTTTCTAAAGTCATCATCATGAGTTTCAGATATTTTTCAAGCGTAATCTTTACGCATAATAAATGCTCCAAGATATTTTTTTGGCATAATAATGATGTATCATAAATGCAGGAGATATTTTAAAGGCATAATAATTCTATTTTGTCTTTTAGTGAAACCTTTTTTCTTTTCACTTTAATCCTTGACTTTTCCTTTCAGTTTGATCCCTTCCTCATTTTTGAAAATTTAGGGCAATTTAATTACATCTTTTGGGCATAAAACTGCTAAATTTTATAAATTTAAAATGCACCTGAAGATAGGAAAAATACGGATATTACACTCACTATAGGGATCTACTTAATCTTATGTTGTAGTTTTACATTCGATGAACCCTGAAAGCCCATTCTATCATTTCTACCCTTGATATTCCTGTTCAAAACATTGGCATCACAGTTTTGTCTTTATAGTTCAGGTCCATATCAATTTTAGACAACTAGCTCATCTCAATAACATTACCCATGTCTAACATAGGCAAAAAATAAAATTTAAAAGAAAGGATTTGTCCTCTATTATGGTAGAACAATGCAAACAAGTCAATATTACCACAACATAATCTTCCTTGGGTGTGGAGACAGTTAAATTATAGGGAAGAAAAGTTATAGATAGGCCTAGATGCTTCCTAGGTTTCTTAGAGATGAACAAATGTGATGTATCAGAATTGATCAATGCAATTAAAGATTTATTGCTTATCAAACACTTACCTCTAGTAAGATCATTGGAGTCAGCTATCTCTTTGCCCTTCTAGGTACACACTTAATCTTGGGTTTGAGGTTTAGGCTCATTATTGGCTTTATTATTTTGTGGAAATTATTGAAAGAGATGTCCAGAATCTCCATAGGTACGACAAGTTCTTACCCTTATTTGGCATGGTTCATTCCCTTGTTGAGTCCCACTACTAAAAAAAGGAATAGATACAGCTTGATTCGTTTAGGTTTTTCTTATTCTATGTGCATCGCAAGAGAAATTCCTAGGCTTCTCACAAGTAAAGCATACCTTCTAGCCTGCTAAGAAAGGTTTATTCCCATGATTCTAACTACCGTTTGGACAAGGGATAAGTGTAGGCTAGTTTACTTGGGGTTTCTTATTTTGAAGGTAAGTTCTTGATGTATGCCTCTATATTCCATATGTAGCACAGACTTCAGCCAGCTGAGTAAGGTCTACTCTTATGGTTCTTCCACACATTGTTCACAAGGGATTAGTATAGGCTAACCCATTTGGGGTGTCTTACTTTTGAGGTTTCTATTAGATTTAGGATTTTTCAAAAAGGGTTTATTTCTAAAGTTACTAGATTTATCCCTTTTCCTATGTTGTCATAGTAATTGGGTAGTAGCTTTTACTTGTTGCTCTATTGCCTTAACCATAACCTATAAGGTCTATATCATTCTATCAACCTTATTCTTACTTGCATTTCCAACATTCCTTCTATGTGGTGCCATTGTTCCCTTCTATAAAATAGAAATTACTGAGGTGATCAGTCTCAATAACACAATATCTTATAGAGAAAACAAGGCATACCATAGAATACTAGCTACCTAAACCTAACTCTTTATTCCTCACATCAAGCTGGAATGATAGCTAGTAAATTGCCATGGTTCAGTCACATAGCTTAGCCCCAACTCATCCTATGAGGAATACAATAATCTAATATAAGTTAAAGCATTGCTCTAATACTATAATTGTAACACCTAACATCTACAAGTACTTTACATGTACTAACTTATAGAGGCAATGTGCTCTTATCTTGTCACTTTCTTTATCTACCCAATTTCATTTTAATTATTACCTAGGATCCTTTAATTAATTAAGCTAGTTTAGGGTTACTCTTTGGTTTCTCACTTGGCACTTTAATGTCAGCAAAAGTATTTAAATTTATAACATCATTCATTCAAGTAGAAGTTTAATACTAATATATATATGTATAATAATTAGATATCTAGATACATAAATCACCAAATTAAACACAAGTTCAGTTCACCACCTTAATCCACTAAGTGTCCTATCAGATACCCTTACATCATAGCACTTATAATTAAATATGTCATAACCTGAAACACTAGTCTGTGACCGGTGCACAGACCTATCATACAACTAATCAAGTCTAGCTAGCCTAAATATTATTACACCTTATAGCAAACAATATTATAAATCTTTAATTTCAATATTTAAATTCTCAATCATCATCCAAGGCCTTAACAAAATTTTGATAGAGTTTTCCATAAAAACATGACATTTCCTCAATTTTACAATAGTCCAAAAAAAATCAATATCTATTTTAATCCAAGAAAAATACAAGTGGCTATCACAAGCCTACAAAATTCCCATTATGTATTACATTCAAACTATGACAACAGCGAACTAGTCTGACACTAAGGTGGTGATAAGTTGTGATATCATTACGCCTGTGAGACTTTAATATAGAGCCTACCCAAAATAGAAGTATAACTCTATTGACTTCTACTCTTCAACTTGAGGCTGATTTGAAAAAACATAAATCATTGAGCATGAGTCACATTGACTCAGTGAATGTAAGATGAAGGAAACACAATGGGAAATAGACTTAAAGAGTTTTTATCATCATAAAACAATTAAAAGGGTATAAATATTAAACCCTTGTAAATCAACTTTTATATAATATTTAAGAGAAAGGTCACTATAATAACATTTTAGTAGGAAATAACATAAATTAATAAATTCATACAATACCAAACATCTCCAATATAATTTAAAAAATCCACACGATATTTAACATCTCTAAAAAAATCACCAATCATCTCTGGTCTCCCTTTGTACTAGGACAACCCTACAAGCACCAAAAGTCACCTGTGCCTTCTATTGCACTATGACAACCCAATCGTGATTTAAACTACACAACCGCTCACTGTGCCTCCCATCGCACGAGACAACCATTCAGCACCACCAGTCACCTATGTCTACTATTGCACTATGACAACCCACTATGGATTGCACCGTGCAACCAGCCTCGTGCCTCCCATTGCACGAGATGCCTCAGTACAAGGTAACACCAGAGATGTATAATTTCAACATCCAACAGCACAGATATATCTTTTCCCAATCAGAGAAGGTAATTCTCACAACAACTCTATTTCCATATCATATAGCATACTTTTATCATCATAAAAAAAAAAGATATAAATTTTCATATTTAGGCATTTTAGCTCAAAATTTTCAAATAATGAATTTTAAATATTCAGAAAAGTAAATAAATTTTTGTATTTAATACTAGTAGTCACACAGACATATAATCATCAAATTATCATAAATTCAAAGAAAATACATTTCCTAATTGTTTTCCATACTATCTAGACAATTTATACAAATATATACACTATTAATTTCATATTTAGTCCAAAACAGGGATAGGGCATTTGAAAACGGTATCTCCCTTATCAAACACTCACCTAAAAGGATTTATAACCATAATCCTTAATTTACCAGTCCAACACTAATTTTAATTTGCATAAGAATTTTCCAATTCTCCTTTTCTCTCTTTTAATTTCCTACTTTCCTTCTTAATTTAAAAACATACAAATATCATAATATCATTTTGACTTAATAATCTAACAAAAAAAATGCCCACCAGAATCAAAGTTTCTCATAAAAAATTTAGGATATCCTAATTGTTACTATTAAATGACGAAAAAGGAAGGACGACCACCGTTAACATTGGATAACATAGGAAAACCACTGAAAAGTGTCAATAAAGCGATTTCACACCTCTAATGTTAATGGCCGACTTACAAAACTGAATGAACGACCAAAATGCATGACGTCAATGAACAATTTGAAATTAGTGATCGAAGATGACACAGCTTAAGATGGTTAGAAGGGGTTGAGGTGCAACGACATTAACAGCTTGAAGCTTGGGTTGAAGGTGAGTGGTGCCGATTTGGGTAAAAGCTAGAAAGGCTAAATGCGTGAACGATGACAGCGTGTGAAGTAGAGGTGAGGATCACTGTGATTGTATCTTCAAATGGAGGTCTTGCAACTGGAGATCGAAGTAAACTTCGATTTCTTGAAGCTTAAAGTCAAAGGATAAGGTGCGATCGGGAAAGAAGCAATGCGATCAGTGAGTTACTCAACTGAAGGTAAGGACACCGTCCGTGAAGCTCATTGTGTAAGTACGATGATGGTAACGACAAAGGCATGCGATGGTCAACGATTTAAGGAAAGAGAAGATGGAGACGAAGATGAAGATGTAAATGAAAATTAAAAGGTGAGGTACAATGAAGATGAAGATGTAGATGAAAATTAAAAGGTAAGGTATGACGAAGATGATCGAGAGAGAGAGAGCCGATGCATAAGAGAGAGAGTTTTAGGTTTTAGGGTATTTAAGGGTAATTTGGAAATTTTAATTATTTGTTCAACATAAGTTTCAATGCATTTTCTGATTCAGACAAAAATATGGAACAATATGGAAGGGATTTGAGAATTTTTTAGAGTATCATAAACCTGTTAAAAATATTTGCTAAGTATCTCAAACAGATAAAAATTTTCTTCTTAGATAAATTTTTATTTCCAAAAGTTTTCCAAATTTGAGCTATGAGCTCAAAATAATCCACTTAATCCCTTCTCAACAAAATTTCAAAGTTTCTATTAAATTTTCTTAATTATTTTAATTACTATTGTTGTTAGTTCATCATTAGACTAGTATTATTTAGTGGTATTACAAAATAAGAGCAAATAACTAAGCCAGTTATGTAGATTATATTCACCTCAATCTCCATCCTGATACTATACCTAGAAATTTGGATACATAAACGCACATGTGAGTTTTGGAACTCAATAATCAAGTAAACCAATTAAGAAAACTTTACCGTTGATGGTACCAGATATGAACTACATGGGAAAACATGTACTCTTCATCACATTCCAAAGATGATGGATGCTATGCAATATATGTCATGCTATGTACTATGAAATGCAAAGAGTATATAATATCAAGGGTAAATTTATACGTAAATCATGGTATAACACAGTAGTATGGACATACATTTGAGAATAGGAGAGAAATAACACATTACAATAACATATAGGCACTCGACCGATAAATGCATAAACTGAGAGTTTAGGGAATTATCGGTCAACAATCCCTAGTATGGGGGCTGCACAAAGGACAAACCAATGTCAGTTGTCCCTTCTACTAACCATAAATACCCCCGATCACAGTAGCCATTGAATGAAATTCATTGTATGACAAGCGGTCCTATACCCCTAGAGTATCCCATAGATCAAGTACCAACATTTCTTGTCTCACTAGTCCCTGAGCCTCCTTATTTGGTAGGCCAGATCTACCTACTCATTAGTCAATTAAATAGTAAGCCAATACTGCTAAGAGAATCACCACATTCTAATGATGGATCATTTTTTGGGTGCATGATTTACAAACACGTATAATAGGGAAATAGATTCCAAGTCAAGGTAAGCCTAACCCTAAGTAGGTAACTCTATGGTCATCAAAGTACACTAATTTAGAATTAGCTACCTATATGATGTTTTTACAATAAACTTAGGATTAGATGGATACTTTACCATACAAATTCATGGTCTAACCATAGGATTCACAATGGTCATCCCATACCAACTATCGGTATCCAATCTGAAATTCGTTTAATCCTAGTGCACACATTTAAGAATGCTTTTAACTTTACCGTTTCTATTTCCTCTCATACCATGGTCCCTTCCTACTCTAATGTGTTCTACATGCTTAATTTAATTCGAACTTGGCGTTGTTGTTGTTCTGGATGAAAAACTAATGGAAAATGGTCATTTTGCAAAATAAGGGGCTGCAAGTCGACTTATAAGGGTCTATAAGTCAACTTGTAGCTTCCCATCCAAAAGAGGTCATAAAAGAGGGTATGAAGTCAACTTTGTAATAACCCAGTTAAAAATTAAATAATTGGGATAAAATATTTGGAAACCTTGAAATATTGATGGGAGGTAATTAAGAAAATTCTTTTGAGCTCGTAGTTTAAATTTAAGAATTTTTCAGAATAAAATTATATCTAATGGAGAAATTTTTATCTGCCTTGAGGAACTTAGCAGATAATTTTGGAAGGCTTATGATAGCTTTAAAATTCTCAAATCCCTTCCATATGATCCCATATTCTTGCCTAAATCGAAAAATGCATCCAAAATTTATCTACGGCAAAGTAAGAAAAGACCAAAATGCCCTTAGAAACTTTAAAACTCCATTTTTCTTCATTCTTTCCATTTTCTCTCTCACTCCCGCGTCTCCTCTCTCTACCTAGCCTCTCTCGTTCCCTCACGCTGCTCGATCGTCCTCTGCTTGAAAACTACTAGACGTCATCGCTCCACTGTGCCTCAGTAGCTCGCAGAACTACAAGCTTCCGACGACACTGCTAAGAGCTTCGCAGAACCACCACAGTGGCCGAAAATAGCCATTTACGCTGTTGGACCGCCGGTGACCGGTGTTTTAGCTACCCGCAACACCCTCGAGCTGCCAGTCACCTTCACCAAGCCTCCCACCGCAAGCTAGCCGTCAAAAAACGCTAAGGAAAGTTTAGGGACTAAACTATAATTTTTTAAAACTTTTTGTATACATTGAAATACTCTGAATTAATTGCTTTTTCTGTAATTTCTAGCCTCTAAGATGCTATTAGGAATGAATTGAAGGGATGGATTCAAGAAAAATGATGAAAACCATAAATTGAAAAATAAAGACTAAATTATAAATTCTAAAAAAGTTTGGTATGAAGTAGAATTTCATAATTTGATGCATCTCTGTAATCCTTAACTTAATTAGGACTCTTATGAATCTATGGAATTGGAAAATTGAAGAAAATTATTGGAAATGTTTCAATAGAAAGTTTAGGGACTAAACTGAAAAGATTGATATATTCTATTTAAGCAGTGTAAACCATGTACAACCTTTAAGTGAATCAAGTTCATTTAGCCTCCTAGAAGTATCATAGAATAAATTGGATAATTTTATAGCTAAATACCAACTTTAGGATAAATAAGGGACTAAAGTGAAAACTTATTTCTTAGGCATTGAAAATGAGTTTTAGTTTTGAATGCTGGTTACCAAAAATATACAGAAATGGCTTGAAGAGTTAATCAAAGAAGAAGAAGGAGAATCTTAAGTAAAGTGAAGGAAATCCCAATTAAGGTAGAGTAATCTACACTCCCCTTTGTTTTGATATATGTTTATTGTGAAATGATTGTTGTGACTATGTTTTTGAACATGTACTAGGAAATGTGTGCTAGATTAGATTATTATAAGAAAAGACCTATATGTGTTTGAAACATATTTGAAAATTATTTGTTGCTAGTTTTGATTGGACTATTGGAATTCTATGCTTATAGTGCAAACTAAACCTGGAATGGATACTTGATAACTAGTATGGGACAGTTGTCAAGTATTCTATATTCAAACCTACTTTTTAAACTTTCATTATTTGAACACTAAAATGGTCTGTATATGTTAGGACTTACTCGTTAAACCAATACACCTCTGTAAAAGACTATAAGAAGTTAAGGAGGAGAGTCTATACGGGGGAATGGATTGGTTTAAGAGTAAAGCTCTATGATCTTGAGTATTAGTCACCTATATGTATACATTGCCTTATAGTCAACATAAAAAGATGAGCCCTACTTGTAATGTGCATATGATGGGGGATGGCTCTTTTCGATGTTAGGTTCTCAGTCACAAGGAGGATAGTCTTGTGACAATCATCAGAAAGATGGTCCCTGTGATCTTAAAATGAGATTGGAAAGTAACAGACAATGAATTGTGAATTGATTTATATGATTTTATGCATATATACTGATGTAATATGCAGATATTTGAAATCCTTGCAACAACGTAGGAGCGTTATGCAATGGATATGAAAAATTGGCTACAGGCATTTTGAAAATGATGGTTTTCATAAACACTTGTACTCTTTGATTAAGAAAGATTTTGACTTCTGATTTCTGGATAGCCACTAGATTTCCCATATTTATTGATTGATGATAAATGAAGCTTCAATTCACATGTTTTATTAAATGAATGAATTTAGGGAGAGGTTTTCTATACCCGGACAGGAGTATAGCTGAACACTCAGTTGTTTTGAATGAAATTAATTGTATATTACTCTACTGGGATTCAAAATCTCATTAAGTTATGTGTTCAGGAAATAAAGAGCATGATAGCGCTAGGAATTAGCCTGGGACTGGATATATGTACTGTATAGAATTGCAAAGAGATCGAGAAGCTATGATGTAGCTTAGGGTTTAATTGTAAATGGTTTAATGGCCTTAACATGGTGTTTATAAATCATTGAATCTGTATTTGGAGATATTTATGTATCATTGTGGTAAATAGTTAAGTTTTATATCCTGTAGTTAATATCTCGAATGAAATTTATGAATGGTAATTTAGATGTATATTCTAGAGTATGTTGATAGTTACATTGTTATAATGATTTGAGGTATTAGATAAGCTGCACAAGTATGGGGTTAAGTGAAATCTGAATAGGGACGACTATTTGGGTTACACTTAACCAGTAACGGCCCTGATCGATGTATATTTTAAAAGAAAAAAAAATTTATAGCATTTCACACTTCCTAAATTACATGCTATGGTAAGGGGGTCGTTACAGTTTGGTATCAGAGCCTAGTTTTGATTAATTGTGGGAAATATGAGATTGATTTAGGTTGATGATTGAATTGTAGCTTTAGGAATTTCTTATTCTGAAATCTTAAACTCTAGAATATATAGGTTTTAGATTTGACATTTAATATATTAGGGGTAAACTTGCTATTATGGTTTTGTTGCTATTGCTAAAAGTCTATTTTCTTTCTTTTGTATCAGCAAGCCATGGAAAATGTAGGAAGTGGTGCTACTGGGAGATTAAGAGGAAGGCTTAGAGGGAGGAGTAATATGAATGAAGAAATGAGGGAAGTGATAGATTCATTCAAAATGATGGCAGAGGCAGTGTAGGATCAGGCCACCACCAGTGCAAACCTCATGAGGGAGAACCAAGGAAGGTCTAACCTTAGACATGGGCACGAGACCAATGAACAAGGTGGTCACTACATGTACAAAGGCTGGTTA
The DNA here is from genome assembly GCA_031216115.1 of Senna siamea. Classification (NCBI taxonomy): domain Eukaryota; kingdom Viridiplantae; phylum Streptophyta; class Magnoliopsida; order Fabales; family Fabaceae; genus Senna; species Senna siamea. The sequence continues at coordinate 12,451,829 of CM062364.1, forward strand.
GAGTTTCAAAAAGCAAGACCATTGGCATTCAAGGGTACATATAAACCTATGGTGGTTGAAGGGTAGTTGAAAGAAATGGAGAACATTTTTTGAATGCTCTATAGCACAGATGAACAGAAAGTCACCTATGCCACTTATATGCTGAAAGATTAAGCGAAAAACTAGTGGAGTGGTGCAAGGCCACTAATGGAAAGCAGAGGCATTCTGCTGGTATGGGAAATGTTCAAAAAAGCCCTTTTAGAGAAGCATTTCCCAGAAAATGTAAGGCAAGCTAAAGAGACAGAATTCCTATAGCTTAAGCAGAGGGGCATACCATTTGAGGAGTATCTGGCTCAGTTTGAAGAGTTAGCTAGGTATTCCATATATTTGGGGTTGTATCCAGATGAGGTTTAGAAGTCAAGACAGCTGGAGGCAGGCTTAGACTGGCAAATGAGGAACCAGAAAGCCCCGATGGAGATCTGAGATTTTGCAGTATTAGTGAACAAGTGCAGGATTCTGAGTTGCAGTTTGGAGGAGAGGCAGCACATGAATCAGAGGTTCGCTGGCTGATAAAAACAACTTTATAAGAATTTAAATGTCAAAGGCAAGGGAGGAAACTTTAAACCACAACAAGGGTTATCTAGTGGTAACAGACGGCCTGAAGTAGCTAACTATCTCAAGTGTGGAAGCAGGCATGGAAATGAACCCTGTAGATATAGAGCGCCCGTGACTTACTTTAAATGCGGGAAGATAGGGCATTTTGCAAAGTTTGGCACATTTGATGGAAACCAACAAGGTCGTAGTGGATCAGGGGGGCTAAGACCACAAGCCATAGGGAGAGTCTTTACCTTATATAGAGCGAACGTCGAGGAATCACTAGGACTGATGCAGGGTAGAGGTAAGATTTATGATTTTCTTGTAATAGTATTGTTTGATTCAGGTGCTACGCACTCTTTCATAGCTAATACATGTGTGGGAAAATTTAATTTACCTTTTCAAACTATGCCTTTTGACTTTTGCATTTCCACTCCTTTAGGAATATCAATTATTTTTACCTAAATCTGTTTGGACTGTCCTCTATCCATTGATGACCACTTGTTTGTAGTTGATTAGGTATGCTTGTCTTTAACTGGGATTGATGTCATATTAAGAATGGATTGGCTGTCAAAGAATAGGATTGTGTTAAACTATTTTGAAAAGAAGGTAGTCTATTTGGATGCCTTGTCAGTGGATAAGGGTGATAGGGTTGGTGAAGTCAATGAGATTTTTCTGAACTATTCCTAGGAAGAACTCCAAGAGAGGCTTAGCTTCATTCCTATAGTAAGGGAATTTCTTGCAGTTTTTCCCTTAGATATAGAGAGGTTACCCCCACATAAGGAAATTGAATTTACCATTGACCTAATGTCAGGCACCAGACTGATCTCAATTTCGTCCTATAAGATGGCACCCATAGAATTGAGGGAATTGAAAGTCCAAATAGAGAACCTACTAAAAAAGGGGTTTTATTAGAGCTAGTGTGTCACCTTGGAGAGCTCCTATTCTATTTGTGAAAAAGAAAGACGGGAGCATGAGATTATGTATAGATTACTGTCAGCTGAACAAAGTGACCATTAAGAACAAATACCCCCCACCCAGAATAGATGACTTTTTTGACCAACTACAGGGAGTAACTGTGTTCTCTAAGATAGATCTGAGGTCAGGATACCACTAGATTAGGGTCAGGGAGGAGGATATCCCTAAGACAACTTTTAGCACCCGATATGGCCGCTATGAGTTTTTAGTGATGTCATTTGGCTTGAACAATGCCTCAGCGGTGTTTATGGATTACATGAATAGGATTTTTTGACCTTAATTGGATCATTTTGTGTTGGTATTCATAGATGACATTCTGATTTATTCTAAGATTCCTAAAGAGCATGCACAACATCTTGGGATGGTGTTGCGGATATTGGAGGAGAAGCAATTGTATGTAAAATTGGAGAAATGTGAATTCTAGTTAGAGGAGGTCAAGTTCTTAGGTTTGTAGTGAATGCGACAGGGATTTCAATAGATCCCAAAAAGATTAAGGTTGTGTTAAGTTGGAACCGAACAAGCACAGTTACAGAGATTAGAAGTTTTCTGGGTTTGGCAGGCTATTATTTTAAGTTCATACTAGAATTTTCTTAGATCGCTTTGCCATTAACCCGGTTAACTAGGAAGGGTGTAGAGTTTAGATGGAGCGAGAAATGTGAGAGGAGTTTCCAAACTCTTAAGGAAAAATTAACTACCACTCCAGTGTTAGTTATACCAAACCCCACAGAACCATTTTAGGTTTACATTAACGCATCAAAGAAAGGTTTAGGATGCATTTTAATGCAGGATAAGAAGGTAGTAGCATATGTATCTAGGCAATTGAAGCTTGCAGAGGAAAACTATCCCACCGATGACTTAGAGTTAGTTATAGTAGTCTTTGCCCTAAAGATTTAGAGACATTATTTATACGGAGCAAGATTTAAGGTTTATAGTGATTATAAAGGCCTTAGGTATTTATTTGATCAAAGAGAGTTGAATATGAGGCAGAGAAGGTGGCTAGAGTATTTGAAAGACTTTAACTTTGAGTTGAATTATCATGCAGGGAAAGAAAATGTTGTAGCTAATACGCTGAGTAGGAAACCCCTGCAGGTAGTTTGTTTGATGATAAATGAGATGAGATTACTTGAGGACTTTAGGGATCTAATTCTTAATGTAATTTCACTGCTAAATAGGTTACCCATGAGTGACTTTCAGATAAGCTATGATTTGAGGGAATAGGTAAGAGAAGCTCAATTAGAGGATGAATCATTAAAAATTTATTTGAATCAACCTGATTTTGGGTTAGCTGAGGATGGGGTATTATTGTTTAGGAATACGGTAGTAGTCACGAACCATCAAGGACTTAGAGAGAAGCTATTAGCAGAGGCCCATCGTAGCCACTATACCATCCACCTCGATATTTATAAGATGTATCAGGAGCTAAAGAGAAACTTCTGGTGGCCAGGTATGAGGAGAGATGTCACAAAATATGTGAGTGCCTATCTTATTTGTCAGCAGGTAAAAATAAAGCACGAGAACCCTACGGGTTTATTAAAGCCACTGGAAATATCGGAAAGGAAATGAGATCAAATAACCATAGACTTTGTAATGGGATTACCTAGTACATCTACTGGTTATGATTCCATTTGGGTGATAGTCGATAGATTGACCAAGTTTTCTCACTTCTTACCAATTAGGATTAACTATTCCTTAGAAAAGTTAACCCAAATCTATCTTAAGGAGATAGTGAGGTTACATAGGGTACCATCTAGCATAGTATCCAACTGAGACCCTAGGTTCACCTCCAGATTCTGGCAATCCCTACAAAAATAGCATTAGGGAAAATTGATGGATAGTCTGAGAGGACAATCCAAAACATGAAGGATATCTTGAGGGCATGTATGCTAGAACAAAAAGGAAGTTGGGATAAGTACCTAACTTTGATAGAATTTGCTTACAACGATAGTTATCACTCTATAATAGGTATGGCACCATATGCTACTTTGTATGGACGAAGCTGTAAACCACCCCTAAGTTAGGTAGAGATAGGAGAGAGCACACTATTAGGACCCAATATAGTTCAAGAGACCACCGAACAGATAAAGATGATTCAAGAGAAAATGAAAGTTACCCAACAAAGACAGGAGAGTTATGCTAATAAGAGGAGGAGACCTCTAGATTTCAATGAAGGGGACCATGTGTTTTTGAGAGTATCCCCTGTCATAGGCATAGGCAGGTAGATAAAGACTAAAAAGTTAAGTCTTATATTCTTAAGGCCATTCTAGAACATACAGAGAGTCGGCCCAGTCGCCTATCAGATCGCCCTACCTCCTTAGCTGTCTAACTTGCATAATGTTTTCCATGTTTCCTAACTTAGAAAGTATGTTCCGGATCCTACTCGTGTATTAGGTAATCAACCTATAGTATTAAAGAAAAATTTAACTTATGATTCTACCCCTATCAGGATCCTTGATTTTCAAACTAAGCAACTTCGAAATAAAGTAATCCCTTTGGTTAAGGTTCTTTGGTAGGATACAGTGGACTAGGATATAACTTGGGAGAAGGAAGACGAGATAAGGCAACAATATCTAGAGTTATTTGCAGGTATGAATTTTGGGAACAAAATTCTTTTAAGAGGGAGAGAATGTAATAACCTAGTTAAAAATTAAATATTTAAGATAAAATATTTGGAAATCTTGAAATATTGATGGGAGGTGATTAAGAAAATTTTTCTGAGCTCGTAGTTTAAATTTGAGAATTTTTCGGAATAAAATTATATCTGATGGAGAAATTTTTATCTGCCTTGAGGAATTTAGTAGATAATTTTGGAAGGCTTATGATAGCTTTAAAATTCTCAAATCCCTTCCATATGATCCTATATTCTTGCCTAAATCCAAAAATGCATCCAAAATTTATCTAGGAAAAAGTGAGAAAAGACCAAAATGCCCTTAGAAACTTTAAAACTCCATTTTTCTTCATTCTTTCCATTTTCTCTCTCACTCCCGCGTCTCCTCTCTCTCTCTCACGTCTCTCTTTCCCTCACTTTGCTCGGTTTTCCTCTACCTAAAAATCATTGAACGTCATTGCTCCACCGTGCCGCAGCAACTCGTCAGATTGCAGGCCTTCTATCGAAGCTTCCAGGAGCTTTTTCGGACCACCACAACGGCCAAAATAGCCATTTTCTCCCTCTATCATGAATCCAGAAAGCAGCATCGATCTAATCAATTTTATGTCATTAGACCGTCGGTGACCAATTTTTTAGCTACCCAGAAACATCCTCGAGCTACCAGTCACCTTTACCGAGCCTCCTACTGTCGCCAACCACGCTAAGGAAATTTCAGGGACTAAACTGTAATATTTCAAAACTTGTGGTATACATTGAAATACTCCAAATTAATTACTTTTTCTATAATTTCTAGCCTCTAGGATGCTATTAGGAATGAATTGAAGGGATGGATTGAAGAAAAATGATGAAAACCATAAATTGAAAAATAAGGACTAAATTATAAATTCTGAAAAAAGTTTGGTATGAAGTAGAATTTTAGAATTTGATGCATCTCTGTAATCCTTAGCTTAATTAGGACTCTTATGAATGTATGGAATTGGAAAATGGAAGAAAATTGTTGGAAAAGTTTAGGGACTAAACTGAAAGGATTGATATATTTTGTTTAAGCAGTGTAAACCATGTACATTTTGAACTTTTGAGTGAATCAAGTTCATTTAGCCTCCTAGAAGTATCATAGAATAAATTGGATAATTTTATAGCTAAATACCAACTTTGGGATAAATAAGGGACTAAAGTGAAAACTTATTTCTTAGGCATTGAAAATGAGTTTTAGTTCTAAATGTTGGTTACCAAAAATATACAAAAGTGGCTTAAAGAGTTAATCAAAGGAGAGGGAGGAGAATCTTAAGTTAAATGAAGGAAATCCCAATTAAGGTAAAGTAATCTACACTCTCCTTTGTTTTGATATATGTTTAATGTGAATTGATTGCTATGACTATTTTTATGAACATGTACTAGGAAATGTGTGCTGGATTAGATGAGTATAAGAAAAGACCTGCATTTGTTTGAAACATATTTAAAAATTATTTGCTGCTAGTTTTGATTGGACTATTGGAATTCTATGCTTATAGTGCAAACGAAACCTGGGATGAATACTTGATAACTGGTATAGGATGGTTGTCAAGTATTCCATATTCAGACCTACTTTTTAAACTTTCATTATTTGAACACTGAAATGGTCTGTATATGTTAAGGCTTACCCATTAAACCAATAAACCCCTATGAAAGACTTAAGGAGTTAAGGAGGAGAGTCTATATAGAGGAATGGATTGGTTTAAGAGTAAAGCTCTATGATCTTGAGTATTAGTCACCTATATGTATACATTGCCTTATAGTCAGCATAGAGAGATGAGACCTACTTGTAATGTGCACATGATGGGGGACACCCCTTTTCGATGTTAAGTTCTCAGTCACAAGGAGGACGGTCCGGTGACAATCACCGGGAGGACGGTCCCCGTGATAGAAAAAATCTCAGTCATTGGAGGACAGTCCTGTGACAATCACTGGGGGAACGGTCCCTATGTTCTTAAAATGAGATTGAAAAACAACAGATAATGAATTTTGAATTGATTTATATGATTTTATGCATATATGTACTGATGTAATATATAGGTATTTAAGATCCTTGCAGCAATGGCCCTTTTCAATGTTAAGTTCTCAGTCACAAGGAGGACAGTCCGGTGACAATCACCGGGAGGATGGTCCCCGTGATAGCAACAATCTCAGTCATTGGAGGACAGTCCTGTGATAATCACCGAGAGGACAGTCCCTGTGATCTTAAAATGAGATTGAAAAATAATAGATAATGAATTATGAATTGATTTATATGATTTTATGCATATATATACTGATGTAATATGCAGATATTTAAGATCCTTGAAGCAACGTAGGAGCGTGATGCAATGGATATGAAAAATTAGCTGCAGGCATTTTAAAAATGATGATTTTCATAAACACTTGTACTCTTTGATTGAGAATGATTTTGACTTCTGATTTCTGGATAGCCATTAGATTTCCCATGTTTATTGATTTATGATAAATGAAGCTTCAATTCACATGTTTTATTAAATGAATGAATTTGGGGAGAGGTTGTCTATACCCAGATGGGGGTATAGCTAAACACTCAGTTATTTTGAATGAAATTAATCGTATATTACTTTATTAGGATTCAAAATCTCATTAAGTTGTGTGTTCAGGCAATCAAAAGCATGATGGTGCTAGGAATTAGCCTGGGACTAGATATATTTATTGCGTAGAATTGCAAAGAGACCAAGAAGCTATGATGTAGCTTAGGGCTTAATAGTAAATGGTTTAATGGCCTTAACATGGTGTTTATAAATCACTGAATTTATATTTAGAGATATTTATGTATCATTATGGTAAATGGTTAAGGTTTATATCCTATAGTTAATATCTCAAATGAAATTTATGAATGGTAATTTAGATGTATATTTTAGAGTATGTTGATGGTTATATTGTTATGATGATTTGAGGTATTAGATAAGCTATGTAGGTATGGAGTTGAGTGAAATCTAAATAGAGATGGCTATTTGGGTTACACTTAACCAATAATAGCCCGATCGATGCATATTTGAAAAGGAAAAAAAAATTTCATAGCATTTCACGCTTCCTAAATTACATTCTATGGTAAGGGGGTCGTTATAGACTTCCTTTTCCAACAAGTAGACTTCTTGCTTATAGGTTTGAATTTTTAGGTTTCAAGAACATGAAAGTCGACTTTTAGGATAGGGCGGTCAATTTCCTTGTTCCTGCCTTATTTTTAAACATGGTTTTTCACCCTTTTTGACCTCCAAAACATATCTTAAAGTCCTAAAATGATTAATGAACCATTTTCCCATTTAAAGGTCAACAACATACATAAAAAACATAATGAATCTAAGCCATATCCAATTCAAATTAAGAAAAATTGTTCTTGGAAGAAAGAGAAACAAAACCCATGTTTCAATTCCTTAAATCTATGTAGATTAGTCACATGCAACCACATATAAGCATTCATCTAGCAATCATTGACCAAGAATGCAATTTTACACTCCTATTTTCGAATCAAAGCAGCATTAAGATGAAAATCCATCATTAAACCCATTTTTCTTAAGAAAGAGAAAACATAGGAGTGAAGTTTAGCTTGATTCCCTCTTTTTTTCAAATACATTAAATTCTTTCCAGAATCATTCTAGGTCGATTCCTAGAGGTTACTACGGATTCTCTTCAATTTCTTCTTCAATTCTTTCACTTTATCTCTCTAACCCTTCTCTCTCTAGATGTATTTTCTCTCACTAGATTGAGGTTTTTGAACCTCTATCGCCCTCTTCTTGAGTTATAAATACATTAGACAACTTTCTTAGGAAGATTTTTAATTAGTATTTGAAAATAATTGCCAACTGGTCCTTAAGGACAATTTGCAATTTCATAAATCTTCAAGATATTTTATCCATTTGTACCATTCTTACATTTTATTTCCCTAATAATGCCATTTCTATTTACCTTTTATATTTTTAATCCTTATTTAATCTTTCAGAAAATCTCCCTCTATATGACACTTACTCTAAAATTATTGTTAGAATGATTGAAATAAGGCTAAAGTGTAGTGTTATCGATTTTCATATTGTTAAGGTGTTGATATTCATGGAGGCCTAGTTCTTTATTAGTTATTACGATCACTTTCTTTCTGTGTCTTTAGGATTTATTGGTACATGTACTACTTTATGGTAATATCTTGCTTTGAATTGATTTCATCTTAGATTTTTTTGGTTAGGGTGGATTAATGTTGGAAATACTGCGTATTTTTAAAAGGGAAAATTTTTAAAAGAAGCAAAAGGAATGAACATTGGATATTGAAACATTTTGCATTTCTTTTTTACCTCTTGTTTATTTCTTTTTGTTATTTAATTGAGCTTTAATATGGTGTACCCATTCTAACTCAATTCTATTTTATGTTCACACATACGGGAGCCATTTGGGAGAGCATTTGAGACTAGATTGAAGAGAACTAAAGCCATGATAAGAACTTGCTTAAGGTGTTTTGGAATTATTTTAATTTTGTACCTTTTGTGTTTCTTTTTATTTTTAATGTTATAAATAACCATGCATTTTAGGATATAAATACATATAATTGTGATGCTAGGGACTATCCGAAAAAAAATTATGCTTATCATGAGGTGGAGAGGTAGCTAACCTCCTAAGAGGTAGAATGTCAATCTTAGCCTCTTGGCATAAGCACTCGTCACACTGTGTGTGACTACTTAGCAGTGGTGGTGGGAATAGGACTTAAGAAAAATGTTAGTGTAATAACCCCCTAATTCACAATACACTTACCTCTATTAGAGTAGCAGAAGCATATAAATTTTTCAAATCAGTTTTTCATTTTTCCTATATTAGGGAATATCAGAGGGTCGCTACCGGTTGAGTGTAACCCAAATAGACTCTTACCACCGTCCATTCAGATTCCACTTAACCCTACGTCCTAAGAAGCTATTCTATTTTCACATATAACCATAACATGCTCTAGAATATCAATTCTAATAACCATACAATCTATAATATGACATCCATTCACATTTAATTCAAATTAAACAAATCTTCAGACATTCATTTTTGCCGACAATCCGACAGAGTTTCCCCTATAAATTGGACATTTCCCAAAGTACAAACAGTTATAAACTAGTTATTACATCCAGTTAAATCCATCAATAATCAAAATAGTCAATACAGATAATTACATATACAAATTCATGCCTAAAACTATGCTGTAACGTCCTTCTGTTATCCTACTCCTGCCTAGCTATCTCCTAGGCATACCCTATTCCTGATCATCTGAGCAAAAAACTTCATGAGATAGTTAAATCCTAGTAGAGTAATTTACATCATACAATTCTAAAATAGCTGGATGCTCAACTGTGGCAATGCACAGAAAACATCTCCCCGTATTTAAATCAAAATCATGTGAATTACCTTATTCTTTAAAATGTGAAATCACATGGAAAATGATGCAATAAATAAAATGAGTATAAGATACTATTTCTGAAAATCCATATTGAAGTTCTGGTTTAAAAATCATGCCTGGTGGTTTTCGTATACACATCAGTCACAAGTCTCATGTGACTATTTACAAATCTGTCCAATTGCATGCCATTTTTACAGAAAATATACTTTTTCATTGGGTGTGATCCATGACACCAATCACCCGAAATCACGCCTATATTATGAGTGTGATCCATGACACCAACCACTTACTCAAGGACCGGGTGAGAATCAACATCTAGGGCATCCTCTAGCATGTGCACAAATGCCAATTCTCATCCTCATACAGTCTGTTCGAAACCATATAGGAATAGTCGACCAGTTCTCAAGGTTCTAGGAGATTACACCTAAACCACAACGTTACCCCGTATAGGTTGTCCCTCCTTATACAGCTTAAACCTTTCATAGGGTCGTCCTGGTTTACCGAGTAATCCCTAATGAATGCAGACTAAATTTGATTAAAAATGATACATTTACAAAACCATCTACACTCGGGATACTCAACAGCCGTCCTATACCAGCTATTGAATACCCTACCTTAAGTCAACTCGTTCCTATGGCATATAAATCCGATAGCTAATCAATCTAACATGCGACAGGCATTTACAGCATACAAGCATACAGATATACTCATAAATCACAGCACGTATTTTTATTCAATAAAATTATTCTAAATCAAGCATTCACAGCGTCAAATAAAGTTCACGGGAGTGTAAATCACTCTACCTTTTACCGTTTGCTCCTAACCAGCTCGGGGTTTCTCGATTCCTCGATAATCGATCCTAGTTAGTTCTCCGGGCAATTTAATTGAAATCTTAGGCAGTTTTCTATTTGATTAAGCTTCCTTACGTCAAATTACAATTCCCTAGGCCGGTCTAATTCTTATGCATGTTCGGGATTAAATAAATATGAAAACATCAAATTAGGGCATTTTAAATCATATCAGGGGTTCTGAAAGATGAAATTATGATTTTGGACACTTTCTGGCAGCTTCGGCGATAGCGCACGGCAGCTCACGATGGCGCACGGCGTATGGATGCGGTTGATGTCAGAAATTACACCAGAACGTAGCCCGTAACTCGAGGAGGTCGAATCTGGAGTCCGTTTAGTGACTCACAATCGTTTGGATGGCATTTTTTAGCGACAAAAGTTGACGTATGATAGACTATTTTTGCTCCATTTCGGGCACGTGGCGGCATCGTTTACTAGCTGGGAGCTATCGGAGGAAGCTGGCAGCTCGGCCTTTCCAACGGTAGGGGCAATGTCATCAGACAGCATCGGACAACGAAGATCATGGCGGTGAAGGAAAAATCACGACGAAGGAAAAAGAAGACGTTTCCATTCGGTGGCCAGGGATGGTTGCTGAAGGTCGAGGACATTGAGCTGCACTGGTTTGGAGTCAATGCTTGGCCTTGAGGCGGTGTTTTTGGCCGTGCATGGTGGTACGAAGTGGAGGAGAGAAGGAGGAGAAAATAGAGGGAGGAGAGAGAGAGAGAGAGAAGTCAAAAATGGTAGAAAAAATAGGGTTTTTGAAATTTTAAGGCCTCCAGGGGCATTTTGGTCTTTTTCCACTTTGTCCGGGGAAATTTTCAGATGCCTTCTCTGACCTGGGCAAGGATACGGGCCCTCATGGGAGAAATTCAGACTCCTTTCCAGGATTTAAAGCTTATCAATTCATCTGCTGATTTCCTAACATTGGGCAGAGTTTTTCTCCGTCAGATCAAATTTTGACTCTGAAAAATTTCCAGATTTCGACCGTAGACTCAAAAAATTATGCCGAATTTGATTTTAACAAATTCAAGGTTTAATTTGTCCAATTAATATATTTTTAACAATCTAGTTTATTACAATTAGAATGCATTTCGTATTTAATTCATGCACTTGCATGAATTCTATTTGTCTACATGTCACACTTAGGGATTCCAATAGCCCAATATTATCCTGAAATTAGGAAATTAGTTTTATTCTTATTAGGATTATTTTCGTAAAAATTTAAAAAACAACAAAAAATATTTTTCTTTCTCAAATACTTTATAAAAATACCAAAAATATTTTCCCTATCTTGAAATTAAGAAATTAGCTTTGTTCTTATTAGAATTTTTCATAAAAAATAAAATAATAAAAAACATAAAAAATAATTTTCTTTCTCATCTTAAAATTAGGAAATTCGTTTTGTTCTTATTAGGATTTTTCATAAAAAAAATAAAATATAAAAAAACAACTTTCTCAAAAATATCAAAATATTTTCCTTTTTCTTATAAAATCAAAAATCCTAGAAATATATATATCAAATAATTTCATGTAAATTTGTTAAATTCCTTAAAAATTAGAGTTTCACTTAGATTAAAAGAATTTTTTAAGAAACACAAAAAAATAGAAAAGAGGAAAAACCAAGGAGAGAAAGAAGTGAGGATAAAGAGGATTTTCAAAATAAAATCAAATCACTCGAGACCATTTTGTTTTGGCATCCTTTTATGTTATTATTTCTTTCTTTTCAAAAATATTAAATTAAAATTAATTAATTCATCAAGGCTTTTTATTCTCGAACTACGTAAATTTTGATCTTCATAAGAGTACGTAAGCCCTAATATACTTTGCCTAGGTTAAGTCTAACTTTCCAATACTTTTAAACACTTAGCGTGCATGTGATTGTTATGGGTACTTTTAGGCAAATATAAATTAGTTACACATTCATATTATCAAATTCTATGAGATGTTTTGTAATGACCCCCTAATACAACATACGCGATGCTTATCTGATTAGCGAAAGCATATGGGTTGGTTTACATAGTTATTCCCGATGTGGGAATGTCAAGGGATCGCTACTGGTTGAGCGTAACCCAAATAGACTTTCTGTTGTCCATTCGGATTCCGTTCAATCCTAATTCACACGCAGCTAAACTAATTATACATACATACATCATAAATTACTCTGGAATGAAATCTAAAGTCCATATATACATTACATCATGCATTCATATACATTCCAACTTAAATTCACAAGTTTACAGTGGTAAACCCTACCAAAAATCCGGCAGAGTTTCCTCTATATTTCGAGCATACCCAAAATACAACAATCACCTGATTCACAATTACACGGCCAGTCCAACAATAACAGAAAACATAAATAACAGAAACCAGTATATAGCAACGTCATCGAAATATATACAAGACAGTTCAAGCCTAAACTAAGCCATTTTCCTGTTTATCACCAAGGCATCATCAGCTATCGTCTCGATTCCTGTCTCTGTCCCTGTCCCTGTTCATCTGAGTAAACAACCTGGTGAGATATAAAATACCAGTAGAATAATTTACAGTTCAAATATAATTCAAAATCTGGTTGAATACTCAACGGTGCGGACACCGAAATCATCTTCCTGAAATCAGTTCAAAAACAGTGAAATACCTTATCTTTAAAATCGTTTTATCACATGGAAATTGTGGTAAATAGTAAAATCATAAAAATTCATTTCTTTTAAAATCGATACTCAGAATCAGATAAAATCCCATACCCAGTGTATCTAAATCCACGTTGGCTACAAATTCACTGTAACCAAGTCTAAATCATCATCTAATTGCACGTCATCTAGAGAGAATACCTCTCTTATCATTGGGTGTGATCCGTAACACCAATCACCCGAATCTAGCCTATATTGTAAGTGTGATCCGTAACACCAATCACTCACTCAAGGACCGGGTGAGAATCATCATCTAGGGCATCCCCTAGCATGTGCACATACGCCAATTCTCATCCTCATACAGTCTATTCGAACTCACATGCTCACAGTCGGCTATTCCTCAGGGTTCTAAGGTATTACGCCTAAATCACAACGTTTACCCATGTAGGCTATCCGCCCTTATACTCCTTAAACCTTTCTTAGGGTCGTCCTGATTTATCGCGTGATCCCTAACACAGTACAGGCTAAATCTGATAAAAATAATCTCGTTTGAAAACTCCCTGTACTAGGGATACTTAATGGTCGTCCCATACCGGCTATCAAGTACCCAACCTTAAGTAAATCCGTCCTATGGGCATCTAAACTCGATAAACAAAGCGTCTACCATGTAATTAGGGTTTTCAGCACACAGGCATGCAATTTATTCCATCGAAAGCAACACATAAATCCATGCAAATAATCTAAATCGTTTAGGTATCCACTAGGTCAAATCTAGGGTTCGAGAAGCGTAAATTATCTTACCTGGTCTCCTGTCGCTCCAAATCGGTTCAGAACTTCACGAAATCTCAGTTTCTGAGCCCAATTAATTTCCTGGACATTAAATTGAATATTCAAACTTGTCACGTCATCCGTTTAACAATTCTAAGTCCGGTTGCCCTAATACCTAGGTTAATTTATTGCCTAATTACGTTCGACAGCTATTTCAGTCAGATATCATCAGTTTTTGGGAAATCGAACCTTACCAATGTGATCGGATGATGGAATTCTGTTTCGGGGTGGTCTCGATTTCTCCCGATGTATATCCAGAAACTCCGGCACAGCGGTGCACGGCGGCGTACGGTGGCGCATGGCGGAGGGGTGCGGTTTGCCTCAAAAATTACACCACGGTGAAGCCCACAAGTCCAGGAGTCTGAATATGGTGGTGGCACGACGGTTCACGGCCATTTGGATGGCGTTTTCTGACCACGAAGATTTAAGCACGGCGGACAGAAATTACCTCGATCCAGGCGCGTTCGGCCTCCGTTCGACATCGGCGAGCTGCTGGAGGAAGCTGGCAGCTCAGGCTACACGGTGGTGGGGACGGTGACAGCCAATGGTGATGGACGACAGCGATCTGAGCTGGCAAAATTTTCACGCGGTGGAGGAGAAAAGTGGCAATTTTCAGCGGCGCTGGCGACCGTTGGTGGCCGTGGGTGGTTTCTGGAGGTTGTGGGTGGCGAGGGCTGTCGATTGGTGTGCGAAGTGGCGGCCCACGGTGGCTGTGGTGGTGGTGCATGGTGGAGGAAGGAGGAGAGAGAGGAGAGAGAAGGTGTGGTGAGGAGAGAGAGAGAGATTTGAGAGAAATGGAGGGAATCCAGGAAATTTAAAGCCTCCGGGGGCGATTTCGACTTTTCTCGGACCACCCGGGGATACTTTAGGGTGTCGGCATCCTTCCAAACATCGGGACGTGTTTCTATGCGATGGTTTTGGCCTTCGTCAGTAAAATTGACGCACGAAATGTCTTCTGTCTGTTTCTAATCGCCAGATTGCATTTCTTTCTATTTGATCGTGTTTCTGACTTCGAACAACCTTTTGTTGCAAATCCTCGTCCTCGAATTACGTGCCAGCCTCAATTAAAAGGGATTAAGGTTAAAAGTTCAATTTTTATCCTTTAAAAACTCTTTCGGTTGTTACATGTTTAACACATTTTTTACGCATACCAACTCTCGAACCCACTTTTATTATTGCAGACCAAATTGTTTTATAATTTTTTTTCTAAATAGGTTTTTAAAATTTTATTTTAAAAATAAAATTTTAGTGGTGACTTCATATTTCAAACTAGTTTTCAAAAATATTTTTAATTTTTTTGAAAATTATTTGTTCTTTTATTTGTCATTCGCATTGCATTTTGGTTTTGAAACATCTAAATGGAAACACTAATATTTTAAAATCAGACTTATCATTGAACTGATGAAAAAACTAATTTAGTGTTCACTGGTTCAACCATAGTTAAATTGATTTTTATATTATATTATAATTAAATTAATTAAAATAAATATAATAAATATATTATATAATTTTATGACATGTAAAATATAATAAAAACAATATATCTTCCATATTTATAAAAAAAATAAAATATATATTATTCACAAAATTAAAAAAATAAAAAACATAAAATATGTACCATTTATTAAATTGTTTTCTTTCTCTTATAATTTGTACTTTTTATCTCTTTTTTTATCATACTAACATAACATTTATTGCACTTGCCCTGCTACGTTTATCTTATTATAATTTTATTTATATTTTATTTTTTTTCCCTTCCTCTTTTGTGGCTGAAAAAAAGTGTAACACGTGTTTTAAAGAAACTAAAACTCTGGGTCATATTTTATACCATGTGATTTTTCTCGAAACATGTGGCTTGTATCTGCGTTCACACTAAGAACAGATAAAAACAATCCTCAGAGCTTTAAAGACTGGATTTCTAAATGTACTAAATGGAAAAGTACTCTGCCGGAGCTACAACTTTTTGCAGTGATATTATTCTCCATATGGATTGCTATAAATGAGAAAATTTTCTAGGGCAAGGTCATTAATCCTGCAGATATTATTAATGATATTAAGATCAAATTTCATAATATATTTAGTTGGCTTGGAATACTAGGGGCCCTTTGCAAGATTCTCCTCCACTCCAAATTTGCAAGCTGATAGAATATGTGTCATCCCGAACGATGGTAGGTCTCTCATTCTATTGGGAAGAAAAGTTAAAGAGAGAAGTAGAAGTGTCAAGAAAATGATTTCTCTAATTCTATGGCATCAAAAGGAAGTTGCAGTTTTTTGTTACAGTTCCATCAAACAAAATATAGAGCACATGTTTTTAATATTCTAAAGAGAAGGCCTGTAAAGAATAAAAAATCTGGACCAGGAAAGCTTTGTGGTGGAAAATTGCACAATTGGCTATCCTCATCTCTATCCTCTAGTAAACTCAGGAGATTTGATGTCCCAATTATAGAGAATTGTTGGTGGACTTGGCTAACTTTGGATTTGCATTCCATAGAAAATTAAGTAAAACGTAAAAGACCTCCTTAAACTTTGATTTATAAGCAAAAACTACCTCAAATTTGGTCTTTGACAAATAATCCCTTGAACTTCTATTTATGTGTAAAAAACTTCAAATGCTACTAAACTTATTTAGACATCAAATTTAAATTACACATAAGTAGAGGTAAAAGTGTCATTTTAATTTTTATTTAAATTATCAAAAAATCCAAATTACCCAAAAATACCCAAGTACATGAGTGATAGAAGGTTTAATAGTTGCAGCTAAAAAACCCAAAAGCAAACCGATAAGATTTACTATAGAAGAATTTTACAATGCATCTTTATTTTCCTTTGTCTTTTCCTGATAAGATAGTACTTCTGCCAAACTTTTTTTTTTGTCACTACTGCTAACTAAACTTTTCTTTTTTTTTTGTCTTTAAAGAGATTCCATTAAGAAAATAGCCCAAGGCTGGAGGAAACAAACCAAGTCCTGGTAGCAACGCAAGGCAAAACAGAAAAGAGAACAACAAACCTAGCCTGCACTACCAGAAATAAAGAAAACATCAACTTAAGGCAACACACCTTAAGAAAACAGCACGCCAAGAGAGACAACTATCTAAACATGGGGCTTTATCACTAAGGATTAAAGCTCTGAGGCTAACAGGAGGAGCCCAAGCCTAGTTGATAGGGAGGGAATGCTTCAAAGTTTCTCTAGCTACATAGTTAGCGAATCTATTGCTGCTTCTTTGGATCCAGGAAATCTTGAGGCTAAGAGAATTCCTGAGAATCTCCTTAGTTTCTTGAAGGATGTTGTCAAGTTTCCAAAGCTGGGATTTGTCTTTTTAGTAATCAACAACTTGAGCATTGTCTGATTCCAATAACGCTTTTTGGATCCCAAGAGAAGACATAATAGAGACAACCTCCTTAACTGCTAGAGCTTCAGCTTGTAAGGCATTAGATCAGGGAATTATTTTAGTGAAGCCAGTTAGAATGTCTCCCTTATGGTCACAAAGTACAACAGCAAAGGCATCTCTGGAGTTGTTGGGGTTTTAAGCAGCATTAATATTCACCTTAACTTCCATGCTACTTAATGAATGCCTCGGTTCTTGTTGCTTGCACTCCACCAAAACTTGGCAACTAAAGAAGAGAGGGACTTGCAAAAAGTTTTAGGAAGTTTAACAACTGACATGATGTAAGAGGGGATTTCTTGAACTAAAACCTTGATGAGGATTTCTTTGCCCGCTTGGGAAAGAAGATTTTCTTTCCACCCTTGAAGCTTATTCCATACTTTATCCATTACCCATGATAGAGCATGGGATTTTGATCTCCCTCATTCACCTGGAAGGCCTAAGTACTTCCCTGGCAAGTTCCAAACTGCCATTCTAAAAATGCTAGCCATTGTTCCTGTTCATAATGAGGGACCCCTTTACTGAAGATAATGCCAGACTTTCTTTGTTAATCGTTTGACCCAAGGCTTCTGTATATTTGTTCAGCAATTGTTGCAATTCAAACATTTCAGCCTCATCAACTCTTGAAATGAGCATAGTTTCACCTATAAGAGAAAATGTGAAAGACCCGAGTCAGAGTCACTAAGTTTCATGCCTACAAAATGACCATCAGCTCTTGCTTTAGTGATCAAATAGGATAAAACTTCGACTACTAGAACAAAGAGGTACAGGGAAAGAGGATCCCCTTGCCTCAGGCCTTTAGCATGGACATTTCTATCATTGATGTAACAACCGAAAGGATTTTGAAAGAGTTTTAAAGGATAAAATTAAATTTTTAAACCCTAATCCCTTTTAAACGAAACCTGGCATAACTTTCAAGGATGGTGATTCGAAATGGAAGGCTGTTCGAAGTCAAAAACATGATTAAACAAAAAGAAATGCAATTCGGCGATCAGAAACTGACAAAAGACGTTTCGTGCATCAAATTCACTGACGAAGGCCAAAACCTTCACATAGAAACACGTGCCAATGTCTGGAAGGATGCTGACACCCTAAAGTATCCTCAGGTGGTCCGGGAAAAGTCAGAATCGCCCCTGGAGGCTTTAAATTTCATGGATTCCCTCCATTTATCTCAAATCTCTCTCTCTCCTCACCACACTCTCTCTCTCCTCCTTCCTCCACCGTGAACCGCTGCTACAGCCACTGTAGGCCGCCACCCAGCATACCAATCAACAGCCCTCACCACCCACAACCTCCAACAACCACCCACGGCCACCAACGGCCGCCAGCGTCGCTGAAAAATGTCACTTTTCTCCTCCACCGTGCAAAAACTTCACCAGCTTAGATCGCCGCCATCCATCACCGTTGACCGTCACCACCCCCACCACCGTGTAGCCTAAGCTGCCAACTTCCTCCAGTAGCTCGCCGACGTCGAACAGAGGCTGAACGCGCCCGGATCGAGGCAATCTCCGTCCGCCGTGCGTGAAACTTCGTGGCCGAAAAATGCCATCCAAACGGCCATGAACCGCGGTGCCACCACCATATTCGGACTCCTAGACTTGCGGGCTTCACCATGGTATAATTTTTGAGGCAAACCGCACCCCTCCGCCGTGCGCCACCATACGCCGCCGTGTGCCGCCGTGCCGGAGCTTCTGGATGTGCATCGGTAGAAATTGAGACCACCGCGACACAGAATTCTATCATCCGATCACATTGGTAAGGTCTGATTTCCCAAAAACTAATGATATCTGACTGAAATAGCTGCCGAACTTAATTAGGCAATAGATTGACCTAAGTATTAGGGTAACCGGACTTAGGATCGAAAAAAACGGATGCCGTGACGAGTCTGAATATTTAATTTAATGTCCAGGAAATTAATTGGGCTCAGAAATCGAGATTTCATGAAGTTCTGAAGTGAATTAGAGCGATAGGAGACTAGGTAGGATAATTTACGCTTCCCGAACCCTAGATTTGACCTAGTGGATACCTGATTAATTTAGATGATTTGCATAGAATTACGTGCTGCTTTCGATGGAATAAATTGCATGCCTGTGTGCTGAAAACCCTAATTGCATGTTAGACACTTTTTTTATCGAGTTTATATGCCCTTAGGACGAATTTACTTAGGGTTGGATACTTGATAACCGGTATGGGATGGCCGTTAAGTATCCCGAGTACAGGGAGCTTTTAATTGATATCGTTTTTACCTGATTTGGCTTGTACTGCGTTAGGGATTAAGCGTTAAACCAGGACGATCCTAAGAAAGGTTTAAGGAGTATAAGGGGGGATAGCCTACACGGAGAAACATTGTGATTTAGGCGTAATACCCTAGAACCCTGAGGAATAGCCGACTGTGTGCATGTGAGTTCGAATAGACTGTATGAGGATGAGAATTGGCGTATGTGCACATGCTAGGGGACGTCCTAGATGTTGATTCTCACCCGGTCCTTGAGTGAGTGATTGGTGTCACGGATCACACTCACAATATAGGCTTGATTCAGGTGATTGGTGTTATGGATCACACCCAACGATAAGAGAGGTATTCTCTCTAGACGACGTGCAATTAGATGATGATTTAGACTTGGTTACAGTGGATTTGTGACCAACGTGGACTTAGATACACCGGGCATGAGATTTTACTTGATTTTGATGATTGATTTTCAAAGAAATGGATTTTATGATTTTAACTATTTACAGCAGATTTCTATGTAATTAAACGATTTTTAAAGATAAGGTATTTCACTGTTTTCGAACTGATTTTGGGAAGATAATTTCGGTGTTCGCACCACTGGGTATTCAACCAGTTTTCAAATGATATTTGAATTGTAAATTATTCTACTGGGATTTTATATCTCATTAGGTTGTTTACTCAGATGAACAGGGACAAAGAGCGGGAACCAGGCGATGGCGGAGTGATGCCGTGGTGATAAACAGGAGAATGACTTAGTTTAGGCTTGAATCATCTTGTGTATATGTTTTGATGACATTGCTGTTTATTGGGTTCTGTCTTTTATGTTTTCTTTATGGATTGGATTGATTGTACATGTATAAATACGGTGTTGTGTGATGACTGTAGTGGTGGAATTGACGTTGCTGTATATGGATTTTTGTTATTATGTTTATTGTTGTTGTTGTACTGGCTGTATGATTATAAACAGGTGATTATTGTATTTGGGTATGTTCGAAATATAGAGAAAACTCTGCCGGATTTTCGATAGGGTTTACCGCTGTAAACTGATGGATTAAAGTCAGAATGTATGTGAATGTATGATGTGATGTATATACAAGTTTTAGATTTCGTTCTAGAGTAATTTATGATGTATGTATGTATAATTAGTTAGCTGCGTGTGAATTAGGGTTGAACGGAATCTGAATGGACAACAGGAAGTCTATTTGGGTTACGCTCAACCAGTAGCGATCCCCTGACATTCCCACATCGGGAATAACTACCTAGAAAGACCCATATGCTTCCGCTAATCAGATAAGCATCGCGTATGTCGTATTAGGGGGTCGTTACAATTGAAGCTACCATTAACTTTAACTTTGTAAGTCACAATTCTAATGCACCCCATAACCATCCTTATCCACTCTTCTGCGAATCCAAACAATCTGAGAGTTTTGTCAACAAAGTGCCACTCCATCTGATCATCCACTTTGTTCATGTCAATTTTTAAAGCCATCACCCTATTTTTTGAGCTCTTCCTCTTTTTCAGCATATGAAAGACCTCGTGAGCTAAAATCACATTGACCTGTATTTTCCTGCCTATTATAAAAGCACTTTGTTCCTACGAGACTAGGCTGTTTATGAATGGTTTCAAATGATTAGTCAAAATTTTAGCTATGACTTTGTATATGAAGTTACAGCAACTTATAGGGGCGATATTGGGAAATTTCCTCTGGATTTGGAGCCTTTGGAATGAGACTAATGTGGGTGGCATTGCTCTGCTCCGTAATTGTGTTAGTTTGAAAGAATTCCCCCGCACTAGCCCGAAGATATCATCCTTTCGAAGATCCTAGTGTTTTGGAAAGAACTGGTCGTTTAGGCCATCAGGGCTTGGGGCTTTGTGAGGGCGTAAATCAAAGATTGATTTTCTAACTTCCTCTAGTGAAATTGGCCCAGTAAGATTCATATTAGAATTGACTAAAGGTTCAATGGAATCTATTACCTCATCAATGACATTCCCTTTACTAGTGTTGAACAGATTCGCAAAGAAACTGTGAAAGCTGCTCTTGATGTGGTCTTCCTATTCTAACCACACTCCTTAATTTTTAATTCGAGAGATGTGATTCCGATTTCTTATTTGGGTAGTAACTGCGTGAAAATACTTAGAATTCTGATCTCCCCCTTCTAGCCACTTTAGGCGCGAACGCGATCTCTAAAGCTTTCCTCCTGCTTCCACAGAATGTCAACCTTCATCTCTCCTTGAGTTGATTCTGACCTTCTCATGAACTGGGGCCATTCTGGATTTTCTAAGCCTGTCTCTTGAGAAATTGAATTTTAGAGTCTGCTCTCTTGAATGTGTGCTTGCTCTAATTGAGAACGTTTTTCCTCATAGTCCTTTGATTTTCAATCCAGCATCTCCACTTGTCTTCAGTAGTAGGATTCTTCCAGTTTTGAGTAAGAATTTGCTTGAAATCATCATGTCCCATCCGGAAGTCCTCTATCTTAAAAGATTTCCTATGAAACACAAAAATGAGGTCAAGGGAAATAATAAGAGGGGAGTGGTCCGAACCGATTGTAGGAAGGCTTGTAGACACTTGATTTGGGAATAAGCTCAGCCATTGTCTATTCAGCATCACACGGTCTATTCTTTCTTTTACACAACCTTGGGTTCTGTTATTGCACCAGGTGAATCTGAAACCGCTAAGGGGGATATCCATTAAATTATTCTTGCCAGCAAAAGAACAAAATTCATCAGTTTGGATCTGACAATGTAACCGAACACCTTTTTGGCTCTGGCTAAGGAGCTCGTTAAATTCTCCCATACATCCCCATGGCATGCCTTGAGGGTGATAGAGTTGAGAAAGTTGGTCCCGGAGCTTTTCCTCTGCTGATAAACTGAATTCCCATACACCCTTATTAAAAAGCCAGCTTCATTTCGTTTTGACTTCAACAGCCTTGATGTGAATATAATTACTAATGCTATGAATGAATATGATTTCGATGTCCTTTTGCCACATGATTGCCAAGCCTCCAGACCTGCCATTATCATTAGGTAATCATGGCGACGTTGGGAGCTTGATTTGGCCCGCCTTGAAAGGTTGCTAATTATTGCTTGTTCAGTATCTCCTTTGTTGGCGTCCTTGACGTTGCTTCTTTCCTCTGAGTCTTCTTCCGGGGTAAGTTCAACTATATAACTCTGCTCTGCCTCTTTCTAACTTTTCTCTCTTGGATCCTAGATTCTTAGCGCTTGCGTGTGGCTGCCTTTTCCATCACTTTTCTATCTCGTTTTTCCCTTTTGAACTTGTAACTCCTTTGGTGATTAGTTCTCGACACTTTTTAATCTCTGCTATGGAGAACTCTTGATCCAGTTCAATAGGGGATGGGCTTTTTGGCATAATTGTTGGTTTAACTCTAGACGGACTTGTGATGTACATTATGATGATCGGCCAAGGCCTGGTTGTATGTTGAAGCTCCTCAATTCTACTTTTGTTACAAGTTGGACCATAACTATGCCTCTAGTAGTGGGTTCTTCAACTTATCTGCTTTTGTTTCCCTCTTCGGCTTACCTTGTCGATTTTCCACCCTTGCTCTCTCTCTTGTGCCCTGATTATGATAATCGCCTTGACAATACTCCTTTTAACTAAATCCTAACGCTTTGTGCCTCCACCATCTGCTTAGTGCTATTTCTGTTTTCTGTATTGACTTTGTCGGGTGTCGCTCTCTATTCGCTCTACTTATTTATGAGGTTGTATCGTCTCTTTTGTCTGTTTCTGTTGGCGCGTGGTCACACTCTCCTAGTTGTGCTCCTCTTGAATCTTCTCTGTCTGGGTCTATTTTTATCTCTGTAATCACCGTCACCAAAGGCCTTGCCAGAGGCACCCCCATCCCGGGTCCATAACGTGGGTCTGAAGGGTCCTATTTCGCCATAGACTTCTCTGCTTTGCAGTCTTTCTGCTCGTGCCCTATACATCCACAGTTATAGCAATAATCTTGCAATTTCTCGTAGTATAACATTACCCATACCTTTTTTAGTTTCCCTCTTGTAACCCAGAAACCAGTAGGAAGAGGCTGTGTGATGTTCACCATTACATGAACTCTCTCATAAACCCTTAAACTATCCTTTTATCCACGAATGGATTTTCAACACTAAGCACTTCTCCTATCTTCCTAGCTACTTTCGTGGAATTTTTAGTAGACATACCCTGAAGTGGCACTCCGTGAATTTGTATCCAGAAAGGACTAAAATGAAAGTCTACCTCATGTATCGTTATCTCTGGCACCCATCTTTGTAGACTTAAAAGGAGCTTCATCCATTATCCATTGTGGTGTTTCCTAGTTCGCTGAAATTGAAAAGGAAGGTGTTGGGTTGTAGGTCTACAATGTGCAAACCTTTTGAGAATCCCCAACTCTCAATGACCATTGACCTTGTTGTTCTTCTGTTTAGAGCATAGGGGCAATAATCCTCCCTATTAAGGGTTCCTTGATCATTATTAATTATAGTTGTTTCCATGTCTTCCTCCTCCACCATTAGAATTATGGATAACTCAAAGATAAGGGGGGAGGAAAGAAAGAACTAGAAATCCTAGCTCTCGAATGCTCTGACTGAACTCAAACCATCGAGATGGAAGGAATTGAGCACAAATTGGTGGAAGTGAACTACATCAAGATGCGTGTGGCAGAGAAAGGAGTACGCCCTGTTGTTTTTTTCTTGCACGGCTTCCTAGAGATGATTATTACATTTTAGGAACATACATTTAGGTTTTTTTTTTATATAATTTAGATGACAATTAAAATAACACTTTTACCCCCCCCCCCCCTTGATGTGAAATTTAAATCTAATTTGTCAATGAATTTAGTAGCATTTAGAGATTTTCATATATAAATAAAAGTGTAAGAGATTATTTGTTAAAGATTAAAGGTGAGAGAATTTTTGACATGTAGGTCAAAATTTAAAAGAATCTTTTATATTTTATACTAAAAGAATTCATAGATAATAGTCATGCTAATTTCACATAAATTTGATATATATATATTTACTTTATTAAATATATTTTAAAAAATTTATATCTATATATATAACCATATCAAGATTAGATATGTGGATCATAGAAAAGATAACCTTCATTAAACATTTTAGCCTTGGCTATAAATTGAAACAAAACAAGTTATACCTTATATCAATATTTTAAAAATTAGATTGATTATTAAATTAGTGAAAGTATTAATTTATGGTTAAATAATTTAATTATAGTTAAATTAACATTAATATTATACTATAATTAAGTATAGTAATAAATATTTTACATAATTTTATCACATAAAAATAAAAATAAATATAAAATATATCTTATATTTTTTAAACAAATCAATAAATTACTTATTAATTTTTTAAAAAAAATTTAAAACATATCATAATATACAAACTATTGATCTTTTTTTATTTTTTTATTTTTTCTCTCATTTTTTCTTTCATTTTTTCTTGTCTTTTCTCTATTTTACTTCTTCTTTGTCTTTCTTGTTATAAAAGATTACAAAACTTAAAGAGAAAAACTAATTTTTTGAGACTAGTTGAACTATTCAATTTGCCAATTTTAACTACTTAATCTAATTTTTCATCGATTTTCTACAAAGTTGATTTTAAAGATTCATCGAATCAGAATCATAGTTAGTTCATTGATTTTTTAGTCGAATCGACCGATCTGGTTCAACTTTTCCAAAACTACCTTTCATGTTGATAAATTTGGAAAAAATCATAATGCTGATATATTCCAAGGCACAAAGTTTGCCCTCAAAATCTGTTAGAGATAGTTCCCATAGGCTCAACCAGATTCTTGATGCCTTTTGATCTATAACACGTGTTAGAAGAGGGGTTTTGGATATCATTTAGTAGTTTTCTAAGAGATAGAAAATGGCATGGCATGGCCAAGGTACGTAGTTTGGCCTCATTTTTTCAGTTTGAATGATAACTTTATCTTTTGTATTATTTTACACATGTTGATTTGTTCATCATGATTCATTCGAGTCCAAATTAAAAGAAAAGAAAATATTGTGGTCCTTGACAAATTAGTAAATTTTCAATTTGAACCTCAACTTGTCATTTCTAACAATTTACATCCTCAACTTGTCACATTGTTCCATTAAATTTGAAGCGTGCTAAAATGATTCTTGATCTTTTAATTCGTCCTATAAGTATTTTGATTAATAGTATGTCAACCTAATATCATGAGATGGCTCTAATTGTGTTGAGATAACACTTCACATGGTTTCGCTTGGTTGTTGCCTCTAATTGTGTTGTACAATCACATGATTGAGTTGAAGAATTTGATGATTTAAGGTACTAAAATTTTCAATAAAATTAAATGACCAAAATATTTATTTAACATTAAAATTAAAATACTTACAATGTTGCTTTATCCCATTTTAATAACAAACTTAATAGTTTGATTTGGACATTATTTGCAACATATTACCTAAGCCAAATTATTAGGTTTTCCACTATTTTAGATTGAAAAAAAATAAAAGAGCAAAATTAAAAATATTTTAATGATCGTGAAACTAAACTATATATATTTAAAAAAAAAGGTTAAATTCTTCATATGGTAACTATACTTTCATTCAATTTTTAATTAAATCTCTATAGTTTAAAGTTTTATAATTGAGTCTTTATAGTTTATCAAATTTTTAAATGAGTTCCTAAGCTTAATTTTTTGTCAACAATTTTTTAAATTTTGATAATAAGCTAATTATATATTATCTTAACACATTATAAATTCACTTAATTCAAGTCAATAATCTACTCATATGACCTAACATAAATTGTATTTTATTTCATATATAAAAATTATTTTTATATTATTATTTATTTATTTTTATTTACATAAATAATACATATTTAGAGTGTTAAGGTAATATATATTAACAAATTTTAATAAAAATTTGATAATATAGACTAATTTAAAAATTTGTTATATAATAAGAACTCAATACAACTTTTTAACTTAACCTTTTAAAAAAGAGGAAAATGCAAAGAATTAAATTAAATTTTGGCCAATCTTCCATAACAAAGTCATCTTCAAACCAAAAATAATAATTATACACGGACTCATTTTCATAGAAGAACAAAACAAGAAATCAAGAAATAAGAAAAAAAAAATGATTAACGTCAACTAGCTAGGAGCATATTCATTCTCAAGAACAGCCTGAGTTCTAGTCATTGAAGCAGAAGGCATTTTACTTTCCCCAACCCAGAAAGTATCAAATGGCACACTAGTCTGTGAATTCCTTTCCAATTTTGTAATCCATGTCTTCTTCACTAACTTACAAACAGCCACAAAACAAAATCCCAAAATCATCAACCCCACAATCCCTAATCCCAACCCCACCATCCCCCATATCCCATTGTTCCTCTTAACTTCAGCTTCTGGTAATGGTAATGGAATTGGAACTGGAATTGGAGCCACAAGGGCATAGTGCCCTTGGCTTTGTGTCACACACGCATACGGCAAACTCATATTGCTAAATTCTATTGACCCATTTTCACCAAACTCAGCACAAATTGGTTTCTCAGTATTGTTCTCTTTTGGGTCAATTTGAGGAAACTGAATTGTAATAGGATCTCCAAGGACGCTTAGGTTCATCTTCATATTCATATTGTTAGTGCCTATTAAGGTTGTCGCTGAGGAAACATAGGCTTGGAATCCCAGAATAGGAGCAATTATTGTGTAGTTAGGGACATTGAAGTAAAGGGAAGACCAATTTCCCAAGTTTGAACATACTATGGCCATTCTCTTCACATTGGGTTGTGCTATGATTCTTGGTGGGAAATAAAGGAAGCTATGATTGAATCCTCTTGCCCAGAAAGAGGAAGTTCTCAGTCTAATTATTGAAACTTCAATCCCTGAGAAATTAGCAGGAGGGGAGACATTGTACAAGATACCTGTATGAGGATGTCTGATTTCTTTGTTTGCTTTGTGAACAAAATAAGCATCTAAGGATTTAGAATCATATGTGTTGGAGGATTCAACCATAGATGGTAAAAATAATAGAGAGAAAATAAGAATAATAATAATTATCAAACTCGTGATTTTCCAGAATTTCTGGAACCCCATTAATGTCACCCCAGAAGAAGCCTTACTCTTCTGCTGCTGTCTCTAATATTCACGTCGGGTTCTTGAATCGCCTTCGTGGATACCCATGAATGAACCATCAGATTCAGACCCATTGAAGCTTTCCCCTTGTGATTTTCTTGCAGAAATTACTTCTTTCTCTGAATGAATGGGGTTTTAGAATAGAATAAGATTAAAGGCTTAAAATCTAAAATTTTCAGCCCTTGTTTGTATATTTTCGTCCAGATGCTATTGGAATTTCCTACATAGAAATCAGTAGGAATATTGGGTTTGCATGCATGAGGCGATGAAAAATGCGAGTGAGAATGTTTGTATTCTAATGGTTTATTGGTCACTTTATACATATAATATTACCAATAAACACAGTGCGATGAATATTTTGCAGATAAATATATAATATCAATCACATTGTAATTCATTATTGCTGTGTATGTGCTTATCACTGTAGTAGCTGTCTGTTTCTTCAACAATACAAGGTTGTACTCTAATTTATTCTAAGTTCGTTTGTTTCTTTCTATTTCTATTTAAAGAATTTCAGAGAAATAAGCAAAGAGAATGACTTGGTCATTGCGTAGTTCCAACTAGAGCTTAGGTTAATCAGTCCTATTTGCTGTCACTCCAAGAATGAATCCTTATTTTAGGCAACAAATTCCTCAAGGTGGCAATACTACAAATATTGTAGTTAGAAGCTCTTATAAAGTTCAGGAAATTAAAATTGGGTGTATTAAAGATAAATAAAATAACAATTGTTCTCTTTTTAGTTGGATTTGATTTATTAAAAAGGTTAAATTATTTTAGTGTACTTATAGTTTCACTTGATTTTAAATTAAGTTTCTATAATTTAAATATTTGTAATTGAGTTAATAAATTTTTAAATTAAATTAGTCCCTCTTGTCCAATTTTTATTAAAATTATATTAAATTTTTTTAATATTTTTAACATATATTATCTTAGTACTCTAAATATGTATGATTTATGTCAACAATTAAAGAAGAGAAAAATAATAATATAAAAATAACTTATATATATGAAATAAAATATAATTTATGTTAAATAATATGAATAGATTGATTTGAATTAAGTAAATTCATAATATTAATGAAGGTATATAATTAGCATTTCATCAAAATTTTAACAAATTTAAGCTTAGAGATATAATTTAAAATTTTGCTAAATTATAGAGACTTAATGACAAATTAAAATTTTAAACTATAAAAACTTAATTAAAAATTAAGTGAAATTATGAAACCATATGAATAATTTAACCTATTAAAAATAATAATTCAATTTTTTTTTCATGAACAAATATATAAAGGCCAAAAGTAAGTTTTTTGCGTTTTGTCTTTTATATTTTTCTTAGTATCAATCTTGTCCCTTATTCCTTTTATCAAATGTAATAATTTATGTGTGAACTCAAGTATAACTATTTTGGTTAAAATATGGTTAAAGCATAAATAAGATCAAAATTCATTAAAAAATTTTGGGCATTAGAAATCTAGAAGTTAAAAATATCATAGAATTTTTGAAGTTGTAAGGAGATTATATTTTATGATTATTTTAGTCTTATATAAACTCTTTTTTCAACTCAACTATAATAAAATATTTTTAGATCAGTTTTCTTATATGATATAACTTCATTAATAATATATACATATAATATTTCATCAAAAAATATATTAATTAGTTAAAATAAGAGACAAAATTATAATTTCATACCAAATTAAGTAGAAAAAAAAATTGAACTGTATATACGTATATTGTAAACCAATAACAATATTAAATGTGCTTAATACGTTTATATATATATATATATATATATATAAGCTCTTGTCTTTTGTAGATCGAATCACTATAAGAAGATTTTTAAAAAAAAACTTATTCCTGGATGCGACAGTATTTTGTAGCATCATTTGATATGTGTCACTCACATTATAAAATTAACTATAGTTAACTAATCCTTTAATCTGCAACTGGGAATTATTAAATCATATGGAAACAATTAACTATGGATCTTTTTAATTAGTCAAACCATGCCATTGACATTGTTATAAATTATTGGTATATATAGATAGCTGACAGTAAATAGTAAATGCTCATTTTGACAGTTCAGTAAATAGTAAAGTTGAAAGTGCACTGCTGGCCTTCCACTCAGTTTTTGTCAAAAGCAGTGCTTATTATAAGCCAAACTACAGGCTTGACTTTTTCCTAACCAAAATGAGAGGGTTTCAAGAAAACGAAAAAGTTACATTCCTATATAATCCATATTTATACACAATTAATTTTTTAATAAAATACTATTTTAATGTTTAAAAGATATATTTAATTTTAATTTAATCTCTAAAAAAATTAAAATCTTTAAATTAGTCTTCCAAAAAAATATTTTTAAAATAATTTAATTTTTATATTAGTTTATATAGATGTCTTTGTTAAGTATAGTAGATATTGTTTTGGGTTGCTATAATATTTTTTGAGTATACTGATTACTTTTTTTCTTGTTATAATGATGTTAATTATTTATATAACTATAGTAAAAACTAAATTATTTAGAAAATATTTTTTGAAGGACAAATTTAAAAAATTTAATCTTTTAGAAATTGAATGGAGACAAAAAGTATCTTTTAAAAATTAAAATAATAATTTATCCTTATTTTTTCACTTTTTCTAAATATGTTAAAATTAGAAGAAAGATAGTATATATTTAATTATAATTTTAGGATGCTTTTCATGAGAACTTTTACTTCAAGATAAATAAATCAACATTACTTCCAAAACCTGATTGTAGGTTTTAGTAAGTAGCAAAATCTGCAAATTTGGTTAACATTAGAGAAAGTTCATTTCATTTCAGATTTTACTATAAAATATATATTTGTTTATTCCCGTTTGCACTATGCTCAAATTTTGCATTTGGATTGTGTAATTAGGAGAATATCATGGAATTTAAGATATAAGGAATTGAAATTGGTGCAATTTCAATTCCTTATATTTATTTATTTTTGAATAACTATAATATTTATAAGATTCTATATAAATATATGTATGATATATCTATATATTTATATATTTGGTGTCTATATATATATATATATATATATATAAACTAGTCTTGTGGGAAAAAGGAAACCTTACATAATGCAAGTTTGATAGATGGAATTAACAAACATGATCTCAAATTTATTATTAGCATATATACTAACTAATTTGAATAATTTTTAAAATTTTTTCATTATTGATAATATCTAAAATAGATACAAGTATATAGGATTCATTCAACTAATGGTCTCACTTAATTGTAACATTTTAAAAATTAAATCAATTATTAAACCGATCGAAACTAATTCACAGTTTATTAATCTAAGTGCGATATATGTATATCACTTTTTTAATTATAAATAAATAAATAATGTAAAATAAAAAATATATCATATAATTTTATTTCATATAAAATAAAATAAGTATATAATTCATCTTAAATTTTTTAAAAAAAGTTAGTCCTTCACTCATATTTCTTTCTAAAAAAGTTCAAAAAGATATAAAAATATGTCACATTTATTATTTTAACCTTCTTTTACCTTATCATAATTATTTATTTATTTTTCCTTTTTTCTTTCTCTCTCTTCTTTTACTCTTCCTATCAACTTTTTTTCCCATATACCTATTTTTCCTTCCTCCTCTCTCTTCCTCTCTTTTTTCCATTTCTCACTCTCTTCTCTTACTCTACCTACTTATTTTTTAATTTATTTCATATACTTATTCTTCGTCCTCTTGTCTCTTTCTTTCTCGACACCTTCTCCCTTTTTTTTTATCTTTTATTTTCCTTTCTTCTACCCTCACGTCTCTCTCTCCATCTTCTTCTTCCAATTTTCTTCTTCTTCTTCGTTCTTTCTTTTTCTTCTTCGTTCTTTCTTTTTCTTTTTCTTCTTATTCTTCTTCGCTTTCTAACTCATCGGACTGACCGTTTTTTTTAGTTCTACTAAGTTTTAACCCATTTTTTGAATGAATGACTTTAGAGGTTTTCCAGATCGGTGCCATAACAGATTCGACAGTTTTTCGATTGAATGAGCCAATTCGGTCCAACTTTCTTACCACTGCTTAAACGTGTGTAACTCATTTGAATAGCAGAAAGTGGTCAGTGATCCAAACATCTAATAGATCAATTTTCTAACAATGAAAGTGAATAGAAGATATTTAAGCCAACAGACTCACATTATTTGGGAAAGCACATTTTGGTTTGGAATTTCAATATCTATGGATCTATGATCTAAGTAGCCAAAATTTATTTTATAAGGCCTTGAGAATCCTAAGAGTCCTCATGGTATACATATGTTACCTTTAACAAATTGTTTACCATTGAGGCTAGATTTAGATCTAATAGCTAATGTAGACCTAAACTGCACCACTTTGGCCATTGGGCAATTTAGAAAAAGATGTTTAGCAATATCTAAGTTGTCACATCCAAAATAGTAATTTCTGGTTACCTTGAATACCCTTTTTGTTAAGTTTTATCCAATGGGAAATGATGTGCCAAGGTTGGATTGAACCAAAGATCGGTCACTTATTGGGTACCCAATTAATCTCCCTTGATTGGCATATTAGACGATCGCCCTCCAACGACATGAGAAAAATGCCATGTCATCATCTCCAAATGCAATAAAGCTAATGTCACCATCTCTCCTTAGGTACGTAATCAAATACTTGCATCAAATTTCCCTACTCTCCCTTACTACCAATTGACTTGACCGATGGAAGTGCAACCAGGGGACCTCCTGCCCCTCTTTGCATTCCTTTGTAGGTTTTGACCCCTCACATGGAGTAACTAGTCTCAACCATTTTAGAAATCATCAATGATATACCCACCATGGTCTTACTCTAACCACAGTCGTTTAACATTCTTCCAAGATCATCTCAAGGTTTCAAGATGCAGACCCATAGACAAATTCTTGCACTCCCTTCTAATGTCGTTCCCACCACCAATATTGTTCCCCAAAGTCCCTGTGAAGCTTTCCATTGTCAAAGACACCAAGATGCCTTTATCCACAACCCTTATGCCCAAGATAATCAAGAAGTAGTAGCAGATGAGGCCAGAGCTAGTGCCTCCACGAATAACAATTCTCCTCAAGCTAGTTCTCATAGTGAACAAAGTGGCTCTAGTGATTCTACCCCTCCTTAATCTCATTAAAGGCTTAACAACCAAGACCTCCGAGATGGAGTGTTGGCCTTCACCAAGAATATTTAGCAAGACTTCGTAGCATGGTGTATCCTTTCCCTAATCCAATAGTGCCAAGTCTTCACATTCAACCAAAGCATAAACCAAGGCTAATGTTTGCACCGGCTCCAACTACGACATAGAATAACGTAGAGCCACCTCCACCAAAGGTTATGTTACCTCGTCCCCTAGTCTCGCCAATGGCACCAACAATTCCCTCTACTGCATCTACTATTGCTCCTACGACCTCCACCGCATCGGTTGGACAACCTACTAGCATTATTCCCATACTATCCCAATTATTATGGGAGATGGTATAGGCAACAACCTCCTATTGTTCGACTGGCGTATGCGATCCCCAGAGTTAATCAAAGTATTACTTTTGATTCAAACATAACCCAAGGTGTTATCATTTAAAATGGACGCCATCCTTTCCTTCCTCATATCATGGAAGCCCATCTTCCAATCGACTTTAAGATTCCAATGAAAATTTGTTCGGACGATGGTGACAAGGATCCCAAAAACCATATCAACACTTTTAATTTTACTATATCCATTCTAAGCATGAGCGATACACAGAAATGCCTCTTATTTTCTAGTACTCTTACCAATCTTTTGCTACAGTTGTATTCATTGCTTCCTACCAATTCTATTAGATCATTTGCTTAACTTTTCAACCAGTTCTTAAAACAATTTTCTACAAGAAAGAAATGCAAGAAGACGATCAATGATTCGATTCGGTTCACCCTAGGAAAAAATGAAACCCTCTAAAGCTACTTTCCTGATTTGGTAAGTTAGCTCTTCAAATCCCCAACATGGAAGACTCAATAGCCATACATATGAAAAATTAAGGTATTAAGATAGATCAAAATGATGATTGGCATAAGGATAAAAGGGAAGAGAACAAACAGAAGGAATGAAGGCTAAAGGATAGGTGGAGATAATCACCTCCCAAAGGTTGTTTCTCTTCTTATAACTCCCTTACCAAACCTTCTTCATACATACTAGACGAGGTGTACAATGAATATATCCTTCATTTTCCCTGATCCGGCAAAGGAAGAATGATGCCCGAGCCAACAAAATAAATATTGTTAATTTCATCGTGACTATGGTCACCTAACAAATGAATGCATCCAATTGAATGATGAGATTTAAGAACTAATTAATTCAAATAGGAAAATTCAATAAGTACGTTCGGAAGGAGGACAATAGGTCTGACCCCGAAAACCCAAAAATGAATTCTAGCGAACGCCACCAAGGCAATGGCCACACTGAATGATTGAAGTAAGACGATTACGACCCCCGATCTAAGGGGACGATCAACATCATATCTTGCAGCATTCAAAAGGGAACCTCCTTTTAGTGCCAATCCAAGAAGAAGATTGAGCAATCAATAATGACCCTCAATTACCCATCCAAGAAAGTTAAGATGGCTCTGAGCCAAGAAGAAACCATCACATTTAATTTCTCATACTTCAAAGTGGATCCTAATCATGACAATCCAATGGTGATAACTGCCATCATTTCTATCGACCAAGGCTCATCCATGGATATCATGTTCTTTGCAGCTTTTCAAAGTCTTTGCCACGAATAAGAGGATTTAAGGAACTTTAATCAATTTTTTCGATATGCAAGTTCTAACCAAAGAGACCATTCGAGCTTGGGTTACAATGGGAAACCCTCCCTAAATAGCAATCATAGAAGTTGATTTTATTATAGTATCAACCCCTTGACACTACAATGTTATCCTTGGTCTAGGCTCTCTTAGTAAGATTGAACCAGTCATCACCACAACTAGACCTGTGCATGGCTTAGGCCAAACAAAGTTTGGATCTAAGCTGAATGGGCTTGGGCCTTAGCTCTAGCTTATATAACTTGTGGTCTATTTCAATGTGTTATGCATTGACCCAAGCCTACGGACTAAGCTTAGGATTGGCCCATTATTAGTTTACTAATTAGGTGGATTTTTTCTAATAGATAAATCATTGTGATTAAAAAAATCCTTGAAGGATTAAATTTGAGTTGTTTTATCCTTAAAGGACTAAATTAAAAGAAGAGTAATTTTTAATAGACCAAACCATTAACTTATTATTATTGTTGATATTTTTTTCTTGTCATGTTGCGTAGCTATTTCAAGGTTATGCAAATTCATTTCATGAGCTTATTGTATTATATTAGCTTACGCTAAAAAATATTTTTAAATTATGAATGATTTAATATACTTGAAAATTCATTTAATTTTGTATGCAATAAAAAAGTAAAAAAAAATTTAGTGATATAGGTACACATGTAAACCCAACCTCACACATAATCAAAATTAATACCCAAATTTTTATTTAACACAAGGTGAAGTTCACATAAGCAATATCTATGAGGTTACATCATGACATCATGACTAAATAACAACTCCCACTATAATGTGTAAATTATAATTTAAGGATGCAATTTTTTTAGCAACCCAAGGAATTGTGTCAACAAGAATAAAAGAACAGAACTAAATAAAATGAGAGGATTTACCTCTTCAATATACTCCATCCTTATCCTCTTAGAGATAGGACAATGAGTTGGATAGAAACCTCGTTAGATGTCTTCCTTTTCACAGTTATCTCACTAAGGCACAAGTATTAGACACATTTTTGTATAAAAGAGAAATGCATACATGACACAACAACCCAATAGATACGCCATGAAATTTAGAGAATAAAGTACAAATACCTATATAAGGACTCCTATTTGCCAAAGGCTATGGCTATTGCCTTGTATTTTACACGTCATTCCTTCTTGTAAGTCACGTTGTATCTGAAGTCATCATTCATCTTTGTTATGATATCTTTGATGGACACATTCGGTGATTTTGTCTTCATATTAACAATGCAAGGAATTTACGTTGAAGTTCAATATTATGATCTTGTGCCATTTCTAGGTTTATACATCTATGTGGACCTCCATACTTTGTGACTTCCCAATAAATAGGCCTTTTACAAGACCTCAACTTCCAATAGCATGTTGAATAATAAGTGTACCAATAGTTTATTGTCATACTCGAAATGTGATGTTAATGACAAATAAAAAAATTATTTTATAAAATTATTTTAAAAACATTTTTGAAAATCAGCTAAAAATATGAAGTCACCACTAAAATTTTGTTTTTAAAATGAAATTTTAGAAAGACCTTTTTAAAAATCATTTTTTGAAAAATGAGTTGGCTTGTGAAAAATAAAAATAGGTTTGGTAGTTGGTATGCATAGGAAAGGTGTTAGGCACCTGATAATATAAATATGTAATAAAATTTGTATCTCCCTTATTTATCCCTAACAATCTCATGAAAGTATAAAATATATTTGGAATGTTAGATTGGACCTAAGTAAAGTACCCTAGTGTCTACGTATCTCTTATGGGGATCAAAGTCTATGTAGTTTAAGGGTAGAAGTAGTGGTGAGTTATCTTATTTTAATTTTGTTTTTTGAAAAGAAAGAAACAATGACATAAAAAAGAATGCAGAAATAAAATAGCTTTAATTGGTAATTGGATTTTACTTTTGAAAGTCCTTATTAGCTTCACTTTTTTATCTCCTTAGTTTTTTTAAAAAAATTGAAAATAATTTTATTCTAAGTGAAATTCTTAAAAGAAAGTAAAAAAATAGTTTTGGGATTTTTATGATGAAAATAAAAAACTCCTAAAGAAATATTAATTTCCTAATTCAAGATAAAATTAGGTCATTAGAACCCGAATGCAAGGTATGAAGACATGCATAATTCGCACAATTTCATAATTTAAATGTGCAATGCAAACCTAATGCGTTCCTAAATTTTTTTTCCATTAGCACAGAGAAACTGTCACATATAGTGAGAGATTGATTTTTCCTAAGGGAGAGGAATGATTAGCCACCCTTTGTGAGGGTTGGTGGTCTTCCTATCCCATGATAAGCCTATGTTACTAGAAATTTCTAAATGTAAGAGTTATATCCTAAAATGCATGAGCTATAATGATATTTGATGTTTAATTACAACTCATAAAAAAATTAAAAAAAAACTAAAACTAAAAACAATAACAAAAACACATAAAATTCTCAATTCAATCCCTAAAAGATTCGGAGATAAAATTAAAATATTTAGAGTAAATTACTTTTTGGTCCTTAAAAGATATATTTTGTCTCAATTCAGTACCTAAAGATTAAAATCCTCAATTTTGTCCTTCAAAGAATGTTTTCCAAACAATTTAGTCCATATGATAGTTACATGGATACCCAAATAGTATGACAATAAGGTAAAACATAATGACTAAATAGTAACTAGTACGTCAAACGAAACATCTATATAATTAACATAATGACTAAATTGTTTCAAAAACATTTTTTGGAGGACTAATCGAAGGATTTTGATCTTTCAAGAACTAAATTAAAACAAAGTGTATCTTTCAAAGACTAAAATAGTAATTTACTCAAAAATATATTTGACAGATAAAATCACCATCACTAATTGCTTTAGTTACATTTTTACATCTCACATTAGAGATTTGAAATGATATGTCTAAATAGAAAACATAGGAAATATTGTTGATGCTAAAGAACAATCTATATACCAATGTAAAGACTAACTACTCAAAATATTGATTCGGAGAAGAAATCTTGAGATAGATATATATGACACATCGATTCACAAATTTCTATCAATAAATTCTCTAATATCCCACTATTTCTCTTAATATAATGGCAGAACACACAATAGAAATGACATCCTAAAATCATGGTCATATGGACAAAGTATAAAGGACCATTTATTATAACCATCTTGACTGTGTGGAAATGAGGCTTCCTTCTATACAGATCCAACACGAAAAAATAAAGCTTCGTCACTATAATAAATCTAAATGATACAAGTACTAATAATAAATTAACAACAATAATAATTAAGAAAATTGAATAGAAACTTTGAAATGTTGTTGAGAAGTGATTAAGTGAATTATTTTAAACTCAAAACTCAAATTGGAGAATTTTTTGAAATATAATTTTATCTGATAAAAAATTCTTTATCTGCTAATAGATTCTTAGAAGATATTTTTAGTAGATTTATGATACTCCAAAACTTCTCAAATCACTTTCATGTTATTCCATATTTTTTCTTAAATCAGAAAAGGCATTCAAATTTATCTTGAAGAAGTCAGTAAAATTACCAAATTACCCTTAAATGCTCTAAGTAATGAAACCTACACATTAGGAACTCATTTCACGCCTCTCTCTCTTAGGCATCTTCATCTTTTTCCTCCTTTCCTTCATCTTTATTCCACTTTTCCCTTCTTCTCCAACTTAGGTTCACTTTCTACCACCGCCACCACTCACTAAGGTTACCATTGGTTAGTCACCAGCCATCCCCACTACCATTCATCGTTTGGATAGCACACAACAACATTCATTTACTACAAAATGGAGGAACTTGAAGCTCCAATGGCTGGACCTTTTGGGCTACAAAAATGAGGGAAAGTTTTGGGGTTTTGTTAGAAAATTGGTGAGTAGTTAAAATCTTTCATATATTTTGTGTTTTGCATTTGTTTAGGTGAGCCTTGTATCTCCATTGTTGGTGAAAATTTACAAAAGAGAGAGAGAGCCATGGGTAAAGAGAGAAAGTGCAGTAAAAAGTAATTAGAAAGCTCAAAAATAGAGGAAAATGCAAGTAAAATGAGCTAGGATAACTTAGCCTTTGATTTGCACATTTTGAATGCACTTTGCTTCTTTTTCTTTCCTCTCATTGCTGATCTAATGGCTGTAATGTTACTGTTTTAGCATTGAGAATGCCCAAAGAACTCAAAGGAAGCTTTGTATACTTCAATCTTAGCTTAGAAAACCATTTAGAGGCATTTCATGAAATTGGGACTAATCTAAAAATTTTTAAATTATTGGGGCATTTCTGCAACCTTTGAAAATCTGATATGTTTTTAGAAATAATCGAAATGATGGGCTAGAAGTGAAAATTGGGAGAAAAGAAGTGCAAAACCATTATTTGAGAAGAAAGGGACTAAACTACAAATTTTAGAAAATTTGGGTAATGAAGTGAAATTTCATAAATTTTGGTGTTTTCTGTGATATTGAGTTAGATGGAAGCTCTCATATAAATTAAAGAGACTTTTGAGATCTTTAAGGGCTACTTTCAAGACTAGGAAAGTTTTAAGGACTAAACTAAAAAGATTCTTTTTATTCTGTTTAAGAAGTGAAAACCCTATAATTTTGAAATTTTGAGTTGGGTCAAGTTTATTTAGCCTCCCAAAAGTATCATAAAAGAAATTTGGTAGTTTTATAGTCAAATGCTAAATTTGGGATAAATTAGGGACAAAAATGACTTACTTCTTGAGTAAAACTGAAAATAAGTTAAGTTTTGAGTTTGGGTACAATTCAGAGTGAAATTGAGATTTAGAATAAATGAGAATTTAATTTCAGTAAAATTATGCTTTGAAAGAAATAAGTATGAAAGCTGAAATTATTTCTAGGGATTGTTAGAAGTGACTTGTGAAATCAAGCAAGGAGAAAAAGAAGAAAGAATCCTGATTCAAGAGAGGAAATAACTATTAAGGTAGAGTAATCTACACTCCTCTATTTTGAAATAATGTTGTGAATTGTTTGATATGAAACGAAATTGTTTTATGGAATGGGAAATATTTAATGAAATTGTTTGTAAACTAGAAATGTTTTCATATGAGTATAAGGAAAATTTACCTGTACATGTATTGAAAGTATAAGATAAATCCTTTGTTACTTGTTGTGTTTAGCTATTGGGTTGTATGCTTATAGTGCAGACAAAATTTGGGGTAGATGTTTGATGGCTAGTATGAGACGATCATTAAGTGCTCTTTATGCAACTAATTTTTTTTATAAAAATACAGCTGTTTTCATCTATGGTGGTCTGTATTTATTAGAGTTTACTCTTTAAACCAATATAATACTATGGAAGATTTTAAGGAGACTAGCAATGTGCACATGTCAGGAGACGCCCTGGAAATTAGATTCTTAGTTATATGGATAACGGTCTTGTGATAATTACCGAGATAACAGTCCTCGTGATAATAAAATGAGATTGGAAAATAGTATACAATGAAATAAATATTTTAATCATTGTGAATGTATGCATATCTATTTTAAGATAATATGCAGATTTATGTGATTTTTGTAATAACATGAGAATTGTTATGCAAATGAGATTTGAAATGTGAATATATGTATTATGAAATGATGATTTTGATAAAAATGATTCTCTTATACTCTTATGAATTTGATGAAATTATATGAGTTATGAAATTGATGAAAAATGTTGAATTTCCCATATGCTTTGGTAATGTTGTGATATAAAATTTCAATTCACATATGTATTGACATAGCCACAGGGGAGAGGTTTTCTGTACCATAAAGGATACAACTAAACTTTTAACTGTTTTCTAAAAAGTAAAATTGTAAATTACTTTACTAAAATTTTTTATCTCATTAAGTTAAATGTTCAGATAGTTAGGGCCAAAGTTCAGCAAGGAACTAGCTGGGCCTAGAATGCATTTTAGTTACAGGAAATTAGAGAATCTTAAGTGATCGGCAAGGCAAAACGAAGGATTATGGGACTTTGAATATTATTTTGGATTATAGTTAAGTGGCTATAAGCCATATATCTGTATGTATAAAATAAACTTTGAGTTTATTTCAATTGTATGGTCTCTGAGTATCCTGAAATTATAAAAAAATGTTTATTATAGTTCTTATATTCTAGAGTAAATAGAGATATGTAATGAGATATTAGATACGCTGCGCAAGAGGAGTTAAGTGGAATTTGAATGGATATATAAATGAGTCTATTTTGAGTTTCACTTGACTATTGACGACCCCAGTGGTATAAATTTACACTGTAACATAAAGGAAAAAATTTTTTAGTAATAATTTCCCACTTCATTACTCTGATGATATTAGTTGGGTCGTTACAGTCACCACCATGGTCAATTTCCTCTACTATGATGTGTACAACATAGAGGGTATAAAGCCATAACTGATCAAATTTTTCAATGCTTTTCTTTAGTAGTCCTTACAAAGCCATGGCTGAGGATTAATAGTCCTTTCAAATTTGAGAGCTTTCAATAAGAGCACAAAAGTGATGTAACATCCACACATTAACTAGCTTAAATTAATGGAAAGAATTTATAGTGCTAGTTAATAAAATACTTGCTTGTTTACTAATCAATTTAAATTGCTTAAGGGAGGAATATGTTACTTGTATAACTTAATGGCAAAAAAATTGTGTAAATTAAAAAGGCAAGGTACTTAGAGTTTAGTGTTTAAGTTATCCCTTATTCCCTTATTCTTTTCTAGCCTAAATACAAAAGGAGGGAGTCTTAACTTCTAGGCATGGAAGATCAATGTCCCATGAGAGAATTAGGGAGGCAATTAAAATTATTTTCTTTCCTTTGTATACACATGAGTCCACGTGAAAGGAAGAGAGAAGGGTGATGCATGAAATCCATACAAAGCTCACGCAAAGTGAGAAAGAGAAAGGAAACACACAAAAAATAAGTATATACATATGCATGGCCTCACGTGAAGAAAAAGAGAAGGAAGATGAATTCACTTGAGTATATATATGTTCATGTAGGACTCTCACGTAAAGGTGGGAGTGAGGAAGAAAAAAAAGAAAGGGGAAATATATATATATATATATATATATATATATATATATATATATATATATAATACATATACCACTACATGGCTGGAGATTCGTGAAGGGGGGAAAGGAAGTAAACTTCAATTCACGTGCATGGCGAAGAAGTGGCGAGCTTGCGTGAGGAAGTGAAGTTTCGTGCAAAGGAGGGAGAGTGGGATGCCTTCATGAAGTCAAGGTGACGGACAAGAGAAGAGAAATGGCAACCCCCATTACCCAAAGGATATATGAGCTCATTTCTTTCTCTCTTCCTTCCTCCCTTGTGTAAATGGCTGAGCACTTTACAAGGTGCAGATGTCCTTTGCCATTTAGAAGTAA
Source organism: Senna siamea (assembly GCA_031216115.1). Taxonomy (NCBI): domain Eukaryota; kingdom Viridiplantae; phylum Streptophyta; class Magnoliopsida; order Fabales; family Fabaceae; genus Senna; species Senna siamea. Next base: position 12,493,606 of record CM062364.1, read on the forward strand.
GAAAGGTGGGAAATAGAGAGAGAATAGAAAGGTAGCGGCCCCACACCATACAGCAGTGAATTCCCTTCCTTCTCTCCATTTGACGCCACAAAAGGATGGAGTGGCTCACCTAGGACGCTGGGCTCGCGTGGAGTGTAAGTAACACCAAGACAGCAAAGGGGATGAGGAAAATGGAAAGCTAGAGTACACTCACACATGAACGAAATTGGGTGAGGAAGGGGGGAGAGGTAACATGCACAAATAGACTAGGGAAATAATCAAAAGAAAAAAAAAAAAGAGAAGGAGGGCAAGAAGTGAGGTGGCGTGAGCTGTTCTCCTCTCGCCCAGCCTCCCTTTCCCATACATGAAGGAAATGGAAATGGAAATGGAAATACATATACATACACACGCATAGCATGGTGAGGAGCTTACGTGGAAGATGATAAACTAACCATACCAATTTCCAAAATAAGGAGCAGCACGGAAGTCCCAAAAAAATAATAATAATGATGGTTAAAAGAAGGAGGACAGCATGGCATGATGGATTCAAACAATAGCAAGAGAGAATAGAATTAAAAACTTGGGAAGATGGTAACACACATATGCACACTTACGGAAACCAAGGAGGAAAAAGCATTTCGAAAAAACTCCCACCCACACCATTTGGACGAAAAGGAAGAGTAATGCAAGAAGAGAAAGAGAAGTCATTGGGTAAGGAAGAAGTGAACTAGTCAAGGAAGGAAGAAACCAAAGAATAAGGTGGCAAAGGAAATTCAAGAGAAAATCAATACAAACCACATTGGCTTCCTTGTAAGGTAGGCTAGCAATTAAATTGTTTTGGTTCCATGATATGGCATACTTGTTTTGATTTTCATATTCATGGAGCTACAGCATTCATCCACATTCTTGATTTAGAAGAAAATTTATTGAGCATGCATGATAAATGTAGAAGGTGGCTAGCAATAGTTTCTAAAGAAATGTTCTCCTAAGGCCATGATAATGCTTAAATGTAGGAATTATTTTAGGGGTTGATTAGTTTGGTCCATTACTCTCAATAAGGTGAGGAACTTGTAGATCCATGATGATATTAATGGGATTGTTGAATGAGTATGATGTATGTGGATATGAATCAAATGACTAGATTAGTATTAATCATTGCTAGAATTTTTAGAAGGAGAACATACATGGAACTTAATTTCCAAACAAAGGAAGGAACCATGGAACTTAATTTTGAGTAGAATTTTTGGAAAGAAAGCATAATATTAGAATTAATTCTCAAGCCAAGGAAATTACTAGGAAACTAATAATATCTTGAAAGTAAATTTATGGAAGAATAAATGGTAATTATTATGCCCATAAATTAATATTATGGAAGGAAAATTTTGTAAGAATAAATTCTAAGAAAATAGAATGAGAAATATCATTCCCATAATTAATATTTTGAGAGGAAATTTCTTAAGAATAAATTCAAAGAAAAAATAGGAGAATATTAAGTCCATAAACAATATTATGAATGAAAATTTGATGTAATAATAAACTCTAAGAAAATTAGAAATATGATGTCCATAAACAATATTATGGAAGGAAATACATGTAATATTAGATTCTAAAGAAATATAAGTTTTCAGGTTCATAAATAATATTATGAATGAAGATCTAATATAAAAATTCCAAGGAAGATAGAGAATTATTGTGACCATAAATAATATTATGAATGGGCTTTATGTAATATAATATTCCAAGAAAATAGAAAAAAATATTGTTATCGATGGAAATTTGAGTAACATGGAATTCTAAGGAAAATAGAAATATGATTTCTGTATATGATATTATGGATGGAGATTAATTTGATATAAGATTCCAAGAAAAAAATAAATAAATAAAAATAGAAAATACTATGTTCATAAATAATATTATGAAAGGAAATTTATGTAACATTAAATCCTAAGGAAAATGGGAAAGGCTATGCCCGTAAATAATTTTATGGATGTAAATTTACGCAAGACTAAATTCTATGGAAAGGCTATTTGAAAGCCTCACGAAAACGAAACCTTTCCTAGGAATAAAAGGAAAAATAGGGTGACATCGCACCCTGAGGGATCCCGAGTGTACAACGGCAACCTAGGGAGGCATGGCCGAAAGTTCTCTATGCCCCCAACCTAGCGTTCGCGATCGTACTGCGACCGTGGCCGAGTGTCCACGCATTATGAGGTGTGGTCAGAGGTGCTCCACATGAGTGGCCTAGAGAGGTATGGCCGAAGGTGCTCCATACTTGTGATCTAGTGTCCCGAGGATTTCATATACGTAGACCGAGGGTTTACAATTAACGAGGTATGGCCAAAGGTGCTCCACACGGGCGGCCTGGCAAGGCACGACCGAAGGTGCTCCGTGCCCGGGACCTAGTGTTCACAATCACGCTGTATACATGGTCGAGTGTTCACAAAATTCGAGGTGTGGCCGAGTGTCCATGAACTTCGAGGTGTGGTAGAAGGTGCTCCACACAGGTGACCTAAGGAGATGTGGCCGAAGGTGCTCCACCCCTGTGACCTAGTGTTCACATAACATGTACGTACATGCTGATGACTTCACAATAATAAATCGGTACACTTAAGAAAATACTGGTCATGTGAAAAAGAACTTTTACTGTTGCTAACTATTAAATTTATCATGCAATAATTACCTGTTTATCAATATATACTTTTCTCTTAAATCAAGGATGTAGTTTGAACATTTTTGGTGCTCGCACCCTGATACATGTTAGTTTATTTTAAACTATGAATTTCTAGGCTACTGGGAAACTTGTGTTTCTCACTTATGTGCTAATATGTATCAGATTTAAATGCGTAGCAGGGACGCATGGTAGCAGTATCTTTTTGATCAAGTTTTTTGTAAGCCCCTATTTTTGGATCCTATAAGTACTCAGATTAGAATAGGACATTAATTTGACTGTATATACGAGTGGTTTTGGGAATACCGGAGAAAACGGATATGTGAAGGACTGGTCCGTTACTATTTGGTGCAGGAGTCTGAGTGGCAGGCCTGTTGTCTCTTGACTTCCGCAGGACGGGTACTTCATATATCCAGGGACTGATACATTAGTTGTAATGAATATTATTATTAGACTGGTATTATTTGATTCATATGAAGGACTGTATTGTTCTTGTATAGCGTAGAGTTTTTATTATTTCGCTGTGCATGTGAGTTACGTTTTATCTGAGCAAAGGATTCCAAACTACTTTGTTTAACATAAATTGAATAGTTAACTACTCAGACAATAATTAAAAAGGACAAGAATAATTTATCGAACCTATCTAATGATATCGGAATGAACAACAAGACTAGATAGGGGCGTTACAAGTGGGTGAGAAATTGAGGGTGTAAATGTAAAATGACAATAATGCCCCTAGTACAAATCAAATTAAAATTCAATGTGGCTTTATACAAGGTGATGTGGCAAGCCTCATTTAAAATTTGGATAGAAAACTTAATAGATGATATTGTCTACACAAAATGGAAAATTTATCAGGGCCTTGGGTTAACTTTTAAAGTTCAAAGAAATTATGTGCATATATCCTAAAGTTTAGAGAGATTGTATACATTTTGGCCTATAGTTTATACTTAAATCTAAATTTTATTTTTTAGTTTTTTTCCTTCATTTCAATTTTTGATAGTCGTCACCAAAAGTTGCATTTAAAACAAACTAAATTTTTTTTGTGGCCACTCCAGTCGCCACCTTGCATTTAAAAATTAAAAATTAAAAATTTTAGAAAGTATTGGTAGTGACTAAGTTTCCACAAAAAATGACTTTTGGTGGTGATTATCTAGTTTCTGTCAAAGGTGACTTTTAGTAATGACTTAATCACCATTGAAAGTGTTTTTTAGTGACAACTCCTTTTCATGAGTGCCTTTTTGCAGTGATATATGAGATTTTAGGTGATAAATTAGTCGCCACAAAAAGTAACTTTTGTAATGGCTTAAAAGTCATTCTTAGTCTCATAAATAATCTATTTGTAAAATGATATATTTACATAATATTTATATTAAGTCTCATAAAACAATGCCTTAAAAAATCACTATTTCAAAATAATCAATTACATATTTGATAATTTTAAAAAATTTCAATTTTATAAAACAACAAAAATCAATCTTGTACAAAATACATTATTTGAATTGTAGTTGATCTCCATTGAAGTATAATAAATTTAGAATCTTGAAATTAATTATTTAAATAAAATTTATAATTAAAAATAACTTTAAATTATCAATTATTTTTAAACTTAATGTAATATTTATTTAAATAATTTTTATATTATAACTTTATAATTAATATTTCATTAAATTCTTTAAGTTGTTAATTTAAATTTTTTTAAGAAACAAAAAATTATCTTAAAGAATTTGGATTTTTTATTTTTAAAATATTTTAAAAATACATAATTTTAAAAATTTAGCAAGATATAAGTTTTTTAACTTGATTATCAAAAACAAAATTTTAAAACTGAAAATTTTTTTATTAAGAATTGGTTTAAACAAAAGTTATAGTAGCAAGAATATTTGTTGTGAAATATGGCAATGGATTCGCAAGGAATATATCCGACGCCACAAAAGTTTTTCTGAAAATTTTTTTACTGTTTCTAAAAGAAGACCCATGTCAAATGGCAAAGGTACTCTGTAACGACCCCCTAATACGACATATACAATCCTCATCTGATTAGCGGAAGCATATGGGTTATTCTAAATGATTATTCCCTATGTGGGAATGTTAGGGGATCGCTACTGGTTGAGCGTAACCCAAATAGACTTTTCGTTGTCCATTCGGATTCCGTTCAACCCTAACTCACACGCAGCTAACTAATTATACATGCATACATCACAAATTACTCTGGAATGAAATCTAAAACTCATATACACATCACGTTATACATTCATACATATTCCGACTTAAATCCATAAATTTAAAGCGGTAAACCCTACCAAAAATCCGGCAGAGTTTCCCCTGTATTTCGATCATGTCCAAAATAAAAAGAATCACCTGTTTATATTTACACAGCCAGTCCAACAACAGCAATAAACATAATCCACAGAAATCCATAAAAACAGCGTCAATCCCATCAATACAATCAATATAAAACTCCTGATTTATACATGTACAACTGATCCAATCCATACAGAAAAACATAAAGAACAGAACCCAGTATATAGCAACATCATCAAAGCATATATATATACAAGCCGGTTCAAGCCTAAGCTAAGTTATTCTCCTGTCTATCACCACGGCATCATCGTCATAAATGCAGGCTCCTATCCCTGTCCCTGTTCATCTGAGTAAACAACCTAATGAGATATAAAATCCCAGTAGAATAATTTACAATTCGAATATCATTAGAAAGCTGGTTGAATACCCAGCGGTGTGAACACCGAAATCCTCTTCCCGAAATCAGTTCAAAAACAGTGAGATACCTTATCTTTAAAATCGTTTAAACACATGGAAATCCTGGCAAGTAATCGAAATCATAAAAATCCATTTCTTTGAGAATCAATCATCAAAATAAGTAAATCTGATAAAAATAATCTTAGGGTCGTCCTGGTTTAACGCGTAATCCCTAACTCAGTAGAGGGTAAATCTGATAAAAATAATCTCGTTTAAAAGTTTCCTGTATTAGGGATACTTAACGGCCATCCCATACCGGCTATCAAGTACCCAACCCTAAGTAAATCCGTCCTAAAGGCATCTAAACTCGATAAACAAAGTGTCTAACATGCAATTAGGGTTTTCAGCACACAGGCATGCAATTTATCCCATCGAAAGCAGCATGTAAATCTATGCAAATCGTCTAAATCATTTAGGTATCCACTAAGTCAAATCTAGGGTTCGGGAAGTGTAAATTATCATACCTGGTCTCATGTCACTCCAAATCAAATCAGGACTTCACGAAATCTCAGTTTCTGGGTCCAATTAATTTCCTGGACATGAAATTAAATATTCAGCTTCGTCACGTCATCCGTTTTTCGATCCTAAATCCGGTTACGCTAATATCTAGGTCAATTTATTGCCTAATTACGTTCGGCAGCCATTTCAGTCATATACCATTAGTTTTTGGGAAATCGGACCTCACCAATGTGCTCAGATGATGGAATTCTGTGTCACGGTGGTCTCAGTTTCTCCCGATGCACATCTAGAAGCTCTGACACGGCGGTGTACGGTGGCGCACAGCGGAAGGGTGCGGTTTGCCTTGAAAATCACACCACGGTGAAGCCCGCAAGTCCAGGAGTCTGAATCTGGTGGTGGCGCGACGGTTCACGGCCGTTTGGAAGGTGTTTTTTGGCCACAAAAATTCTCTCATGGTGGATGGAGATTCCCTTGATCCGAGCGTGTCCGGCCTCCGTTCGTCATCGGTGAGCTACTGGAGGAAGCTGGCAGCTCGGGCTACACGGTGGTGGGGGCGGTGACGGTCAACGGTGACGGAAGCCGAAGATCTGAGCTGGTGAAGTTTCACACCGTGGAGGAGAAAGATGGCATTTTTTCGGCGACTCTGGAGGCCGTTGGTGGCCGTGGTTGGTTGATGGAGGTTGTGGGCAGTGAGGGCTGTCGGTTAGTGTCCTTGGCGGCGGCCCACGGTGGCTGTGGTGGCGGTTCACGGTGGAGGAAGGGAGAGAGAGAGGAGAGAGAAAGTGTGGTGAGGAGAGAGAGAAATGAGAGAAATAGAGGGAATTCGTGTAATTTAAAGCCTCTGGGGAAGATTCTGACTTTTCTCGAGCCACCCGGGGATGTTTTAGGGTGTCGAAATCCTTACAGATGTTGGCATGCATTTCCATGCGAAGGTTTTGGCCTTCGTCAGTGGAATTGACGCACGAAATGTCTGTTGTCAGTTTTCGATCGCTGGATTGCATTTCTTTCCGTTTGATCGTATTTTTGACTTCAAACGACCTTCTGTGTCAAGTCATTGTCCTCAAAAGTCGTGCCAGGCTTCGTTTGATGGAAATTAGCGTCAAAAATCAAATTTTATCTTTTAAAATCTTTTAAAACTCTTTCAAATCTTTTCGGTTGTTACATTCTCCCCCCCTTAAAAGAAATTTTGTCCCCAAAATTCATTCTTGTAAACAGTTCTGGGTATTTTTGCCTCATCTCTTCTTCTTTCTCCCACGTCATCTCCTGCGATGCTACATCCTGCCAAAGTACCTTAACTAAAGGGATTGTTTTACTTCGAAGTTGCTTAGTCTTATAGTCAAGGATTTGAATAGGAGTAGATTCATAAGTCAAATTTTCCTTTAATATTATTGGTTGATTCCCTAATACATGCGCAGGATCTGGGACGTATTTACGAAGTTGGGAGACGTGGAAAACATTATGTAGATTGGACAAATAGGGAGGTAAAGCAATTTGGTAGGCAACGAGACCGACTCTTTGTAAAATTTGGAATGGTCCTAAGAATCTAGGACTTAGTTTCTTAGTCCTTATCTGTCTACCAATACCCGTGGTGGGGGACACTCTTAGAAATACGTGATCTCCCTTGTTAAATTCCAAATGCCTTCTTCTCTTGTTGGCATAGGATTCTTGCCTCTGTTGGGTGATTCTCATCTTTTCTCTGATCATTTTAATTTGATCAGTGGTTTCTTGTACCATCTCGGGTCCCAACAGTGCACTCTCCCCCATCTCTACCCAACTTAAAGGTGATTTACAGCTTCTCCCATACAGAGCCTCATACGGGGCCATACTGATGGTAGAGTGATAACTGTTGTTGTATGCAAACTCTATCAACGGCAAGTGTTTATCCCAACTTCCTTTCTGCTCAAGCACACAAGCCCTTAACATGTCTTCTAGGGTTTGAATAGTCCTTTCAGACTGCCCGTCAGTCTGAGGATGATAGGCTGTGCTAAATTTAAGTTGGGTTCCTAAGGCTTGCTGTAGGGATTGCCAGAATCTCGAAGTAAACCTAGGGTCTCGATCAGATACTATACCTGATGGTATTCCATGTAGTCTCACAATTTCCCTAAGGTAAACTTCGGCTAATTTCTCCATGGAATAACGCACCTTGACAGGTAACAAGTGCGCAGACTTGGTCAACCGATCCACTATTACCCAAATGGCATCAAATCCTGCTGGTGTTCTAGGTAATCCTACCACGAAATCCATAGTGATCTGATCCCATTTCCTCTCTGGTATCTCCAATGGTTTTAGTAGCCCTGCAGGTTTCTGGTGTTCAATCTTAACCTGTTGACAAATCAGACAGGCATTCACGTAGTTCGTGATATCCTTTCGCATACTGGGCCACCAAAAATTCCTCTTTAAATCCTGATACATCTTGGAAATACCGGGGTGAATAGTGTAATGGCTTCTATGGGCTTCTGCTAACACTTTTTCCTTTAGTTCCTGATGGTTCGGGATCACTACCCTCTTTCTAAACATCAAAACCCCATTAGGTGCTAATCCAAAGTCGGGTTGGTCTGCGTATACTTCCAAGGATTCATCCTCAAGTTGGGCTTGTCTAATTAATTCTCTCAATTCACAGGTTATTAAAAAGTCACTCATCACTAATCTTTGCGGAAACGAGATTACGTTGAGGCTAAGATTCCCAAAATCCTCAAGTAACCTAATCTCACCAATCATTAAACTAGCCAATTGTAGTGACTTTCGGCTCAATGCATCAGCCACAACATTTGCTTTTCCTGCATGATACTTCAACTCAAAATCAAAGCCTTTCAAGTATTCTACCCACCTACGCTGCCTCATGTTTAATTCCTTCTAATCAAACAAATACCTAAGGCTCTTATGATCACTATACACCTCAAATACCACGCCATACAGGTAATGTCTCTAAATCTTTAGGGCAAACACAACGGCAGCTAGTTCTAAGTTATGAGTGGGATAGTTCTCCTCTACAGGTTTCAATTGTCGCGATGCATAAGCCACAACTTTCCCATCCTGCATCAAAACACAACCTAGGCCTCTCAAAGATGCATCTGTGTATATAGTAAAGGGTTCTAGGGGTTTCAGAATAATTAGTACAGGAGCGGTGGTTAATTTCTCTTTCAAAATTTGAAAACTAGTCTCACACTGGTCGCTCCATTCAAAATCTATCCCTTTCCGAGTCAACCGGGTTAATGGCACAGCTATCTGTGAAAATACTTGAATGAATTTCCTATAATAGCCGGCCAAACCCAGGAAACTCCTAATCTCGGTGACCGTTCTAGGTCGATCCCATTCTAATACTGCTTCAATTTTCTTTGGGTCGACCGCTATCCCTTCTCCATTTACCACGTGTCCTAAGAATTTCACTTCTTCCAACCAAAACTCACATTTCTCCAGCTTTGCATACAATTGCTTCTCTTCCAGTATCTGTAGCACCGTGTTAAGATGCTGGGCATGCTCTTCGTGAGTCTTGGAATAGACTAAGATATCATCGATGAATACCACGACAAATTGATCTAGATAGGGTCTGAAAATCCTGTCCATATAGTCTATAAAAACAGCGAGTGCATTCGTCAATCCAAACGGCATCACTAAGAACTCATAATGGCCATATCTTGTCCTGAACGCTATCTTAGGAACATCCTCCTCTCTAACCCTAATCTGGTGGTATCCTGATCTTAAATCTATCTTAGAAAATACAGTCGCGCCTTGCAACTGATCAAACAAGTCATCGATACGTGGCAATGGATATTTGTTCTTGATGGTCACCTTATTCAATTGTCGATAATCAATACACAGTCTTAAACTCCCGTCTTTCTTCTTTACGAATAAGACCAGAGCTCCCCATAGTGATACACTTGGCCTAATAAACCCCTTCTCTAACATATCTTCAATTTGGACCTTTAATTCTCTTAATTCTGCGGGGGCCATACGATATGGGGTCATAGCTATTGGACCCGCTCCCGGAATCAGGTCAATGGTGAATTCTATCTCCCTAGGTGGTGGCAGTTTACTTATTTCCAAAGGAAATACCTCCGAAAAGTCACTAACGATTGGGATTTGGCTTAGCTTATCCTGTAACTCTACCTCAGAGAGATTGAGGGACATATCACCTATCTCACAAGCTCTGTCATTCCTTCGTACAGGTACGTTATCCAGATAAGTAATTGTCCCTTCGGAACAATTCAACAAGACCCGATTCCTAGTCAACCAATCCATTCCCAAAATAATGTCGATCCTTGACAATGGTATACACACTAAGTCCACAAGAAATAAAGTATCTTCAATGGTTAAGGGGCAATTCAGGCATATTCGTGGGAACATAGTGGCCTCTCCTAAGGGTGTGGATATGTATAGGTCACAGGGCAGGGTTTGAACAGGTAATCTTATTCGTTCTACGCATGCATCAGTAATAAATGAGTGCGTAGCACCCGAATCAAACAATACTATCAAAGAAAAATTATAAATTTTACCTCTACCCTGCATCAAGCAGAAGACACATCGACATTGGCAGCATTCATAGTAAAAACTCTCCCTAGAGCCTATGGTCTCCGGCTACCGGATGTCGGCTGATTCTCAGTGGAAGGGCAGTACCTGGCCATGTGTCCTGTACCTCCACATCTGTAACACTAAAGTGGAGTCTGATGCCAGCAGGGTTGATTCGGATGTCTGGTACCACACTTTGGACAAGGAGCATTATCAGGTCTCCTCCCACTGCTACTAGAAGCCCCTGGTTGTGGCTTAAACATACCGCTTCTTACATTCAGATTTCTGGGTGCTTGTCTGGGCCGGTTCCCTGTTCGCTGTGTCATATTCTGAGTCTGTCTTTGTTCTATATTCTTACTCAGAATTTGGCACTTATTCACCAGTGTGGCAAAGTCTCGAATCTCCAGGGTAGCTAACTGAGTCTTCATAGGTAAATCAAGGCCTTCTTCTAGTTGCTTCGCTTTCTAAGCCTCATCGTAATGCATTCGCAGGTAAGTGGAGTATCGTGATAATTCTTCAAACTGTTTCAGATACTCGTCAAATGGCCTGCCTCATTGTGTGAGCTTCAGGAACTGTGCTTCCTTTGCTTGTTTCACGCTCTCAGGGATGTATTGATCCATGAAGACTCTCTTGAAAGATTCCCAAGTCAGTGGAATGCCTCGGCTCTCCATCAGTTTCTGGGCATCTGTCCACCAAAGTTCCGCTTCACCTTTCAGCATGTACGTTGTATATGTGACTTTTTGTTCATCGACGCACTGTAACAACCTGAAAATATTTTCAATTTCTTTTACCCAAGCTTCCACAATAGCTAGATCTGAGGCACCTGTAAACGGAGATGGACCTGCTCTCTAAAACTCGATCCATCGCTGATATAGTGGATTTACATGTTGAGTGGCTCCGTCATTTCTCGTCTGTCTGTCTTACTGTTGCTGTCTCATTACATTTGCACTGGTAGTGGCCTGATCTCTCATCGCATCGGCCATTAATCGGATGAATTCCATCATGTCACGCATGTCGACCTCAGTCTCCATGCTACCACTACCTGAAGCACCCTGGTAACCTTAAACCCTGGTTTCTGTGCCTTGGCCTTCCTCTGGGCCTGTGGGTGGCATCCTTGCTAGATTCTGCCATACTTATCTGACACAAAAAATAAAAAAATCAGTTATACAACAACAGTTAACAGAAATACATTAAATTCATTCCGTTCATTATCAATTCAAATCAGGTCCTATCATTCCAGAGTTAAATCAATCAAAACCCTAAAGCTGCAAGCCCAAAGATTCAAAGTCCTAGGCCCACTAAACCAGAAGATCCGACAAACCAGGCTCTGATACCATAATTGTAACGACCCCCTAATACGACATATACAATCCTCATCTGATTAGCGGAAGCATATGGGTTATTCTAAATGATTATTCCCTATGTGGGAACGTCAGGGGATCGCTACTGGTTGAGCGTAACCCAAATAGACTTTTCATTGTCCATTCGGATTCCGTTCAACCCTAACTCACACGCAGCTAACTAATTATACATGCATACATCACAAATTACTCTGGAATGAAAGCTAAAACTCATATACACGTCACGTTATACATTCATACATATTTCGACTTAAATCCATAAATTTACAACGGTAAACCCTACCAAAAATTCGACAGATTTTTCCCTGTATTTCAATCATGTCCAAAATACAAAGAATCACCTGTTTATATTTACACAGCCAGTCCAACAACAGCAATAAAAATAATCCACAGAAATCCATAAAAACAATGTCAATCCCATCAATACAATCAATATAAAACTCCTGATTTATACATGTACAACTGATCCAATCCATACAGAAAAACATAAAGAACAAAACCCAGTATACAGCAACATCATCAAAGCATATATATATACAAGCCGGTTCAAGCCTAAGCTAAGTTATTCTCCTGTGTATCACCACGGCATCATCGCTATCATCGCCTGGCTCCTGTCCCTGTCCCTGTTCATCTGAGTAAACAACCTAATGAGATATAAAATCCCAGTAGAATAATTTACAATTTGAATATCATTAGAAAACTGGTTGAATACCTAGCGGTGCGAACACCGAAATCCTCTTCCTGAAATCAGTTCAAAAATAGTGAGATACCTTATCTTTAAAATCGTTTAAACACATGGAAATCGCGGCAAGTAATCGAAATCATAAAAATCCATTTCTTTGAGAATCAATCATCAAAATCAAGTAAAATCCTATGCCTGGTGTATCTAAATCCACGTTGGTCACAAATCTGCTGTAACCAAGTCTAAATCATTGTCTAATTGCACGTCGTTTAGAGAGAATACCTCTCTTATCGTTGGGTGTGATCCGTAACACCAATCACTCACTCAAGGACCGGGTGAGAATCAACATCTAGGGCGTCCCCTAGCATGTGCACATACGCCAATTCTCATCCTCATACAGTCTATTCGAACTCACATGCACTCGGTCGGCTATTCCTCAGGGTTCTAGGGTATTATGCCTAAATCACAATGTTTCCCTGTATAGCTTATCCCCCCTTATACTCCTTAAACCTTTCTTAGGGTCGTCCTAGTTTAACGCGTAATCCCTAACTCAGTAGAGGGCAAATCTGATAAAAATAATCTCGTTTAAAAGTTTCCTGTACTAGGGATACTTAACGGCCGTACTATACTGGCTATCAAGTACCCAACCCTAAGTAAATCCGTCCTAAAGGCATCTAAACTCGATAAACAAAGTGTCTAACATGCAATTAGGGTTTTCAGCACACAGGCATGTAATTTATCCCATCGAAAGCAGCACGTAAATCTATGCAAATCATCTAAATCATTTAGGTATCCACTAAGCCAAATCTAGGGTTCGGGAAGTGTAAATTATCCTACCTAGTCTCCTGTCGCTCCAAATCAAATCAGGACTTCACGAAATCTCAGTTTCTGGGTCCAATTAATTTCTTGGATATGAAATTAAATATTCAGCTTCGTCACGTCATCTGTTTTTCAATCCTAAATCCAGTTACGCTAATACCTAGGTCAATTTATTGCTTAATTACGTTCGGCAGCCATTTCAGTCATATAGCATTAGTTTTTGGGAAATCAGACCTTACCAATGTGCTCGGATGATGGAATTCTGTGTCACGGTGGTCTCGGTTTCTCCCGATGCATGTCCAGAAGCTCCGGCATAGCGGCGTACGATGGCGCACGACGGAGGGGTGCGGTTTACCTCAAAAATCACACCACGATGAAGCCCGCAAGTCTAGGAGTCTGAATCTGGTGGTGGCGCGGCGGTTCACGGCCGTTTGGAAGGCATTTTCTGGCCATGAAAATTCTCGCACGGCGGACAGAGATTCCCTTGATCCGAGCGTGTCCGCCCTCCATTCGTCGTCGGTGAGCTACTGGAGGAAGCTGGCAGCTCGGCCTACACGGTGGTGGGGGCGGTGACGGTCAACGGTGACGGAAGGCGGTGATCTGAGCTGGTGAAGTTTCGCGCGGTGGAGGAGAAAGATGGCATTTTTCTGACGACTCTAGCAGCTGTTGGTGGCCGTGGTTGGTTGCTGGAGGTTGTGGGAAGTGAGGGCTGTCGGTTGGTGTCCTTGGTGGTGGCCCACAGTGGCTGTGGTGGCAGTTCACAGTGGAGGAAGGGAGAGAGAGAGGAGAGAGAAAGTGTGGTGAGGAGAGAGAGAGAAATGAGAGAAATGGAGGGAATTCGTGTAATTTAAAGCCTCCGGGGATGATTCTGACTTTTCCCGAGCCACCCGGGGATGTTTTAGGGTGTTGAAATCCTTCCAGACGTTGGCACGCATTTCCATGCAAAGGTTTTGGCCTTCGTTAGTGGAATTGATGCACGAAATGTCTGTTGTCAGTTTCTGATTGTCGGATTGCATTTCTTTCCGTTTGATCGTATTTCTGACTTCGAACGACCTTCTGTGTCAAGTCATTATCCTCGAAAGTCAAGCCAGGCTTCGTTTGATGGAAATTAGCATCAAAAATCAAATTTTATCTTTTAAAATCCTTTAAAACTCTTTCAAATCTTTTCGGTTGTTACATACTCTGCCACCTATCACAGCATCTTGCCATTTGAAATGGCACAAGTACTAATGAAAATTTTAAAAAATAAAAAATGTATAGTAGGATGATAAATAACAATATGAATATAGTATATTTAAAACTAATTATTTTCAAATTATTATTCGAGTACAAAAAAGTCATGACTCACACAGTTTGTCCTTTCTTAGTTTCGGTCTATACAATACAAAAAAATCTTCCTAAAGGTACTTGTAAGTTGTGAGAATCTTAAGAAACCAATAAAAAACTTTCTTTTGGAGCTCTTTGGACTCGGTGAGAAAGTCACACCTAGTGGCTTGGGATCAGACTTGCTGCTTAAAACAAGAAGGTGGTCTAGGAATAAGGAAAATAAAAGAGTGTAATGGAACATTTCTCATGCAAATCGAGTGAAGACTAATCACAAAACAAGATGCATTATGAGCTACAGTGCTAAGAAATAAATACAAATGTGGTATGGAGTGTAACGACCCCCTAATACAACATACGCGATGCTTATATGATTAGCGAAAGCATATGGGTTGGTTTACATAGTTATTCCCAATGTGGGAATGTTAGGGGATCGCTACTGGTTGAGCGTAACCCAAATAGACTTCCCGTTGTCCATTCGGATTTCGTTCAACCCTAATTCACACGTAGCTAACTAATTATACATACATACGTCATAAATTACTCTGGAATGAAATCTAAAACTTATATATACATCACATTATGCATTCATATACATTCCAACTTAAATTCACAAGTTTACAGCGGTAAACCCTACCAAAAATCTGGCAGAGTTTCCTCTGTATTTCAATCATACCTAAAATACAGTAATCACCTGTTTGCAATTATACAGCCAGTCCAACAATAACATAAAACATAAATGACAAAAATCTATATACAGCAACGTCATCAACATATATACAATAAAATTCAAGCCTAGACTGAGCTTCTCATCTATCTATCATCAAATCATCGTTCAGCTATCGTCTAAGTTCCTGTCCCTCTCCCTGTTCATCTGAGTAAACAACCTGATGAGATATAAAATCCCAGTAGAATAATTTATAGTTCAAATACAATTTAAAATCTGGCTGAATACTCAGCGGTGCGAACACCGAAATCATCTTCCTGAAATCAGTTCAGAAACAGTGAAATACCTTATCTTTAAAATTGTTTCATCACATGGAAATTGCGGCAGATAATAAAAATCATAAAAATCCATTTCTTTTAAAATCATTACTCAAAATCAAATAAAATCCCATGCCCGGTGTATCTAAATCCACGTTGGATACAAATCCGCTGTAACTAAGTCTAAATCGTCTTCTAATTGCACGTCATTTAGAGAGAATACCTCTCTTATCATTGGGTGTGATCCGTAACACCAATCACCTGAATCAAGCCTATATTATGAGTGTGATCTGTAACACCAATCACTCACTCAAGGACTGGGTAAGAATTAACATCTAGGGCATCCCCTAGCATGTGCACATACGCCAATTCTCATCCTCATAAGTCTATTCAAACTCACATGCTCACGGTTGGCTATTCCTCAGGGTTCTAGGGTATTATGCCTAAATCACAACGTTTCCCCGTGTAGGCTATCCCCCCCTTATACTCCTTAAACCTTTCTTAGGGTCATCCTGATTTATCGCGTGATCCCTAACGCAGTACAGGCCAAATCAAGTAAAAACAATATCAATTAAAAGCTCCCTGTACTCAGGATACTTAACGGCTGTCACATACTGGCTATCAAGTACCCTACCCTAAGTAAATCCGTCCTAAGGGCATCTAAACTCGATAAACAAAGCGTCTAACATGCAATTAGGGTTTTCAGCACACAGGCATGCAATTTATTCCATCGAAAGTAGCACGTAAATCCATGCAATTAATCTAAATCGTTCAGGTATCCACTAGGTTAAATTTAGGGTTCCGGAAGCGTAAATTATCCTACCTGGTCTCCTGTCGCTCTAAATCGATTCTGAACTTTACGTAATCTCAGTTTCTAAGCCCAATTATTTTCCTGGACATTAAATTGAATATTCAGTCTTGTCACGTCATCCGTTTAACAATTCTAAGTCCGGTTACCCTAATACCTAGGTTAATTTATTGCCTAATTACGTTCGGCAGCTATTTCAATCAGATATCATCAATTTTTGGGAAATCAGACCTTACTAATGTGATCGGATGATGGAATTCTGTCTGAGGGTGGTCTCGGTTTCTCCCGATGCACATCCAGAAACTCCGGCATGGCGTTGTACGGTGGTGCACGGCGGAGGGGTGCGATTTGCCTCGAAAATTACACCACGGTGAAGCCCGCAAGTCCAGGAGTCCGAATATGGTGGTGGCGCGACGGTTCACGGCCGTTTGGACGACGTTTTTCGGCCATGAAGATTCACACACGGCGAACGTCGGCGAGCTACTAGAGGAAGCTGGCAGCTCAGACTACACGGTGATGGGGGCGGTGACGACCAATGGTGATGGACGGCGGCGATCTGAGCTGGCAAATTTTTCGTGCGGTGGAGGAGAAAAGTGGCATTTTTCGACGGTGCTGGCGGCCGTTGGTGGCCGTGGGTGGTTGTTGGAGGTTGTGGGTGGCGAGGGCTGTCGATTAGTGTGCCAGGTGGCGGCCCACGGTGGCTGTGGTGGCGGTGCACGGTGGAAGAAGGAGGAGAGAGAGGAGAGAGAAAGTGTGGTGAGGAGAGAGAGAGATTTGAGAGAAATGGAGGGAATCCGAGAAATTTAAAGCCTTCGAGGGCGATTCTGACTTTTCCCGGACCACCCGGGGATACTTTAGGGTGTTGGCTTCCTTCCAAACGTTGGCACGCATTTTTATGCGAAGGTTTTAGCCTCTGTCAGTGAAATTGACGCACGAAACGTCTTCTATCAGTTTCTGATCGTCGGATTGCGTTTCTTTCCGTTTGATCGTGTTTCTGACTTCAAACAACCTTCTGTTGCAAATCCTCATCCTCGAAATACATGCCAGCCTCAGTTAAAAAGGGATTAGGGTTAAAAGTTCAATTTTATCCTTTAAAAACTCTTTCGGTTGTTACATGGAGAAGACACCAAAAGAGGTTGAGAAGAAGAACAGCTCAAATGTTTGGCGGGGAATTAGAAAGACTTGGAAACACATTTTTAATAAAGAAGATTAAATTTGGCAAGATAAATGGATCAAGTATGTAAGAGAGTTGAGGAATTGTGTAGTGGATAATAGTTGGAAAAAGTATAAATATGAGAAAGTTAACAAATTTGTTAGAGAGGATCTATAAAATACATTAACACAAATATTGACACGAACACATACGATACAAACAAAGACACATTAACATGTTAAACTTGAAAAAAATATAAAACATGACATTGAATCTGATTATACGTCACATAGTCTATAATATTATCCTGACCCAATATCATGGGATGTGAGTTTTAGAATTACCACTACTCATCAAATACCCATTCTATAGTTTAACTCAAACTAATACTCGAGTACTATCTAAATACTACCCATTCTAGCATCTAGTGCATCACATTTGTTCAGTTGTATGAGTTGTTTTAAAACCTATATAGTGATATTTTTGTACAATAATTTCAAAAGTAAAATTTTTAATTTGTTTTAACAAAATATTGATATAAGAATTTTTTCACAATTCTTCTTATAATGCGACCATAGACAAATACTAAGTTTCAATTTTTTTTTTTCAAAAAAAAAGGCATTTCAAAGTAAATTAAAAAAATTTGTTTGAAAAGATTAATTTAGAATCTTTTTTAATTTTATTTTTTATCATTTTTTAAAGAATTAAAATTATTTTATAAAATTAGTTTTAAAAATTTATATTAGTATTATTGTAATATCCGCTCCTTAAAAGTATTTTTGAATGTGTTTTTATCAAAATGGTCCAACTGAAACAAGGTGCTAAAACTCTAAAATAATTTTGGAGAAGATTTTGAGAAATTTTATTTTTGAGTTTTGCCTCAAGGACTTAAATGAAACAAGAAAACTTGGGGTTAAGTGAGAGGGACTAAAGAGCAATTTCTATATTTTACAAGGAGGTCCTTGAGATTTCAGTTGGTGTATCCTTTTATCCCTTCCCATATGCTTCCCTCCATACTAACACAAGTGCTGAGTGTTGCACCTTCAGGAAAGAAAGGAAGAAAGGAAAACGGGCAAGGTAGAAAAGATGAGAAATCCAAGTGGAAACCACTCATAGCCAAATTTCAGGTAAGAAAATCTTTACCTACACTTAAGAAAACATCCTAGCTTTCATTTAGAAGTAGTATATCCTTCCTACAAAGCATCAAATCTGCTAAAATGCTTAGGATTAGCAAGAACAGAGGAACCTCCTTTTCTTGAGAAATTTTTGGTTTTCTAGGTTAAAATGATAATTTTGAGCTTGTTTAGAGTTAGGAAAAGGTTTCTAGATTAAAATGCTAGAGTCTTTAACTTCTATTAAGTATTTTCTAGACTTAAATCAAATTTTCAAAGTTATGTTTTACTGTTCACCAGAGTTGAATGTGTAAATTGACTTGTATGATTGACGTTTGAGCATGAAAATGGTTTGGTTTTGGGAAAAAATGGTTAGAAACTAAGATCACACCTTTTAATCTTGAAAAGTACTAGATTCTGGATTGCAAATTTTGAAAACTTGGGTTTTTCAAACTTTCGTAGAACATAACAGTCGACTGATAGCATGTACTAGTCAACTGTCGTGTTCTTGACAAACTTAGAAATTTATACAAGAATGCAATAGTCGAATATTGGGTCTAATTTTTTCCTAGTAGACGACTGGTAACCTTCTAACAGTTGACTGACAGGTTACTGTCTTGCAAAATCCAGAACTCTAGAGAGCCACCAACTTACTGCCAGCTTCACGACAGTCAACTAGCAACCCTCCAGAGAGTAACCAACCGACTGCTAGCTCCATAGCAGCTAACTGGCAGCCTTTTAACATAGAAACTAATCTTTTAAACAAGAATTGAGCTTAAAAACCCCTAGTATTAGCTGGATTGAGGCTCAAATGTCATCATACATGAGAATTTCATATGTTGGGTGATAAGTAACATCAAAATAAGAAAGGAAAGAGGAGAGTTATCTCATAGTGAAACCTTGAGCCTTGGATGCATAGAAAGCATGATACAATGAATGCATATTGGTGGAGTACTAGTGTAAAATCTAGATTGTTTCTCAGGAAGTGACTTGTGAGGTAAATTCAAAGAGGAAAGAGGGAAGCCTTGATTAAGGAAGGAACAAACGGTTAAGGTAGAGTAATTTATACCCCCTATTTGAAGTGATGATGTGAATTGTGTTGTTTGAACTGAAGTTGTTTTATGATGAGAAAATATTTGATAAAATCTATTGTGAAATGGAAATATTTTTATACGAGTATAAGAAAAATTACATGTATGTGTTAGTGAAATATGAGATAAACCCCTACTGATTGTTTCAACTTGACTATTAGGTTGTATGCTTATAGTGCAGATAAAATTTGGGATAGACATTTAATGGCTGATATGAGACGGTCATTAAGTGTTCCTTATATAGACATTTTTATAATATGTAACTATTTTTCATGATAATAGTCTATATATGTTAGAGGTTGCTCTTTAAACCTATACAACCCTATGAAAGACTGAAGGAGTAAAAGGGAGGAGAGTCTATACAGGGCAAATGGATTGGTTTAAGTGGAAAACTCTATGACTGTAAGCATTAGTTACCTATCATATACATTGTCGTATAATTGTGGATAAAGAGACTAACGAATGATGTGTATGTGCTAGGGGACGCCCTGATAGTTAGATTCTCAGTCATATAGATAACGGTCCTATGACGATCGCCAAGATAACGGTCCCCATGAATGATCATGTGACATTCTTTGGGATAATAGTCCCCTAGAATATTTAAAATTGAGACTGGGAAACAACATGTATCGTGATGGAGATTTAAATGGTGGGAAACGTATACATATCAATCATGAGAGATTATGCAATTTGTTTTATGTGATATTTTCAGTAACACGAGAGATGTTATGCAAATAGAATTTGAAATAGAAATATAGGTATTTTATGAAATAATGATTTTGATTGGAATGTTTCTCCTATACTCCTATAATTTTGACTAATCTTATTTATGAGTAAATGTGAAATGTAAATTTTTCCATATGATTGATATTACCTAGAATATAAAATTTCAATACACATGTGTATTATTATAAACCACAGGGGGGGAAGGTTTTCTATACCCAAGGGGGTACAGCTGAACTGTCAACTGTTTTATAAAAATTGTAAATTGTAAATTATTCTACTGAGATAATTGTATCTCATAAAGTTGTTTTTTCAGATGATTAGGACTAGAATATGCCTAGAATTTAGTTGGGTTTGAGATGTGTATGAGGACTGCAAGGCAACCTGAAAGATTGTGGAATTCAAAGTTGTATATAAGTTTGTTTAATGACATGTAGGCCAAGAATTGTATGTATATAATGAAAATCTTATGGTTATTTTGATGAATTGTCATGGGTTATGTAGTCATGAAAATTTGGAGACAAATTCTGTTGAAATGTAATTAGATGATGTGAAGTTAATTTCAATAGTTTTAATGTAAAGTGTATTTCCATTGTTATGATGAATGGTTTAGAATTTTATATTCTAAAATATATGATTGTATATATTGTGGTATTAGATTATGCTGTACATAAGAGGTAGTTGAATAGAATTTGAATGGACTGATAGAATAGTCTATTTGAATTTTACTCAACTAGTGATGACCTGAATAGTAAAAGCTTTCTTTTTAAAAAGAAAAAAATTTTAGTAAAAATTTTAATGCTTCATGATCACTATGATATATATAAGTTATGAGGGATCATTACAATTATTTTTCTACATTTATATATATGTTATTAATAAAAAACTTATTTTTTGTTTTAAAAAATTAAAATTAAAAAAAATTAATTGTTTTATATATTTTGTTCCCAAAATACATAGTCTATTTTTTGTTTTCAATAAAAAAAATAATTTTTATTTTTAAAAATTAAAAACCATTTTTAAGAATTACAGTCAAACATATCCTTAATTTTTCCCCTTTTAAAGCCAAAAATATTGTAGCATAATGGTTTTCGACGTAAACTTATAAATCACTTGTGACTTTGAATTGCCATTTTCGATGGATCCTATTACCTGATGTAACATAAATAAAAATTATATATTATAGATTTGAATGTATTAAAAGATATTTATTTTTTTAATAATTTAATTTTAAATATTTTAAAAAATGAGAATCACTCTTTTATAATTTTCCTTCTCTTTATTCTTTATTTCCTTTTTTCATATATTATATAATTTAAGGAATTAGAGAGGTAAAATATTCAAAATCTTATAATAATATAAACATACATTAGAAAATACTAATATGACTAAAGTAATCACATGATAGATTATATCAAAATTTATAAAATAAATTATGGGGCAAGCCTAAACTTAGTTCATGAGTTCGGGTCAATATCTGACCCATTATATTGGGCCGTAAATTATGTAGATTTGAGCATGGGTCCAAACATATCATTACAAAGTTCATTGGGCTCAAACCCAAACGCTGATGGATCTTACAAAATGCAAGATGGAGCTTCTGGATGTGGTGTTCTGAGAGATGCTGTTTTGTTTGGAATTTAAGGAGGCTTTAGTTATTTTTGTTATGTAAATAAAGTTTATCATGTAATTAATTTTGTGTTTTTTTTTTATCGACATGATCATGCTCGAATGAAAAGATCGTAATCTTAATTAGACTCAATAGTAAGAATGAATTTAATTACAAAGGGGTGTGGAAATCACCCTTGTGTGAGCATTGTCGAAAGAATTAAAGAGATTGGATCAAATGTAACAGTAAAATGAAAATGATAAAAAAGGCAAAATAACAGCAAATAAGTAAATAAAATCTTGATCTTCATTTCATGTTAAAAAGTACTGACAGAGGCAAGTACGAAGAAACAATCTACCTATCGACGACAACCTTTTGAATTTATTCGACATTTTTTTTAAAATTTATAAATTTCTTTAAAAAGTGACCTTTTAAAAACAGTATAAATTATTAGTATGTTTGGCATGCACAACAAAATGTGTTAATTTTTTGAAAATTTAATTTTGAATATAAATAAAAATTACCTCTTACCATTTTTTTATTATTTTTCCTTACCTACCTTCCTGTAATTTCCCTTCTCCACCATTTTATAAATTTTATTATATATTATACGATATAAAAATTAAAGAGATGAAAGATTCAAAATTATAATAATATATTAGCACAGGTGAAATATAATTTTTATATTAAAATAAATTTATTTAAAAATTAATATAAATTTTTTTTCTCTTGAAGTTTTAGTTTTGTCTCATATTTTTTTAATTTTATCTCTTATTTTAATTAATTTATGTAATTTTTTTACTAATTAAATATCATTTGTATATATTATTAACTCTAGAAACGATTTTGCACTTACAAGGTCAACCAATTTTGGATCCTTTATATTTTTTTATTGTAATTTTTTGTAATAAAGGAGAGAAAAAAATAAAATATTTATAGTAATAAAAACTTACTCTGAATAGATTAAAAATTAATTTTTTTTAATTTTGATTTCTCTTTTACTACATGAAAACACTAAGCCTATAGAGAAAAAAAATAGAGAGATGTGATTTACAATTTTATAGAGAAGGCTTTTGTTTTCTTAATCTTAAGTGAAATATACAAGTATGAATGTATGATTAATAACAACATGCACTTGTACAGTTGTTTTTGTTTTTTTGTTTTTGTTCTTTATCAATTTAATCTTTACTTTGGTAAGTATAATCTTGGTTTATTTTGGTTCTTTCCATGTAAATTTAGATTGGTTATTTTGGTTATTTCAGTTACTGAAATTAGATTGGTTATTATTATTATTTTTTTTTTGTAACTTAGATTTTTTATTGCCATTTTGTTTTTGTAATTGTTGTTGTTTAAACTTAAATATTGAGCAAAGAATAATGTTATCTATTCTTACCCAAAAACCATTGAATTAATTTTAATTATGTCTTGGTGTGATTATTTAATATTGTTACATTTAGTTTGGGAGTTAAAATACATTTAGCTTATGATTAAATATATTTGGTTATTTTTTTTTTTTTTTGTAACTTAGATTTTTTATTGCCATTTTGTTTTTGTAATTGTTGTTGTTTAAACTTAAATATTGAGCAAAGAATAATGTTATCTATTCTTACCCAAAAACCATTGAATTAATTTTAATTATGTCTTGGTGTGATTATTTAATATTGTTACATTTAGTTTGGGAGTTAAAATACATTTAGCTTATGATTAAATATATATGGTTATTTTTTTTCTTTTTTTCAAAATTTGAAGTATAAACTTATACCTTAATATGTTTTTAATGGTATTTATACTTGTAGAATGAAAAAAAAGAAATTCAATATTTAAAATTTTCTATATATATATATATATTTGACTGAGTTAACTAATTTTTTAATGACTAAATAGTTGAACCATTAATCTAATAATTTAAACTCTTTATTAAGTCAATGATTGATCTAAATTCAAATATTGTGAATGATATAATCGTATAAAACTTACATAAAATTATTGTTGTCAGATTAGCTGCATTGACAAAAAAAAATTTAAACATGACAAATTATCATTAAATTAATTTTCATAAATTATCTAAAATTTTTTAAAATTCTTAATTATTTTATTTCAAATACTAAAATAAAAATTTTCAAAATTTCAAAACATTTTAACCACATTTAAATTTCAATTATATTTTAACCAGAACAATCGCAATTGAACTTCACATATCATTTACAAAATGTGATGATAGAAAAAAATTTCATTTTATAAGAACCAAATTACAACCCAATAAAGGTAAGACAACCAAAATTAATTTTAAACTGTTGCATTTGATCTGCTTATAAAGTCAATTTTCATCTATATGACGTTAAATTAATTTGAATCAATTAAATTAAAATTGAAAGAAATCAATTTTATGACATCCTGCTTAATTATAAATCTTCTAAAGTGTAAATTTTAGTAAAACAGTAAAATACAAACAGAAAAAAAAAAAGAAAAATAAATCAGAGACCTTATCATGAGTTAATTATGACTCACCTAAATTTTTTTTTTCTCAATTTGCATTTCACAACTTGATAAAATTTGCATTTCAAAAGATCCATTTCCATCCTACTTTCCTTGGGTGAGGACATGAAGAGTCAAACAAGATAACACCTATCTTTTTATCTCAAGCAAAACTAGTCACCTAAGGCACATTGCCTGGATATTACATTTTACTATTCCAGCAGCTTAACATAAAATGGAGATAGTGAATAAGGTCAAAGCTACCAACTAGAATAAAAAGTTCACAGATATTGAGGTCAGTGTCTGATGGTGAGCTCAGCTCTAAGGTGGAGGACACCATTTATGAAGTAAAGACTATCCTCAGCCATGAACGAAGTCCATGGAATAGCAAACAAGTTTCTATATCCAACAGCCTTCCCCCCAGTGAATGTGTAATTTCCTTTGTACTTGCTAACAAATTCCTCTGTTGGTCTTGACCTTGCGGCAAATTCATAGTCGACAGTGAAGCTAACTGAGCCCTTTTCCTGCATTCCCAAGAAGAGTCCAAAACAATGGAAGGAGCTCTGCTGGTCCATGTTGCAATGTGCTGACAGGAAAAAACCTTGTCCACCTAAATGGAATGCCTGAGAATAAACACGTCCTGAAGGGAATAAGTTGGCACACTCCTCCCGCCTCAGGTCTAGGTACACCACACACTGCTGCCTTGGAAGTTCAAATTCAACCACCTTAACTGGGCGATACTTATATGCCCGCTCCACAAAACGACGATTCAAAGAAGCAGAATCCTCTGCAGCCAGTGTCCTCTGGCGGTGCGGTGCCTCAGCCTTAAAAAAGAGGGCCTCAAGTACAAGTTTGGATGCAACTTCATGGTCAAAGTCATTACAGGTTAAGACCTTCTTAAGCTTTCGGCATGTCATATAAGGGAAGCGAATCAACCTGGCAAGCCGTGCACCAAGAACTTCTCGCCTCTCTTCCAGTTTGGGGTACTGAGCTCTGGCCCACTTCAACACAAAGTCATATACAGCATCCTCTGATGCAACTTGGAGATCATCACTAGACAAAATTGCCTCCACTCCAGCCAGGGGCAAGGCCATGACCTCTTCCTGGAACCTGGTTATATGAAAAACTAGTTAGCAATATTCAAATGACAAAGCTACGTTAAAATGACAAGAATGAAGAATACCAAGAACAAAAGATGTTTTTCAAAAGAGAGGAAAATCAGAACCAAATGCATATTGTTCAAGAGACCCCTAAGTAGACACGATGCAACACATAACCTCTTCCTACAATACACCATTCGATTACCCTATATATATATATATTAATTTTTGCATACAATGCAATTGTAAAATCATAAACACTGACCCATCTTTATAAGTTACAAGATCATGCAAGGAAAAGGAATTTTGAAAATTCTTGAATTTTCCTCGTTAGATGACACCATAATAAAAGCCTGATTCAGAAGTATATAACGTATGAACTTTATTACCCAAAAGGTAGCAAGTGTTCCAATCTTAACAAATTTGCAAAATGTAGAACATGCAACTTATGTAAATAATAGCTTACTTGGTTATATCCTTATATCGAGTAGCAAGATACTGTTTTGCTGCATCAGTCAATGGTTGGACTGCATCAGCCATCAAGACACTGGAAGGAAGTTCTAGGTAAAGCAATGCAGACTCAGGTGTCATGGGCATATTCCGCAGTAATCGGCTACAATGTCTCATGCATGAAGCAACTTCAAATTTGTCAGCAGCCATCAATACATCCAGCAAAGCAGGCGCTGTAGCAGTGCTCAAGGTATTACTGTACATAAAATTCAGAAGCTCCATGAGAGCAGCTTCCTCTGTAAAATGCAAAAGAAGCATGAGATTTGTGAGTAAACTATTTGAGACAAAGTCTAAAATGGTTACATATTTAAGAGGTATATAGTTTAGAAAGCTTTTCAAATAAGATTATACCAGAGGCATTAATTCTCAGGGTGACATGTCTCTGCTCAGACTCCTTCATCCCATTTGAGAAAAGCTACAAAATTAAATATGCAGTAATTAAAAAAATTGGTTTTAGAAGCAGAATTCAAATCTATACCCTTCTAAGAACATTCGTCTACCTTATAGAAGAAAGGACTTTTGGCAGCTAATATAGGAGAACTAATATGTAGTGTTTTAACTCTCAAAACTGTAGAGCAATCCATGCTCCAGCTTGAGTCATTGCCATTTGCAGCTTCATCACCTATGAGATAAATAACCAAAACAGAAGCGTAAGCTACGAAACAGGAGTGATAACTTGAGAATTAGGGAAAAGCTGTAAAGATATCTTTTAACTATTATCTAGCAAATGGAGGATGTATAAGTTCTATCTTCACTCATTTCTATAGATTGTTTATCGTTCTATCCATGTCTTTCCCATGAAATAAATAAATTTTGCTACACACTACTTCATCTTTCCTACCAAACCTTTGTTTAAGCTTTGAAACATGTTGTAAATTGTAATGACTCATCTCCTAGAGTCAAGCAATTCATTGGGTAAATGTACCAAGACAGATAAGAAACCATCAATAAAACAGGGTAGTTAATCAGCAAGCAAAGAAACAAAAATAAATGGGAAAAGATAAAAAGTAGGGAACATTAGACAAGAGGAGTGCAATTAGAAGCTAGGTCTAATATTATTATTTGTTAGAATACCTGAAGGGGATTCTTCAACCATTGCAACTGCCTCCTCATCTTGATTTTCACAGGGTGCACAATCATCCATATCAGGTTGATTACCATTAAGAATTTGCTCATCCGGCAATACTGCAAGATCCACAACTGCAAGCAAGAGAACATAAATTGGGTATATATTACATAAGGAAAGGAGAGCGTCAAAATGAAGAAGTTAGTATTAACCAACATGCACTAAGCAGCACATGTTAGGAAAATAAGAATGAATGATTTGAGCTTTGGGGTTGCTTTTGATCCTATTCTAACAATGAATAATCAATTATATCTAATCTAACTGGAATCATGTAGCTTAGCTTAAAAAATCCTTCGTGTATAACTGTTTTAAGATAAATTGTTTTTTAAAAAATAGCAGTATCCATATCCATATCCATTATCAGAACCCACGACAGAAAATTGGGAGGGGGGGGGGGGTGGAGAGAAAGGGGGAAATCACTCTCTATTTATCTGTTATATTTCCAAATCTCATTTGTAGATCACCCCAAAAAATTGAAACAATCCATGTATAATCATAGGCTTAGACTAGGGCACCAGATTCCTCACTGACCAAACTATGTACAGAAAATATCTAAAGATGACTCATAGCGCCCCCAAACAGAGTAGTAGAGTACTCTCAATCAGGGTTCATATTCATTTGAGTTAAAAGTGAACCCGAAAAGAAAATTAACTTTTTCCATTTCAACTCACTATCTTCCATCTACTTTCGCAGTAAAAATAGGGTACGATTGTTCAATAACATGACCATTTTTGTTTCATGTCCCTAAGAATCAACAACTACATGTAAGAAAACGCAACCCCAAAAGATGAAATGACCTCCAGGAAAAAAACAATAAAATTCTTCTAATTCATCTTCTAACCCTCCTAGGCCACAATCGGAGGCAAAAAGGAAGAAACAGGCAAATAATCCCACAGCTAAAATAAAAAAATAAGATAATATTTCAAATCCATCTCACTTCAGAAAAATTTTCAGCTTTTTTTCCCAAATTATTTGTATTATGAACCAAACACAAAAGTCCGCTCTTCTCGATCATCTAAAATTTTCCACAAAAGACCCGAAAAACCAACAAAAAAAAATCCAGAGAAAAAAATTAATATCTCGAGAGTTCGAGAAATACCATTTTCCTTCTTAATATCCTCTCGCCTCCTCTTCCGATGGCGAGCCCAGTCGGCGATGCTGGTGCACCCTTCGGCATCGGGCCGAGCCTCAACGGAGTCACCCATAATCTCGATCCGGAGAATCCTATCGGAGAAATTGCTGTCATTAAAAGCGAACCCAAAATCGGCATCCGAAGACGAAGCACCACGACAGTAATCGGAGTCCATCACCGTTACTGGGTCAAACAGATCCGAATTGAAATCTCTCATTCTCTACAAGTCCTCCTAACTATGCAAGATTCTACCAAAAATCAGCAGATAACTGGAAGAACAAGGACTTAAAGAGAAAGAGGAGGACGAGAGAGGTATGGAGAGAAAGTGCCACGCAAGCCCTAGATGGCTGTAAGGTGACTTGAGGCTACAGGAGGAAGAAGAAGGATTTGTTGGGATTACAAAGTGTTGATAGAGAAACAATAACTACGAAGACAGAAACAACAAACATAAACAATGGTTTTTATTAATTTATTTAAATGAGGTAATTTCTATTCCTTTTTTTTTTTTTTTGGGATGCAAGAGGAAATTGTGGTGATTCATGTTATTTTATTATGTGGTTGACAATTACTGTGAGTGTTTTCCTTTCAACTACTAGAATTGTTGTTACAATTTAGTTTTAATCCTAAAATCACATAATATTCCACGTCATCTTATATCTTTGCCATTAAAAAATTACTAATATAATACTGTTTTTGAAGTCAAATGGTATGTAACAACTAAATTTCTGGTTTTATTATGCAAATTGGGCTGTTCTATCAAAAGCTCGAGCGCTTGATATTTTGTCATTATAAAATAGATAATTACTGTCCATAACTAAATCATTGACAATAAAATCTCTCAAAAACTAATATGATATATAAATCCTATTTTTTATTTATACAGTGATTATTTATTTTATGATTGAATTAAAATTATGTTTTAAGGTGAATATTATATTACTTAAAAATATATTTTAATAAGTGCTCAACAAAATATAAATTTTATGATATAAGAGTCTTTTTTTTATTTATCCAGTTATTATTTATTTTATGATTAAATTAAAATTATTTTTTAAGGTAAATATTATATTACCTAAAGATTTTTTTTTATTTCTCTTTTAATTGATGAATTTCACCTCTCTCTCCCTTTCTTTAGAATATTTAAATTTATAATGATAACTATGTACTTAAGAATTTTGTGAGAAAAAAATTTTTTGTTTTAAAATATTGAAGATTGGGTGTATAGTGAAAAATAAGTTAATGTTATTTTAAAAAGCAAAAAGTTTTATTTTTTAACAAATACCTCAAAAAAGATTTCTTGTTTCTTAAAACTAGGCCCAAAACAATGAGCCAACCCAACCCATATAGATTGGCTTGCTGTTGGTCGACAAAAAACATGAGCTGGGTCAAAAAACGGGTCATAAAAGAGCAAACTTGGCTTGGTTTTTTTTTAACCTAAAGAACTTTCAATTAGTAAATTAAATTTATTGATATATGTAATTAACTAATTTTTTCAATTAGTTCATGAATATTTAATGCTAATACTATGATAAGTATTTAAAAATTATACAATTACAAGTTTAATGATTTAGTTTAATTAAAAGTACATCTTATAGAGCTTAATTATAAAAGATTAATAGTAATATATAATGTTACAATGGTACAATCCAATTTTCATACAATATTACATAAAAGAAAAGAAGTTCTTCATGCACTTGAAAGGACAAAAAATACTTTTTTTAGCTTAATTATTTATTCTATGAATTAATAAAATGTTGAATTGGCACAAATAATAACTTCATTACTTATAATTAATTTTATATTATTTTTATAATAAATCAATTACATTAATTAAAATTAAAAATAAGAAAAGTGAATTAGAAAATTTTCATTAAGTTAATTTTATGAAAGTGAAATTTTTTTTTTATTAAATTATGGATAGGGGATGGCTCAAAAACAAGACATTTATTGATCTCAAATTAGGGGGTCAAACCTTAATAGTTATTGGGCCCTACATTAGGGTCATCCTAATGATACTTAAGTAGTGTCGAATGTCTACATTAACGTATTCATTTTAAAAATTAATATTATTTTACATTAAAATAATTTTTTAAATCATTATAAATATAAAAAACATAAATTTATTTTAAAATAATTTATTTTGAGCAGTTAATTCTTTTAAGCTCAACTTTAATAGACTATTGCTTATTTAGCAAGTAAAATCTAACTCACGACCAACTACATAGAAATTGGCTAACTCATGATTAAGCTAATTTAGAGGTGAAATTTGAAGTCCAGCGTCACACGACAGAAATTTTATTTGTTGAGACAGGGTGATTACATAGCAATTAGCAAATATAAATTAACATTCTGTATAATATAGGACTTGAACTTATAATTTATATATAGCAATCAGAAAAATAAACAACACTTTTGAACTCCATTTATACCATCACCCCCTTATTTTATTTCAACATGGATCAGCTCCTATATCTTTCACCCACTTCCAGCATTCATTTTCACAGTTGCTTCTTTCTTCACAGTTTCTACTTCTTCCTCTTTCACTTCTGTCTTGGGTTTCATAAGATCTTCATTAATGACTTCCTTTTTAGTTTCTTCAACCTTCGGAAATACCAATGCTTCTTCCTTTTTCACTTCTGTCTTGGGTTTCACAAGATCTTCATTAATGGCTTCCTTTTTAGTTTCTTCAACCTTCGGAAACACCAATGGCTCCTTCTTGGGTGTGGTGGCAGTTTTTGCACTAACGTAGCTTCTCCCTCCAGAACAACAGCTCTTCCTCTCCATTTTTTCAGTGTTCAAATTACATGCACAGTTTATTTTGCTCTTGTGCATAGAAAGCGAGATGTAAAATCCACCGTATTTATAATAGGAAGAGAAGACTCTTGATGTTCTAAATAACCCTAATAGCTTTCATGAACCAATGCGTCGCAATCTTAATGTATTTCAAGTTCAATGCACTTAATTCTGAGCTTGACTGTGGTTAATTATTTCTGACGTTGTGTTTATAGAAAACTTAATTAACCATTTCCATATATAGTTATTTCCATTTGGTTAAAGTCTCTTTTGAAGCTTTCACAGCGGAGAAACCCGATTGCTATACCTCACATTAAAGTAACAAAACCCAACATGATGTAATTGATTTATGAACTAGATATATATACAATTTATTATATTTTTATTATTAAATTTTTTAATAAAAATAAATGATGTGTAAAAAGTTTTTAAAATGAAACAATTATAGAAGAAACAAATTGCATAAACTATATATTTATCAATTTCTAATTAAAGAATTTAATACTAAAGATATAAAAATAATTGCACTTAAATTTTTCCTTAATTCATTTGCTTCTTCGATCTTTTCTCTCAAAACCCCTCTAATTACCTACCTATTTCTATAGCTACCTCAAACGTGCTACTTTACTAGCACACTTTTTAAGACCGATTGCAGAACTTGATAAGTGGAAACTTGATCTTAAAAGTAAGTTAAATATTTAATTAGCAATTTAGTCCTTCAATTTTATTTTAAATTTTAAGACTAAATTATAATTAAGGTGATTAAATTATTCTTATACTTCCTATACTTTCACTCAATTTTTAATTAGATTTTTATAATTTAAAAATTTATAATTGAGTCCTATATAATTTAATAAATTTTTAAATTTATAATCTAAAACAATATTGGCTTAATTTGCACGTTCAAATTTTAGATACGAAATTTTTAATTATATTTGAATTAATTATTTTAGATTATATTTGAAAAATAAAAGAATAACTGGCACATTATTTTATATATTAAGAAATAATGATATATAAATTTGTCATTTAGATCATATTGGGGCATTCAAATTCGTATCTTCAAAATTCAAAGATTATATTTGTATTAGTGTGTCTCAAATTAATTTGGCATGTTTAAATTCAAATCTTAAAATTTTTTATACAATCTTAGATTATAAGCTAAAATACTAAAAATCTCATCTCTGAAATATATGTCATGTATAAATAATTTTTTAACTATAAAAATTGACGTAAAACTCTCTAAACACAACAATTTTTACAAAAAAAATTCCTTCCTTAACATTTTTATCTAAAACTCTAATAGAAGAGTGCCATGTTAGAAAAATCAAATTATACCAAAATGTAAAAAAACTCTCTTGAACTTTAAGCCTTGTGTAGAAAACAACTTTAAAATTTAGGTATTGTGTAGAAAACCTCCTTAAATTTTAGGTGTTGTATAGAAAAATACCTTAAATAATTTGATGTATTTGCCCTTCGTTAGGGTTTTGGATGAAAGGTTAACGAGAGAGATATTTTTGCACAAATTACAAATGAAGTTTAAGGGAGCTCTTGGTTAATTTTTAAAGTTGAGGAAGGTTATCGATGTACACAATATGAATTATAGTTCAAAGAAATTATATGCATTTTAGCCTTAAAATAATAGTAAATAGACTACAAAAGGATGCTAATAAATGGGTGTGGGTTGAAGAATCCTCTGAAGAATTGAACATGCTAAAACGTAGCAATAAGAAGATTAAGAGTAGGTGTGGCTCCTCCCTTGGAGAAAGCTCACAACTTCCTCTTTATACCATTTTTTTTCTATGAAGACCAAGACTGCGCAAAGGACTCTCTTAGAAGAAAAACCTATTAAGACATTCTAAAAGGATAGACTCTATTTTTTTTTTCTTTGAGCATATCTGCCTGTCACTATGTAACATCCACTCCTACATTATCCTCAAGGTTCGATTTCTAATAGATTGCCTGTGTTGGTGTAGGAAATTCAATAAAGTCTCTAAAAGCTAAATGGAAGTTTAGCCGGTACTAAAATAAAAACAGGAAATAAATTCAAAGGTGAAATATGAAATTTTGCTAGGGAAGGGTTATTGTAACCAACTGAATTTCAAAATTTCCTTGCCAACATTATGAAGTTAATGTGGTAATTCTACTACTCTAATACCTAAAATGGCCTAAAGGGTGAGTTTAAGGACTTGATTACAGACCTTGTTTCCTTTTTCCCTTCTCATATTTTCCCAATCTCCTACCTACCCCCTCATATATAAGGGATTGGTGTGTGAGAGAGAGAAGTCAGAACAAAGAAAGAGTTTCAAGTAGAGAGATTGACTTTCTAGAGAGAAAAATAACATCTTTTAGAGAGAGACAACTAGAAAGAGAAAGGGGAATCTAAGCAAGAAATCCATATTTAAAGCTAGGGAACTACCTCTTGATCTTCCCACGACCCATCCGGACTACATCTATCAAGATAAACGTGAATCAAGGTAGCTAAAATCTCCTATTCTCCCTCATTTTTGAAAAATACTGTTCATAGTGGTAAAAATTGTTATTTTGATTATTTTTAAGAAAAATGGAAATTGAGGGTGATTAAGCTAAGATGTCTCATGTTTTATGTAATGACTCCCTTACCATAGCATATAGTTTAAGAAGTGTGAAATGCTATGAAAAATTTTTCCTTTCAAAATATGCATCGTTCGGGGCTATTACTGGTTAAGTGTAACCCAAATAGCCGTTCCTATTCAAATTTCACTCAACCCTATACCTATGCAGCTAATCTAATACCTCAAATCATCAAACTATACAACCATCAACATACTCTGGAATATACATCTAAACTGCCATTCATACATTACATTTAAGATACTAATTACAAAATATAACTTAATAATTTATCACACTAATGCATAAATATTTCCAATACAAATTTAGTGATTAATAAATATCATATTAAGGCTGTTAAGCCATTTACAACTAATATTACAAGCTACAACATAGCTTCTCAGTCTTTTACAATTCTATACAGCAAATATATCTGTCTTAGGCTAATTCCTGGCGCCATCATGCCCTCGACTGCCTGAACACACACTTAATAAGATTTGAATCCCAGTAGAGTAATATATAGATAATTTCATTCAAAACAATTGAGTGTTTAACTATACCCCCATTCGGGTATAGAAAACCTCTCCCCAAATTCATTCATTAAACAAAACATATGAATTGAAGTTTTATTTATCAAAAATCAATAAACATGAGAAATATAGTGGCTATTCAGAAATTATAAATAAAAAATTGTTCACTCAATCAAAGAGTATAAGTATTTATGAAAAATTGTCATTTTTCAAATTCCTGCAGCTAAATTTTCATATTCATTGCATAACGCTACTATGTTACTGCAAGGATTTCAGTCATCTGTATATATATGCATAAAATCATATAAATAAATTCACAATTCATTTCATGCTATTTTTCAATCTTATTTTAAGATCATGGGGACTGTCCTCCCAATGATTGTCACAGGATCGTCCTCCTTGTGACTGAGAAGCTAATATCAATACGGGGAATCCCCTATCATGTGCACATTACAAATAGGTCTCATTTCTCTATGCCGACTATAAGGAAACGTATACATATAGTTGACTAATACTTGGAATCATAGGATCTTACTTTTAAATCAATCCATTCCCCCGTATAGACTCTCCTCCTTTACTCCTTATAGTCTTTCATAGGGGTGTATTGGTTTAAAGGGTAAACCCTGATATATACAGACCATTTTAGCGTTCAAATAATAATAGTTCAAAAGAAGGTCTGAATATGGAATACTTGACAACCGTCCCATACCAGTTATCAAGTATCCATCCCAGGTTTCGTTTGCACTATAAGCATAACATTCCAATAGTCCAATTAAAACAAGCAGTAAAGAATTTTCAAACATATTTCAAACACATGCAGGTCTTTTCTTATACTCATCTCATCTAGCACACATTTCCTAGTACATGTTCGCAAACACAGTCACAACAATCAATTCACACTAAAAATTCATCAAATAAAAAGGAGAGTGTAAATTACTCTAACTTAAATTGGAATTTCCTTCACTTAACTTAAGATTCTTCTTCCTTTCCTTGGATTAATTCTTCAAGGTACCTCTTTACATTTTTATAACCAACGTTTAGAATTAAAACTTATTTTCAAAGCCTAAAAATAATAAGTATGCACTTTAATCCCTCATTTATCCCAAAGTTGGTTTTTAGCCATAAAATTATCCAATTCACTCCATGATGCTTCTAGAAGGCTAAATAAACTTAATTCACTCAAAAGTTCAGAATGTACATGGCTTACGTTGCTTAAATAGGTTATATCAACCTTTTCAGTTTAGTCCCTAAACTTGAAATTAAAACTTTTCTAATAATTTCCTTCCATTTTCCAATTCCATATATTCACAAAAGTCCTAATTAAGTTAAGGATTATAGGGATGCATCAAATCTTGCAATTCCACTTCATACCAAACTTTTCCAAACTTTGCAATTTAGTCCTTATTTACAAATTTATGATTTTCATCATTCTTCTCCAATTTGACCTTTCATTTCATCCCTAATGGCATTATAGAAGCTAGAAATTGTAGAAAAAGTGACTAATTTAGAGTTTTTCAGTGTATACCAAAGATTTTAAAAATTTACAATTTAGTCCACCTTCCTTAGCTTTTTTTGACGATCAGCGGCAGTGACAGTGGCGAATGAGGTCACTGGTAGCTCGGGGATGTTGCTGGGCAGCTCAAGCGCCGATCACTGGCGGTCAAATAACACAGAAATAGCCGGATTGATGATGTGTTTCAGAATCACGAAGAAGGAGAAAAATACCATTTTTGGCGCCAGGCGCCTAGCAAGCCACAATGTGGCGTGTCGCTATGTTGGCATGAGTCAGATCTTCGGTAGCGACAGGCAAAGGTGTGATGACTGTTTGGTGGATGAACAGCAGTGACCGTGGGAAGGAAAAGAGAACGCATAAGAGAGAGGGTGAGAGACGCGAGGGAGAGAGAGAGAGAAAATTAGAAGGAAATGGAGAAAATAGATTTTTAAAGTTTCTGAGGGCATTTTGGTCTTTTCTCACTTTGCCTTAGATAAATTTTGGATTCGTTTTCTGATTTAAGCAAGAATTTAGGATGATATGAAAGGGATTTGGAAAATTTTAAACTATCACAAGCCTCTCAAAATTATCTACAAAGTTTCTCAGGGCAGATAAAAATTCTGCTATCAGATATAATTTAATTCTGAAAAATTCTCAAATTTTAGCTACAAGCTCAGAAAAATTTCCTTAATCGCTTCCCAATAATATTTCAAGGTTTCCAAATATTTTATCCCAATTCTCTAAATAAATTTAAATTGGGTTATTACATTTTATATATTAGAAACCTTTGAAAGGTTAAAGGGATTGAGATTTGATGTTAAAAATTGAGAATAAGCTATTATTTGAATTGGCCATGGTTGAAAATACAAGTTATTTATGGCAAATTGAGACGCACTAATTGACCGTCATGCCTTTAGAAGTCAATTGCCATGTTCTTTAGGTTGGCCAGAATGGCTAAGAACATGGTAGCCAACTGCCAGCCCTACAACAGCCCATTGTCGGGTTCTTGGGCTATAGAGAATTTGAACCAATAGGCTAGCAACTAACTACCGGAAGGTTATAAGTTGACTTCTAGCTCTCAGGTCTGAGTGAACAAAGTGCCAATAGCTAAATGTCAAAAATCTAGAAGTTAACTTCTAACTATCAGGTTCGAGTGCCCTGTTTAGGCCGAGAGTAACCAATCGATAGCCAAAGAGGTAGAAGTTTACGGATAGGCTTCGAAATAAGAGAAAGGTCTTGTAGTCCCTCAATTTCATGTTTCAAAGCTAAATCAACTCCCAAATTCTAAGATTATGGGAATTAAACATCACGTAACATAGATCAAAAAGGGAAAAGAGATTGAGAACTTAAGAAAGAGAGGAAAGTATTCTTAATGTATACATTAGTGGTAGATAGGCTCAGGTTTGAGTGACTAATTTTCGGTATGGGAGGACTTTTGGACATTCCATGGTTAGAATACTAATTGGGATGGTAAAACATCCACTCAAACATTGAAAGATATTTCAAAAATACCGTGACAATTGTGAATTCTAGGTTAGTGTACTCCAAATGAAATGGCTAAGAAAGGATCATATAAATTAGGTATAATCATAGCTTGAACTAAATCACCTTAGTGTATAAATTTGTGAATAGTGTACTAGGGAAGTGATCTAATAGTGAGGGGTGGTGATTCCATAGCCTCATGATCTATCTGGGATGGAGTGGATATGATATACTTTGAGAGTAGTGATCCCATAAGGATTGGTGAGTTATTACTACCTCTACCTGAGCAAATTTTTAATTTTTACCAAGTTAAATAATTAAGTACTATTAGTTTGGGAATTCTACAATCGGGATCTCACACGTTATGCAACAAAAAATAGAATGAATAAATGGAAATGAAATATATATACATTTATAGATGCATTCACATTCATTTACAATATTTACAAATGTCATACATTAGACATGTATCTATGGATATGCAAGTGTGTTAAGTAGGGTAAGGAGACAATAAGCCTGTCACTCATACTTGTTTAAAATACATATATGCCCTTATCCTATACATAAAAAATCTATCTTCCTAATCCTTTCCAAAAATTTAACAAGGACTCAAGGTATCGGGCATGTCAAAATAAAACTTTATATATTCAAGGTTAGAGGGACTTCCCATACATATATAACCCACAATTCCTTGCCAACAAGGAAATACCCCAGGAAGGGTATCTCCATCAACTCAACTTCCACTTCTAGTAATATTTGGAACCTAGGCATCTGATACAAACTGGCATTTTTAATGAGAATAAATCTTAGTAGCAATAATAACCAATTTATAGAACAACTAGTTTGTACCACCGTAATCCCTTATGAAAAATTCTACATTGTTCTCATCATTATACAATTGATATACCTATTGGGTTGCCTTGCAAAATTTATATTTGATACGCATAACTGCATGCATTACTTACTCTATATGCACCACACATGTCATATATCTCATAAAATAGTCAAACCATATAGGTAATAGAATTTCATTTATATAACTTCATATAAAGAGCAGTAAGGAAATAAGAGCATTTCTCATTGGCCTTCGCCATCATCATGATAATCATCACATAATAACAATAATAAGAGAAATCAAGAGGGTCATCAAGTGAGCCACTCCATACTTTCAAATATGTACTCGTAATTTTTGGTAACATATACCCATTGGCAGTCCTTGACTGCAACATCAAATTTGTGTACATTCTGAAATGTCCTCCTGTAGATCCAAGTACAATAGAGTCCCCACATTGAGTCCACACATTGAGTATATACTAGGGTCCCCAAAACGCTATTCATAAGCATATACATTAGGGTGATTCGGTGCATACTATAGTTATGTGAAATCCTAAGTATGTGAATTTTTATTTAACTTGGCCATTAAGTCATGCAGAATGTCTAATTATCGTCCTATACTAGCAATCAGTCATTCAGTTATGAACCTATCTACCACTAATACATATACTAAGAATAAAATTCTCATTTCTCTTATGCATTCTTGCTCTTTCCTTCTCAATTTCATCATACTTTTTCTATTTTTCATTTAAATTTAAAGTACATGTTACCCTTCTTGTATTCTAAGTTTAAATCCCTTACTTAAATTGGGTTTTTGGACCAAATACCTTTCAAACATGTCATTGAGTTCATAATTCACTCACAAAAGCTAGCAGTCGGCTGGTACCCTGCTGACAGTTGACTGGTAGCATTTTGTCCAATTTTCAAAATTTAAACTCAAGAGCTATCAGTTGACTGCTACAGAGCTGGCAGTCGGTTGCTAGCTTACTATTTCACAGTCGACTCTTTGGACATGGCAGTTAGCTGTTAGCCTTCTAAAAAATTTTTGAAAAATGAAGAACACGGTAATCGACTTCCAGGGGCTGGCAGTTGGCTGCTAACATTCTGTATATGTTTTTAGGCAACTCAAGAGTATGACAGTCGACTAATGTAGGCCACCAGTCAGCTGCTACATTATGCTCTATTTTAAAACTTGTCGTTGACCCAAAATTTTTATCCAAAAACTTGTTTTTAAAGCCATTTTGAAATTGATGAACTCAAGATAAACTTCCAAGCATCTTTTAACATGTGAAAATGGTCTAAAACACTGTTTAATCTCACTCAAATATGGGATTAAACCTCATTTTTGTTCAAGTAGGAAAACCCACTTTTCAAAACCAATTTTAAGCATCTATAAGTATCTTCAACCGATTCAAAACACCTAATAGTAAGTAAAAATATTAAGAATGTAGTTTTAAATCCCTTTTCCCTTCAAACAACTTCAAAATCATCAAGTTTAGTTATATGAATAGTAACTTTGAAAATAAAAGGGATTGGGTTATTTTGCTACCTTAAATGCTTGTTTGGATGCTGATTAACGTATTGGATGCCCTCCTAGACACTTTTCTGGATTTAACTCTTGCTGAAAGTGGAGATTTAGCTTCCTTTCCCTTACTTTCTCTCTCTACCCGATTGCTCTTTCTCTCTATAAAAGTGTTTCTAAATTTTTGGTAATGGGGACTTTAGCTTTTAGCCTTATGTAGGTGACCCAAAACTTATAATTTTGATCCTAATCTCTAATCATTCAGCCTCAAAATGACAAGTTTCAAACTATATACATAATTACCATTTTACCCATGAACCATTGGCAGGAGAAATTCCAAAATTCTGTTGGCTACAGTACATCTTTTGGCCAAAATTGAAATTCTCATCCCTAAACTTTTCCACTTTTTAGTTTAGTCCTTCTCCCTTTTCTAATCAATTCTCTCATTCTTTTCTAGCCCAATTCTTGCACTAATGCAACTATATGCAATATAATGCAACATACACAATCAATTAATTAAAATTAACAAACATTTCTTATAGAAATAAGGGCGGATGTTACATCATCACCCTTTTAAGTCTAGCCGTAACAATCTTAGTGATTGCTTTGAAAGTCAGGTTGCAGAGGCTAATTGGGTGGAATTGAGACATGAATTTTGGATTATCCACCTTAGGGATCAGCACAAGAAGGAATTTATTTATATTGTTGATGCTACTCGTGTCTTTGAACAATTTTTTTATAGTATTACTGACTGAGGTACTTATAACCTCCCATTGGCTTTGGTCAAAGATAGCATGAAGGCCATCAAGACTAAGAGCTTTAAAAGCTCCAATATCAAAAATTGATTGTTTTATTTCTTCATCAATGAGAGAAGAATGATTACTATTCCAACTTTCTTCATTAAGAGTGGGGAATTTACCCTTTATAGTCGTATTCTCAAATGTTTCCTCTTGTATGTAAAGCTTCTTGAAAAAATCAGTTGCATGATTTTTGAGTTTGACAATTTTATTCCTCCTTCATTGGGTGATGGTGGTAGCATGAAAATAATGTGTATTGCGGTCTCCAAAAGTGAGCCATTTACACTGGGATTTCTAGTACCAAATGATTTCTTCTTACAGTATGATTTTTTCATATTTAGATCAAATTTCTCTTCTCAATTTTTGTAGGAAATAGTTGTTGCGATTTGAAAGGTGGATGTCAATCCCCTGTAATCTTTTGAAAATGTTCCTTTTCTTCTTGAAGACATTTTCGAAGGTATAAGTATTCTAATGGTAAGTTGCTTTGGTGAAATTATCCACATTGTTCTTCCAAGATGTATCATTTTTCCAGCTTGATTTCACTACTTCTTGGAACATTTCCTAAGTGAAAAGGAGAATTAGTATAATTTCTATTTCTATTGCTATGACAGTTCCAATCAAGGAGAAGGGGTTTATGGTCTGATTTGTATTGAGGGATGTGTCTAACGATTGCCTCTTGGAAAGTGGTATGCCACCCAGAATTAGAAGCATCCGGATTCTCTGTCGTAATTTCTCTGGCGTGACTGTCTTGTACTTTTAACGGCAATTTTTTTCATTGTTAAAATGCATTTTAATATTCTTGCAATGAGTATTATTGTTGCTATAAACTTTTTAAATTAATTCTTCAAACAAAAGCACAGTTAGCGATGCGTTTCATTGAAGTCCCACAACGTCATTTCTTTCCCATGTAAATTTAGGTCCCATAACGTCATTGTCCATTAATTGCAATTATAATCACAGTTAGCGAAGCATTTCATTGAAGTCCAATTAACATAATTACTTCCTTTTTTGTTAGAAGAAGAGAGATAGATATTGAAATCCCCCAAGATAAGTAAGTGTCGTTCATACTATTTGCTATATCAGTTTGCTCATTCCACAAGGTAATTTTGTTATTATGCTGTGGATTAACATAGACTGCAATTGCAAAAAGGTTAGTGGAGGGTTCAAAGATATGCATTTTGAAGTCAATAAATTGCTTATGAGATTTGAGAATATAAATTTTTTATTTAGAATTATCCCACAAAAGCCATATCCCTCCTGCAAAGCCATCTGAATGTACTCCATAGGAGTTATACCTACCAATTTTTTTTAATTATATTGTCAGCACGGTTACCACTAATTCGAGTTTCCATCAGGGCTACCATACCCACGTTATAAATTCTCACAATGTCATTGAGTAGTTTGGGAAGGTTCTTCCACCTGCACCTCTGTAATTCCAAGAAAGTATATTCATAATAAAAATAGAGGAAAAGTGGAACAAACTCAAAGGGCATTATTGTATACTCGACTAGCTCCTAAAGAGACTAGCCAGTTATCTCCATTTGAATTCATCATTAATTTCTCCATACTGGCTCTGGGTGGGAATAGGACCTAGGAAAAGCATTAAAATGCATTTTCACGTTTAATTTACGCACTAGTATGAATTTTGTCTTTGTGATTGCGCTTATGGGTTCTAACAGCCTTGTTTTATCCTAAAGTTAGTAAAGTAGTTTTTCTTTTTTTATTGGAAGTTTTCATAAAAGTAAACAAATCTCTTTCATCTTCCATTTCCCAAATACCTCATTAAATACGGAAAATGTTTTCTTTATTAGGAAATTAGGTTTGCTTCTTATTAGGATTTTCCACAAAAATAAAATAAAAAACAAAAAACATATTTCTTTTCCAAAATACTTTACAAAATACCAAAAATATTTCCTCTAACAAGAAATTAGGGGATTAGCTTCGTTTCTTATTGAAGTTTTTCATAAAAATAAAAAAAAACAAATAAATATCTTTTTTTTTTTCAAATATTCTCCAAATATACCAAAACATTCCCTTACCTTGAAAATTATTTTGTTCTTATTAGAATTTTCCTTTCTCAAATGCATTACAAAATTACCAAAAATATTTTTCTTATTATGAAATTAGTTTTGATCTTACTAGGATTTTTCAATAAAATTTTTTTCTTTCTCAAATATTTTGCAAAAATGTCAAAAATATTTTCCTTAATTTTATAAATAAAAAATTGCCAAAAAATGCCATGTTTTAAAATATTCCATTTGAAAATTTTTCAAAATTCTTTGAAAATTAGAATCTCACTTAGATCAAATGAGTTTTCTAAAAGTCTTAAAAAATGAAAAGAGGAAAAACCAATGAGAGAAAGAAGTGAAGGTATAGAGGATTTTCAAAATAAAGTCAAACAATTCATTCAATCTCATTTTCTTTTAGCATCCTTTTATTATGTGTAATGACCCCCTAATCCACAATACACTATCCTCTATCTGCATAGCAGAAGCATATGGGTTTTCAAAATAAATTTTTCACTTTTCCCTGTTCAGGGAACGTCAGGGGATCGTTACTGATTGAACGTAACCCAAATAGACTGTTCTGCCGTCCATTCAGATTTCGTTCAACCCTAAATCAACTGCAGCTACACTAAATACATATGCAATCACCACAATAAGCTCTGGAATATTAAAAATGATAACCATAAATAAAATATACATCCATTCACAAGCAATCCATCAAGAACTCAGAATTTCAGACATTAGTTCCTACCAAAAATTTGACAGAGTTTTCCCTGTAATCTGGGCATCTCCCAAATACAAACAGTCAACTAATCCAGTGTATACATCAAATAAATCCAGTCCAACAACAGATAAAATCATCAATAACCAGAAACAACCAATACAATTAATTACATGTTACAATTCAAGCCTAGAAACTAAGCTACTCGTCCGTCTATTTATCAAGTCTCTGCCCAGTTATTTTCTAGGCCCCTATCTCTGTTCATCGGAGTAAACAACCTCATGAGATAGTTAAATCCCAGAAGAGTAATTTACAGTAAATAAATAAATCAAAACTAGCTGAATGCTCAGCGGTGCAAGAACCAAAAACAATTCCCAT
Source organism: Senna siamea (assembly GCA_031216115.1). Lineage (NCBI taxonomy): Eukaryota > Viridiplantae > Streptophyta > Magnoliopsida > Fabales > Fabaceae > Senna > Senna siamea. The sequence goes on from CM062364.1 coordinate 12,537,133, forward strand.
GTTTATGTCAAAAATAAGTGAAATACCTTATCTCTTTAAAATCATTAAATGGCATGGAAAAACGAGGCAATCTTTCAATGAATATAAAATCTATTTTTTCTGATAATCTATGATCAAAATCTAATCAAATCTGATGCCCGATGGTTCTCACATTCACATCCGTCATAAGTCTTATGTGACTATAACTGAATCCATCCAATTGCATGTCACATTACGAGAAATCAATCTTTTATCATTGGGTGTGATCCATAACACCAATCACCCGAAATCAAGCCTATATTGTGAGTGTGATCTGTGACACCAATCACTCACTCAAGGACTGGGTGAGAATCAACATGTAGGGCATCCCCTAGCATGTGCACATACGCTAATCCTCATCCTCATACAGTCTATTCAGAATCACATGCACACAATCGACTAGCTCCTAGGGTTCTAAGATATTACGCCTAAATCACAACGTTTTCCCGTATAGGTTATTTCCCCTTATACTCCTTAAACCTTTCTTAGGGTCGTCCTAGTTTACTGCGTAATTCCTAACGAATGCAGGCTAAGTCTAATGGAAAACAATACATTTATAAAATCCTTTGCACTCGGGATACTCAACGGCCGTCCCATACCAGCTATTAAGTACCCTACCCTAGGTTAACTCACTCCTATGGCATCTAAATCCAATAGCCAAGTCGTTCTAACATGCAACAGGCATCTACAGCACACAGGCATGCAATTATACTCATTGAAGGCAACACGTATTTTCATGCAATCAAATTAAATCATCTAGGTATTCACAGAATCAATCTAAAATCAAGGGAGCATAAATTACCCTACCCGGTTTCCGTTTGCTCCTAATTAAGTCTAGAGCTTCCCGTATCCTCAGAATTCGAGTCTAGTTAATTTCCTGGGCAATTAAATCAATGTTTTTGTCCGTTACTTATTCAATTTCACTTTCTTACGTTAAATTACACGTTTTCCTAGGTTAGTAGGTTTTCTATACATTTTTAGCATCCAATTCAATCAGAATACATTAAATTAAGGCAATTTATATCATACCAGGGGTTTCGAAAGGTGGGAATTTACTTCTGGACCCTTTCTCTCAAGCTTCTTCAAGACAAGACACAAGAATAAGATGGCTACAAGATAAGAAGCATGGCATACAGACAATGACACTACGCGCACTACGTGAGGGGTGCGGCTGAGGTCAAAAATTACACTAGAGTAAAGCCCTCAAGATGAGGAGTCCAAATCTGGGGTTGGCACTACTGTTCTCGGCTGTTAAGTTGGTATTTTCTGGCGATGTAGTTCCACGCACGATGAACGAAAAATTCCTCGATCTGGGCGCGTGGCAGCTCCGTTTGGTGGTTGCGAGCTGTTGGAGGAAGCTGGCATCTCAGCCTTCCCAATGGCGTGGGCGGTGATGACAAACGGCGTCGGACGGCAGAGATCACGGCGGCCGAAAGAAATTGCGATAAAGGGAAGAAAAAGGATTTTTCCCACCGATGGTGGCGACTGTTGGTGGTCATGGGTGGTTGCTGGAAGTCAGGGGTGGTGAGCTGCGTCGGTTGCTAGGTCGGACGATAGCACAGGGCGGCGGTGGTGGCCGCGCGCGATGGTGAAGGGAGAAGAGAGAAGAGAGAGAGTGTAGAGGGAAGAGAGAGAGAGAATTTGCAAAATAGAGGGAAATGGTGAGATTTTGAGAAATTTAAAGCCTCTAGGGGCAATTTGGTCTTTTGCCACATCGCCAGGAAAAACTTTCGGATGTCGTCTTCGATTCGGGCAAGGGCACGGGTTCCCATGCAAAGGTTTCAGCCTCCGTCTGAGGAACTACAGTCTTATACGCTACTTGTCGATTCCTTATCGCCAGGTTGTGTTTTCTTTCATCGGATAAGGTTTCTAACTCTGAAAAATTCCTTTGTTTCAACTGTCAACTCCGAAAATTATGCCAGATTTAATTTTAACAAAATCACGATTAAATTCACTCATTTTAATTATTTTCAAAATTTTGGTTATTACATTATGCCTTTTTTCCTTTGCTTCCGAAAACATCAATTAAAATAAATCAACCCATCAAGATTTTTAACTCCTGAATTATATGGGCTTTAATTCCTATAAGGGGTACGTAGGCCCTAGGGTATTTCTCGTAGGTCAAATCTAGCCTTATTACATTTCATGTGTTTGCATTTGATTGTTAGGGGCAATTTATGATATATAAAAACTAATTGTACATTTATATTATTAGACGTTTTAGGGTGCATAACACCTTTCCAATACATACCAACTCTCGAACTTGTCTTTATTTTTGTAGACCAAATTATTTTTACCAAATTGTTTTCTAAAAAGGTTTTTGTAAAATTTTATTCTAAAAATAAAATTTTATTAGTAACTCTATATTTTAAACTGTCTTTTGAAATTATCTTTAAAATTGTTTTTGAAAATGTTTTGTGAAAACAATTTTTTTCTTTTATTTTCTATTTGCCTCACATTTCGGGTATGACAATTTGATGACTCCACTAGAGAATGCTTCGAGAGTTAATACTTATTTTATAAATGTGCAATTTATATTTATATATGCCTTATTTATCCCTTTCTTGTTGTTAGAAATCATTTGGGTGTTAGCTTCTAGGAGTATGTTTTATTGAAAGAATTTATCTGTGATTAGTTTTGTTTGCAGGTGGGATAAGGGTAAGATTCAAGGTTTTTACTTCTTTTCACACAATGAACACTAACACAACCCTTGCTCACACTTTGGCCATATTTTTTACATCTCACTAATCAATCTCGATTTCTCCTTTAAGAAATTCCAATTATTAAAGTTCAAGTAATCTACATGCCTTTCCAGATAATAGATCACTCCGAAAACTCATGGAACACATGAAAGCTCGTCAAGCAATTGAAGGAGATGTGTTGCCAAGTGGATACCAAAGTCAGTTGCCATTTGAAATTAGGGTAATAATTAAGACAAGTCAACTTCAAGAGTTGAGAGGTATTTATGATTCGTTGATTGTAGAGGATAAAGAGACCTTCTACAAGACGTTTGGCAAGATCGCAAATTTGATCTACACTTTATGTCTCGAGTTACCTTCACAGAATCTTTTCCTCATAAAGGATAATGATTGATGGAAAAATGCACATCATCCTTACAAGATTCCATGCGAATCATTACAAATGGCATGGTCCTCGTAATGGCTACTCAGGATGATTTAATTTGGGAAAGCTATAATACCAAAATTATGCTTTAACGACTTGATATCTAATTAAGAAAAAAAATCATATTTTCTTTTTAACTAAAAATCTTCTCCTTTTCCTTTAACAGTGAATCAACATTGCTCGTTTCAAGGGAAATAAGACTAACTAGGCCCCTCTTCCTCCTACAAGGATATATAAAACTTTGGATAGAAGCAAAGACGTGGAGATACAAAATTCTAGGACTAAACAAAGAGCCAATTCTGAAGGCATTTCACTAACCAATCAAATGATGATTGTAGAAAATCTAATAAACAACATGATAAGGATGATGACTAAAATAATAGGGAAGATTGTAGGACACCTCCATCCCTTACCTACAACCAATGTAGGGAACACAAGCGGTGTAGGTTCTAGAGCGATGTTAGTAGTAGGGAATAATGATTCATGTCCAGATATTGGAGTGAATAATGACTCGAACTTGCTAAATTTTAGGACAAATAATTAGGGAATGACTGATACGAAGGATTGACATGGTGATGATCCCTTATATTCTTTTCCAATCCTAACAAAAGTTTCAAATGATGCTTGGAAGGAAGAAATGGGAGAACTAAAATACAAGATTCGTACTCTCCAAGGGCTAAACATTTGGGGGATTCTTGACGTAGATGATTTATGTCTTACCCCAAAAGTATAAATCCTTGAAAAATTCAAAATTTCAGAATTTGAGAAGTTTGATGGCTCCACTAACCCATTGTTCCACCTAAAATCATATTACACCAAAATGGGTTGAGGGACAAGAAGTTTCTTATTCATTTCTTTCAAGAATGTTTGATTGGTGTAACGCTATTCTAGTTCATGCATCTTGGTCACTAGAAAATTAAGAAGTGGAAAGACCTAGTAGAGACTTTTATGAGACAATTCAGGTACAACTTGAATACGACACCCACTCATGTGGAAGTGAAAAGCGTGAGTAAAAGGGATACAAAGACATTCAAAGAATATTCCCGATGGTGGAGAGTATTAGCTTCTCAAGTCTAGCCACTTATATCAGATACTGAGATATTCTCATACTATAATGCTCATTCCTTAAAAACATTTTTAGATGTTTTTTTTATCAAAATGGTCTAATTGAAACAAAAGGCTAAAACTCTAAAATAATTTTGGATAAGATTTTTAGAAATTTCATTTTTGAGTTTTTGCTTCAAGGACCTAAATGAAAAAAAAAACGTGGAGTTAAAATGAGAGGGGCTAAAGAGCAATTTTTCGTATTTGCAAAGAGATCCTTGAAATTTCAACTCCTGAACCCTTTTATTCCTTCCCACATGCTCCTTCCATTCATACCCATGCAAAGCTTAAAGACTCCAAGAAGGGGAGAAAGTCACGAGCAGAGGAAAAAGAGGAAGGAAGCAAAGTGGAAATCTTATATAGCCAGATTTGAGGTAAGGAATCTTCACTTATAGCTTAGCAAACATCTTAGCCATCATCTAGGAGTAGATTTCTTCTTCTAAAATTCATCAAACATGCTAAAATCCTCTAAGATAGAAAAAATTTCCAAGTTAGGTTATTTTCAAAATATTAGTTTTCTTGGCCTGGAATGATGATTTTGAGGTTGTTTGTAGATAGAAAAAGGTTTCTAAACTAAAATGCTAGTCTTTAACTTCCAATAAGCATTTTCTAAGCTTGAATCAGATTTGGAAAGTTAAGTTTTAATGTTAACCCCTTTTGAATGTGTAAATCGACTTGTATAAGTGATATTTGAGCATGAAAATGGTTAGAATTTCGGGGAAAATGGTTAGAAAGTAAGTTTATAATATTTAATCTTGAAAATACTAGATTCTGGACTGGAAAATTTTAAAATTTTGGTTTTTCAAACTGTCCCAAAACATAACAGCCGATTGATACCATGTACTAGTTGACTACCGTGTTCTTAACAAACCCATAATTTCATATAAAGATGCAGTAGTCAACTGGTAGCCTCATTAGTCAACTGTCAGGTCCAAATTTCTGTTTAGCAATTGACTAATAGCCTTCTATTAGTTGATTGGTAGCCTACTGTCTTGCGAAGTTTAGGATTCTAGAGAGCCACCAGCTGATTGCCAGCTTTAAATAAGTCAATTAGCAGACTTTCAGAGAGTAACCAGCTGACTGCTAGCTTCATGGCAGCCGAATGGCAGCCCTCCAACATGAAAAATGACTTTTAAAATAAGTAATGAGCTTGGAAACCCTTAGTATTGGCTTAAATGAGGCTCAAAGTGTCATCATACATTAGAATTACATAGGTTGGGTGATAAGTAATATGAAAATAGGAAGGGAAAGAGAAGAGTTGTCAAGTTATCAAATTTCATAGGAGAAATTTAGAGAAATTCCATAGTAAGCCCTAAGCCTAGGTTGTATAGAAAGCATATTGTAATTGATGCATATTTAAGAAGGACTAGAGTGAAATCTAGATTGTTTCTTAGGAAGTGACTTGTGAGATCAAGTCAAAAAGGAAAAAGGAAGACTTTAATCAAGAGAGGAACAAATAGTTAAGGTAGAGTAATATACACTCCTTTATTTTGAATTGATAATGTGAATTGGTTTAGTTGAAATAAAATTGCTTTATGACATGGGAAATATTTGATGAAATTTATTGTGAAATAGAAATGTTTTCATATGAGTATAAGGAAACTAAGTGTTCCTTATGTAGACTACTTTTGTTAAAATACAACTGTTTTCATCTATGATGGTCTGTATTTGTTAGAGGTTACTCTTTAAACCAATACAATCCTATGAAAGACTTAAGAAGTAAAGGGAGGATAGTTTATATGAGGCAAATGGATTGGTTTAAGTGGAAAACTCTATGACCTTACGTATTAGTCACCTACTATATACATTGTTGTATAGTTGTGGATAAAGAGACTAAAAAATGATGTGCATGTGTCAGGGGATGCCCTGATAGTTAGATTCTCAGTCATATGGATAATGGTCCTATGAAAATTGTTGGGATAATGGTCCCCGTGATGATAAAAATCTCAGTCACATGGATAATGATCCTGTGACATCATTGGTATAATGGTTCCCTTGAATAGTAAAATTAAGATTGGGAAATAGCATGCATTGTGATGAGGATGTTAATTTCTGGAAACATATGCATATCAATTGTGAGAGAATATGCAGTTTTAATGTGATATTTGCAATAGCATGAGGAATGTTATACAAATTGGATTTGAAATAGGAATACAAGTGTTATGAAATAATGATTTCTATTTGAGTGTACTCCTATACTTTTATAATTTTGATAAATTTATTTGATTTATGAGTAAATACGAAATGTGAATTTCCCATATGATTGATAATGTCTAGAATATGAAATTCCAATTCACATGTGTGTTATTATAGTTATAGGGGAGAGGTTTTTGGTACCATAAAAAGGTACAGTTAAACTTTCAATCTTTTTATGAAAATTGTAAATTGTAAATTACTCAACTAAGATAATTGTATCTCATTAAGTTGTTTGTTTAGATTATCAGGGCCAGGATATGTCTAGAAATTAGCTAGGCTTGAGATTTGTATCGGAGCTGTGAGGAAACCTAGAAGAGTTACAAATTCTAAATCCTGAGAGAGTAAACTTGAAATGTCATGTAGGCCATGAATTGTATATGTAACGATAATTGTATAGTTATTTGATAAATGTCATAAGATGTGGAATCATGTAATGGAGATATTTGTGTTGAAATGTGATTAGTTAATGGTGAGATTATTTTAGTAGCATCTCTATGAATTATATCTCAAATGTTCATGAATGGATAGTTTAGAATTTTATATTCTAGAGTATGTGGTTGTATGAATTGTGGTATTAGATATGCTGCGCATGAGAGATAGTTGAGTGGAATTCGAATGGACTAAGAGAAGATTCTATTTGGGTTGCACTCAACTAGTAACTATCCCGAATGTTATAAGTCCTTAAAAGGAAAAAGGAAAATTTTTTTAGAAAATTTCACACTTCCTAATTATTCTGATAGTGAGTATATAAAAGGGGTTGTTGAAGATTCCAACTATGCATTTGTAGTTTGTAACTCTGATTGCAAGCGGATAACTTCTTGCTGAAGTGTAGAGTTACCATTACTATAATTTAGTGGCAGCTTACCAAGTCGATTTGTAGTTAATCCAAATACTTGAGTAGGGGTAAAGCCAAACCCTAAACCTCAAACTCTTCTGGGATATTCCTTTCTTAGCACTTGGCAAAGGGAATCTTGTTCCCTAAGTTGTGTGGATATAATCCCTTGAATTTCAAGTTCTATAATTTTCTCCTATAAATAAAAAAAAGACTTTTCATGTACACCATAATAAAATCCAGCACTATTACAACACTTTACCAACACTTTATCTATGCATGCATCATGCAATTTGACAATTGAAGGCACGATCTACTAGGGATATTTGCTATAGAATTTTCAGCCCTTGAATAGACATATATGACAACAATTAACACTATTACAACAATCAATATTCTGATACCTTGTAGCTTGTCACAACCATCACTATTTCCACTATTCACAAAAAATGACATAATACAACATAACAAAATAGAATATTAATACAGTCATATCAGTTCATCATTTCACAATTTCAGCACACCATCCCACCCTTCTAATGACTCATATCAGTCCATCATTTCATAATTTCAGCATTTCACAAAATTAGCACATATGTCATAGTTCAACAGCATACTTTTTAATGCAAAAATGACATAATATTGTAAATACAAAATTGAATATTAATACACTCATTAGTCTAGTATTTGACAATTTTAACACACCATCCCACCCTTTTAATAACTCATATTAGTCCAGCATTTCACAATTTCAGCATTTTAGCATTTCACAAAATTAGCACATATGTCACAGTTCAACAACATACTTTTTACTGCAAAAATGACATAATATTGTAGATACAAAATTGAATATTAATACACTCATTAGTCCAGTATTTCACAATTTCAGCACACAATCCCACCCTTCTAATGACTCATATTAGTCCAACATTTCATAAAATTAGCACATATGTCCATGGTTCTACATCCCTCATACCTAGAAAATACAACATCTCTTTTCACTAAAATAACATCACAGCAGCGAGTATACAAAGTAACTCAGAAGCACAACACCCATTGTGAAATTTTCTTGAAAAGACATCCTACTAAATTCTCATTGTAACATGCAAATTTTCTTTCAGCTATAACTCTCCTTTTTTCTTTTTGCACCATTCAAACCAGAGCTTGTTTCAAATTTAGAATAATAATAAAATACTATGAAATATTACAACCCTTATAATATAATCACATTATTGAGTAAACTAATATAACTAAAAGGAAATATTTAAAAACTTAAATCGACAATCTTAGCCTCACACTTCTTGTGAATTGCAATAAATACTGCTCCCCTACTCACAGGTCCTCCATTCTTTAATTCCTAAAATATGCCAATTAGATAATATCATTTTTATGTTATTATATATTTTAAAACATACATAAAAATATTACTATCTTATACTTCTTCTTGGCAATGTTTTTAGATCCACATGTATGTGGCATCTTAAGCTTTTTTTGATTTATATGATTTTGTATGGCACATTTCCTACCAAGATCAAGAAAAAAATAAGGTTAGGCTGTAAACATTTTTATTTATTTAAAGCAACAATTTGTATTCTACTTGGGTCTTTGGATCCAATCGATAATCAATAAATACAACCCACATATCTTTCGGTATGAAACTTAGATGCTCTTCTATGTTTTGTTCTCTAGTTTTTGTGACATTATAAAATTCTTGAAATAACCAAGCCCAATAATTCCTCTAACTCTTACCAAGTTTTATCAATACAAATCACTTTACAACCTCACTATCCAAGAAAAATTTTGTCTTTAAAGGTCAATAACACACATTAGTTAAATTAGAGTATATGCCAATTAAATTGTAATTACCTTCAAATTAAATAAGACCATCTAACCTTTATACTATTAAAATAAGTCTCCTTATAGATATCAGGCATTTATCCTAAGAATGATAGCTAATCAAAAATGTTGTCAAATTCGTTCCAAGGGTTCCAAGAAATCCACTTAAGAGGCTAACAGCTTTCCCATTTGCTTGACCTTAACCATTGAAAGGAACAATTATCTGTTGCCTTATTGGAAGTGTCCAAACTTCTTATGTCTTAAGATGTCCTTCCCTTGTGACTCCTTGTGAATCTGTAGATGGACATTACATCATTGAAAGTTTCATTAATTTAGAAAATCTGTAGATAGACAATCTTACTTACCTTTAATTTCAATTGTCCAATATCTATTACATTTTTTCGTAATGTGTGGTAGGACTTGAATTTCGGTTGGATTTGAAGTTAAAGGTAGAGTCAGTGCAAGAACTGGCTCTGGAGACTAGGATGGAGTTAAGATAGGGGTAGGTGTAAGAGTTAGAAAGGGAGCTAGAGTGGGAGGTGGATTCAAAGTGGGGATTAGGATAAGATCTGAAAATGAGGTTGGATTTTGAGTAGGAGCTAACTCTCTAGAAGAGGCATTATATAACATATTCACATAAAAAGTATTCATCAACTTATACAAGTTGGGTGATTATATAAGGTGACAAACATAATATATGACATTTGCAATTTTACTCACTCTATTATAAAAATATGAAGCAAATTCCCTATGAATTGCCCTTTGCATTATTGCTATAGAATGTGTAAGATTCCTCAACCTCCTTCGTGTTATCTCCTTAAATTCCTTACATTTATTTATAATCTTAACATTTTCATATAAAAAGTATTCATAAACTTATACAAGTTACTTATTGGACAAATTGATCCACATGTGTATTGTTCATCAACACATGCCAATGTGCTTGATGTTTCTATGTGTCTATAAGTCTAAAATATAAGGGAGATCCAACCGACTTGCCTATTTGAGGGAAAATAATTTCCATAAAATAAGAGTTAACTTCATTTGCTTCATCATCAACACATCTAAGATGGTTGAATCTTGTCTTTATTCTATTTAAATACCTAGATGAAAAGGTAAGACATTCTTCTGCTATATAACCTCAACCTTCAGTTATAGATCCTTCAGGTTATGCCCTATTACGAACATAGGACTTTAATAGTCCTAAGTACCTATAACATTAAATTATACTTTAGTAAAGGAACTTATTAGGCAAAAGAATTATATTGAAAAGAAATAGAACTAAATTTTACCTTCTATGGGATACATCTATCTGTAATGAACAGACCCACCCCACTTAACTTTATCAACTAGATAAACTACTAAATGCACCATGATAGTGAAAAATGATGGAGGAAGTAAAATCTCCATGTGACACAAGTATAGTGTAATTCATTTATGAAGATTTTCCAATTTATGAGCATTTAGGACTTTGCTACAAATATGACAAAAAAATGAGCAAAGCTTCAATAAGACTGCATACACTTGGTTAGGTAACACATTTCTTATAGTAATTGGCAACAGTTGCTTTATAAGAATGTGAGAATTATGACTCTTTAATTCAAATAGTTATGATTTTTTAAATCAACACATCTAGATATATTGCTTGAATAACCATTCGGCACTTTTACATTATTTAAATTACCAAGAAATTTATCTTTATCTACATTAGTCATCGTATATAAGGCCAAAGGAAACTTTCCACTATCATTTGGCCAAAGATCTTGTTGAATGCCTATGACACATAGGTCTTTTCAAGTAGCAAGATGGTCCTTTATCTTACCAGGTTCATTGAGCAATGTATAAATGACATTGTGACACACATTTTTCTCAATGTGCATCACATCTAGATTGTATCTCATTAGATTAAACTCCCAATATGGAAGTTGAAAAACTACATTATTCTTCCTCCATTAGGGGTTACTTCCTTCTATAAAATTATTAAAAGTTCTCTTCCCCCTAACATTTAACTCTTTCCCTTTCTTGCATGAGCTATAAGAAACATGTGGGTGATAGAGAGAGCAATTATTTGCTTGTAATGTGCAAATGTAGTATTGATTATAGATAAGAAGAAAAGTGATTAGTTTTTAAGTTGGAGAGGTAACTGTATAAGCAAATTTACTTTTCAATATTGGATTAAACACCTACTCAATCATAGAAATAAGGTGTTGTTTGAGAATTGAGAAGGACACACCACAAACAAAAAAAATCAATCATATGATCCAAGCAATCATTAATGAGTTTAACTTCCACTTAGAAAATCCACAATTCCCACAACTAAGCGAAAATTTTGCCTATCAGCATACTCAATTACTATCCCAATATAATGTCCTTTTCCTAACATTGAATTTTTAGAGGATGATGAATAGTGATTTGGAAGTGAAAACTATGCATTTTTAATGGTCTCTCTTACTGATCTTGAGTTAGATAAGCTTGGCATAAATTATGAATTAGTGTGGGCTCCATTGTGGAATCAATTCTAGTATAATTGGCATTACACATTACATTATGATGCCAAGACAAGTGAAATAAAGTCTCTTAAAAGTGTAAGCAATACAACAATACAGTTTCTAAACAATATCCTTGGAAACACACAGAAGTTACTCTAATTGAACATCTAGTATGTCTTTTCAATGTTGTATTAGCTCATCAACAATAGATAACATAGATAAAAGAGCTCCAACATTCAATACTTTTGATAGGAATTTTAGTCATTAAACATAAGGGAATGAGGGCACACAGAACAAATAGAGAGAGATAAGAAAATTCATACAACAATTGATCCAATACATTACTATAATTTAAACATTATTGCAATAGTCCAAAGTGCACAGATACAACACGAACTTGGTATCAATAAATATTCTGAAGATCTTATTGTTTGGGATATCATATACCAAAATCTAAATTAAAGTAGACAATATAATTTTTAAAAGTTTGTTTAGATGACTTATTTGCAATCTTAGTTAAATTTTGAAAAAATATACGCTATAGCTGCATTACTGTTAAGAAATTGGAAACTTATTCCTCATAATTCTTAATTGTCATAAGTTAACATGAAGTAGGCACCATGGTCTAAGTTATTGTCTTCCAAGCTTAGATACTAACAAGTGGAGCTAATAATATGGCATGAAAAAGGTAACCATAAGAACAAAATAATTATTGATGCCCCCTCAACTTAAACAAGAAGATTCTAAAAGTAGGAACATAATAAATTCAAAACCTTATACTAATTTAATAATCACCAATCCTAAAATCCAAAACACCCACCATTAACATAGGGAATTTGCTAGCATCAACGTTGGAACCACTGACACCAGAACCGGAGGTGACGAAGTGCATGTAATTAATTACTTTATTTTCCCTTCCAAAGATACATTGTACAATTTAGGTGTTTCCTTTGCTTTCCGACGTTAATCAAAGTGGTTTTACAAAGAAACATAAGAAATTATTAAAAAAAGAAATTAAAAACCCTAAATCCTAGAACTCAATCTATGAGTAGAAAAAGACTAAAAGGAAAACTTAGAGAGACAAACCAGCAGTAGTGGTGTGATGAAGCAAAAAACCAGCAGTGATGCGAAGAATCAATAGTGCTATGACAAAACAACAATGATGCAACAAACTAGCAGTGGTGCGATGAAGTAGTAGTGATGCGATGAAGCAATAGTGATGCAATGAAGTAGTAGTGGTTATATGACAAAGTAGCAGTGGTCTCATGATGATTCTGCACCATGATGGGTTAGGGTGTTTGGAGAGTTTGGGAAATCAATTCCATAAGGAGGGAAACAAAAATGAAAAGTGAGGGAATTTGCAGTGGTTTAGAAAGCATTAGGAAGTGTTTTAATTTTATAGAGGTTTTTTTCATTTCCTGACAGTTAAAGTGTCACTAAATTAATAAATCAAATACTTTTTCAATAAATAAAATTAGAGGTAATTGTTAGCCACCACAAAATGACACAAAAGAAGCCCCAAATTGTAACGACCCCCTAATACAACATACACAATGCTCTATCTGTCTAGCGGAAGCATATGGGTCTTTGAAATGGTTATTCCCGATGTGGGAATGCCAGGGGATCACTACAAGTTGAGCGTAACCCAAATAGACTTCCCATTGTCCATTCGAATTCCGTTCAACCCTAATTCACATGCAACTATACTAATTATTCATACATACATCATAAATTACTCTGGAATGAAAACTAACATCCATATATATATCATATCAGGCATTCATGCAGATTCCAACTTAATTTCATATATTTACAACAATAAATCCTGCCGAAAATCCGGTAGAGTCTCCTCTGTAATTCGGACATATCCCAATAGTACAACCAGTTGTCAACACAAAAGAATATATCCATTAAACAGTATACATCCAGTCCAATAGCAACAGAAAGCATAAATTATAGAAGACCAATATAAAGTATCATCATCAAAATATATACAATGTAATTCAAGCCTAGACTAAGCTACTCTTCTATCTATCATCAAAGGATCGCCAGCTAACTTCTAGGTCCCTTTCGCTGTTCCTGTTCATCTGAGTAAACAACCTAGTGAGATATAAAATTGCAGTAGAATAATTTACAATTCAAAATATAGTTCGAAATCTGGCTGAATACTCAGCAGTGCAAGCACAAAAAATAACTTCCCAAAATCAGTTCAAAATCTGTGAAATACCTTATCGTTTAAATCAAGTTATCACATGGAAATCGCGACAAATACTCAAAATCATAAAAATCCATTTCTTTGAAAATCAGTCATAGAAATCAGGTTAAATCTCATACCCAGTGTATCTAAATCCATCTTGGCCACAAGTCCTCTGTGACCAAATCTAAAATCGTCCAATTACACGTCATCTAGAGAGATTACCTCTCTTATCGTTGGGTGTGATCCGTAACACCAACCACCCGAATCTCGCCTATATTGTGAGTGTGATCCGTAACACCAATCACTCACTCAAGGACCGGGTGAGAATCAACATCTAGGGCATCCCCTAGCATGTGCACATACGCCAATTCTCATCCTCATATAGTATATTCGAACTCACATGCTTACAGTCGACTATTCCTCATGGTTCTAGGGTATTACGCCTAAATCACAACGTTTCCCCGTCTAGGGTATCCCCCCTTATACTCCTTAAACCTTTCTTAGGGTCTTCCTAATTTATCGTGTGATCCCTAATGAAGTACAGGCTAAATCTGGTAAAAACAATCTCATTTAAAAACTCCCTGTACTCGGGATACTTAACGGCCGTCCCATACTGGCTATTAAGTACCCTACCCTAAGTAAATCTGTCCTAAGGGCATTTAAACTCGATAAAAAAAACATCTAACATGCAAATGGGGATATCCAGCACACAGGCATGCATTTTAGTCCATCGAAAGTAGCACGTAAATTCATGCAATTAAATCTAATCATTCAGGTATTCACTAGGTCAAATCTAGAACTCGGGAAGCGTAAATCATCCTACCTGCTCTCCTATTGCTCCAAATCAATTCAGAACTTCACGAAATCCTGGATTTCAAGCCAATTAAATTCCCTGGACATTTACACAAATATTTAAGCTCGTTATGTCATCTATTTTACGATTCTAAGTCTGATTACCATATTACTTAAGTTAATTTATTTCCTAATTGCATTTGGAAGCTAATTCAATCAAAATTCATTAGTTTTTGGGGAATCAGGCCTTACCAGTGTTGTCAGATGGTGGAAATCTATCCCGGGGTGGTCTCGGTGTCTCCTGGTGTATATTTAGATTCTCTGGCACGGTGACGCACGGCGGCGTATGACGGTTCATGACGAAGGGGTGTGGTTGGGCTCAAAATTTACACCACAGTGAAGCGTACAAGACGAGGAGTCTGAATATGGTGGTGGCGTGGCAGTTCACGGCCATTTGGATGACATTTTTTAGCCACGAAAAATGACGCACGACAGACGAAAAATGTCTCGATCCGGGCACGTCAAATATCCGTTCAACGTCAGTGAGCTGGTGGAGGAAGTTGGCAGCTCAAGCTACATGCTGGTGGTGGCAGTGATGGCCAACGGTGGTGGACGGCGGTGATCTCATCTGGCAAAAATCCCAGCAATAGAGGAGGAAAACGACATTTTTTGGCAGTGCTGGCGGCCGTTGGTGGCCGTGGTTGGCTGTTGGAGATTGAGGGTGGTGAGGGGAGTCGATTGGTATGCCAGGTGGTGGCTCAGGTGGCGGCGCGCAGTGAAGGAAGGAGGAGAGAGAGGAGAGAGAAAATAGAGTGAGGAGAGAGAGAGAGAATTGATAGAAATGGAGGGATTTTGAGAAATTTAAAGCTTCTAGGGGCGATTCTGACTTTTCTCGGACCACCCGGAAACTTCAGGATGTCGAATTCCCTCCAGATGTTGGCACGAGTTTCCATGCAGTGATTTTGGCCTCCTTTTGTGAAATCAAAGTACAAAACTTCGTCTGTCAGTTCCTGATTGTCAGATCGCGTTTCTTTCCATTCGATTATGTTTCTGACTTCATATCACTTTCTAAGTTCAACCATTGCCTCAAAATTTATGCCAAACTTAGTTTAAATGGAATTGGTGTTAAAAACATTTCGGTTATTACTTTCTCCCCCCTTAAAAGAAATTTTGTCCCCAAAATTCATACCTGTGAACAGCTCTGGGTATCTTTACCTCATATCTTCTTCTTTCTCCCACGTCATCTCCTGCGATGCTACATCCTGCCAAAGTACCTTAACTAAAGGGATTATTTTACTTCGAAGTTACTTAGTCTTAAAGTCAAGGATTTGTACAGGAGTAGATTCATAAGTCAAATTTTCCTTTAATATTATCGGTTGATTCCTTAATACATGTGCAGGATCAGGGACATATTTACGAAGTTGGGAAACATAGAAGACATCATGTAGGTTGGACAAATAGGGAGGTAAAGCAATTTGGTAGGCAACGAGACTGACTCTTTGTAAGATTTGGAATGGTCCTAGGAATCTAGGCCTTAGTTTCTTGGTTCTCACCTGTCTACCGATACCCGTGGTGGGGGACACTCTCAGAAATACGTGCTCTCCCTCATTAAATTCTAAAGGCCTTCTTCTCTTGTTTGCATATGATTCTTGTCTTTGCTGGGTAACTCTCATCTTTTCCCTGATCATTTTAATTTGATCAGTGGTTGCTTGGACAATTTCGGGTCCCAATAGTGCACTCTCCCCCATTTCTACCCAACTTAAAGGTGACTTACAACTCCTTCCATACAGAGCCTCATAAGGTGCCATACCGATGGTAGAGTGATAACTGTTATTGTATGCAAACTCTATCAACGACAGGTGTTTATCCCAACTTCCTTTCTGCTCTAGCACACAAGCCCTTAACATGTCTTTTAGGGTTTGAATAGTTCTCTCAGACTGCCTGTCAGTCTGAGGATGATAGGCTATGCTAAATTTAAGTTGGGTTCTTAAGGCTTGCTGTAGGGATTGCCAGAATCTCGAAGTAAACCTAGGGTCTCGATTGGATATTATACCTGACGGTATTCCATATAATCTCATGATTTCCCTAAGGTATACTTTGGCTAATTTCTCCATAGAGTAACGCACCTTAACAGGTAAAAAGTGCACAGACTTGGTCAATCTATCCACTATTACCCAAATGGCATCAAATCCTGCTAGTGTCCTAGGTAATCCTGCCACGAAATCCATAGTGATTTGATCCCATTTTCTTTCTAGTATCTCCAATGGTTTTAGTAGCCCTGCGGGTTTCTGATGTTCTATCTTAACCTGTTGACAAGTCAAACAGGCATTCACATAGTTCATGATATCCTTCCACATACCAGGCCACCAAAAATTCCTCTTTAGATCCTGATACATCTTGGAAATACCGGGGTGAATAGTGTAATAGCTTCTATGGGCCTCTATTAACACTTTTTCCTTCAGCTCCTGATGGTTCGGAATCAATACCCTCTTTCTAAACATTAAGACTCCATCAGGTACTAGTCTAAAATCGGGTTGGTCTACATATACTTCCAAGGATTCATCCTTAAGTTGGGCTTGTCTAATCAGTTTTTCAACTCGCAGGTTATCAAAAAGTCACTCATCACTAATCTTTGCGAAAAAGAAATTACGTTGAGGCTGAGATTCCGAAAATCCTTAAGTAACCTCATCTCACCAATCATTAAACTAGCTAGTTGTAGTGATTTTCGGCTTAATGCATCTGCTACAACATTCGCTTTCCCTGCATGATATTTCAATTCTAAATTAAAGTCTTTCAGGTATTCTACCCACCTACGCTGCCTCATGTTCAATTCTTTCTGATTAAACAAATACCTAAGGCTCTTATGATCACTATACACTTCGAATACAACGCCATATAGGTAATGTCTCCAAATCTTTAGGGCAAACACGATGGCAGCTAATTCTAAGTCATGGGTGGGATAGTTTTGTTCTACAAGTTTCAATTGTCGCGTTGCATAAGCCACAACTTTCCCATCCTTCATCAAGACGCAACCTAAGCCTTACCAGTGTTGTCGGATGGTGGAAATCTATCCCGGTGTGGTCTCGGTGTCTCTCGGTGTATATTTAAATTCTTTGCCACGGTGGCGTACGACGGCACACAGCGAAGGGGTGCGGTTAGCCTCAAAATTCACACCACGGTGAAGCTCGCAAGATGAGGAGTCCAAATATGGTGGTGGCGCGGCAGTTCACGGCCGTTTGGATGGCATTTTTTTGCCACAAAAAATGACGCACGGCGGACGAAAAATGCCTCGATCTGGGCCTGTCGGACGTCTGTCCAACGTCAGCGAGCTGGTGGAGGAAGCTGGCAGCTCAGGCTACACGATGGTGGTGGTGGTGGTGACGGCCAACGGTGGCGGATGGCAGTGATCTCAGCTGGCGAAAATCCCACATGATGGAGGAGAAAAATGACATTTTTCGGCGGCACTGGCGGCCGTTGGTGGCCGTGGGTGGCTTCTGGAGGTTGAGGGTGGTGAGGGGAGTCAATTGGTATGCCAGGTGGTGGCTCATGGTGGCTCAGGTGGTGGCGTACAGTGGAGGAAGGAGGAGAGAGAGGAGAGAGAAAATAGAGTGAGTAGAGAGGGAGAATTGATAGAAATAGAGGGATTTTGAGAAATTTAAAGCTTCTAGGGGCGATTTTGACTTTTCTCAGATCACCCGAGAAAACGTCAAGATGTCGGCTTCCCTTCAGACATTGGCACGAGTTTTCATGCAGCGATTTTGGCCTCTATTTGCGAAATCAAAGTACGAAACTTCATCTATTAGTTTCTGATCGTCAGATCGCGTTTCTTTCCATTCGATTATGTTTCTGACTTCAGATCGCTTTCCGAGTTCAACCATCGCCTTAAAATCTATGCCAAACTTAGTTTAAATGGAATTGGTGTTAAAAGTTCACTTTTATCTTTTAAAAACATTTCGATTATTACACAAATCCCCTACACCAAAACCCATCACCGTGCAACACCATACGTTTGATCTTGTTATAGTAGTTGCTTTTGATCAAGTTGTCTTCTCTGATGGTTCTACCTAGGCCCATTAGAATATCTTTTAATGAAAGAGTTGTCTTATTTCTAGTATAAGCAAAAGTTTTCATGTGAATAAAGATAAAAGGTTTTAGTCTCCTTAACCTTTTCTTCTTACTTTATTATCTTTTCTACTCACTTCAGCTTTATTCTTAACTCCAAGATATTGTATTCCTTGGAATTCCAGTATAAAGCAAACATTCTTGAGAATTATCATATAAGTGACAACGGATATTCAAGTTTAACATTGTGTAAAAAGAAAAAAAGGTAATCTAGCTTATTGGCTAACTGGGGCAGATAGGCTCTCAAACGACTTTTATACTAAAATTTAAGTAGCAAGAGGGTATTTAATTCATTTAGTCATCCCCAAAAACCTTTTTATCCCTTGCTACTCATTTTGAGCCTATAAATTTCCTTTCAAAACCCAATAAACATGGAACCTGGAGAGCAATGAGGACTTAATAAAAGCCATATGGGAATCAACTAACTTTCTCAAGGAAAATAGGGTAAGATAAAAGATCAATAAAAATAAAAGAAAAAGAAAAAAATGAAAAATGATGAAGACCTCAGAAGGAATGACAAGGGTCAAAAGAAACAAAATGTAAGGAAGCAGTAAAAAGAAAAGCCCATAGGAGAAGGTTGTGACAAATAAACAGTACCAAGGACGTAGGGAATGTTACACATAATTCTCATTGTGACCTAACATAAAATTTAGGCCTGTATATCCTTTCTTTCTTGAGCTATTGTTACTACCTAATAAGACCCTATTACAACCCAAAATACTCTCTTGCTAGCTGAGTTTTGGTATAAAGATAATTGGGAGGGTCGATAAGAGTCTGATGTGAAAAAAATGATAAAAATTTGAAGTAAAAAAAAAATAATAATAATCAAGGAGTTCGCTAGGATGAAAACCCAAAAAGGAAACCTAGGAAAAAATTAAAGCACAAATTATAGCTTGCTAAGCTATGAAGGAAAAAGGGTGAATAAAAAAAAAGGCAAGAAAATAAAAATTAGGGTAAGAATAATAATCAGGTTAGCTAGTTTGGCTTTTTTCTCATAAAATTAAGAAAATATTTTGTCATGACTAAATTGGGGAAAAACGTCTCTTGATTACATGTCCAGTCACCTCAAGATAAAAATGAAGGACCCTTCTCCACGAGAAGTACATTTTCTCTAGTTCTCAGGTTCTTCTTTGTCTATTCCGCTTGTACTCTTATTATAACACCCCCAATTTCGTAGCCATATTTAAAATATTATTTATTGAAAAATCCTGTACTTAAGAAACTGGTGTGTTATATACACTTCTATCCTTTATATCTTACATGAGTTCTTTAAATATCCATTTATAGTATACATTTCATTAGGTTTGGATCCTTACTCGGGTATCACATTCAATTATCAATATAGCGGAAGTCTAATAATCATACACCATAATCCATAAAAATTCAGGATAAATTTATGCTTTTTCCTTTACATACATTTACATCCAGTTCAACGTTACAACGTTGTTACAAATTTTGCAGGATATATGTAGTTTTCTTGTTTTCATAGGGTAAGGAGGCAACAAACCTGCCATTCAAACCCTTTTCAACTGTTTTTCATAAACTTGATATGTATGCTTTACATATCCATATACTTATATGTATTTCTAACATAATATATATATTATTCCATCTCTTAGGATGGATAGCTAATCCCTTCTGTCTTATAGTACCATAATGGTCCTAGTCTTCTGATACATATAAGAAAATAATGAGAAAATAATTTCTCAGTAGGTACGCATTCCATATTTCATTTATGAGCTATGGTATGTACCACCATATGGGTACGGAAAATAGTTTACATTCTTATTCTTAAATTCCATTATTTTTAGGAAATGCTATAAATAAACAAGTTAGATGTATAGGATGAAGTTTAGGAGGTATATCTGTAATATATCAGTTATAAAATAAAAACAGTATCAATTTCAGTCATAATCATAGTTCATCGTATACTGTTTAGTACCATAATCATGAAAGTACATTCATTAAATTTCCATTCAGCCATAGATAATTTAGGATAAACAACATTTACCATTCATGGAAAAATGTATTATTTATAAGGAAAATAAACATTCATATTTGGCTAAAAGTCATATTTTCAATTCAGAGAGACACAAGAGTATCGGAAGTATAAATTACTCCACATACTATAGCGTGCATGAATGAGATAGCTGCTCTATCAAGTGTGTGACAATTCTTCCACTGGTACATCTGAGGCATCCCTCAGTGGATCCGAGTACCCATTCACATTCAGTGATCATGTTATACAGATAGATCTAAGTGGGAATTTCTCCCAGGGTTCAATCAAACTAAGCTCACAAAATCACTGTTATTCACATAGATCATCTTCTCCCCACTTTATGGGCAGTTCATGATGCCATAGATAGCCACAACCTACATCATCAATCATTTCCCATTATTCTATTTCCTATATATATCAATTATGATGATTAGGCTTAATCCCATAATTTTGCCAAATTCTAAGTAAATATCCCCTGTTCAATTGGCCATGTAGGTTACACTAACTTAGAATTCATAATCATCACCGTGTTTTCAAAATTCTTTCATTTCAAGCGAATGTTTCACCATCCAAATTTATAACATAACCATAGAATGTCCAACGGCCGTCCCATACCGACAATTGGTCACTCGGTTATAAGGCTATCTACCCTAGAACACATATTGGAATTACTTCCTCTATATTTCTCTTTATTGAACATTCAAATATTTTCCTTCCATTCAATATTTTCCAATACCATGCTATGTTTTTCCTTATCTATGTCATAAATCAATCCTTTTCTTTCCTAATTCATGATGATACTATGATACTATCACTCTCACTTTCTAAAAAGAAAACCTTTAAATCTCAATAACAATTCCATTCTTGAATTTTTATAAAAAGGAAGGTTTATTCTTGGTCAAGAAAAATCCTTAAGAAATTTAAGATTTTCATACTTAAAAATTTCTATTTGTCAATCTTGCCATATAATAAGCAAAATAAATTACTTTTCCTTCCTATTTACACTAAATTTCCTTTTTCACATTTTATTGCATTTAAAGGGTTTCAAAGTTGAACCTTTTCCATTTCCTACTTATTATTCCATTTTTCCCCTTTCTCACCTAATTATACATACCCAAGGTGTGTATAATCATTGTCTCCCCAAACTTAAGCACGCACACAAATTGCTAGAATTGCCAAGATTGCACAAAATATTCATTAAAATTTAATTGCAACGTCATATTATTTCCTTTGTATACTTTGACCAATTTCATTACATTTGTGTACAAAATTTTTCCATAAATATTTCCATGTCATAAAATTGGTCAAGTAGGCTACATGGAATTTAATGGGATTATTTTGCAAAAAAAGTAATTGCCAATTAATCTTGCTTTAACCAAGACACACACATAGAAATTTCAGCACATTTCCTTCACCAAAAACATGCATACTCCCGATTAAGATGGGATTTTTAGGTAAAATTGGGCATTTCAACCAATTGACACTGATTCTACCCTCCATTGGCCATAACTTGAATTACCAATAAGCTACTTTAAAATTTTTCAAACAATTTTTCAAATCTCATTTTGCTAGTCATGGCCTAAAGAGGAATTTTGTACAAAAATCATCATTTTTCATATAATCATTCCTTTAATCCCATTTTCATCATCCATAAACCATCAATCACCATTTATCCACAACAATCAAGGCAAAACAAACAATTTGGCATGACATTCATGAATTTGGGGGTTTTAGGGAAAATGAAACGAAATTGGGAAATGAACATAAACACTTTCATAATTGAAATTAACCATCACAAACAACTCCATACTACTTTCTAAGCATTAATCCATAGAAATTTTGAGAATTTAAGAATGTAAACTTAAGAACATCACTATTCATGTACTGTTCATTTAGCCATGAAAATCTCAAAAGCTTGGAAAAATCCATTAAAACATGAAATAAGTGATGGAAGAATGTTAAGCTACCTTGATTTATAATTTTTGGTAGATAAACCTTGAAGTTTCCTTGCCTTCTTCTCCTTTTTCTCCCTTATGAAGCCTATGGTTTTTCTCCCTTCCAAAATCCTTCACATCGTCTTTGTTAAGGAGGAGAAGAAGAAGAAGTGAGACTAATTTAAAATGGCTAATATAACCATTTTGCCCTTGGTGGCGAAATAACCAAAATACCCTTCACTTTTTCCTTCTTGAAACCTTGACATGCAAGGGTATTTTAGAAATTTTAAAGTGTTTCTTTAGGTAAAATTTACCTTATGTCCTTGTGATAAAATTACCTTTTAACCCTTGGTGTCAAAATTATCATTTTGCCCTCCATGATAAAATGACCATTTTACCCCTCTTAAGTGTCAAACCAAAAAAAAAAATTTTTTGAAAAATTTTGGAAAAATATTCTATAGGCAATTTTATAATTTTTTAGATAAAAATTAGCCATTTTATCTAATAAATAAATATTTTATTCTTATTTTTAGATAAAATTTTGACTGTTTTGCCCTTAAATATTTTTCTTGAAGCATTCATGACAATGGCACCATTTTCAAACCTCATAAATGTGCACCATAAATGTACCTTGATTTACGTGCTTACTATCAGGATATGTTGTGAAACAAATTTCCTTTCATTTTAGTCCCTAATCATTTCCTTTCAGTTTAATCCTTCCTTTGTTTAAGGCAATATAAAACGATTTTTGGACTTTTTCAGGCATAAAAATATTGAGTCTAGGATTCTAAGACATACCTGATATCATAGAATTGAGGATATTACACTTATCACCTTGTGGCGACTTCGAATCTGATGTTTCACAAAATATGTCGATTTTGTCTCAAGTAAGTGAGGTTTATTCTTTCGATAAATTATTACTCCTCGTTGAATATTTCATTGTTATTCACAAGATCATAATTGTGCTTATACTTGTTATAAATCAAAACAGTAATTAAAAGAACATCTTAGACCAAAGAAATTATTTAGATATAAGCATCTAAAAATTTCTTTAGCTCTTAATTAATCCTTAAAATCTCCTAGTTGCAAAGTAGCTGACCATATCATTAGTGTCAAGGATGTTAAATTTTTAGAGATGAAGACTTAGTATCAAAATCTTATGGAATATCAACTCTAGACATAAAAGCAAGTTCATTGAGTGATAAAGTCAACTTAACTCAGTAAATTAACATCCAAATCCCCTACATTTTCAATGTAGACTGATGCCATCAAGTGCTAAAAAAAATATGCATGCCAGGGGTCTGGTTAGATGAAGTTTCTTATATGCGAGAAATGTGGCCTGCATAGGTCAAACATTTCATCTTCATATCACATCTTTAACCATCATAAATCATTAATTGGAAGAATTCTCAATTAAAGACTTCATTACATGGTGATGCCACACATATCTCTATAAAAGACCGCCTATTTGAAAGTTTGTCATAAACTGAGTCACCATTCATGTTATGATAATTTCAATTAAGCCCTGTTCCATAGGCATACCTCATGGAATTTTGTCTTGAACTGACCCAGTGTTTGTATTACCAAATTCTGGTCAAAGCCTTATTACACAAGCACACCTATTTGAAATGAATTGACCTAGTGTTCATGCTATGGAAATTTTGATTAAGCCTTATTCCATAGGCACACCTCATGGATCACTGAAGAAAGCTTTCCTAACTCACTCTTACCCATAGAGAGCCTTAATAAAACTCCCTGTTAAGTAACGAACGAAAGTTTTCTCACTCAAAATTCAAAATGAGTAACTCATTCCACTTGGAAGACATAGGAATGGGGGAACTCCCTTGAGAATGACAAATGAAAGTGTTTGCTTCATGCGAAAGACACAAGAATGGGTAAAGTCCCTTATAAGTGGCGAAAGTGTTTGACTTGAAATTCAAATTGAGTAACTCATTCCATGTGTAAAGGCACAAAAATGTGGAAACTCCCTTTAGAGTGACAAATGAAAGTATTCATTTTCACTCAAAATTTAAATTGAGTAATTCATTACACAAAAAAGACATAGGAATGAGGGAACTTCCTTTTGAGTGATTAGCAAAAGTGTTTGCTTTGCACTCAAATTTCAAAATTGAGTAACCCATCATGAGTGATTGGTGCACAACTGGGAAGCTCCCTTTAGGCAAAGATTGAAATGCTGAACAAAACACGTGTTCATTAGTCTTTACTTGCTTCTCAAATAAAGAATATTGAAACTTCATTTTCAATTTTCTTTAGTTGAGAAACAAGTAAAGAGGGAAAACTATGAAAGCTATATTATGTTTGGGCATTTTTTAATAAATCAAAAAATCAAAAATCAAAAATATAAAATCTTAAAATATTTCTTAGTTTCATTTTTGGAGTTTCTATTTCTATTGGTTTTAAATTTCATTAGAAGTTTTTTAAAAAATAAGATATGATAAATATTATTAAATGAAAAATACCTAAAAAAAATTAACTTTATCTTTTACTTTTAAGTTATTTCTATGAATTTAAAAAAAAGCATAAAATACAAAAAAATAATTAAAACAAAAAGAAATAACAAAGGCAAGAAAAAGAAAGTAAAGAAGCATAGGGCCTAAGTCACCTTCTTCCTATAGATCAAGCCTAATATGCATTTAGCCTTTTTCATTTCCATAAAAAGCCCAAAGGAAAATAAGAGACTCATAAAAACAATCAAATTATATTTTAAAAAAAAATTAAAATCTGATTAAAATATAAAATAACAAAAAAAAAGAAAAACGAAGCTTCCAGGTCCCGTCCCTTTCTCTTCACAGATGCGTTCTTCATCTCCAAAATGGGGAAGGTTCAGGCTAGCAAGGGAGGGGTGCAGGCAAGAGTGTATTGGCATAGAGAAAGAACAGGAAGGTAGCAGCTACAGGATCTATTGCCATCCACAACTGTCATGGAATAAAGGGGAAAATGGGATTGCTTGGATTTTTATACTCCCTTTTTTGTTGAATGTGTTTTTGTGAAGTATGTTTGGGTTGAAATTTTGATTGAATCCCTCTCTTGTATCAGGGTTTTTAATGGATTGAAAATAGAATAATGGATTGTGTCTATGGCTGTGTTAATTGGTGAATATGTACTGTTTTCTTTCGCTAGCTTCTCTTCATCATTTGAAAGAATGTTTGAAGAAGTTAAATACTAAATGTTAGTCAAAGAGTGCTGGTTTGTGTGTTTATTATGATATTTTCTTTATATGAAAACATGGTTCCAAATGTTTAAAAATTCATGAAAGAGGTCGGTTTGTGGTCCATTTTCCCCTCTCATGAACCTCTTAAAAATGCCTAATGGGGTGCTTTTAAAATGGTTTAGAGTGATGATTTAATGAGTTTTTTTTTAATTTATCTTTTCTCTTTTGAACCACTTTTGAAATATTAAAATGGTGGGTTGAGGTTCTGTTTTGGTTAGATGAGATTTGGTTTATTTTTCCCTATTTGACAACCCACTTTGAGATGGTCCAAATGTGGCTTAAAGTTCCATTTTAGGAAGTGGATGTTGTTATTCTGTTTTGCTCTTTTTACTCATGAACATGTCTTTAGAAGATAAATGGTTAATAGAAGTAATGTATATGTGTGTATGTTAAATTATGTTCTGTTTAATGTAAATGCGTCACTAACTAGTTGAGTGTTTGGTACCTTTGAAAGTGGTTGGTGTTTAGTCCTTTTTCTTTACCTTTTGAAAGCATTTAGATGATGACTTTAAGGTGCCACTTGGAGTGCTACTTTAGTGTTTTTGTCCAAAGTGTTATTTTGTGTATTACACGTAACTTAGTTTTCATAAATTTTGTTTTGGTATTTTGGTACTTCTTTTACGGTGTTTAGGTGTTTTGATGCTGATTTATGGTGATTTTGTGATTTTTCTTCAATGTGCTAGAAGAGAAGAAACCTTGCTCTATGGATTACATGTGCATAATATGATGTTAGGATTATACTTTGACTTATTTGAATTTATTTACTTTAATTTAACGTCTCAAAGTACCATACTAACCTCCAATTCTTTTTCATTTTTCACTATGGGGAGCCATTTGGGAGAACACTTGAGACTGAAATGAAGAGAGTGAGAGCCACATTAGGAGCTTGCTCAAGGAGTTTTGGAACCATTCTAATTTTGTACCCTTTTGTGTTTATTGTTATTTTGAATGTTGTAAATAACCATGCATATTAGGATAAATATATATAATTGTGACATTAGGAATTGTTCGAAAAGAACTTACGTAACATGAGGTGGGGAGACAACCGACCTCCTAAGAGGTTGAATGTTAATCCTAGCCTCTACGCACAAGCATTTGTCTCACTGTATGCGACTACTCAGTAGTACTAGTGTGGATAGGACTTAGGAAAAGCGTTATAATGCATATTCACATTCAATTTACGCACTTGTATAAATTCTATGTATTTGCATGATTCTGATTATGGGATCTAATGGCCTTGATTTATCTTGAAGTTAGGAAATTAGTTTTTTTATTTATTGCAATTTTTCTTAAAAAGTGAAAAAATCTCTTTCATCTTCCATTTCCCAAATACTTCATAAAATACGAAAAATCTTTTCTTTATCTTGAAATTAGGAAAATATCTTTGTTTCTTAATAGGCTTTTTTTCATAGAAATAAAATAAAAAATAACAAATATACTTCTTTTCCTAAATATCTTACAAAATACCAAAAATATTTCCTCTAACACGAAATTAGGGGATTAGCTTTTGTTTCTTGTTGAAATTTTTCATAAAAATTAAATAAAAACAAATAAATATCTTTCTTTTTCTAAATATTCTCCAAGTATGCCAAAACATTTCCCTTACCTTGAAATTATTTTTTTCTTATTAGAATTTTCCTTTCTCAAATGCTTTACAAAAATACCAAAAATGTTTTTCTTATTATGAAATAAGTTGGATCTTACTAGGATTTTTCATTAAAAATTTATTCTTTCTCAAAATATTTTCCTTCATTTTATAAATAAAAAATTCTAAAAAATTCCTTATTTTTAAATAATTACGTTTGAA
The DNA here is from genome assembly GCA_031216115.1 of Senna siamea. Taxonomy (NCBI): domain Eukaryota; kingdom Viridiplantae; phylum Streptophyta; class Magnoliopsida; order Fabales; family Fabaceae; genus Senna; species Senna siamea. The sequence continues at coordinate 12,564,814 of CM062364.1, forward strand.
AATTTTTCCAAATTATTTGGAAATTAGAATCTCACTTAGATCAAATGAATTTTCTAAAAATCTTAAAAAATGAAAAGATGAAAAACTAAGGAGAGAAAGAAGTGGAGGTATAGAGGATTTTCAAAATAAAATCAAACAATTTATTCAAGCTTATTTTCTTTTGACATCCTTTAATGCCTTTTTTCTTTTCCTTCTAAAAAACTTCAATTAAAATTAATCAACCTATCAAAATTTTTTACCCTTGACCTATGTAGACTTTGATCCCTATAAGGGGTTCATAGGGCTTAGGATATTTCCCATAGGTTAAGTCCAACCTTTCTACATTTTATGTACTTGCATGTAATTGTTAGGGATAATTTAGGGCATAAACAAATTAATTGTACATTTATATTATTAGACTTTTTGGGGTGCCTAACACCTTCTCCATGCGCACCAACTCCCCGAACCCATCTTTTTTTTCGTAAAACAAATTTTTTTTACCAAATTTTTTTTCTAAAAAGGTTTTTCCAAAATTTCATTTTAAAAATAAAATTTTAGTGGAGAATCCATATTTAAAACTAGCTTTTGAAAGTGTCTTTTGTATTAAAATCATTTTTGAAAATGGTTTTTGAAAACAAGTTTTTTCTTTTATTTGTCATTCGTGTCGCATTTCTAGTGTGACACCCTATCTCTTTCAGAATATTCTTTCCTTATAGTATAATTTTTTGTAGCCTTGGTGTAACGACACCTTAATCCACAATACACTATCCTCTATCTGAGTAGCGGAAGCATATAGTTTTTAAAATAATTTTTTACCTTTTCCCTTTTTGGGAACATCAGGGGATTGCTACTAGTTGAGCATAACCCAAATAGACTTTCTCGTCGTCCATTCAGATTTCACTCAACCCTTAAAACAACTGCAGCTATACTAAATACACATGCAATCACCACAATAAGCTCTGGAATATTAAAACTAAGAACCATAAATAAATTATACATCCATTCACATGTAATCCATCAAAAACTCAAAGATTTAGACATAAATTCCTGCCAAAAATCTGGCAGAGTTTCTCCTGTAATCTGGACATCTCCCAAGTACAAATAGTCAACAATTTCAGTAAATACATTCAATACAAAATCCAACAACAACAGAGTCATCAACATAAATATATATACAATAATATATTCAAGCCTAGAAACTAAGCTGCACGTCTATCTATCGTCAAGTCTCTGCCCAGCTATCTCCTTAGTCTCTGTCTCTGTTCATCTGAGCAAACAACCTCATGAGATAGTTAAATCCTAGTAGAGTAATTTACAATAAATCAATATTCAAAACTAACTGAATGCTCAGCAGTGCAAGCACAAAAAATAACTCCCGTGTTTATTTCGAAAATCAGTGAAATACCTTATCTCTTAAAATCATTAAAATGGTACAAAAAAATGAGGTAATCATTCAATGAATATAAAATCTATTTTTCTGAAAATCTGTAATCAAAATAAAATCAAATCCGATGTCTGGTGGTTTTCACATTCACAACTGTCACAAGTCTTATGTGACTGTATCTAAATTTGTCTAATTACATGTCGTTTTACAAGAGATCAATCTTTTATTATTGGGTGTGATCCATAACACTAATCACCCAAAATCACGCCTATATTGTGAGTGTGATCCATGACACCAATCACTCACTCAAGGATCGGGTGAGAATCAACATCTAGGGCATCCCCTACCATGTGCACATACGCCAATCCTCATCCTCATATAGTCTATTCGGAATCACATGCACACAGTTGACTAGTTCCTAGGGTTCTAGGATATTACACCTAAATCACAACGTTTTCCCTTATAGGTTATCCCCCCTTATACTCTTTAAACCTTTCTTAGGGTTGTCCTGATTTACCATGTAATCCCTAACGAATGCAGGCTAAGTTTGATGGAAAATAATACATTTATAAAATCCTTTGCACTCGGATACTCAACTGCCGTCCCATATCGACTATTAAGTACCTTACCCTAGGTCAAATCACTCATATGGCATCTAAATCTAATAGCCAAATCGTTCTAACATGCAATAGGCATCTACAGCACACAGGCATGCAATTATACTCATTGAAGGTAGCACATATTTCCATGCAATCAAATTAAATTATCTAGGTATTCACAGAATCAATGTAAAATCAAGGGAGCATAAATTACCCTACCTGGTTTCTGTTTGCTCCTAATTAAAGTCCGAGGCTTCTCGTATCCTCAGAATTTGAGCCTAGTTAATTTCCTGGGAAATTAAATCAATGTCTTAGTCCGTTACTTATTCAATTTCACTTTCCTACGTTCGATTACACATTTTCCTTGGCCAGTAAGTTTTCTATACATGTTTGACATCTAATTCAGTCAGAATACATTAAATTAGGGTAATTTAGATCGTATCGAGGGTTCTGAAAGGTGGAAATCTGATTCTAGACCCTTTTCTGGCTTCTCCGGTGATGGCGCACGGTGACTCATGGCGGCACACGGTGGAGGGGTACAGCTGAGGTCAAAAACTACACCAGAATGAATCCCTCAAGATGAGGAGTCTAAATCTGGGGTTGGCATGGCAATTCTCGGCCGTTAAGGTGGTGTTTATGGCGACAAAGCTCTACGCACAGCGGACCAAAAACTCCTTGGTCCGGGCGCGTGGAGGCTCCTTTCGGTGGCTGCGAGCTATTAAAGGAAGCTGGTAGCTCGACCTTCCCAATGGCAGGGGCGGTGACGTCGGATGGCACCGGATGGTAGAGGTCACGGCGGCCGAAGGATTTCACGATGGAGGAAGAAAACGAGCTTTTTTTGACGGTCGTGTCATCCGTGGATGGCCGGGGTTAGTTACAGGTGGTAGGGGGTGGTGAGCTACGTCAGTGGCTAGGTCAGACGGCCGTACGGGGCGGCAGTGGTGGCCACGTGCAGTGGTGAAGGGAGGAGAGATAAGAGTGAGAAAGTGGAATGGAGGGGAGAGAAGGAAAATGAGAAATGGTGGGGTTTTGTGGAATTTTGAGAAATTTAAAGCCTCCGGGGGTAATTTGGTCTTTTGCCACTTCACCCGGGGAAGCTTTCAGATGCCGTCTTTGATCTGGATGAGGGCACGGGTTCCCATGCAATGGTTTCTGTAATGACCCCCTAATCCACAATATACTATCCTCTATCTGTCTAGCGGAAGCTTATGAGTTTTTGAAATAGTTATTCCCGATGTGGGAATGTCAGGGAATCGCTACTGGTTGAGCGTAACCCAAATAGACTTCTCGTTGTCCATTCGGATTCCATTCAACCCTAATTCACATGCAGCTATACTAATTATACATACATTCATCATAAATTACTTTGGAATGAAAACTAAAATCCATACAGACAACATATCAGGCATTCATACAAATTCTAACTTAATTACATAGGTTACAGTGGTAAACCCTGACGAAAATCTGGCAGAGTCTCCTCTGTGTTTCAAACATATCCCATAGTACAACAGTCATCCAATTTAGAAATACAGCCAGTCCAATAACAACAGAAAATCAGAAATTACAGAAAACCAATATACAACATCATCAGTATAAATATATACAATGCAATTCAAGCCTAGACTAAGTTGCTCTTCTGTCTATCACCAAAGCATCGCCCAGCTAGCGTCTAGGTCCATGTTCCTGTTCATCTGAGTAAACAACCTGGTGAGATATAAAATCCCAATAGAATAATTTATAGTTCAAAATATAGTTTGAAATCTGGTTGAATACTCAGCGGTGCAAGCACCGAAAACACTTCCCGAAATCAGTTCAAAATCTGTGAAATACCTTATCTTTAAAAATCAATTTATCGCATGGAAATCGTGGCAAATGCTCAAAATCATAAAAATCTATTTCTTTGAAAATCGGTAATCAAAATTAGGTTAAATCCCATAATCAGTGTATTTAACTCCATGTTGGCTACAAATCCTCTTCGACCAAATCTAAAATCATCCAATTGCACGTCTTCTAGAGAAATCTCATCTCTTATCGTTGGGTGTGATCCGTAACACCAATCACTCGAATCTCGCCTATGTTGTGAGTGTGATCTGTAACACCAATCACTCACTCAAGGACCAGGTGAGAATCAACATCTAGGGAATCCCCTAGCATGTGCACATACGCCAATTCTCATCCTCATATAGTCTATTTGAACTCACATGCACACGGTCGGCTATTCCTCAGGATTCTAGGGTATTACGCCTAAATCACAATGTTTCCCCGTCTAGGTTATCCTCCCTTATACTCCTTAAACCTTTCTTAGGGTCGTCCTGATTTATCGCGTGATCCCTAATGCAATGCAGGCTAAATATGGTAAAAACAATATCATTACGAAACTCCCTGCACTCGGGATACTTAACGGCTGTCCCATACCAGCTATCAAGTACCCTACCCTAAGTAAACCCGTCTTAATGGCATCTAAACTTGATAAACAATTCATCTAACATGCAAATGGGGTTTTCAGCACACAGGCATGCAATTTAGTCAATTGAAAGTAGCACGTAAATCTATACAACTAAATCTAATCGTTCAGGTATCCACATAATCAATTTCAATATTCAGAAAGCGTAAATTATCCTACCTGGTCTCTGTTTGTTCCGAATCAATTCAGAACTTCTCGTAGTCCCAGATTTTGAGCCAAATTAATTCCCTGGACATTTACACAAATATTTAAGCTCTTCACGTCATCAATTCTACAGTCCTAAGTCTGATTACTTTATTTCCTAAATCAGTTTATTTTCTATTCGCGTTTGGCATCTAATTCAATCAAAATTCATTAGTTTTAGGTAAATCGGACCTTACCAGGGTTACTGGATGGTAGAAATCCGTCTCGAGGTGGTCTCGATGTCTCTCGGTGTATATATAGATTCTTCGGCAAGGCGGAGCACGACGGTGCACGGTGGTGCACAGAGGAGGGGTGCGGTTGGCCTCGAAAATCACACCATGGTGAAGCCCGCAAGACGAGGAGTCCGAATATGGTGGTGGCACAGTGGTTCACGACCGTTTGGATGGTGTTTTCTGGCCTCAAAGCTTGACTCATGATGAACAAAAATTCCTTCGATCCTGGCGCGTCAGATCTCCATTCAACAGCGATGGGCTGGTGGAGGAAGATGGCAGCTCAACCTACACGCTGGTGATGGCGGTGACGGCCAACGGTGGCTGACAGCGGCGATCCCAGCAGGTGAAGTTTTCACGTGACAAAGGAGAATAACGCCATTTTTTGGCGAGTCTGGCAGCCGTTGGTGGCCGTGGGTGGCTGCTGGAGGTCGAGGCTGGCGAGGGGAGTCGGTTGGTAGGCCAGGTGGTGGCTCATGGTGGCCCAGGTGGTGGCACACGATGGAGGAGAGAAGAGAGAGATGCGAGAGAAAACAGAGTGAGGAAAGAGAGTGAATTAGTGAAAATGGCGTGATTCTAGGAAATTTAATGCTCTCGGGGGCGATTCTGACTTTTCCCAGACCACTCGGGGAAACTTCGGGATGTTAGCTTCCATCTAGATGTTGGCACGAGTTCCCATATAGAGTTTTTGGCCTCCATCTAAGAAATTGAAGTCCAGAACTCTGTCTGTCAATTTGTGATCGCCGAATTGCATTTTCTGTCATCAGATTGCCTATCTGACTCCGAACGGCCTTTCGTTTCAACCATCGACCTTAAAATTTGTGCCAAACTCAGTTTAAATGGAATTAGCATCAAAATTTGGTTTTTATCTTTCAAAAATAGTTTCGGTTATTACAATTTCGGCCTTCGTCTGAGGAATCGCAGTCTGATACACTATCTGTCAATTTCTTAACGCCGAGGTGTGTTTTCTTTCAACAGATCAGGTTTCTGACTTTAAAAAATTCCTCGGTTTCAATCATTAACTTCAAAAATCATGCCAAACTCAATTTTAACGAAATCAAGCTTAAATTCATTCAGTTTAATTATTTTCAAAAATTCTGGTTATTACATTCTCCCCCCCTTAAAAGAAATTTTGTCCCCAAAATTCATACCTGTGAATAGCTCTGGATATCGTTGTCTCATCTCATCCTCCTTCTCCCATGTCATTTCCTACGATGCTACATCCTGCCAAAGTACCTTAACCAAAGGGATTACTTTATTCTGGAGTTTCTTAGTCTTAAAGTCAAGGATTTGTACAGGTGTAGATTCATAAGTTAACTTTTCCTTTAATGTTATGGGTTAATTCCACAATACATGCGCAGGATCTGGGACATATTTACGGGTTGCGAGACGTGGAAGATGTCATGCAAATTGGACAGGTATGGGGGTAAGGAAATCTGGTAATCGACTGGACCGACTCTTTATAGGATTTGGAATGGTCCTAAGAATCTGGGGCTTAGTTTTCTGGTCTTTACTTGTCTACCAATACCCGTGGTGGGGGAAACTCTCAAGAAAACCTGTTCTCTCTCATTAAACTCTAAAGGTCTCCTTCTTCTATTGGCATAGGCTTCCTGTCTTTGTTGGGTCACTCTCATCTTTTCTCTAATAAATTTGATTTGATCAGTGGTCTCTTGTACAATCTCAGGTCCCAACAGTGTACTTTCCCCTATTTCTACCCAACTTAGAGGTGACTTACAGTTTCTCCCATACAGAGCAGCAAAAGGTGCCATAACAATGGTAGAGTGATAGCTATTATTATATGCAAACTCTATCAAAGGTAAGTGTTTATCCCAACTTCCTTTCTGTTCTAGCACACAAGCCCTCAACATATCTTCTAAAGTTTGGATGGTTCTCTCAGACTGCCCGTCAATCTGAGGATGATAGGCTGTGCTAAACTTAAGCTGGGTTCCTAATGCTTGCTGCAGGGACTGCCAAAATCTCAAAGTAAACCTAGGGTCTCTGTTTGACACTATACCTGATGGTATCCCGTGTAACCTCAAAACTTCCTTAAGGTATACTTCGGTCAGTTTTTCCATGGAGTATCTCTTCTTGAAAGGCAAAAAGTGAGCAGATTTGGTTAATCTATCCACTATCACCCAAATGGCAACATAACTAGCTGGTGTCCTAGGTAATCCTACTACAAAATCTATGCTTATTTGATCCCATTTCCTTTTTGGTATTTCCAGTGGCTTCATTAGCCCTGCGGGTTTTTGATGCTCTATCTTGACCTGTTGATAAGTCAGACAGGCATTCACGTAGTTCGTGATATCCTTTCGTATACCTGGCCACCAACAATTTCTCTTTAAATCTTGATACATCTTGGAAATACTTGGGTGGATAGTATAGTGGCTTCGATGAGCCTCTGCTAACACTTTTTCCTTCAGCTCCTGATGGTTTAGAATTACTACTCGTTTCCTAAACATTAATACTCCATCAGGGGCTAGTCCAAAATTGAGTTGGTTGGCATACATCTCTAAGGATTCATCCTCTAATTGGGCTTGCCTAATTTGTTCCTTCAGATCACAAGATATCAGGAAGTTACTCATTACTAATCTCTTCGGAAACGAGATTACGTTGAGGCTGAGATTCCTAAAGTCCTTAAGTAACCTCATCTCATCTACCATTAGGCTGGCTAATTGTAATGACTTTCGGCTTAATGCATCTGCTATAACATTAGCTTTCCCTGCATGGTATTTTAATTAGAAATCAAAATCCTTTAAGTACTCTACCCACCTTCTCTGCCTCATATTCAGTTTCTTTTGATCAAACAAGTACCTAAGGCTCTTGTGATCACTATAAACCTCAAATATAACCCCGTATAAGTAATGTCTCTAAATATTTAGGGCAAACACAATGGCAGCTAACTCTAAATCGTGGGTAGGATAGTTTTCCTTTATAGGTTTCAATTGCCTCGATGCATAAGCCACTACTTTTCTATCCTGCATCAAGACGCATCCCAAACCTTTCATTGATGAATCTATGTATATTGTAAAGGGTTATAAGGGTTTAAAGATTATTAATACATGAGCGGTGGTCAATTTTTATTTCAAATTCTGGAAACTCTCTTCACACTGCTCGCTCTATTCAAAGTTTACACCCTTCCGAGTTAACCGGGTTAATGGCAAGGCTATCTTGGAGAACACAATCCTAGTGTTATACGCTGTCTTGGGGATATCTTCTTCCCCAACCCTAATTTGGTGGTATCTCCACCTTAAGTCTATCTTGGAGAACACAATCGCACCTTGCAACTGGTCAAATAAGTCATCAATTCATGGTAATGGGTACTTGTTCCTAATGGTCACCTTATTCAGTTGCCGATAATTAATATATAACTTTAAACTCCCATATTTCTTCTTTACGAATAAGACAAGAGCTCCCCATGGTGATATGCTCGGCCTAATGAATCCTTTTTCTAATAATTCCTCTATTTGGACCTTTAGTTCCCTTAATTTCACTGGGAAAATTCGTTATGAGGTCATAGCTATTGGGCCTGCACCCAGAATCAAGTCAATGGTAAACTTTATCTCTTTAGGTAGGGGTAGCCTACTTCCAAAGGAAACACCTCTGGAAAGTTGCTAACAATTGAGATTAGGCTCAACCTTTCCTGCAATTCTACGTGAGAGAGATTTAAGGACACATCACCTATCTCACATGCTCTGTCACTCCCACGTACAAGCATGGTATCCAAGTAAGTAATAGTCCTATCAGAACAGTTTCACAAAACTCAATTCCTAGACAACCAGTCCATACCCAGAATAATGTCGATCCCAATCAGAGGTATACACACTAGGTCCACAATAAACAAGGTTTCATCGATGGTTAGGGGACAGTTTAGACATATTTATGGGGATATAGTGGTTTCTCCCAAGGGTGTGGAAATGTGTATGTCACAAGGCATGGTTTATAAAGGTAAGTTTATTCTTTCCATGCATGCATTAGAAATAAAAGAGTGCATGGCACCCGAATCAAACAATATTATTAAAGTAAAATTGTAAATTTTACCTCTACCTTGCATCAAACCTAATGACCTGTCGACGTTGGCTGCATCCATAGTAAAGACTCTCCCTGGAGCCTGCAGTCTTCGGCCACCTGGTGTCTGCTGGCTTCCGCTTGATGGGCAGTACTTTGCAATGTGTCCTGTACCCCCACACTTGTAACATTGCACTAGAATCTGATGCCAGCAGGGTTGGTTAGGATGTCTGGTCCCACATTTCTGACAAAGAGCACTATCAGGCCGTTTGTTGCTGCTTGAAGACCCTGGCTGCAGTTTGAACATCCCGCCTTTCACATTGAGATTTCTAGCTGGTGGTCTCGACCTGTTACCTGTTCTCTTTGTCATATTTTGCTTCTGTTCTAGGTTCTTACTCAAGATCCAAAATTTTTTCACCAGCACTATAAAGTCTCTGATCTCTAACGGGGCAAGCTATGTCTTCATCGGCAGATCTAGGCCCTCTTCCAACTAACTTGCCTTTCAGGCTTTGTCATAATGCATTCTTAGGTACGTGGAATATTTGGATAATTCTTCAAATTGCTCCAAATATTCCTCGAACGGTCTACCTCCTTATGTGAGCTTTAAGAATTGTGCTTCCTTGGACTGTCTGACACTCTCAGGGAAGTATTTATCCATGAAGACCCTCTTAAAGGATTCCCAGGTGAGCGGAATACCCCTGCTTTCCATTAGCTGCTGAGCTCCTGTCCACAATCGTTCTGCTTCGCCCTTAAGCATGTATGTTGCATATGTTACTTTTTATTCATCGTCACATTGCAACAGATGGAAGATCTTTTCTATCTCCTTCAGCCATGCTTCCACTGCAGTTGGGTCAGAGGCACCTAAAAATAAGGGTAGACCTACTCTCTGAAATTCAATCCACCCATGATACAATGGATTGGCATTCTGAGTGTTCCCATCATTTTTGGTCTGCTTGTCCTCCTGTTGTTGCCTTATTACATTGGCACTTGTAGTAGCTTGGTCCCTCATGGCATCAGCCATCATCCGTATGGAATCCATCATCTCTCGCATGTCGACGTTGGTCTCTATGCTACCACTACTTGAGGTACCCTGATTCTTGTGTCTTGGCCTTCCTCTTGGCCTCCGGGTATTATCCCTGCTAGGTTCTACCATGGCAATCTGACACAAAAAGAAAATTAATTAGTCTTAATAACAACAGTTAACAAAAAGATGTTAAATTCATTCCTTCACTTATCAATTCAAGATCAGGTCTTAAGTATTCTAGAGTTAAGTCAATCAAAACCATAAAGCTGCAAGCCTGAAGATACACAATCACTAGCCCACTTAACCAGACAATCGACGAATCGGGCTCTGATACCATACTTGTAATGACCCCCTAATCCACAATACATTATCCTCTATCTGAGTAGCGGAAGCATATGGTTTTCAAAATAATTTTTCACCTTTTCTCTTTTTAGGAATGTCAGGGAATCCCTACTAGTTGAGTGTAACCCAAATAGACTTTTCTGTCGTCCATTCAGATTCTGCTCAACCCTTAAAACAACTGCAGTTATACTAAATACACATGCAATCACCACAATAAGCTCTGGAATATTAAAACTAATAACCATAAATAAAGTAAACATCCATTCACATGCAATCCATCAAAAACTCAGATATTTAGACATAAATTGCTTCCAAACATTTGGCAGAGTTTCCCCTGTAATTTGGACATCTTCCAATTACAAACAGTCAACAATTCCAGAAAATACATTCAATAGAAAATACAACAACAATAGAGTCAACAACATAAATATATATACAATAACAGATTCAAGCCTAGAAACTAAGCTGCATGTCTGTCTGTCATCAAGTCTCTGCCCAGCTATCTCTTAGGCCCCTGTCCCTGTTTATCTGAGCAAACAACCTCATGAGATAGTTAAATCCCAGTAGAGTATTTACAATAAATCAATATTCAAAACTAGTTGAATGCTCAGCGATGCAAGTACCGAAAATAACTCCCGTGTTTATTTCAAAAATCAGTGAAATATCTTATCTCTTAAAATCATTAAAATGGCACGAAAAATGAGGTAATCATTCAATGAATATAAAATCTATTTTTCTAAAAATCTGTAATCAAAATCAAATAAAATCTGAAGCCCAGTGGTTTTCACATTCACAACCATCACAAGTCTTATGTGACTGTATCTGAATCTGTCCAATTGCATGTCATTTTACGAGAGATCAATCTTTCATCATTGGGTGTGATCCATAACACCAATCACCCGAAATCACGCCTATATTGTGAGTGTGATCTGTGACACCAATCACTCACTCAAGGATCGGGTGAGAATTAACATCTAGAGCGTCCCCTAACATGTACACATACGCCAATCCTCATCCTCATACAATCTATACACAGTCGACTAGTTCCCAGGGTTCTAGGATATTACACCTAAATCACAACGTTTTACCGTATAGGTTATCCCCCCTTATACTCATTAAACCTTTCTTAGGGTCATCCTGGTTTACCGCGTAATCCCTAACGAATGCAGGATAAGTCTGATGGAAAACAATACATTTATAAAATCCTCTTCACTCGAGATACTCAACGGTTGTTCCATATTGGCTATTAAGTACCTTACCCTAGGTCAACTCACTCCTATGGCATCTAAATCTGATAGCCAAGTCATTCTAACATGCAACAGGCATCTAAAGCACACAGGCATGAAATTATACTCATTGAAGGTAGCACGTATTTCTATGTAATCAAATTAAATCATCTAGGTATTCACAGAATCAAACTAAAATCAAGGGAGCGTAAATTACCCTACCTGGTTTTCGTTTACTCCTAATTAAAGTCTAAGGCTTCTCGTATCCTTAGAATTTGAGCCTAGTTAATTTCCTGGGCAATTAAATCAATGTCTTAGTTCATTACTTATTCAATTTCACTTTCCTACGTCTGATTACACATTTTCTTAGGATAGTAAGTTTTCTATACATGTTTGACATCTAATTTAGTCAAAATATATTAAATTAGGGCAATTTAGATCATATCGGGGGTTCTAAAAGGTGGAAATTTGATTATGGACCCTTTTCTGGCTTCTCCAGCGGCGGCGCATGGCGGAAGGGTGCGGCTGAGGTCAAAAACTGCACCAGAATGAAGCCCTCAAGATGAGGAGTCCAAATTTGTGGTTAGCACAGCGGTTCTCGGATGAAAAACTCCTCGGTCCAGGCTCGTGGTGGCTCCGTTCGGTGGCTGCGAGTAGTGGGAGGAAGCTGGCAGCTCGGCCTTCCCATTGGCGGGGGCAATGATGTCAGATAGCATCGGATGGCGGAGATCACGGTGGCCGAAGGATTTTGCGATGGAGGAAGAAAATGAGCTTTTTCCGGTGGTCGTGGCATCCGTGGGTGGCCGGGGTTAGTCGCAGGTGGTAGGGGGTGGTGAGTTGCGTCGGTGGCTAGGTCAGATGGCGGTGCAGGGCGGCGGTGGTGGCCGCACGCGGTGGTGAAGGGAGGAGAGATAAGAGAGAGAAAGTAGAATGGAGGAGAGAGAAGGAAAATGAGAAATGGTGGGGTTTTATGAAATTTTGAGAAATTTGAAGCCTTCAGGGGAAATTTGGTCTTTTGCCACTTCACCCGGGGAAGCTTTCGGATGCCGTCTTTGATCCGGGCGAGGGCACAGGTTCCCATGCAAGGGTTTCGGCCTCCGTCTGAGGGACTGCAGTTTGATACACTATCGGTCAATTTCTTAATGTCGGGCAGCTTTTTCTTTCAACGGATCAGGTTTCTAACTCCAAAAAATTCTTCAATTTCAACCATTAACTTTGAAAATCATGCCGAACTCGATTTTAATGAAATCAAGCTTAAATTCGTTCAGTTTATTTGTTTTCAAAAATTCTAGTTATTACACTTGGGACAAGTTGTCTGATAATTGATTTTTACTTTGAAAAAGGGATTATTTTCTATTTGATATCTTATTCATATTTTTTAAGTTAATGATCAACTTATAAGCAAAATTTGAAATGGATGAGTGGTGAATGTAACATCTGCTACAACTATTTATGAGAGATATTTTTAGTTATTAAATAAGTTAAATGCTTGTGCATGCTACATTATTTTGCATATAGTTGCATTAGTGCAAGAACTTAATTGAAAGAGGATGAGGGGCTAAATTGAAAGTGGATAGGAACTAGAATGAAAAGGAAAAAGTAAGTTAAGGGAATTAAATAAATCCCCAAGACTTATGGAAATTATATTTTAGCTCAAGGGTAGAAAACGTGATTTTAACAAAAATAAAGGGAGTTTGTGACGACCCTTCATTACTGACATATATTAGAGTGATTATAAAACATGAAAGTTTTCAATAAAAAATTTTCCTTTTGAAAATTGATACCACTTTGGCCATCACTAGTTGAGTGTAACCCAAATAGACTCTTCTTTTAGTCCATTCGAATTTCCACTCAACTACCACTTATGTGCAACATATTCTAATACCACAATTTATACAACCATGCAATCTGAAATACAAAATTCTAAATGATTCATCATAAATAGTTAAGATACCATTTACATTAAAACTATTGAAATCAACTTCTAATCATCAAATCACATTTCAATAGAGTTTGTCTCCAAATTTTTATAACTACATAACGATGTAAATTTCATCAAAATAACCATAAGATTTTTATTATATACATACAATTCCTGGCATACATGCCATTAAACAAAGCTATCTACAACCTCAAAATCCATAATCTTTTAGGTTGCCTTGCAGCCCTCATACACATCTTAAGCCTAGCTAAGTTCTAAGCATATCCTAGCTCTGATCATCTGCACAAACAACTTCATGAGATATAGTTATCCCAGTAGAGTAATTTACAAATTCACAATTTTATAAAACAATTGAAAGTTCACTTGTACCCCCTTGGGTACAAAAACCTCCCGCTTTTGGTTATAATACACATGTGAATTGAAATTTCATATTCTAGGCAAGATCAATCACAAGGGAAAATTCATGTCATAAATCAAATAAGTTTATCAAAATCATAGGAGTATAGAAGAAACATTCAAATCAAAAATCATTATTTCAAAACACCTGTATTTCCATTTCAATTTCTATTTGCATAACACCTCTCATGTTACTGCAAATGTCATATAACTAATATGCATACATTTCCCGCCATTTACATCCCCATCATAATGCACGCTGTTTCCCAATCTCAATTTTTAAAATATTCCAGGGGACCATTATCCCAAAGAATGTCACAGGACCGTTATCCATGTGACTAAGATTGTTATCATCATGGGAACTATTATCTCAACGATCGTCATAGGACCGTTATCCATATGATTGAGAATCTAACTATCAGGTCTTCCCCTAGCACTTGCACATCCTTCGTTAGTCTCTTAATCCACAACTATACTGCAATGTATGCAAATAGGTGACTAATACTTAGGGTCATAGAGCATTTCCACTTAAACCAATCCATTTGCCCCGTATTGACTCTCCTCCCTTTACTCCTTAAGTCTTTTATAGGGTTGTATTAGTTTAAAGAGCAACCTCTAACATATACAGACTATTACTATGGAAGATAATTACATTTTATAAAAATTTATGTATATAAGGAACACTTAAGGAACGTCCCATACTAGCCATTAAATGTCAGCCCAAATTTCGTTTGCACTATAAGCATGCAACCCAATACTCAAGTTGAAACAATCAGCAAGGGTTTATCTCATATTTCACAAATACATATAGGCAATTTTCCTTATACTCGTATGAAAAAATTTCCATTTCACAAGCATTTGTATCAAAAATTTCCTATTTCATAAAAATATATTTTATTTCAATCAATACAACTCACATTTTCATTTCAAAACAGGGGAGTGTAGGTTACTCTACCTTAACCATTTGTTCCTTTCTTGATAAAGGCTTCCCTCTTTCCTCTTTGAGTTTACCTCACATGTTACTTCTTGAGAAATAATCTAGGTTTCACACTAATACTTCACCAATATGCATTCATTGCGTCATGCTTACTATACATCTTAAGCTTAAAGTTTTACTATAAGATAACTATTCCTTTTCCTTTCTTATTTTGATGTTTTTCATCACCCAACGCATGAAATTCCAATATATGATGAAATTTGAGCCTCAATACAACTCATATTAGGGGTTTCTAAGCTTAATTCTTGTTTTAAAAATCATTTTTGACATTAGAGGGCTGCTAGTTGGCTGCCAGGAAGCTAGAAGTTGGCTGGTTGCTCTTTGGAATGCTGCTAGTCTACTGTTGTGAAACTGGCAGTCGCTTGGTGGCTCTCTGGAAAGATGGATTTCGCAAGATAGTAGTCTACCAGTCAATTGATAGAAGGCTGCCAGTTGACTGCTATGCAAAAATTGAACCTGATAATCGACTGTTGAGGCTACTAGTCAACTACTACGTTCTTGTATAAAATTTTGGGTTTGTCAAGAATATAACAGCCGACTGATGCATACTATAAATTTATTGTTATGTTCTATGATAGCTAAAAAATCCAACTTTTTGAAATTATCCAGCCCAAAATCTAGTATTTTTTGAGATTAAAAGGTGTGAGCTTAGTTCCTAACCATTTTCCCCCAATACCTAACCATTTTCATGCTCAAATATCACTCATACAAGCTAGTTCATATACAACTCAGGTGAATAGTAAAACCTAACTTTAAAAATCTGATTCAAGCCCAGAAAATGCCTAATGAAAGTTAAAAACTCTAGCATTTTAGTTTAGCAACCTTTTCCTAACTCAAAGCAACCTCAAAATCATTATTTCATACCAGAAAACCAAAAATTTCTTAAGAAAAGGAGGTTTCCCCATTTTTGCTAAATCCTAAAGGTTTCAACAGATTGGATGGGTTTTTGGATAAGTAATCTACTCCTAAATGATGCTGAGATGTATTACCAAGCTATAGGTGAAGATTCCTTACCTTAAATCTGGCTATGGAAGTTCTCTACTTGATTTCCTTCTCCTTTCCCTTTTTCTCATTTTTCCTTTCTTCCTTTCTCTCTTGGGGTTCAGTCCTTGTGTTGTTATGGAGGGTAAGTGCATAGGAGAAGGGATAGAAAGGGTTAGGCAACAAAATTTTTAGGGACCTCTTAGCAAAATATGAAAATTGCTCTTTAGTCTCCCTAACTTTAGCCCCAAATTTATTATTTCATTTTAGTCCTTGGAGTTAAAATTTCAAGATCATCCTCAAAATAATTTTTTTTAAGAAAACAGATATTACATATTCCAGTATTGAACCATAATTTGGGATGGTAAAACATCCACTCAATTATAAATGATTTAGAAAATTCTGTGACGGTTGCAAATTTTAAGTTAGTGAACTCATCTATGGCCAACTAAATAGGTCACATACTTAGAGTTAGGTATAACCATGGCATGAGCCGAATCACTCTAGAATATATACGTGTGAATAGTATCTAGGAATGTGATCCATCAAAGAGGGATGGTGATTCCATAACCTCATGATCTGCAAGGGCCGAGTAGGCATGATTTGTCAGAGTTGACAGTGATCTCATGAGATATACCAATCCTATTTGGGATGAAAGGGAAATGAAATATCTGAATGGATATCAATCTCGCTGGTAAGGAATAATCTGTAAGAGTTGGTAGGGACCATTGAGTGAGTTATACTAGTTCTATTTGGGACGAAAGGGAAATGAAATATCAGAATGGATATCGCTCCCATTGGTCAGGGATGATTTGCTAAGAGGGCAGGGACCATTGAGTACTTAGATCCACTAGGGGATGCTCTAGATAGTACAAAGCAGTTGAGGACTAAGAGTGGTCAAGGATCACAAGGAACTCATCTCAGAACTCATCCATGAATGCTATAGGAGCACATGGGGTTGTTCGTTGTGCAACTCTCCCGACGGATCATATGATGATTTTGGGACTAGCCATTATGATATGCCTTGTTTTCCTTACTCATATTTTAAATGTACATATATTCATGTTACCATTGCGCATATATGATGAAATGACACCCTATGTAACCATCCCCTTAATCATGCTATAAATTTATCTATCAGAATAGCGGAAGCATACAATATTCTAAATAAAATTTTCATGTTTCCTATGTTAGGAAACGTTAGAGGGTCTCTACTGGTTGAGTGTAACCTAAATAGACTCTTCTCATAGTCCATTCAAATTCCACTCAACTATAATTCTTGTGCAGTATTTCTATTATCACATTATAAACCATATCATACTTTGGAATATAAATTCTAACAATCATTAAGATACAATTGAGAGATGCTATTTCATACTACTAAATCCATTCATACATCGGCAAATAAAACCACAATTCATAAGATTCATTATACAAATCTATTCTCCAAAACATTCCCTACCAAAAATTTGGCAGAGTTTCCCCTAAAAATCGGACATTGCTCTATTTATATAATAGCCCAAAATATCAACAAAATTCAAAAATATAACCCTAAGTCAAAAATACATATACATATATTCAAATTCAAACCTAATTTCAAATCCACATCACAGCTTTATAATTCTCCAAGGATGTCCTGACATTCCTCTTCTGCCCAGCTATCTCCTAGGCATTCCCTGTTCTTGGTCATCTGAGCAAACAACTTAATGAGATTATTAGATCCTAGTATAGCAATTTACAATTAGATACTTATAAAACACTTGAATACTCAACTATGACAAGGCACAGAAAATGTCTCCCCACAAATCAGTTTAAACACATGTGAATTACTAAATACTTTTAAATTCAAAATGGATGCGAGAAATTAATGCAGAACAATATAATGAGTATAGCATCATTAATATGAAAAATCATACTTAAAATCATGCCTAAAAATTTTCATATATTCATCTGTCACACATCTCATGTGATCATTCATCTCAAGTTGCATGCTATTTTATCTGAAAACATGGTTTTGGTTAGGTGTGATATGTAACACTAATCATCTAAAAACAACGTCCTATTTCGTGAGTGTGATCCATAACACCAATCACCCACTCAAGGATCGGGTGAGAACCAACATCCAGGGCTTCCCCCGGTATGTGCATATTTCTAGTCTCATCCTCATACAGTCTATATGGTAATACACACACATAGTCAACCAATACTTAAGGTTATAGGATATCATACTTAAATCAAGACATTGCCCCATATAGGTTATCCGCCCTTTACTCTTTAAACCTTTCATAAGGTTGTCCTAGTTTAACGAATGATTCCCAACAGATGTAGACCAATTTAAATAAAACAAATCAATTTATAAAATAGTTTGCATAGGTGATATTCAATGGCCATCCCATACCAGCTATTAAATATCCACCCTAAGTTAGTCTGTCCTTATGGCATATAATCCTAATAACCAAATCTAGCAAACATACAACAAGCATTCTCAATACACAGGCAATCTTCTATACTTATATATATAATTCTCATGTAAATCAATCATTTTTAGCACTCATTCCCATTCAAAAAAAATCATACTTAAAGAAGTAATTCACAACATCAATTAAAAGTTAGGAGAGTGTAGATTAATCTACCTTTTATTGTTTGCTCCTATTCAGACCAGGTTTTTTCTTTTTCCTCGAAGATTGTTCTCACAATTAGTTTCCTAAGGAAATAACTCAAGTCTTATCAAAGTTTCCTTTCAATTATACTTTCTTAATATTAAATTCCTATTTTCTACTTCTGTCTATTCATCAAGCCATAATCGGAATCAAAATCTACAGAAAAATATCAAATTGGAGTATTTTGAATTATACTAAAAGTTTCTAAAATTTACAAATTGATGCCGCTTCTTTCCAGCTACTGTAGGTGGCGGCGCACGATAGAGCATGGCGGCGTATGGCGGAAAATAGTGGCTGATGGCAAAAATTAGTCAAAATGGCAGTTTAACCACAATGTTTTGACAAAACACGGACGATGCTTCAAAATTTTTCTCCTCTGTTCGCAGCTTGTGGTGGCGGTTCTTCGCTAGCTGGCAGCTGGCCAAGGAAGAGTGTGACTTGGGCTAATAGTTGCTGGTGGCAGTGCGGTCAGATGGGACAGTTTTGTGGTCGAATCGAAGATACAATCTCGAGTAGAAAAGACACCATTTCGATGGTTATGGTGTCCGTCGACGGTAGGGGATGGCAACAGGAGCTTAATGACGACGAGCACCACAATTTGATTGTGGTGCGAGGTGGTGCAGGTGACGACGGGAAGTGATTAGATGGAGGAGGGCACCGTCGTGTGATGGGGAGGAGAGAAAGGATGAAAGTCGCAGGAAGGAGGGAAAAATGGGAGGACAATAAGGGATTTTTGACTTTTTAGGCATCCATGGGCATTTTTGTAATTTTACTGACTCATCCAAAGGTAAATTTCAATGCATTTCTAATTCATCTTAAAATATAGGATAACTAGGCCTCCCAAAAATATTTGCTAGGTTTCTCAAAGCAAATAAAAATTTTCTTGTTAAATAATATTTTCTTCTGACAAATTCCTCAATTTAAGCTTAGGACTCAAAATAATTTCCTTAATCACTTCACAACTATTTTTTGATGTTTTCAAAAAAAATTTATCCCAGTTATTTAATTTTTAACAGGGTTATTACACCCTGTATTGTTGACATCTGGTAACCTATAACTATGCATGAATTCATAAGTACATGCCATAATTATATAATTCATGCATTGCATCCCAATAGATACCGTATTCTATTTGATGAGGAAAAGAATGTAGCAAAATTTCGTATGAGTACGGTGGTATAGGCCATTGATTTTTAAATAGATTATTTTTCTACTGAGATTTATTCTCATATAAACGCTGGTGTGTATCAGATGCCTAGATATCACGTTCTTATGGAGGTGGATGTAGCTTTGAGGGAAATACCCATTTTGGGGTATTTCATGATGGTCAAGGACGTATGGGTGATTTTTGTCATAGAGATTCCCACATCACCCCCACCTACAGGAGGGGTGGAGTTTCATGATTAGAATAATAGTTATTATATTTTGATATGTGAACATTTAGAGTAAAATTATACATGCCCCACTACCTTAACCCCTTATTATGTTTTTGGAGAGGATCAGGATGATTTATTTTGGTGTACAGGAAAAAGGAGGGCATATATGTATTCAAGATATGTGAGAGGAATAATATTATCCACTAATAGGATTTTGACAAGGGTATAAGTGGCAGGGTTGTTGCCTCCTTACCCTAACTGACGAACTATTGCTAATCTCACATATATATAGGTATATGTCTTAGGAAGGAATCAATGAATGTGATTGAGTATATAACTTATTATTACGTATATAAACATATGTATTATTTTTTTATTTCCACTGTGTTATGTGTGAGAATCCGAATGTAGAAACCCGAACCAATGACACTTAATTATTTAACATGGTAAAAAGTAAAAATGTTTACTCAGGTAGAGATAATAATAACTCACCAATCTTATAGTATATTATATTATATTATCTAAATGACTAAAAGGAACTATTGGATTAGGGGTGTTACAACAAATGCCTTGAATTACCATTTGATTATAATGAATAAGAAGTATGTTTTGAATCTGAGTCTATAATATACATATGTTTGGTTAACTAAGTTTTTGGAACATTCTTTCATGAGACTCATAACTTTTTCAAAGAGTTTGTGATATTCTCTTTGATGGAACTCCTAAATTTATTGTGATAATGTGAATTGAGGATTTGCTTAAATGTATTATTTATTTTGTGGGTTCAAATTGGTTTATGTGGATGGCATATATTCTGATATTCGAACAAGTACATGAGAATCATATTCCTAGAAATGTTTTAGTGGGAGGAAATCTTTTGAGAACCATGATGCTACAGTTGTGTCTATAGCTTTATGTGTGCCTAAGTATTAACCTCAACTAGTATGGGTCAGGGGTCAAGTATTTTATGGGTTCAAATTAGTTTATGTGGATGGCATATATCTTGATATTTGAATAAGTACATGAGAATCATATTCCATGAAATATTTTAATAGGAGGAACTCTTTGGAAAACCATGGTGCTATAGTTGTATCTGTAGCCCTATGTGTACCTAAGTATTAACCTTAGCTAGCAGGGGTTAGTTGATGCTAGCCCCCTATGAGGCCACACACGTGGAGTGTATGTATATTATATGTAGGGATCAGGGCCACGTAAAGGGGTTGTGGCTAGAGTTATGTTATTTATATTGTGTTGAGGAGGGATGGATTTAACGTAGGGTATATGAAATTGTTCTTTGAGATATCTCTCTCATAAAACTTGATTTTGATATAATTAAAATTGAAAAGTTAAATTATGCTATTCATATTATTTGAGATATTGTTAAATTTTGAGAAGGCTTTCTTGGCTATTATTAAAATCTTGTTGAAGACACTTTATGACTTGATGTATATATTGCCTCATTTCAAGTATATTATTGAAATCACTTGTGAAATTACCCCTGATTTCAGAACTTCAAACATTAGTTTCTTATTGGAAAATACTTGTGTGTGGCTTGTCCTGTTTCAGTTGTAGTGTGTATTATCTACTAACTGAGTTTCAAAACTCCATATTTTTCTTTTTAGTCACAGAGTTAGCTAGTTCTTTGATTGTTGAAGTCAAGTGTAATATCATCAATTGAAGAGCCACAAATCAATTGTGTGTGCCTATATAGTATCGATGTCTTGTATTATCTTATTGTTTATTTGTCTAGAGTTGCTCCATAATTCCATAGGTAAGATTCTCGCTTTTGTAAAATTTGTAATTATTTCTCTAGTAGTTAGATGTTGCTACCATATTTTATATATTTTAATATGTAATATTTGTCAGTTTTTAGGGGCAATTTCAAGCTAGTGCTTCAAATACTAATGATAATCTACCAAGTGAAGGAGAGAATAAAAGAAGTTGAAGAAACTCAGTTGCTATATAAATATTTTGTTTGTTGTACTTGGAATATTAGATTTTTTGTTATTTGTATATTTAGTGATTGTATTTTGAGTATCGTAGATAATTTTGGTTGTATATGTATAATGTTGTCGACACAAAGTTTAAGTTGTTTTGATGGTTTTTTAGTGCCTCATACGTATCAGATTGAGTGCTATTTTGCTGGTTTATTAGTTGCTATTTTTCTATCAAATAGATGTCGTCAAATGGTGTGCAAAGCGCAACTTTATGTGGCCAGGAATCTCAGAATATCAATAAAAAGATTTTAAAAGATAAAATCTCATTTGGTGGCAACTTTAATTGCCACTAAAAGCATCATTTCAAAAAGCCTAAACTGATTCAGAGGTTTTAAGTTGGTACATTTTCTTTTATGTATCAAAATCTAATAAACTTTTAGTAACAACGTTAACAGCGATTGAGATAGTTGCCACTGAAACTATTAGTGATAGAGATATTAATAACAAGTTGGTGGCCAAAAAATTCATTAGTGGCCAAAAAATTCATTAGTGGTGACAGTTTGATTATTGATGGCAACTTTAATCACCATCTAAACTCAATTTTTTATAGTATAAATAAAAAAATAATATTTCATAAAATAAATCTTTAATTTATTCTATATTTTAAAATAGGATCCAAATGTCTATGGATCACTCAATATTATAATCTGTCTCCAAGTGGAACGGTGTCAAGTAAAAGGGAATCATGGTATGTGGTCACGTCATGTCCCACCATATGCATTTTTCAAAACACTCCAAAACTAGGAAAGAGGAAAATTATTGTCACTTAGTAATAGTCAAACCACGTACAAAAAGATATCACAATATATATAAAATATGGAAAATTACACAGACACTAGCAAGAAGAATTAGTATGGCGAGCAGAAAATTTATACAAAGATATCACATATAGTTGCCATGAATCTTCGCTGATAAGCAGAAAAATTGGCCTCCTTATTGCAGGCATGTGTGATCTTCAGTTCGATTATCTCTGATTTTTCAAGTATCTATATATGTAGATATAACAAGACAGTAATGATTAAGGGTGTTTAATACAGGACATCGTTGCAGATAACCTAAGATTAAAAATATTTTTATTCATCTTAAATTTGCCTTTAATTACAATTTGTTTCCAGTTGATTAACTTTTTATAACTGAGCAATGATTTATTTGTCGAATTGTAATAAAACTTCTTGTTATCTAGATGAGACGTTATTTCTAATTGATATACATGTCATGTGACCTCTTCTTTTACGATACCAATTTACTTAGAAATAACAACTATATGCATATCTTATTTGAGAGATTATTAAATAATAAATATAAATATATTTTTTTGTCTAAAAAATAAAGATATGAACACATCTTTTATCAAAGATTCAAACTTTAGTTCATTATCTATAAAACTCTTCTTCTAAACCTAATTTTCACAAGGTAACTAAGTAATTTTGAGGTAAACTATAAAACACTAAAATGTAATTTATCTATTTTTTCACATATATATCCTCTAACTACTAGAGATAATTTTGTTTAAGAGATTATTAAACACTAAATGTAAATATTTTTTCTATCAATAACTCGAACTTTGGCTCATTATATTTTGCGAGACCAAACTTTTTGTTAGATCCAATTTCCATTTATACAAGTATATAATTTTGATTAATGGATTTAATTCAATGAAACAAATAAATAAGAGTCAACTTCAAAAATTAAATTACTAGAGAAAAACTATAATTTGAGGCGAAAATTAGAATGTGTACATGGCGCAATTTGTAACATCCTAGGTTCATTATGGCCCAACTCACCAAGAAAGCCCTCAAGAAATACCAAGAGAAACCATATTGCACCCCAAGGAAACAAGATAAGAAAGAAAATTGAAGCAAACATACAATTTCTTAAAAGTTAAGGAAGGGTTTCAGATTTTGAAGAAAAGCATCTCAGTAAATACTTTTGAAATTCACTCTAAAAAAATTCTCAGGACCAAAATTTGAGAACATACGAAAGTCAAACCAAAAATATTAAAAACCATCCTAATACAAATGTTGAAATTATACACTTACCTCTATCATAGTAGCAGAAGCATATAAGTTTTCAAAATAATTTTTCACTTTTTCCCTGATTCGAGAATATCGGGGGATCGCTACTGGTTGAATGTGACCCAAATAGACCTTTACCACTGTCCATTCAGATCCCACTCAACCCTAAGTTCTATGCAGCTATTCTAAATTCACATAAAATCATAACATGTTCTGGAATATCAATTCTAATAACCATAAGATCAGAATAAATAAATCATCCACATGCAATTCAACTTAAACTAAAATTCAGACATTCATTTCTATTGAAAATCTAGCAGAGTTTCCCCTGTAAATCAGATGTCTCCCAAAATACAAACAGTCATAAAACCAGTATATACATCCAATAAAAATCTAACAACAGCAGAATCATCAATACAGATATTTACAATAACAGATTCAAGCCTAAACTACACTGCAACGTCCCTCTGTCATCCAGTTTCTGCCTAGCTATCTTCTAGGTCCCTGTTCCTGTTCATATGAGCAAATAACCTCATGAGATAGTTAACTCCCAATAGTGTAATTTACAATAATTAATTTCAAAATAGCTGGATGCTTAGCTATGAAAAAGCAGAGAAAATATCTCCCCGTGTTTATTTCAAAAGTCAGTGAATGTAGTATCTTTTAAAATCGTTAAATTGCACAAAAAAAGAGGCAATAAATATAACGAACCCTTAATCTACAATACACTATCCTCTATCTGAGTAGCGGAAGCATATGGGTTTTCAAAATAGTTTTTCACTTTTTCTCGTTTCGGGAATGTCAGGGGATCGTTACTGGTTGAGTGTAACCCAAATAAAATTTTTTGCCGTCCATTCAGATTCCACTTAACCCCAATTCTACTGCAGCTGTTCTAAAATTCACATGCAATCATCACAATAAGCTCTTGAATATTAAAACTAATAACCATAAATAAAATATACAATCCATTCACATGCAACCTTATCTTAAACAAACATTCCATCATTCATTCATACCAAAAATTCGGCAGAGTTTTTCCTGTAATCTGGACGTCTCCCAAAATACAATCAATCATCAAACCAGTATACACATCAAATTAAATCCATTTACAGCCAGAAAAAACCAATAAAAATAATTACATATCAAATTCAAGCCTAAAAACTACGCTGCACGTCCATTTGTAATCCAGTCTCCACCCAGCTATCTTCTAGGCCTATATTCCTATTCATCTGAGCAAACAACCTTATGAGATAGTTAAATCCCAGTAGAGTAATTTACAAAAATTAAATTCAAAACTAGCTGGATGCTCATCGGTGACAAGCATTGAAAGCATCTTCCCGTGTTCATTTTGAAAATTAGTGAAATACCTTGTCTTTTAAAACCATTAATATGGCATGAAAAATGAGGCAATCAATGAATGAATATAAAAATCTATGGTAAAAATCCAAATCAAATCTATTGCCCGATGGTTTTCACATTCACATCCGTCACAAGTTTTATGTGATTGTTTCTAAATCTATCTAATTGCATGTCGTTTTACAAAAATCAAAGTTTAATCATTGGGTGTGATCCATAACACCAATCACCTGAAATCACGCCTATAAGGTGAGTGTGATTTGTGACACCAATCACTCATGCAAGGACCGGGTGAGAATCAACATCTAAGGTGTCCCCTAGCATGTGCACATATGCTAATCCTTATCCTTATACAGTCTATTCAGAATCACATGCACACAGTCGACTAGTTCTTAAGGTTTTAGGATATTACGCCTAAATCACAACATTTCCCCGTATAGGTTATCCCCCCTTATACTCCTTAAACCTTTCTTAGGGTCATCCTAGTTTACTGCGTAATCCCTAATGAATGCAGGCTAAATCTGATGAAAATAATACATTTATAAGATTCTTTGTACTCAGGGTACTCAACGGCCGTCCCATACCGGCTATCAAGTACCCTACCCTAAGTTAACTCGCTCTTATGGCATCTAAATCCGATAGCCAAATCATTCTAACATGCAACAGGCATCTACAGCACACAGGAATGCTGTAACGACCCCCTAATACACAATATACTATCCTCTATCTGCATAGCGAAAGTATATGGGTTTCTCTAAATGGTTGTTCCCGATATGGGGACGTCAGGGAATCGCTACTGGTTGAGTGTAACCCAAATAGACTTCCCATGGTCCATTCGGATTCTGTTCAACCCTAATTCACATGCAGCTATCCTAATTATACATACATTCATTATAAATTACTCTGAAATTAAAACTAAAATCCATATATACATCATATCATGCATTCATATAGATTATAACTTAAATTCATAAGTTTACAGCGGTAAACCCTACCAGAAATTCGGCAAAGTTTCCTCTGTATTTTGAGCGTATCCCAATATACAACAATCATACAATTTACAAATATACAGCCAGTCCAATAACCATAGAAAAGCAGAAATTACAGAAAACCAATATACAACATCATCAGTGAAAATACATACATGCAATTCAAGCCTAGATTAAGCTGTTCTTCTATTTATCACCAAAGCATCACCCAGCTAACGTCTAGGTCCTTGTCCCTATTCATCTGAGTAAACAACCTGGTGAGATATAAAATCCCACTAGAATAATTTACAGTTCAAAATCTAGTTAAATACTCAGCGATGCAAGCACCAAAAATAACTTCCCGAAATCAGTTCAAAATTCGTGAAATACCTTATCTTTAAAATCAATTTCTCACATGGAAAATTGCGGCAAATTCTAAAATCATTAAAAATCTGTTTCTTTGAAAATCAGTAATCAAAATCAGTTTAAATCCCATGCCCAGTGTATCTAAATCCATGTTGGCCATAAATCTTCTGCGACCAAGTCTAAAATCGTCCAATTGCACGTCATCTAGAGAAATCTCATCTCTTATCGTTGGGTGTGATCCGTAACACCAATCACCTGAATCTCGCCTATATTGTGAGTGTGATCCGTAACACCAATCACTCACTTAAGGACCGGGTGAGAATCAACATCTAGGGCATCCCATAGCATATGCACATACGCCAATTCTCATCCTCATACAGTCTATTCAAACTCACATGCACACGGTCAGCTATTCCTCAGGGTTCTAGGGTATTACGCCTAAATCACAACGTTTTCCCGTGTAGGCTATCCCCCCTTATACTCCTTAAACCTTTCTTAGGGTCATCTTGATTTATCATGTCATCCCTAATGCAGTACAAGCTAAATCTGGTAAAAACAATCTCATTTAAAAACTCCCTGTACTCGGGATACTTAACAGCTGTCCTATACCGGCTATCAAACACCCTACCCTAAGTAAACTCGTCCTAATGGCATTTAAACTTGATAAAAAATTCATCTAACATGCAAATGGGGTTTTCATCACACAGGCATGCAATTTAGTCCATCGAAAGTAGTACGTAAATCTATGCAATTAAATCTAATCGTTCAGGTATTCACTATGTCAAATCTAGAACTCAGGAAGCTTAAATCATCCTACCTAGTCTCCTGTTGCTCCAAATCAATTCAGAACTTCACGAAATCCTGGATTTCTAACCAAATTAATTCCATGGACATTTACATGAATATTTAAGCTCGTCACGTCATTCATTTTACGATTCTAAGTCCGATTTTCCTATTTCCTAGGTTAATTTATTTCCTATTCGCGTTCGGCAGCTAATTCAATCAAAAATCATCAGTTTTAGGCAAATCAGACCTTATCAGTGTTGCTAGATGATGGAAATCTGTCTCAGGGTGGCCTCGGTGTCTCCCGGTGTATATCTAGATTCTCTGGCACAGCGGCGCACGGCGGCGTATGCCAGAGCGGTGCGGTTGGCCTCGAAATTCACACCACGGTGAAACCCGCAAGACGAGAGTCCAAATATGGTGGTGGCGTGGCAGTTCACGGCCATTTGGATGGAGTTTTCTGGCCATGAAGAATGACACAAGGCGAAGGGAAATTTCTTCGATTCGGGCGCGTTGGACCTCCGTTCAACAGTGGCGAGCTAGTGGAGGAAGCTGGCATCTCAGGCTACACGTTGGTGGTGGCGGTGATGGCTAACGGTGGCTGACGGCGGCAATCTCAACTGGCAAAAATCTCATGCGATGGAGGAGAAAAATGCCATTTTTAGGTGGTTCTAGCGGCCGTTGGTGGTCGTGGGTGGCTGCTAGAGGTCGAGGGTGGTGAGGGGAGTCAGTTAGTATGCCAGGTGGTGGCTCATGGTGGCTTAGGTGGCGGCGCATGGTGGAGGAGAGAAAAGAGAGAGGAGAGAGAAAATAGAGTGATGAGAGAGAGGGAAATGTGACAAATGGCGGGGTTTCGAGAAATTTAAAGCTTCTAGGGGCGATTCCGTCTTTTCCTGAACTACTCGGAGAAACTTCGAGATGTTGGCTTCCATCTAGACATTGGCACGAGTTCCCATGCAAAGATTTTAGCCTCCGTCTGTGGAATTGAGGTACGAAACTTTTTCTGTCAGTTCCTGATCACCGAATCGCGTTTCTTTCCATTCGATTGTGTTTCTGGGTTCAAATCTCTTTCCGAGTTCAATCGTCGACCTCAAAAGTCATGCCAAACTCAGTTTAATTGGAATTAACGTCAATTTTTGCTTTTTATCTTTTAAAACTAGTTCTGGTTATTACACATGCAATTATACTCATTGAAGGTAGCACGCATTTCTATGCAATCAAATTAGATCATTTAGGTATCCACGAAATCAATCTAAATTCAAGGGAGCATAAATTACCCTACTTGGTTACCGTTTGCTCCTAATTAAATTTGGGGCTTCTTGTATCCTCGAAATTTGACCCTAATTAATTTCCTGGGCAATTAAACCAGTGTCTTAGTCCGTTATTTATTCAATTTCGCTTTACAACGTTCGATTACATATTTTCCTAGATCGATAAATTTTTCTATACATATTCGGCATCCAATTCAGTCAGAAAACATTAGATTAGGGTAATTTAGATCGTACCGAGGGTTCAAAAAGGTGGAAATCTGATTCTAGACCTTTTTTGGCTTCTTCGATAGCGACGCATGGCTGCTCATGGTGGCACACGGTGGAGGGGTGTAGTTGAGGTCAAAATAGTTTATAACGACCCCCTAATCCACAATAC
Organism: Senna siamea; assembly: GCA_031216115.1. Classification (NCBI taxonomy): domain Eukaryota; kingdom Viridiplantae; phylum Streptophyta; class Magnoliopsida; order Fabales; family Fabaceae; genus Senna; species Senna siamea. Next base: position 12,593,737 of record CM062364.1, read on the forward strand.
ACTATCCTCTATTTGAGTAGCGGAAGCATATGGGTTTTCAAAATAGTTTTTCACTTTTTCCTGTTCCAGGAATGTCAGAGGATCGTTATCGGTTGAGTGTAAACCAAATAGACTTTTTTGCCGTCCATTCAGATTCCACTCAACCCTAATTCTACTGCAACTGTTCTAAAATTCACATGCAATCATCACAATAAGCTCTGGAATATTAAAACTAATAACCATAAATAAAATATACAATCCATTCACATGCAACCTTATCTTAAACAAACATTTCATCATTCATTCCTATCGAAAATCTAGCAGAGTTTCCCCTGTAATCTAGACGTCTCCCAAGATACAATCAGTCATCAAACCAGTATATACATCAAATTAAATCCATTTACAGCCAGAAAAAACTAATACAAATAATTACATATCAAATTCAAGCCTAAAAACTACGCTGCATGTCCGTCTGTAATCCAGTCTCCACCCAGCTATCTCCTAGGCTCCTGTTCCTGTTCATCTGAGCAAACAACCTCATGAGATAGTTAAATCCCAGTAGATTAATTTACAAAAATTAAATTTAAAACTAGCTGGATCCTCAGCGGTGACAAGCACCGAAAGCATCTCCCCATGTTCATTTAGAAAATCAGTGAAATACCTTGTCTTTTAAAACCATTAATATGGCACGAAAAATAAGGCAATCAATCAATGAATATAAAAATCTATTCTTCTGAAAATCTATGGCAAAACTCCAAATCAAATCTATTACCCAGTGGTTTTCAAATTCACATCCATCACAAGTCTTATATGACTGTATCTGAATCTATCCAATTGCATGTCATTTTACAAAAATCAATCTTTTATCGTTGGGTGCGATCCATAACACCAATCACCCGAAATCACACCTACATTGTGAGTGTGATCCATGACACCAATCAATCACGCAAGGATCGGGTGAGAATCAACATTTAGGGCGTCCCCTAGCATGTGCACATACGCCAATCCTTATCCTTATACAGTCTGTTCAGAATCACATGCACACAGTTGACTAGTTCCCAGGGTTTAAGGATATTACGCCTCAATTATAAAGTTTCCCCGTATAGGTTATCCCTCCTTATACTCCTTAAACCTTTCTTAGGGTCATCCTAGTTTACCGCGTAATCCCTAAAGAATGCAAGCTAAATCTGATGAAAACAATGCATTTATAAAATCCTCTGCACTCGGGGTACTCAACGGTTGTCCCATATCGGCTATCAAGTACCTTATCCTAAGTCAACTCGCTCCTATGGCATCTAAATCCGATAACCAAATCATTCTAACATGTAACAGGCATCTACAGCATACAGGCATGCAATTATACTCATTGAAGGCAGCACGCATGTCCATGCAATCAAATTAAATCATTTAGGTATCCACAGAATCAATCTAAAATCAGGGAGCGTAAATTACCCTACCTAGTTACCGTTTGGTCCTAATTAAATCCAGGGCTTCCCATATCCCCGAAATTCGACCCTAATTAATTTCCTGGGTAATTAAACTAATTTCTTAGTCTGTTACTTATTCAATTTCACTTTCTTACGTCTGATTACACATTTTCCTAGGCCGATAAATTTTCCTATACATATTCGACATCCAATTCAGTTATAAAAAATAAGATTAGGGTAATTTAGATTGTACCGAGGGTTCCAAAAGGTGGAAATCTGATTCTGAACCCTTTCTGGCTTCTCCGATTGCGGCGCACAGTGGCTCACTATAGCGTACGGCATAGGGGTGCATCTGATGTCAAAAATTACACCAGAATGAAGCCCGCAAGATGAGGAGTCCGAATCTGGGGTTAGTGTGTCAAAATCATGATTAAATTTACCTAAGTACCCTACCCTAAGTCAACTCATTTTTATGGCATCTAAATCCGATAGCCAAATTGTTCTAACATATAACAGGAATTTACAGCACACAGGCATATAGATATACTCATTGAAAGTAGCACGTATTCCCAAGCAGTCAAATAATAATGAAGCAGGTATTCACAGCGTTAATTAAAATTCAGGGGAACGTAAATCATTCTACCTGTTTACCGTTTGTTCCTAATTAATTCGGGGCTTCCCGTTTCCTCAAAATTTGAGCCTAGTTAGTTCCCTGGTAATTTAATTAAAATCTTAGGCTTTTCTCATTTAATTAAATTTTCTATGTCTGATTTCACATTTTCCTAGGTCGGTTTACTTCCTACAGATGTTTGGCATTTAATTTCAATCAGAAAACATTAGATCAAGGCAATTTAGACCATACCGGGGGTTCCGAAAGGTGGAATTCTGATTATGAACTGTTTCTGGCTTCTTCGGTGGTGGTGCACGGTAGAGCACAGTGGTGCATGACGGCTCACAGCAAAGAGATGCGGCTGAGGTAAAAAATTACACCAACGTGTAGCCCGTAAGTCGTGGAGGCCATATCTGAGGTCTGTTTGGCGGTTCACGATTGTTTGGACGATGTTTTTTTGGTGAAGAAGAATGACGCACGGCGGATGGTTTTTGCCTTAATTCGGGCTAGTGGCGGCGTTCGGTGGTTGGGAGCTGTCGGAGGAAGCTGGCAACTCGGCCTTCCCAATGGTGGGGGTGGTATCACCGGATGGCATCGGACGGCAGATATCACTGCGGAAGGAGAAAATGCGCGATGGAAGGGAAAAGTGGCATTTTTTCGGCAACTGTGGCATCCATCATTGGCCGGGGATGGTGGCGGGAGGTTCAGGGTGTCAAGCTGCACCGGTGGCTAGGCCAGGCGGTGGCACAGGGCTACGGTGTTGGCCGTGCACGGTGGTGAGAGTGGACGAGAGAGGGAAGAGAAAATAAAGAGAGGAGAGAGAGAGAGAGGAAAGTGTGAAATGGTGGAAAAAGGTGGAGTTTTGAAAGTTTAAAGCCTCTAGGGGCAATTCGGTCTTTTGCCACTTCACTCGGGGGAATTTTCGGATGCCGTTTTTGATCCGGGTAAGGGCACGAATTCCTATGAAAGGGATTTGGCCTCCGCGTAAAGGATTTAAAGTATGAGACTTTATCTGTCAATTTCCTAACGCCGAGCCGTATTTTCCTTCATCGGATCAGATTTTGACTCTGAAAAATTATGCCGGATTCAATTTTAATAAAATCATGATTAAATTTGCCCAATTTAATTATTTCAAAAATTTCAATTGATTACATCTATTATATATCACTCAATTAATTTTGTATCTATTTCTTTTCTTACATAATACCATCATGTTATTTTTTTCATATGAAAAAAATTCAAATTCCTAACATACCTTCACAAAGCAATTAATGTGAAGTAAAAATCAAGGACCTAATCATAATACTTAAAAAAAAAATAACTTAAAAATGGTGGATTAAGGAGGGCTATTTGGAGCTCTCTTCACTCCAATACCTTAAAGGATTAAGGTAACCTCATCTCCCAGTTCATGAAAACCTATGAACTTCACATGCTTCAATTTCATATGCAGAGAGAAGCCAAAAGGTATGCACGAAGTAGAAGCTAAGGTGTACCCATCACCTCCTTTCAAACTAGAAGTGCAGAGAGCCCCAACTTAAGCATATTATTCTAACTTTCTCAACTACATTAAAATGAAACCTCTCTATATATGCAATGAATATAGACAAGTTTTGTGACTTGTGATCGATGCTATAACTTCAAACTTGAGTAAATATATATATATATAAGACAAAACATGGGGTTTAGAGACTAAAGGTTTAATCTGGACCATTAAATTTGAAGGATCGAATATATTCATTAGCATATCTTATAAAAGGATCTTGACGCCTGAGGATAGGTGAAAGCATGCATTTTATTAATTTAAAGTTTAGTAACATTATTATAATTAATTTATAATCTGATTGTGAATCTTTTCCTTTTAATTATCTGATTGATTAAGAATTGATGACTATAAATCAAGGCCTATGTTTGTAAATTAGTATGATTATGTGGGTTCTTGCGTGGCAACAATGTTTGTATCTTTTTTCCTTTACTTACTGGAAGTAGTTAATCATTAATATATTATATTAAAGTATAGTTATAAGCTACAATTAAAATATATTTAATGTAATATGAACTACATATGTATCGTGGTTAGAGAATTTTACATCATTTATACATTTAATAAATTATAAAAAAATATTTTTATATAATTTTAATTTTTATGTACTCATAATTATCATGTATTAAAAATTATAATATTCAGTATCATGCATTAATTATTTAGTAATTATATAATTATTTGTATACTAAATTTAATTTTAAGAAACTCATATTAATTATATATTGAATTAAATTTAAATATAAGTATACTTTTAATAATTCTAATGGATACTTTTAATGTATTCAAAATTTATATATGATTATATCTTTAATAAATTATTATTTAAATTTCAAATTTTACACCTTAAAAGAAATATTTATATTATAATGTTTTTGAAATCTTTTCGTCATTGGTTTCAAAATTTATATGTTATATAATAAAAAATAAAAAATATGTTATGTGAATATAGGGAAGAGAGAGAGTAAAAATAGAGTTAAATAACTTCTTAGGCTTATTTAATTTATTATTTTAAAATTTAATGATTATTATTTTTATATTATATTTTAAAAATAAAAAAATAATATATATTTTTGTGCATGTGAAGTATCAAGTCATTTAATATATGCATATAAAATAATATGTTATAATACCATACATATATGTATTTCTTTTTCGAAGTGCATTTATAAATTCAATTTTTCTAAAAAATATACACATATTGTAACGACCCCCTAATACAACATACACAGTCTTCTATCTGTCTAGCGGAAGCATATGGGTCTTTGAAATGGTTATTCCCGATGTGGGAATGTCAGGGGATCGCTACAAGTTGAGCATAACCCAAATAGACTTTCCATTGTCCAGTCGGATTCCGTTCAACCCTAATTCACATGCAACTGTACTAATTATACATACATACATCATAAAATTCTCTGGAATGAAAACTAAAACCCATCGATACATCATACAAGCATTCATACAAATTCCAACTTAATTCCACAAGTTTACAGCGATAAACCCTACCGAAAATTCAGCAGAGTTTCCTCTGTATTTCGAGTATATCCCAAATACAACAGTCATCTTGTTTACAGATATACAACCAGTCTAATAACAACATAAAACATAAATTACAAAAGACCAATATACAACAACATCAGTATAAATATATACAATGCAATTCAAGCCTAGACTAAGTTGTTCTTTTGTCTATCATCAAAGCATCGCCCAGCTAACGTCTAGTTTCCTGTCCCTGTTCCTGTTCATCTGAATAAACAACTTGGTGAGATATAAAATCCCTGTAGAATAATTTACAGTTCAAATACAATTCAAAATCTGGTTGAATACTCAATGGTAAGCAGCAAAATAACTTCCCGAAATCAGTTTGAAATCAGTGAAATACCTTATCTTTAAAAATCATTTTATCACATGGAAATCGCGGCAAATACCCAAAATCATAAAAATCCATTTCTTTGAAAATCAGTAATCGAAATCAGGTTAAATCCCATGCCCAGTGTATCTAAATCTGTCTTGGCCACAAGTCCTCTGCGACCAAATCTAAAATCGTCCAATTGCACGTCATCTAGAGAGATTACCTCTCTTATTGTTGGGTGTGATCCGTAACACCAACCACCCAAATCTCGCCTATATTGTGAGTGTGATCCGTAACACCAATCACTCACTCAAGGACTGGGTGAAAATCAACATCTAGGGCGTCCCTTAGCATGTGCACATACGCCAATTCTCATCCTCATATAGTCTATTCGAACTCACATGCTCACAGTTAGCTATTCCTCAGGGTTATAGGGTATTACGCCTAAATCACAACGTTTCCCCGTCTAGGGTATCCCCCCTTATATTCCTTAAACCTTTCTTAGGATCTTCCTAATTTATCGGGTGATCCCTAACGAAGTACAGGCTAAATCTGGTAAAAACAATGTCAATTAAAAACTCCCTGTACTCAGGATACTTAACGACCGTCCCATACCGGCTATCAAGTACCCTACCCTAAGTAAATCTGTCCTAAGGGCATCTAAACTCGATAAAAAAAACGTCTAACTTGCAATTGGGATATCCAGCACACAGGCATGCAATTTAGTCCATTGAAAGTAGCACGTAAACCTATACAATTAAATCTAATCGTTCAAGTATTCACTAGGTCAAATCTAAAACTCGAGAAGCGTAAATCATCCTACCTGGTCTCCTGTTGCTCTGAATTAATTCAGAACTTCACGAAATCCCGAATTTCAAGCTAATTAAATTCCCTGGACATTTAAATGAATATTCAAGCTCTTCACGTCATCCGTTTTACGATTCTAAGTATGATTATCCTAATTCCTAGGTCAATTTATTTCCTAATTGCGTTCGGCAGCTATTTTAATCAAAATTCATTAGTTTTTAGCGAATCAGACCTTACCAGTGTTGTTAGATGGTGGAAATCTATCTCGGGGTGATCTCGGTGTCTCCTGGTGTATATCCAGATGCTCTGGCACAGTGGCGCACGGCAGAAGGGTGCGTCTGACCTCGAAATTTACACCATGGTGAAGCCCGCAAGACGAGAAGTCTGAATATGGTGGTGGTGCGGCAGTTCACGGCCATTTGGATGGCATTTTTTGGCCCCGAAGTTTTATACACGGCAGACAAAAAATGCCTCAATTCGAGTGCGTCAGACCTCTGTTCAACGTCAGCGAGCTGGTGGAGGAAGCTGGCAGCTTAGGCTACACGCTGGTGGTGGCAATGACGGCCAACGGTGGCGAACGGTGGCGATCTCAGCTGGCAAAGTTTTCGCGCAATGGGGGAGGAAAACGGCATTTTTTGGCGGCGCTGGCAGCCGTGGGTAGTTGTTGGAAGTTGAGGGTGGCGAGGGGAGTCGATTGGTATGCCAGGTGGTGGCTCAGGTGGCGGCGCGCGGTGGAGGAAGGAGGAGAGAGAGGAGAGAGAAAATAGAGTTAGGAAAGAGAAGGAATTGTGATAAATGGCAGGGTTTCGGGAAATTTAAAGCTTCCAGGGGCGATTCTGACTTTTCCTGGACATCCTGGAGAAACTTTAGGATGTCGGAATCCCTCCAGACGTTGGCATGAGTTTCCATACAGTGATTTTGGCCTCTGTCTGTGGAATTGACGCATAAAACTTTGTTTTTCAGTTCCTAATCGCCGAATTGCATTTCTTTCCATTCGATTGTGTTTCTAACTTCAAATCGCTTTCCAAGTTTAACCATCACCTCAAAATACGTGCCAGCCTCAGTGTAAATGGAATTAACATCAAAAATTTGATTTTATCTTTCAAAAATAGTTTCGGTTATTACATTCTCCCCCCCTTAAAAGAAATTTTGTCCCCAAAATTCATACCTGTGAACAGCTCTGGGTATCATTGCCTCATCTCTTCTTCTTTCTCCCACGTCATCTCCTGCGACGCTACATCCTACCAAAGTACCTTAACTAAAGGGATTATTTTACTTCAAAGTTGCTTAGTCTTAAAGTCAAGGATTTGTACAGGAGTAGATTCATAAGTCAAATTTTTCTTTAATATTATCGGTTGATCCCCTAATACATGCGCAGGATTTGGGACATATTTACGAAGTTGGGAGACGTGGAAAACATCATGTAGATTGGACAAATAGGGAGGTAAGGAAATTTGGTAGGCAACAGGATCGGCTCTTTGTAATATTTGGAATGGTCCTAGGAATCTAGGGCTTAGTTTCTTGGTCCTCACTTGTCTACCGATACCCGTGGTGGGGGACACTCTCAGAAATACGTGCTCTCCCTCATTAAATTCCAAAGGCCTTCTTCTCTTGTTGGCATATGATTCTTGCCTCTGTTGGCCAACCCTCATCTTTTCCCTGATCATTTTAATCTGATCAGTGGTTTCTTATACAATTTCGAGTCCCAACAGTGCACTATCCCCTATTTCTACCCAACTTAAAGGTGACTTACAGCTTCTCCCATACAGAGCCTCATAAGGTGCCATAGCGATTGTAGAGTGATAACTATTATTGTATGCAAACTCTATCAACGGCAGGTGTTTATCCCAACTTCCTTTCTTCTCAACCACACAAGCCCTTAACATGTCTTCTAGGGTTTGAATAGTCTTCTCAGACTGCCCGTCAGTCTGAGGATGATAGGCTGTGCTAAATTTAAGTTGGGTTCCTAAGTCTTGCTGTAGGGATTGCCAGAATCTCGAAGTAAACCTAGGGTCTCGATCGGATACTATACCTGACGGTATTCCATGTAATCTCACGATTTCCCTAAGGTATAATTCGGCTAATTTCTCCATGGAGTAACATACCTTAACAAGTAAAAAGTGCGCAGACTTGGTCAACCTATCCACTATCACCCAAATGGCATCAAATCCTGCTGGTGTCCTAGGTAATCCTACAACGAAATCTATGGTTATTTGATCCCATTTCCTCTCTGGTATCTCCAATGGTTTTAGTAGCCTTGTGGGTTTCTGGTGTTCTATCTTAACCTGTTAATAAGTCAAACAGGCATTCACGTAGTTCGTGATATCCTTCCGCATACCGGGCCACCAAAAATTTCTCTTTAGATCCTGATACATCTTAGAAATACCGGGGTGGATAGTGTAATGGCTTCTATGGGCCTCTGCTAACACTTTTTCCTTTAGCTCCTGATGGTTCGGAATCATAACCCTCATCTTAAACATCAAGACTCCATCAGGTGCTAGTCCAAAATCGGGTTGGTCTGTGTATACTTCTAAGGATTCATCCTCAAGTTGGGCTTATCTAATCAATTCTCTAAATTCGTAGGTTATCAAGAAGTCACTCATCACTAATCTTTGCGGAAACGAGATTACGTTGAGGCTGAGATTCCTAAAATCCTCAAGTAACCTCATCTTACCAATCATTAAACTAGCTAGTAGTAGTGACTTTCGGCTTAATGCATCCGCCACAACATTCGCTTTCCTTGCATGATATTTCAATTCAAAATCAAAATCTTTCAGGTATTCTACTCACCTACGCTGCCTCATGTTCAATTCTTTTTTATCAAACAAATACCTAAGGCTCTTATGATCACTATACACTTCGAATACAGCGCCATATAGGTAATGTCTCCAAATCTTTAGGGTAAATACTACGGAAGCTAGTTCTAAGTCATGAGTGGGGTAGTTTTCCTCTGCAGGTTTCAATTGCCATGATGCATGAGCCACAACTTTCCCATCCTGCATCAATACGCAACCTAGGCCTTTCAAGGATGCATCTGTGTATACGGTAAAGGGTTCTAGGGGTTTCAAAATAATTAGTACAGGAGCAGTGGTCAATTTCTCTTTCAAAATTTAAAAACTATTCTCACACTGTTTGCTCTATTCCAAATCTACCCCTTTTCTGAGTTAACCGGGTTAATGGCACGGCTATCTAAGAAAATCCTTGAATGAATTTCCTATAATAACCAGCCAAACCCAAGAAACTCCTAATCTCGGTGACCATTCTAGGTCGACCCCAATCTAATACTGCTTCAATTTTCTTTGGGTCTACTGCTATTCCTTCCGCATTTACCACATGTCCCAAGAATTTCACTTCTTCTAACCAAAACTCACATTTCTCTAGCTTTGCATACAATTACTTCTCTTCCAGTATCTGTAGCACCGTGCTAAGATGCTGGGCATACTCCTCGTGAGTATTGGAATAGACTAAGATATCATCAATGAATACCACTACAAACTGATCTAAATAGGGTCTGAATATCCTATTCATATAGTCCACAAAAATAGCGAGTGCGTTCGTCAATCCAAACGGCATCACTAGAAACTCGTAGTGGCCGTATCTTGTTCTAAACGCTGTCTTAGAGATATCCTCCTCTCTAACCCTAATCTGATGGTATCCTGATCTTAAGTCTATCTTAGAAAATACAGTCGCTCCTTGCAACTGATCAAACAAGTCATCAATACATGGTAATGGGTACTTATTCTTAATAGTCACCTTGTTTAATTACCGGTAATCGATACATAATCTCAAACTCCCGTCTTTCTTCTTTACAAATAAGACCAGAGCTCCCCATGGCGATACACTTTGCCTAATGAACCCCTTCTCCAACATATCTTCAATTTGGACTTTTAATTCCCTTAATTATGCTGGGGCCATACGATATGGAGTTATGGCTATTGGGCCCGCGCCCGAAATTAGGTCAATGGTGAACTCTATCTCCCTAGGTGGTGGCAGTTTACTTACTTCCAAAGGAAATACCTGCGGAAAGTCACTAGCAATTGGAATTTGACTTAGCCAATCCTACAACTCTACCTCAGAGAGATTGAGGGACATATCACTTATCTCACAAGCCCTGTCACTCCCTCGCATAGGCACGTTATCCAGGTAAGTGATTGTCCTTTCAGAATAATTCAATAAGACCCGATTCCTAGTTAACCAATCCATTCCCAAAATGATGTCGATCCCAGTCAATGGTATGCACACTAGGTCCACAATGAACAAAGTATCTTCAATGGTTAAGGGGCAATTCAGGCATATACGTAGGGACATAGTGGCTTCTCCCAAAGGTGTGGATATGTATAGGTCACAGGGCAGGGTTTGAACAGGTAGTTTTATTCTCTCTACGCATGCATCAGCAATAAATGAGTGCGTAGCACCCGAATCAAACAATACTATCAAAGAAAAATTATAGATTTTACCTCTACCCTGCATCAAGCCCGAAGACCTATCGACATTGGCCGCATTCAAAGTGAAAACTCTCCCTGAAGCCTATGGTCTTCGGCTACCGGATGTCGGCTGGTTCCCGGTGGAAGGGAAGTATCTAGCCATATGTTCTGTACCTCCACACTTGTAACACTAAAGTGGAGTCTGATGCCAGCAAGGCTGATTCGGATGTCTAGGTCCACACTTTGGACAGGGTGTATTGTCAGGTTGTCTTCCACTGCTGCTAGAAGCCCCTGGTTGTGGTTTAAACATACCGCTTCTCACATTAAGATTTCTAGTTGCTGGTCTTGTCCAGTTCCCTATTCTCTGCGTCATATTCTGAGCTTGTCTCTGCTCTAGATTCTTGCTCAGGATTCGACACTTTTTTACCAGTGTGGCAAAGTCTCTAATCTCCAGTGTGGCTAGCTGAGTCTTCATGGGTAAGTCCAGGTCTTCTTCTAATTTCTTTGCTTTCCAGGCCTCGTCATAGTGCATTCGCAAGTAGGTGGAGTATCGGGATAATTCTTCAAATTATTTCAAATACTCCTCAAATGGCCTGCCTCCCTGTGTGAGCTTCAGAAACTGTGCTTCCTTTGATTGCTTAACGCTCTCAGGGATGTACTGGTCCATAAAGACTCTCTTAAAAGATTTTCAGGTGAGCGGGATACCTCTACTTTCCATCAGTTACTGGGAACCTGTCCACCAGAGTTCTGTTTTGCCTTTCAGCTCATCGTCACACTGCAACAGTTTGAAAATCTTTTCAATATCTTTCATCCAGGCTTCTACCGCAGCTGGATCAGAGGCACCTGCAAATGGAGATGGACCTGCTCTTTGAAACTCGATCCATCCCTGATACAATGGGTTGGCATACTTGGTGGCTCCGTCATATCTAGTTTGCCTGTCTTCCTGCTATTGTCTCATCACATTAGCACTGGTAATGGCTTGATCTCTCATCGCATCAGCTATCATACGAATAGATTCCATCATATCGCGCATGTCGACGTTAGTCTCCATGTTGCCATTACCCGAAGCACCCTGGTTCCTGTGCCTTGGCCTTCCTCTGGGCCTGCGAGTGGCATCCCTGCTAGATTCTGCCATAGATATCTGACACAAAAAGTAAAAAATTCAGTCATAACAGCAACAGTTAACAGAAGGGCATTAAATTCATTCTATTACTTATCGGTTCAAAATTAGGTCCTAACATTCCAGAGTTAAATCAATCAAAACCCTAAAGCTGCAAGCCCGAAGATTCAAGGTCCCTAACCCACTAAACTAGACAATATGAAAAATTGGGGCTCTGATACCATAATTGTAACGATTCCCTAATACAATATACGCAATCTTCTATCTGTCTAACAGAAGCATATGGGTCTTTGAAATGGTTATTCCCGATGTGGGAATGTCAGGGGGTTGCTACAAGTTAAGCGTAACCCAAATAGACTTCCCATTGTCCATTTGGATTCCGTTCAACCCTAATTCACATGTAGCTGTACTAATTATACATACATACATCATAAAATTCTTTGGAATGAAAACTAAAATCCATCGATACATCATACAAGCATTCATACAAATTCTAACTTAATTCCATAAGTTTACAGCAGTAAACCCTACCGAAAATCTGGCAGAGTTTCCTATGTATTTCGAGTATATCTTACAGATATACAGCCACTCCAATAACAACAGAAAACATAAATTACAGAAGACTAATATACAACAACATCAGTATAAATATATACAATGCAATTCAAGCCTAGACTAAGTTGTTCTTCTGTCTATCATCAAATCATCGCCTAGCTAACGTCTAGGTTCCTGTCCCTGTTCCTGTTCATCTAAGTAAACAACCTGGTGAGATATAAAATTCCAGTAGAATAATTTACAGTTAAAATACAATTGAAAATCTGGTTGAATACTCAGCGGTGCGAGCACCAAAAACAACTTCCCGAAATCAGTTCGAAATCAGTGAAATACCTTATCTTTAAAATCATTTTATCACATGGAAATCACGGCAAATACCCAAAATCATAAAAATCCATTTCTTTGAAAATCATTCATCGAAATCAGGTTAAATCCCATGCCCAGTGTATCTAAATCCATCTTAGCCACAAGTCCTCTGCGACCAAATCTAAAATCGTCCAATTGCATGTCATCTAGAGAGATTACATCTCTTATCGTTGGGTGTGATCTGTAACACCAATCACCCGAATCTCGCCTATATTGTGAGTGTGATCCATAACACTAATCACTCACTCAAGTACCGGGTGAGAATCAACATTTAGGGCGTCCCATAGCATGTGCACATACACCAATTCTCATCCTTATACAGTCTATTCGAACTCACATGGACACGGTTGGCTATTCCTCAAGGTTCTAGGGTATTACGCCTAAATCACAACGTTTCCCCGTGTAGGCTATCCCCCCTTATACTCCTTAAACCTTTCTTAGGGTCATCCTAATTTATCGCGTGATCCCTAACACAGTACAGACTAAATCTGGTAAAAAAAATGTCAATTAAAAACTCCCTATACTCGGGATACTTAACGGCCGTCCCATACAGGCTATCAAGTACCCTACCCTAAGTAAATCCATCCTAAGGGCATCTAAACTCGATAAACAAAACGTCTAGCATGCAATTGGGATATCCATCACATAGGCATGCAATTTAGTCCATTGAAAGTAGCACGTAAATCTATGCAATTAAATCAAATCGTCCAGGTATTCAATAGGTCAAATCTAAAACTCAGGAAGCATAAATCATCCTACCTGGTCTCCTGTTGCTTTGAATCAATTCACAACTTTACGAAATCCCAGATTTCGAGCTAATTAAATTCCCTGGACATTTAAATGAATATTCAAGCTTGTCACGTCATCTGTTTCACGATTCTAAGTCTGATTATCCTAATTCCTAGGTCAATTTATTTCCTAATTGCATTCGGCAGCTATTTCAATCAAAATTCATTAGTTTTTGGGGAATCAGACCTTACCAGTGTTGTCGGATGGTGAAAATCTGTCCCATGGTGATCTCGGTGTCTCCCAATGTATATCCAGATGTTCTGGCATAGCAGCGCACGGCGGCGCACGGCAGCGTACGGTGGTGCACGGCGGAGGGGTGCGATTGACCTCAAAATTCATACCACGGTGAAGCCCACAAGATGAGGAGTCCGAATATGGTGGTGGCACGGTGGTTCACGGCCATTTGGACGGCGTTTTTTGACCCCAAAGTTTTACGAACGGTAGAAAAAAATGCCTCGATCCGAGTGCGTTGGACCTCCATTCAACTTCGGCGAGCTGGTAGAGGAAGCTGGCAGCTCAGGATACACATTGGTGGTGGTGGTGACGGCCAACGGTAGCAGACGACGGCAATCTTAGCTGGCAAAGTTTTCGCGCAATGGGGGTGGAAAATGCCGTTTTTCGGCGGCGCTGGCAGCCGTTGGTGGCCGTGGGTAGTTGTTGGAAATCGAGGGTGGCGAGGGGAGTCGATTGGTATGCCAGGTGGTGGCTCACAGTGGCTCAGGTGGTGGCGCGCGATGGAGGAAGGAGGAGAGAGAGGAGAGAGAAAATAGAGTGCGGAAAGAGAAGGAATTGTGACAAATGGTGGGGTTTCAGGAAATTTAAAGCTTCCGAGGGCGATTCTGACTTTTCTTGGACCACTCGGGGAAACTTTAGGATGTCGGCTTCCCTCCAGACGTTGGCATGAGTTTTCATGCAGTGATTTTGGCCTCTCTCTGTGGAATTGACGCACGAAACTTCGTCTATCAGTTCTTGATCGCCAGATTGTGTTTCTTTCCATTAGATTGTGTTTCTGACTTCAAATCACTTTTTGAGTTCAACCATCACCTCAAAATACATGCTAGCCTCAATGTAAATGGAATTAGCATCAAAAATTTGATTTTATCTTTCAAAAATAGTTCCGGTTATTACACATATCAAATTGACAAATGAATCATTTAAATTACAAATATTATGCTTTATAGAAAATATCATTTAAGCAATACTAGTTAGTCTAATTGACGTAAACTTTTACACCAAATAGGAAGCAATTATATTATAATGATTATAAGTATTTTGGTTAATCTCACAAATTATATATTATATAATATAAAATCTAAACTAAAATATGTAATGTGAGGAGAGGAGAGGACAGGGAAGAGAGAAAGTAAAGATAGTTAGAAGTTAAATCAGGAAAGTGTCATGTACTCATGAAATGTACTAAAAGGAAGTTAAACAAATGTCCTCATGGGCATGTTTAGGAGATTTTGAACACATTAATATAGACATTCATAATTATGGGCAATAAATAACACATATCAATAATTCAAACAGGCAAAAAGGCCAATCATTTCCATAAACTAAGAGCTAAGGGACTTACTGGTCGATAATCCCCAGGAAGGTGCTGCGCAAAAGAATAAACCAGTGGCAACTGATCCCTCCTAAAAACCATAATGTACCTTTTATCCTAGCACCCATTGAATGATTTTCGTTGTGCGGCACTAGCCTATACCCTTAGGGCATCCCACAGTTTACCTAGGTACCAACATTATTCATCTCACTAGATCACTACATCCCTCTGTGGGCCAAATCCTATCCACTCGTTCTCTTTACGAGTTAATGCTACTTAAAAATCACCACTCTCAATTGATGGATCACTTTCTAGGTATTGATTCACTAACATATGATGATAGGTTCTAGGTCATGGTATGTCTAACTCTAAGTAACCAACTCTATGGCTACCAGAGTACACTAACTTAGGGTTAACAATCAACACAGTATTTTCACTACATTACTAGGATTGAATGAATGTTTTACCATCCTAATTTATGGTTTAACTTTAGAAATTGAGACAATTGTCCCATACTGACTACTAGTTATTCAATCCCGAACCTATCTATCCCTAATGCATATGTTAGGAATACTTTCAACTCTTCTTTCTGTTATTTCCTTTCAATTCATTGCCATATTACTCTCGTGTGTTCTTATTCATGGTTTGAGCGATATTCTTGCCTCACTGCCATACCAAGTAGAGATTTAGGGTTTATTTCCTACTATACATGACAGAGGCCTACCAGTCAACCACTAGAGGCTTGGTAGTCGACTAGTAGCTCTCAGTCTAAAACATGGATACTAACTTAAGAGCTAGTAGTCGACCACTAGAGGGCTAGCAGTCGACTGCTAAGTTCTTGAGTTTTTAGGAAATTTAAAACATGGCAGTCGATTGCTCTTGGTATACTAGTTGGTTGTTAGGTTCTTAACCTAGTTTTTGGGTAGATGTAGAATGTGACAGTTAGCTGTCAGGGGCTTTAAGTCGACTACTACATTATACTCTAATTTTCAATTTGATTCAAAATTAGCCCCTAAATGTATATTTTAACTTGAAATAATCGTGAACTTAACCCCTAAGTGTGTGTGAGAAACATAGCTTAAAAATAGAAGTTTTTAAAGCAAATCCATCTCAAACAAGCCAAACTCAGACTTAGAAGAATAGAAAACACCCAATGTCAATCCAGCTTAGAAACAACCATTTCAGTCACATGCAAGGCATACTGAGCATACATCCATCCAAATCAACTTTAGAATGTATGTTTTAAATCCCCAGTTAAAACTCAATCTAAATTCTAACTCATATATTTTCCAAAACATAGCAAAATAAGTGAAAGTTTTAGTTTGCTTGATTACCTCAAGATTCTTGTGATTCCTAGTGTGTTAATAAGTGTCAGATGTGTTCTAATAGTGCTTTTAACTCATCCCTTGAATCCTTCTTTAGCTTCCCTTCAATTTCCTCTTCTTCCTTTCATTTTCTCTCTCTAATGTCTTCCTCTCTCTTTAGTTTCATTTTCTTGAAACCATTTCTCTCTCTTCTTTACCATTTATAGGTAAACCAATTTAATAAGGAAGTTAATTAACCGGTGTCACACCTGACAGTGACCTATTAGTCCATTTTTTTAAAAAAAAAAAGTCACCACCAAATTTTTAAGAAAACATTGGAAAACTATAAAAACATTTTGAAAATAATTTTTTAAAAATAGGTTAGATAAGGCTCATATTTTTAAACAATCAGTATTGAACTAAAGATCAAGTTTGAGAGTCTAATTAATTCCTAAGGAAAGTGTTAGGCACCCTAATAAAACCAGCCAAAGGATGGTTACCCTAAATTAAATTTGTAAAGCAAAGTGGCCTAACAATTATTTAAATTACCCAAATATTTATTTATTTTTATTTATCTTTTTATTTTTGTTATTGAAACATAAACAAGAAAGTGAAAAAAAGGAAGAAAAACATAGAAAAATAAACAAACAAGGGCTTTTCATAGGAACGGATCCCAAGGCCTACGTACGCCTTTCAGGTTCAAAACTCACATAGTTTGCATGTGAGTTACACAAGAGTTAAGGAAAAAAATGTACCTCAAGCCCATCCTCATGATACCACAATCATATTGAATATTCAAAATGAAAGCAGAAATATGAACATCCAACACAAGAGGGTAGACTCATACCTTGTATCTTAAGGTAGCTTCACACAACACTCAAAAGATCAAGGACTAACCCTAAACTAGCCTAACCCTAAAGGAGGACCTATGTCCTAGAAAGTCAACCTAAGAGCCTAAGGGGTCGACTTAAATTTTTGATTAAAGTATTAGGGTGTCTAGAGAGTTTCCTAAGAATAAAACATGAAAGAAAATAGCCTACTCTAGCCTAAGTGACTAAAATTCCCGTAAAAGAGAAACTATTGTATTTTAGTCCCTTAAAAAAAAACTTAGGGTTTAAAAGAAAAATCTAGGAAAAACTTAATGCTATTCTATGACTCAAAAACTAGAAAAAGACTAAAATAAAAAGTGTTGATGGCCCTAAAAAAAGAGAAAAAATAGTGGGCACCCCATGTAAGATTAAAGTTTCAATTTGGTCCCTATTTCAAAAAAATAAGGAAAAATAAAAGAAAATATTTTTTTTATTTTTCCTATTTTTAGGAAAAAAATCCTTGGAGCCTCACATATCTATTTTCATATAGATTTATGCATAAAATAAAATAAATTTGAAACTTTCAATCACAAAAAGGGATAAATGACCCATTTGGCCCTTGCTTAGAATTTTGCAAAATTGTCCTTGTCTAGGTAGCAGAAATAAAAATTAATGAAAAAAATTTCAATGCCCAGAAAAATCCACAAAAAAAATTTATGAAAACTAGGTTTTCCAATGTTTAAAAAATCCAAACTAGGTCCAAAAATCTTTGAAATGAGCGAGATATTGAGTTTTTAAGGAGATTGGTCCAGAATTTGCCTAGATTCTGGTCTAGAATTTGAAAATTTTTCAAAAATAGAAAAATTGATCAAAATGGCCCAAGTCTAGCTTATTTTAAAACTAAAGAACCCCAGAATTTGATAGAATCAACATTTAGGGAAAAAGATTGAAAATTGACTGAGGGACTTAGGGTGCCCAAAATAGGCATCATTTTAGACAACGTTTTTGTTAAAAATATTTGAGGGACTTAGGGTGCCCAAAAATTCTGTAAAAATAATAAGTTTGTATTTAAAACATAGAAGAACCAGTAAAAAATAATATAAAGGCCAAAAACACCATAGAAAAATCCCAGAAAAATTGAAAAAGAAATTCAGAACACACTGTAAAGAAACTTAAGAGGCAAGTAAGTCAAATTATGTGTTTTGATCAATCAAGAAAGCATCTTTCATGTGAAATCCATGTACAAAATTCACATAGAAGTAGTAAGGTAAATGGAAGCATGAAAGGGACCAATAGAAGCACCAAACACAGAATTCCAACAATGAATCCCAAAGTAAAAGTGAAAAAGGTGCATAATTTTACCTTCCTATAAGATAAATGTAAAAGGTAAAGGCTTAGGATTAGGGTTGGTACAACACACCTTTAGGTTTTTTGTGTTTGGAAAATAAGGGTTTGAGATCAAAGGGAGAGAGTGATGGCTAAATTCTTGAGACAAATTAGGGGGAGGCATAAAGAAAGAGCCCTTTTATAGAAAAGGTTTAGGGCTTTTGTGATAAAGTTTTGAATCACTCTTTTAATGTGTTTGATGGCCAAATTTTAGTCCATATGGAGGTGACATGGATAGCTTTAATCCAAGTGTCAATAAAGAGACTTAGGTGGCATGATTGGTGGCAAAAATGGGGCAAGGTGGCATAGGAAATAAAAGGAGAGTGCTCAAATTTAAACTTCAAGGCTAAGTTTGCCATGAAAAAGGAAACTTTTTAAAGATGATTTGCTGTAAAAAGGGGATATGGTTAACTTGAGCAAGAAAGGAAACTTTTGTAAGGCAAATATCTTACTTAAAGACTAAATTTCCTTTAATTTAAACCAAATTGGCATGTTCCATCTTGATTTTCTCACAAGGATAAATTTGGGCCTTCAAATGGGCTAAGGTAGACACCCTTTCATAGGCTACGACACGTTGGTGGACTAGACTTCCTTTGAGCCAAGCTTCTCCTCCCTTGGGTTATAAGACATGGGTATGGCCTAAAAAGGCTAGGCCAAATTGGACTTCTCTCATGGGGTAAGAAGCATGGCATGGTACCCTTCTTCTTAGTGGGCTAAGGCTCTCCTTATATTGGGCCGAGGTGAGTGGGCTCTTCCCCTTAGGCAAGAGGGCTTGAATGGGGCTAAGACTTAGGATTAGTTGGACGAATTATGAAATTGGGCTTGAGTTCCAACCTAGGCTTAAGGTTAATTAACTATGGGCTCCCTTTAATTTAGTGCGCCTTGTTATGCTTAAATAGGCTTCATGGTTAGTGTTGGCTTGGTTTGAAGTCAAAAGGCTGGGAAAAAACTTGGGCTAGGGCCATTGGGCTTTTCCAACACTTAGTGGCCTTAGGGATAACCAAATTTTGGATAAGGTTTTGGTTAACATTTTAGATAAGATTTTGGATAAGATCCTTGTTAGACCTCAGGCTAAAGAATGGGTCTAAACTATTCATGGGCCAAATCCATTGACTCTTGTGGCCCATAAAAGTCAAAGTCAAGGAAAGAGTCCAGAATATGACCCGATAAAACCTTGGTGGGCGAATGGGCCTAAACCATTAATAAGCCAAATCCAATGACTCTCGTGGCCCATAAAAGTCAAAGTCAAGGAAAGAGTCCAAAATATGACCTAATAAAATCTTGGTGGGCCTAGGGTCCCAACGAGGCCAAGCCTTATCTGAAATGACTTTTTGCACGAAACTGGGAATCAGTGATTCGAGCTACTAATAGTAGCTCTTAATAGTTCCAAATGGTAAATAGGACTAAATTAGGTGGGAAATGAAAAGCACATTATCCTTAAGATAGCTCATATTAGGATTTCAAACAAATTTCGTTATTTTTAGGTGTTGGGTCAAAAGAGCTAATTTGGGTGGTTGGCGATAAGTGTAACCACTTGGATGGCTTATAGGACCCCACTTTCCTTAGGAAATGGTTAATATTCTAACCAAAATCCATTTTTATGCAAGCAAAGGTTGTAGTGCAAAAAGCTGCCTAAAATGGAAAGTTTTTGTCTTATAGTCTGTTATTTAAGACAAGGGTCCTAAAGGTGGCACCTTTATGCCATTTTAAGCATGATATAACTTATAATAGGGCTCTTAGACATCAATGGCATGGCTAATAACCATCTTTTGTCTGAGGAGTCCTAAAAAGCTATAAAAATTTACGATCTCGGCACCTTGAGTTGTCAGAAACCCTAATTAATTCCCCATGAGTTAAGACTTGTGTCATGATTTGAGACTTTTCATGAGTTAGGTTGTCCTATTTAAATTAATCCTGGATAAAATATGATGTTCACAACTAGTTTTTGAAAATATTTTTCAATTGGTCCTTACACCAATTTACAAAATTATAAACTTTATTAGAAATTTTCTACCCTCATATTCTACCTTAAAGTTCCACTCTTCACTTAGGTTTTATCTCCTAGTTGTGAAAATTTCCTTAAAATCTTAATTTCTCCTAAATTAAACATCCTTTTAGTTTGGTTTTTCAACTAATTTCCCTATCACAACTAAGTGTAGACCTAGTTAACAGTCCATTCTAACCACATCCATGATACGTCAGTTAATTACCATACAAACACACTGAGGTGCTTCAAGGTAGATGTTACAATTCTCCCCTCCTTTTAAAATTTTTATCATCAAAATTTAGGAACATATATATTCAAATAACTATGGATAGGTTGTCCTCATTTCTAGTTCTTTCTCCTATGTAGCTTCTTGAGGTGAGGACTCATCTCATAATACTTTAACCAGTAGAATGGCCTTATTCCTCAATTGCTTTACCTCAAATTCAATAATTCATAAAGGTTTAGGATGATAAGTTAAATTATCTTTTAATTGCATTATTTGACAATCCAAAACATAAGAGGGATCATAAAGGTATTTTCTAAGTTGTGAGTCATGAAAGATATTGTAGAGATTAAAAAGAAAATGTGGTAAGGCTATCTAATACATGGATGAACCATTTCGTTTCAAAATCTGATATGGTCCTATATATCTTGGACTTAACTTTCTAGATTTTATAGCTCTACCAATACTTGTTATTGGGGATATTTTAAGGAACACATGTTCACCTTCTCTAAATTCTATGGGTTTCCATCTTCTAAACATAACTCTTTTTCCTATATTGGGCTCTAGACATTTTATTTCTGATCATTTTAATATGATCAGTGGTGTCTTAGACAATTTTTTATCCTAAGAGTTGTCTCTCACCTATACTTTTATTTTTTATCATTTTAATCTCCACTTTCTCCCATACATAGCTTCGTATGGGGCCATACCTATTTTGAAATGAAAACTATTATTATAGACAAACTCAATGAGAGGTAAACTCTTATCCCAACTACCCCTTTGTTCTAACACAAAAGCTCTAAGCATATCTTCTATGGTCTGAATTGTTCTATCAATTTGTCCATCACTAGAAGGATGATATGAAATACTAAAGGTCAACACTATATGTGTTGGGATTCAATGTAGTTTAATCATTTATTGGATATACAACTGACCTAGCTTATTCAAAGGATAATTCATTCTATTGGGTAGGAAATGTGCATATTTAGTTTATAGATCCACGATTACCCAAATTGCATTATTTCTAGCTTGGGTCCTTGGTAATCCTACTACAAAATCCATGGTAACTTTATCCCACTACCATTATGGGATATCCAGAGGTCCTAGCATACTAGCAAGTTTTTGTTGTTTAATCTTTACTTTCTAGCAAATTAAGCACCTTGCAACAAATTCAGCTATTTCTCTCTTCATTCCTAGCCACCAATACCTATACTTCAAATCTTGGTATATCTTAGAGGCACCAAGATGTATTGTGTAGTTGCTCTTATGGGCTTCTTCTAGGATTCTAGTACTTAACCTTCCACTCTCAGGGACATAAATCATATTTTGGAATTACACTATGCCATTTGATGCTTTATTGAATTCCTTTATGTCCTTTAAAGATTTCAAGAAATCATCATCATGTTAAGACTCTAAAATTTAAGCCCTAAGGTCACAATATATCTTTAACTCACTCAAGAAGATTCTATCTGGTAGTGCTAATGTGGCTAGATTCAAATTCCTAAACTTCTCAATCAGTTTCATCTCATTCACCATCATATTAGCCACATGCAAAGATTTCCTACGTAAGGCATCGATAACCACATTCACCTTGCATAGGTGGTATTTTAACTTAAATTAATAATCTTTAAGGAAGAGGTATTTTTAACTCACATTTACCTCATTCATTGACTCACATTCAACTCCTTCTAATGGAATAGGTATTTTAGACTTTTGTAGTCACTGAATACCTCAAATTTTAATCTATATAGATAGTGTCTCCATATCTTTAATGCAAATACTATGGTTGCTAATTCAAGATCATGGGTAAGATAGTTTTCTTCATGAGGTCTTAATTGTCTTGAGTCATAGGCCACTACTTTTTGGTCTTGCATGAGTACACAACCTAGCCCCTTCTTGGAAGCATCAGTGTACACTTCAAATGAGCCTAACAGGTCAAGAATTACTAATACTGGCGTGGTGACTAGAAGAAAATTTTAAATTAGTAACAAAAATTAGCAACGAATTTAAATTATGTTTCTAAAATATTCAATTAGCATTAGAATTAGCAAAAAATTATAAAATCATCTCTTTTTAATCAAATTACAATTTTAGTAATAGATTAATTAGAAACGTCTATGTCTGTTTCTTAAATTCAGAAATGAAAATACGTTGCTAAATCCATTGAAAAATTAATAAATATTAAAATAATTTAAAAAATAGTACAAATAAATAAATTTTATTTAATTAGTTTTTAATAAAGAGAATGGAAAAATAAAAATTTAAAAAATATGAATATTTTTATTTTTTTTTTCATTTTCCTTTGTTTATTTTTTTTATAAAGCCTCACAAAATACTACTCTTCAGCAACATTTGTAACAACCCCCTTATCATAACATCTAATTTAGGAAGCATAAAATGCTATGAAAAATTTTTTCTTTCAAAATATGCATCGATCACGGCCGTTACTAGTTGAGTGTAACTCAAATAGCTGTCCTTATTCAGTTTCACTCAACCCCATACCTATGCAGCTTATCTAATACATCAAATCATCATAACAATATAACCATCAACATACTCTATAATATACATCTAAATTACCATTCATAAATTTCATTTGAGATATTAACCATAGGATATAAAACTTAACCATTTACCACAATGATACATAAATATCTCCAAATACAAATTCAGTGATCAATAAACACCATGTTAAGGCCATTAAGCCATTTATAATTAATACCCTAAGCTACATCATAGCTTCTCGGTCTCTCTGCAATTCGATGCAGTAAATATATCTAGTCCCAGGCTAACTCCCAGTGCCATCATGCCCTTGATTGCCTGAACAAACAACTTAATGAGATTTTGAATCCTAGTAGAGTAATATACAATTAATTTTATTCAAAATAGCTAAGTGTTCAGCTATACCCCGTCTGGGTATAAAAAACCACTCCTTAAATTCATTCATTTAATAAAACATGTGAATTGAAGCTCCATTTATCATAAATCAATAAACATGGGAAATCTAGTGGTTATCAAAAAATTAAAAGTCAAAATCATTTTCTCAATCAAAGAGTATAAGTGTTTATGAAAATCACCATTTTCAAAATACCTGCAACCAATTGTTCATATCCATTGCATAACGCTCCTATGTTGCCATAAGGATCTCAAATATCTATAAATATGCATAAAATCATATAAATCAATTCACAATTCATTGCTTGCTATTTTTCAATCTCATTTTAAGATCATAGGGACCGTCCTTCTAGTGATTGTCATAGGACCGTCCTCCATGTGACTAAGATTGTTGCTATCACGGGGACTATCTTCCTTGTGACTAAGAACCTAACATTAGAAAGGGTTGTCCCCCATCATGTGCACATTACAAGTAGGTTTCATCTCTCTATGCTGACTATACGGCAATGTATACATATAAGTGACTAATACTTAGGATCATAGGGCTTTACTCTTAAACCAATCCATTCCCCCGTATAGACTCTCCTCCTTTTACTCCTTATAGTCTTTCATAGGAGTGTTTTGGTTTAATGGGTAAACCCTAACATATACAAACCATTTCAGTGTTCAAATAATGAAAGTTTAAAAAGTAGGTCTGAATATGAAATACTTGATGTTGAAAGGGTTAGGATATGTACTGATGCAAGGAGGACGAGTAGTGGCCTATGCTTCTAGGCAGCTAAGGCCATATGAGAGAAACTACCTTACCTATGACTTAGAGTTAGTGGCTATAGTGTTTGCCTTAAAGATTTGGAGACACTACCTGTATGGGTCAAGATTCAAGGTATTTAGTGACCATAAAAGTCTTAAATACCTCTTCAACCAAAAAGAATTGAATATGAGACAAAGGAGGTGGATGGAATTCATTAAGGACTATGATTTTGAGTTAAAGTACCATTTGGGTAAGGCAAACATTGTAGCGGACGCATTAAGTAGGAAGTCTCTCCACGTAGCTCGTCTAATGGTAAGCGAGATGGTCCTGATAGAGAAATTTAGGAACATGAGGTTGTCCACCTTGGTGTTACCGAATAAGATCTGTCTTAGTGAGTTAAGGATCGAGAACACCCTTAGGGCCCAAAATTTAAAAACCTAGAAGGAGGACGAATTCCTAGGATCCCTAAAGGATTCGAAGGAGTTCACAAAGGAGGTCGACAGGATGGTAACTTTCCAAGATAGGATGTATAACCTTAAGACAGGAGGACTAAGGGATAAGATTTTAGAGGAAGCTCACCAAAGTAAGTACACTGTCCATCCTGGAGCCACCAAGATGTATTAGGACTTAAAGGGCAGGTTTTGGTGGCCATGAATGAAGAAGAATATCGCAGAGCATGTAGTTAGGTGCCTAGTATGCCAACAGGTCAAGATTGAACATCAAAAGCCAGTTGGGTTATTACAACCCTTGGACATTCCTGAGTGGAAGTGGGACAAGATTTCTATGGACTTTGTGGTAGGACTGCCTAGAACCCAATTAAGGAGAGATGCTATTTGGGTTATAGTGGATAGGTTAACCAAGTCCACTCACTTTCTCCCCATTAGGATTAACTACTCCCTAGATAGACTAGCACAGTTATATATTCAGGAGATAGTAAGACTTCATAGGGTACCCATTAGCATTGTCTCGGATAGGGATCCCAGGTTCACCTCTAGGTTTTGGAGAGCCCTGCAAGAAGTCTTTGGAACTAGGCTAAATTTTAATACAGCCTATCATCCTCAAACTGATGGAAAAATGGAGAGAACCATTCAGACGTTAGAGGATATGCTTAGGGCTTGTGCTTTAAAGTACCAGGGAAACTGGAAAAAGAGTCTGCCGCTGATTGAGTTTTCTTACAATAACAGCTTCCACTCTAGTATAGGCATGGCTCCTTATGAAGCCCTTTATGGGAGGAAATATAGGTCACCGTTATGTTAGTATGAGGTGGGTGAGAGGCAGTTGTTAGGTCCCGAATTAGTTCAACAAACTACTGATCAGATTAAGATGATCAAAGAAAAGTTGGCAAAAGCTTAGGACAGGCAAAATAGCTATGCTGACAAGAGGAGAAGGCCCCTAAAATTCGAGGAAGGAAGCCATGTTTTTCTGAAAGTGTCCCTGACTATTGGGATTGGTAGAGCTATGAAGTCTAAAAAGCTAAGTCCCAGATACATTGGACATTTTCAAATATTAAAGAGAGGGACGAAGCAACTGATAGAGGCTTAGGAGACCCCGATTACCTGAGAGGGCTTCAGAGATGCATTCCTAGAGCATTACTTCCCCCAGAGTGAGCAGAATGCAAAGAAGAGGGAATTCATACCAATCAAGTAAGACGGAAGGCCTTTCAAAGAGTATCTAGCCAGGTTCGAAGAGTTGTCTAAGTTCTTTTCATACCTAAAGTGGAAACTCGATAGAGCATGGAAGGCCATGTACTTGGAGAACAACTTAGACCTAGAGTTGTATCACGTGGTGGCCGCACAGGAGATTAGGGACTACTCGACACTAGTGAATAAGTGCAGAATAGCCTCCAGGTCCTTGGCCACACTACAACAAAAGAAACAGGAGGCTGACTCCCTTAAGAGAAAGAGCCCAATCAAATTCAGCAAAGATCGTGATAGGAAGTTCCAGAAGGGCCAGACCGGGAAGAAGCCTGTGGGCACTCTAACACTCTAGCACAACTGTTCAAAGTGTGGAAAGAATCATGGGGATAGGTCATGTTTGATGGGGCAAAACTTGTGTTATAGATATAAGAAGCCAGGACACATTGCCCAGAGCTGCTCTACCCTGAGGAAGACAAAGAAACCCGCTAGACCTCTTATCAAGGGAATGGTGTATACCTTGAAGGGAAGGAAGTGGTCCAATCCAAAGATTTGATGAAAGGTACGTGCTTTATTAACGATATTCCTTTAATTGTATTATATGATTTTGGCGCCACCCATTCCTTTATTTCAGTAGACTGTGTCCAAAACTTGAAATTACCCACAACCACCTTACCTTATGAACTTTCCATAGCTATACCCACCAATGAACATGTGTCTACGTCCTTGATTTGTTTAAACTGTTCTATTGTGATTGTAAACAAAACCTTTGTGGTAGACTTTATCTATTTACCCATGGTCGACCTAGATGTCATCCTTGGTATGGATTGGCTTCAAACAATGTTATCTTGGACTGCTTAGCTAAATATGTGACTTTCATAGACACTAGGCCAGTAAATGTAGGGATAGAGAGGAAAAACCAGAGGATGGGTTTCTTATGTTCCTCGGAGGTAGAAAGTCAATAGAAGTTAGAAACCATACTTGTGGTCAAGGAGTTTTCGAATGTATTTCTGAAAGACATTACCAGTCTCCCACTGGAAAGAGAAATAAAGTTTTCCATAGACCTAGTTCTTGAGGCAGGGCCAATTTCTATAACACCCTATAGGATGTCTCCAATAGAGTTAAAGGAGTTAAAGGAACAGATAAAGGACCTTTTAGCAAAATAATTCATTAGGCCTAGTGCGTCATCATGGGGAGCTCCTGTACTATTTGTTAAGAAGAAGGACGGGAGTATGAGGATGTGCATAGACTATAGGCAGCTGAATAAGGTAACAATAAATAATAAGCATCCTCTCCCTAGGATCGATGACCTATTAGACCAACTGAGAAGGGCCACTACTTTTCCAAGATTGATCTGAGGTCAGGGTATCATCAGATCAGGGTTAGGAAAGAGGACATACCTAATACCGCCTTTAGGACTAGGTATGGGCACTCATAATCTGGCCTGGTCGACCCAATCATGATATTGAAGGATTGGACCTTTTCTTGCAAAATTCTCTAGGATTTCTATAACTCGCATGATAAAGACTACAAAAGTAGAAGGATCACAGCACTGATTCCATTTGGTTACTCATTCCTTAGTTTTCAATGTTTCTCCTCTCTCTTTAGCTAATAGGTGGCGAAAGTGACCTTCTGCAACTTTGTGGTCCCTAGTACTTCAAATAGTTCTTTAATCTTTTGAACCCACTCTTCGGCTTTCTTTGAATTCACCAGGACATCGAAAATAAGAGGCCTAGCTCTTTGGAAATTGGCCTAACCTCCACCTGCTTGGGTCCTCGTTAGTTCTGCCCCTGTCTGGGTCTCCTCACTTTGGTCTGTCTGGGCTTGGCAGAGTGCCTCGGCTGTGATTGCAGCTTGGGCTCTCATAGCATCCACTATGTCTCGCATAGTCTGCATAATTTCATTCACATCTATTCTAGTATCTCTGGTTCATGGCCTAACTCTCTGTGCCGGTGTCATGCTGCCAATCTGTAAAACAAGTATTATCGAGGTGATCAGGATCAATAATAGATTATTAAGCAAACAACATATAACATCAATAGGAACTTCCATATTCCTAAACCTAATGCTCTATTCCCCAAGTTCAAAATACAATACAAGTTAGTCAACCACCTAGGTACAACCAACTAACTTGAACTAGTCCCTTACTTGAGGAAATCTACCTCGTTTATAACCTAGGTAGTTGTGCTCTGATACCAACTTAATGTAATGCCCCTATCTAGTCTTATTGTTAACTCTGCTATAAACAGATAGTTTTGGTATATTATCTTTATCCTTTATTTAATTAGTGTCTGAGTAGTTATACCATTAAATTAATTTAATTGGATTAAGTTCAGGATCTTTTTCTCAGATTAAAATCTTACATGTATGGTAAAATATATCAAAATATACTAACTACACATCAGAATTTAAGCATCCATGTAATTCAATTAAATACATAATCAATAGTGTTCATTACATTTCTGTAAACATGTATCAGGATATATGAAGTACCCATCCGTAAGAAGTCAGGAGACAACAATCTTGTCACTCAGACCCCTTTAAGAATTTCAAAGATGGACCGGTCCTTCAAATATCCTATGGCTGCTGCCCAAAAGAATAACCCTAGCTCTAAACCAAATAAATTCGAACTAGGACTCAAAAATAGGGGATTACAAGGTTTCCTCATACCAAAAAGAAACTTCTATCTCCCTGCCCTGCTAAGCGTCCGTATCTGATACAAATTAGCATAATAATGAGAAACACAAGTTTCTCAGTAGTTTAACTATTCGAGTTTTAAATTAACTAATATGTATTAAGGTGCAAACACCAAAAAAATTTCATTTTTACATTCTTGATATTAAAACATAAGATTACCCACAAATGAAATCAGGCAAGCGTTACGTTAAAATTTAGATGTTAACATAAAAAATCAGACATTCACTTTCAATGAAACATATCTAAATGAAATTATACATGTTATCGCGACATTGTGCAATTTATTATGTATTAGCTTTTACATTTTTCAGTTTGAGTTAATTGAGCACCTGGGGTGTTATGTGGACACTAGGCCACTTTTATGAAATCATCGTGAGCCCTAGCTCATAGGTATGGAGCACCTCTAGCCACACCTCACTAGGCCGTCCGTGTGGAGTACCTTTGGCCACACATCGTAAATCATGGTTACTCAGCCACGTACATAGCGTAATTGCGAACATTAGGTCATGGGCATGGAGAACCTTCGGCCACACCTTGCTAGGTCGCCCGTGTGGATCACCTCTGGTCACACATTGTAAATCGTGGTCACTCGACCGCGTACATAGCATAATCACGAACACTAGGTCATGGGCATGGAGCACCTTCGGCCACGCTTTGTAGGTCGCCCGTATGGATCACCTCTGGCCACACATTGTGAATCGTGGTCACTCGGCCACGTATATAGCGTAATCACGAGCACTAGGTCATGGGCATGGAGCAACTGTGGTCATGCCTCGTTAGGTCACCTGTGTGGATCACCTCTAGCCATACATCGTAAATCGTGGTCACTCGACCACGTACATAGCGTAATCACAAACACTAGGTCATGGGCATGGAGCACCTTCGGCCACGCCTCGCTAGGTCGCCCGTGTAGATCACCTCTGGCCACACATCATAAATCGTGTTCCTATCTAGGTTTTCCCCTATCTGTTGCATTTCTTTTCTTTTCTTTTTGTCAGTATACAACATATCTTATCGCCTTTAGCTATGGTTCTTATTTTCCTAACTTAATTTAACTTTATTTCCATTATTTCAGCCAGCAAATGTAAATAACATCAAGAATGTAAAATTGCAATAATGTCCCATAAAAGCTAGCAAATAGACATACAAATAAGCAATCGTGGGACATTATTTTCCAGAATTGTCAAACTACCTGGACAATAACTAGAAAAAGCTGGTATTAGCCTCCCTTTGATCTCCTTCTACATTATTTCCACTTTCGTTTAGTCATTAAGGAATAGTCAGCACAAAAACTACAGGAAAACATCAAATTAGGACATTTTAAATTATACCAGAGGCTCTAAGGGCTCGAGATCTCAATTCTGTGATTTTCCAGTAGCTCCAACGATGGCGGACGGCGACGCATGGCGGGCGACAACGATTGGGGTCGAAAAATACACCAGAATGTAGCCCAAAACTCAAGGAGTTTGGATCTGGGGTCCGTTTGGCGAGACATAGCCATTTTGGATGGTGTTTCCTGGTGGAGAAGTTTAACGCACGACGGATGATTTTTCCTCTGTTTCGGGCACGTGGCGGCAGTGTTCATCGGCTGGAAGCTATCGGAGGAAGCTGGCAGCTTAGGCTTCCCAACAGTCGTGGCGGTGTCGCCGGATGGCGGAGATCACGGTAGCGAAAGAAAAACGCGACGGGAAGGAAAATGGGGTGTTTTTCGGCGACTGTGGCGGTCGTCGGTCACAACAGTGACTTGCTACGGTGTTGGGCTGAGCTGGGGAACCTTCTGGCAATGATAGGCGGCTGTAAGTTGCCCGAATGATGGACAGGTGTGGTGAAGATGGTGAACGTGGGTGTGGTGCACGGGAGAGGAGAGAGAAAGTGAGCAATGTTGCATGAGAGAGAAAAATGAGAGAAAATGAGAGGGGTTTGAGTATTTAAGGCCCTTAAGGGAATTTTAGTCTTTTTCCTTTCGCTGTAGCTAAGTTTTGAACGCATCTCTCCGATCTCGGCAAGATCTAGGCAAGATTTAAGACGATATAGAAAGAATTTGGAAATTTTCAAACGATCACATGCGTAACAAAATTATCTGTCAAATTTCCCTCAACAGATTAAAATCTCGCTATTAGATATAATTTAATTCCAAAAAATTCTCAAATTTTTTGCTAAGATCTCATAAAATTTTCCTTAATTCAATTTCAACAAAAATCAGAATTCATTTTACCAAATTTAATTTATTTAAAAATCGAGTTGTTACAACATATAGATTTATTGTATTTTTAAGTGTTGTAGTTATGCGATAAGGTGTGTATATGTATAAAATATTTGGATTTTACATATATACATAAATATATGATAAAATATTTTGGAGTTTTGCCATGGCGTGTATAGATATATCCTTGAGATTTGTGACAATATATGTTAGGGATTTATGACAAGATTTCTTAGATTTTGGTATTCTATATATATTTGTATGTATTTTTTGAAATTATTTATCTTATATTGATTTATAAGGATGTGATGTAAAGTTTGAAATATTTTTGAGAATTTAAATTTGAATATTGGTATGTTCATATATTTTTTGAAGTGAATTAATTAAAGCAATATATTACCAAAGTGATCACTATTGTAAAAAATAATTTATTTTGCAATATAAATATTTATGTGTATGTAACTTTTATAAATATTGATTAGCCTAAAGGAAAATATGTATTTAATACAATTACATATAAACTTGTGGTAATAAATATGTGATAATTATTTGGTTTTACATATGAGCAGTAAATCAACCTAAAGGAAGATTTATTGTTTGATATGTTACTTGATTATTAGTATTTGATTACTACACCCAGATATCACTTACAAGTTAATAATTTATTCAACAGTAATATATTAATGGAGTACGTGCCCGATATCTTGAGATGGGGTTTACCTTTATTCAAATTTAGTATTCCATTTTGATTTTGTTTTGGTACTTATGTGAGTATTTTGTCTATTTTTTTATAATTCAATTTCTGCAATAGCAGCTAATATAACTGCCAACATTAACTCAATCCCTATGTTAAATGACATGAATTTTAAGGCATGACAAGAGAGTGTTCTAATCACTCTGAGAGTCATGGGCTTAGACTATGCATTAAGGGTTCATAAACTTGTAAATCTCACTTATCAGAGTTTCGCACATGAAAGGAGGGAGAAGGAAAAGTGGGAAAAGTCCAATCGCATAAGTCTAATTATTATTAAATGTGTCATTCCAAATTCCTTTAGGGGTAATATGTCTAATTAAGTGGACATGACCAAATTTTTCCTTGAGGACCTTGAGAAAAGGTTTGCTAAGAGTGAAAAGGTTGTAACTAGTACAATCTTAGCAAAACTCATCTCTATAAGGTATACAAGCAAAGGAACATAAGGGAGTACATTATAGAAATGTTTCATCTTGCTTCAAAACTAAAGGCACTCAATTTGGACTTCTTCAAAGACTTGTTGGTGCATTTGGTTTTGATATCCCTTCTGGCATAGTTCAATCAATTTAAGGTGAGCTATAATTTCCAAAAGGAACCTTGATCACTTAATGAGCTCATCTCACACTATTCAAGAAGAGGAGAGATTGAAGCAAGAAAAGACAGCAAGTGCTCACTTGGCCTCCACATCGAAGGACAAGAAGAAAGACAATAAGAGAAAGAAGTATAAAGAAGTTGCAGATATAGCACCACAAAAGAAACAACATAAGGAACCAAATTAGGATGGTTGTTTCTTTTGTGGGGTTGCAGGTTACAAGAAGAAGCATTGTACTAACTATCACACTTGGAGTGCAAAGAAAGGTATGCTTCTTAACTTTTTTTTATCTTGAAGTTAATTTGATTCAGTGCCTAGATACACATGGTGGATAGATTCTGGCGCAACAACTCACATCAGTGTGTCTATGCAGGGTTGCTTAAATTGTTGAAAGCTTAGTGATGGTGAAAGACACATCTACATTGATGATGGCAATTTAGTAGAGGTTAAAGCAATTGGAACATTTAGATTATTGTTAAAGACTGGATTTTATTTGGATTTTTTTGAGACTTTTGTTGTACCATCTTTTATATGAAACTTAATTTCTATTTTAGCATTAGATAAATTTAGTTACTATTGTTCATTTGGAAAATTTAGTCTTTTTTAAAATTCAAATTTGGTTGGTTATAGTTTTTTATTAGGATTTGATAATCCATATTTGCTTGATATAATTATATCAGTTAATAAATATATACATGTTAATGTAATAGGTAAAAAGCATAAATTAACCAATGAGAATTTAGCTTCACTATGGCATAAAAGATTAGGGCATATCTCTAAAGGGAGAATTGAAAGATTTGTGTCTGAGAATAAAGAATTGAAAGCCTAGTTTAAAGCATTTTCCTTTAATTGCCACTAAGAATGATTAGGAAATGATTACTATACCTGAAATTGTTCACGAAGTAAATTTAGATGAAGACAATGTCATTGCCCTTCCTGATTAAGTTTAAGTATTCTAGATGAACAAACTTTACAACCTCAAGAACCATTTCCATTAAGAAGATCCACTAAAGAAAGGAAAAGTACAATTTCATATGATTATATTGTGTTTCTCCAAGAACATGATGTTGACATTGGAGTGATGGAAAATGATCCAATCAATTTTCATCAAGTCATGAAAAGTTTTAACTCTCAAAAGTGGATTCATGCCATGAATGAAGAGATATGAAAGATAATGATGTGTGGGATCTTGTCCCATTGCTTGAAGGTGCAAAACCCATTAGTTTCAAATGGATATTTAAAACCAAGAGGGATTCAAAGGGTAATCAGGAGAGGTACAAGGCACGTCTTGTTGCTAAGGGCTTTACACAAACAGAAAGTATCGATTATAAAGAGAATTTTTCTTTAGTTTCATAAAAAAACTCTTTTAGAATTATAATGACTTTAGTGGCATATTTTGATCTTGATTTACATCAGATAGATGTTAAAAAAGCATTTCTCAATTGTGACATTGATGAAACAATCTATATGATACAACTAAAAAATTATGTATCTAGTGATGCAAAGTCAATGGCTTGTAAATTAAAGAAATCCATCTATGGACTTAAGCAAGCATCTCATCAATGGTATTACAAATTTCATCAAGTCATTACCTTGTCCGATTTTGAGATGAATTTGGTTGATGATTGTATATACCACAAATTCAGTGGGAGTAAGCACATTTTACTGGTTTTATATGTTGATGACATACTACTTGCCAATAATGATATAGGCTTGTTACATGAAACCAAGAGCTTTCTAGCAAAGAATTTTGAGATGAAAGATCTTGGTGATGCAATCTTTGTATTAGGAATTCAAATGCATCGGGATCGCTCTCGAGGTATCCTTAGATTATCACAAAAGGCCTATATCAAAAAGGTTCTTCAAATATATGGTATACAGGATTGCAAACTAGGTGATACCCTTGTGACCAAATGAGACAAGTTTAGTTTTAATCAATGCCCCAAAAATGACTTTGAGAAAAGGCACATGCAAAAGATTCCTTATGCTTCAGCAATAGGGAGTCTAATGAATGGACGGGTTTGTATGTGTCCAAATATCGTATAAATCATTGGCATTTTAGGAAGATATTTGAGCAATCTAGGCATGGATCATTGAAAAGTAGCTAAAAGAGTCATACAATATTTACAGAGAACAAAAAATTATATGGTCACATACAAGAGATCAGATAAATTAGAGAATATTGGGTATTCAAACTATAACTTTATTATATGCCAAGATTGCATGAAATCTACATTAGGCTATATCTATTTGCTGGATGGAGGAGCATTGTCCAAGAAAAGTGCTAAATAGATTCTTGTAGCTCCTTCTACCATGGTAGCTGAATTTATAGTATGTTATGAGGCATTTAATCATGGAATATGGCTACAAATCTTTGTTAGTGGGCTGAAAATTGTGGATGGAATTGAAAGGCTATTTAAGATATTTTGTAACAATAAATCAGCAATCTTGTATTCCAATAATAATAGGAGCTCAACGAAGTCAAAACACATATACATCAAGTTCCTAGTTGTTAAAGAAAGAGTTCAAAGTGGTCAGGTGTTTATAGAGCATATTGGTACAAACTTTATGGTTTTGGATCCACTTACTAAGGGACTACCACCAAGGTCTTTCACAAGCACACTACTCATATGGGTGTTATGTCATTTGAAGATATTCAGTTTTAGTGGGAGTTTGTAATTTTTCTTTTCTACTATAGACACATTTTTGTTATTTCAGTTTTATAGATTTTTTAGAATATTTTCTATAGAAATAAAGTATCTTTTAGTTTATTCATACTTTGATTTTGGTATGGTTTGATAAGATTTAAGTTAGACCAGTTGGAAAAATACATGTTTAGATCACATTGCATGTAATTTTCATGCTACACATTCATACTTGATCTGTGATTTGATTATGTTGACATATGTGATCAAGGAATGCTTAGTTGTAATACATGTAACAAAATTGGATTTGGTTTTATGTTGATATGATTGATGAACAAGATTGTTCGAATATGATTTTGGTTATGATAGCAAAACTTAAGCTCGTAAGATTATATTATGACATTTAATTATATATGATATTTATATATAGTCCAAGTGGGAGATTTTTGGGTATTTTATGAACTTTATATATCAAATATAATAATCATATGTGAAATGCTATCAAAAGGACTTGGCCTAAATTAAAAGTGATCTAATTTGATTTAATATCATAATGGGCCTAATTTATTTAGTAAGTATGGGCTTATATATGAAGATACTCTCATGTAATTTCTAATTTTATGATGGGTAAATTAGAAATTATGGCTTTATCTATATAAGGGTTATGGTCCCCAAATTGTATGTATGAGTGATTCTTTTTTGAAACCCTATCCTTAGAAAATAGAGAACCCCTATTCTTTGAAAAGTCATACATATCAATTTGGAAGACTAATAGCCATAAGATTGAAGAACATCTTAGGAATCATGGATTCAGGTATGCTTTCGCATTTAAGTTTATATTTTTTTCTTGATAGTTTGACATGATTAAATTTTGGATCAGATTTAGATTTATGTATTTAGAGTTTATTCCAACAATGTATAACTACTGTGAAGTACAATGTTTTGGTTAGAGGTAGGAAGGTCACTTCTTTTATCCCTAAAAGGGGCACTCAGCAAGGTGATCCATTATCACCTTATTTGTTTATAATTGTGGTTGATGTCCTCTCAACCATGATATCGTAGCAAGCATAAAGAGGAAGGTTATGTGGGATAAAATTGGCTAGAGCTCGTCTAACTTTCACTCACTATTTTTTTTTTACAGTTGATGCCCTCTTTTTCTTAAAAGTTAGCAAGGAGAATTGTAGTGTAATGAATGAGAAATTGGTGCAATATTGTGAGACCTGGACAAATCATGCTGTTTGTTTTCAAAAACACTCCTGAGATGATGAGGGATGAAATATGTCGGCCTCTGGGAATAAGTAGTACAACTAATCTAGGTTCATACTTGGGACTGCCTACATTGTGGGAAAGATCAAGAGTGGCTGCTCTAGCCTTTGTGAAGGAAAAAATGCTAAAGAAGATAAAGCTTCCTCCACCAGCTCGCTGACGTTGAATGGAGGTCCGACGCAACGGATTGAGACATTTTCTGTCTGCCATGCGTCATTTTTCGTGGCTGGAAAACACCATCCAAATGGTCGTGAACCGTCGTGCCACTACCATATTCAGACTCCTTGTCTTGCGGGCTTCACCGTGGTGTAAATTTTGAGGCCAACCGCACCCCTCTGCCATCCACTGCTGTACGACGCCACGCGCTGCCGTGCCAGAGAATCTGAATATACACCGGGAGACAGCGAGACCACCCGAGGACAGATTTCCATCATTCGACAACACTGTTAAGGTCCGATTCCCTAAAAACTAATAAATTTTGATTGAATTAGCTGCCGAATGCAATTAGGAAATAAATTGACGTAAGTAATAGGATAATCAGACTTAGAATCGTAAAACGGATGACGTGATGAGCTTGAATATTCATTTAAATGTCTAGGGAATTTAATTGACTCAAAATCTGGGATTTCGTGAAGTTTTGAGTTGATTCGGAGCAACAGGAGACCAGGTAGGATGATTTACGCTTCCCGAGTTCTAGATTTGACCTAGTGAATACCTGAACGATTAGATTTAATTGCATAGATTTATGTGCTGCTTTCGATGGACTAAATTGCATGCCTGTGTGCTGGATATCCTAATTTCATGTTAGATTTTTTTTTATCGATTTTAGATGCCCTTAGGACGGATTTACTTAGGGTAGGGTACTTGATAGCCGGTATGGGACGGCTGTTAAGTATCCTGAGTACAGGGAGTTTTTAAATGAGATTATTTTTACCAGATTTAGCCTATACTGCGTTAGGGATCACGCAATAAATCAGGACGACTCTAAGAAAGGTTTAAGGAGTATAAGGAGGGATAGCCTACACAGGAAAATATTGTGATTTAGGCGTAATACCCTAGAACCCTGATGAATAGCCGACCGTGAGCATGTGAGTTCAAATAGACTGTTTGAGGATGAGAATTGGCGTATGTGCACATGCTAGGGAATGACCTAGATGTTGATTCTCACCCGGTCCTTGAGTGGGTGATTGGTGTTACGGATCACACTCACAATATAGGTGAGATTTGGGTGATTGGTGTTACGAATCACACCCAACGATAAGAGAGGTAATCTCTCTAGATGACGTGCAATTGGACGATTTAGATTTTGTTGCAGAGGACTTGTGGTCTATATGGATTTAGATACACTGGGCATGGGATTTAATCTGATTATTGATTTCTGATTTTTAAAGATATGGACTTTATGATTTGTGAGTATTGGCCACAGTTTTCCATGTGATAAGTTGATTTTAAAGATAAGGTATTTCACGTATTTCGAACTGATTTCGGGAAGTTATTTTCGGTGCTTGCACCGCTGAGTATTCAACCAGTTTTTGAACTGTATTTTGAACTATAAATTATTCTACTGGGATTTTATATCTCTCCAGGTTGTTTACTCAGATGAACAGGAACAGGGACAGGAACCTAGACGTTAGCTGGACGATGACTTGGTGATAGACAGAAGAGATGCTTAGTCTAGGCTTGAATTGTATATATATATATATATGTTTATTGATGATGTTGTATATTAGTTCTGTAATTTTTGCTTGCTGTGGTTATTGGACTGGTTGTATATTTGTAAATCATATGACTGTTGTATTTTAGGAAATGCTAGAAATACAGAGGAAACTCTGCCGGATGTCTGGTAGGGTTTACCACTGTAAACTTGTGAATTTAAGTCAGAATTTGTATGAATGCATGATATGATGTATATATGGATTTTAGTTTTCATTCCAGAGTAATCTATGATGAATGTATGTAGAATTAGTACAGCTGCATGTGAATTAGGGTTGAACAGAATCCGAATGGACAACGGGAAGTCTATTTGGGTTACGCTCAACCAGTAGCGATCCCCTGACATTCCCACATCGGGAATAACTATTTGGAAAACCCATACATTTCTGCTATGAGTGTGTATATTATATTAGGGGGTCGTTACAATTATGGTATCAGAGCCCGGTTGTCGAATCGTCTGGTTTAGTGGGCTAGGGATTGTGAATCTTCGAGCTTGCAGCTTTAGGGTTTTGATTGATTTAACTCTGGAATGTTAGGACCTAATCTCGAATCGATAAGTAACGGAATGAATTTAATGCCCTTTTGTTAACTGTTGCTGTTATAACTGAATTTTCTGCTTTCTGTGTCAGATAACTATGGCAGAATCTAGCAGGGATGCCACTCACAGGCCCAGAGGAAGGCTAAGGCACAAGAACCAGGGTGCTTCGGGTAGTGGCAGCATGGAGACTGACGTCGACATGCGCGATATGATGGAATCTATCCGTATGATGGCTGATGCGATGAGAGATCAAGCCACTACCAGTGCTAATGTGATGAGACAGCAATAGGAAGACAGACAAACTAGAAATGACGGAGCCACCCAGCATGCTAACCCATTGTATCAAGGATGGATCAAGTTTCAGAGAGCAGGTCCATCTCCATTTGCAGGTCCCTCCGATCCAGTTGTGGTAGAAGCCTGAGTGAAAGATATTGAAAAGATTTTCAGACTGTTGCAGTGTGACGACGAGCAGAAGGTTACATATGTAACATATATGTTGGAAGGTGAAGTAGAACTCTGGTGGACAGGTGCCCAACAACTGATGGAAAGCAGAGGTATCCCGCTCACCTGGGAGTCTTTTAATAGAGTCTTTATGGATCAGTACATCCCTGAGAGCGTCAAACAATCAAAGGAAGCACAGTTTCTGAAGCTCACACAAGGAGGCAGGCCATTTGAGGA
Source organism: Senna siamea (assembly GCA_031216115.1). Lineage (NCBI taxonomy): Eukaryota > Viridiplantae > Streptophyta > Magnoliopsida > Fabales > Fabaceae > Senna > Senna siamea. The sequence goes on from CM062364.1 coordinate 12,632,824, forward strand.
GTATTTGAAACAATTTGAAGAATTATCCCGATACTCCACCTACCTGCGAATGCACTATGATGAGGCCTGGAAAGCAAAGCAATTAGAAGAAGGCCTAGACTTACCCATGAAGACTCATCTAGCCACACTGGAGATTAGAGACTTCGCCATGTTGGTAAACAAGTGCTGAATCTTGAGTAAGAATCTGGAGCAAAGACAGACTCGAAATATGACACAGAGAACAGGGAATAGGCCAAGACCAGTAACTAGAAGTCTCAATGTGAGAAGCGATATGTTTAAACCGCAACCAGGGGCTTCTAGTAGCAGTAGAAGACGACATGATAACACACCTTATCCGAAGTGTGGCACCAGACATCCGAATCAGCCCTACTGGCATCAGACTCCACTTCAGTGTTACAGGTGTGGAGGTACAGGACATATGGCCAGATACTGTCCTTCCACTGGGAACCAGCCGACATCCAGTAGCCAAAGAACACAGGCTCTAGGGAGAGTTTTCACTCTGAATGCTGCCAATGTCGACAGGTCTTCGGGCTTGATACAGGGTTGAGGTAAAATTTATAATTTTTCTTTGATAGTATTGTTTGATTCAAGTGCTACGCACTCCTTTATTGCTAATGCATGCATAGAGAGAATAAAACTACCTGTTCAAACCCTGCCCTGTGACCTATACATATCCACACCCTTGGGAGAAGCCACTATGTCCCCACGTATATGCCTAAATTTCCCCTTAACCATTGAAGATACTTTGTTCATTGTGGACCTAGTGCGTATACCATTAATTGGGATCGACATCATTTTGGGAATGGATTGGTTGACTAGGAATCGGGTCTTGTTGAATTTTTCTGAAAGGACAATCACTTACCTGGATAACGTACCTGTGCATGGGAGTGACAGGGCTTGTGAAATAGGTGATATGTCCCTCAATCTCTCTGAGGTAGAGTTACAGGATAGGCTAAGCCAAATCCCAATTGTTAGTGACTTTTCGGAGGTATTTCCTTTGGAAGTGAGCAAACTTCCACCACCTAGGGAGATAGAGTTCACCATTGACCTGATTTCGGGCGCGGGGCCAATAGCCATGACTCCATATAATATGGCCCCAGCAGAATTGAGAGAATTAAAGGTCCAAATTGAAGATATGTTAGAAAAAGGGTTCATTAAGCCAAGTGTATCGCCATGGGGAGCTCCTGTCTTATTCGTAAAGAAGAAAGACGGGAGTTTAAGATTGTGTATTGATTATCGGCAGTTAAATAAGGTGACCATTAAGAACAAATACCCATTACCACGTATTGATGACTTGTTTGATCAGTTGCAAGGCGCGACTGTGTTTTCTAAGATAGACTTAAGATCAAGATACCACCAGATTAGGATTAGAGAAGAGGATATCTCTAAGACAGTGTTAGAACAAGATACGGCCACTACAAGTTTTTAGTGATGCCGTTTGGATTGACGAATGCACCCACTATTTTTATAGACTATATGAACAGGATCTTCAGACCCTACTTAGATCAGTTTGTAGTGGTATTCATCGATAATTTCTTAGTCTATTCCAAGAGTCACGAGGAGCATGCCTAGCATCTTAGCACGGTGCTAAAGATACTGGAAGAGAAACAATTGTATGCAAAGCTAGAGAAATGTGAGTTTTGGTTAGAAGAAGTGAAATTCTTAGGACACGTGGTTAATGGGGAAGGGATAGTGGTAGACCCAAAGAAGATTGAAGCAGTATTAGATTGGGGTCGACCTAGAACGGTCACCGAGATTAGGAGTTTCCTAGGTTTGGCTGGTTATTATAGAAAATTTATTCAAGGATTTTCTCAGATAGCTTTGCCATTAACCCGGTTGACTCGAAAAGGGATAGATTTTGAATGGAGCGAACAGTGTGAGAATAGTTTTCAAACTTTGAAAGAGAAATTGACCACCGCTCTTGTACTCATTATTCCGAAACCCCTAGAACCCTTTACCGTATATACAGATGCATCCATGAGAGGCCTAGGTTGCATCTTGATGCATGATGGAAAAGTTGTGGCTTATGCATCACGGTAATTGAAACCTGCAGAGGAAAACTACCCCACCCATGACTTAGAACTAGCTGCCGTAGTGTTTGCCCTAAAGATTTGGAGACATTACTTGTATGGCGCTGTATTTGAGGTGTATAGTGATCATAAGAGCCTTAGGTATTTGTTTGATCAAAAGGAATTAAACATGAGGTAGCGTATGTGGGTAGAATACTTGAAAGACTTTGATTTTGAATTGAAATATCACGCAGGGAAAGCGAATGTCGTGGCTGATGCATTAAGCCGAAAGTCACTACACTAGCTAGTTTAATGATTGGTGAGATGAGGTTACTTGAGGATTTTAGAAATCTCAGCCTCAACGTAATCTCGTTTCTGCAAAGATTAGTGATGAGCGACTTTTTGATAACCTGAGAATTGAGAGAATTGATTAGACAAGCCCAACTTGAGGATGAATCCTTGGAAGTATACGCAGACCAACCTAATTTTGGACTGGCACCTGATGGAGTCTTAATGTTTAGAAAGAGGGTAGTGATTCCGAACCATCAAGAGCTAAAGGAAAAAGTGTTAGTAGAGGCCCATAGAAGTCATTACACTATTCACCCTCGGTATTTCCAAGATGTATCAGGACCTAAAGAGGAATTTTTGGTGGCCCGGTATGCGGAAGGATATCACGAACTACGTGAATACCTGTTTGACTTGTCAACAGGTTAAGATAGAACATCAGAAACCCGCAGGGCTACTGAAACCCTTAGAGATACTAGAAAGGAAATTGGATCAAATCACTATGGATTTCGTGGTAGGATTACCTAGGACACCAGTAGGATTTGATGCCATTTGGGTAATAGTCGATAGGTTGACCAAGTCTGCGCACTTTTTACCTGTTAAGGTGCGTTCTCCATGGAGAAATTAGCCGAAGTATACCTTAGGGAAATCGTGAGATTACATGGAATACCGTCAGGTATAGTATCTAATCGAGACCCTAGGTTTACTTCGAGATTCTGGCAATCCCTACAACAAGCCTTAGGAACCCAACTTAAATTTAGCACAGCCTATCATCCTTAGACTAACGGGCAATCTGAGAGGACTATTCAAACCCTAGAAGATATGTTAAGGGCTTGTGTGCTTAAGCAAAAAGGAAGTTGGGATAAACACCTGCCGTTGATAGAGTTTTCATACAATAACAGTTATCACTCTACCATCGGTATGGCACCATATGAGGCTCTGTATGGGAGAAGTTGTAAGTCACCCTTAAGTTGGGTAGAAATGGGGGAGAGTGCACTGTTGAGACCCGAGATTGTACAAAAAACCACTAATCAGATTAAAATGATCAGGGAAAAGATGAGAGTTGCCCAATAGAGACAAGAATCATATGCCAACAAGAGAAGAAGGCCTTTGGAATTTAATGAGGGAGAGCACGTATTTCTGAGAGTGTCCCCCACCACGGGTATGGTAGACAGGTAAGGACCAAGAAACTAAGCCTTAGATTTCTAGGACCATTCCAAATTTTACAAATAGTCGGTCCCGTTGCCTACCAAATTGCCTTACCTCCCTATTTGTCTAACCTACATGACATTTTTCATGTCTCCCATCTTCGTAAATATGTCCCAGATCCTGTGCATGTATTAGGGAATCAATCGATAATATTAAAGGAAAATTTGACTTATGAATCTACTCCTGTACAAATCCCTGACTTTAAGACTAAGCAACTTTGAAGTAAAATAATCCCTTTAGTTAAGGTACTTTGGCAGGATGTATCATCGTAGGAGATGACGTGGGAGAAAGAGGAAGAGATGAGGCAAAGATACCCAGAGCTGTTCACAGGTATGAATTTTGGGGACAAAATTTTTTTTAAGGGGGGGAGAATGTAATAACTGAAACTATTTTGAAAGAAAAAATTGAATTTTTGATGCTAATTCCATTTAAATCAAGTTTGGCACGTATTTTGAGGTAATGGTTTAACTTGGAAAGCGATTTGAAGTCAAAAACACGATCGAATGGAAAGAAACGTGATCCGGCGATCAGGGACTAAAAGAGGAAGTTTCGTACTTCAGTTTCATTGACGGAGGCCAAAAGCTTTGCATGGGAACTCGTGCCAATGTCTAGATGGAAGCTGACGTCCTAAAGTTTCCCTGGGTGGTCTGAGAAAAGTCAGAATCGCCCCTAGAAGCTTTAAATTTCCAGAAACCCCGCCATTCGACCTAATTCTCTCTCTCTCTCCTCACTCTATTTTCTCTCTCCTCTCTCTCCTCATTCTTCGTGGCCATAAAATGTCATCCAAACGGCCATGAACCGCCGCGCCATCACCATATTTGGACTCCTCGTCTTAAGGGCTTCACGGTGGTGTAAATTTCGAGGCCAACCGCACCCCTCCACCGTTCACCGCCGTACGCCACGTGCTCCACCGTGCACCGCCATGCTCTGCCGTGCGCCACCGTGCTAGAGAATCTGGACATATATCGGGAGAAATCGAGACCACTCTGGGACAGATTTCCATCATCCGACAACATTGGTAAGGTCGATTTCCAAAAAATTGATAATTCTGATTGAATTAGCTGCCGAACGCAATTAGAAAATAAATTGACCTAGAAATTAGGATAATCAGACTTAGAATCATAAAATGGATGACGTGACGAGCTTGAATATTCATTTAAATGTATAGGGAATTTAATTAGCTTGAAATATGAGATTTCGTGAAGTTCTAAATTGTTTCAGAGAAACAGGAGACCAGGTAGGATGATTTACGCTTCCCGAGTCTTAGATTTGACCTAGTGATTACCTGAACGATTAGATTTCATTTCATGGATTTACGTGCTACTTTCGATGGACTAAATTGCATGCCTGTGCGCTGGATATCCTAATTGCATGTTAGATTTTTTTTTTATTGAGTTTAGATGCCCTTAGGACAGATTTACTTAGGGTAGGGTACTTGATAGCCAGTATGGGACGGCCGTTAAGTATCCTGAGTACAGGGAGTTTTCAAATGACATTGTTTTTATCAAAATTATCCTGTACTGCGTTAGGGATCACGCGATAAATCAGGACGACCCTAAGAAAGGTTTAAGGAGTATAAGGGGGGATAGCCTACATGGGGAAACGTTGTGATTTAGGCATAATACCCTAGAACCCTGAGGAATAGCCAACCGTGAGCATATAAGTTCGAATAGACTGTATAATGATGAGAATTGGCGTATGTGCACATGCTAGGGGACGCCCTAGATGTTGATTCTCACCCGGTCCTTGAGTGAGTGATTGGTGTTACGGATCACACTCACAACATAGGCGAAATTTGGGTGATTGGTGTTACGGATCACACCCAACGATAAGAGAGGTAATCTCTCTAGATGACGTGCAATTGGATGACGATTTAGATTGAGTCACAGAGAACTTGTGGCCTAGATGGATTTAGATACACCAGGCATGGGATTTAACCTGATTTCTATGATTGATTTTCAAAGAAATGGATTTTATGATTTTTAGTATTTACCGCGATTTCTATGTGATAAAATGATTTTAAATATAAGGTATTTCACTGATTTCGAACTGATTTCGGGAAGATGTTTTCGGTGCTCGCACCGCTGAGTATTCAACCAGATTTCCAACTGTATTTTGAACTATAAATTATTCTACTGGGATTTTATATCTCACCAGGTTGTTGACTCAGATGAACAGGAATAGGGACAGGAACTTAGACGTTAATTGGACGATGACTTCGTGATAGACAGAAGAGAAGCTTAGTCTAGGCTTGAATTGCATTGTATATATTTTCCTGATGATGTTGTGTATTAGTTTTCTGTAATTTTTGCCTGCTATGGTTATTGGATTGACTGTATATGTATAAATCAGATGACTGTTTTATTTGGGATATGTTCGAAATACAGAGGAAACTCTGCCGAATTTTCGATAGGGTTTACTGCTGTAAACTTATGTAATTAAGTTAGAATTTGCATTTAAATGATTGTATATTGCATGTATGGATATTAGATTTCATTCCAGAGAAATTTATGATGTATGTATGTATAATTAGTACAGCTGCATGTGAATTAGGGTTTTGCATAACTTCTTGATGGCAAGAAGCTTCACATTTTTATTTCTCGTTTCCTCATTTATTACCTAACAAGTTTTCCTTGCAAATGCAGATGCCCGAGTTTTGACAATCTATGTTTTTGGTGATTCAGGTGTAGATTATGGAAATAACAATCATCTAAACACACGAGCAAAGGCAAATAAGTGGCCTTATGGTGTTGATAATAACAATATACTTGGTCGATTCACTAATGGAAAAATTGGGGCAGATTTTAGTGGTAAGTTTTCTAAAATCTACATAAGCATAATTTCAAATAAACATACTCTTAATTAAAATTTTACATAAGATGTATTATGACATCCTTATTTTAATAATTTTAATAGTTAAAAATTTAATTAAGAGCCTTATTTATCCATAGAATTATCTAATGCAAGTCCACTCACTCAATTGTTTGTATTATCTCTATAATTTGAAAATAAAAAAGTCTCTTGCATATAATTAAGTAATAATTTGCACAAAAAATATCATGCATGGTTCTTGTGTTTCTTACAAATTTTTTTCTCAGGTTTGCCAAACCTCCTCCACACTTGAACCTTACTGAACACGAAAGAAGCCAAATAACCATAGCTATAAACTATGCATCTGGCTCATGTGGAATCTTAAACACAACAAGAAGTGTAAGATACAAACACTTAATAAAACATTATGTTTCATCATTAGATTATGTATATCCCTAACATTTTGTTCTCTTTTTTATTTCTTTGTTGTTGAAGGATCAATGTTTATCTTTAGGAGAAAAAATCAAATACTTTACGTCAACCACAACTTTTGATATGCCAAAAGCAATAAAGAGTCTCAAAAAATTAAAAAAACACTTGGCTAAATCTATATATCTATTTCTTATTGTCTCAAATGATTATAACCCATATCTAAATCATGGCATTAAGAACAACTATAGTTCAAAAGGTTTTGCATAACTTCTTGTTGATGAAATGAAAAAACATACTCGGTTTAAATTTAAGGTTTATCTTATTCTTAAATATGCAGGAATCAAATACCTACATAAGCCTTGCTATGCAAAAGGCCAACCTCTTTGTGACAATAGATTGGATTACATTTTCTACATGAAATGGGTCACCATACTGAAGCCTTGAATAGGATTACAACAATAGACTGCTTCAATGGAACTTCATACGCCCTCACACTTTATTGGATTTAGCTAAGAAGTCTTGAACATTATGTTTTGCAAAATTAACTATATATGTAACGCCCCTATCTAGTCTTATTGTTAACTCTGATATAAACAGATAGGTTCGGTACATTATTTTTATTCTTTATTTAATTAATGTCTGAGTAGTTATACCATTGAATTAATTTAAGCAGATTAGGTTCGAGATCTTTTGCTCAGATTAAAACTTACATGCACAGCGGAATAGATCAAAATATACTAACTACACAGCAGAATTAAAGCATCCATGTAATTTAATTAAATACATAATCAATAGTGTCCATTACATTTCTATAAACATGTGTCAGGATATATGAAGTACCCGTCCATAGGAAGTCAGGAGACAACAATCCTGTCACTCAAACCCCTTTAAGAATTTCAAAGATGGATCGGTCCTTCATATATCCTATGTCTGCTGCCCAAAAGAATAACCCTAGTTCTAAACCAAATAAATCTGAACTAGGACCCGAAATAGGGTTATAAAAATCTCCTTAAATCATAATGTGACAACTACCTCCTGCTTTGGCTATGCATCCGCATTTGATACATATTAGCATGGTAATAAGAAACACAAGTTTCCCATTAGCTTAACAATTCGATTTTAGAAATAACTAATATGTACCAGGGGGTGCAAGTACCAAAACATTTTTATTTTACATTCTTGATAATAAAACATAATGTTAACTGTAAATGAAAACAGGCAAGCATTACGTGATAATTTAGATGTTAACATAAAAATTAGGTATTCTCTTTCAAATGGACATATCTAAATAAAATTATACATATTATCGTGGCATTACGCAATTTACTTATGTATTAGCTCTTACATTTATCAATATAAGTTAATTGAGCGCTTAAGGTGTTATGTGGAAACTAGGCCACCTTTATGAAATCACCGTGATCCCTAGTTCATAGGTATGGAGCACCTCCAGCCACACCTCACTAGGGTGCCCATGTGGAGTACTTTTAGCCACACCTTGTAATCTGTAGACACTCGGCCATACATATATAGCATACTTTCGAACACTAGGTCATGGGCATGGGGCACCTTTGGGCACACCTTGCTAGGTCGCCCATGTGGAGCACCTTTGGAAACAAATTGTAAATCATGGTCACTCGGTCACGTGCATAGCGTAATCATGAACACTAGGTCATGGGCATAGAGTACCTTCGGCCACACCTCGCTAGGTCGCCCGTGTGGATCACCTCTAGCCATACATCATAAATCGTGTACCTATCAGTTGCAATTCCTTTATTTTCCTTTTTTTCAGTGCACAATATATCGTTATCACCTTTAGCTACGACTCTTATTTGCCTAATTTAATTTAACTCTATTTGCATGATTTTGGCTAGCGAACATGAATAATATCAAGAATGTAAATCTGTAATAATATCCCATCAAGGCTAGCAAAAATAAACATACAAATACGCAATCGTGGGAAATTATTTTTCAGAATTGTCAAACTACCTAGAGAATGACTAGAAAAGCTGATCTTGGCCTCCCTTCGATCTCCTTCTACACCACGCTTCCTTTAAATTCTTATTTCCCTACAACAATGCCAAGTTTTTGATTTGGTTCAATCATTAAGGAATATTCGGCACAAAAACTACAGGAAGACGTCAAATTAGGGTATTTTAAATTATACCAGAGGCTCCGGGGGCTTGAGATCTAAATTCTGTGATTTTCTAGCACCTCTAGCAATGTTGGACGGTGGCGCAAGGCGACACACTACGGAAAACAGCAGTGAACAGTGACTGACAGCGGCTAGGGTCAAAAAATACACCATGATGTAGCCGACAACTCGAGAAGGTCAGATCTGGTGTCCATTCGGCGAAACACGGCCGTTTGGATGACATTTTTTGGCGATGAAGGTTGACGATGTGACAGTTTTTCAGTTTGGGCGTGTGGCGCTGACATTCCGGTGGAAGTTTGTTGGAGGAAGCTGGCAGCTCAGGCTTCCCAACGGTGGTAGTGGTGTCACTGGACGGTGTCAGACGGTAGAGATCTCAGCGGAGATGGAAAATCACGATAGAGGGGAATTCATGCTGTTTTCGACTGCTGTGGTGGCCGTCGAAAGTCAAAAACAGTAGCTGGAAGTCGGCGGCATTGAGATGCAATGGTAGCAGGGCCCGAGGACAGTACAGGGTGGCGTTTCGGCTGTACACAGTGGCGTGAAGTGGATGAGAGAAGGAAGAGAAAATGGAGAGAGGAGAGAGAGAAAAAAAGAGGAAAATGGTGGGAAAAAATGAATTTTTTGAAATTTTAAGGCCTCCAAGAGCATTTTGGTCTTTTACCACTTCGCCTAGGGAAATTTTCGGATGACTTCTTCGATGTGGGCAAGGATATGGGCCTGCATAGGAGAAATTCATACTCCTTTCTAGGATTTAAAGCCTGTCGACTCATCTACTATTTTCCTAATGCCAGGTCGAGTTTTTCTCCGTCAGATCGAATTTTGACTCCAAAAAATTTTAAAATTTCAGCCATAGGCTCAGAAAATTATACTGAATTCGATCTTAACCAAATCAAAATTTAATTTACCCAATTAATTTATTTTTTTAAAAAAATTTGGGTTATTACAATATATACATTAAATGTCCTTTCTTTGAGAAGGGATTTGGTGCTGTCCAACATCGTGCTGTCCCATGCTGTTCTTTCTATGCTTTCTCTTTTTTGGATAAAAACACACCGTTTTGATGTATATATTAAAAAAAAAAAATCACTCATGGACAGCACCGACAGCACAGGTTTTGAACAGCACTGGATCCAGAGTCCCTTTCTTTAAGATTAAATATATCCAAATCTACGTTCTTATTCTTCAAAGAATAAGAAAAACAAACAAATTCAAATCTAAACACAGATCAAACTCTTTTAGCCATTTTAGCAAATATCAGGTGCAAAAAATTTATCCATATAAATTTATTTATTCTCTAACTTGTTCTTAACATACCACTAAAAAAACATTTAGTTGGTAAAAAATTCCACATAAATTTAAATAATGTAGTAAAATTATGACTATACTTCAAATTATAATATTATTATCTCCTAAATATTAATTGTAATTTATTTTTAAATGTTTTAAAAAAAATTAGAAGACATTGTGGAAATAATGTTTGAAACCAATCAAAAGTTGACAGAAAAAATGCTTAAGTACTTATTTTGTATTATTTCACTTAAAAAAATATAAATGTACCAAAATTAAAAAATTTATAAGTTAATATATGGAACTTAAACATAAAAAAAATTATCAAATATTAAAAATTTTGTTTGAACTTAAGTCACTCAAACTCTAAATACAAAAGAATAACTCACAAAAAATAATGCAGTTTAAACTTTTTGCTTCTTTCAAGTTTGCTCTCATTCTCAATAACGCTTCAATCTTTACAGAAAGCTCTTTTTATTTATGATGCTAGTGACTGTTGATCTAAATTTATTATCGAATTACTTCTTAGTTAAGATATCATGGGATTGATAGCTCTTAATTAGATTTGTTTTATTTTGAAATCTTCAATCAATCAGAGAAGGTTCCTGTGATAGTTGAGATATTATTTCCTTTTCGGGCTCCTTCTTCTGACTTCTTGAAATCAAGAAATCTTACATGATAAGCCATATTCCTTCTTTCCCTTTTTGGTTATTTCCACAAATGTAGAGTATCTAAAGATAAGTGCATTTATTGATTACAAAAACCTTTTTTTCCTTTTTGTTTAATTCATAAATCATTACGCATAGATATTGAATGCTTTCTTTAACTCTGTATCTTACCTAATGTGGAATCCTAGAATGGGCCTTAATCAAAAGGGTTATAAGAGAAACCAAATTTGTTGATAGGAATCAAAACTTCATAAGCTCCTAGACATATGCAGCCTCATTCTTCCCATTTTTTAATAATGTCAACAAATTTTTTTTTTGAAGAAAAAGAAAACTCCCCCTAAATTGTAGGACCAATTTTATTTAATATCCCCTTATTATGTGAGTATTTCAAACACTTATAAAAGATAGTATAGGAGACAATAATATTCGTGTTGCAATTTTAACATAACAAAACAAGGTTTAATTGTTCAATATATACACAAACATAATAGTTCTCCTTCTTTGACATTATCAAAAAGAGGCTAAAAGAAAATAGATAAACAAGAAGTAGATAGAGTAATAAAACTAATCCAGATAATCAATAACAAGTTGGGGAACCTTTAGGTTGATTTTGATAGGAGACATGGGTTTAGGTGGGTCTATGACACCTTTGTGGACAAGCAAATGAATTTGCTCCATGCGATAGAGGCATTGCTCTAGAAGCTGGTTACCTTTGTCAGTGGCCTCAAGAATGCATTGTAATAATAGATGAACAGAAGTGTTAGGGATAGGTAGTGCAGATGGAGATTAGATAAGTGGATCTCTAATAAATAATGGGCTTCCTGAGAGTTATAGTCAGAGGAGGATTTAAAGGAGACTATGATTGGCAGCTTTGGCAGAGGAACCTTTTCCTTTGGAGAATCACCCTTGACATATTAAATCTCAATATTTTGTTTGGAATATGAGGCAGATGATGGAAGTTCATCCTCAAAGATTTCAATGAGTTTAGAATCAGTAGGAGCTTTGCCTTTGGAAAAAGGAGAGAACTTTCTAGGGCGAGGAGAGCTTTTAAGTTCTTTCTTAGGTTTTACAATTTTACATCAACCAATGGTGCTGCCCTACTTCTTTCCCTCTTTTAGTTCCTCAGTAAGAGCAGCCTCGGAAGGTTACACGCTTTTCTTGATCCATTTGTTAGCCACCTTCTTATAGTGCATATTTAGCAGGAGGGTTTGATCATACTTTCCTTGAACACTCAGTTTCTCCCTATCATAAAGTTTAAGTTCCATGTGTTTAGCTATAATAGTTATAAGAATACTATAGGGAAGTTCAATACCAAACTCAAGAACAAAGGCCATGTGATGGAGTAGGATAAAAGAAAGGTTTAAAGGAAGCTTACGAAAAGCACGCCACACATAGAATAAGTCCACATTGTTTGGTTAATTAGTTTTGTTAATCGAGGCATAATTACCTTATTCCTAACATGTAGAAGAATGCGGTGATTGGGGCTGAGAGTGTTAGGATCAACATTTGAGATAGAGTCACCACATAATTCTTGAACAAAAAGGGTTTTGGATTAGCCTTCAAATTCAATATCAGCTTTAGAGTAGTGACAGATTCTAGAATGCGGATAGGAAATGAGTTTGCCCAAGTCATCTAGAGACAAGGTCAGAAAATTTCTACGAAGAATAATGTGGACTTCTAAGGTTTCAAGATTAGCTTTAAGGTTTGAATAGAATTTGCAAATGAGGGTTGTAACGACCCCCTAATACGACATACACAATCCTACGTTTACATAGCGGAAGCATATGGGTCTTTGCAATGGTTATTCCCGATGTGGGAATGTCAGGGGATCGCTACTGGTTGAGCGTAACCCAAATAGACTTCTCGTTGACCATTCGGATTCCGTTCAACCCTAATTCACATGCAGCTATACTAACTATACATATATTCATCATAATTTACTCTGGAATGAAAATTAAACCCATCGATATGTCATACAAGCATTCATACAAATTTTGACTTAATTCCACAAGTTTCCAGCGGTAAACCCTACCGAAAATCTGGCAGAGTTTCCTCTGTATTTTGAATATATCCCAAATACACCAGTCATCCTGTTTACAGATACACAGCCAGTCCAATAACAACAGAAAACATAAATTACGGAAAACCAATATACATCATCATCAGTAAAAATATATACAATGACATTCAAGCCTAGACTAAGTCGTTCTTCTGTTTATAACCAAGGCATCATCAGCTAACGTCTAGGTTCCTGTCCCATTTCCTGTTCATCTGAGTAAACAACCTGGTGAGATATAAAATCCCAGTAGCATAATTTACAGTTCAATTACAATTCAAAATCTGGTTGAATACTCTGCGGTGCGAGCACCAAAAATAACTTCCCGAAATCAGTGAAATACCTTATCTTTAAAATAATTTTATCACATGAAAATTGCAACAAATACTCAAAATCATAAAAATCCATTTCTTTGAAAATCAGTCATAGAAATCAGGTTAAATCCCATGCCCAGTGTATCTAAATCCATATAGGCCACAAGTTCTCTACGACCAAATCTAAATCGTCTAATTACACGTCATCTAGAGAGATTACCTCTCTTATCGTTGGGTGTGATCCGTAACACTAATCACCCGAATCTCGCCTATGTTGTGAGTGTGATCCGTAACACCAATCACTCACTCAAGGACCGGGTGAGAATCAACATTTAGGTCGTCCCCTAGCATGTGCACATACGCCAATTCTCATCCTCATACAGTCTATTCAAACTCACATGCTCACGGTCGACTATTTCTCAGGGTTCTAGGGTATTATGCCTAAATCACAAAGTTTCCCCGTGTAGGCTATCCCCCATTATACTCCTTAAACCTTTCTCAGGGTCGTCCTGATTTATCGTGTGACCCCTAACGCAGTACAAGCTAAATCTGGTAAAAATAATGTCAATTAAAAACTCTCTGTACTCGGGATACTTAATGGTCGTCCTATACCGGCTATCAAGTACCCATACCCTAAGTAAATCCGTCCTAAGGGCATCTAAACTCGATAAACAAAACATCTAACATGCAATTGAGATATCCATCACACAAGCATGCAATTTAGTCCATCGAAAGTAGCACGCAAATCCATTAAATAAAATCTAATCATTTAGGTATTCACTAGGTCAAATCTCAGACTCGGGAAGCGTAAATCATCCTACCTGGTCTCTTCTTACTTCAAACCAATTCATAACTTCACAAATCTCAATTTTCGAGCCAATTAAATTCCCTGGATATTTAAATGAATATTCAAGCTCGTCACGTCATCCGTTTTTTGATTCTAAGTCCGAGTATCCTAATTCCTAGGTCAATTTATTTCCTAATTGCGTTCGGCAGCTATTTCAATCGAAATTCATTAATTTTTGGGGAATCAGACCTTACCAGTGTTTTCGGATGATGGACTTCTATCTCGAGGTGGTCTCGGTGTCTCCCTGTGTATATCCAGATGCTTCGACACACGGCGGCACACGGTGGAGGGGTACGGTTGGCCTCGACATTTACACCACGGTGAAGCCCGCAAGACGAGGAGTCTGAATATGGTGGTGGCGCTGCGATTCACGGCCGTTTGGACGGCGTTTTTCGGCCACAAAAATGACGCATGGCAAACTGAAAAAGCCTTGATCTGGGTGCGTCGAACCTCTGTTCAACGTCGGCGAGCTGGTGGAGGAAGTGACGGCCAACGGTGGCGAACGACGGCAATCTCAGCCAGCAAAGTTTTCGCGCGATAGAGGAGGAAAATGGCATTTTCTAGCGGCACTAGCGGCCGTTGCAGCCGTGGGTGGTTGCTGGAAGTTGAGGGTGGCAAGGGGAGTCAATTGGTATGCCAGGCAGTGGCTCACGGTGGCTCAGGTGGCGGCGCACAGTGGAGGAAGGAGGAGAGATAGGAGAGAGAAAGTAGAGTGAGGAGAGAGAGAAAAATGCACCCAATGGCGGGGTTTCAGGAAATTTAAAGCTTCCGAGGGCGATTCTGACTTTTCCCAGATCCCCCGGGGAAACTTTAGGATGTCGGCTTCCCTCCAGATGTTGGCACGAGTTTTCATGTAGCGAATTTGGCCTCCGTCAGTGAAACTGAAATACGAAACGTCGTCTGTCAGTTCTTGATCGCCGGGTTGCAGTTCTTTTCATTCGATTGTGTTTCTGACTTCAAATCATTTTCTGAGTTCAACCATAACCTCAAAATACATGCCAGCCTCATTTTAAATGGAATTAGCATTAAAAATTTGATTTTATCTTTTGAAATAGTTTCGGTTATTACATTCTCCCCCCCTTAAAAGAAATTTTGTCCCCAAAATTCATACCTGTGAACAGTTCTAGGTATCTTTGCCTCATCTCTTCTTCTTTCTCCCACGTCATCTCCTGCGATGCTACATCCTGCCAAAATACCTTAACTAAAGGGATAATTTTACTTCGAAGTTGCTTAGTCTTAAAGTCAAGGATTTGTACAGGAGTAGATTCATAAGTCAAATTTTCCTTTAATATTATCGGTTGATTCCCTAATACATGCGCAGGATCTGGGACATATTTACGAAGTTGGGAGACATGAAAAACATCATGTAAGTTGGACAAATAGGGAGGTAAGGCAATTTGGTAGGCAATGGGACCGACTCTTTGTAAGATTTGGAATGGTCCTAGAAATCTAAGGCTTAGTTTCTTGGTCCTCACCTGTCTACCAATACCCGTGGTGGGGGACACTCTCAGAAATACGTGCTCTCCCTCATTAAATTCCAAATGCCTTATTTTCTTGTTGGCATATGATTCTTGCCTCTGTTGGGCAACTCTCATCTTTTCCCTGATCATTTTAATCTGATCAGTGGTTTCTTGTACAATCTCGGGTCCCAACAGTGCACTCTCCTCCATTTCTACCCAACTTAAAGGTGACTTACAACTCCTCCCATACACAGCCTCATACGGTGCCATACCAATGGTAGAGTGATAACTGTTATTGTATGCAAACTCTATCAGCGGCAGGTGTTTATCCCAACTTCCTTTCTGCTCTAGAACACAAGCCCTTAACATGTCTTCTATGGTTTGCATAGTCCTCTCACACTGCCCGTCAGTCTGAGGATGATAGGCTGTGCTAAATTTAAGTTGGGTTCCTAAGGCTTGCTATAGGGATTGCCAGAATCTCGAAGTAAACCTAGGGTCTCGATCGGATACTATACCTGACAGTATTCCATGTAATCTCACGATTTCCCTAAGGTATACTTCGGCTAATTTCTCCATGGAGTAATACACCTTAACAGGTAAAAAGTGCGCAGACTTGGTCAAACTATCCACTATTACCCAAATGGCATCAAATCCTCCTGGTGTCCTAGGTAATCCTACCATGAAATCCATAGTGATTTGATCCCATTTCCTTTCTGGTATCTCCAATGGTTTTAGTAGCCCTGCGGGTTTTTTATGTTCTATCTTAACCTATTGACAAGTCAAGCCATTAATATAGTTCGTGATATCCTTCCGCATACTGGGCCACCAAAAATTTCTCTTTAGGTCTTGATACATATTGGAAATACCGGGGTGAATAGTATAATGGCTTGTATGGGCCTCTGCTAACACTTTTTCCTTTAGCTCCTGATGGTTCGGAATCACTACCCTCTTCCTAAACATCAAAACTCCATCAGGTGCAAGTCTAAAATCGGGTTGGTCTACGTATACTTCCAAGGATTCATCCTCAAGTTGGGCTTGTCTAATCAGTTCTCTCAATTTACAGGTTATTAAAAAGTCACTCATCACTAATCTTTGCGGAAACGAGATTACGTTGAGGCTGAGATTCCTAAAATCCTCAAGTAACCTCATCTCACCAATCATTAAACTAGCTAATTGTAGTGACTTTCGGCTTAATGCATCAGCCATGACATTCGCTTTCCTGCATGATATTTCAATTCAAAATCAAAATCTTTTAGGTATTCTACCCACCTACGCTGCCTCATGTTTAATTCTTTCTGATCAAACAAATACCTAAGGCTCTTATAATCGCTATACACTTCAAATACTGCGCCATATAGGTAATGTCTCTAAATCATTAGGGCAAACACTACGGCAGCTAGCTCTAAGTCATGGGTGGGCTAGTTTTCCTCTACAGGTTTCAATTGCCGTGATGCATAAGCCACAACTTTCCCACCCTGCATCAATACACAACCTAGGCCTCTCAAGGATGCATCTTTGTATACGGTAAAGGGTTCTAGGGGTTTCGAAATAATTAGTACAGGAGCGGTGGTCAATTTCTCTTTCAAGGTTTGAAAACTATTCTCACATTATTCGCTCCATTCGAAATCTACCCCTTTCCAAGTCAACCGAGTTAATGGCAAGGCTATCTGAGAAAATCCTTGAATGAATTTCCTATAATAGCCGGCCAAACCCAGGAAACTCCTAATCTCGGTG
Organism: Senna siamea; assembly: GCA_031216115.1. Taxonomy (NCBI): domain Eukaryota; kingdom Viridiplantae; phylum Streptophyta; class Magnoliopsida; order Fabales; family Fabaceae; genus Senna; species Senna siamea. The sequence continues at coordinate 12,650,088 of CM062364.1, forward strand.
ACCGTCCTAGGTCGACCCCAATCTAATACTGCTTTAATTTTCTTTGCGTCTACTGCTATTCCTTCCCCATTTACGATGTGTCCCAAGAATTTCACTTCTTCTAACCAAAACTCACATTTCTCTAGCTTTGCATACAATTGCTTCTCTTCCAGTATCTGTAGCACTGTGCTAAGATGTTGGACATGCTCTTCGTGAGTCTTGGAATAGACTAAGATATCATCGATGAATACCACTACAAACTGATCTAAGTAGGGTCTGAAGATCCTGTTCATATAGTCCTTAAAAACGACGGGTGCATTCATCAATCCAAACGGCATCACTAGAAACTCGTAGTGGCCGTATCTTGTTCTAAACGTTGTCTTAGAGATATCCTCTTCTCTAACCCTAATCTTGTGGTAATGGGTATTTATTCTTAATGGTTACCTTGTTTAATTGTCGGTAATCGATACACAATCTCAAACTCCCGTCTTTCTTCTTTACGAATAAGATAGGAGCTCCCCACGGTGATACACTTGGCCTAATAAACCCTTTCTCTAACATATCTTCAATTTGGACCTTTAATTCCCTTAATTCCGTTGGGGCCATACGATATGGAGTTATGGCTATTGGGCCCGCGCCTGAAATCAGGTCAATGGTGAACTCTATCTCCCTAGGTGGTGGCAGTTTACTCACTTCCAAAGGAAATACCTCTGGAAAGTCACTAACGATTGGGATTTGGCTTAGCCTATCCTTCAACTCTACCTCGGAGAGATTAAGGGACATATCACCCATCTCACAAGCCCTGTCACTCCCTCGCATAGGCACGTTATCTAGGTAAGTGATTGTCCTTTCAGAATAATTCAACAAAACCCGATTCCTAGTCAACCAATCCATTCCCAAAATGATGTCGATCCCAATCAATGGTATACACACTAGGTCCACAATGAACAAAGTATCTTCAATGGTTAAGGGGCAATTTAAGCATATGTGTGGGGACATAATGGCTTCTCCCAAGGGTGTGGATAGGTATAGGTCACAGGGCAGGGTTTGAACAGGTAGTTTTATTCTCTCTACGCATGCATCAGCAATATAGGAGTGCGTAGCACCCGAATCAAACAATACTATCAAAGAAAAATTATAGATTTTACCTCTACCCTGCATCAAGCCTAAAGACCTGTCAATATTGGTAGCATTCAAAGTGAAAACTCTCCTTGGAGCCTGTGGTCTTCGGCTACTGGATGTCGACTGGTTCCCAGTGGAAGGGCAGTATTTGGCCATATATCTTGTACCTCCACACCTGTAACACTGAAGTGGAGTCTGATGCGAGCAGGGCTGATTCGGATGTCTGATGCCACACTTCGGATAGGGTGTATTATCAGGTCATCTTCCACTGCTATTAGAAGCCCCTAGTTGCGGTTTAAACATACCGCTTCTAACATTAAGATTTCTGGTTGCTGGTCTTGGCCGGTTCCCTATTCTTTGCGTTCTGAGCCTGTCTCTTCTCCAGATTCTTACTCAGGATTCGACACTTGTTTACCAGCGTGGCGAAGTCTCTAATCTCCAATATGGCTAGTTGAGTCTTCATGGGTAAGTCTAGGCCTTCTTCTAATTGCTTTGCTTTCCAGGCCTCGTCATAATGTATTCATAGGTAGGTGGAGTATCGTGATAATTCTTCAAATTGTTTCAAATATTCCTCAAATGGCCTGCCTCCCTGTGTGAGCTTCAGAAACTGTGCTTCCTTTGATTTTTTTACGCTCTCAGGGATGTACTGGTCCATAAAGACTCTCTTGAAAGACTCCCAGGTAAGTGGAATGCCTCTGCTTTCCATTAGTTGCTAGGCACCTGTCCACAAGAGTTCTGCTTCGCCTTTCAACATATATGTTGCATATGTAACCTTCTGCTCGTTGTCACACTGCAATAATCTGAAAATCTTTTCAATATCTTTCACCCAGGCTTCTACCACAGCTGGATCAGAGGCACCTGCAAATGGATATGGACCTGCTATCTGAAACTCGATCCATCCCTAATACAATGGGTTAGCATGCTGAGTGGCTCCGTTATTTCTAGTTTGCCTGTCTTCCTGCTGCAGTCTCATCACATTAGCACTGGTAGTGGCTTGATCTCTCATCGCATCAACCATCATACGAATAGATTCCATCATATCGCGCATGTCGACGTCAGTCTCCATACTGCCACTACCCGAAGCACCCTGGTTCCTGTGCCTTGGCCTTCCTCTAGGCCTGCGAGTGGCATCCCTGCTAGATTCTGCCATAGTTATCTGACACAGAAAGCAAACAATTCAGTCATAACAGCAACAATTAACAGAAGGGCATTAAATTCATTCCGTTACTTATTGATTCAAAATCAGGTCCTAACATTCCAAAGTTAAATCAATCAAAACCCTAAAGCTGCAAGCCCGAAGATTCAAGGTCCCTAACCCACTAAACCAAAGATTCGACAAACCGGGCTCTGATACCATAATTGTAACGACCCCTTAATACAACATACACAATCCTACGTTTACATAGCGGAAGCACATGGGTCTTTGCAATGGTTATTCCCAATGTGGGAACGTCAGGGGATCGCTACTAGTTGAGCGTAACCCAAATAGACTTCCCGTTGCCAATTCTGATTCCGTTCAACCCTAATTCACATGTAGCTATACTAACTATACATACATTCATCATAATTTACTCTAGAATGAAAATTAAACCCATCGATATGTCATACAAGCATTCATACAAATTCTAACTTAATTCCATAAGTTTACAGCGGTAAACCCTACCGAAAATCTGGCAGAGTTTCCTTTGTATTTCGAATATATCCCAAATACACTAGTCATCCTATTTACAGATACACAGCTAGTCCAATAACAACAGAAAACATAAATTATAGAAAACCAATATACATCATCATCAGTAAAAATATATACAATGACATTCAAGCCTAGACTAAGTCATTCTTCTGTTTATCACCAAGGCATCATCAGCTAACGTCTAGGTTCTTGTCCCGGTTCCTATTCATCTGAGTAAACAACCTGGTGAGATATAAAATCCCAGTATAATAATTTATAGTTTAATTACAATTCAAAATATGGTTGAATACTCAGCGGTGCGAGCACCGAAAATAACTTCCTGAAATCAGTGAAATAACTTATCTTTAAAATCATTTTACCACATGGAAATTGCGGCAAATACTCAAAATCATAAAAATCCATTTATTTGAAAATCAGTCATAGAAATCAGGTTAAATCCAATGCCCAGTGTATCTAAATCTATATAGGCCATAAAAATCCGTAACACCAATCACTCACTCAAGGACTGGGTGAGAATCAACATCTAGGGTGTCCCCTAGCATGTGCACATACGCCAATTCTCATCCTCATACAGTCTATTCGAACTCACATGCTCACGGTCGGCTATTCCTCAGGGTTATAGGGTATTATGCCTAAATCACAACATTTCTCCGTGTAAGCTATCCTCCCTTATACTCCTTAAACCTTTCTTAGGGTCGTCCTGATTTATCGCGTGATTCCTAATGCAGTATAGGCTAAATCTGATAAAAACAATGTCAATTAAAAACTCCCTGTACTTGAGATACTTAACGGTCATCCCATAACGGCTATCAAGTACCCTACCCTAAGTAAATCCGTCCTAAGGGCATCTAAACTCGATAAACAAAACATCTAACATGCAATTGAGATATCCAGCACACAGGCATGCAATTTAGTCCATTGAAAGCAGCACACAAATCCATAAAATGAAATCTAATCATTTAGGTATTCACTAGGTCAAATCTAGGACTTGGGAAGCGTAAATCATCCTACCTGGTCTCCTGTTGCTTCGAACCAATTCAGAACTATGGCACCAATTCACTAGGTCTCAATTTTTGAGCCAATTAAATTCCCTGGACATTTAAATGAATATTCAAGATCGTCATGTCATTCGTTTTATGATTCTAAGTTCGATTATCCTAATTCCTAGGTCAATTTATTTCCTAATTGCGTTCGGTAGCTATTTCAATCAAAATTCATTAGTTTTTGGGGAATCAGACCTTACCAGTGTTGTCGGATGATAGACTTCTGTCTCAGGGTGGTCTTGGTGTCTCCCGGTGTATATCCAGATGCTCTAACATGGTGGCGCACGGCGGAGGGGTGCGGTTGGCCTCGAAATTTACACCACGGTGAAGCCCGCAAGATGAGGAGTCTGAATATGGTGGTGGCGTGGCGGTTCACGGCAGTTTAGATGGCATTTTTCGGCCACAAAAAATGATGTACGACAAACAAAAAAAGCCTCAATCTGGGTGCGCCAGACCTCCGTTTAATGTCGACAAGCTGGTGGAGGAAGCCGGCAGCTCAGGCTACATGCTAGTGGTGGCAGTGACGGCCAACAGTGGCGGACAGCGGCGATCTCAGCTGGCGAAGTTTTCGTGCTATGGAGGAGGAAAATGGCATTTTTGGGTAGCGCTGGCGACCGTTGGCGGCTGTGGGTGGTTGCTGGAAGTTAAGGGTGGCGAGGGGAGTCGATTGGTATGCCAAGCGGTGGCTCAGGTGGCGGCGCACAATGGAGGAAGGAGGAGAGAGAGGAGAGAGAAAGTGGAATGAGGAGAGAGAGAAAAATACGCCAAATAGCGAGGTTTCAGGAAATTTAAAGCTACCGGGGGTGATTTCGACTTTTCCCGAATCCCCCGGGGAAACTTTAGTATGTCGGCTTCCCTCTAGACGTTGGCATGAGTTTTTATGTAGCAATTTTGGCCTCTATCAATGAAATTGAAATACGAAACATCGTCTGTCAGTTCCTGATCGTCAGGTTGCATTTCTTTTCATTCGATCGTGTTTCTGACTTTAAATCGCTTTCCGAGTTCAACCATCACCTCAAAATACGTGCCAGCCTCAGTTTAAATGGAATTAGCATTAAAAATTTGATTTTATCTTTCGAAATAGTTTTGGTTATTACAAGGGTAGGATATATAGAGTCCTTAAGGGACAAAAAACCCTTCCAACCAATATTAATCAGAAGCTTAAAATAGTAAAAACCCTAAGATAAGGAATTGAAAGTTTACCTCACAAATAATGGAGAAATTTCAGTGTTTGAAGTATGATTCATAGAAATTTTTTCCTTCTTCTCCATCGAAGAGTTTGGGCTTCCCTATTCTAAAGTGTTTAGAGATTTAGATAAGTGAGAGATAAGAAGGCCTTCACTTGGGGAGAGTTTAGGAAGCCATTGACATGAATAGACCAAGAAGACTAACAAAGAGCAAAAAATGAGAGCAAAAGAAAATGTCAAAGTGAATTAGACACATAAAGAAATAATTTAAACCCATTTAAGAGCGAGAGAAACAAGTGAGCATGCCCAAAAAGATAGGAGGTGATTAGGTTAAACATTTGGCAGACGTTTTTGAGCATTCAAGGTACTAATTCTAAACTTCAAAGTATTAGGTGGGAGACTAATGATCCTTGTTAAATTTTTAATTTTACACAAGGAATTCAAAAACCATTGGACATCCTTAATTCTCTTCGTAATCTATGAAATTTTTCAGAATCTAATGGTTTAGTAAAAATTTCTACCAACTGATTTTCAGTAGAGATATAATCAATTTTAATAGTACCATTTTGAATATGATCTCTTAGAAAATGATGCTAAATTTTGATATGCTTAGTTAGGGAATGCTAGATGTGTAACGACCCCCTAATACAACATACACAATCCTTTATCTATATAGCGGAAGCATATGGGTTTTTGAAATAGTTATTCCCGATGTGGGAATGTTAGGGAATCACTACTGGTTGAGCGTAACCCAAATAGACATTCCGTCGTCCATTCAGGTTCCGTTCAACCCTAATTCACATGCAGCTATACTTAATTATACATACATTTATCATAAATAACTCTGGAATGAAAACTAAAATCCATATACACATCATATCAGGAATTCATACAAATTCCAACTTACTTTCACAAGTTTACAGCAGTAAACCCTACCAAAAATCCAACAGATTTTTCCCTGTATTTCGAGCATATCCCAAAATACAACAGTCATCTAATTTACAATATACAACCAATCCAATAACAGCAGAAAAGCAAAAAATTCAGAAAACCAATATACAACATCATCAGTATAATATATATACAATGCAATTCAAGCCTAGACTAAGCTACTCTTCTGTCTATCACCAAAGCATCGCCTAACTAACGTCTAGGTCCCTGTCCCTGTTCCTGTTCATCTGAGTAAACAACCTGGTGAGATATAAATCCTAGTAGAATAATTTACAGTTTAAAATACAGTTCGAAATCTGGTTGAATACTCAGCGGTACAAGCACCGAAAAAAACTTCCCGAAATCAGTTCAAAATCTGTGAAATGCCTTATCTTTAAAATCAATTTATCGCATGAAAATCACGGTAATTTCTAAAATCATTAAAAATCCATTTCTTTGAAAATCAGTCATAGAAATCAGGTTAAATCCCATGCCCATTATATCTAAATCCATATAGGCCACAAGTTCTCTGCGACCAAATCTAAATCGTCTAATTGCACGTCATCTAGAGAGATTACCTCTCTTATCATTAGGTGTGATCCGTAACACCAATCACCCGAATCTCGCCTATGTTGTGAGTGTGATCCGTAACACCAATCACTCACTCAAGGACTGGGTGAGAATCAACATCTAGGGCATCCCCTAGCATGTGCACATACGCCAATTATCATTCTTATACAGTCTATTCGAACTCCTATTCTCATGGTCGGCTATTTCTCAGGGTTCTAGGGTATTACGCCTAAATCACAAAGTTTCCCCGTGTAGGCTATCCCCCCTTATACTCCTTAAACCTTTCTTAGGGTCATTTTGATTTATCGTGTGATCCCTAACGTAGTACAGGCTAAATCTGGTAAAAACAATATCATTTAAACTCCCTTTACTCGGGATACTTAACGGCCGTCCCATATCGACTATCAAGTACCCTACCCTAAGTAAATCCGTCCTAATGGCATCTAAACTCGATAAACAATTCATCTAATATGAAAATGGGGTTTTCAGCACATAGGTATGCAATTTAGTCCATTAAAAGTAGCACGTAAATCCATGCAATTAAATCTACTCGTTCAGGTATTCACTAGGTCAAATCTAGAACTCGGGAAGCGTAAATCATCCTACCTAGTCTCCTGTTGCTCCAAATCAATTTAGAACTTCTCATAGTATCAAATTCTGAGCTAAATCAATTCCCTGGATATTTACACGAATATTTAAGCTCGTCACGTCATCCTTTTTACGATCCTAAGTCTGATTACCCTATTACCTAAGTCAGTTTATTTCCTATTCGCGTTTGGTAGCTAATTCAATCAAAATTCATTAGTTTTAGGTGAATCGGACCTTACCAGTGTTGTCGAATGATGGAAATCTATCTCGGGGTGGTCTTGGTGTCTCTCGGTGTATATCCAGATTCTCCGGCATGGTGGCGCACGGCGGCGTATGGCAGAGGGGTGCGGTTGGCCTCGAAATTCACACCACGATGAAGCCTGCAAGACGAGGAGTTCGAATATAGTGGTGGAGCGGCAGTTCAAGGCCGTTTGGATGGCGTTTTCTTACCTTGAAGTTTTATGCACGGCGGACAGGAAATCCCTCGATCTAGGCATGTCGAACCTCCGTTCAACGGCGACGAGTTGGTGGAGGAAGCTGGAAGCTCAGGCTACATGCTGGTGGTGGCAGTGATGGCTAACAGTGGCTGATGGTGGCTGACAGTGGAGATCTCAGCTGGCGAAAATCTCACGTGACGAAGGAGAAAAACGCCATTTTTCGGTGGCTCTGGCGGTCATTGGTGGCCATGGGTGGCTGCTGGAGGTCGAGGGTGGCGAAGGGAGTCTGTTGGTAGGCCAGGTGGTGGCTCACGGTGGCTCAGGTGGCGGCGCGTAGTGGAGGAGAGAGAAAATAGAGTGAGGAGAGAGAGATAATTATGGCAAATGGCGGGTTTTCAAGAAATTTAAAGCTTCCAAGGGCGATTCCGGCTTTTCCCGAACCACCCAGGGAAACTTCGGGATGTCGGCTTCCATCCAGACATTGGCATGAGTTCCCATGCAACAATTATGGCCTCCGTTTGTGAAATGTAAGTACGAAACTTCGTCTTTGCTTCTTTTCATTCGATTGTGTTTCTAACTTCAAATCGCTTTTCGAGTTCAACCATTACCTCGAAATCCATGCCAGAACCAGTATACATGCAATTTACGTCAAAATCGGGTTTTATGTTTTAAAATATAGCTGGTTATTATAGGATGGGATTTTTTGATAATTTAATGGCACTTGTATTTATCACCAAGGTTTTAAAAACTGAATCAGTCATCGAACTGGTCAAGATACTAAATCAAGGTTGACTAGTCGAACCGATGGCTATTATATATATATATTTTTCAATTTCATATCTTATAATATATCTTTGATTTTTAATATAATATAATAAATAATATTATAAATATTATATAAATTCATTACGTAAAATAATATAATAAATAATACTAACTATTGGTATTAAATATCAATACTCAAGTATGCTTATATAACATATTATCCATCTAAATTTTAATTTGTAACAAATCACTCCCCTAAAATATTTAAAAAAATAAAAAAATCTGTCTTTTTATAGTTAAATTTAACAACTATATGCTTATCATATAATTTTTTTCTTCTCTTCCTCAATTTAATTTCACATTATATGTGAAGGAAGATTGGAGAAAAAAAATAGATTTTATGAGCTTTTTAAATACAATTTCATTATTTTGAATAGTTTAGGAGTGTGATTTATTACAAATCAAAGTTTAGGTGGGTGATGTGTTATATAGGCATAGTTGAGGGGTGTAAAATATAGTTTCCCTAAAATATTAAAAAAACAATCAGTGAACTAGTCAAATCATTGATTTTTTACCAATTCGATCAGTTTTTGAATGATTCTTCACCTCCTTAGTTTTATGGTTCTTTTAGACTGGCTGATGGACTGATTCACCAATTTTCCAATCCGACCAACCGGTCTAATTCAGTTTTTCCAACAATGATTATCACATTTAATGGGGGATATTTTTTAATTATAGTCCATATCCCTTAATTGATGTAACATCCATATTAATTGAGCACATCAGCTTCCTACAACAATGTACTGAGCCTCTGCTATAGAGAGTGCTATAGAGGTTTATTTCTTACTATGCCATGAAATTAAGAAAAGTCTAAAGAACTAATAGGTTCCACTAGTCCTCTTCCTATAAATTTTTACAACCCTTAAAATCAACATCAAAAAGCCCAATTAATTCCCAATAATTATTGTTTGGATACCATAATCCTATATCTGAGGTTCTTTTAAGGTACCTAAGTATTCGTTGAATAGCAATGAGATGTGATTCTTTTGGATCAAATTTAAAATAGGCACATAAACATACAACAAACATAATATCAGGGTAACTAGTAGTTAAATATAGTAAGGAGCCTGTCATACCTTGATAGAGTTTTGAATCAATAGATTAACCTACTTCATCCTTGTCAAGTTTAATGGAACTGCTTGCTAGGGTTCCTATAGCCTTATAGTTCTCTATGTCAAATCTTTTAAGGAGTTCCCTAGTGTATTTGGTTTGAAAGATGAAAATTCCTTTAGTTGTTTGACGAACTTAGAGCCCAAGAAAGAATGTCATCTTGTCCATCATACTCATCTCAAACTCATTAGTCACTAATACATAAAAATCTTTGCACGGCTTTTCATTATTATATCCAAAAATAATGTCATCCACATAGATTTGACCATTAAGAATGTCAGATTTTAGTCATTTTGTAAATAGAGTGTTATAAGCTTGTCCTCTTACAAATTCATGTTAAAGTAAGAACTAGCTTAATCTCTCATACAAGGTTCTAGGAGCCTACTTTAAGCCATATAGAGCTTTTGTAAGCTTATAAACATGATTTGAAAATTTTTCATTTTCAAAACTAAGAGACTGTTTCACATAGACTTCTTCATTTAAATATCCATTTAAAAATTCAATTTTCACATCCATTTGAAAGAGTTTGAAGTTTATAATGCATGCAAAAGCAAGTAATAGTCTAATGGATTCCAATCTTGCAACAGGAGAAAAATTTTCATTGAAATCAATACCTTCCACCTGATTATATCTATGGGTGAATAGACAAGCCTTGTTTCTGACTACATTCCCTACTTAGTCTAGCTTATTTTTTAATACCCATTTGGTTCATTTGAGAGATTGATTCTTAGGATCAAGAACTAGTGTTTAGACTTGACACGTTCAAATTGATTGAGGTCTTTTTGCATGGCTAAGATCCAGGAATCATCCTTAAGCGCTTGCTCTACATTTTTGGGCTTTGTCTATGACATGAACAACATGTGGTTCATTCATTCGAATGATGAACACATTTTCATTCCATCTGTTGGTTACCTATTATAAATCTATGGGATATGTTAGAGAATGTCTCCATTTCCTAAGAAGACATTGCTCTCTTTGTGGTTCAGATGGTGGTTCCTCAAAGTGAGAGCTAGGAGCCTCATAACTTGTTTCTTGTACTTTTACAAGTATTTCTTAGCTCTCACAGAATAATTTTCTAGGAAGTATCTCATCTTCATCATCATCTGTTCTATGGATACTTGGAGCAATATTATTAATTTCATAAAAAAAATGAATACTTTCTTCAATAATTTTCAGTTTAGTGTTATAAACTCTGTATGCTTTACTAGTTAATGAATAACCAAGGAAACTTCCTTTTGTTGATTTAGCATTAAACTTTCCCAAATTTTCTCTTTTATTATTTAGAATAAAAGCACTTTCCTCCAAAAATGTGAAAATAACTTATATTTGGTTTCCTTCCTTTCCATAACTCATAAGGTGTCTTCTCTAGGATAAGTCTAATTAGGCTCCTATTCTGCATAAAGCAAGTTGTGTTAACAACCTCTGCCAAAGGTTCTTAGGGAAATTATTTTCACATAACATGGTTCTAGCCATGTCAAGTAAAGTACTATTTTTTATTTTAACTACCTTATTTTGTTAAGGAGTCTTAGGAGTCGATCAATTATATTCTATTCCAATATTCTTGCAATAGTTTTCAAAAGCTTTATTTCTAAATTCTTTACCATGATCACTATGTATACAGTTGATATGGCACCCTTTCTCATTTTGAACTTTTTGGCAAAATGTTTTAAAATTCTGAAAGAAGTTATGTTTATGAGCTAAGAAATATGCCTAAGTAAATTTAGAAAAATCATCTATAATTACCATTCCATAATATTTTCCTCCTAGGCTCTGGGTCCTTATGGGTCTAGGTCCAAATATATCCATGTGAATTGATTCTAGAGGATGCCTATTGGACACTATATTTTTACTTTGAAAGGAGGATTTAACTTATTTTTCTTTTGACATGCTTCACATACATGTTCTTTTTCATATTTTCCTTGAGGCACACCAATAAAAAGTTCCTTTTTACTTGATTGATTTATGACAAGCATACTAGTATGTCCTAATCTTTTGTGCCACATCCACCCTGGATCACTAGTGGATGATAAGAATTTAAGTGATGTTTCTAAATTTATTTCTAGGTGTAATGTATATACATTGTTATGTCTTTTTCCTTCTATTAGAATGCTATTATCTTTTAAATTATATACTAAGCATTTAGAAGTCGTAAAGGTTACCTTATACCCTTGTCATATAGTTGACTAATACTTAATAAGTTATGCTTGAGACCTGCAATTATGTATACCTCATCAATATTTAAGAACGCATTTACCTCAACCTTTTTGATTCCAATAATTTTTCCTTTGTTGTTGTCTCAAAAAGTTACAGATCCAAGGTTCCTTGAGGTGATATATCAGAAATTTTGAATATTTCCTATCATATGTATAGAGCAGCCTGAATTAATGGACCAAGGTTCCTTTTCCTTTTCCGAAAACTCTTGTAACACAAATGATTATTTTAGGTAATCAAATTCGTTTGGGTCCTGAATAAGTTAGTGATGGTTCCTAGAACATAAGTTCCTTTAGGAACCTAGATCTGCCTTATAGTTTTCATACTCTTGTTCCTACATTTGTATGAAATGTGACCTTTTTGTTTGTAAATATAACATGTTCTAGTTATTGTAGGTCTTTTTGTTATTGTTATAGATTCATACTTCCTATTTTTTTCTTTGTTAGTGCTTCCTTCCTCTACTTTGTAGTATCATATTCCATTTTTTCTAGTGTATTCTTTTGAGCCCCTAGTATTAGATTTAGGTTATCTCTTCCTTTTACAAATTGCTCTAGATTGTAGTTTAAGTTATCTATAGTAGCCTTTAACTTATTATTTTTATTTATTAATGCACATAATGAACTTCCCTCTTCTATACATTTAATTCTTTCTTCTAAGATTTCCTTTTGATGTTTCAATCCACTAAAGCTTTTAAGTTCCTTAGTATGTGATGACTTTAATGAACTATATTGTTCTATTATTTTCCTAGAGTCATCTAGTAAATTATTAAATGCATCAAGTAATTCATCATATGAAGGAGGATTATCATATACCTCAAACTCATCGTTGAGTGAGCTGTTGGCCATCACACATAGATTGGAAGTTTCCTCCTTGGTTCCTTCTTCTCCATCTAGATCTAAAATAACATCAACACTCCATGTGATGTTTGCAACCATTGTCTTTCTCTTTTCCTCGGTTCCTTTCTTGAGAAGTGTAAAGTTAGCTATGACATGTCCTGGTTTGTTACATTCCCTCATCTCTAAGGATTATTTTTATATCTCTTCTTGTGAGAATCATAGAACTTCCTTGACAACAAAGCCATCTCTTTATCTTCATTTGGATAGGTTGGAAATTGCTCTTCTCCTTCAACAATGATAGATAACTTTAGAGCAATAGACATTTCCTTCTTGAGTTCCTCCTGGTCTTGTTTTAGGAACCAAGTTTCATATGCAATAAGATTTCCTCTTAGTTCATCATATGATATGCTACTCATTTTTTTGCTCTCTTGATTGGCAACTACTTTGGATCTCCAAGCATAGGTCAGACTCCTTGTGAGTGTTCTCACTAGTTGTTCATTAGTAAAATGATTTCCAAGAGCATCAAGGTGATTAATGATTTTCCCAAACTGATTAAACATGTCTTAAATTCCCTTGTCTATTTTCATTTTGAACATTTCATACTCCTGAGTCAGAGTGTCAATTCTAGTTAGTCTAACTTTTGTGGTTCCTTCGTAGGTCACCTCCACTTTATCCCACATTTCCTTTGTAGCTGAGCACCTTGATAATTTTTTAAATTCTTCTGCATTAAGAGAATAGAATAAGTAGTTAACTTCTCTCGTGTTGATTTCAAATTTTCTCTTATCTAATTCATCCTATTCTGATTTGGCTTTATGAACCGTCTTCCCATTTTCTATTTTGGTCATTTGAAATAATCCATCCTTAATCACATTCTATGCACTAATATTTGGTGTAAATCCAAACCATTTATCTTTTTGAGCCTAGCATGACAACTAAGGTCTCTAATTTAGAGACCATGATAGGAGAAATTTTATTCAATAAACTTTTTTCTAAATTTTCAGACTTTACTCAATGATGTTAGAGACACATCAAGCCTGACACATCTTGACGTTAATAAAAGACTATTTTCTGAATAGATTTATTGTTTATGTTATTAAATTTCATATTCAATAAATACATTTAAAAAACATATATTTGTTAATATTTTAAAATATTATTAAATATAAAAAATTATAAAGTAATCACTATATAGAAAAATCTATTAGAAAGTTGTAGGAGTAAACTTACTTTTTGTCATTGAATGATTTGTAAAACTAAGATTTAGTCTTTGGAAGATAATAATATACATTTTAGTCTCTGAAAAATTATTAAAGTCAACTCATTAGTCTTTAGATTGTTAGTCATTAAAGGATTAGATGGCATAACACGTTAAACGCTAACGTGTAATGTTAATTTTCCTATTGAATGACTCATCAATAAGCTAGTTTGTATAAAAATCCCACCCAACAACACCTAAGAAATATATATTTTTTTCAACAAAAACATAATGTTCTTGTAAAGTCTAACTAATATTCCACTAATACTCTCTTCCTCACACTTGTTCTTCTCACTCTCCCTCTTTGTCTATTCCTCACAATCTTTTGCTAAAAATATGGATAATCCCTTTCCCATTCCAACATAATCTTCCTCTAATATCCTTTGCTTTCCTCCTTTATTGTTCCTTTGTCAGCATTACGCCATACACTAGTGGCGTCAACTATAGCACTGTCATTAACAACCTCCTACCGTTGCCTTGCCTGGCCTCTTTCCTCAAATCCCAATCCACCATCAATCGTGTCAAGATCTTTGATATTAAATAGTAAATTTGATTCATTTTTAGAATCTTTTCTTATTTATTTTTATTTGACACAAATAAATCCTATAAAACTCTTTTTAAAGTCTGAAAAAATAAATTGTCAAACTTTCCATAGTTAGATAGCATTGTTGCACTTTATTGTTCAAAAAAACTTAAATTATTCAATTTCTTGTTCATTTTCCTTTGTCAATAACTATATGCAGTTTTTAAGTTACTCATAAAATAACAATAATCCAAAAATGGGCGACAAGATTTACAATGCCTCCTATATAATACATATTTGTGAAGTGGTAGTAGAAAGCATTCACAATCAAATCAAAGTTTCTTCCGTATTCAAGAAGAGATGGCAAGAAGCTTCACATTTTTATTTATTGTTTCCTCATTTATTGCCCAACAAGTTTTCCTTGCAAATGCAGATGCCTTGGTTCCAGCAATCTATGTTTTTGGTGATTCAGGTGTAGATGCTGGAAATAACAATCATCTAAACACACGAGCAAAGGCAAATAAGTGGCCTTATGGTGTTGATAATAACAATATACTTGGTCGATTCACTAATGGAAAAACTGGGGCAGATTTTAGTGGTAAGTTTTCTAAAATCTACATAAGCATAATTTCATATAATCATACTCTTAATAAATGAAAATTTTCTACATAAGATGTATTACGATATCCTTATTTTAATAATTTTAAAAGTTAAAAATTTAATTAAGAGCCTTATTTATCCATAGAATAATCTAATGCAAGTCCACTCACTCAGTTTTTTTTATTATCTCTATAATTTGAAAAGAAAACAAAAAAGTCTCTCGCTTATAATTAAGTCAATAATTTGTACAAAAAATATAATGCATGTTTCTTGTGTTTCTTACAGCTTTTTTCTTGGGTTTGCCAAAGCCTCCTCCATACTTGAACCTCACTGAACATGAAAGAAGCCAAATAACCACAGGCATAAACTATGCATCTGGCTCATGTGGAATCTTAGACACAACAAGAAGTGTAAGATATATATAAACACTTCATAAAACATTATGTATCATCATTAGATTATGTAAATCTCTAACATTTTGTTCTGGTTTTTATTTCTTTGTTGTTGAAGGATCAATGTTTGTCTTTAGGGGAACAAATCAAATACTTCACATCAACTGCAACTGTTGATCTGCCAAAAGCAATAAAGAGTCCTGAAAAATTGAAAAATCATTTGGCTAAATCTATATTTCTACTTCTTATTGGCTCAAATGATTATAACCCTTATCTGAATCATGGCATTAAGAACAACTATAGTTCAGAAGGTTTTGCACAACTTCTTGTTGACGAAATGACAAAACATATTCAGGTTTAATGTCCTTCCATATCAAATAATGCTTAACATAAATCCTCAAGAATGTTTATTAAATTATGGATGATGATTTGTTTTGTTTTAAAACTTTTGCACATGTAGAAGCTGTATGATCTCGGGGGAAGAAAGTTTTTGGTGTCTGACCTTGCCTTTTGTGAGCCACACAATTATACGTCAACATGCATGACAATGTACTATGCAGACAAGCTTCATGATAGGATAGACAATCTGCAATCCAAGCTCCGTGGTTCTTTATTTTCAATATTCAACGGAGTGAATATAATAAAACAGATTTACTCAGAGCCACAAAAATATGGTAAGGAAATTAAATTTTTTTAGCAATCAGACCAAATATATATATATGAACTTCTATGACTGTTCTTTAACTTTGGGGTTTATCTTATTCTTAAATGTGCAGGAATCAAATACCTACATAAGCCTTGCTATGTGAAAGGCCAACCTCTTTGTGCTAATAGATCGGAATACATTTTCTATGATGAAATGGGTCACCATACTGAAGCCTTGAATAGGATTACAGCAATAGACTGCTTCAATGGAACTTCATGCACCCCTCACACTCTATTGGATTTAGCTAACAAGTCTTGAACATTATGTTTTGCAAAATTAACCATAATTATTATTATTATTATTATGTTATATATATACATTAAATGTCCTTTCTTCATGATTAAATATATCCAAATCTAGGTTCTTATTCTTCAAAGAATAAGCAAAACAAACAAATTCAAATCTAAACACAGATCAAACTCTCCTAGCCATTTTAGCCAATATCAGGTACAAAAAAGTTATCCATATAAATTTATTTATTCTCTAACTTGTTCTTAACATACCACTCAAAAAATATTTAGTTGGTAAAAAATTCCACATAAATTTAAATAGTGTAGTAAAATATGACTATACTTCAAATTATAATATTATTATTTCCTAAATATTAATTGTAATTTATTTTTACATGTTTAATCAAATAGAGCACATGTGAAAATAATGTTTGAAACCAATAAAAAATTAACAAAAAAAATGCTTACGTACTTATTTTGTATTATTTCACTTAAAAAATAAAAATGTACCAAAATTAAAAAATTTATAAGTTAATGTATGGGACTTAAACATTAAAAAAATTATCAAATATTAAAAATTTTGGTTAAATTATTCTTATAGTACCTACAGTTTCACTCAATTTTTAATTTAGTTCCTACAGTTTAAAAATTTTTACTTGAGTCTCTATAATTTATTAAAATTTTAAATTAGTCCCTATTGTCAAATTTTTGTTAAAATTATATTAAATTGTTAATATTTCCGAAAAAATATAATATCTTAGTACTCTAAATATGTATGATTTACGTCAACAAAGAGGAGAAAATAAATAAATAATAATCTAAAAGTAACTTACATCTATGAAATGAAAAAAAAAATTATGTTAGTAACATGAGTACATTAACTTGAATTAAGTGAATTCATAACATTAAGATGACATAATTACTATATCATCAAAATTTAGCAAAATTTTGACAAAAATTTAAGCTTTGGGAATAATTTAAAAATGTGTTAAATTACAAGGCACAATTATAAATTTTTAAACTATATGGACCTAATTAAAAATTGAGTGAAATTATACAAACCATATGAATAATTTAACCATTTTTTCCATTAAATATTTATGTATATTAAAATTGTAGGGGCTTCTTCTTTTTTTTTTTTTAATTCAGGCATAAGGTTTACTTGTTCAATAAGTTAATAATGCTTCATGCTACAATAAGTTAATTGCAAATTAAACTAATGAGTTCTATGAAATTTATCAAATAGATTGATGGGCAGTTTTAGGGATAGGAAGTGCAGATGGAGTTGGATAGGTGGATCTCCAACAGATTGATGGGCTTCCTAAGAGTTATAATTAGAAGAGGATTCAAAGGAGACTAAATTGGCTACTTTGGCAAAGGAACCTTTACCTTCAGAAGTTACCCTTGAAATATTAAATCTCAATATTTTGTTTGGAATGTGAGGCATAAGAAGGAGTTCTTCCTCAAATATTTCAATGAGTTCAAAATCAACAGGATCTTTACCTTTGCAAAAATGAGAGGACTTTCTGGGGTGAAGAGAGCTTTAGGTTCTTTCTTAGGTTTGGAAACTTTACATCAAGGAATGGTGCTGCCCGACTTATTTCCCCCTTTAATAGAAGGCGTTGATCATACTTTCCTTGAACACTCAGTTTCTCCCTATTTTAAAGATCAAGAGGTACTTCCATGTGTTTGGCTATAACAGTGACAAGTATACCATAGGGAGGTTCAATATTAAACTCAAGAACAAAGGCCATGTGATGTAGTAGGATAAAAGGAAGGTTTAGAGGAAGCTTATGAAAAGCACACCATACATAGAATAAGTTCAGATTGTTTGGTTGGTTAGTTTTGTTAACTGAGGCATTATTACCCAATTTATGACATGTAGAAGACTATGGTGATTGGGGCTGAGCGTGTTAGGATCAACATTTGAGACAGAGTCACCACATAATTCTTGAAAAAAAATGGTTTTAGAATAGGCTTCAAATTCAATTTCAAGTTTAGATTAGTGACAGATATCAGAATGCGGATAAGAAATGAGTTTGCCCAAGTCATCTAGAGATAGCATCAAAAAAGGTCCATGAAGAAGAATTTGGACTTTTAGGATTTCAAGATTAACTTTGAGGTTTGAATAGAATTCGTGAATGAGGGTAGGATAGATAGACTCCTTAAGGGACAAAAAACCCTTCCAACCAATATTAATTAGAAGCTCAAAATAGACAAAATCCTCAGACAAAAATAATTAAAAGTCTACCTCACAAACAATGGAGAAACTTTGGTGTTTAAAGTCTGATTCATAGCAATTTTTTCCTTCTTCTCCAATGAAGAGTTTGAGTTTCCCAGTTCTAAAGCATTTAGAAATTTGGATAGGTGATAGATCAGAAGTCTCTCACTTAGAGAGATTTTAGAAAGCCATTGACATGAATAGGCTAGGAAGATTAAAAAAGAGCAAAAAATGAGAGCAAAATAAAATGACAAAGTGAAGTAGACACACAAAGAAATAATTTAAACTCATTTAAGAGCGAGAGAAATAGGTGAGTGTGCCTAAAAATATAAGAGGTGATTGAGCGAACGTGTGGTAGACATTATTGAGCATTCAAGGCATTAATTTTAAAATTCAAAGTGTTAGGCAAGAGACTAAGGATACTTGTTAAAATTTGAATTTTGGATAAGGAATTCAAGAACAATTGGACATCCCTTATTGTCTTCATAATTTATGAAAATTTTCAGAATCTAATGGTTTATGAAAATGTCTGCCAGCTAATTTTTAGTAGAGATATAATCAATATTAATAGTACCATTTTGAAGATGATCTCTCAGAAAATGATGCTAGATTTCAATATGTTTAGTTCGAGAATGCTAGATGGGATTTTTTTTAAGTTAATGGCACTTGTATTTACCACCAAGGTCTTAAAAATCAAATCAGTCATCGAACTGGTCGATATAACACCCCAATATTATAGCTTTCTATATAAATACTTACTCAATAAATCCTTTGTCAAAAGACTGGGATATTATATTTATCTTTATCCTTACTTAAAACTTGAGTAAGATTATTACGTTGTGATTTATATTACATTAGGTTTGAGACTTGGTACTCAGGTTTCTTAATTGCATCACAGTGGAAACTAAATTTTAAAAACATTTATATGCCAAAAACATCATTCACATATTTTCATATAATAAATGCAGTGTCATACATATATTTCTGTACATGTTAAGTGTTTACAATATTCCAGGGTAAGAAGGCAACAAACTTGCCATTCAAACCCTTTTTACAAAATATCTATCAGCTACTATTACTTTTACATATCTAGATATATATGCCCTCATGAGTGTAACGATCCCCTAATTCACAATATACTTACCTCTATCAGAGTAGAAGAAGCATATGGGTTTTCAAATAAATTTTTCATTTTCCCATGTCAGGGAATCTCAAAGGGTCGCTACTGGTTGAGTGTAACCCAAATAGACTCTTACCACTGCCCACTCAGATTTCACTCAACCCTAAGTCCTACGCAGCTATTCTAAATTCACATACAATCATAACACGCTCTGGAATATTAATTCTAATAACCATAAAAATCAAAATACATAATCCATCCACATGCAATTCAACTTAAACCAACATTCAAGCAATCACTCTTGCCGAGAATCCGATAGAGTTTCCCTTATAAATCGAACGTTTCCCAAAATACAAATAGTTAGAAATTCATCAATTTACATCTAGTAAAATCCAATAATAAACAGAAACATCAATACATTAATTACATAATCAATTCAAGCCTAAAACTACACAACAACGTCCTTCAGTTATCCAGCTTTCGCCCAGCTATCTCCTAGGCCCCTGTTCTTGTTCATCTGAGCAAACAACCTCATGAGATAGTTAAATCCTAGTAGAGTAATTTACAGTATATAATTGCAAAATAGCTAGATGCTTAGCTGTGACAAAGCACAGAAAACATCTCCTCGTGTTTAATTCAAAAGCTAGTGAATTACCTTATCTTTAAAATATGAAATTGCACAAAAAATGATGCAATAATTAAAATGAGTATAAAAATACATTTTCTGAAAATTCATAATGAAGTTCTAGTTTAAAATCTATGCCCGGTGGTTTTTGCATACGTTTTAGTCACAAGTCTCATGTGACTGTTTACAAATCTATCCAATTGCATGTTGTTTTTACGGAAAACATACTTTATCGTTGGGTGTGATCTATGATACCAATCAACTGAAATCATGCCTATATTGTGAGTGTGATTTGTGACACCAATCACTCACTCAAGGATCGGGTGAGAATCAACATTTAAGACATCCCCTAGCATGTGCACATACTCCAATTCTCATCCTCATACAGTCTATTCGGAATCACATGCACACAGTCGACTAGTTCTCAAGGTTCTAGGAGATTACCCTAAACCACAATGTTTTCCCGTATAGGTTATCCTACCTTATACCCCTTAAACCTTTCATAGGGTTGTCCTGATTTATCACATAATCTCTAATGAATGCAAACTAAATCCGATAAAAAAATGATGCATTTACAAAACCATTTGCACTTGGGATACTCAACGGCTGCCCCATACCGGCTATTGAATATCCTACCCTAAGTTAACTCATTCCTATGGCATCTAAGTCCGATAGCCAACAAATCTAACATGCAACAGGCATACAAATATACTCATAAATCACAACACATGTTCCTATGCAATCACACAAATCTATATCAGGCATTCATAGCGTCAATTTAGGTTTAGGGGAGCGTAAATCACTCTACCTTTTTACCGTTTGCTTTTACACAGTCTGAGGCTTCCCTTTTCTTCATAAATTGAGCCTAGTTAATTCCTTAGGCAATTTAATTAAATCTTAGTCGGTTTCCTAATCAATTAAACTTCCCTATGTCTGATTACAAAGTTTTTAGGCCGGTTTAATTCCTACGTATGTTCGGCATTTAATTTTAATTAGAAAACATCAACTTGGGGTAATTTAAATCATACCAAGGGTTCTGGAAGATGAAATTACGATTCTAGACTGTTTCTGGCAGCTTTGGCGATGGTGCACGGTTGAGCACGTCTACGCACGGTGGCTCATAGCGGCGCATGGTGGAAGGATGCGGCTGAGGTCAAAAATTACACCAACGCGTAGCTTGCAAGTCAAAGAGCCCAGATGTAAGGTCTGTTTGGCAGTTCATGACCGTTTGGACAACATTT